>JANVYC010000009.1:1439754-2879508 GCA_027406025.1 Colletotrichum musae | reverse complement strand
GACGTCCTCGATATCGGTCACTTCAAAGAAGATCTCGCCCCCTCGGAGGCCTCGTGCCATCCCCTCCTCGACATATGGCACCGCGCATCGTCAAACAAGCACTACCCACTCTATCCAGGCACAGTCGATGCGTTAGTCGCCGTCATGCAAATGGCACAAACCCTCACCTGTGGCCTCGACGACGCCTATCAGGTGGTCAACTACCTGGAGCAGGACGGGTCGCTGCAGTTTTACTCCGACTTTTTCACGCACGTCCGCTACCTGTACAATACGGCGGGGAAAGAGCCCGAAACCTTTGACCCTCTCGAGGTTGCGGTCTTTGAGGGGTATGCCTCGCGGTTCCGTGTCGCTGCTTCCAGGGCTTGCGACCAGCGGCGCGTCTTCGAGACGGCGAGGGGCTTTTACGGGCTTGCGCCGGCTTGTGCCCGAGAAGGGGACTGGATTGTCCTTTTGTATGGAGGCCCCGTCCCGTTCGTGCTGAGGCAGGTTGACGAGGGCTGGGTTCTGCTGGGGGATTGCTTCGTGCTGCCTCTGATGCCTCAATTGGCGGACGACGATATCCGGGAAACGTTTGGCGTTGAAGAAACATTCAATCTCACCTAGGTTTCTGTATCTCCCCTTAATTTCCAGAGTCTGTTAGTTGTGAACAGTCTGTTCGACTCTTCAACGTTGTGGGCGAGTTGCTGACTCTAGGTGGGCTGTGAGTGGTCGAAGTTGAGAGACGGGCGGCCCCCTGTATTCTTGCTGTGCCGCCAACATACTGGGCAAGTTTTCGTGGTTATTACATCATTTTATGTAACCCAATCCTTCCGGGTTAAGGGGTCCAACCAACAAGTGCTGTTCAGCCCACACAGGCCTCTCCAGCTGGTTTTCCCATCCAGACACTCTTTTTACCGGGGGACGGAAACGCGGAGAGAGAGGAGGAAGCGGGGTTTTGAGTGTTTAAATCGCGAGACCTTCTTGTCTTGCCACGTTTTTCGTCGTCCCCCCGTCTTTCTCTGCTCATTATGCCGGAGGGGTTACGAAACTGTGCTCATCTCATTGTTATCGTCTAGTCGATCGTCCCATCTTCGTCATCGGCATTGACGTGATACCACCCGGCACCCCAGGCCCTGATCAACAGAGAGACAAACACCCCCACGACCCAAATGTCTTCCGAGCCGCCCCACCCACTGGGCAGCCCGACGACCCTCGGCAGCCTGGACGGTATGGACGGCGACGCGATGCACGCGCACCCCCAGTACCAAGAGAGCCTAAAGTTCCTGGCCGAAGTCAAGGTCGGTATTCTCTTCTTCCCTCTCATCTCCACGAGGTGAACAGCGCCTGACGCTGGCATTTCGCAGAGGCGGTTCGAGGCCACCCAGCCCGAGGTCTACCCGGCCTTCATCCAGGCCCTCAGCACCTTCAACCAGGCCGCGCCCCGGACCCGGGAGGAGGCGGACAGGAACCTCGCCGAGATCCACGCGACGGCCCGGGCCCTGTTCCGGGGCCACGCGGACCTGCTGGAGAGGTTCGAGAGCGGCCTGCCGATGGAGTACCTGCATCAGAGGGCGAAGTCCGAAGGTCAGGTATGAGTAGGCGTTTCTGTTAGGGTTGTTAGGCTAATCATATTTGTTCAAATCCGTCACTGTGCCTTGAGTGTCAAGGATGATTGGCCTGTGATGGAGGTCCTTTAAGGTCCTCTCGCGTGTCATATTGATCACCAAACGTTGCTGCATGCACAATGCAGTTTGGCTGAGGCGCCGGCGTTTGGGTTGCACAAGCGTTTGTCCCGGGTGACATTCCTCGTGGAGTGAGACACTGCAAATGTCTCCTGACTCGATCCCTACATATACCGAAAGAACATCGTCTGATACTTGGCGGAATTCCGTTTTCTTGGGACGAAGCATCAAGACTCCAGACGAATCCCCTCATCGTGCCCGGCATCTCACAACCGAACCCCTCACTCTCTTCCAACGGATACAACCGTGAGCGCCAACCTCCAGCTGGCCAGTTTCTTGAGCTTTTCCGGGTTGTTCACCTTGGCATGTTCCTTTTTCCGCCGTTTAGCCTATCACAACCATCGAGCGCTCGTATCTTACCCCAACTTTCCCCAAACACGACCGAACGACCTGACGACATGTTCTCACTCCTATTAACCCATGTCCCCAGCTAGCGGAGATCCTCCGCAAACACGCTTCAACTCCGCATCAAGTCCAGCCAACCACGACTTTCCAATGCCGCTTCCCCGCAACTCCCAACTGCTCTTGGCAACCTACTTTCCGTCTGGACCTCCGCGACGTGTGCCCAGAGTGACATCTTAGAAGAGTCCGTAGTTAACTGAAGTCACTGGACTACACATATCGTCTGATTGGGTCGTGTAACGACGAGCAGCCCATCGGCTCCCACTGATGCCAGAGCTCCCCCGTGCCCAGGACCGGGAACTACCCGCTCGCCGACGGCGCCGACCAATGACGAACGGGCACGGGACCCCCCTACCCCGGACTCTGCCGGTTTTGCGGGGGTGGGTTTGACTGAGACCTACAGGTGGAGAACAATACAGTTAATCGGTTTGCGATCCTCCCCTCGGTCATCCAGGAGTGACCCGGCGTGAGATTTAACCAGAAATCTGCTCACTGCTGAGTACCGCTCATGCTGCCGAGGTCATGTTCCAAGGATGCGGTTCGGACGCAAGGGCATGGCCCAAGTCGGCCGATCGGTGAGCGAGCGACTGCAACCACCCTCCCGCCGGCAGTCACACATGCGGTTCTTCGAACTTATATACTCCCGTCGCAGACATCGTGTCGGACTTAAAGTCCGCGGCCTGCTCCCTCTCTCCTCGGTGACTTACACCGTAGTGACCAGAGCTCATCGTACCTATCACATTATACCATTCGCCATACTGCATCCCCACCCCCTATAATCCGCCATGGCGTCCAGGGGCGACCACGATGTCCAGCACCTGCGCAAGGCGGCCGAGAACGAGGTCGAGGAGAAGCTCGGCCAGTCGGCCATCTTCGAGGCCAAGCAGGCCTCGGACGACGAGCACGCGCAGACGCTCATGCAGGCCCTGAGCCAGAACCGCAAGGCCGTGTTCTGGTCCGTCATGATCTCCATGTCCATTGTCATGGAAGGGTGCGAATTTTCTTCTCTTTCTTACTAAGGATTTCTACGTCCCGAGTCGGTCTGACAAACTGCCTAGATACGACGTCATCCTGATCAACAACTTCTTCGCCTACCCCGAGTTCAAGAAGAAGTACGGCAGCTGGTACGGCGACGAGATCGGGTACCAGGTCTCCGGGCCGTGGCAGACGGGGCTGACCATGGCCGCCACGACCGGCGCCATCTTTGGTGGGGTTCCCATCTTCCAGTCAGCCTCCATGCAGTAAAGCTGACGCCTCCTCCAAGGTGGCTTGCTGAACGGCTTCTTCGCCTCCAAGTACGGCTACCGCTGGGTCATGATCGTCGCCATGGGGTTCCTGAACTGCTTCATCTTCGTCGTCTTCTTCGCCAGCTCCTCCGCGATGCTGCTCGTCGGCCAGATCCTCTGCGGCTTCTCGTGGGGCGTCTTCGCGACGCTCAGTCCGGCATACGGTACGCCAACTACCACTTCATTACTAATTTTGGTTCAAGCATGCTGATGATGTTTTGTGTGTTAGCCTCCGAGGTGTGCCCCACCAACCTCCGCGGATACATGACAACCTACGTACGTTTTCTTCCTCTACCGGTTTCTGTAGGTCGCTGACATGAAGGTCTAGGTGAACCTGTGCTGGGCCACTGGCCAACTCATCGCCGCCGGCGTCCTCCGCGGCTGCCTCAGCATCGAAGGCGAGATGGCTTATCGCATCCCATTCGCAATCCAATGGGCAAGCCCCCCTCCCCATCCTCACTACAAAATATTTACAAACTAATACCATCAAACAATGGCAGCTCTGGCCCATCCCCCTCATGGTAATAGCCTACCTCGCCCCCGAGAGCCCCTGGTACCTCGTCCGCAAGGACCGCCTCGACGAGGCGCGCCGCTCCATCGAGCGCCTCAGCGGCGCCAAGACCCAGGACCAGATCAGCGCGCAGCTCGCCATGATGGTGCACACCACCACGGTCGAGTCGAGCGTGTCCAGCGGCGTGTCCTACAAGGACTGCTTCAAGGGCATCGATCTACGACGGACCGAGATTTGCTGCCTCGCGTTCGCGGGGCAGGTCATGTCGGGCAGCAGCTTCGCGTACACGCCGACGTACTTCTTCACGACGGCCGGGATGGACACTGCGAATGCGTTCGAGTTAAGTCTGGGTGCGAAGGGGATGGCGTTCATTGGCACTGTGATGTGAGTGTGAAAAGTCTCTGTGATGATGGGGGTTTTGCTGACTTTTGGGTGTAGGTCTTGGTGGCTTATCACGCACTGGGGCCGTCGGACCATCTACGTCTCTGGTATCGGCCTCTTGACCGTCATTCTGTTCATTATCGGTATCCTCGACGTGTCCCTCGGCGAGAGGGGACTGTGGCCCTCTGGCGGTCTTTGCGTGTTCTGGCTGTTTATTTACGTCAGTACCCATTTTGCGTCGGCGGCGCGAGATACGGAAAGTACATCGCTAACAGTCGAGCAGTCTCTTACGATCGGCCCGATTACCGTAAGACCCAAAGCCGCAGAGCCCAGCTTGGTACCTATGAGCAGAAAGATACTAACACCGTCCACAGTACAGCGTCATCAGCGAGACTTCCTCAGTCCGCCTCCGCCCCCTCACCGTCGTCCTCTCCCGAAACGCCTACCAACTCGTCAACATCGTCTCACAAGTCCTCCAAACCTACATGATGTAAGTCAGAACAGCTTTGCACCCTCCATCGAACTGATCAAAAGTACTGACCAACATGGCCCAGGAACCCAACCGAGTGGAACCTCAAAGGCAAAGCAGGCTTCTTCTGGGCCGCCACGGCCGGCATCATCTTCATCTGGTCCTTCTTCCGCCTTCCTGAGGTGAAGGGCCGGACGTACGAGGAGCTGGACATTCTCTTCGCGCGGGGGCTGCCGGCGAGGGAGTTCTCCAAGGCCCATGTCGATGCGTACGCGTCGTCGGACCGGGTCGAGGATGTCATGGAGGCGACGCCGCGGAAAGAGGAGAACATTTGAATCTAAGATGGGAATTTCGCTCCGAGGCTTAGGATTCAGTGCTAGAAAGACTGTTAAATGTTGAATGACGGTTTTGAATGAGATACTTTGAGTGTGATCTGCTGTTTTGTTGAGAGAATTCCCTCCTCGTGCTTGGCCAGGTTGTATGCCTTGCCTGGTGCCCGTGCTATGGGTGCGTCGTGCTTCCAACCGTGGGCGCTTGCGATGAATGCACTCGAGGTGCTCGCATGCTCCCCTCGCCGTAAGTCGAAAAGACGGCCGTCGTCAGTCCCTACGGCCATATGTGTGGCCAATGCGCCGCATATCTTGGGTGGAAAAGTCAAGTACCGGTCGAGTCTCTCGACCTTGCTGAACAAAATATGCGAAGGATGGAGTTTCTGTTGTCACGTTGTGGCTGAAGCGGACAACAAGGTCGCGAGATAGGTAACATAGAGGAGCCCAGGAAAAAGCAAACACATATAAAACCACTGAAAACCGAATGACCAGAGTAAGGATTAGCACAATCGACTCAAAAATACAAAAACCAGATTCGCAGTTAACCGGCACGCAGCCAATATTCAAAACACCTACCTTCAGCATGTGCATCTTTGGGATTGAGGACGAAGAACCAGAAATGGTGGAAATGGTGGAAATGGTGAAAGAACAACAAAAACTGAGCTACGAAAAATCAGAAACGATGGTCTACCCAGCATCCAAAGATGACCAGGAACCCGAGCCCGAGCTATCGTCGTGGATCGCCAACTACAACCGCAACTGCAAAAGAAGCAGCTTTGTTCGCTTGCCAGAGGTACTGATCTTGAAAATAATGCACCTGGCCGATCCCGCCGATTTGTACATGCTCCGGCAGACGTCCTACACCTTCTTCCACCTCTTCTTCCGGGACAGGTTCTTCAAGCCACTCCACAAGAACTTCAGGCTCGGGAGAGATCGGATCAGTATTTTCAACATCTCTGCTACTCCGAGGCCAGACGAGATCGTCGATCGGGCAACGCGACTGAACCTCTGCAATGAGTGCCACGCTGCCAAGATGGACAGAGCGAGCTACAAAGACCGCATGTCCGCGGTCCTGGCACCTCAAGCCTGCGGATCCTGCGGTTTCCATTCGCGTCTGCATTTCCGTGAGAATAAGGCGGCATCTGGAGCATCTGCGCCACAGAAGCGATGCATATCCTGGGAGGGAACCGTCAGTCTCTGCAAACATCGAATCATCTCGTTGTCCGCTGTTACTAGGTCCGCAAGCAAGAGGTGGGACGCACTGCCTCCGGCCCTGCGCAAGACGCTCGTCAGATGCGATACCTGCCTCGATATTTGTACGAAGGATGTTGCTCGGTCGGGAAGAAGCAGACGCATCGTTCCCCCATCCTTTACTCTCACGCTCGACAAGTCGTGGTCTGGTGACCTCAGGTTCAAAGGCGAAATCAAGTGGACCCTCCCCGTCTGCACGGTCGAGATAGACCAAAAGGTCACTGACGGGTTTCTCATGAAGAAGCTGGCGGCCCTAAAGCAGAGCCACGGGGAGCGCCTGTTGTGTCCGCACTTCACATTCGACGACAACCGCCTGCTGCGGGCCTTTGACCCGCGACACTGCAGCTGCCTGGGAGACGACGCGCGGGCCGGAGGACCCTTCGGTGTCGACGGGGTGTTTACCCCCAGCATCCCCTGCGCGCGAGGGACTTGCAAGGAAGTCTCCGAAGCAGGGTTGATGGTTGGAACGCTGCAGAGGGAGCGCGGGTTCATGGAGGACGGTGCAGAGTACGGCTTCGACCACGCCGTCATTTGCGATGTTTGCTCCGCCGTCTATAACTGGGTCCGGCACCACCGGGTGGTCTTCCTCCAGCTGTTCCAGGACATCGAGTGGGCTGTGGAGGACGGTTCGACGAAGTTTGGACGGTGCAGCCGCGCGCTGGACCCCGCCTCGTACGGAGCGCACGCCGAGAGGTCTTTGTCGAAGAATCTCTTATGGTGCGAGGACAGGAAATGCAGAAATGGCAGGGACGGGACCAGATTGGCGACGAATCTGGGTTGCAGCCTGAAGTAAACGGTGTTAGCGTGTGAGGTTCAGTGAATCGTGTTGGAGAGATGTCGAGGCGCATCAAGCTGGAGGCGGAATCATTTTGGGGTCTGCTCTCAACCTATCGGGGCTGGTTTTCCGATTGCGCGGGAAGACGTGTGGCATCAATCACATGGGTGAAGATTTCTTGCAGTTGAGGTGTCTGAGGGAAGAAGTAATGTGGCGGGAAGGGTCGGATGGAAGTAGGTAGGCCGTAGGGCACGTGACCGTAGTTTCCCAACATCATTCGTACCTGAGAGCTGCCATCGTCAGACTTGGACACCACAGCTATTTAGTAAAATGAATATACTGCTATTTTCACATACTCCGCAAAGCTGCTATCACCGGAAAAGCTTCCTGTCTCCCGCCCGGAGGTCCTGGACGAGCAAAATCACCCCTAGGTGGATTCGAAGTCGTTCCATACCACGTACCCGTGGAGTGTGCCGTTGCCTCCACGCCACTTCATTGAAGAGCAAAAAGGCTACACCGTCCTTTCTCCATACCTCAATGTCAGCCATGTGGGATCCAGCCATGTGGGATCCAGTCGGTCCGGGATGTTGTAGCCGGGTTACTACCCGTCCACTCTGCCGCGTTTCATGCGCCTGCTGGAGGCCGACGCCCACGGTCCGATATCACTGGCTCCCACGACAGCAAACGACGCATTAGGCCAGGGGTCAATATCACACATACGCAACGGTATTTGGAGGACACCATGATGCACGTCTCACCGTCTCGTCATTCGGGCCTCTTGCGATTGGGCGACTGATGCCATGACAGGCAGGCATCCCGCGCGCGCCGCAGTATCGAGATTGACTGTCAGGGGCAGATACCAGGAGGCCGGGGGGTTGTCAATCTCTGTGTGACGTGATTTCTCGCTACCTACGTCTGGCTTGTTTGAAGGTTCGTTTCTTTTCTTCTCGTCGCGTTTGCAACGACTGCCTTGGACTCACGGTTGTCCTGGGGGCCAGACTCATCCGTTTCTTATTCCAGTCAGCGCAGCTAGCCGGAGAATCAAACATTGCCAGCTTTCACTTGCAAGATGCTGTTGCTGCTACCCGGACAGGGAGCTTAATGGTCTTTTCTGGTTTCTATATAACCGCCCGCGACTCAAAGCATGTCCTGTCCTGCCGAGCTGCTCAGTACCAAACCAAAACCTTTGTCGATATTTTCTTGCTCCCGCCTCTGTGCGCTGTGTTGAAACTGAGAGTAACAGTGCAATTCAGCAAGTTCAAAGCTCCTGCAACATCACCTTTCAAAATTCAAACACCTTCAACAAGATGAGCTGGGCCTTCTTATCTGTGATCTTTCTACCCACGCTCCTCGTCTCCTTATCCCTCCGTTTCCGCTCCCAGCGGCGTTCGGTGGGAGACGAGATCAGACGCAACAGGGAGATTGCCAACTTTGGCGTCTTCCACGCAAAATCCGTCCAAGACCGTCTTCGACTTCGCGCGGGTCCCAATGTCCGTCTAACCGCAGCCTTCGGCATCCGAAACTCGTTCACTACTACCGAAGAAGCCGAGCACTCGGAGTTCCTCCGCCGCGCCGTCCAAGTCATCAAGAGCGCCGATGAGGCTGCGTGGCGTCGGGTCTTGACGCTGGCGAATGCGACGATGGGCTCACTGGCGCCTCGTTTTTCTGGCTGTCAGGTCAATATCGAACGGACTGCCCGAATCCTCTGCTTCGACGCCGTTCTGGAGCTTCTATTCCCTCAAACGCGCATCCGACCGCTTGACGTGGGCAGCACAAACCGCGCCACAAAGCTCGTCAACGTGCTGTGGCTTCAATCCAAGAAGGAGCCGGGCGGGCCCGCGGCTTCGGCTATCCAAGGCAGGGAGCTGGAGTCCCTGTACGAGGCTATGCGTAGGCTGGTCTCGGAGCGGGAGGAAGAGGCGCTGGGGCTCATCATGCCGGCGTACGAGACGCTGTGGCGAGTCGTGCTTCTGACATACGTCCACGTTGCCTTCCGGCACATTGGCTTGGAGACTCGGGATCTGGTTCGCGAGGTCGTGGATGCCGTGTCGCGGAACGGCGGAGCAGGCTCGCAGCTACATCCGAACGTCGACAACTTTGCCAAGGTCAGTGGATACTCTGTCGTCGCTCTCAAGTCCTGTCATACTGACAACGATTCTCGATCCAGGAAGCCCTGCGGCTGTACCCGCCTACCAAGCGCATCTACCGCGCCTCGGATACGCACGTGGTCGCAGCTGACGTCGAATCCCTCCACCACGACGAGAGAATATGGGGCCCCGACGCCCTCGAGTTTCGGCCCGACCGCTTCGCCGTACTGACGGAGGACCAGAGCGACTCTTACATGCCCTTCGGCGTGGGAAAGAACGCCTGTCCGGCGGCCAACGGCTTTGGAAGAAAGATCATTGCGACCCTGGTCGTGGTGCTTCTCGCGCGGCTCGGCTCGAGCGAGTCTGGCGCACGGGTCTGGTTCGGAGACGTTCGGTTGGATGAAGATACGCAGACCCCGCTGCCGACTGGGCGCGATGACATGGAGGGCTGGGTCGTGAGCCTCGATGGCATCGGCTGCGCTGAAGCACAGAGGGAGGGTGAGAAGGCCTAGAGGCACGCGGTGGGCGTGGCGATAGTGACCCTGGGGAGCTGGTTAGCACACCGAACCCTTTCTTTTGTTTCAACGTTGGCCGCAGTAGAAAATGATGTTAAAAAGACCGAACCCTGGCGTATACACGACGCGGAAGTCAGTTAGAATAAGTAAAGATTATCGATATCATCAGGCGGCAATGCCATTTGGCGGGAAGACGTTGAGCTCTGCTCCAATCCACGCGTTCTCATTGGCCCGTCAAGCGATCCAACCTGCTGCCGAGAATTTGCCGGTGTTAGCTGCTGCCTCCATTGGGCCTGGCCCGGCACCTGCCTTTTCCAGATACACCGTCGGTGTTGTCGTCGTCGATCCTTTTCGTCGTCGATCCTTTTCGTCGTCGATCCTTTTCGTCGTCCATCATTGTCGTCGTCCATCATTGCCGTCCGTTGTTGTCGTCCGTTGTTCACTGTACTATCCAAGCACCTGCCCAGGTAGGTGCCTAGGTAGGAAGGAACGAATTTACCTGCACCCAAGAGAAAAATCTACCAATTCTGCTTCATTTCGGTTCGTAGCTACCCCCAAAACCCTTGGGGCCAGCCAACAGTCTAACGATCCAGCAGGAATCTCCAGTCTCACTCGATCATGCAGCTGCTCAGCCTACCGCTCCAAGGCACTCAGCCAATTATCAAGCCTACCACATTTCACGGATTCCCCAAACTCCCTGCGGAACTGAGACTCAAGATATGGGAGTTTGCCGTTCGACCTTCCCGGCCCGGTGTACATTTCTTCTCAATCACTGAGAATAAGGATGTTTCACACGGGGACCAAGGCACGGCGTACGGTGTTGGCTCACGTTCAAGTGTATCGCAGATCCTTGCGGCCCCGACGTTTGCGACTGAGCGTTCATGGCTAAAAGACAACCCATCGACCTATCTGACGGACGCCGGTCTATGGACCGCATGTGTGGAGTCCAGAAGCGTGATGGAAGCCCGCTTCGAAACAAGACTTTGGAGAAGGAAGAGGGAAGAGAACATCGCCAAATGGGAAGCACTGAACAAACAGCAGCGAGCCATCTCAAAAAAACGTTCGCATATAACAGCGCCTGCTTTTGGACGTTTTCGGCAAGACAAAGAAGACTGGAACTTCGCCATATTTCCGAGACGGGACTTGTTCTGCTTCCGAGAGCAGCTTCCTTCGGATATTAGTTCCATATTCAGCTTGGCAGATTTACCCTGCTTCCAACCCCGTCTTGCGCCTTTTGAAGGCTTGCACGCTTTGGCCTTCGAGTTCGACGAGGCCTGGACGTTCGACCCCAGCAAAACCAGCTTAGGAAAACTGACATATGAAGCCGACGGCCTACTCGGCTTTTTCCTGAGAGCAATGGATGCCGTTGTAACCTCAGAAGGCAAGCTGCGCACGAGGCTGTTCCTGATCGATTACAATCTTCGCCTGAAGCCCGGAGCAAGGCCCTTGCGAACGTTCTACGGGGAAGGGTGCAGATTCGTGAGTCACTACCCGAGGGACCTTGACTCAGAAGGCTCTGCGAGGTGCGGTGCATGGGACTTTCTCTTTCTTCTGGATGGCGCGGGGGACGAATACTGGTCGCGATGGAATCAGGCGGAGAGGCGATTGGGTTCGGAGTACGAAATCGTCGACCTTTTGGACTACCTCTCCGTCCTTGCTTGTGAACGAGACTGACGAGTTGAAGAGGCTGGGACAGGCACAGGCAACCAAAAACCCCCGGCCAAAGAGACCCAGGAGGTAGGAATTCAGCGCGCTGTTGCATTAAATTGATGAATCTCTCCAAACTGAGGAAGCCTTTCGATTTGCATCTTGCTGTCCTATCGGCTGCATGCCAGCAAGAACATAGCACTCGGGCAATGAGGCGAATGCTTCTTTGTTATCCACACCTTTCCAAGTTTCTCTTTCCTCGGGCATTAGTGACCAAGGCCACGAAGTGTTCTCGAACAACCACAACACCAACCGAGCGTTACTGAAGTGGCACTGCAACCAATGTGGCTGCGTCATACCTACCTACCTAGTGAACAAACACTTTCGTAAGGGAAGACAGTCTTCCCGCGCCGGCCAGCGTGTCTGCCTAGCTTACCTCACAATGTAGTGTCTCCACAGACAGCATCGGCCCCTTGCGAGCTTTTCCAACGCCTTATGCTTTTGTGGTCGTTCTCGCTGACACCTCGCCCAAGCAAGCCCGGCGCGTAAGAAGTATTTCAGTTGCCTCGTCCAGAATTGGCTCTATATGTGACATACCCACGCCGCACCTCTGCAGCAGCAGTAGTACTGTCTGTGTACGGAACCGAACGAAGTGCTCACAGCAATATTCAACGTTGTTGCAACACTATACTGAGACGCTGCGCGAGTGAATCGACTTCATAGTTTAGGCAGACACGACGAGGCGCGAGAACACGAAGATATCGCAGAAGAGGGCAACGAGATCCTAGAGGCTGAGGCTGTTTGAAAGGAATCGGAATAGTCTAGGCAAGACATACTTTCCACATCACACATCACCTAAGAATTAGAGTTTTCTTAGGTGGAAGGCGTTTTTGACACATCCGCATGAAGATTTCGCGATGCCAATGTCCCTCTCCCACTTGACCCAAGGCCGGACCACCACATCCAGTGGATTGAACTGGCCCAACGAGCCGCACTTGTAACTTAGCGATTTGTCTCACGAGCTTGGCGGGAGTGAGATGCTTAACGACCGAAGCTTTCATGTTAGCTTACTTTGCTAGCAGGGAGTTGGCATTTGGCAGATCCAAAGTAGTCACAGCACGACATAATGTTACATGTTTTTTATTGGTTGGGTGAATAGTGGATATATTCGGGTGTGTGTGTGATGCAATTCAATTGCTGCTCTCAATCCCGTGATGGTATAGGTGTAGATATGAGAGAGAAAGCGCGAGTGCTACCAGTAGCACTCTCACAACCGGATCCTGACCCATCACGACACATCTATGTAGGTATGTTTCCAACCTGAACCGTAGCCTGCTCTTTTTGGTTTTCTTTTTTGGGTCTTTTTCAACCATGCCGATCCCGGCGTCAGGCAGACCACGATGCTGTTTCAATATTCATGTTTTCAACCTTCACCGTAGCCTGCCCTTTTCGGGTTTCTTTTTTTGTTGTTTTTCAACCGTGCCGATCCCGGCGTTAGGCAAGCCACGATGTTCTTCCGATCCATATATCCAAGCTCAATCGTAGCCTGCCCTTCTCGGTTTTCTTTTTTGGTTTGTTTCAACCGTGCCGACAGCGGCATGCAGCAGACCACGATGCTGTTCCAATATCCATATCCAATTCCAAACTCCACCGCAGCGTGCCCTTTCCCTTTCTCTTTTTTTTCTTTTTTTCTTTTTTGGTTTTTGTTTTCAACCATGCCGATCCCGGCTTTAGGCAGACCGCGATGTTCTTCCAATCTTCATTTCCAAGCTTGACCGTAGCCTGCCCTTTTCGGTTTTTTTTTCAACCGTGCCGATCCCGGCGTCAGGCAAGCCACGATGCTCTCTCAATCTAGATCTCCATGATCCATCGGAACCTGCCGTCCTCGGTATTTCCAACCATATTCAAGACGCCATCAGGCAAGATGCGATCCTCTCTCGGGCTGTGGCACTGCTGGTGCGCCCAGTAACCGGCCGCCATCGACTGCACCCTGGGTTCCATGTGCCTGTGGCCCCGGAACTCAAGGCGTTCGAGCTCGGTGAACTTCTTGAGCGAGTCCTCCAGGCTCAAGCAAATTTTCTTCTTGGGTTCGCCAGGCTTTCCCTGGACCTCCTCTCGGCCTGGGCAGTGTTCGTCGTTGCAGGGCCTTTCCCGGACCAAGTCGATGGTCAGGTGCTTCAGACCCTTGCTGTGCTTGCGCAGGATGTTTACGACGCAGTTGTTGGCCGCAAAGTCCCTGAGCTTGTGCGAGGGGCGGAACTTGTCGACGGCGAAGGACTGCAGGCCCGGGCACGACGACAGCAGCCTCTCGAGGTCCGGCCTCTTGTGGAGCATGGACTGGCCGATGTCGAGGTGGGTGAGTGCCGGGAACGAGAGAGCGCGCTCTTCGGAGCGGATGGCGGCGTCGGTGTGATAGTTCTCCGCCATGTCGACGTCGAGGTCCAGGCGCTTGATGCCCGGCGCGATCCGGCCGATGGCGTGGAGGAAGCGCCACATGATGACTGGGTGGGCGGCTTCGTTCTGAGCGTAGGCGACGTGTTCGAGAGCCGGAATGGCGAGCTTGTGAGGCTTGACGCCGTCGAAGATCTCCCAGTAGGCGTCCTTGGCCACGGCGGGCATGGGCGCCATGATGCGGATGTCGAGGCTCCTCATGTCCTTGGCGCAAGGGATCAGGCGCTGGACGAGGTAGCGGAAGTAGAACGCGAGCTTGTGCTCGCAGTCCAGCGGGATCTCGAGAGCGTCGGAGGGCAGGTCGAAGTAGAAGCCGGGGTCCTTGGCGCGGTGGTCGTCGATGGCCTTGAGCCCCTTGGTGACGACGGAGATGTTCGCCTTGGGGCGCCACTCCAATGTCATGCTCTTGACGTGAGCAGCCAGACCGGGCGCCGAGGTCAAGGTGCGCGCAAAAAGGGAGAGCCTGAAGAAAGGGCGGGCAATCCGGCACCTGAACTCGTTACCCATGTCGAAGTGGCTGTAGACGAGGGGAGTGACGATGGCGTTGAAGGCGCGGGAGGTCCGGCAGAGGGCGAGAAGGTCCTTGGAGGGCAGGTTGGTGTTTGGCCTGCGGACGTCGAGGAGCTCGACAATGCGACTAACGCACTCGATGGGGAGGACCTCCAGGGTGTTGACCCTCTTGGCCTTGGTAATAGGTTGGTTGGCCTTGCGGCGAGGCTGGGTTGCCTTTCTGGTTCCACGCTTGTTTCCGGCCATTGCTGCGGTGGTGAAGTAAACGGCGGGAAAGTAAGGTATGTGTTTGTTCAAGCAGGGACTGAAATGCGAAGGGCCACTCAGGGAGAGAGGCGAGTGTTGGTAAGAAGGTGTGGGAAACGACGAGACTTGCTCAAGAGCAGATGGAACCGAAAACTCGATAGCTAGAGTGGTTGAAACGGAGAAGACTTTGCTCAGAGAAAAGCAGAGTGAAGACTTGTCTGTTGGAACCAGTGAAGAACTCCAGCGTAGTGCGGAAGAAGAAAGATATCGAGTCTTGGGTGCACGTGAGAATCTGAGTGAAGAGTTGTCTGTCGTAACCAGTGAAGAATTGGGTTGTGATGTCTACGAGAAAAGGAAAGGTATGTCTTGGGGGGGGGGGGGGGGGGGAGATGGGCACTCTTTTATAATGTCCTCAACTGGCTTTTGCGGTTTACTGGTTGAGGGACAGGAAGCAGTACCTTCGGCTACAGTGATCAAATTCTTTTCGAAACGTGCCTATGTTTGCAAAGTTCGATCTATCAACGTGGTAAACCCATCTGCGATGACGCCGCAGAATAGGCTCCCAAACTTACATGCCGCCACAAAGAGACCACTTCAGCAGCGGCCGCCATACACTTTCGAGTCTATGGTACATGTCAAGCTCTCAAAAAGAGAGGGAGGGCTTGAGTTGAGTTATGTTGAGCAGGTACTCAGAACAAACAAGCACTAATGACTGCCACGGAAAGGGCATCTTCTAAGTTCTGATTAACCATCTCTGAGATGAAGGTCAATAGATACCAGAGAAGAGTCAAGCCCCGCTTGAAAAGGTTAACCTCAACCTACACAGATTTGCCTCAGCGGTTGCCGGTTGCCTGCGCAACTAGAGTCCCGTCTACAGATGGATCTAAAAATAGTGAAACTTAGTATCAGGTGAGTCTCTAATGTGACTATCACCAAGTGACAGAACAGCTCCAGCCTCCCTAGTAACCAGGACACAGCGTGATATTTGTTATTGCTCACGATGACATAGGTATGTATATTGAACGTTGGCAAAGCGTTCAGCATGCTTTAACAACTCCCTATGCGTAAAAGAAGACGCACTCCAACCAGAAATTCGTAGCTAGTCTAGGTAGGCAAAGATTGGCTACACTCGGCCAACATATGGTACACGGAAAGACGTCTTGCTGGCTGTGGGCCCCACGTGCTTGCAGACCCAAGCACCAGGCACCAGAAACCAGCCGTGATAGACTCACTTGACTTCCCACGCAAAGAGAAGTCAAAAAAGCCACCCAGGACCATGCACGGCCACTGCATACCGTGGACTGAGGAACAATATGGGCCGAAAGCCCCGCCAGCCATGTGTTCGACTCTATTAGACTTTTCGGCAGCAAGACGCCACTTCAACGTCCCAACTTCTAATCAAATTACTTCTTTAGTCAGAGAACGAAATCATGTTCTCAACATCTTTTTTAATTCACGACTTATTCAAATTATTTCATTGGTCAAATAATTGCTGTTTGCTGTTGAACTTTCTGGTTGGATGCGTAAGACATCTATTTCGGTCGTCCTCCAAGTCTGTTCACATGCGACTGTGCCATTGGGCATCTCTGATCTCAACGCGCAAGTCTTGACAAATGTGAGGCCTTCTCCAGACATTATCCGGAGGAATCTTGTCACTAAAGCTAGCGGCTTGGATGAGACTAGAAAGACTTTGTTAGTCCTTCTGTTAAGATGAGTGTGAAGCCTGCATTGTCTTGGCGGCAAAAGATTTACGAACAATCTTCAACTAACCTCACAATGAGCCAGTGTTTCCTTCGACATTGGCACTTCTGGCCACGAAGACCATAGAAAATACACGACTCTTTTCGAGTAGATAATGTCAACTTCGTGTTATCAGCGTGGTTTCCACGGACCATCGAGACGTATCCTCGCCCAGAACCACGCCAGCTTTAGTTGTCACTCAAACCAAGGCGGTGGGTCATTAACAACTGCTAGGATAGAGACACCAACTTTGTCGCACAGCGATAGTATCTCTAGGACAAACCTTACGCAAGACAACAATTAGGTTTTAAAAAGAGTTTTACTATCCAGGCACTATTAAGTAGCTAGCCGGGCACTCCCTACTTATTTAACTAATTAGATTAATAGGATCCCTCTATACTACGCCTATATAATTTTTTCTATTACGTACTATATAGTAAAAAAACCTTTTTATTATAACTACTATAATACTATTACTATAATAGATTTTATTTATAATAAAGGTGTACTATTTATACTTTAATATAAAGCTATTCCTAACCCTTTAAAAAGTAGTATTAATAGTATAATAGTAGTAATAGTTTAAGAACTCTAAAATTACTTTAATAAAATATATATCTATTTTAATAGCTTTATAATTATCTATAAATAGAGTAGTAACCTTTACTTTAGTAAGTATACTAAGTATTAGTTTAAATATAACTTTAATACTATATATTAAACTAAAGAAGTTAATTTTTATAGAACTATAATAAGTAAGTAAAGCTACTTTTAGTATAAACTAACTATTACTTATACTAGTAATAATTAGTACTAAACCTAGGTTATTAAGTATAAAGAGTATAACTATAGTTTATCTCTTAATCCTTTTATTTATTCTACTATTATAGCTAGCCTTTTAATAGTAAGGTTTGTGTTAATAGAAGCTAAGGTTTAATACTAAGAGTAGTACTATAGGGTACTTAAGGGATCCTAGGTTTAAGATACTTAGGTAATTAGTTTAGGTATTTAATAAAAGGGTTATAGTAGTTACTACTTAAGAACTAAAAGTATTTAAAAATTAATATAAGGTTAATAGTTAAAAAACTATAAAAAGGAAGACTTAAGGGTACTTAAGTTCTATTTATATATAAGTCCTATTTCCTATAAATATATTCCTTTATTTTTAAAACTAACGTTAAGTATATTAATTTATTACTATAGACCGCCCTTAGTGTTATTACTTTTACTCTAGGACTACTTATTGTGTATTAGTTTTACTTATTATTATATAACTTATATCCTAGTTCTTCTACTTTATAGGGCTGTTATATTAATATAGGCTAATATACCTATTTAACTACTAAGTCTTTTATAGGGTTATTATTAAAGGTCTATTAACTAATAGGTTATAATACTTACTTACTATAAACTTATTAATATATAATATAACTTTATTAAATCCCTTTTTTATTATAAAACTATTAAACTTTATAAAGTTAGTTTTATTATATATAACTAAATAAGTAGTAATACGTTTTTTTTATAAAAGAATATTAATAATATAAAATAAAAGGCGCGTTATAAGGGCCTTAGTAGCTAGATACTTATATAGGTAATATTTACCTATATCTAGTTCTAGGGCTTTAAATATTATATTAAGCAGTTTATTATAAACTCTAATATACTTAAGGGACTATTATAGACTTACTTATAGTATAAAAAAATATAAGTATACTTTTTAGAGGTCCTTAGTATTAATAATATATACTAAACTAACTAATATAAAATACCCTTTATCTAAATTACTAGTAGTACTAATATTAAGTTACTATATAACTATATATTTAACTTTATTTATACTAAGTATATATTATAACCTATTAGTTAATAAACCTCTAATAACGACCCTATAGGGGGCTTAGTAGTTAAATAGGTATATTAGTTTATATAGATATAATAGCTTTATAGAATAAAAGAACTAGAATATAAGTTATATAACAATAAGTAAAATTAATATATAATAAGCGGTTCTAAAGTAGGACTAATAATACTAAGGGTGGTTTATAGTAATAAACTAATATACTTAATATTAGTTTTAGGAATAAAGGGATATATTTATAAAAAACGGGACTTATATATAAATAAAACTTAAGTACCTTTAAGTCCTTTTTTTTATAGTTCTTTAGCTATTAACTTTATATTAATCTTTAAATACTTTTAATCCTTTAGTAGTAACTACTATAACCCTTTTATTAAATACTTAAATTAATTACTTAAGTACTTTAAGCTTTAAAATCCCTTTAGTAACTATAGTACTATTATTAGTATTAAACTTTAGTTTTTATTAAATATAAACCTTATTATTAAAAGGTTAGTTATAATATTTTAATAGTTTTTATTTAGTAAGTTAACTTTTAATACTAACTAAATAGTATTTTATAATATCTTTAGTTAAAATACTTAAAGTAACTTTTACGTTATTTAAGTCCTTTAGTAAGTAAATCTATAACTTTACCTAGAAACTAAAAGAATAATATATAAAAAATAATAAAAATAAGCTTAGTAATAATAATACTAATAAGTAGTTTAAATAAACTTACTATAATATTAAATAGCTTTAGAAACTATTTAATAAGAATTCTAGTACTATAGAAAAACTTTAGTAAACCGTTTAATAAGTTAATAAATATACTTAAGAAGTTAGAAATTAAAATAAAACTCTTTATACTACTACTAATATTATTAAAATACCTATTTATAATAAATATAAAAAACTTAAACTAAACTTACTTATTACTTATAATAAAACCTTTAAATAACTTAAAGGATTTTTAATTTAAGTTAAAACCTATTAAAGCTTTTACTATAATAACTTTAAAAATAATACTAAATAAGTTATTTATACTACTACGTTCCTTTATAAGTACGCCCTTTAATAAATTAAACCCTTTTAAAAGTAGTTCTTTAAAGTTAAAACCTTAAATAACTATACTTCTAAAGTTAAAAATATCTTTTTAACTTTTAAAGGATTTAAATATACCCTTTAAACCTTATTTTAAGACCCTAATTAAAAGTAATAAGCTAAGTATAATTTTACTACGCTTTAGTAAACTAAGTCTATAATTTACTATACTACTAAATTTTAATATATTAGTATATAACTAAACCTTACTAAGGAATTTAGAGTTTTTATATTTTATTAAAGTTTAAAGGATAAAGTTAAAAATAAACTTATTAAAATTAACTACTTTAAAGACTTTTTTTAGTATACTAAACTTATAATTAAAATTAATAACTATTTTTAAAAAATAATACTATAGAAAAGGAAAATAATAATTTAATACTAATTTTAATAAAAAATACTAATAGTAACTATAATAATTTTAGTACTATAAGTAAAGATAGTAGCTTTAATAGAATAACTAGTTAAATTAAAATAATAACTAATATAGTACTATTTATAGATATTATACTAGTCCTAGACTTTAGTACTATTAAATAATAAAAAACTAATAAAAACGTACTTTTAAGTACTATAACTATAATAAACTAAGATATATAACTAAAAACTATTATTAACTTAAAAAATAGTAATAATAACTTATACTAAAAAGTAAATAGTTTAATACTATTTTTAATAAAAACTATACTAAACTATTATAAACTATATACTATAGTAATAAATATACTATTTACTAAAATAGTAAAAAGAACGTAGGATAGTACTTAAAAAATACTAGTTAATTTAGCTATAATACTACTAGTATTTTTAAAAAAACACTTACTATTACCTATTAAGTACTTAATTAAAAACTAACTAAATAAGCTATAAAGTAACTTAATAATATAAACTTATAATAAATAAGTTATAACTTAATAATACTTAGTAATAAAAAAGTAAAGTAAAATAATAAATAAATTATTAAAAAACTTAATACTATAATTAAAGACTTATATTATACTACTAATATAGAACTTAATAAAGACTATATAAAATACGTTTAGATATTACTTATAAAAAAAAGTAAAAGAATAGTAATATATACTAATTTACTTATACTTAAATAGTTATATACTAATAATACTAAAAGATTAAAAAGGATTATAGTTTATTTTAAAGCTTAGAAAGTATTATATAAATTTAATATACCTTATAACTTAAGTAAACTTTATAACGTTACTTAATAATATACTTAAAACAAAATTACTTAAAAAGCTCTACTTAATACCTAGAATTCAGACTCTAAAAAAGAACCTTTAATACAAAAAAAAGAATAAAAACCCTAGTATATATTTCTCTAAACAATAACTAATAACGGATTTTATTTTATAAAACGGACTCTATTAAAAAAAATAAAGAAATAGCTACTTAAAGCTATATTAAGAAACTATAAATAGTTAAACACACTATATAAATAATACTAAAATATTTTTTAATTACAGTACCTTAAAAAAAAATACTAACTTTACTTTATAAAAAAACTTAATTTATAGTTCTTTCCTAAAAAAAAGAAAAAAGTACTATATAAAAACGTTTACTTCGCCTAGGAACTCTATATATAAAGTATCTAAAAATTTAAAGGACCTAAAAAAGTAATTTTTAAACTTAACTTAAATTTCCCTATATAATATTTATATAACAATAATATAGAATAATAAAAATACTATACTAACTAGTACTAAGTATACTATATTAAAAAAGTATAAGCCTTAAAAAGAAAACAACTTTAAAGAAAAAGGGAACTAATTTTACTCTACTTATTTTTAATATTAAAAATACCTTTAAAAAAGAAAGAATAATTAAGTACTCTAATAGGAATAAGATATATATAAAAAAGAAACTAAAATAGTTAAAAAACTAAACTTACTTACTAATAAAGAATTATAATAAGTAACTATAATAAGATCTATTTACTTAGTAATAAATATAAACTTAAATAAAAAGTACTTTTACTTTAATATTATAGTAAATGGAATATAAGTTAAAGCCCTAATTAATAGTAGTACCTAAAGTAACTTTATATTACTATAAGTTATAAATAACTTATAACTACTATAAAATAAAAAAAAAGATTCTTATTTACTTAATAATATAAAAAGAAAAGGAGTATAGTATAGTAAAAGTATTATTAATAAAGAGACTATACTCCTCCTTTTAAGTTACTATAACTAAAAGATATATTACTGCTTTAAGATTATAAATATAGAATAATAAAATATTATTCTAGAAATACTATAACTATAAAAAAAACCTATAAATAGATTAAAAAGCTAGTTACTTTTATTAGAACTATAAAAAGAGTTTAGTTACTAAAGGATATAGTTAACTACTAGCTTTAAACAAACTATACTATAATATACTAATAATATACTTATTATAATATATTACTTATTTAAAAGTTAAAAAAGTAGTTACTAAGCTATTATAGAAAAAGAACTTTACTATAATATAAATAAAACTAATTAATAATAATAATTAACTTTTATTTATTTTAAAAAAATATAAAGTATATAAAAAGCTATTTATTTTAATACTAAAGATAGACTATTAGGATATAGTACTTTTAACTATAAAATCCTTATTAAAAAAGGATAAATACTAGTATTTAATAGAGTTTATTAACTAAACTAATATAAAATAAAAGTACTTAATAAATATATTAATAAATACTTAGCTAAAGGCTATATTAAAGAATTAATATTATTAGTAAAATATTTAGTTTTATTTATACTAAAAGAAAATAGTAAATTATAATTCTATATTAATTATAAGTAACTTAATAATATTACTATTAAAAACTACTACTTATTACTACTTATTTTAAAACTATAAAACTTACTTTATAAAGTTAATTAGTTTATAGTTTTTAGCTTTAAAGGAGTCTATAACTTAATTAAAATTAAAAAAGGAGAAAAGTAAAAGACTATATTTTACTCTTATAAAAGATATTTTAAGTACTTTATAATACTCTTTAAACTTATTAATACCTTTATAATATTTTAGAATATAATTAACTATATTTTATAAAAAAAACTTAATATCTTTATAATTATATACTTTAATAATATCTTTATTTTTTAAAGACTCTTAAAAAGTATAAGTAATATATATATTAAATACTTTAAAAGCTTTAAAAAGCTAAACTCCTTATTAAACTAAAAAAAGTAAGTTTTATATATAAAAAGTAAACTACCTTAGATTTATTCTTATACCTAGAATTATTAAAATATTAAATAAAAAAATTACTATAGTTAAAAACTAGTTAATACCCTAGAACGTTAAGGACATTTAGTCTTTTTTTAAATTTATTAATTTCTATTAATAATTCTTTAAAGGATCCTTAAAAAATATTAGAACTTTAATTAACTTTACTAAAAAAATACTAAATAAGTTTAAATAGATAAATAAAAAACTAGGTTTTAAAAAATTAAAAACTAGGTCCTTAATAAACCTATACTTATAATACCTAACTCTAATTTACTATTTAAAGTAAAAACTAATATTTTAAACTATACTATTAGTAAATAATTTAGTTAATATAATAAAGAAGGATAACTATACCTATACGCCTTTTACTTAAAAAAACTTAGTAAACTAAAACTTAACTACTAAATCTATAATAAAGAACTTATAGTAATTATTAAAGTATTTAAAAAATAAAGACTATACCTCTTTAAAACTAACTATAAAGTTATAGTATATATAGATTATAAGAATCTTATATACTTTACTACATCTAAAGACTTTAATAAATAATAAATTAAATAGTTAAAATTTCTTTTAAAATTTAACTTTTATATTATTTATAAAAAACAATTAAAAAATAAAAGAGTAAATACTTTTAATAAATAATTAGACCTAGAAGTAATAGGTCTAAATAAAACTTAAGTAATCCTTAAAAAGGATTTAAATAAAAACCTTATACTAATTATTAACCTTTTAATAATTACTAAATAAATTAGTACTAATACACCTAAATAAATAACTAATAAAATAATTAAAATAGTTTATAGTATAAAAGTATATAAATACTAAAGAGTTACTAAAACCTAAAAAAGAATTAAGTAATATTATAGTAATAAAGTTACTAAAGAATAAATTATAAAAGCTATTAAGTACTATAATATATATAATAAAAATAAATTAGTATACTATAAACTATATAAAGAACTATAACTACTCCCTATACTTAAAAAAGTATAGTAATTAATTTCCTTTAATTTTATTATTAAACTACTATAATTAAAAAAACTATTTACTAAAAAATAGTTTAATAGTATTTTAGTAATTATAAATAAACTTATTAAGTATATATACTTTATACTATAAATTAAAGTAAATACTATAAAAAAACTTACCTATATTTTTAATAAGTATATATTTAACTAATATAGTTTACTTAAAGATATTATTTTTAATAAAAAAATATAGTTTACTTTAAAGTTTTAAAAATCCTTAATTTTATAGTTTAAATCTAAACTATAACTATTTACTACCTTTTACTCCTAAACTAATAAATAAATGAAACAAATTAACTAAATCCTAAAAATATACTTAAAATATTATATTAACTACTAATAAAACAATTAAGTTATATTATTACTAATAGTTTAATTTATTTATAATAGTATAATAAAAAAAAGTATATAAAACTTACTTTTTTATTTAAATTATAAATTTAAATTAACTACTTATAAAAAACTAAAAATAGAACTATTAGTAGTAAAAGCTAAAACTTAAGTTAATAAAATTAAAAAAATCTATATAAAACTTTAATAAAATTTAGAATTTATTAAATAACGTATATATAAATATACTAATACCTTAAGGATAAAGGAACTATTCTTTAAAAAGGAAAATAGTACGTACTTTATTTAATATAATATTAAAATAAAACAACTAAGTAATAAATTAAACTTTAAAAAACTTAAACCCTTTAAAATTACTAAAAAAGTTTTAAAAATTAACTTTAAACTTATACTACTAAATACTATAAAATACTATTTAGTCTTTTATATTTTACTTCTTAAACTAGCACTATAAGGATCCCGTACTATAAATTATATTAAAATTAACTTAAAACAAAACTATAAAATTAAATAAATTATTAATTATATTAACTAATAAAATAATATAAAAGTTAAGTACTTAATTAAATAAAAAGACTATAAATACAAAAATAATATATAAAAACCCACTTTAAACCTTATAAATACATAAAATAAACTATAGAAGTACTAGACCTAGTAGTAAAAGAGGTAATACTATTAAGTTATAAAAACACTAATAAATAAATTACATATTATTTAACTTTAACTTAAAATTTGACTAATTAAAGGACTTAAAATAAAATAAACGTTCCTTTACCTAAAAATACCTAGCCTAGAATAAAACTAAAAACCCTCTAATACACTATTAACTAATAAACCTAAATTAATAAAGTCATTACTAAACCTAAATACTAACTAAAAAGGCTTATTCTCTAAACCTACTACCTAAAAATTACTTACTATAAATCTTTTATAAACATTTAATACTAATAATACATTACTATCAAATAAAACACTATTCTCTTAATTAACTTTTTATATACCCTACTTAAAGGCCTTAGTTTACTTTTTATAAACTTTTTTTTAAATTATATAAATACAACTTAAATAACTTACTACCTCTACTATCTAAGATTATAAGTATGTAAACTTATAATATAGAGCTAAAAGCTCTTTACCTACCTTTCCTTCTTTTTATTCTATTCCTTTTATTAAAAATTTAATTTCTATACTATATATAAATTAACTTAGTACTATAAATAAACTAAAACGCACTTATAAGTAGATACTACTAAAATACTATTATAAAGCTTTTTTACTATAATATAAATATAATAATAAATAAACTTTTCCCTAAAATAATAAAGAACCTTTATATAAAAATAATAAGTATAAAGTATATTAATATTAATTAACTAAGACTTAATATACTTAAGGAATATAGTTATTTTATAATCTTTAATTATAGTTAAATAAGACTTTAATTTTTAAATATAACTTAATATAGTATTAGTATTATAGGGAAATAAAGAAGTATACTTATAGATCCCTAACTTAAAACTAATAACTTATTTATAACTAAGTCTTAAAAACAAAACCTTTAAAAAAGAAACTAATATTATAACCCGTTAGTTAATAAACTTTTAATAATAACTCTATAAAGGGCTTAGTAGTTAAATAAACACATTAGCCTATATTAGTATAACAGCCCTATAAAATAAAAAGACTAGGATATAAATTACGTAATAATAAATAAAACTAATATATAATAAACAGTCCTAGAGTAGGACTAACAATACTAAAAGCGGTCTATAGTAATAAACTAATATATTTAATATTAATTTTAAGAATAAAGAGATATATTTATAAAAAAAAGAACTTATATATAAGTAAAACTTAAGTAACCTTAAGTCCTTCTTTTTATAGTTCTTTAGTTATTAACCTTATATTAATCTTTAAATACTTTTAGCCCTTTAGTAGTAACTACTATAATCCTCTTATTAAATACTTAAACTAATTACTTAAGTATCTTAACCCTTAGGATCCCTTTAGTAACTATAGTACTATTATTAGTATTAAACCTTAGCTTCTATTAAACACAAACCTTACTATTAAAAGGCTAGCTGTAATAGTAAAGTAAGGGCTATAAGTAGTTAATTAAAAGTCTTAACTTAATTTATAAAAAGATTAGTACTATAGTACTATATATAACTATTACTAACTTTAAAAATACCCTTTATTTTACTTTTATTACTATAATCCTTAGTATTTAACTTTAGCTTTATATTTACTATATTAATACTAATATTAACTCTAATACTAATTATAAATAAAAAGGTATTAATAGTCTAGTTAATAATAAGTTTAAAGTTAGTTAAAATAAAAAAGCTACTAAGGCCACTACTAAAACTAAAAAGGTAGTCTAGGCCTGGCTCTTTACTAAGCTTTATAATTTAACTATTACTAGTTTAAATAAACTAACTTAGGTTAATAAGATCTTTTTATTAAACTACCTTAATAACTTAAAAGTTAAGTATAGCTCTAAGGGCTTTATATAGTTTTAGACTTATATTATTTATACTAATACTATTAATAACTTTAATACTACCCTTAATTAACTTTAAAAAGAGTTTAAGGATAAGACTAACGTCTTAAGCTATATTAACTATACTTACTTACCCTTTAAGGAATAGTAAATATAGTACTTTATTATAAAGTATTAAAACTATAGTATATATATTAACTTTTTTATAAAAACGTTTTATAAGGACTTTAAGCTTTTTATTATTTATAGTACTATAAATATCTTTAGTATAGTTAATATAGTTAAAGAGATACTTAAGAATAAAAAGAGGAACTATATTATTTACTATACTTTAATAAAGGTAAAGGTTTATTAGAATTACCTCTAATAGAAGTATTAGTTTAAAAATACGCCTAAGTAAATAGGATACTATAAACTTAATTTTATAGTATACTAGTACTATATTACTTTAATTATAATAGCTTTAAAAGCTAATAAAAACCTAAAAAACCTTAAACTTTATAGTAGTTGCTTTACCCACTAGTTTAAACTCCTTTATACTTACTAAACTTTTAAAATTATAAAAATAAAAGGCTTTATAGTTACTAAGTATAAATACTACCCGCATTAATAGTTAATTTAACTACTAAATATAAATAATATACTACTAAAGATTTATAACTTAAAGTTTATTAAGACTCTTTATAACTACCCTTATAAGTTAACCTTAGTAGTAGCTACTTATAATATAGCTTTATTATTAGTTATACCCTTTAATAGTACTATAATACTTTTAAACTAGACTAAGTAGTTTAAAAAGTTTAAAAAAATAAAGAATTTAGTACTATAGTTTATTAAAGTAAGTATCTATTATAACTAGTTATATTTTAAGTATAGCTTTAATAATAAGCTTTTATAGTAGCTTTAGTTAACTTAAGAATATATTATAGTAAGTAAAAGTAATAGTAAAGAAGTACTAGTACTAAAAAAAGCCTAGTATAGTAGATAAAAGGCTAGGGGTAAATTAAAGCTACTAGTATCTATAGTACTAACTATACTATACTAGGATTAATTAATTTAAGGATAAAAAGGGCTATAATTAGTTAAAGTATATAAACTTATTATACTAAAATATATTAATTATAGTAATAAAAACGTAATTAAATTAAATATTAAGTAATTATATAATATATCGTTTTTTAATATATTTAATCCTACTAACTTAATTAGTTAAGAAAAGTAGGGAGTGTTTAGCTAGCCACTTAATAGTACCCAGATAGCAAAACTCTTTAAAAATTCTAATTGTCTTATAACTTTATAGCCGCAGTAGCTTGTAGGATGAAAATTAGATAATGTTTAGTGTTTTAAGTATAGACATCTGTTGAGTGTCTAGGGCTATGTTGTTGCCTAGGAAGAGGTCTACTGGTTCATTCGATCAGGCAACCGACATCGTGGCAACGAGGTAACTAAATGTCTGTCCAGGCAGCAGGAAGCCAAAAAGAGAGTGACCCCTGATCCTCGATTCCATAAGCCACCTTCAACGTGGCTTGACCTCGGACTTTGCTCACTCAGCTCCAGCCCGGCTCAATCTGTGCTATGCCAACGTGGTGGCCTGAAATTTAACGAACTGAATACGAGATGTTGAAAAATTCCTTGGGTTCGTCTTTTTTTCTAGCTAAGCAACTATGATTGTGACTACATGTATTCACGACGCGTTGCTTGACGTCAACTCGACTTCATATCGTCGAGTTGTCGTAGGTCCCAGTATGAATAACGTGACGTTCGAGCAAGCCCCAATCTGGACAGTGGCCCGCCTTAAACCGCTGCCTCGCAAACAGAGTTGCCGAAACAGGGTTAGAGCTCAGGGCCAAAGCCTGCTTAGCATGCTGGGCAAACCGTTTTTACCGCCTCCCCGGTCAGCTTATCCGGATCCTAGTAGCAGTCGGGCGATCCTTCGAATCGTCAACAGACCAGCATTGGCTCTCTCGCACCTCGCCCCCTTATCTGCCCCGCACTGCGCCTTTCGAACCTGAGGGGGCACAGATAATATCAGCGTGGTGCATCTGCTCTCTGGCCAGTATGAAAGCCTTTCCCCTCGCCTCTCCAAGTCCGCCCAACCAGAGTCCAGCAAGGCAAGAGTCCGACGAGGCTCGGAACTTCAAGAAGGGAACCTTTGCAACGTGCCCGCATACAGAAGACCTTTTCAGTCCAGCCATGGCCCGTAAAGGAAGCCGTAAAGTGAGGACGGGTTGCATTACCTGCAAGTAAGTCCCACAGATCGCAGATCGTTTCATCCCCGATCCACCGGCCGGTGTGAGATTCGCCTTGACCGAGAACTGGGGAAACATTCCTTATTTTATACAAAACATGTACTCTGGCGTCAATCTAACGCTCATCTCCCCAGAGTCCGCAAGGTCAAATGCGACGAGGCAAAGCCGGCGTGCGACCGCTGCACGAACACGGGCCGCGTCTGCGACGGCTACTCCCTCCTCGCCGGCACCTCAATCCAGGCCGGCGACGGATGGACGCTCGTCCTCCGGCACCCGGACGACGCCTTCCCCGGCGCCGCGACCCCACCATTAGAGGGCCGGGCGCTGCAGTACTTCCGCGAGGCCGCCGGGCCGTCCATGGCCCCCACCGCCGACCCGCACTTCTGGACGCACGTCGTCCTGCAGTTCAGCGTCCTCGAGCCGGCCGTCCGGCACGCCGTCATCGCCATCGGCGACCTCCACGAGCGCGCCTCCTTCGGCGCCGAGGGGACGGCGTCGCTGCTCGCCCTCCAACACTACAACGCCTCGATCCGCGAGCTCGAGCACGTCGCACACCGCAACAGGCAGCCCGTCGTGCTACTCGTCTGCATCCTCTTCGTCTGCATCGAGTTCATGCGCGGCGACCGCGACGCCGCAGTCAAGCACTGCCGCCACGGGGTTGAGATCGTCCGCACCGTCGCGCCCGCGCACGCGTGGACGAGGACGCACCTGCTGCCCATCTTCCGCCGGCTGAGCGAGTTCGCCTTCTTCTTCGGGGACGAGAGCGCCGAATTCCCGGACCTCGTAGCCCTGCGCCCGCAGACGCCACGGGCATTCGCGTCCTTCTCGGAGGCGCAGCAGATGCTCGACGGCATCTTCAACCGGACGACGAAGCTGATGCGGTTCAGCCGCGGAGCCCAGCAACACAGCCCAAGGAGGACCGCTTCAGGGTCTTTTGGGAGCCCTGCCGCTGCTGCGTCGGTCTTCCCTGAACACGTGCTCGAGGAGGCCAGGATCGCGAAGGAGCTTGATCTGTGGTTGAGGCTATTCGCCGACTTCGACGCCCGGCTGATGCACCGCGAGGCAGGTGCTTCGAAATACGCTCCGCCCGAGGTGGCGTACGACCTCAAGGTGCGCCGATGCTTCCTTCTCACGCGCTGGGAGTGCTGTCGGATCTGGCTCGACATCGCCTTTGACAACGCCGATGGGGAGGCCGGGGCGAGTAGCCAGGACGAGAGGTCCGCAGCTAGTTTCCGGCGCGTTCTCAAGCAGCTTCTTTGGCTCGAGTCACAGATGCCGGCAGAGATGCGAGGTAGTGGCGATCGGCAGAGGAGGCCACACTTTGTCTTCGAGACGGGGTTCGGGGCGAATTTGTTCTTCCTGGCGTCAACTTGTTCCCACCTGGAGACCCGGCTAGAGCTGGTGCGGCTCATGTCCATCTTCGCGCTGCCGAGAGAGAACCTATGGGAGAAAGACGTGCTGATCGCCGCTGTGAGGAAGATCATTGCCGTGGAGCACGGCTTGGGTGATTTAGAGACGCGCGAAGCGGGAGAGAAACGGGAGCGACGTGTATCGGTTGCCGAGGAGGAGGAGGAATTCGGCAGGGGCGTCAGGCTCGTGAGGCCTGACGATTTGGCGGTGTTTGGGTCGTATCTGATACTAGTTGATCCGTTTGTGAGCGAGACGGTTAAGACATGAATGGTGAGGCCTACGTGATGGCAGAAGCGAAATCAAACTGAACTGTAATGCAATGGGGTTGATATACCTATAAGAGTGCTTAAACATTTTCTTGTTAACCTTACTACAACGTTACGCAATATTCCACATCGGAATATCTTGACAAGTGCCGGTGTTTCTCGCGGTTTGCATCCTGCACACACGCTCATCCTGGCAACTTCCAAAGACGCACCCAACAATACTGGACATTCCCTATTTCAAGCTGCGGCAGACAACACTCGGTGTTGCTTCATTTCGTCCGAACCACTGGCTTGAGCTGTAGACCTCTAGACACTTGCCAACCTGAGCGCTGCCCGGGAAATCGTACGCGACAGGGATCCCTTTTTGGTCCAAAACTTGCTTTCAACTCGGAGTTGCTACTGATGATGCTGGCGGCCAGTCGAATGTTTCCTTACGATATAATCACTTGCCAACTTTACAAGCTCTTTATGTTGTATTGATTGCGTATTTTAGTTTATTTCAGCAGTCCTTCAGCGACTTGTACTGCGTCTTCCCGCTGTGCTTCTACCACTGTAGCATCCAGCTTCAGCGTCAATAACAAGATGGCATTGAGGACGTCCATTTGGTTGTGAACCCCCTCGGCATGTGAATTCTGTCTCTAAATACAGTCGTTTCGGGACTTCTTTGATGACATCAACTGCATTTGGGGGCGAAATCCATGCTGGCGAGGTGTATGTCAACGATCAAGTGTATATAGGTATTTCGATGACATTCAACAGGTTTTGGCTTTACGTCCACAAGAGTAGACAGAGTCAGAAGCTCAACGCCACCTTCCAAAGTGTTTCGTCGCCTTGGCGGGCAGAGACTCCAGATTTGCATCAAACGGATCATTTACACGCGTCTTGACGGATGTTGTGATTTCCTTGTCAATGCTCGTGATACACCAACTCACTATTGCAACTCACAACACTGAGGTCAAGCCGAGGACCATCATCTTGAATGGTATCTCTCCAACGACTGGATCTTTCGCATTTCTCTCTATAAAAGACGCTAGCTCCTCCGCCCTCAACCAGGTATTTCCTTCAGTCTCCTCAGACTTCCCGTCTACGACACTCAACACGCTCGTAAATTTCGGAATCTCTTACCCAAACGAGTCTCAAAGATCTTTTTCAGTACTCCACTTACAAAGGCCAGATCACCTTCTGCAATTCAAAATGCATTTCACCAGATTCATTCAATGTCTCCGGGCTCGTCGTCTCCGTCTACGGCGCCCCCATCACCAACGACGCGCTCGCGGCCAGGGATAACGACGACCGCCGCCATTGCGTCGGTGCTGCTTCAATGGCCCGGCATGGCTCCCCCTGTTGAGGTAGCTTGCGCAGCAAAGCCCCTTCACTCCCTCCACAACAAAGATCTTGACAACTGCAGGCCTGGCCACACGTGGAACTCGATTGAAGACAGAGACCTCAACGACGACCTCGAGAATCTCGAGACTTGGCCTAGCATCGAGCTTCAGGACAGAGACGACGAAGACCTTGAAGCAGGCGTCGGAGAGATGGAAGCCGTTGGGGCCCCGGATGGTCGTGACGTCGGCGCCGTCGAGGCCGCCGACAAACACAACAAACACATCCGGTGCCCTGCACCAGCCGTCCGTCTTCCCTTCGCCCAAGTCACAACTATGGGTGACTGCTAACGAAGACTGGTAGGTCTGAAACGCCTCAATTCGAAGATGGGTCGCCCCAGCTGCCCCAGTTACTGTGGCCGCTTGCGTTGCCCCGATGATATACGACGCCATAACTGGGCGATGTGTTTATCCCGCCGTTCTGGCCCCCGTTGCGCCCTGCGTTGCTCCCATGGTATGTCCGCATGTCCAACTTAGGGATGATTCGCACCATCGTAACCCGTGTGTGTTCAGGTCTACGACGACGCTCGCAGGATGTGTGTCCGCCCGGCAGCAGTGCCGCCGGCGACGCAGTGAATGATGCCGACCGCTGCTCCAGCCCCGGGTCCCGCTCCAGGCCCTTCGCTCGTCAGCCAATGCGTCGCATCGCTGATTTACAGCCCGACGATCCAGATCTGTATCATGCCCGCCGCGGCTCCGGCTCCGGTCACCTCTTGCGCCGCCCCAATGGTCTAGGGGCGACATGATGCTACTATGACAACCATGTCACCCCCGACAACCATGTCAAAATCGACAGCCATGAGATCAAAGTCCAATAACACTACACATACGTATTTATCGCAGCACCGTTCATCCCAACAGGGAGTATCCCTGTAGTCTAGCGGTTCAAAGTACTTCCTTCAATTTATGCAACTCAAGGCCAGGGTTCAACCAACGCCATCGTCCACTTTCTTTTTCTGATTTTCCACCCCCCCCCCCCCCCCCCCCCCCCCTCTCCTTTTTGAGCTACGAGCTTTCAAAAACTCCATAGGGCCCTTTAGTAGGCCATAGGTCACCACAGCTCTTCAGCCAACTATAGCCCTAAGACGCTATAGGGGTTACTTCTGAAGCCCTTAATCTTATGGTCATAAAATTCAACATGGTTGTGAAATCCGACATGATTGTGAAATCCGACATGATTGTGAAGCATAGCCCAGCCGTAGATTCAGGCGACATGATGTCAGCATTGTAATGGTAAGCTATGCTTACCCGTAGTGGCGTTGCCTACAATGAGCTTCGGCCGTCCTTGGGGCCAAGCCCCCTTTCCAGACTATCGAGTAGCCACATGCACTGACAACGCGGATCTCACATACCGCCAACACTATATGTCACGCAGACGGCATCAACGTGGTCGTTCGCGCCGCCCCGGTCCATGTCATGGCCATGCTGCAGTTCAAGACCTTCGCCGCCGAGAACCGTCCCATTGTCGTGGCAAACGCGACCCACGGCAACTTGAGGGACGAGGCCTCGCTCAAGAGCAGCCTGGTTTCGGCCTCTGGCGCGGCTTTGTCTGAGTGAATATGCCTGTGACACGCACTTTGTCTGCCAGAAGCGCCGGGGAAGGCGAGCCAATGTCTTGCAGCCCTTGGCGTACCATTGCTTCTCTTAGTTGTAGTTGTGGGAGTTGTTCATTCTGGTCTTCTGATGCTGCGTCTCTCTATTTTCTTCCTGTTTCTGTTTCGTGTGCGCAGGTTTTGCCGTGGTCCCGGGGACCTGGGGTCAATGCTTCCCACGGAGCAAGCGGGAGTTGTTACGCCTTTGGCGATTTGGTTGCAGGCAAATGAGCACGTACGTCCATCTATCCTGTTTTAGCGACATCTCTAATGAGTCGGGGGTTTCGTTTGCTTCGTGTGTCGTCCACTCGAGCTATAAGCTGGCTGCCTGGAAGTCTTTGCTAGCACGCCGTTTACTACAGAGTCTAATTTCGTCTGATGGCACGGGACCCGTGCAGAGCTACGAGTATAGCCTCCAAAAGACTGCGGCTCAATTCGTGCAATATGATTTACACTAACGACGGGGAAGCGAAGAGCTGTCAGTATGTCTTGAGTCAAGAAGGGAGGTATACTCTACTTTACTCTTTTTCTGAGTTTTGCTATCCGGGCACTATTAAGTAGCTAGCTAGGCACTCCTTACTTTTCTTAGCTAATTAAGTTAGTAGAATTAAACACACTAGAAAACGGCATATTACGTAATTACATAATATTTAATTTAATTATATTTTTATTACTATAATAAATATATTTTAGTATAATAAGCTTATATACTTTAACTAATTATAGTTCTTTTTATTCTTAAATTAATTAATCTTAGTATAGTATAGTTAGTACTATAAATACTAATAGCTTTAATCCGCCTCTAGCCTTTTATTTACTATACTAAACTTACTTTAGCACTAGTACTTCTTTACTACTACTTTTATTTACTATAATATATTCTTAAATTAACTAAAGATACTATAAAAGCTTATTATTAAAACTATACTTAAAATATAACTAGTTATAATAAATACTTACTTTAATAAAGTATAGTACTAAATTCTTTACTTTTTTAAACTTTTTAAGTTATTTAATTTAGTTTAAGGGTATTATAGTACTATTAAAGGGTATAGTTAATAATAAAGCTATATTATAAATAACTATTACTAAGGTTAACTTATAAGGGTAGTTATAAAGAGTCTTAATAAGCTTTAAGTTATAGATTTTTAGTAGTATATTATTTATATTTAGTAGGTAAATTAGCTATTTATATAAGTAGTATTTATACTTAGTAACTATAAAGCCTTTTATTTTTATAATCTTAAGAATTTAATAAGTATAGGGGAGTTTAAACTAGTAGGTAAAGTAACTACTATAAGGTTTAAAGTCTTTTAGGTTTTTATTAGTTTTTAAAGTTATTATAGTTAAAGTAATATAGTACTAGTATACTATAAAATTAAGTTTATAGTATTTTCTTTACTTAAGTATATTTCTAAACTAATACTCTTACTAAAAGTAATTTTAATAAACCTTTACTTTTATTAAAGTATAGTAAATAATATAGTTCCTTTTTTTATTCTTAAGTATTTCTTTAACTATATTAACTATACTAAAGATATTTATAGTACTATAAATAATATAAGACTTAAAGTCCTTATAAAACGTCTTTATAAAAGAGTTAGTATATATACTATAGTTTTAATACTCTATAATAAAGTACTATACTTACTGCTTTTTAAAGGGTAGGTAGGTGTGGCTAATATAGCTTAAAACGTTAGTTTTATTTTTAAATTCTTTTTAAAATTAATTAAGAGTAGTATTAAAGTTATTAATAGTATTAGTGTAAATAATATAAGCTTAAAGCTATATAAAGTTCTTAAAGCTATACTTAACCTTTAAGTTATTAAGGTAGTTTAATAAAAAGGTTTTATTAACTTAAGTTAGTTTATTTAGACTAATAATAGTTAAATTATAGAGTTTAGTAAAGAGCTAGACCTAGGCTATTTTTTTAGTTTTAGTAGTAGCCTTAGTAGCTTCTTTATTTTAGTTAACTTTAAACTTATTATTAACTAAGCTACTAGTACCTTTCTACTTATATTTAGTATTAGAGTTAATATTAGTATTAATATAGTAAATATAAAGCTAAAACTAAATACTAAGGATTATAGTAATAAAAGTAGAATAGAGGGTATTTTTAAAGTTAGTAATAGCTATATATAGTGCTATAGTACTAATTTCCTTATAGATTAAATTAAGGCTCTTAATTAACTACTTGTAGTCCTTACTATACTTAGTATAAATAAAGCTAAATACGTAGTTATATAGTAACTTAATATTAGTACTACTAGTAACTTAGAAAAAGGGTATCTTATATTAGCTAGTTTAGTATATATTATTAATACTAAGGACCTCTAGAAAGTGACTTATATTCTTTATACTATAGGTAAGTTTATAATAGTCCCTTAGGTATATTAGGGTCTATAGTAAACTACTTAATATAATATTTAAAGCCCTAGAACTAAATATAAATAAATATTACTTGTATAGGTATCTAACTACTAAGGCCCTTATAATATACCTTTTATTTTATATTATTAATATCCTTTTATATAAAAAACGCATTACTACTTATTTAGTTATATATAATAAAGTTAACCTTATAAGGCTTAATAGCTTTATAATAAAAAAGAGATTTAATAAAGTTATATTATATCTTAATAAGTTTATAGTAAGTAGAATAGATAGAAGGATTAAAAGATAGACTATAGTTATACTTTTTATCCTTAATAACTTAGGTTTAGTATTAATTTTTACTAGTATAAGTAGTAGCTAGTTTATACTAGGGGTAGCTTTATTTATTTATTATAGTTCTATAAAAACTAACTCTTTTTATTTAAGATATAGTATTAAAGTTATATTTAAATTAATACTTAATATACTTACTAAAGTAGGAGTTACTACCCTATTTATAAATAATTATAAAGTTACTAAAACGGGTATATATTTTATTAAAGTAATTTTAGAGTTTTTAAACTATTACTATTAGTACGCTATTAATACTACTTTTTAAAGAATTAAAAATAGCTTTATATTAAAGTATAAGTAGTATACCTTTATTATAACTAAAATCTATTATAGTAATAGTATTATAGTAGTTATAATAAAAAGGTTTTTTTACTATATAGTATATAGTAAAAGAAATTATATAAATATAATATAGAGGGATCCTATTAATCTAATTAGTTAGATAAGTAGGGAGTGCATAGCTACCTACTTAATAGTGCCTAGATAGCAAAACTCCTTTTTCTTAGTTTCCGTGGCTAGTTCTGAACCTGTCTAGTACTGTTGGGTATGGGCCAGCTCGGTGAAATAAGTTTGGACGTAAGCTCGAAGAGAACATTGAACCTTACCTATCACCACTATCAATGTTTCTCTCCCTCTTCCTCTCTCACTTGTTTCTCGCCTGCCGGAAGATTTCTGATGTGAGCTGTCTGCTGTAAAAAACCGCCGAAAGGTGCCAAGAGTACCCACATGCACCCACAGCTGATCGCATCCAACAAGTTGATACTCGTCTCATCAGACCAGACATGGATCCTCGAGAATCAACAAGAGAGCGGCAAAGTCAAACGGCCCAGTTCCAGTCATAGAAGTGGGGGAAAGCCATCGGATGGAGGAGAGGTACGCCCCTGCCATCGATCAAGTAGACAGGATGTGCAACCGTCCCATCATCGTGCGACTCGCCCGCGCCTGACAGCCAGCCCTAAGAGGCCAGAGAGAGAGTTCCCCGGGGAAAGACGCGGCATTCCGCACCCAGGATCTATTGTACGTCTGGAAGGAAGTGACTCGCAGAACACGCCAAGCATAAGGGGTCATCCTAGGGTGGTGGTGTCATTATGTGTGCGAGTCGGGGCGCGCAGCGGCACGTGGAGAAATACTTGAGCGGGCGAGGTTGGGTTTCGGAAGAGATGGCTGACAGGCAATATCAAGCCCAGTATCTGCTGTGCGCGGAGTGCTCGACCGCGGGTGAGGAATTGACGGCAGCCGTGTGTTTCGTGCTTCGGGTCCCGCCGAGCATCATCACCATTCTGCATCACCACCCGCCAGTCCCCATCGCCCCATCAATGTCGCCATCGCTGGTTGAGGTAGTATCGAGTTAGCATCTAGCTGGAGGGATCGGCCGCCTATCTGGAGCGATTGGTCGCGGCCTGCCGCTCCGAACTGGGTTTTCCTGTGCGTCCTCACCCCCCTTTTCCCCCAGGCTACGGCCAAACGCTGAAGGCCGAACCGCCAGACGTCCCCCACGCCTTGCGTGGTTGGTGCCACGGGCCACGGAATCAGCCGTTCAACTGCTCGGTTTCAATTTTCATGTCAGGCAGCGACGGCAATCGGCGCCTGTGTTGGCATTCGATACACGTGATAATGGTTTGCATGTAGGCCTTGACGGGTTGGGGCAGACTGTCCCAAACAGCTTTCCTCACCAGGGAAATAAAATTGGTCAGAGAAAACAACAGAAAAGAAGAAAATAAAAGAAAGTGCCAAGTGGTGGGAATTAGTCGTCGTAAGCCTCGTCGGATGCCACACAGACGAGGGACGGCCGGACTCGATGGGAATCAGGGAAAGCCCGCATGCTCGACCGTACTTTCGCCCTTTTTGCCGCTGTAGATCAGCACCACAAGAAGACCCAGGTTGGAATAAATGTGACCAAACAAGCACATGTGCGTGCTGCGCCCAGGGGGGACGAGAAGCACAGGGGTTGATGGCGGGGGGCAGCAGGGGATGAGGGGGGACGATGGGCGACGAGGTCAGCTTCGACCACGCCGGGTTTACGATGGACCTGATGATGGATGGGCAGATCTCGTCAGAGATCGAGGGGACCTTGACGGGACGCACCCTCGAACCTTTATTTTAGGTTCATTCGCCTAAGGTGGCCGACGGGCTTTGAAGCTGTCAGATTTGTAACGATGTGTTGTATTGTATGTAATTAGCCTAGGATCTATAGCCACGGCCATAGTGTTAAATTATGTTAGATTACGTGGATTTAAGCCCACTGCTCTAAACAGCGTAGGAGCGGATTTTGGCTACCCGTATAAGCTAATAGCTAAGGGCCGGCCTAGATTAATAAAAGGTTTAGTAGCTAAGCCCCTAATAGCTAGTATAGAATATAATAGGGGTAAAAATTACATATAGAAGTATATAAATATATATATTAATATATATACTAATTAATATATAATTTAATAATTAAGAGTTTTATACTATAACCCCTTTACTATATATAATTAATTAATTACTATAAGTTTTTTTAAATAAATATATTACTATAGTAACTAATTTAGTTACTAGTAAGATTTTTTTTATAGACTTTAAGAATTAGATCCCTTAATAAAATACTATTTAAACTTAAAAAGTCTCCCTTAACCTCTAAAATACTATTAATTTAAATATAAACTATTAACTACTAATTAATACTATAGTACTACTTTTAAAGCTACTCCTAAGTAACTACTTAAAAAGCTTTACTTACTATAGACTTAAGCTACTAAGCTTTTACTCTTTAATACTTATAAAATCTAGTTCTTTAATAACTATTTTTAAAAACGTTCCCCTTTTATATAGTATTAATAACTTCTACTATATAATAAGTATTATAGACCTTTTAGTTAAGTACTTTAAATTTTATAATAATACTTAAACTATATAAAGAGTTATTAACTACTACTATAAAAACTATAAAAAAAATAAAAATAACTTAATTATATAAATATAAAAAACTATATCTTTTAAGCTTTAGTACTAGTACTATAATATAAATAAAGAACTAACTAACTAACTACTATATTTTAAAAGCTACTTTAATATAACTATATTTTTCTACTATAACTATACAAAATAAACACTCTAAAACTACTTTATAATCCCTTATAGGTATTACTTTATATTAAAAGTAGTTACTATTAAGTAGTTTAATTTATAAATTACTAAAATATATAAGGAATAAGTTATTTTATTTAAAGTCTTTTTAAAAAATAAATTTTAGTTATTTAATATATATTAAGTCCTTAAGTACTTATTAATTTAAAACTTTATTTAGGGCTTTAAATTAAGGTACTTTAAAGTATAGTATATAGCTATACTTAAAAAAGTAATTTTATTAATTACTAAGGCTATTAATAACTTATTAAAATTAACTAGAAAATCTTAGTATACCCCTAGAGTATTTAGTATTAATTAAGTAAATAACTAGAAGTTTAATAAGTAGTATAGAAACTACTTATAAAGTACTTACTTAAAGTAAAGTAATTACTAAAGCTCTTTATAATATAATATCTACCTTACTTATAACTTTACTTATTTACTTAATTTATATTATTATATTTTTTTTAAAAAAGTATTTAAGGAATAGTATTATAATATAGTTTATTAAAAGTATATTAATAAGTACTTAAAAACTAATAATTAATTAATTAAACTTATTAAGGATTTTTATAGTAAATAATTCTATAATTAATATATTAAGAGTCTTAAGTAGTTACTAATAGTATTTTAAGTTACTCTTTATAAAAGTTTATAAGTTTACTCTTTTAAAGACTCCTACCTGTTTAACTTTAGTATATTAATTTATATATTTTATAATAAGTAGCTATTTATAAAGCTTTCAGTAGCTAGTATAAGTAACTATTTATAAGTAAGTTTCAAACTATTTATAATTAAAGTATATAGAAATATAAGTATTAGAGTTATTTAAATTAATAAACAAAAATCTATAATATACTTTTATAATATAGTACTTTATATATTTATAATAATAAATCTTGTTTTTTATTAGTAGCTATATAAATAAAGATACTAGTAGGGTAAGTACTCTAAGTATTAGTTAATACTATATAGATTTAATTATAGCCCCCTTAGTATTATTAAAGTTAAATATAGTTAATATATACTTAAGTATAATAAACTTACTTCTAAAATAGTATATAGTAACTATAGTTTTATATAGATTGTTTAGTATACTTATACTCTATAGTAGTAAAATAAGTATAGCTTTATAAAGTAATAGCCTTTTAAAAGTAGCAAAAAAATATAGTACTAGTAGCTTAACTACCCTAGCCCTAAGCTACTTTATTATTTAATAAGCTTTATAAAAGGAGTCTATATTATAGTTAGTACCTTTAGATTTAATAATAATAAGGCTCTTTACCCTTACTATAATATATATAGTATTAATAAAGTAAAGAGAATAATCTATTATAAGCTATAAAAGAGTAATATATATACCTACCCTAGTAAGTATATTATATTTAACTTTTATTTATATATAAAAGGATATAGTAGGTTTATATTTATACTAGTATTTATTAACTATATTACTTAGTACTTATAAAACTATTACTCTTTTAACTATTCTATTAATACCCTTACTAAGACTTTTAATAAGTTTATTTTTATAATAAAGCTTTAATATAATATAGATATACTAGTATTTAAATATAATAAAAAACTTATTAAGTATAAAAAACTAATAACTACTCTTTAAGTATAAGGTTATTTTATTAAGCTATTTACTTTAAATACTTAAAATTAAAATAGTAGTACTAAATATATTAGTACTATAGTTAAAACTAAAATAAAAACTATAAAAAAAGATAGTAAGCTCCCTTATAAAATATAGCTTAATATATATAAGTCTATAGTATATTTTTATAACTATATACTATAAGTAGTTCTTAGTTAAAAGACTCTATATAAAGTACTCTACTAGTAGCTTAAAGATAATAATACTATAAAGCTAAGTCTTATGTACTTATAAGTATATAGCTATAAAGTATATACCCTTATAACTACTACTTAGCTTAAAAAAAAGCACCTTAACTACTTTACTAGCTATACTCTTTTAGGGTTTTTTATAGAATATACTTTAATAAATTAGTACTATATATAGATCCTTTTAATTAAAAAGGTTATTACTATAAAAAACGTAATATTTAATAAAACTAAATAATTTAATAGTAACTTAAAGGCCTTTACTAAAGATACTTTAAACCTTAACTTTAATACTATTACTATATAGATCTATAACTACTTTATTAATAATAAAGAAACTAACTATTAAGTACTATAAAGACCCCTTTTACTAAGTAAAAAGGATAATAAAGTTATACTTTTTATAAAGGCCCCTAGTAAGATTTTTAAGAATCCTAATTCTAAAGACCCTACTATAAATAAACTCCCCCTAGTAAATATTCTTACTTAATAGTTTACTTTAAATTAATATTAATACTACTTAACTCGCTTACTACTTTTTTTAAGTACTTATATATAAAGAAAAGTGTTTAGAGAAGTATATAGGAGCGGTACTAAGTTATAATAATTTAAAAGACCTTAAGTAAACCTATTATAATATACCTACTAGGCCCTATTAAAGGTAAAGCTCTTATAAAGCTACTTTTTTAGTAAGAACTTTATTATTATATTAAAATACTTTATAGTATTACTACTTCTAAGTTAGCTCTTTAGTTACTTATAAACTATTAAAGGGGATCCTTAGTATTTAATATACTCTAGGGGTATTTTAAATAGTAAATATTAAATACTCTAATAGTAATTTTTAGTTATAAAAAAAGGATATAAGTACCTAAAGAAATAAAACCTCTTTACTAAGTAGGTATAAAAAGCTATATAAAGTGCGTAGTAATTTACTAGTACTAAGTACTCCTTAAAAGGATCTTTAACTTCTACTTATATTTTATATAAAAGTATTAACTTACTTATATACTACAGCTATATAAATAACTAAAGTAACCTATTTTAAAAGCTATTTAAAAATAAACTCTTAAAAAAAAGTACTTATAGGTACTATAAAAAGCACTTAGATCCTTAGTTACTACTAGGTTTATATATATAAGTTAAATAAATATAGTAAACTTTTAAAAATTAAAGTTTAGTTTATTATATATAGTAACTAGTAGTATTAAAATAATTAAAAGATATATACTTTAATACTTACTAGTATATCCTTTTAAATACTAATAACTATTACTAATTACTTTAATTTTAAACTCTTATAATATAATACTATAAATACTTTTATACGTATAAAGCTTAATAAGAATATTTATATATAAATACCCCTTAGTTACTAAAAAAAGAGTACTATTCTTAAGTTTATTAAAGTACTCTATAGATTACAGTACTTACTACTCTTTTAATAATACTATTATAAAGTAGATTTATAAAAATTTAAACTAAAATAAGTTACTAATAAAAACTACTATTAAATATATAACTATATAATTTTCTTTTTTTATAAAAATAATTACGTACTTTACTTCTTCTTAAAGTACTATAATGATACTATAGAGTTTATTAAAACTCTTTAAAAGTAGTATTATTTTAAAAGTAGTTAAAACTTATAATAGTTCTTAAAAATTAAAGGTATTTATAACTATACTATAAAGTAACTATAACTCTTATAATTTATATATATTAATAAACTTACTAAATAACTTTAGTAATATATAATAAAATTAAAAAAAGTATATACTTTACTACTCTAGTTAAATAAACTCCTTTTATATAAGGGAATAGCTATATATACTAAAACTAACTAATACTAAAGTAATATTAGCTTTATAATATACTTAATAATAATAGTTTAGTTTAATATTACTCTTTTAACTAACTATTTTACTTACTTTAACTATAACCCTAGTTTAGAATATACTAAAAAAACTAAAAGAGCTATAGTTTATTTTATTTACTAGTATACTTTATACTTTAAATATAGTTATATAAAAAAGAAACTTAATAATAGCTTTATAGTTACTATAAATATAAGCTTTATTAATAATATAATAAACTATAAAAGTTTATAAACTTTTATAATTAAACTTTTTAATAAATTAATTAAGTAGTAAGTTAATAAGTAAAATATAGTTACTATATTAACTATAAAAGTTAAACTACTTATACTTTTTTAAATAATAAAAAAAGTAATTTTTATAAGTTATTTAATAATAGTCCTTTATATAAACTTTAAAAAAAAGACTTTTAAAACTACTTTAATACTTCTAGTATTAAGTATATAGATTTATTATAATAATTAATAAATAATCTACTTTATTAATAAAGAAATAGTTTAACTATAAATAAAACTATACTATATTAATATTTATAACTATTAACTATATTAAAAAACTTAAAAAGGCTATATTATTATTAAATATACTTTTATAATAAAGTTAATAACTAATAGATTTATAAAGCTACTTATTAGTACTTACTTTAAAGTATTTTTTAAATAACTAAGTTTTATTAATTAAACTAAGTAACTTAAAGTACTTTATAAAACTAATTTTAAAAGTAAAAGTTTTAAAGGCTTTAACTTTATTAATAAAGAATAAAAGAAAGAATTATAAGCCTTAAGTACTCTATAAATAGTATTACGTTTTTTACTATAGGGATAAAGATTTAATAAAAGTAATAAAACTACTTAAAAACTAAAAAAAAGTAATAAATATACTACTTTAAAGAGGTATTTAAAAGGTATTAATTACTAAGTAATTATAAAGTAATTAAAGAAGTAATTAAGCTATAGAGTATATACTAAAAAGGAGTAAATAAAATAATATATTTAAAAGTCTTTTTAACTATTAATATAGTAATAAAAGCCTTATAAAGGCCCTTACTAAAGAGGTATATTAAATTATATAGATTTAAGTTTACTACTTTAAATAGTATAAAAGTAGATTTTAGTTACTTATATAAGTTAATAGCTAAGGGCTAGTTTAGATTAATAAAAGGTTTAATAACTAAGTCTTTAATAGTTAGCGCGGAATATAATAGGGGTAAAAAATTGTATATAGTAGTATATAAATACATACTTTAATATATATACTAATTAACGCGTAATTTAATATTAGTTTTTACTTTAAATAGTAGATTTAAGTTAAGTATTATAAGTATAGACTTATTAAGGACTTAGTTTTTAATTTTCTAAAATACAGTTTTTTATTTATTTATTTAAACCTATTTAGTATTTTTTTTAATAAAGTTAGTTAGGGCTTTAATATTTTTTAAATATCCCTTAAAGAATTATTAATAAAAGTTAATAAATTTAAAAAAAACTAAGTATCTTTAATATTCTAGAGTATTAACTAGTCCTTAACTATAGTAATCCTTTTATTTAATATCTTAATAGTTCTAAGTATAATAGTAAATTTAAAATAATTTACTTTTTAAGTATAAAACTTATTCTTTTTTAATTTAATAAAGAGTTTAGCTTTTTAAAGTTTTTAAAGTATTTAGTATATATATTACTTATATTCTTTAAAAGTATTTAAAAAATAAGAATATTATTAAGATATATAATTATAAAGATATTAAGTTCTTTATATAAAATATAGTTAATTATATTTTAAAATATTATAGGGGTATTAGTAAGTCTAAAGGGTATTATAAAGTACTTAAAATATCCTTTATAAGAGTAAAATATAGTCTTTTATTCCTCTCTTTTTTTAATTCTAATTAAGTTATAGGCTTTTTTAAAGTTTAAAACTATAAACTAATTTATTTTATAAAGTAGGTTTTATAATTCTAAAATAAGTAGTAGTAGGTATTAATTTTTAATAGTAATATTATTAAGTTATTAATAGTTAATATAAAGTTATAGTTTACTATTTTTCTTTAGTATAAATAGAATTAAGTATTTTATAGATAATATTAATTCTTTTATATAGCTCTTAGTTAAATATTTATTAATATACTTATTAAGTACTTTTACTTTTTATTAGTTTAATTAATAAACTCTATTAAATACTAGTATCTATCTTTTTTTAATAGGAATTTTATAATTAAAAGTGTTATACTTTAGTATATTTATTTCTAATATTAAAGTAATTAGCTTTTTATATATTTTATATTTTTTTAAAATAAATAAAAGTTAATTTTTATTTAAAATTAGTTCTTTTTATATTATAGTAAGGTTCTTTATATATAATAACTTAGTAACTACGTATTATAACTCGTTAGTTATAAATAAGTAGTAGACCCTACTTATAAAGAATTAGTAGTTAAAAGGATAATAAAAAACGTAACTAATATAGAATATAGAATAACTCTCTAAAAAAGAAAGAACTATAATATAGGTTATATATAGATAAAATAAAGTACTAAGTAGTTATAGTTAAAACTAAGTACTTAGTAGTAGTTACTAAGTACTTATTAGTAATTACTAAGTACTTACTTAATTAGTATTATAGTTACTATTATAGTATAAATAAAGAAATAAAACTTATATATAAATAGGACTTAAGTACTCTTAAGTTTTTTTTTTATAGTTCTTTAACTATTAACCTTATATTAATTTCTAAATACTTTTAACCCTTTAGTAGTAACTCTAAGTAAAAGGGTAGGCGCCTACTATAGCATTTAAAGCTACGGTCGCGCATTTAAGGCACGGCCTTCTAGCTTAGTAATTAATTACGCACACAGCACGCAGTACTTATATGCCCCCTTAATATAATTACGAGACACTTTAATAATATTACGTTATATATGTAAAAACCCTAGGGGTAACTAGGCCCTAGGTAAGAACTATACGTTTTAGTTTATAAGTCGGGACTTAAATATAAAAGGTCATGTGTAATACAGAAGTATAAGTAGACTTATAACCTTTAAGTAAAAGGGCAGGTGCCTACTATAGTATTTAAGGCCACGGTTACGCATTTAAGGCACGGCCTTCTAGCTTAGTAATTAATTGCGTATATAGTACACAGTACTTATAGTAACTACTATAACTCTTTTATTAAATACTTAAACTAATTACTTATATATTTTAAACTTTAAAATCCCTTTAGTAACTATAGTACTATTTTTAATATTAAACTTTAGCTTTTATTAATATAAACTTTACTATTAAAAAACTAACTATAATATTTTATTAACTCCTTTTTAGTAAGTTAACTTTTAATACTAACTAAATAGTATTCTATAATATCTTTAATTAAAATACTTAAAGTAATTCTTACTTTATTTAAGTTCTTTAATAAATAAGTTTATAACCTTATTTAAAAGCTAAAAGAATAATATATAAAAAATAATAGAAATAAGTTTAGTAATAATAATACTAATAAGTAGCTTAAATAAGTGTACTATAATATTAAGTAACTTTAAAAAATATTTAATAAATATTTTAATTAAATAGAAGAACTTTAAAATACTATTTAATAAACTAATAAACGTACTTAAAAAGTTTAAAGCTAAAATAAAACTCTCTATACTACTACTAATATTATTAAAATACCTATTTATAATAGCTATAAGAAACTTAAGCTAAACTTACCTATTACTTATAATAAAACTCTTAAATAATTTAAAGGATTTTTAATTTAAATTAAGAACTATTAAAGCTTTTATTATAATAACTTTAAAAATAATACTAAATAAGTTATTTATACTATTATATTCCTTAAAAAACGCGCCCTTTAGTATATTAAACGTTTTTAAAAATAGTTCTTTAAAGCTAAGACCCTAAATAACTATACTACTAAAGTTAAAAATATCTTTTTAACCCTTAATAAATTTAAATATACTCTTTAAACTCTATTTTAAGACCCTAACTAAAAGTAGTAAACTAAGTATAACTTTATAATACTTAAGTAAACTAAATCTATAATTTACTATACTACTAAATTTTAATATATTAATACCTAACTAGACTTTACTAAAGAATCTAGAATTTTTATATTTTACTAAAACTTAAAGGATAAAGTTAAGAATAAACTTATTAAAATTAACTACTCTAAGGATTTCCTTTAGTATACTAAACTTATAATTAAAATTAATAACTATTTTAAAAAAGATACTATAAAAAAGGAAAATAATAATTAAATATTAACTTTAATAAAAAGTACTAATAATAATTTTAATAGTTTTAGTACTATAACTAAAAATAGTAACTTTAATAAAATAACTAGTAAGAATAAAATAATAACTAATAAAGTACTACTTATAAATACTATATAGGCCCTATAGACTTTAGTACTACTAAATAATAAGATTTTAATAAAGGATATACCTTTAAATACTATAACTATAATAAACTAAACTATATAGTAAAGAACTACTACTAACTTAAAAAGTAATAATAGTAACTAGTTTTAAAAAGTAAATAACTTAATACTATATTTAAAAAAGACTATACTTAACTTTAATAAACTATTTATTATAGTAATAAATATACTATTTATAGAAGTAATAAAGAAAACACTAAATAGTACTTTAAAAATACTAAACGTTCTAGTTATAATACTATGTATTTTAAAGAAAAAACCCTTACTATTACCTATTAAGCCCTATATAGAAAGCTAGTTAAAAAAGCCTAGGAATAACTTAATAATATAAATCTATAATATGTTAACTATAATCTAGTAACGCTTAGTAATAAAGAAGTTAAATATAATAATAAATAAATTATTTAAAAACTTAACTAAATAATTATAGACTTTTAATATACTACTAATATAAAACTTAATAAAGACTATATAGAATATATTTAGATACTACTAACTAAAAAAAATAAAAGAATAGCTATATAAACTAACTTTTTAGTACTTAAATAATTATATACTAAAAACGCTAAAAGGGTAAAAAGAATTATAGTATACTTAAGGATTTAAGAAGTATTAAATAAATTAAATATACTATATAACTTAGATGAACTTTGCGATATTACTTATTAATATACTTAAAATAAAGACGCTTAAAGGGCCCTACTTAAAGACTAGGACTTAGATTCTAAAGAAGAACCTTTAATATAAAAGAAAGAAAGAAAGTACTTACTATATATCCCCCTAAATAATAATAAATAATGGATTATATTCTATAAAATAGACTCTATTAAGAAGGCTAAAAAATAGTAGCTTTAAAGTATAATAAAAGACTATAAATAGCTAAAACCTATATATAAAAAATATTATAATATATTTTAGTTACAATACCTTTATAATAAGTGCTAAAAACACTTTATTAAAAAACTTAACTCTTAATTCTTTTTCTTTAAAAAAAAGACGCTTTATATAAGAATATTTACTTTAACTAGGAACTCTATATATAAATAATTAGGGAATAGTAGGGATAAAAGGAAGTAGTATTTAAACTAAACCCTAACTTTTCTATATTATACTTATATAATAATAATATTAACTAGTAGGAATGCTATATTAATTAATACTAGGTTTACTATATTATTAAAGTTAGGACTTTTAAAAGAAAGTAACTCTAAAAGAAAAAGGAAATAAGTTTTATACTACCTATCTTTAATATTAAAAATACCTTTAAGAAAGAAGGAACTATTAAATACCTTAATAGAGATAGAATATATATAGAATAAAGGCTTAAGTAGTTAAAAAACTAGACTTACTTACTAATAAAGAATTATAATAGGTACTTATAATAAGATCTATTTACTTAGTAATAAATATAAACTTAAATAAAAAGCACCTTTACTTTAATATTATAGTAAATAGAATATAGGTTAAAGCCCTAATTAATAGTAGTACCTAAAGTAACTTTATATTACTATAAGTTATAAATAATTTATAACTACTATAGAATAAAAAGAAGGATCTTTATTTATTTAATAATATAGAAGGAAAAGGAGTATAGTATAGTAGAAATATTATTAATAGAAAGACTATACCCCTTACTTTAAGCTATTATAACTAAAGGATATATTACTACTTTAATATTATAAATATAGAATAATAAAACATTATCCTAAAAATACTATAGTTATAAAAAAAAACCTATAAATAAATTAAAAGACTAACTACCTCTATTAAAACTATAAAAAGAGTTTAGTTACTAAAGAATATAGTTAACTACTAGTTTTAAATAAACCTTACTATAAAATGCTAATAATATATATATTATAATATATTATTTACTTAAAAGTTAAAAAAGTAGTTACTAGGCCGTTATATATAAAAGACTTTATTATAATATAAAAAGAACTAATTATAAATAAAAATTAACTTTTATTTATTTTAAAAGAATATAAAGTATATAAAAAGCTATTTATTTTAATACTAAAAATAGACCTACTAAAATATAGTACCTTTAACTATAAAATCTCTATTAAAGAAAGATAAATACTAGTATTTAATAAAGTTTATTAATTAAATTAATAAAAAGTAAAAGTACTTAATAAATATATTAATAAATATTTAATTAAAGGCTATATTAAAGAATTAATATTACTAGTAAAATATTTAATTCTATTTATACTAGAGAAGAATAGTAAATTATAACTCTATATTAACTATAAATAACTTAATAATATTACTATTAAAAACTACTATTTACTACTACTTATTTTAAAACTATAAAACCTACTCTATAAAACTAACTAATTTATAGTTTTTAACTTTAAAAAAACTTATAATTTAATTAAAATTAAAAAAGGGGAGGAATAAAAAACTATATTTTAATTTTATAAAAGATATTTTAAGTACTTTATAATACCCTTTAGACTTATTAATACTTTTATAATATTTTAAAATATAATTAATTACGTTTTATAAAAAGAACTTAATATCTTTATAATTATATATTTTAATAATATTTTTATTTTTTTAAAAACCCTTAAAAAATATAAATAATATATATATTAAGTAATTTAAAAACTTTAAAAAGTTAAACTCTTTATTAAACTAAAAAAAAGTAAGTTTTAAATATAAAAAGTAAACTACTTTAAATTTATAATTATACTTAGAATTATTAAAATATTAAATATAAAAATTACTATAGTTAAAGAATAACTAATACTCTAGAACGTTAAGGATATTTAATTATTCCTTAAATTTGTTAACTTCTACTAACAATTCCTTAAATAATACTTAAGAAATATTAAAGTCCTAACTAACTTTATTAAAAAAAATACTAAATAGGCTTAAATAAATAAATAAAAATATTATAGCTAGCCTTTTAATAGTAAGGTTTATATTAATAAAAGTTAAGGTTTAATAATAGGAGTAGTACTATAGTTACTAAAGGGATCCTAAGCTTAAAGTACTTAAGTAATTAGTTTAAGTATTTAATAAAAGGGTTATAGTAATTACTACTAAAGGGCTAAAAGTATTTAAAAATTAATATAAAGTTAATAACTAAAGAACTATAAAAAGGAAAACTTAAGGTACTTAAGTTCTATTTATATATAAGTTCTATTTCTATAAATATATCCCTTTATTTTTAAAACTAATATTAAGTATATTAATTTATTATTTTAAACTACTTTTAGTGTTATTAGTTTTGTCCTAGGACTACTTATTATGTATTAGTTTTACTTATTATTATATAACTTATATCTTAGTTCTTCTACTTTATAGAGTTTTGTATTATTATAGATTAATATACTTATTTAACTACTAAGCCCCCTATAGGGTTGTTATTAAAGGTCTATTAACTAATAGGTTGTAATAAAGAAACTATATTTTAAAGGATTAAGGACTAGGTTTTTAATAAACCTATACTTATAATACTTAACTTAAACCTACTATTTAAAGTAAAGACTAATACTTTAAACTATACTATTAGTAAATAATTTAATTAATAAAATAAAAAAAGATACTTATATTTATATACCTTTTACTTAAAAAAGTTATAAAGCCCTAAGTTTAACTACTAAATCTATAATAAAGAACTTATAGTAATTATTAAAGTATTTAAGGAATAGAGACTATATTTTTTAAGAACTAATTATAAAGTTATAGTATATATAAATTATAAAAACTTAATATACTTTACTATATTTAAAAACTTTAATAAATAATAAATTAAATAGTTAAAATTCTTTTTAGAATTTAACTTTTATATTATATATAAAAAAGGATTAAAAAATAGAAAAGTAGATATTCTTAATAAATAATTAAACCTAAAAATAATAAGTTTAAATAAAACTTAAGTAATTCTTAAAAAGGATTTAGATAGAAACTTTATACTAGCTATTTACCTTTTAATAATTACTAAATAAATTAGTACTAGTATACTTAATTAAATAACTAATAAAATAATTAAAATAATTTATAATATAAAAGTATATAAATATTAAAGAGTTACTAAAACTTAAAAAAGAATTAAGTAATACTATAGTAATAAAGTTACTAAAGAATAAATTATAAAAGCTATTAAGTACTATAATATATATAATAAAAGTAAGTTAGTATACTATAAGCTATATAAAGAACGATAACTACTCTTTATACTTAAAAAAGTATAGTAACTAATTTCTTTTAACTTTATTATTATATTACTATAATTAAAGGAACTATTTACTAAAAGATAGTTTAATAGTATTTTAGTTATTATAAATAAACTTACTAAGTATATATACTTTATTTTATAAATTAAAGTAAGTACTATAAAAAAACTTATTTATATCTTTAATAAGTATATTTTTAGTTAGTATAGTCTATTTAAAGATATTATATTTAATAGAAAAATATAGTTTATTTTAAAGTTTTAAAAATCCTTAATTTTATAACTTAAATTTAAGCTATAACTATTTACTACCTTTTACCCCTAAACTAATAAATAAATAAAAAGGATTAATTAAATCTTTAAAATATACTTAAAATATTATATTAACTACTAATAAAATAATTAAATTATATTATTACTAATAACTTAATTTATTTATAATAGTATAATAAGAAAAAATATATAAAACTTATTTTTTTACTTAAACTATAGATTTAAATTAACTACTTATAAAGAACTAAAAGTAGAACTATTAGTAGTAAAAACTAAAGTTTAAGTTAATAAGATTAAAGAAATTTATATAAAACTCTAATAAAATTTAGAATTTATTAAATAATATATATTTAAATATATTAATACTTTAAAAATAAAAGAACTATCCTTTAAAAAAAGAAATAGTATATACTTTATTTAATATAATATTAAAATAAAATAACTAAGTAATAAGTTAAACTTTAAAAAACTTAGACCCTTTAAGATTATTAAGAAAATTTTAAAAGTTAACTTTAAACTTATATTACTAAATACTATAAAATATTACTTAGTTTTTTATATTTTACTACTTAAACTAGTACTATAAAAATTATAAATAATAGATTATATTAAAGTTAATTTAGAATAAAACTATAAATTTAAATAAATTATTAACTATATTAATTAATAAAACTATACTAAGATTAAGTACTTAATTACATAAAAAGACTATAAATATAAAGATAATATATAGAAACTTACTTTAAATTTTATTAATATATAAAATAAACTATAAAAATACTAAACTTAGTAGTAAAAAAGATAACGTACTTAAGTTATAAAAGTACTAATAAATAAATTATATATTATTTAGCTTTAACCTAAGACTTAATTAATTAAAAAACTTAAGATAAAATAAACATTTTTATACCTAGGGATACTTAACTTAGAATAGATTTAGAACTTTCTATAGCTTTAATAGTACTTTTCTTTAATAAGAAACTAAAAGTACTTAAATTCTAGTCTACTAAAATTATATTAAAATCTATTATATTAAAGGTACTAACTAATTAGGCCTTTTAAGTAGCTTTTGAAGAACTTATAAACTCTTTAATTACTATATTTATTAGATTTTAACCCTTTTAAAATACTATTTATTTTTATTACTATATATAATTTAAGTAAATTAAAACTTTATTTATATTATTTTAAGCTTTTTTTAAAGCCTTTATTTACTTCTTAAATAACTCTTTAAATTCCTCCTTTTTATTATTAAACTAGCGTAACTTTATTATAGAATACTTAACTAAGAACTATTAAAACTTAAGTAGTAAAAAAGAAAAACACTAAACCTATAAGTATAGATTATATCTTTAAATATATTATAACACTTCTATATACTACTAATAGTAATATATTTACTATAAATTAAAGAACTTAATAATATTTTATAATAAAACCCCTTAGTATAATAATAAAAAAAAGGTATAACTTTAAAACCTTTTTTAGTAATTTTTAAACAATAATAAGAATAGTATAAAAAAAAATACTCTTTACTTTTATATATAACTTAATATAATATTAGTATTAAATAATTAAAATATAAGTTTATAGGTCCCCTAACTTAGGGACTATAACTTACTTATATTAAGTTTTAAAAATAAAACTTTTAAAAAGAGATTTAATATTATAACTTATTAGTTATAAATAAGTAGTAGACTCTATTTATAGGGGATTAGTAGTTAAAAGGATAATAAAAAATATAACTAATATAGTATAGCGAGTATTAGAGTGTATAAGTAAGTATTAAATTATAGTTATATTAGAAAGAGTTCTATACTATAAGGTACTGTGCTTGTTAAAGTATTATATCTATACTTAGTTACCCTAGTACCTAAGGCGTGGCTTGTAAGGCTAGAGTCTATAAGGGCTTATTATAATACACCCCTTAGTAATAGTAACGTTACTATTAGCTGTATTAAAACTATATCCCTTATTTCTTTTTTATTTTAAATATAAGTAAATAAAGTATTTAAAGTACTTATTAAAGTTATATAAATAAAATTATATAAAGGGAATATTTTTTATAGTTATATTAGCTATAAAGAGTAATTATAACTATAGCTAAAATCGTAGTTACTGTTTCTTTAAAGTATAGAGATTTTTTATTAAGCGAGCTATAGGTAGTAAAATAAGTATAGTTTTTCTAACTACTACTTAAAATCCTCTTTTTCTTTTTTTTAAACTACCCTTTTTAACTAATTATAAGTTATTATTTTACTACTCTATACTCTATATACTACTTTTAAAGTATATACTAATAGATATATAGTAAATTAAATAGTTAAAATACCTCTTAAAAAGTATATAATAACTAAGGAGTATAAAGAGGCTATTTATACTACTACTAAGTATTACTAGGTTAAAAAGTATAGTAAGTATAAGTTTTGTAGTAGTTTAACTAACTTTACTAACCCCCTTAATACTACTAATAACTATAGTAATAATAAAGAAGAGAAAAAGAAAGAAGATAATAATAATAAGTACTTAGTAACCCCTCCCCCCTATTCCTTTTCTATACCCCTTCCCTTTTATACTCTATATAAAAAGAACTACACCCTTATACTGTTTAATAAGGATAATATTAAGCACAACCCCCCTTATAAAGGGTACGCTAACTCTAGTCTTAAGGGCTACTCTTTTAGCTACTACTTTGTTACTAAGGGTAAAGAGACCCACTATGTATACTGTATTAATAGCTATAAGTAGTATACTAACCTCTACTAAAATACTATTTCTTAGTACTACTAGTTTATTATAATATACTTTATAAAAGAATTGTATTAGATAAGTCCTTTTTTATACTTTTAGTAGTTTATAACTAATATAGTTAATTTTATAGTAAGTTTATAAAGTATATAATAACTTTTAAAAAATAGTTAAATTAGCTACTATACCCTTTTTTATTAAAAGTAAAGTTAAAAAAAAGAAGAAAAAAGAGTTTAAAAAAGAAAAAGAGTTTAAAAAGAAAAAAAAAAGGAAAATAAACTAGAGTTTAAAAAAGAGGATAATGTACTTAAAAAACATACTATATACTACCTTTAGACTAAAGCTATTATAGGGGTTATTAACTAGCTCTTTTAAAAGTTAATTAAAATCGCTTTTTATTAAAAGTACCCTTTAGACTATTATATTTATTTCTAGTATTTAGGGCCTTTAAACTATAATTACTTTACTTCCTTTTATATACTTAGTAAAGTAGTACAGGCCTTTTAGCCTAATATAATAACTTACCTATAAGCTGTCTTTTCTCTTTACTTAAGTACTCCTTTCTTTCTCCTATACTATTATAATATATATTAAAGTATTATAGAAGTTAAAGAGTATTTTAAAGTACTTAAACTTACTTTTTATAAAGTTCTTAGTAAGTCTATTAACTAGTATATTATTTATAAGTATATATATAATATTAAAAAAGTATTTAGTATACTCTTAATAAAGCTATATATTTTAAATATTTATATACTTTAAGTATATAACTATATACTCTTTTTTACCTACTATAAGTTAAATTATTTATTAGTTATTATAGTAAACTTTTTAAGTATCTCTAAAGTTAAGATTTATTTTTTTAAAAAGTTATTAAAGTACTATAGACTCTTTAGTAGTATACTTAAGTATTAAGAGTTTTACTTTAGTTATTAATATTATAATAGTATTTTATTAACTAGCTTTTTAGTAGAATAGACTACTAAAAAGCTTAATAATATATCTATAAAATAACTTTTTTATTTCTTTGTTATTTATAAAGAAGGTATTTCCTACTATAAAAAGTACCTCTGCGTTACTCCCTATATTACTATAGTATATAGTAAGGTAATGTGTTAAGTAAAGGTAGTAAATAACTTAGTTAGTAGCCTTAAAATACGCCTAAGAGGGGTTTATTAAAAAGTATAAAAGCTATAAAGTAGTAAAAGTAATATTTAAGTAGATTATAATAGTAGTATAGAGGATTAAACTAACCTTTTTCTAAAACTCCTTAACTTCCTAACGTGTTACTTAACCTAGGTTTTTAATAAAGTTAACTATTAGTAGTGGTATAGCTAGGTATAGTGTATTAGTAAGGTTGTATTTTTTAACTATTTTATTAATATATATATTGTAAACTAAAAGGATATATTATTTAAAATAGTCTTTAATTACTTTAATACTAAAGAAATACTCTATAGAGCCTTACTTCTTAAGTTTATATACATTCTTAATACCCTTAATTATTATTTAAGTATACTTAACTTTATTTAAGTAGTATACTATAAAGATATTATTAATATAGAATATAATAAGTACGTGTTTTTAAGGGTTTTAAAAAAGGTATAATTCTTTATTATAGCGTTTAAAGCTAAGGCTATAAAGTATTTTAAAAAACTCTTTATACTATAAAAGAGGAGTATTATATAACTTATAAAGTACCTACTTAAACTTAATATACTTCTTTAGTTAATAAAAGTTATTTAGGAGTTTATAGTAAATAAATAAAGTATTAAAGTTAAGTTTTATATTTAAAAAAGTATTTATAATATTAAATTACTAAATATTATAGTTAAACTATACTTTAAGGAATATTAAAAAGTAAAAGGATTATACTATAAGAGTAGTAGTATAAGTATATTATAATAAATTTATATTTTAAAAGTCTTTTTAAATATAAATACATACTTTATAGTAGTTAAGGACTTTATTAAGTTTAAACTTATAAATAAAGACCTATTTTAAGGGAAGGGGTTATAATAAAGCCTTTTAATAGTCTAGCTCTTACTATATCCCTATAGAGGTAAACTTATATATTTCCTTATATACTACATCTATAAAAAGCTTTTAAAGCTTTAAAAAAAGCTTTTTTATTACCTTCTATAACTTTAAAGTACTAATAAAGTTATTTATATAGAACTCTCTCTTTTTTATAGTATATTTATAGTTATAAAGTATTATATAAATTATATTTTAAATAATATAGTATAAATAAGTATAATTACATCCTTTATCTTTAAATACTTTTTATTAATTAAGTATAAATATTATAAAAAAAGTATTATTTAAACTACTATATAGTATTTTATATATATTATTAATATATATATAAATAATATAATTTCCTTCCTTAGACTCTAAATTAAGCCCTATTAAGCACTAACTACTATATATAAATAGAGTTAGTAACTCTTAAAGTATTTCTAAAATATTTAAAAGAATTATATTATTTAAGTTATTTTTATTAATTAACTAAGCCTCTTTTATTTAAGTAGTTAAAGGTCTATACTTTATAGTTAAAAATCCTAAGTATTTTATAGAATCTCCTATACGCGTATAGGCCTAGTTATTTATAAGTTTAACTAATTTAAAAGGTTCTACTAACTTAGCTTTATTTATTTTAAGTCCTTTAGTATTAGTAGTTACTTTACGTAGCCTTTTACCCCTAAAGTTTTATAAAACTAACTTAAAAGTAAAGTTAGGGGATATTAACCCCCTATATTATAGTATACTATACTCTTTATATATAAAAGTATTACTTAACTTAATAATATTTTATTAAATAAGTCTAGTATTTTATAGTTTAATAGGTTTATTATTAACCTCTTTTTAATTACCCTTAAAGTCTCTTAAAGTTTTATAGACTTTATTTTAAAACTTAATAGACTCTTTAAACTCTAAAATAACTATATATATAATTTTTAAATAAAAAGTATATTTAGTATTATTCTTTAAATAAAATCTTATTTTATTAAAAGTAATATTATATATAATAATAACTTAATTAAATATAAATACTTAAATCCTATATAAATTTATTATTTTAAAAATATATCCTATAAAGTATTTAATATATACTTTTAGTATAACTTTAAACTATCTTTTTTTAATTTTTATTTCTTTTTTATACTTAAAGGAATAAACTTAGTATTTATAAATATAGAGTTTATTTTAATAAAAGTATAAATTTTAGTTTAAAAGGTAGTTATAAGCTAAAGTCTACTACTTAAAGTAATATTTAAACTATTCTACTTTAACTTTACTTAAAGAATACTATAAACTTAACTTATATAAACTTATATTATAAATATTAATACTTATAAGTACTAACTCTTTTTAAAAGTACTTAAAAAGACCTACTCTTTCCTTTATATAAATCCCCGAGTTTATACCCTTTTATTTAGTATACTTACTACCTTTTATAAACTCTTTAGTATATACTAATAGTATTTTAAAATTAATACCCTCTTTTTATACTTATATTTAAAAACTAGTAATACCTTTAATAACTATTATAGTATACTTATTATTTATATATATTTTATAAATATTAACTCCTTTATATTGTTTAACTTATTTTTTAAACGTCTAAAGGACTTTAAATACTTTAAAGTAATTCTTTTTAAAAAAAATAAAACTAAAAAACTTACTAAAATACTTATTTTTAATAACTAAAAACTAATTATTACTATTATATATATATAAAAAGTTAAAAAAGTCCTAAAAAATATAGTAATATAATTAACTAGCTTTATTTTTAAATACTTTATATAATATTTACTATATTATATATATAACTATATAGTTCTAGTACTTTATATAAATTAAACTATAAATCCTTACTTCTTAAGTATAGTATACTAAGTACTTAAAAGCTTTATAACTAAAGTAGTTTACTTTAAAGTACTAAAGTACTATAAAGTTAATATAGTTATATAAAAGTTAATAACTAGAATAGTATTTTATATATTTAATAAAATACGTTATGTATACTATTATAGTATTACTAATAAATATAGAGTATAAATAAAAAAAAATAGTTTATATTTAAAAAAATACATATTATTATAGTATTTTAAAGTCTTTACTATAGTACTTTTATTTATTATTTTAATTCTAAATATATAATTAAAACTATAGTACTAAATACTAACCTTAAAAAAACTACTTTAAAAATAATATTAATATAAAAGCCCTTTATTACTATAACATTTATAAATATTAAGTTTAATATAAAGTTATTTTTTTTATCCCTTAAAACACTTTATATAATATAAGTACTGTATTTAAAAACTAAAATCCTATTTATACTAGTATTAATATAGTTCTTTAAGCTAAAAGCCTTAAATATACTTAACTCTATAAAAACTATATAGTTAATAAAATAAGTTAAATTATAATTATTATATATAGTACTTTAAAAAAAATAAATAAATTAATATAATAATTAAAAAAACTAAATATCTAATTATATCGCCTCTTAAAAAAGCATTAAGTAAAAAAATAATATTAATAATATCTCCTAGAACTTCTAGACCGTCGTCTATAATACTTAAAGAATCCTTATTATTACCACTACGTCCTTAATATTACTTCTTAAGCCGTAAAAGTATATTCTTATTTAACTAACTACACTTAATAAACTTCTTCTTAAAGTCTTTCTACTTTAAATCTACTAAAACTATCTTAATACTATTAATTTTAGTATTTAAAAGAAACTAAATATACTTAAAGTAGTTTATTAAAGCTTTACTAAAATATTTATAAATATAAATAAGGTAGTAGTAAAGTATTCTATAAAGGTAATTTTAAATACTAAATAGTAAATTAATTTAACCTATAAAAATAAAAAACACAGCTCTACTATAAACCCCTAGCTAATATATTAATTTATCTTTAACTTTTATATAAAAAAGCACTCTATAATTCTTAAGAGTTAAGGGCTCTATACTACAATAAAGCTCCTCTTAAAGCCTATTAAACTACTACTATCCCTATATAAAATTATATTAAATACTAACTACTTTAAAAAAACTCTATACCCCCTAAGGACCTTAAACGTTTAAAACGTTTCTATATATAGCTCATAAAATCCAACCTAGCGTTAGATTAGCTAATAGGGCCAGTTTAATAGTTCTTATCTAGACCCTATTACTACTAGTTTAAAGAAGGCAAAGGCTAAAGACAGTAATCTAGATCTTCGTATTTAAGGGTTAGACTAGCCAGCTACGCTATATATCAATAGTAGCAATACTAAGCTGCGTAGCTGCATTGCTAAGCTAGTCGATATTATTCTTGACTATAGCGACTAGGTCGTAGTATTTAGTGTTTAGTAGTGGCTAGGGGACTTTCGCAGGTATAGTGTTTTTCGCTATTTTGTTAGATTATTAGGAATATAGAAAACGGGAGGAATCGATAAAGGGCTCGCTCGCAGTAGTACCTTTTTCTTTAATTGTAAACACTACTAGGGCTCGTTAGGCTCTATAGTACGTCACAGCGCCCATAGTGTGATCCAGCTAAAGGTTCGTATAAGCGAAGGTTTATTTTAATATATTTAGCGCCGCCTATTAGTAATAGTATCGTTATTATTACTAGAAGGGCAGGTAAGCGGAAGTATTAAGGTACGTACGCCCTACTAAGCTCTACTCAAGACCACTTAAACTAGAGGGGGTCAAAGCTACTAAATACACCCTATTAGATACTTCTATTTAATTACACTATTTAATAATACATAGCTATAGTATATTTTTTTTAGAACAACTTATAGAAATGTCCGGACGAGACAACCACTTAAAAAAATATAAATAACTTATAAAAAGTAGTTATACTAATAACTATACCACTTTATAGAGTTAAGATTTATATATTTAGTGTCTTTAAAAATAGTAACATATTTATTCTATAGTAGTATTTTAAAAATAAGGGTATTTAATATAAAGTAGTTCTAAAACTTATAAATATATACTTAAAGTATATATATTTATAAAATAATAAACTTTTAATATACTTAGTCTATATACTTTAAATTTATAAACTTATTAACCTATTACTAAACCTCCTTTAAAGTAACTAAAAAAACTACTTATTAAACTTATAGTTAAAAAAAGCACTTAATATTATCTATATATTCCACTACAATATCTTTCAGTATTTATTTAACTAGTTATTATAAAAGTAAATCGGTATTTAAAAGGACCTTATCCGTATTAAAATAGTTTAATTTCGTAGCCTAGTTATTAAAGTCTACTTAGTATTACTTCTTTATATTCCTATTAATAGTTATAAAGTATTTATAGTGTATAAAATTAATTTTATAAATAGTATTTATATCTAAAGTATCAAAGCCCTTTAAATTAAAGTATACCTAAATACTATAAAGCTCAGCTTAGTAGTAGAGCTTACTATAGAATCTTAGCTAGTTACTTAAAAACCTAAAAATAATTATTAAGCTTATTAAGGCATTATAGGGGGCAGTAAAGGCATCTATTATAAGACACTATAGTACTTCTAAAAACTTAAAGAAAATAAAGAAAAAAGAACCTAAAGCTTATATACCTTACTTAAGTAGTCAGAAGTAATAAACACTAATTAAAAATAAACTAAACTTATAACTATAGTAAGTATTAAAGCGTATAAGCAAGTATTAAATTATAGTTATATTAAAAAGAGTTCTATACTATAAAGCACTACACTCGTCAAAGCGTTATATCTATACTTAGTCACCCTAGTGCCTAAAGCGCGGCTCGCAAAGCTAGAGCCTATAAGGGCTTATCGCAACATATAAAATATAAAACAATTCTTTAAAAAGAAAAAAGAACTATAATATAAGTTATATATAAATAAAATAAAGTACTAAGTAGCTATAGCTAAAACTAAGTACTTACTAGTAATTACTAAGTACTTACTTAACTAGTATCGCACTTACTACTATAGTATAAATAAAGGAATAGAACTTATATATAAATAGGACTTAAGTACTCTTAAGTCCTTTTTTTTATAGTTTTTTAACTATTAACTTTATATTAATTTTTAAATACTTTTAGCCCTTTAGTAGTAACTACTATAACCCTCTTATTAAATACTTAAACTAATTACTTATATATCTTAAACCCTAGAATCCCTTTAGTAACTATAGTACTACTCCTAGCGTTAAACATTAGCTTCTATTAATATAAACCTTACTATCAAAAAGCTAGCTATAATACTACGTCTTTAACTTTTAAGTAAGTAATAAATTATAATATTTTTATTATTAGTATATTATAGTAAGATTTATTTAAAGTTAGTAGTTAACTATGTTTTTTAGTAACTAAATTCTTTTTATTATTTTAATAAAAGTAGTAAGGTTTTTAATTTATTTATAAATTTTTATTATATAGGTATAGTAGTTTTAGAATAATAATTTAGTATTTTATATTTATAATATTAAGGTAATAGTATATTTTTTAGTTATAGTAGTTTAAAATAAGGAGTATAGTTTTACTATTAATAATACCTCTACTATACTATACTTCTTTTCCCTTTATATTATAAAGTATATAGAGATCCTTTTTTTTATTTTATAGTAGTTATAAGTTATTTATAGTCTATAGTAATATAAAATTACTTTAAGTACTACTATTAATAAAGACTTTAACTCGTTTTTTATTTACTATTAAGTTAAAATAAAGGTATATATTATTTTTACTTATTTTTATAGTTAAATTAATAGATTTTATTATAATTACTTATTATAATCTTTTTATAGTAAGTAAGTTTAGTTTTTTAACTACTTAAGTCTTTATTTTATATACGTTTTATTTTTATTAAGGTACTTACTTACTCTTTTCCTAAGAGTATATTTAATATTAATAACTAGTAGAGTAAAGTTAGTTCCCTTCTTTTTTTATAGTTACTTTCTTTTAAGGGTTTTTACTTTTATAATATAGTAAACTTAGTATTAGTTAATATAGTATTTTTATTTATTTATATTATGATTATATAGGTATTATATAAAGAAGTTAAGGTTTAGTTTAAATACTACTTCTTTAAGTTCTTTATATTTTTAAATTATTTATATATAAAGTTTTTAAATAAAGTAGAGATTCCTATATAGTATATTCTTCTTTTAGTAAAAAAAGAATTATAAATTAAGTCTTTTTATAAAGTATATTTAGTATTTATTATTAAAGTATTATAACTAAAAAATACTATAGTATTTTTTATATAAGGGTTTTAGTTATTTATAATCTCTTAATATACTTTTAAGTAGCTATTTCCTAGTTCTTTTAATAGGGTTAGTTTTATAGAATAGGACTTACTACTTATTATTATTTAAATTAATATATAGTAATTATTTTTTTCTTTTTTTTAGATTAGGGGTTCTTTTTTAAAATCTAAGTCCTAGGTATTAAATAGGGCCCTTTAAGTAACTTTATTTTAAGTACGTTATTAAGTAATGTTATAAGGTTTATTTAGATTATAGGGTATATTAGTTTTATTTAGTTCTTTTTAATTAGTAGGGTAGGTTATAACTCTTTCTACTCTTTTTATATTTTTTTAATATAGTTACTTTAGTTTAGGTAGGTTATTTTAAGTAGCTATTCTTTTTACGTTTTTATAATTAATGTTTAGAGATATTTTATATAGGTTTTATTAGGTTCTATATTAATAGTATACTTAAGGTCTTTAATTATAGTGTTTAGTTTTACTATAATTTATTTATTATTACTTTTTACTTTTTTATTATTAATAAGTTCTATAAGGTTATAACTTACTTATTATAGGTTTATATTATTAAGTTATTTTATACTTTTTAGACTAATCTTTAGTATAGTACTTTATAGATAATAGTAAGTGTTTTTTCTTTTAAGTTTATAATATTATAGTTTAATTATTTAGTATCTTTAAAGTACTATTCTATATTCTTTTTACTATTTTAGTAGATAGTGTATTTATTATTATAGTATATAGTTTATAAGAGTTTAGTATAGTTTCTTTTAAAAATAGTATCAAGTTATGTACTTTTTAGTACTAGTTACTATTATTATTTTTTAAATTAGTAGTAGTTTTTAGTTATATATTTTAACTTATTATAGTTATAGTATTTAAAAGTATATATTTTATTAGGTTTTTATTATTTAGTAGTACTAAGGTTTATAGGGCCTATATAGTATCTATAGGTAGTACTTTACTAATTATAATTATATCCTTACTAGTTATTCTATTATTATTATGTTAAATTATAGTACTAGAATTATCTAAGTTACTATTAGTACTTTTTACTAAAGTTAGTATTTATTTATTATTTTCCTTTTTTATAGTATCTCTCCCAGAAGTAGTTATTAATTTTAATTATAAATTTAGTATACTAGAAAAAGTCTTTAAGTTAATTAGCTTTAATAAGTATATTCTTAACTTTATTTTTTAAGCTTTAGTAAAATATAAAAATTCTAAATTCTTTAGTAAAGTCTAGTTATATATTAATATATTAAAATATAGTAGTATAGTAGGTTATAGACTTAGTTTATTAGAGTATAAAAAGATTTTATTTAGTTTATTATTTTTAGTTAGGGTCCTAGAATAAAGTTTAAAGAGTATATTTAAACTTATTAAAAGTAGTAAAAATATCCCTAACTTTTATAGTATAGTAGTTTAATATTTTAGTATTTAAAAACTATTTCTAAAAAGGTTTAATTTACTAAGGGGTACACCTATAAAGGAACATAGTAGTATAAATAACTTATTTAGTATTGTTTTTAAAGTTACTATAATAAAAGTTTTAGTAGTTCTTAACTTAAATTAAAAATCTCTTAAGTTATTCTAGAGTTTTATTATAAGTAATAAGTAAGTTAAGTTTAAGTTTTTTATATTTATTTTAAATAAGTATAGTAATAATATTAGTAGTAGTATAAGGGGTTTTATTTTAGGTTTTAACTTTTTATATATATTTATTAACTTATTAAATAGTATTTTAGAGTTCTTTTATTTAGTTAAAATATTTATTAAATACCCTTTAGAGTTATTTAATATTATAGTATACTTATTTAAGTTACTTACTAGTTTCTTTATTTCTAAATTTATTTTTATTATTTTTTATATATTATTCTTTTAGTTTTTAAATAAAGTTATAAACTTATTTATTAAAGAACTTAAATAAAGTAGGGGTAACTTTAAGTATTTTAATTAACGATATTATAGAATACTATTTATTAGTATTAAAGGTTAACTTATTAAATAGAAGTTATTAAAATATTATAACTAGTCTTTTAATAGTAAGGTTATATTAATAGAAACTAAGGTTTAATATTATAAGTAGTACTATAAGTTACTAAAGGGGTTTTAAACTTATAGTATAAGGGTAATTAGTTTAAGTATTTAATAAAAGGGTTATAGTAGTTACTATTAAAGGACTAAAAGTATTTAAAAATTAATATAAAGTTAATAGTTAAAAAACTATAAAAAGTAGGACTTAAGGGTACTTAAGTTTTATTTATATATAAGTTTTATTTCTTTATCCCTACTATAGTAGTAAGTATAATACTGATTAGGTAAGTACTTAGTAATTACTAATAAGTACTTAGTAATTACTCTTAAGTACTTAGTTTTAGTTATACTTACTTAGTCCTTTATTTTATTTATATATAACTTAAATTATAGTTCTTCCTTTTTAAAAAGTTATTTATACTCTATACTCGTTCTTTAGTCTTATTATCTTTTTATTAAATTACGCGTTAATTAGTATATATATTAAAGTATGTATTTATATACCACTACGCGCGATTTTCGCCCCTATTATATTCCGCACTAGTTATTAGGGACTTAGCTACTAGACCTTTTATTAATCCAAACTAGCCCTTAGTTATTAACTTATATAAATAGCTAAAATTTACTTTTATATTATTTAAAGTAATAAACTTAAATTTATATAATCTAATATACTTCTTTAGTAAAAGCCTTTATAAAGCTTTTACTACTATATTAATAACTAAAAGGCCTTTTAAATATATTATTTTATTTACTCCTTTTTAATATATACTTTATAGCTTAATTACTTCTTTAATTACTCTATAATTACTTAGTAATTAATACCTTTTAAATACCTCTTTAAAGTAGTATATTTATTACTCTTTTTTAGCTTTTAAGTAGTTCTATTACCTTTATTAAATCTTTACTCCTATAATAAAAAAAGTAATACTATTTATAAAGTACTTAAGGCTTATAATTCTTTTTTTTATTCTTTATTAATAAAGTTAAGGCCTTTAAAACTTTTACTTTTAAACTTAGTTTTATAAAGTACTTTAAGTTACTTAATTTAATTAACAAAATTTAGTTATTTAAAGAATACTTTAAAATAAGTACTAATAAGTAGTTTTATAAACCTATTAGTTATTAGCTTTATTATAAAAGTATACTTAATAATAATATAGCCTTTTTAAGTTTTTTAATATAGTTAATAGTTATAAATATTAATATAGTATAACTTTATTTATAGTTAAACTATTTCTTTATTAATAAAGTAAATTATTTATTAATTATTATAATAAATTTATATACTTAGTACTAGGAGTATTAAAGTAGCTTTAAAAGTCTTTTTTTTAAAGTTTATATAAAGGGCTATTATTAAATAACTTATAAAAGTTACTTTTTTTATTACTTAAAAAAGTATAAGTAGTTTAACCTTTATAGTTAATATAGTAACTATATTTTACTTATTAACTTACTACTTAATTAATTTATTAAAGAGTTTAATTATAAAGGCCTATAAACTTTTATAGTTTACTATATTATTAATAAAGCTTATATTTATAGTAACTATAAGGCTATTATTAAGTTTTTTTTTTTTATAACTATATTTAAAGTATAAAGTATACTAGTAAATAATATAAGTTATAGCTTTTTTAGTCTTTTTAGTATATTTTAAACTAGGGCTATAGTTAAAGTAAGTAAAATAGTTAATTAAAAGAGTAATATTAAGTTAAGTTATTATTATTAAATATATTATAAAGTTAATATTACTTTAATACTAGTTAGTTTTAGTATATATAGTTATTCCTTTATATAAAAAGAGTTTATTTAACTAAAGTAGTAAAGTATATACTTTTTTTAATTTTATTATATATTACTAAAGTTATTTTATAAGTTTATTAATATATATAGATTATAAAAACTATAGTTACTTTATAGTATAGTTATAAATAACTTTAATCCCTAAGAACTATTATAAGTTTTAACTACTTTTAAAATAATACTACTTTTAAAGAGTTTTAATAAGCTTTATAGCTTTATTATAGTACTTTAAAAAGAAGTAGAGTATATAATTATTTATATAAAAGAAAAAAATTACGTAGCTATGTATTTAATAGTAGTTTTTACTAATAACTTACTTTAACTTAAGCTTTTATAAACCTACTTTAAAATAATACTACTAAAAGAGTAATAAGTAATATAATCTATAGAGTACTTTAATAAACTTAAGGATAGTACCCTTTTTTTAGTAATTAAGGGGTATTTATATATAAATATTTTTATTAAACTCTATATATATAAAAGTATTTATAGTATTATATTATAAAAGCTTAAAATTAAAGTAATTAGTAATAGTTATTAGTATTTAAAAGGATATACTAGTAAGTATTAAGGTATGTATCTTTTAGTTATCTTAATACTACTAGTTATATATATAATAAACTAAGCTTTAATTTTTAAAAGTCTATTATACTTATTTAGTTTATATATATAGATTTAGTAGTAACTAAGGATCTAAGTACTTTTTATAGTACTTATAAGTACCCCTTTTTAAGAGTTTATTTTTTAATAGCTTTTAAAATAAGTTACTTTAACTATTTATATAGCTATAGTATATAAATAAACTAATACTTTTATATAAAATATAAGTATAGGTTAAAAATCTTTTTAAGGGGTACTTAGTACTAGTAAATTACTATATACTTTATATAGCTTTTTATACTTACTTAGTAAAAAGGTTTTGTTTTTTTAAGTACCCGTATCCTTTCTTTATAGTTAAAAATTACTATTAAAGTATTTAATATTTACTATTTAGAATACCCCTAGAGTATATTAAATACTAAAGATCCCCTTTAATAGTTTATTAGTAGCTAAGTAGTTAGTTTAAAAGTAGTGATATTATAGAGTATTCTAATATAATAATAAGGTCTCTACTAAAAAGGCAGCCTTATAAGAGCTTTACTTTTAATAAAGCCTAGTAGATAAGTTATAATAGGTCTACTTAAGGTCTTTTAAATTATTATAACTTAGTACTACTTCTATATACCTCTGTAAACACTCTTCTTTATAAATAAGTACTTAAATATCACGTACCTAGGGCCTACCCCTTTTAGAATAGCTAGAGTAGGGCTTCTTAATAAGGGCCTAAGGCCTTAATAGGGAAGGCTGGTTAGATAGGGGAAGTCTATAGTAATTAAGGACCTTTTAGGTCCCTAAACCCCCCTAAGTAGGGGAGGATTTTAACCTAAAAGGTTAAGAATTAGTCTTATATAGTAATTAAATATTTCTCTACTATTATTTTTATTCCTAGTCCTACTTTATTATAATTCTAATTCTTTACTTACTAACTATTTATAAGTATAATAGTAAATATAATAGTCCTTAACTTACTTTTTAGTAGTAGTTTTTTATTAAATACCCCCCTAGTTAATAGTAACTTAGTAGTTCTAAGGGGTACTATAAAATCATTTTTTTTAAATAGCCCCCTAAACTTACTAGTTAAGCTAATATAAATTAATAAAGAAACCTTTTAAGCTATTACTAATTAAACTTAACTACTTAAAGTAAGAAAAGCTACTTACTAAGTTATAGTTAAGTACCTTTAATAGTTAAAAAAAAAAGGCTTAATTAAAAACAACTTAAGACTTTTTCTATACCCTAGTATATTACTAGTAATATACTAGTAATTCCTTATTTAATAATAAAAAAGAGATTAAAATATAAAATATTAAAGAATTCTTTTTAAAAACTAGTTATTAAAAACAAAATAAGTAGCTATTAGATCTTAGTTAAGTTTATAAAGGAGTATAATAAAAATATTATAAGGGTTAGTAAAAGATCTTCTTTACTTTAAAATATAAAGATATTAATTATAAAGTAAAGTAAAATAAATATAAAAACTAACTATTAGTAGAATACGAATATAAAACTAAGAGTTATAAAAGTTTTATAGAATAAATAAAGACCCTAGTTAAAAATATACTATTTTAAAAACTTAAATTTATAAGGTTTTTAATTACTATAAAATAACAGAATAACTAAAACTCCTAAAACTTTTATACTTACTTAGACTCTCTAAAAAAGGAGTTTAAACTTAAACTTAATAAAGAAAAAGCTTTAAAGTACTTTACTAAACTATACCCTAATTTATAATTCTATATATAAAAGAACGTAGTAATTCTATTTATAGAAAAAAAAAATAGTAGTAATAGTTAATTAATACTAAAATATAGTTAAACCTATTAATAAATAAAAAGACTATAATACTTTTCCCCTACTTTAAAATTTAAAGAGACTATAAAGTAAATACTCCTTAAGAGATAAAAGTCAGGAAAGGGGTCTACTTTAGGGCTTTTTTAATAAATTAAATACTATTAACTTTACTATAAGTAAGTAGCTTTAGTACTATATATATAATAGTAAAAAGTACTTATTCCCCTTTTACTTTAATAAAGAGGTATTATAAAATAAGGGTAAAGAAAAGGCTACTATTTAATTCCTTTTAGGAGAGGGAAAAGACTAGGGGGAGAGGTAAGCTTTACTACTTTGAACCCCTAGGAGTAGGTAGAGATATAGAGGCGTTTTTATACTACGGTGTAGGTGTTTATAAAAGGATAGTTTACTACGCCTTTGTGTAGACTACTAGGGACTTAATAAAGTTATAATTAAGAATTAGTATCTACTACCCTTAATTTTAGAAATTTTAAACTGAATTGTAGCTGCTAAGGTTTTTTTAAAGATTAATATAAAGGACGTATACTATAGAGTATAGATTAAAGAGGGCGATAAATAAAAACAGCTTTTTAAACTTAATATAAGCTATGTAAGTACTTAGTAGTTCTATTTAAGTTAATTAATATACTAGTAACTTTTTAATATTATATCTATAAGACTTTAAAAGGACTTTAAAATATCTTTTATATAGTATATTTAAATAATATTTTAGTTTTTTTTAAAATATAGAATAAATATATAATATACCTTTTAACTATTTTAGAATAACTATAAAAGGCGGGCCTTTTTTATTAGCCTACTAAGTATACTTTTTACTAAATTAAAGTAGAATTCCTAGGATTTATTCTTTTAGTAGATAGGGTATTTATAGATTTAATTAAGGTTAATATAATTACTAACTAACTAGAGTTAAAAACCTTTTAAAAGGTCTAGGTCTTTTTAGGGTTTTATAACTTTTATTAGTATTTTATTTATAAATATTTATAAATTATAAAACCCCTTATTAACCTACTAAAAAGAAGTATAAATAGTAAAAAAAAGAGTAAAATACTCTTTAGGGCTAAAAAAAAGCTATTTTTTTACTACTTAATTATAGAGTTTTAAAAAGCGCCTTTACTATACTATTTTAATTTAAAATAAAAAACAAAGATTAAAATAAATACTTTAAACTTTATAGCTATAAATATATTATTATAGCTTTTAAATAAAGTTTATTAGCTACTTATAGCTTTTTAGTTAAAAAAGTTTTAATTAGTAAAATTAAACTATAGTGGACTTAATTAAAAAATACTAGTTATTATAAAGTCCTTTAAATACTTGTAATACTATATAAAAAGAATAAAGTTTTTAGTTTAAATTTTTATAAATTATTAAAATCTATAGTACTTTATATTATAGTAAAAATTAAATAAAAGATAGTTTTAGTAGTATATACTACTAGTACTATATAACTTTATTACTTAATATACATAAAGGAAAAATAATTTAACTAATAAGTTATTAAAAAGACTAGATTACTAAAAAAGAAAAATAGAGTTACTTAACTTACTCTTTACTATTTAAAATAAAATAAAACCTAATAATATAGTATAAACTATTATAAAGGTAAAAGTAAAGATTATTATAAAAGGAAAAGAAGTATATTAAAATATATTAAGTAAAAACTAAGTTACTTTAATTAAGAAAGTATAAGACTTAGACTTTTTAACTTAAAGGGCTAAAGATAAAGTATAGGGAAAACTAAAGGAAAAACTACTTTAAAGTATAGACTCTTAAAAAACTCTTTTACTAAAGTATTATATTTATATACTAAATAAATTAAAACTTAAATAAAAACTTTTTTATTTATTTTATAATAATTCCTTAGTAAGCTATTTTAGAGTAAAAAAGACTTTAAGTTTATTATAAAAGAAGTTTAAATAGTTAAATATTATATAGAATATATAAGACTATATCTAGGGGTATACTATTTACTAAGGAATAAAGGTAAAACCCTACTAACTCTATAGGGTATTAAAGTCTTTTTCCTACTTAATACGCCCTTTTAAGGAAATCTTAATAGACTTTATTATACGTTTACTACTTATTTTTAATAAAAAAAAAGAAGTTAAAGTAATTTTAGTAATAGTAAATAAGTTTATAAAATACTACTACGTCTTAGTAGTATTAAATACTATTACTACTTTAGAGCTAATAAAGCTTTTTTATACTATAATTAAGCTATATTTAGGCCGCTTAAAGGTATTATATTAAATAGGGGGAGCCTGTTTACTAGTAAGTTTTAGGTATAGTTATACTACTACTTAAAAATAAAAAGGTAGTTTTTAATAGCTTTTTACCCCTAAACTAATAAGTAAATTAAAGTAGTTAATAAAGTATTAAAATAATATTTAAGGGTATTTATAAATAAAGAATAAATAAATTAACTATAACTATTAGTATAAGTCTAGTTTGTATATAATAATACTAAACGTATAACTATAAGTCTATTTTTTATAAAAGCCTTACTAAACTACTAATTAAACTTTAGAGTAAACTTAGACTTTATACCCCTAGGGGAGTAAGTTTAAAAAGTATAAAATTAATTAAAAATACTAAAAAGCTTATATAACTCTTTATAAATTTATTAAAATACTATAGTAGTATAGTAAATAAATACTTATAATAAATAATATAAACCTTTAGTTATTACTAGGGACTCTTTAGTAATATTATTAACTTAAAACTTATACTTTAAAAAAGGATACTAAAAGCTTTTACTTTACTTTATTAAATCTTTTTATATTTTAAATTATATAAAGAACTAACTATACTAGCTAGGTCTTTTAAAATAGTACTAAAAACTATATAATATATTTTATATTAACTTATTAAAACTTTAAAAAACTAACTAAAAGAGTAAACTACTACTAATACTAGACTTAAAAAATAGTAAAGCTAAATAAAAACTAAATAGAGTAGTAGAGTTAAAACGACTTAGTAATAATACTTACTACTTAGTTAAATAGATAGAGTAGCCCTTAGAGTATAACTTATAGGTCTTTAGTATAAAAATAATAAATACTATAAAGGTTATATAATAGTATAAAATAAAAAGTAAAAGTTAAGTTTAAAATAAATATAAAAAGAAGGCGATTACTTAATAAAAATAAAGAAAAAAAAGACTATATAGGAAACCTTTCTATAAGTAACAGCTATTTTACTAAAATAAAAAAAAGAGGGGTAACTAGGTCCTAATTAGGTATTTTAATAAGGAAGAAAAAGAAATAATATAGGGGGGAAATAGAGTCTATAGTTTAGTAGTTAAAGTTTAATAAGTTAATATAGGCCTAGATACTTATAATAAACTTAATAAAGAGGCGGTTATAGACTTAGCTAAAAACATAAGTTTAAATAAAATAGTAAAGGTTAGTAAGGAGCTTATACTTATAGAGTTACTATAATATATAGCTAATATTACTAGGAAGAAGGTAGGGATTAATATAGTAATCTTTATACTTAAAATTAGTAATAATAAGTAGTAAAATATAGGGGAAGAGGGGGAGTATACTAAAATAACTAGGACTAAAGGGTAGTTACTAAAGTATACTTACTAAAAGTACTATATTATAATTAAGTAATAGTAGTATATATATTAGTTATAAATATATACTTTAAACTAGAGAACTATTAATAATAGGCGTTTAAAAAGTAGGGGAAATAATATACTTTTAATACCTTCTTACTAGTTATATAGTAAAACTTATAGTAGTACTAGATATTAAGAGTAGTAAGGGCGTTAAGGATTACTTACAATAAGTTACTAAGTTCTTTTTAAATATTCTTAAACTTATTAGTAATGCTTAATACCTATAAGTATATATATATAAATAGAGTATTTTAGTAATTATTTAAAATACTAAAAGTAGTTTAGTAATAGAATAATTAGTAAAAAGTAGGTAAAGGTAGGGGGAAAACTAGCTTACTAGAATATAGAAATTACTATAATTTTTATATTAAATATATTAGGTACTTATATTACTTTAAGAGATATTAAAAAAATAGTTTAAATAAGGGACTTTTTTAGTAGTAGTTTAGTTAGTAGTATAGGCCTTTATAGTAGTGTGGATATAATAAAGATAAAGTTATAGAGTAGGAATATAATTAACTTTAGAATTAAAACTAGGGATTTTAGGACTTAGGTCTTTATTAGGACGGCTAAGTAGGGGAGGGGTAGTTAAATTATAAAAAGAACCCTTATTAGGGGAACTACTACTACCTCTACTTTTATTACTAGTATTAATAAAAGGAATAAAAGAGGAATTATTAAAAGAACCTAGGGGAATTAGGGTATCTTTACTAGACTTAGAATATAAAAAGGAAAAGGAATATAGTAAAATAAAAGGTTTTAGAAAGAGTAAGGGAGAATACTTTAAAGAGGAAGAAGTAAATTAAGGATATTTGTTATTATTCTTTTATTTATTATTTATAACTTTAGTAAAAAAGAAATATTAATTTAAATTAAAATATTAACTAAAACGATAGTTAAATACTATAAAAAACGTATATTAATATAATAATTATAACTATAGGGATAAGTAACTATATTATTATTAAAAGTAAAGTAATTTATAGGGGATAAAGAGAAGTAATAGTATAGGGGGTGTAGAGTAGAGGCTGGGACTTTGTTACTATAAAAAGGTAAGTAAGGGTAGAAATATAAAAAAAAATAAGCTAAACTGGCCTTAAAGTCCTAAGAGTTCTTAAGAGGGTTAGGGGGTACAATAGCTATAGTAGGCTCTTTAGCTACAATAGGTTCTTTTTTTTTAATTAAAAGTAGGTAGTAGTAGGTATACTAAGAGAATATATAAAAAAAGGTAGTAAAATAAAAGGGATTAGGTATTAATATAAAGTGTACTATAAGGAGGCTATTTAGGTTCTTTTTTATATAGAGAAGGGCCTTAGGAACGTTAGAAATATAAGTTAAATATATAACTAATAAAGTACTAAAGCTATAACTTATAGAAGTAGAATACTTAAGGTAATGCTTTAAGTACTTTAAAGTAGTGTTTTTATAGTGTTTATTATCCTTATTAGTTAAGGGATTAGGTGAGTTTATACTTATTTTTTAGTAAAAATAAGGTGATTAGTAGTAAAAATAGTAGTAGAAAAAGGGGCTTTTAAATAGAAAAGGAGACGCTTTATTTTTATGTTTGTGAATTAAGTAATAAGAAGAACTGGGGCTTTAGAAGGGTAAACATATTATATTAATAAAAAAAAGGAAGTAAAATTAATAAAGAATTAATATAAAAGAAGAAATAATTAATAAAAATACTGTAAATAAGGGGAAGAGAAATAAGTAGGTTTTTAGAGAGGTATAGAAAAATAGAAAATAAAGTTTTGTAGTATATAAGAGGAAGTAGTAGGGTTACTACTATAGTAACTAAATTATTAGTACTTAGGGATAGGTACTTTAAGGAGGGGATAGTTATTATATACCTAGGACCTATTCTTTTTAAAATAGCTAGAGTAGGGCTCTTTAGTAGGGGCCTAAGGCCCTAGTAGGGACGGCTAGTTAAATAGGAGAAGTTTATAGTAATTAAGGACCTTTTAGGTCCCTAAACCCCCCTAAGTAGGGGAGGATTTTAACTTAAAAGGTTAAGAATTAGTCTTGTGTAGTAATTAAATATTTCCCTACTATTATTCTTGTTCCTAGCCCTACCTTATTATATTAAAAAAAAGTCGTAAGTAAGTTAAGTAGTATTAATATTAGTTTAAAGTAAGTTATTAAGTAAGAATATTTACTAAGGGGAGCTTACTTTATAGTAGGGGTTTTAGAATTAGAATTTTTAAAAATCTTATTAAGGGCCTTTATAAAAAGTATAACTTTATTATTCTTTTTACTTAGTAAAAGGGGTTTTTATAGTACTTAATAGTTAGTCTTTTTATTATTAGTAAAGTAGTTATAAACCTATATAGTAATAGTATTAAAGTTAAGGTTTAAGGTATTTTTAGTAAAGGCCTTTAAGTTACTATTAAATTATTAAGTTTTATTAAATATTATATCTTTTATAGTAATAACCTTTTTAGTTAAAAAGATTTATATATAGTACTAATTTATTAAAGTATATTCTATAAAGAACCCTAAAAGGGCGCGGCTAGTAAAGCGGTTAAGGTGCTTTTTTTTAAGTTAAGTAGTGGCTATAAGGGTATATACTTTATAACTATATACTTATAAGTATACAAGACTCGGCTTTATAGTATTATTATTTCTAAGCTACTAGTAAAGCACTTTATATAGGGTTTTTTAACTAAGAGCTACTTATAGTATATAGTTATAGAGATATACTATAGACTTATATATATTAAGCTACATCTTATAGGGGAACTTACTTTCTTTTATAGTCCTTACTTTAGCTTTAACTATAGTACTAATATACTTAGTACTACTATTTTAATTTTAAGTATTTAGAGTAAATAGCTTAATAAAACGGCCTTAGGCTTAAAAAGCAGCTATTAGTTTCTTATATTTAATAAGCTTTTTATTATACTTAAATACTAGTATATTTACGTTATATTAGAGTTTTATTATAAAAATAAACTTATTAAAGGTTTTAATAAGGGTATTAATAGAGTAGTTAAAGAGGTAATAGTTCTATGAGTACTAAGTAATATAGTTAGTAAATAGGAATATAAATATAAACTTACTATATCTTTTTATGTATAAGTAGAAGTTAAATACAATATACTTACTAGAGTAGGTATATATATTACTTTTTTATAACTTATAATAGATTATTTTCTTTACTTTATTAATACTATACGTATTATAGTAAGGGCAAAGAGCCTTATTACTATTAAATCTAAAAGTACTAACTATAATTTAGACTTTTTTTATAGAGTTTATTAAATAGTAAAGTAGCTTAGAGCTAGAGTAACTAAGCCACTAGTACTACGTCTCTTTACTATCTTTAAAAGGCTATTACTTTATAAAGCTATACTTATTTTACTATTATAAAGTATAAGTATACTAAATAGTCTATATAGAGTTATAACTACTATATACTATTTTAAGAATAGACTTATTATACTTAAGTATATATTAACTATATTTAACTTTAATAATACTAAAGGAACTATAATTAGATTTATATAGTATTAATTTATACTAAGAGTACTTATTTTACTAGTATTTTTATTTATATAGTTATTAATAAAAAATAAGATTTATTACTATAAATATATAAAGTACTATATTATAAAGGTTTATTATAGATCTTTTTTTATTAACTTAAGTAACCCTAATACTTATATTTTTATATACTTTAATTATAAATAACTTAGAGTTTATTTATAAATAGTTACTTATACTAACTATTTAGAGTTTTATAAATAGCTATTTATTATAAAATATATAAATTAATATACTAAAGTTAAAAAAGTAAAAGTTATTAAAAGAGTAAGTTTATAGGCCCTTATAAGGAGTAGCCTAAAATACTATTAGTAGCTACTTAAGACTCTTAATATATTAACTATAGAGTTATTTACTATAAAGATTCTTAATAAGTTTAATTAATTAATTATTAGTTTTTAAGTATTTATTAGTATACTCTTAATAAGTTATATTATAATACTATTCTTTAAATACCTTTTTAAAAAAGATATAATAATATAAATTAAATAAATAAATAAGGTTATAAGTAGAGTAAATATTATATTATAAAAAGTTTTAGTAAGTACTTTACTTTAAATAAGTACTTTATAAGTAGTTTTTATACTACTTATTTAACTCTTATTTACTTACTTAGTTAATATTAAATACTTTAAAAGTATATTAAAATCTTTTAATTAACTTTAGTAGGTTATTAATAGCCTTAGTAATTAATAAAATTACTTTTTTAAGTATAGTTATATACTATACTCTAAAGTACTTTAATTTAAAACTTTAAATAAAACTTTAAATTAATAAGTACTTAAAGGCTTAGTATATATTAAGTAGTTAAAATTTATTCTTTAAAGAGGCCTTAAGTAAAACAACTTATTTTTTATATATTTTAACAATTTATAAGTTAAACTACTTAGTAGTAGCTACTTTTAATATAAAGTAATAGCTATAAGGAATTATAAAGTAGTTTTAAAGTATTTACTCTATATAGTTATAGTAAAGTAATATAGTTATATTAAAGTAGCTTTTAAGATATAGTAGTTAGTTAACTAGTTCTTTATTTATATTATAGTACTAGTACTAAAACTTAAGCAATATACTTTTTTATATTTATATAATTAAGTCGTTTTTATTCTTTTTATAGTTTTTATAGTAGTAGTTAATAGCTTTTTATATAGTTTAAGTATTATTATAAAATTTAAAGTACTTAACTAAAAGGTCTATAATACTTATAGTATAATAAAAGTTATTAATACTATATAAAAAGGGAATATTCTTAGGAATAGTTCTTAAAGGACTAAATTTTATAAGGATTAAAAAGTAAAGGTTTAGTAGTTTAGGTCTATAGTAAATAAAGCTTTTTAAGTAGTTACTTAAAAGTAACTCTAAAGGTAGTACTATAGTATTAATTAGTAGCTAGTAGTTTATATTTAAGTTAATAGTATCCTAAAGGTTAAAAGAGACCCCCTAAGTCTAAACTACGTTTTACTAAGGGATTTAATCCTTAGGGCCTATAAAGAAGATTTTACTAATAACTAAATTAGTTATTATAGTAATTAATTAATTATATATAGTAAAGAAGTTATAAAATAAGACTTTTAATTATTAAATTATATATTAATTAGTATATATATTAAAGTATGTATTTATATACTACTACGTGTAATTTCTACCCCTATTATGTTCTGTGCTAACTATTAGGGGCTTAGCTACTAGACCTTTTATTAATCCAGGCTGGCCCTTAGCTATTAGCTTGTATGGGTAGCTGAAATCCGCTCCTACGCTGTTTGGAGTGGTGGGCTTAAATCCACGTAATCTAACACCTTTTAACCGCTAATCCCCTGTAAGCGGGGTCTGTAGTGGTTAGTAACCAACGGGTCGTAACAGGGGGGTAATGACCGCAGGGATCCCGTATTAATAAACACTAATTAACAACACTAAGTTCCTTTGTAAAGGAGTCGGGTATGCAAGGCATTCAGGAATCGCACCACATTGAGTTACCCGCGAAATCCAGGACAAGACCATCCTGCAGACTTTTTCTCCCCTCTCTCTCTCTCTCCCTACCTACCCTCCTGAAACTTGGCGGACGGTTAGCCTCTTGCGGAAATAGACAGGTTGTTATGCCAGCACCCTGACGTTCGTCTGGTCCCCGCCCGTCAATGTCTTCACTACCTAGGCCCTGCCCGGGGGATCCGGGTGCGGGTTGAGGTACCAGACTCTTTGTGGTTGGCATGAGCGGATACCGGTCTCGTTGCGTGTGTTGGACAGGATACACGAGCCCTGTGGCTGCCCGCAAGAAAACGTTGACGAACGGGCTAAGTAGGTACTGGTGGCAGCCCTCAGAGTCGCCAAGGAGACCCTTGGGGTTGCGGGGGGTTCATCATGTCGCAAGAACACGAGGGTTCTTGATTGACGTACTATACTATATCCGATCGGAAGGAGATGGCTCCGTCACCATCCACTGGACATGACAGAGTCGACGGCAATCTGCAGAAGCTCACGTCGAAGTGACAGGTATTATTTGACCAGCGCACCAGAGGATCCAACGATGACCAGCCCCTCTGGCGAAAGGCTTCTCCAGGTTATCTGCATTGGCCCGGACGCGACACGACACTAACCAATGGAAGGAAGAGAGAAGAAGTTCATGGTGGCCATGAATGGCCCAGAGACTTCGGGATCTGCTCCTGAGGAAAGGGGAAGGGGGGGTGCAGCCATTGACGTTGATGAGAGACTCCGGAATCTACCCCGATGAAGGCTGACCAATCATCGACGCCGGAGGCCTTCCGGCAATGGTCCTTGGAATTTCGCCTCCTCTCGACCCCTGCCCATGTGCAGTAGTGTGTACCACAGTACAATCAAATTGTATGTAGATTAGTTGAGTCTAGGCAGTTCTGAGCAACTTGGCACACCAGACCGTTAAGGGTCTGTAAAAGGGTGCATCTTCCGTGAGGCTCCAGACTAGAGCCTCCACGTTTCACTGGCTCTGTCCACCGGATATGGGTCCGGGAAAGGGAAAAATAGAGGGGGGAGTGGGTGGCCACCCTCTTCGAACTCGACGTCATATCGAGTTCAGTCTTACCGCGACTGATGCGGTGGTGTCTAGGTAGGACCCCCCCATGCATATCGGGACACCTTTCTTGACATTGTACTCGGTACAGTACACCACCAGCGCCTATTTACCATGTGTCCTCCCTGCATGGAAAGTGTTGGTCGCCGTGGCAGGAGGGGATAAGAGACGTCGTCTTTAATTTGTCGTGCCCAGCCGGAGTTATTGGCGTCGAGGACCTAACGGCCTGATAACCAAAGCGTCTTCCGCCCCCCCCCCCCCTCCAGACTTGTCCCTGTCCTTGATCAAACGGCCAACAATCACCATCCTCGGGTGAACCTTGAAATTGACCACAGCTTGACGATGGGCTCAACGTGCACTGTCCCAGGATAAAAAGGCTCCCCTCTGCCAGCGCCCTTCGTCGACGATAGGAGCAGACGGCGCTAGCACAAAGACATTATCTCGACACGGGAAGAGAAAGGTCACGGATTAAAAAGAGAGCAAGGGTAAGAGAGACACAGAGAAAGAACAGAAAGGACTAGCACTTCGAAAACCTCTGAACTCGGAAGGCATTTCATCGCCAGCACCACTCACACAATAGCCACGCCAGCCAAGGATGAACCCTCCACCGGTCAGTCAACTAACCACCACCGCCACAGTCTCCGTTGACAATTTTCTTACATGTTCCCTACTTCTAGAACTCTTCCAGGCGTGCGCCGCTAGATCCGACGCCGACGCCAGCGCCAGTCACCCGTCGAAAGTCCAGGGTCTGCACCCGCGAGGCCTGCGAGAGCTGCCGCGAGAAGAAGGCCAAGGTACGTTTTGGTCAGAAGACCACGACGGGCACCCTCTGTCGGTGTTGATATCTCTCTCTCTCTCTCGCTCTCTCTATCTCTCTCTTGTGTTTGTACATGGGAGCATACTTCTCTGACTCGCTCTTTCTCACCCACCCACAGTGCAACGGAGCCAGCCCGTGTTCGAGGTGCGCGTCCAGGGGCCTGGAGTGCCGGTACGAGACGCGGTCGTACCAGACGAAGCGCAGCCTCAAGGCCGAGCTGCAGGACCTCAGGGACGGCCAGCGGCGCCTGGACGCCGTCATCGCTGCCCTGGCATCTCCGGACCAGTCCGATCGCATCCTACGGAAGCTCTGGGACGGGAACACCGTCGCCGAGATCTACGAGACCATCTCACGGGGGGGGACCGACACATCGCCGCCCCCACCACCGGCGCCACCGCCTCCAACCGTGAAGGAAGAGATCTCCGAGCCCGAGGGGATAACGGGGCCACTGCACTGGGCTGAGGCCAAGACCTCAGTCTCAGCATCGATCTCATCCTCCCGGCCTTCCGTGTCCACCTCCCCATTCTCCGTCGCATCCGAGCAGCCGGCCAGCGGCTACGCCCAAGACTCCTTTGAGTTCCCGCCCACGGAGGCGCCTGGCTCCTGCTTTACACATGCTGGGGACGTGCCCCTCGGTGGCGTGCCGTTCGGCGCGTGCCTCGACGAGATGATGACAACCGCGGCAGCGGGCAACCAGTTCGCGCAGGCCGGGTACGCCATCAGCCCCCACACCTCCGACGCTTTTATCCCCTCCTCGCTCCAGTCTTTCGACGTGTCGATGATGGGCGGCGTGAACCCGGCAGCCGCCGGCGCTGGGTTCCAACAGCCCTGCTTGGCCGACGACATGGCCGGCGCCAACTGGTGGGCTTGCCACAGCCCAGTCGACTCCGTGGCGATGCCTAGCTTCCCGAGCATGTCGTCCGCCGATTCTCTGACGTGGGGGGGCTGGCAGTTCCCGTCGCCGATGGGGGCCGATGCGTCCGGGAGCCACACGGTCCCGTCCGCGACGCCGTCCCCGACGGCGCCCCACTCTTCCGCACTCCACCCACCGCCGCCCCGAGACTCGGTCCGCGAGAGTGTTGTCTCCTCGTCCGCCTCAGATGCTCTGGACGGCCAGATTCACGAAAAGGGACCCGATCATGAGGTAGAAGTCTCCGTCGTGAGCATAGATGACGACTACGACCACCACGACCACCACGACCACCACGACCACCACGACCACCACGACCACCACGACCACCACGACCACCACGATCACCACGACCACCACGACCACCACTACAGCCACCACCGCGACCACCACCACGACAGGCGCCGGCCCCATAGCGGGTCTCCCCCGGCTATGGGCGCAGGCGACCGCGGAGGCGCCCCCTCTCCGTCCTCGTCGCGCGAGCGGAACCGACGGGCCTCGGCGCGCAGCTGGCAGAGGCAGAAGCGGCAGCTCTCGGAACTGCAGGACGCCAAGGACGAGGCCGAGGCTCGCAACAGGGAGCTTCGCCGGCAGCACTCGCGGGTTCTGGCCGAAGTGCTCGCCATCAAGGACGCGCTCATGAACCACGCGGGCTGCGACAACCCGGGCATCAGCGGCTGGCTGCAGAACCAGGCGAGCAAGTTCGTCATGGGCGGCGCCAAGGAGGTCGCCGCGCACGCGGGAGGAACCGGGAGCTTGTCCTCGGCCACGGCGAAGGGCGGGAGCGAGGGGGCTGTCTGCAGGTGACGACGGAGACTTTGTTCCGCCTGTTGCATGTAGGGGTATATAGTCTGTACGTTGGAAGGATAGGGACTGCGGGAGGGGGGGAGGGGGCTGGCGTCAAAGAATGGGAAATCGGACCGGAGATGGGGCGTTTGGTTATGTGATCTCGGCGGCTCCCCGGAGCGGTGTGTTTGTTCCCCGGCGGAGGTTGCCATGTAACCGCACACTTTGCGGTTATGGCTTTCAATCGCTATCGGCATGGTGTCCAAGGGACATCGTGCTTTCGTTCCCTATTACGAAAGTCGCGCTGTCAAAGTCTTGCTTGGCAATGGGTTGCAATTGAACCCGAGCCAGGCCTCTGTCGGCCAGTTCTATGTTCTTAGGTAGGCAGACAAATAGCAACTACCACCGTTACGTCTTACCATGAAACCGGTGCTAGCAAAGGTGAGTTCCTACAGCTGGGTCCCACCTTTGGCTCATTGTATCCGTCGCACCGAATACAACGGGCTCCCCAGCGGATATTGATTGATTGCATTGCCAAGTTGCTTAGCTGACAGGAGACCACGGCCCTCAGCACGTGCATCTGGCGTTCTCGAACTGCCGTTGACCGCAGGTCCTCGTCTCCATTCCCCAGCATACTCATGCAAGACCGAACCCAATCGACGGACGCCTTGTCTGATGTTCCTGACGTCAGCGAGAATCGTAAGAGGCAGCAGAGCCGCAGACAAGTTCGGAGTCAGACTATTTTAAACGAGCTGGAGCCGGCCGATGGGGATAGGAATCTCCGACTCTGCATGACGTTGAAGTGCAAAGCCGGTGTTCGTGGTCATCAGCTGCTCTACTGGCCACAACCGGTCGTCGTTGCGAGTCTCTATCAGTGGTTGCTCCGGATAGTACGGCTACGAACAGCATGTGTTCAGCTGCCAGTCACCTTACCAAATCGCAGACACTATGTGTCGGTTACAAGATCACGGCCCAAAGCTAGATAAGCACAGCCTTGAAACAGAGTGCTTCTCGTCTCCCCGCGGAACACTTCTTCGTGACGATGACAGTGGCTTACAGACCTCTGCTCGCTGCCAAGTGATGCAGAACATTGGCCGGGAGAGAGGCATGTGGACTGATCTGTCGGAACAGGCTCCGGAACCCCTCTTGGTGCTCTCGATCGTCACCGCGAGCGCGGCACGGTCTTCTTGGCCGCAGAACGCCTCGCTCAATCTGTACATAGTCGTCGGCAGTTGGTTAGACGCCCCTTGTCATCGACACATGCGCCATCGTGATGCGGCTCTTCTGGGATGGCGGGAAGGGCGGTGGGGGGCCTGCTTGTCACCGCCTTGCCGTTGGTCGTTGCCTTGTTGCCGAGTTAGTATCATTGCCGGCAGATGGCTATTACGAGGTGGCGGGAACAGTACGTTTGATCATTCCCGTTCCATTCAACGGGCCGGTCGGCCTGCGCGAACCCTCCGTTGATGTCTACGCTCATGATTATCATTCCACTTCCAAACTTACTGCTCGACCAGGGTAAAAGGCAACTGCAAAGTGTGGGTGCCAAAGCGTAGGGGCCAGGATCTTTCGATCTGGATCGCTCCCATCCCCACCCCTCCCCCCCCCCCCCCAACCCCCCCCCCCCCCCCTCCCCCAACCCCAACCCAAAAAGCGAGATCAACACACCACCACCACCACCCTTCAGTGCGCTAAAGCCCGGCATGTGTTTACTTTTCAGGGGGGGCGCTCGTTCGCTTTCGGGGACAGTCTAGCAGCAGCGGCCCGCGTGTGGCTCTCCTTCGGGGATCAGGCCTCGGCGATCCGGCGCGTCCGAACTTGAGGCCATACAGAGTTGACGCTTGTACGGCTAGGTTGTCAACGAGCCGATTTTCATGATAAGCGCTTCTGAGTTCGACGGTGCCGCGTTCCCGAGGAGTAGGAAGGAGAGGAAGTAACGTACGACCTGCCGCCTCGGAGTCGAAACAAACGCCATCAGCCCAATGTGTGAGGGGGGGAGTCAGGCCCAGGCTTGTGAGCCTCCATCGGTGACTCAGTCTTCGGCGTCTGTCCTCCAAGATCGTATCCCTCCCCCATTTCGCGGCTCCGGGCGACAAGCATACGAGCTTGTGTCCGATGTCTCGGAATGGTCAACTCAAGAACAACGCGTACAACCGGATAGCGCACCCATTCAACGGTCTTGCGTACGGCTAAGATGCCACGCGTACCTATACGGACAGAGGAATCTACGTCTTATTCCCAGGGTATCGACCGTTACAGAGTGTCGGAAACATGTCATGGGCGCATCATCATATTTCTCGGGCAATTCGCACGAGAGAAGAATCGCCAGAGGGGGGCAGTGGCGAGCTAGGCACTTTGCCCGTGAGGAAACTAAGGTAAGATGGTTGTAAGTTTGTTATCGTGTTCGGTAGGGTTGATTAACCATAAATCGTAGTGGCTTTGCTTGTGGCTAAGACCAAAGAGGGAGGAACGTGGTATTAACGAAGGACGGCAAAGAGCTATCCGTGGACTTCTAAAGGCAGCGGCCCTAGAGACTAAAGTGCGAGGCGGGGGATATGCAACTAAGCCAATTCGACTGGTTGTTGCACCCCTTCAGATGTGAGTGTTGTTCCACGTCAAAGTTGTCAGTTGCCATGCACACAAACCGCGCGGGGGTGTAGGATGGGAACGCTCAGTTCACTTGCGAGTCTTGCGTTCCGTGCGTTCCGTGGAGGGAGGAGTTGCCGCAACACAGGCTAAAAGACGCAGAAATCTGACTGAGCTTTCACAACGCAGCTTTGAGGATGGTAACTCTATGATAGGCCATCATATTGTTCGTCGGATTGCTAGACCTTGTTTCCCCCAGTCAATTTCCCGGCGGTGGCCTAGGTTACTACTTGGCCCAACCTGCTGCCCACAAAAGTCAAGACCTCTCTTGTGGCTGCAAGTTGCAACACACCACGCACGTCGAGATACTCGTGGCTTGAGGATGAGTTTTACTATCAGGGCGGATATCACAGTCATAGTACATCAACAACTAACTAGGTACAGTTTAGCCACAGTATGTGAGTTACTTTCGCCTTTCTACCTTGAATACAGCCCCTTGAGCGGCGAGCCGTAACGGCTCAATTGTGTACACATTCCGGTCGTAATGGCTCAATTATCGCGGGTCGGTCGCAGCGGCTCAGTTATCACCCGTGGTTACAAGGTTCGCAGTATATTGATTACCACCGGCTTTAGTGACTTTAGTTGTAGTACCCAATGGGAATACTTGGATCGCGATGGTTGCTGTAGACAGCAAAAGGTAGAGAAAGTATCGTGCCAATAGCAACACCCTACTCAAAAAGTCAAAAGATTGGACGAACAGCTAAGCGAGTATTATACCACTAAACCATTCGCCCTTGCTATGGGTTAATGACATTTCAGACTTGTGAATATCAAGGAAAGCACGCACAGCACATGACTCGTTCGCGTTCACTAGCGAGAGGAAAACCACAGAGAACCTCTCTGAGGCGCACTATGATAATTCGTGTCACGGCATGCATGCATGGCTTTTCGGGCTTGTGGAACAGGACTTCTGGACCCCGCCGTTGCATGTCATCATTTTCGGGATGTGCTTGAGACTATCAGCATCGAGAATGACCAATTGCTTCCAGTCGTGAAAAATTTCTAAGTTCCCCAGATTGCGCCTATGCAAAAGTCCTTTATTGACATCGGAGCTTCTCTCGGCACATTTCGAATAGATTGTGGAGGTGTCATCCGCGCCGGGAGAATGCGACAACAGTGGGGATGTGGTGAACAGGCCGGTCGTCGATCCTCGAACGTTTCTCTTGGAACCGTGTTCGAAACAGGCAATCCTTCTCTAGCTCCCCGAAGTCCAAGAAACAGCCCGTCTTGTAAATTGTGTTATTTCCATCTCTCGTTTCGAAACCACCCGGCCGATGCTCCCGCTTCGCCGACGACCAAAGAGTTGCGGAGGCTTGGCGGGTGAAAAGGCTTTATTAATACGATGCAATATCCCGGTTGAATCGCGGTACCGTACACCTGTCCCGCAACTACCTGGGTAGTCAACTTTCTTTTCTTGGTTCTGCTTGTTTCGCCCTGTCCGTTTCATCGGGGCTGTCGGAATCGAATAAGTTAACGTGACGATCTTTGCCGTATAAATACCACAGCTCGCTCCGCGTTCTCGTCTATAAGACGACGTCTACCTATACCAACTTACACCCCGGATATCACGAGCTTCTCCTGTATCTCGTGTATCAAAGCAGGCCTAACGATGAAGCCATCTGCAACCCTGGCCTCCCTAGCCCTCGCCATCCCGGCCTCCGCCCACAGCCGAATCACAAACCTCGTCATCGACGGCCTGTCCTACGCCGGCTTCGACGCCAAGTCCAGCACGAACCCGTCCCTCCTCGCAGCCTGGAGCACGACGGCCAGCGACGACGGCTGGGTCAGCACCGAGAGCTACGGCCGTCCCAACATCGCCTGCCACAAGGACGCGCGCACCGGCCTCGGCCACGCGCCCGTCGCGGCCGGCGGCACCGTCTCGCTGCAGTGGCAGGGCTGGCCCGAGTCGCACCACGGGCCCGTGGTGACGCACCTCGCCTGGTGCGGCGCATCCCGCGGGTCCTGCGAAGGCCTTGCGGACGCCGCGGCGCTGTCGTTCTTCGCGATCGATGCCGTCGGGCTGGTCGATCCGGATGCGAACGCGACCGACTTCGCGAGCGCACCGGGGGTGTGGGCGAGCGACGTGCTCATACGGAACAACGCGAGCTGGGTCGTACAAATACCCGAGGACATCGCGCCGGGGTACTACGTGCTCCGCCACGAGATTATCGCGCTGCATTTTGCGCGGTACCCGGGCCAGGGCGCGCAGCACTACCCGCAGTGCGTGAATATCCAGGTCACTGGGGGAGGGGAGAGCAGGCCGGAGGGTACCAAGGCGACGGAGATTTACGAGGCGGCGGAGGAGGGGCTGATATATGACATATCGCGGAGCCCGCTGCCGCCGTATAAGATTCCTGGACCGACTGTGTATTCCGGGGCGAAGACTTTTGTGGAGCAGACTGTTGCTAGGGTATCGTCATCTGCAACTGCGATACCGGGGTTTCCTGAGGCGACGGCGGAGGGCGGTGAAAAAGCACCTAGAGCGACAGAAAGGAGACGCGGAGGCGGGAGATTGGCTCGATTACCGGAGCCGGAGGCGACCGGGGCACCTGCGGCGGGGCCGTGACGGAGCCGGAATCGGTCGGTGTCATGTATTTATGCCGGGCTCCACGGTGAAGCACCTACACGGCTTCCACATTGGGTAAAGAATATCAAATAAAAACCGTCAAAAGGGCGTTAATGACGGGACTTATATCTTCTAAACCCAGAGAAAGTGTCAATCATAAGGCGCAAGCGTTACGAATACCGACCGACTTTACGAACGCTGGGCGTATTTGACAGCTTCTCTACACGATTTACGGGTCCATCTGGAGCGCCGCTTGGCGCCCTCGAGGTCGGGCCAAATGTCCGATTGGGGGGCGGGGAGCCCACTGTTGTCCGATGTCCGTAACCCCGCCTCTTTGCACACGTCGGCCACATACTTCAACTTAACGGGCTCTGCCAGGACGTGTTAGACGGTGAACTCGAATTGGGTTCATTGACTGTTAACCAATTATCATTCTCTCTTAGTAAACATCATGGCATCCAGAGTGAGGCTACTCCATTTTCCCCGCCAAGTGAGGTCATACTCCTCGGCGCGGGGGCCCTTATCAGGCCTCAAGATCAACGCCGACCGCCTCCAAGAGACGATTCACCACACATGCCAATGGGGCGCAGCCCACCGCTACGGCAAGTAAGTCACTTTGAAGTCTCAACCATCCCTTTCTTCGCCATGCCGAGCACTTACACGCGAACAGGGGCGCGACGGAAACCGGCATGGCCCGCCTCGCCCTCTCCGATGACGACGCCAAAGTAAGACGCTGGTTCGCAGACGAGGTTCGCAAACTAGACTGCGATCTCGCCGTCGACGAGATGGGCAACATGTTCGCTCGGCGCGGTGGCTCCCTCGGCTCGCCCGCGCCCATGACCGCCATGGGCAGCCACCTCGACACCCAACCGCGCGGGGGCCGGTACGACGGCATCCTGGGCGTCGTCGCTGCCGTTGAGGTGCTGCGGACCATGAAAGAGAGCGGCTTCAAAACGCAGTTTGACGTCGGCGTCGTCAACTGGACAAAGTGAGTTACACGCAGGTCCCGCCCCACGGCATATTCTCACGAACAACAGCGAGGAAGGAGCCCGGTTTCCCAAGTCGATGATGGGCTCCGGGGTCTGGGCAGACGAGATCCCGAAAGACAAGGCACTCGCCCTCGGCGACATCTTCGACCCTTCTGCCACGGTCAAGTCCGAACTCGAGAGGCAGGGCTACGTCGGCCCGCTGGCATGCTCCAGCGAGGGGTACCCCCTCGGCGCGCACTTTGAGCTGCACATCGAGCAGGGCCCGATCCTGGAGGAGGGAGGGAAGAAGATCGGCGTGGTGCAGGGCGCGCAGGCGTACCGCTGGTTCACCTTCACCGTCCGCGGGCGCGACGCGCACACGGGCACGACGCCGCTCGGGTCGAGGAAGGACCCGCTGCTCGCCGCGGCCAAGATGATTGCTGCGTCGCACGGCGTGGCGAAGGAGCTCGGCGCGCTGGCGTCGACGGGCGTGTTCAAGATTCCGCCGAGCTCGTCGACGAACACGATCGCCTCGGAGGTGACGTTCACGCTGGATGTGAGGCACCCCGAGGACGCCGTCGTTGAGGAGGTGCAGCGGCGGTGCCTCGAGGCGTTTGCGGGGATCGTCAAGGAGGATGGAAGAGGGGTTGAGATGGAGTGGACGCTCGACACGGACTCGCCGGCAGCAAAGTTCGACCCGGAGTGCATCCGGGCCGTAGAGGATGCGGCGAACGGGCTCGTTGGGCCGGACGGTTGGCTGCCGCTGACGAGCGGCGCCGGTCACGACAGCGTCAACACGAGCAAGAAGTGCCCGACGACAATGATCTTCGTACCGTGCAAGGATGGTGTGAGCCACCACCCGGAGGAGTACTGCAGCCCCGAAGACTGGTAAGTGCACCCATTATTCCTTCTTGTAAGGACAAGATGCTGACTGTCTGCAGTGCTATTGGAACGCAGGCTCTTCTTGAAGCAGTTGTTGGATACGACAAGTTGAGAGCGAGCAGGGCTTAGCATGTTGATACACCATGCCATGAATGACACCGAGGGCGAACAGCAACTGCCGTGTGGCGTTTGCATGAGACGCCCCCTGTGATATAAACAGGATATAACGACATCTCGAATTCTAAACTCCGCGTGTATACTCCGTGAATGCCAACCGCAATTTCACTTATGTTTCTTCACTCACTCACATCTCGTCTCATCTCATCAATCTCACCAGCGCAGATCGCGCGGAGAGGGTAAGACCTGAAATTTGTCAGCAACCCAAATTGATAAGCAAGGACAGACAGTTGCAGCGCTTGTCAAGCGACGCCCTACGGAGCGGTGATCTTGCCGCGTTTTGTGAGTGGAATGCATGATGTCAGGCCGAGCATCGCATCTGTTAGTGTTTTGCTGGGCGCGGCATCCGCCCGCTATCTCCGGACACGCTTCCCCTCATTCTGAGTACTACGTCGGTAAGTCGAGAAGCGGGCATGAGAATTACCAATTACCAACAATTTTTATCGTGACGACATTCTCACGTTCATTAAAACGATGCACAATTAGAGGCACATATATCCGTCCCCAATTTCCGCTGAATCGTGACCAACGAGCACAACAATTGAGCATCGCACGGCCAAGACGACGACAGAGACGACCATGGACCCCTCAATCAGACCCTACAAAATTGACGTCCCCGACTCCCAGATCGCGGAGCTGCACGCCAAGCTCGACGTCGCAAAGTTCCCAGCCGAGACGGCGCTCACCGACAGCTGGGACTACGGCGCGCCCGTCTCGCACGTCAAGCGGCTGGCCCGGCGCTGGCGGCACGGCTTCGACTGGCGCGCCGAGGAGGCCCGGCTCAACGAGGTGCCGCAGTTCACGACGCCCATCGCCGTCGATGGCTTCGGCGAGCTGCAGATCCATTTTGTGTGGCAGAGGAGCAAACAGCCTGGGGCTATTCCCCTGCTGTTCTGCCACGGATGTGAGTGTCTCGCGGAAACGAGAGCATCGTCAGAGCTGACCTTTGACCAGGGCCCGGGAGCTTCTACGAGGTTCTCAAGATCCTGCCCCTGTTGACGACGCAGGAAGATGGCGTTTCCTTTGACGTTGTGGCGCCCTCGTTGCCCAACTTTGGCTTCTCTGAAGGCCCTGACAAGCCCGGCTTCCGCATTCCCCAGTATGCTGAGGTGATGCACAAGGTGATGCTCAAGCTGGGCTACGACCAATACGGTGAGTCCTTGCCCGACAACATCCCTCAAAGCAAGACTCTGATCCCCCGGCAGTGACACAAGGCGGCGACTGGGGCTTCTCCATCACCCGCTTCATGGGCATCCTCTACCCAGACCACGTCCTCGCCTCCCACATCAACATGGTCTCCGCCCGCCCGCCAACACTCCTCCGCCACCCCTGGCTCTACCTCAAAAGTCTTCTCCCCTACTCAGAACAAGAACGTAAAGGCATCGAGCGCAGCCGCTGGTTCTCCAGCGAGGGCTACGGGTACAACCTCGAACAGCAGACGCGCCCGTCAACAGTCGGCCTCGCCTGGGCCGACTCCCCCGTCGCCCTGCTGTCATGGATCTACGAGAAGCTGCACGACTGGACCGACGCGTACCCCTGGTCAGACGACGAGATCCTGGCCTGGATCTCCATCTACCAGTTCTCCGTCGCGGGCCCGGAGGCGAGCGCGCGGATATACTACGAGATGCGGCACCCGGCGATGCAAAACGAGCAGTTCGCCTGGGTGCCGCGCGTGAAGCTGGGGATGAGCGTGTTCCCGAGGGACCTGTTCGTGCCGCCGATGAGCCACGCGCGCACGCTGGGACCTGTTGCGCTGGCGAAGGTGCATGCTGACGGGGGCCATTTCGCTGCGCACGAGAGGCCGGAGGTGCTGGCGGCGGATTTGAGGGAGATGTTTGGGAAGGGGGGAGGGGCTCACGATGTTGCGCAGACCTTGGCTGGTCGTTTCGCTGCAAAGCTGTGAGGGGGTGGAGGCGATGAGGATGACGTCTTGGTCACGCAGGGGTTGCCAGAGTTGAGGCTCTTGCGTTCAGCGGGGAAGATTGAGCGTAGTATGTAGCGTATCGAAGTCTCCGAGTTGTACAGCCGGTAGGACATTGTGAGATAATCCATGAAGCTCTTGATAAATATCAAAGCATGGCACGACGGCCAAACAGCAGTCTATCAACAGGGTCAGATGAGCACTCGTCTTGAAACCTGGAACAAGCATGATCAACCGTTGACGAGCATGCCACTAGGAATCGTGCCCGAAGGATCATAGTGGCATAGTCTCGACAGTTGATGCCACCTCTCCCGGGCTACTAGGTTGCAGGGGCTGAAGACGAGAGAGCTCGAGTTGCAACTGGATGAGAGAAACAAGTCTCCAAAAGAGTGAAGGCAGACGCTGGCTGCCATGGTTGGAAAACCCGTGAGTTCGGTTTCTTCTCTTGCCGTTCTGTAATCTGATAGGTTCCGAAGATGCTTGATGGGCTGTCAACCAGCAATCAGACCGTAACCTACCGCTTGATGCGAGTTGAGACTACGAGATACAGGAGTGACTCAGAAACTGCCCTCCGAGGGAACACACCAACGCCGAGTTTGTCCAGCTCGGGGGAGGTTGCATATCGTTGGACTCTGATCGATGACTCAGACGATGGAAGCTTCCATATGAACCGCTCGTGAGCCCACTCCACGGGCTCGACACGCCATGAAGCAGCAGCTTCTAACGACGGGCGTGCATAGACTGCTATAGAGTTGAGCCACGCTCGCATACAGTGCAAATCTTGTTCGCGAGTCTTGTGCGACCATGAGGCTCCAGCAACGGGCCTACTTCGCGCTCATTCTCGGTGCCGCAGGAAGAACCCGCACTTTGGCGTCAAACCTGCGTCGCCTCAATTGGTGATGGGACCCGCGAGGCGTCGCGTTACACTTTGACGAGCCTTGACTCACGAACCCCAAGGCGGTGAGTTGGGGAAGAAGCCGGGACGCGCGCTTCGGGGGAAAAGCTTTTCACGCAAGGAAGAGCTTCTTGGTGTTGCTCAAAGTGGATGCCAAGATATTGACATGCGTCCAGACCAACACGAAGCGCTGGGCGCATTATCCGGATTCCGAAGGTCGTTGCGACGCGATGGATCTCTGACCCCAGAGATGCCCGTCCGAGATCTCGCGGGCCAGTTGCTGAGAATCGAGGATGTCTCCCCGCGGGTCCAGGGTAAAATTGCCATTATTACTACCGGGCAGTTGTGGGAAAAGAGCGCTTAATTGGGTTTGAGAATCGATGTAACCCTGTCTCCCCCACGCCTCTGTAGGAAACCAAGAGCCCAAGCTCCTTTTGAGAAATTCAGCGAATATTTTGAGGCGAAAGAAAAAATGTGTCAAGGGATATTCGATTAAAGTTGCGTCTGAAGGCGTAAACGACGCACGGCGGCGGGTACGCAATTGACTCGAGGGAGAGAGCCGCGAACAACTAATAAGGGAACGCTCCGTACTCTGAACATAAGCCCAAGGATTAAGCTGGACGCCGGCATCTGTCGCCATTCCACCCCAGCGATCACGACATTGATGAACCATTTGGCATCTCGCCCGCCGGCCTCTTGGCGGTGCAACCCCAGAGGGTAGACAATCCCCCCAAAGTCTCCAGATTCTAGGGCACCCCGGGCTTTTGCCAAGCAGATGCTACAGCCCGTGAGCCTATCCTGGCTCTTCATTGAAGTTGCTCCCTAACGACCTTCCGCAAGAGGAAGAGCTTCGTCTCGTTCTCTCTACAAAAGACTCTTGCTACGTAGTAGACAAGAAGTCGAGAAAAAGACTCGTCGCCGCCCGCCCAGACGGCCGAGCCTGCTGACGCCTCCTTGGCGCATCGGTCTTTTCGCAGCAGCCGGGCCATTCATCGAGCGCCTCTCGCCGCCAGGCGAAGCGTCACTGGACGCCCGCCGTCTTCGCGAGCTTGCCGGCATCTATGGCGATTCGGCTGCAAGAGGCAGCTCGTGAGGCACATCGTCAGCTCAAGTTTGCCCTGCTACGCCTGCTTCTACCCGTCCCGTCAGCTTTCCTCGCGCAAGTGTGACGGCTGCGAGGCGCGATTGGAGCTATGATCCCTGTTCGTGCGTCCTTCTGAAGTTCTGGAAGGCCGAAAATTTCAAAACCAAAGGAACCCTTCTACAGGGGGCCCCCCGTTCTCGTGGCGCATGTGTGGGGTGGCGTCCGGCATGGCGTTGATGAGGCTATTTTGTATGCAGTCTGCCTCTCCCAACCAGCCCTTTTCGGGCACTGTGAACCCATCTCATCACTCTCATCACCTGTGGGCGTTCCCATTCTCACGGTACCTGGCGGCGAGCGAGTCGGTTCGAACCCTCGCGTGACGTTGCATTACAATGACGTGCGGGGAGCATGGGCATGGTGAGTCGAATCAGACAAGAGGAGGGCTTGGGACGATCACCCGTTCACCGTCCTTCTAGGATTGCGATGCGATGCGACCAGGCGGCATATGTATGTTTTTCCTTCCGTGGATCCATGGGTGGATGTTTATATAGTTCCCGGCACCCCAGCCGTCCGCCCTCGCCTCTTCCCTTCTCTCGTCCGTCCGTAGTCTGTCCGCTCGTTTGAAGGTTCCCTGAGCTCTTCAAACTCAATCTCCTCGTTTCGGAGAAAGCCAATCCCCCGGTCACAGATTTTGCTGGCCCAACCTCACCCGACCGACCGCATCTCACAGGGACGACCGGCGCTTCTCTGCGCGCGGAACGATCGTGAACATGGCCGAAGCAGTCAAGCGCGAATATGTCGACGAGGAAAGACACGTCTCCAACGAGGCCGGCTCCACGGATGGCGCCGTCAAGACCCAGGAGACGTACGCCTACGACGACTCGCGAAAGATCGGCGTCACGGGCGCCGTCTTTCTGATTCTCAACAAGATGATCGGCACCGGAAGTAAGTGACGCACAGCCATCAGTCATCGACATGCCCAAGTACTGACGAACGCCTCCGCCCAGTCTTCTCGACACCCTCCGGCATCTTCCAGTCCACCGGCTCCGTCGGCGTGAGCCTCATGCTCTGGGTCGTCGGCGGCATCATCACCTTCTGTGGCATCAGCGTCTTCCTCGAGTTCGGCCTCGCCATCCCCCGCTCCGGCGGCGAGAAGAACTACCTCGAGCGCGCCTACAAGCGGCCCAAGTACCTCGCCACCTGCGTCCTGGCCGCGCAGATGATCCTCCTCGGCTTCTCCTCCGGCAACTCCCTCGCCTTCGGCCGCTACGTCCTCCTCGCCTCCGGCAACGCGTCCCCCGGCGACTGGGCCCCGCGCGGCATCGGCATCGCCGGCGCGACCTTCGCGGTGTTCATCCACGCCATCACGCCCAAGTGGGGCATCCGGCTATTCAACGTGCTCGGCATCTTCAAGGTCGTCGTGCTGCTGTTCATCGTCTTCTCCGGCTTCGCCGCGCTCGCGGGCCGCATGCGCGTGCCGAACCCGCACAACTTCGACAACGCTTTTGTTATTGAGGACGGCGAGGGGTACGGCAACGGCGGCGTGAGCGGGTACACGACGGCGCTGCTGCGCATCATCTACAGCTACAAGGGCTGGGAGAACGCCAACTACGTCGTCGGCGAGCTCAAGAGCCCTCGCCGCACGCTCGCCATCGCCGCGCCCATCGCCATCGGCGGCGTCACCATCCTCTACGTCCTGGCCAACGGTAAGTCCGCTATCGGGAGTTTTCATTGCTACGACCTGTACATGTTGACTAACCTTTCTCCCAGTCGCCTACTTCGCCGCCATCCCCAAGTCGGAGCTCGCCACCTCGGACCTCATCGTCGCCGGCGTCTTCTTCCGCAACGTCTTCGGCGACAGCGCCGGCGCCCGCGCGCTGCCGGCCTTCGTCGCCATCAGCAACCTGGGCAACGTGCTCGCCGTCAGCTTCGCCCACGCCCGCCTGAACCAGGAGCTCGCCAAGGAGGGCCTGCTGCCCTTCAGCCGCTTCTGGGCGTCCAACAAGCCGTTCAACGCGCCCGCTGCCTCGGTGCGTTTCCCGGGATGATCGTGTTGCTATCGTTTGACTGACCATTCCCGCAGCTGTTCCTTCACTGGATCGTGACTGTCATCGTGCTTGTGGCCCCGCCTCCTGGACCTATTTACGGCTTCATCACCGATCTTTACACCGTGAGTCTAACCTTCAATGGTACCAACTTCTTCCGCTTTGCTAATTCTCCCCCAGTATCCCGGTGCCTGGATCAATGCCTTCGTCGGAATGTACGTCAACCTACCCCTTTCCACTTACCAAACATTCACTAACACCAAGGAAGCGGCCTCCTCTACCTCCAGTGGAACAAGTCGGAGAACTGGACCTCGCCGTGGCACACCTACTTCCCCATCACGATCCTCTTTATCCTCTCCAACGCCTTCCTCTGCCTCGTGCCATTCATCCCGCCCTCGGGCTCCTGGAACGCCGAAGGCTACCCGTACTACGTGTTCCCCATCGTCGGTGTCGGTGTGTTGCTGCTCGGAGCCTTTTACTGGCTCTGCTGGACCAAGATCTGGCCTGCCTTCGGCGGCTACAAGGTTGTCGCAGAACGCTCGTACGATGAGTCGGGCAACGAGGTCATTCGGTACAAAAAGATCAGCACCAAGGGCCAGGCAGGCCCGATCGATTAAAGCGTAAGAATTTGGAGGTTAAGATACCCAATATTACGTGCGTGGAGAACGTTTAGCTTTCACGCATTATAATAATTATTGAACACTTAGAATAATGCAACATTTGTAGACCGATATTTATCGTACAACACCTGAAGGACACACCTCGCCATATCGCTGAACTCCCATACCCTTAACAACATGCAATCTGTTCGACCCCGTCCCGCCTACTCCAATCTCTCACGCTCCAATCCCTCAGTGTCGCCAGGCTCACGGTACTCGCCCGTGGGCTTGGCCGAGCGGGTGCGCTCGTCGATGATGTTGCTCTTATCGATAGCTTCCTTGTCATCACGCTCTGTCTGGGATTAGCGATTGCCCGTGGGCCCTCGTCGGGGGCCGTTCTCACCTAGCTGGGCGTCGCTGTCGGCAGTCGACGCGTCGATGGGATCTTCGACCTTCTCATTGTCACGCTGGACCCTGATAGGCTCGCTAGTCTGACCCGAGCGGGAGACGTAGCTGTCGTCCTTGAACTCGCCAGTGGGGGCCTCGTTGGAAGACATAGTGATAGTTGTGGTAGGTAAAGTGGGAAGTGTTGGACTGAGTGTTTATTTGATGAAATATGAAATTGTGTTTGCTGATGAGTCGAAAGATGGATCTTCGGGTCGAGGTTTACTTCACCTCATATACTCAGCTCAACAATGCATGCTTCCAATGAGCTGCAACCGCTGGCAAGCATTGAAGGACACCATGATCGCGTTGTCCGTTCACAATCGACGACAGCCGCCCTTTAGTCTATGACGCCTTCACTACTGCAAAGAAACGCGCATCAACGCATCCGGGCTCAACCCTCCGGACCGTGCAGCCCGGCGTCAATCAAACGTCTTCCCGTTCTTTCATTTGCATGTAGTACAATACCGATGCCGCTAGCGGCGCCACAGGGCACATGGGAATCAAGCATCGTGGGGAATTGGCCCAGCAACTCATGCCCTTGAAAGGTGCCAACCCCTGACGGTCCGATCTTAGCCTTCCGACTAAATCTCAACCCACGATCTTCCCCCCTGATCGATGGCCCGAGACCCGATTGGACATTGGCCGCGGGAGTTTCAAGTCATGATGCCTAGACCTAGTTCTAGATCGGCGGGAATCGCGCACCGACCCCTGACCGGTCTCGGTGAGGCTTCCCTCACCCGGCCAAGCTCTCGGTGAGAGCCGCTCTCCACCGAGAAAGAGTCTTGGAACTCTGGGTCCTGGACAATGGTTCGGTCTGACATCATTCCATGTTTCGACCGATGTTCCTGGGGTTCCCCCAGCCGCATCATGTTGACGTTGGCCGACGCCCCAGCACGCCTGAGCAGCGTCCAAAAGGGGCAGCGATCTTCGTCCGTTTACATCACGCCGTGCCATGAAAATAAGCAAGTTTCTCCATTTTACCTCGCCCAGCCGGCAAACGACTGCCAGCAGGTCAGGTTACAGCAGTTCTTGGGACCTTGATTGAAATGACTTATCAAAACGTAGCTACGCTGTGGCCTGGGCCACTTCTCTGCCTCCTCTTTCTTTTTCACGCCGAAATTAGATGATCGTTCCATCATCGACTCTCGAACGAAGCGAAGCATCAATCCTGTCCGTTCCCGCGATCGCATTTCTTAACATCGATCCGATCGGACATCGACGACAGAATCAAGGCGTCACACCCGCGAGGCTAGACCAACCTAGCAAACAACGGCGTCTCGCTAGTCGAACAGAGCCTTTTCCTCTCTCGGCCTCCACGAGCCTTGGCAACTCTTCCTCCATTGTTACACAATCCCTTTGTCCAAACCAACCAGCTCGGCCGTCGCTCCACAACCGCCATGCCGTCACGACACCACTCAGACCGCCGCAGAGAAAGGCCCATCTACGACGACGACGAAGACTCGTACTACGACGACGCCTACCGCGACCGCCCCCGCGCATCCCGCCGCGTCTCCCGCAGCGCGCACGAGATGCCCTCCGCCGACCCGGGCGGCCGCTCCCGGCGACGCAGACACTACGACGACGACGACGACGACGACTACATGAGCCCCGTCCGCCCCGCCCCGCGCGCCCGGTCGCTGGACCACCGCTCCTCGCGCCGCGACCGCTACTACGACGACTACTCGGACAGCGAGGACGACAGGCGCGCCCGACGCCGAGGGCGCCGGGACAGCCGGGCGGCGGCCTCGCGGTCGCGCACGCGCCGGCGGGACAGCCAGCCCGACAAGTCGCACATCGTGCAGGCGGCGGCCAGCGCGGCGGTCGTGGCGGGCGCGGCGGAGGCGTGGCGCATGAGGGGGGAGAAGACGTCGTGGTCGAAGAAGGGGACGCGCATGGCCACGGCGGCGGCGGGCGCTGCGGCCATCGCGGCGTTCAAGGACGGGACGCCCGGGGATTACGGAAAGAAGGACGCGATGGGGGCGACTATCGGGGGACTGATCATGAACCGCCTCGCCCACAGGAAGTGAGAGCTGGATGATTGGCGAGGGACGTACACGCAGGGACGATTTTTCATTTTTCCTTGTCGAATGAGTTATGAGGGCGATGACGACTTAGACCCTTTTAGACGACGATAATGATATTTACCAGGTGTTTGGTTCGCATCCCTTGGCGACGCTTTCATGAGATGTCATTGAGTCTTTGAACAACACCCCGCTTCGTGATGAGGCATATGAGCGGCCATGAACATGGGTTGTAGAACCCCTAACCCAAGGTAGCTGAAACCGATTTTATTCATCCCTTCTATATCATTCGTTTATATCTTTCTAGGACATTAATCATCAACGGCCAGAGAGCATCTACAGCTCCTGACACCTCTTACACCCACAGTCGAAACCCCAATTCCTCCTCAGCAGCGCTCTCCTCTCCTCTCTCGACATGCTCTGCTCGTCCCCGCCCAGATACGTGATATTAATCTCCTCGCCCTCGGCTATATCCTTCCCGGCCCGGAACTCCCACACCCTGCCGTCCCTCTTCTTGAAGACGTTGGGACCGCACGAGTGGTTGAAGTAGCTCGCAGACGGCCAGCACCCGTACCCGAAGAACTCGGACCCCTCGTCCTCGAGCGACCGGATGCCGAACGCGTTGTGGTTGTCGCGCGACGTGAGCGTCGTCAGCGTCTCGGGCGTCGTCAGCGGGAGCAGCTCCGCGGGCAGCACCGCGAGGAGCTGCAGGTACGTCTGCACGTGGGCGTCCAAATCCTCGGCGGAGAGGTACGGCGTCTCGTCGACGGCGAGCGAGAGCACGGCCTCCCACCGCCCCGGGGCGGCGCCGTGCCGCGCGAGGACGCCGCCGGCGCAGAAGCCCAGGACGTCCGCCGCGACCGGCGCCTGGAGGGCCTTCTGGACGGCCTTGCGGTGTTGTTTCGTGATCCTCGGCGTCGGCTCGTTCTCGCGGGGCTGCTCGGCCATCCTCGCGGCGCGGATGAGTTCCGCCTGGGACGAGGCCTCGCCCCAGGCCTGCTTGATCGCCTCCACGTCCGGCCGCGGCGCGTCGAGCTCCACCATCTTGTCGTCGTCCCTGCTCCTCTTCTTCACCAGCGCCTCGACGGCCGTCCACGCCCGGAGGCCGAGCTCGCCGGCCTCCCGGCGCCACGTATCCCGGCAGCCCTCCGAACAAAATACGAAGCCGACGGCCGGGTCCCTGACGGGCAGGTCCCGGCCGTAGTCGTAGGCGAAGCACTGCCCGCACACCTCGCGGCGGTACTCGCGCAGGAGGGCGGACAGCGTCAGGTCCTCGGCACGCCAGAGCAGGGTGCCGGCCTCGACGTCGCGGGAGGCGAAGACGGCGCGCCCGGCGGTAGGGGTGTCGCGGATCTCGAAGAGCGGGGAGACGGGCGCGCCGGAGAGGAGTGGTTTCGGCTGGTCGTCGGGCGATGTCGCCAGGGACGGGGCAGACGAGGACGAGGACGGTCTTGAGACGCTGGAAGCTGGATAGCTGGTCAATGGGCTTACGGCGCCGCTCTCGGTGGGTGTTGTTGATGCTGGGTAGCTCGTCAGTTGTGCGTCGTCGGTGTCGCCTTTAGTGAGTTGCATCGTAAGGGAGTGCAGGTTAGTCGTTAGGGAGACGACGGCGTCTTCGGGGAGAGTCATTGTGTGCGGTTGTAGGAGTAGGTGTTGCAATAACGGTGGTAGATGGTAGGGTATAGGTATAATAGCAGATTAGTCGCGATTGGTGTGAGTTCTGTATCAACGACAACGATCTCGAGCCCTGCTGTCACTGAGACCGCGGTAATCAAGCACCGTGGGCAAGGATCCCAAGGGTTGACAGAGCAGCACCGATGATACAGATAGCAATACGCAAAACGATGCGATTTGTCTGAGGTCAGCCTTTTTCGTATGTCACTACTGTCGTCGAGCAAGTGGTATTTTTGAGCGGGCACGTCTGCTGGAATATTATGTTACGTAGGTAGCGTTGGTGATACTAAAAGGGGGAAAGGCGAGGGAAGGGAAAAAGGGAGGGAGGGAAAAAGCGCCGAGTGGCGGCCACCGAAGGTTTTTTTCTCCCCCGTACACGAAAAGCCTCTTGGAGGGGCGGGACAGACCAGAGACCCTGAGCGATTTCGAGATTAACGAGTGGGCCAGACCCTGAGATTAACCACGATCCGGATTAGCGTGGTTGTCACTAAAGATAAGCGAGCAACGGCGGCATGTGATGGGAAAAATTCTTCCCCCTTTCTGTTTTTCCGGCCGGGTCTGGACCGGACCCAAGTTATGCAAGAGGCGGTGAGGAGTTGAGGAGAGGCGCCCACGTGGGTTGCACAGCCTGCCGGAATGGTTGAGTTGCTGACCTTGGAGCTGTGCGACTCCAAGTGCTGTGTGAAGAGCGCCTGATGCAAAAAAGTTTTGAGCTTTTCCATCCACTGAAACCGCGCTCAGACAGCGACACTTGGGGGCATTTTCTGTCTCACCTTGTCCGCGGCTGCTGCAGTTGAAGAGAGCAGGGCAAAGTTGGCAACTCACCTTCAGCCACGAAGTATGCTACGTTGAAACTCTAAAAGCTCTGAGTCTCTCGAGGTGCGTGTGTGTTGTCATCGCAAGAGGATCCTCAAAAAGTCTTTGAACTGCGGACGCGAGTCACTACAGTCAAACTTGACGACAACAAGCTACTCGAGTATGTCACCCGATGCAGTTTGGAAATGCTCAAATGGATTAAAGTAACACGGATAACCCGTCGACAAATTTGATATGCGGCAGATTTGCCACCGTGGTGAGAGTTGAGTTGCGAGCAGTCGGTTTTCACGCCATTTAGGCTTAAGCGCCTGTGAAGTCTCAGCTCCCTGCCTACCCGACTGTCAGAAGCTTTGACACTGAACAACACCTGGATGTTTTCCACGACCGTATGCGACATTCAACTTAATCGGCTGAACTATGTGTCTTCAACTCGACTCAATCCGAGTCGGGCGCAGGATTGGCATTCGCCGAGACTGCTGTCGTCAAGCATATTCTCTGATGTTCTCTGCCTGCAAATTTCCATTTCGGCGTCAGCCACAAGCGACGCCGCCATGGCTTTTCGACCCTGTTAGACACGATGGCGGGAACTCTATCTCTTCTCTCGTGTTAAAATCCCAGTTGAGCTTTTCTTAGTCACCTCCCATTCGTCATCTCCACTTGACATGGTTGTCGCAAAAGAATGATGACACCAGCGATGCACCCGAGACATGTTGCGGCGCACAGGAAAATAGCTCTTTGACTTATGCCTTACTTCTTTCCGGCATGTACGAAGGGCTTCATTATCGTACGTTAGGTGTTGGTTTACTTGTAGGTAAAAGAATGTGGCGATTAATCCGTACGGGGTTAAATATTTGTTGTAAAGAGTAATAATATTTGTAGGTTAGAAGTGGCCTGGGTGCTAGTATAGATATTAGAGCTATAAGTAGAGCCACGTAGTTATGTGACTCTATATAGCTATAGCTCCTACTATAGTACTATATACTATAGGGACTAACTATATAGTAACTATACTAATACTAGTACTTTTTACTTTATAACTTAAAGTATAAGGCTTTAATAAAAAAAATAATTACTTTTATAAAAAGGATAGTAATTAATACTATTTAATAAACTACTACTTTTTATAAAATTAAAAAAAATTTAAAAACCCCTATAGGGGTTAAGCTTTATCTCTAATAGGCCCGGGGCTTATTAGAGTATTTAGGGCTTATTAGAACTACCTCTAGAGTAATTAGAGCCTATATCTTCCTCTTTATACTACTTATATCCCTTAATCCTTTACGTTCCTAACTCTATACGCCTTTTTATATAACTTATCCTTTTATTTTAATTATTATACTATTACTATTAATAAAGCTTTTAAAAATACAGTTTAAGGAGGTTTTTATAAAAGTATTAATTAAGTTATTACTTTTTACTATTGAGTAAATATTAGTAATTTTACGTTACTTATAGGACTATTTTAAGGCTATAACGTTAATTATTAAGTACTTTTTTTTAGTAGTACTAAGTTTAATAAAGTATTTATATAGTAAGTATAAATCTATATATACTACTATAGAAATTTTAAAAAGCTAAAAATAGTTAGTTATAATTTAAAGGGTTTTAGTAATAGTAAAGGCTATATTAGTACTAGCTATTATACTATAGATTTTAGATACTAGTATACTATGGGTAATGTACTTACTTTTTATAGAGTTATAATAAATAATATTACTAATAAACTTAAAAGTATTATTAATAAAGTAGTACTTATTACTAAAAATAATAATAAAACTAAACTATAATAAGAGGTTATTATTATTAATAAATAATTTATTTATAAATATAAAAAGCTTATTAGTAGTAAGGTTAAGGGGGACGTATATTAGCCTTTACTCTTAGTTATTAATTTATTACTATAAATACTTATTTAAAGCCCTAATATTATTATTATTAAACTTTTAGTACTAGGTAGTATAGGTAGTTGGCTTAGTGGTTAAGAGTCTGCCTAACCCTACTTTATAAGAGGTAGAGGTAGTAGGTTTGAATCCTGTACCGCCTAAAGGGTTTTTATACCTTAATTATGCGTTGCGCGCCTATGCGGTGTGGTAAATTAGAGTTTTTAGGGGTAGGGACCCTACTACTCTAATTAGCTGTACTAGATGGCCCGTGTGCTGCTCCTAGCTAATAGGAGTAAGCAGCCCCTACTAGGCTGTATATAGTATATAGTACTTTCCTTTATAAGTAAGTATCCCCTAACTTAGACTTAGATAGACCTTTACGTAAAACCTTTACTACTTTTATACTAGATAGTTATATATTTTCCCTACTAGGGTTTTTTTATATACCCTTTACTAGAATATTATTTACTTATAAGAGGTTAAAAGCCTACTACTTAGTGGATTTCTAGTTTGTAATATAGGTATACTTATAGAATAATATAATATATATATAGTACTAAGTAGTAATTAATAAATTATAAAATACTTTTAATTAATAAATTATTATAATATAAATACTATAGGCCTACTATTAAACGTATATAGCCTTTTAATTTACCCTAAGAGTTATAATAGTAAGTTTTTTACTTTAGCTCTTTTATTAAAATACTAGGTTACTACTTTTAAAGTTTAAAATACTATTATTAAATATAAAGGGATTATTAGTAGTTAAAAAGGTTTTTAACTTAACTATAAAGTTTACTTTTTAAAACTAGTTATTTTCTTAAGTTAAAAAATTAATAGTAAAAAGCCCTAATATATTATTAATTTATATTTTAACTATAGTAAACTCTTTATTATTAATTAATAATATTAAAAAGTATAGATTATATATTAAACTAACTATATTAAGCTTTTTATAGTAGTAGTAGTTATATATTATTTACTAGTGCGTCCCTACTTTTATAATACTATAAAGTAGTTTTTTAATAACTATAATAGTATTATAAGGGTAATAATACTTAATTTACTTAAAGAGTTTTATAAAAATAGTATAATTAAACTTTATCTTTAACTACGTATATACTTAAGTAATATTTTATAGTTATAAAGTTATACTGTTATAAATTAGAGAAGGAACTAAAATAAGGATTAGTTACTATAAAGCTTATTAAATTATTAAAAACTATATAAGAATCTTAGTTTTTTTGTTATTAGTATAGTCTTAAATTATAAAATAGAACTTTTTATAGAAGCTATTTATAGTTTTTTTTTTAATTTTATTAATAATTCTTAATTTAAATATATAATAGTTATTATAGATTTTAGGGTTATAAAGAATAAAGTTAAAAATATTATAATTCTAAAGTACTATAATCTCTTACTCTATTAATAGCTAAAAGGGTTTACTAGGCATAGTAATTATACCCTTATTATATAACTTAATTATAAGGGTAAAATTAGTTTTTTTTTTTACTAAAATATATATTATAGTAGTATTTTTATAAGGGTGGCTAGGACGTTTCCTAGGCGGTTAAAGGAGGTTTTTAGTAGTAAAAAAAAGAGTAGAATTAATAATAATTTCGTTAAGGATTTCCTTAAGTAGCTTAGCTTTACTAGGGGTATCTCTAAAGCTATTAGTTTTATTATTTTTAGTCTCTTTAGTATAGTTAGAGTTATTTAGTAATAAAGATTTAAAGTTAACTTTATTATTATTATTATAAAAGGGTTTAATAAAAGTTAATTTAAATATCTATAGGCTTTATAAAAAGGTTAGTATATAGAACTTACTATTAATTAAAAGTAATAAGTATAGACTTTATTAATTACCCTTTTTATACTATATTCTAATTTTAAATTAAAGTAAAAGGTTAAGGTTTATAAATATATTAAGGCTATTATATACTTTAAAGCCTTTTATAACTATTTATTTAGTATAAAAGTAGTAAACTTTATTTATAGCTTTATAAATAGTAGTAGTTTTAGTTATAATATTTAGTAATAGTAGAAAAGAGTTATTTATATAGGGGTATACTTTAAATATAAGTAAAGTTAAAATAAAGCTATTTAAACTAGTAGTATTATTAATAGCTTTAACTATAATTTAAAAGCGGGTATTATAACTTATTCTAAAGTTTTTTACTTTAAAGATTTTATAAATTTTATATACTATAGCGTAGTATCTCTTAACTTTATTAATTAAATAGTGTACTTTAATAGGAGTATTTTTAAGGGTAATACTAAAGGATTTAGTATTACTATAAAACTTACTAAACTAAAATCTAGTACTTAAATTAATAATAAAGTTATTAAAGGGTCCTTAGTATATATTAATTTAGTTTTTTTAAAATACTTACTATAAATATTTAGTAAAGAGTAATTTTAAAAAGTAAATAGTATTAAAGACTATAAATATATTAACTATATATAAAACTAACTTATTATTAATATATATAATATTAATAATAACCTTATAATTAAAGTTAAAGTTATTATAAAAGTTAACTTAAAGCGGAATAGTACTAAACTATTAAACTAGTATTAATAGTATATATAATTAAGGACCTTAATAATAGAGATTTTAATAGGGTTTTTAGTCTTTTATAAAACGTTATAGAGTTATTAAATAAAAGAGTAGTTAAATTAATAATAAAAATAGTAGAACTTAATATTAGTTAAGTAGTAGAATACTAGTAACTCTTTAGAGTTAAAAGTAAACTATTTATACTTCTATTATTAAATAATTAAAACTATAGTAGTACTTTAATAAAACTTATTAAAAACGTTATTAAAAATAATACTAAGCTAATTTATATTACTTAAGTTAAATAAAAATAAAGTACTTATAGGTATTATATAAAAAGTAATATTTCTAAATAGAGTAGAAACGTTAATAAATTTAAGTAAGTTAACTAGTACTATATTTTTAAAAAAAATAAAACTCTTACTAGTATTAAAAGTATTAAATTTAAGGTTTAATAAAAAGTAATTTTATAGTACTACGTATTAGTTATAGCTTGTAGTTAAAAACTTTATTATTTTAGTATTAAGTATAATACTATAAAAACTATTAAAGGAGTAGTAACTATTATATATAAACATTAATATAGGTACTAGGTAGATAAAGGGGTTTATTTATATTAAGTAGTAGGTTATAGTATTATTTTTAAGTAGTTTAAGGATATAGTAGCTATTAATAGTAGCTAGGCTATTAATATTTATAAAAGTATAGTATACTATTATATAATAAATAAATTTAATATCCTTTTTAAACTCTAAATTACTTTTTTTAAAGCTATTAGTAATTAAGAAGTTATTATTATTATTTAAAGAGTCTTTATATTAAAGTAAAAACTAGTAATATCCTTTATAAAAGGGGTTTTAAATATAGAATAATAATTTATAGTACTTATATACCTTATTACACTCCTTTTATATATACTTATTAAACTAGTAGTTAATTTTACTATAAACGTAGTACTTTTATGTATTATTATTATAAAAGGAAAGTATATTACTACAGAGATAGTTATAAGTATTATAGTTTTAGTAGTAACTATTATAGTAGTTACTATATTTATAGTTAATATAGTAGGTATTTATAGAGATATACTAGTTACTTATAGTATAGCTATTAGTAATACTAGTAGTTAACTATAGGTTAATAATAGTACTACTAAGTATAAAAGATCTTTTAATAAAAGTTAATATAAGGTTTAAAAAAGAGTAGTAAGTAGTAAAAAGTTAGTTATATAGGGTATAGTTACTTTAGTACTTTTTAGTAAGTATAAACTAAATTTTTAAAAACTTTATAATTATTTTATTAAAGTACTTAATATAAAACTTACTTTAGTTATTTTATATTTTTATAGTAAGGTTAAAATATTACTATTTAAAAAGGTACTATTAATATATTTAGTTAGTTTTAAAGTAGTTATATACTATAGTTACTATATTAAAGAGTAATAAAGGGGAAGTAGAGTTACTAAAGTAGTTATAGTAAAAAGTCTATACTTAGCTTTATAGTATTAGTAAAAAGGTAATATAAGTTTAATATTAAAAAATACTTATAAAGTAGTAATTACATTTAAAAATTCTAAGTTTTATATTAAAAGATTTATACTAGTTACTACTATAAGTTATACTATTCTTAAGTTTAAAGAGATTAGTAAGTATCTTTAGTATAAAAGGGTTAAAGAGTAGTAGTACTAGAGTTAAGGCGTTATAGAGGAAATTTCTAAAATAGTAAGAGTAGGGTTAACTTTATATAGCCTTATAAAGCTAATAGAGCTAGTTATAGTATTAATTTTTTAAAAAGGATTAAGAGGTAGCTATCCTTTATAGTAGTAAAGTATTTATGTTTTATAATATAGTATTATTATAATATTTAATTAATAATAAAATAATACTTTTACTCTACTTAATTAGCTTTAAAGTACTATATAACTTACTAGTTATAATATATTTAAAGAAGTTAGGCTTTTTAGAGTTAACTTTAAAGCCCTTATAAAGAGTTATTACTTTTATAATATCTTTTTTACTTTAAAAGTTAAATTAACTTATTTAAATAACGTTAAAAAGTTACTTATTAATATTTTTTTATAAAAGAGTAAACTTAATACTATTAGAGTAAAAATAGTCCTTAATAATATAGTAAACTTTAAATAAGACTTAAGTAAAAGTAGTTATAAACTAATTACTAAAATTAATATTAAAAGTCTCTTAGAGTTTATAGTTAGTAAGGCCTTCTATAGTATACTTATTAAGGGACTATAGTAAGTAGGTTTTAAAAGTAGCTATTAGGGTATTTTTTATAGGTTTATTATAATTAAGAGTAAGCTGCTATATAGTAAAATTTATATTAATTATAAGTTTTTAAGTAGTTACTATAAAGGGGAGGTTTTTAAAAGACTTACTTACGGGGGCTACTTATAATATTTTAATAACCTATATAACTATATAAGAGTCCTTTTAGTTAAAATTATAAAATTTACTAAAAAGCTTTATAACTACTTTATAAAAAGTTAGTAATAGAGAGTAGTTATTAGGTTATAAATAATTAGTAATAGCTCTAAATTTTATTATTACTATATAAAAAAAATAGGATTAGAGTAATAAATAAGGGGAATAATAGACGGGGATAGAAGAGGAATTATAAGGATTTATTAAGAGTTTTATTTTTATTAACTTTAAAAAACTTAATAAAAATCCTTACTAATAAATAAACTAAAGTTAAACGGGCTACTTACTTAAAAAGTAAGAGTATATAGTTATAAAAAAAAAAACTTTAAATTTATAGATCTATAGAGTTTAATATAGGTTTTTAAGTAATAGGATTAATAAGTAAATAGTAGTTTAAATAACTAGTAAATACTAGTAATAAAATTTTTATTAACTTAGGTAATTATAAAGTAATTTATAGTATTTTAAGTAAGTATAGTAGGAGTTTAAAGTAAAGAAGTAAGTTGTAATTATAGTTAATAAAAAGGTTTTTTTTATAGAAGTGGATTTTAACTTTTATTAAAAAGAAGAAAGGTAATATTAAAGAAGTTTATAGTTATAGTAAAAGGTAGTAATAGTAGTTTTTTTAAAGGTGTTATATTATTAAAAGGTAGACTATAGTTAGCTTTTTAAGAGAAAAAAGAGTTAAAAAAGGTAAAAAGTAAGTTAAAGAAAGGAGTTAATAGAGGAAGTAAGTTAAAAAGAAGTTATATATAAAGAGGGAAAGAAAAAAAAGAGGCTATTATAAGGGGATTTTTTATAGTCTTTTTATAGTACTTTAGTAGTAATATTTTAGTTATTTAAAGTTACGATTTTATTAATAAAGGCTTAATAGAATTATAAGTTTATTATATTTTAATACTTCCTTCTTTTTATACTTTTAAAGGTCTATTTATAAGGTCGGGGTTTTCTTTTAAAATTAAAAAAATACTTAGTATAGTAATAGTATTTTAGTAGTTTTATACTTAAAGTTAAAGTTATAATAGTTTATTATTATTTCTTTTAAGTAATTCTAGTTAATTTATAGTTTATAGTTAAGTAGTAATAAGTAGGTTAATTACTAATTAGTATTAGTTTACTTATAAATAAAAGAATATAGTAATTAATTAATATAGAGTTAAATATTTATTATAAAGAGTAATAATATTTATAGGTTAGAAGTGGCTTAGGTGCTAGTATAGATATTAGAGCTATAGGTAGAGCTATATAGTTACGTAACTCTATATAGCTATAGCTATTAAATTACGTAGATTTAAGCCCACTGCTCCAAACAGCGTAAGAGCGGATTTTAGCTACCTATACAAACTAATAGCTAAAGGCTGGCCTAGATTAATAAAAGGTCCAGCGGCCAAGCCCCTAACAGCTAGCACGGGGTATAATAAAAGCAAAAATCGCGTATAGTAGTATATAAATACATACTTTAATATATATACTAATTAACGCGTAATTTAATAATTAAAAGTCTTATACTACAACCCCTCTACTACATATAATTAATTAATTACTATAAATCTATTTAAATAAATATATTACTATAATAATTAATTTAACTACTAGTAAAATCTTCTTTATAAGCCCTAAGGATTAAATCCCCTAGTAAAACACTATTTAAACTTAAAGGGTCTCCCTTAACCTCTAAAACGCTATTAACCCAAATACGGACCACTAGCCACTAATTAGCACCGTAGTACTGCCTCTAGAGCTACTCCTAAGTAACTACTTAAAAAGCTTTACTTACTATAGACCTAAGCTACTAAGCCTTCGCTCCTTAACACCCGCGGGATCTAGCTCTCTAGTAGCTATCCCTAAGGACGTTCCCCTCCCATACAGTATTAATAACTTCTACTATACTACAAGTATTACAAACCTTTTAACTAAATACTTTAAACTTTATAATAACACTTAAACTATATAAAAAACTATTAACTACTACTATAAAAACTATAAAAAAAACAAAAACAACTTAGTTATATAAATATAAAAAACTGTATTTCCTAAACTTTAGTACTAGTATTATAATATAAATAAAGAACTAATTAATTAACTATTATATTTTAAAAACCGTTTTAATATAACTACGTCTCTCTACTATAACCGCATAGAATAAGTACTTTAAAACTACCTTATAATCCCTTATAGTTATTACTTTATATTAAAAGTAGCTACTACTAAGTAGTTTAATTTATAAATTACTAAAATATATAAAAAACAAGTTATCTTACTTAAAGCCTTTTTAAAAAACAAATCTTAACTACCTAACGTATACTAAACTCTTAAGTACTTACTAATCTAAAGCTTTATTTAGAACTCTAAGTTAAAGTACTCTAGAGTATAGTATATAACTATACTTAAAGAAATAATCTTATTAATTACTAAAACAATTAACAACTTACTAAAGTTAACTAAAAAATCTTAGTATACCCCTAGGGTATTTAGTATTAATTAATTAAATAACTTAAAGTTAAATAAGTAATATAAAAATTACTTATAAAATACCTATCTAAAGTAAAGTAATTACTAAAGCTCTTTATAATATAATATCTACCCTACTTATAACCTTACTTACCTACTTAATTTATATTATTATATCTTTTTTAAAAAAGTATTTAAAAAATAGTATTATAATATAACTTATTAAAAGCATATTAATAAATACTTAAAAATTAATAATTAATTAATTAAACTTATTAAGGATTTTTATAGTAAATAACTCTATAGTTAATATATTAAGAGTTTTAAGTAACTATTAATAGTATTTTAAACTACTCCTTATAAAAGCCTATAAGCTTACCCTTTTAAAAACTCCTACCTTCTTAACTCCAGCGCATTAATCTATATATTTTATAATAAGCAGCTATTTACAAAACTCTAAGTAGTTAGTATAAATAACTATTTATAAGTAGACTTTAAGTTACTTATAATTAAAGTATATAGAAATATAAGTATTAAAGTTACTTAAGTTAATAAAAAAAAATCTATAATACACTTCTATAACGTAGTACTCTATATATCTATAGTAATAAATCTCGTCTTCTACTAGTAGTTACACAAATAAGGATACTAGTAGGATAAGCGCCCCAGGTATTAGTTAATACTATACAGATTTAATTATAGCTTACTTAGTATTATTAAAGTTAAATATAGTTAATACGTACTTAAGTATAATAAACTTACCCCTAAGACAGTATATAGTAGCTATAGCTCTATATAAGCTATTTAGTATATTTATACTCTATAGTAGTAAAATAAGTATAACTCTATAAAGCAACAGCCTTTTAAAAGTAATAAAGAAACATAATACTAGTAGCTTAACTACTCTAGCTCTAAACTACTTTACTACTTAATAAGTTTTATAAAAAGAGTCTATATTATAGTTAGTACCCTTAAATTTAATAATAATAAGGCCCCTTGCCCTTACTATAACGTATATAGTATTAGTAAAGTAAAGAGAATAATCCGTTATAAACTATAAAAGAGTAACGCGTATACCCGCCCTAGCGAGTATATTGCGTTTAACTTTTACCTATATATAAAAGGATATAGTAGGTTTATATCTATACTAGTATTTACTAACTATATTACTTAATACTTATAAAACTATTACCTCTTTAACTACTTTACTAATACCCTTACTAAGACCTTTAATAAATTTATTTCTATAATAAAACTCTAATATAATATAAATATACTAGTATTTAAATATAATAAAAAGCTTATTAAATATAAAAAACTAATAACTACTCTTTAAGTATAAAGCCGTTTTATTAAGCTATCTACTTTAAATACTTAAAATCAAAATAGTAATACTAAGCATATTAGTACTATAATTAAAGTTAAAGTAAGAACTATAAAAAAAGATAGTAAGTTCCTTTATAAAATATAGCTTAATATATATAAGTTTATAATATATCTCTATAACTATATACTATAAGTAGCCCTTAGTTAAAAAACCCTGTACAAAGTACTCTACTAGTAACTTAAAAATAATAATATTACAAAACTAAGTTTTATATACTTATAAGTATATAGTTATAAAGTATATACCCTTATAGTTACTACTTAACTTAAAAAAAAGCGCCTTAACTACTTTACTAACTACACCCTCCTAGAGTTCCTTATAAAATATACTTTAATAAATTAATACTATATATAAATCCCTTTAACTAAAAAAGTTATTACTATAAAAAACATAACATTTAATAAAACTTAATAATTTAACAGTAACTTAAAAGCCTTTACTAAAAATACTTTAAACCTCAACCTTAACACTATTACTATATAAGTTTATAACTACCTTACTAATAATAAAAAAAACAACTATTAAGTACTATATAAACCCCTTCTACTAAATAAAAAGAACAATAAAGTTATACCTTTTATAAAGGCCCCTAGTAAGATTTTTAAAAATCCTAATTTTAAAGACCCTACTATAAAGTAAGCTCCCCCTAGTAAATATTCCTATTTAATAACCTACTTTAAACCAATATTAATACTACTTAACTTACCTACTACCTTTTTTTAAGTACTTATTTATAAAGAAAAGTATCTAAAGAAGTATATAGAAGCAGTACTAAGTTATAATAATCTAAAAAACCCTAAATAAACCTATTATAACGCACCTACTAGGCCCTATTAAAAGCAAAGCTTTTATAAAGCCGCCTTTCTAATAGGGACCTTATTATTATATTAAAATACTCTATAGTATTACTACTTCTAAACTAGCCCCCTAGCTACTTATAAACTATTAAAGGGGATCCCTAGTATTTAATATACTTTAGGAGTATCCTAAATAGTAAATATTAAACACTCTAATAATAATTTTTAGCTATAGAAAGAAAATACAAGTACCTAAAAAAATAAAACCTCCTTACTAAGTAGGTATAAAAAGCTATATAAAGTATATAGTAATTTACTAGTACTAAGTACCCTTTAAAAAGATCTCTAACTTTTATCTATATTTTACATAGAAGTATTAACTTACTTATATACTATAGCTATATAAGTAGTTAAAATAACTTATTTTAAAAATTATTTAAAAATAAATTTTTAAAAAGAAGTACCTATAGGTGCTACAAAAGGTACTTAAATTCTTAGTTACTATTAAGTCTATACTTATAAATTAAATAAATATAGTAAGCTCCTAAAAATTAAAGCTTAACTTATTATACATAGTAACTAGTAGTATTAAAATAATTAAAAGATATATATCTTAATACTTACTAGTATATCCTTTTAAATACTAATAGCTATTACTAACTACTTTAATTTTAAGCTCTTATAATACAACACTATAAATACTTTTATATATATAAAACTTAATAAAGATATTTATATATAAATACCCCCTAGTTACTAAAAAAAAAACACTATCCTTAAGTTTATTAAAGTACTTTATAAATTACGTTACTTACTACTCCTTTAGTAGTACTATTTTAAAGTAGAATTATAAAAACCTAAGTTAAAGTAAGTTACTAATAAAAACTACTATTAAATATATAACTATATAATCTTCTTTTTTTATATAAATAACTATATACTCTACTTCCCCTTAAAGTACTACAATAAAACTATAGAACTTATTAAAGCTTTTTAAAAGTAGTATTATTTTAAAAGTAGTTAAAACTTATAATAGTTTTTAGGGATTAAAGTTATCCATAACTATACTATAAAGTAACTATAGCTCTTATAATTTATATATATTAATAAACTTACTAAATAACTTTAACAACGCATAATAAAATTAAAAAAAGTATATACCTTACTACTCTAACTAAACAAACTTTTCCTATATAAAAAAACAGCCACATATACTAAAACTAACTAATACTAAAGTAACATTAACTCTATAATATACTTAGTAATAATAACTTAACTTAATATTACTCTTTTAACTAACTATCTTACCTACTTTAACTATAACTCTAGCTTAAAGTATACTAAAAAAGCTAAAAAAACTATAGTCTACTTTGTCTACTAGTATACTCTATACCTTAAGTACAGTTATAAAAAAAAAGGACCTAATAATAGCTTTATAGTTACTATAAATACAAGCTTTATTAATAATATAGTAAATTATAAAAGCTTTTAAGTTTTTATAATTAAACTTTTTAGTAAATTAATTAAATAGTAAATTAATAAATAAAATATAGTTACTATATTAACTATAAAAACTAAACTACTTATACTTTTTTAAATAGTAAAAAAAGTAATCTTTATAAACTAATTAATAACAGCCTTTTATATAAATTTTAAAAAAAAGACTTTTAAAACTACTCTAGCGCCTTTAGTACTAAGTATATAGATTTAATATAATAATTAATAAATAATCCACTTTATTAATAAAAAAACAGTTTAACTATAAATAAAGCTATACTATATTAATATCTATAACTATTAACTATATTAAAAGGCTTAAAAAGGCTGTATTATTATTAAGTATACCCCTATAATAAGGCTAATAACTAATAAGTTTATAAAGCTACTTACTAGTACCCACTTTAAAGTATTCCTTAAATAACTAAATTTTATTAACTAAACTAAACAACTTAAAGTACTCTATAAAGCTAAATTTAAAAATAAAAGGCTTAAGGGCCTTAATTTTACTAATAAGGAATAAAAAAAAGAATTATAAACTTTAAATACTTTATAAATAATACTACTTTTTTTACTATAGAAGTAAAGGTTTAATAAAAGTAATAAAACTACTTAAAAACTAAAAAAAAAGTAATAAATATACTATTTTAAAAAGGTATTTAAAAAGTACTAATTACTAAGTAATTATAAAGTAATTAAAGAAGTAATTAAACTATAGAGTATATATTAAAAGGAGTAAATAAGATAATATATTTAAAAAGCCTTTTAGTTATTAATTTAGTAATAAGAGCCTTATAAAGGCCCTTACTAGAGAAGTGTATTAAATTATATAAATTTAAGCCTACTACTCTAAATAGTATAAGAGTGGATTTTAGTTACTTATACAAGCCAATAACTAAGGGCCGGCCCGGATTAATAAAAGGTCTAGTGGCTAAGCCCCTGATAGCTGGCGCGGGGCGTAATAGGGGCAAAAATCGCGTGTGGTGGCACATAGATACATACTTTAATATACATACCAATTGACGCGTAATTTAACAATAGCTTCTACCGTGGCGCTGTACGCCATAGGGGCTGACTGCGCAGCGGCTATACTAATATTAGGATACCAGGTTGTGAGCTGGATGCACCGACTGGTTGAACATGTTTAGACGGCCGTCTCAAGACATAAACTTTGGACACATCTTCGAGTGATTCAGAAGACACAGAAAATTTCATGAAGTAATACGGCCCTCAGAACGTGGAATCGGTTCAACGTCATGGGCTCGTGAGCCCAGGACTGACCCCTCACGCATCGCGCAACCTTCAATTGCAATCAGTACCATTAGCGGCGACACTTCTTTGGCCTCAAAGGGACATATGGACGTCCTTTCAGGAACAGCGCCAATGGATTGCGTTTTCAGCTCCATGACAGACAGCTTGAGAAGTGTCGAGTCTGCAAGCTCAGTTAGAGCGCGCCGGATAGTAGACTGGGAGCCCTGTGCCGCCCGATGGGCTGGCAGATTCAGATCACGATCATACGATTAGTGGAATGCTGCTACAGAGGAGGCCTCCTAGGCGGAATATAGATTGGTCCAGAGGTGGCATGGAAGGAACGACACAGACACAAACCAAAGTTCTTTCAAGCAAGTCTGTATGTTCACTCGTTGCCGTTGCACATCCTCTCTCACCTCCAGAAGCCATTTCTGAGTACAAGGTCGAACAGGAGGATGCCCACAAGCCCCTTGGCGGTACGTATTGGAGCTGCCTGCTTTAAGGCATTCTTTTGAAACGCTAACCACGTCCCAGATCACAACTCCAATCCGTCCAAGAGCGTTGTCCGCATTCAAGAGCCTTCCGCAGAAACCCGGTGCCCAGGCGATGAAAATCGCGTCACAAGGTGAGTCTGCGAACAGCATAGGGAGGGAGATATTGGCCTTCGCCGACTGTGAGCCGCCAGATCGAGGCCACCGCAACGGGCAGGACTTCCACCATCCACGAGGACGGCATCGCTCGCTGGGCGAAGTAGGTTACAGGCGGGGTGTTGTCGTGCAGCACGCGGTGCCGACAAAGAATCCTGATGGTCCGGAGTCGAGTCCGACGACCAATCACCTGCCCCTCTCCTGGTTGAGGCTTGGGCTCAATCACGTCAGGCTTTGCACCACCGGCCGTCACGAGGGTCGTTCAATAAGAATATCGGGGAGGAGGCTAGGGGTTAACATGGTTCGCGTATGCTGAGGACCAAGGTCTCGAGTGCCGCTTGACACCGCCAGCGTCAGTGGGAAATCTAGCAAGTCGACTGTAAGTCGAAACTCCGTCAGAGTACCTTGTAGCGCCTGGTAGTACTCGGGCTTATGTTGACGAAGACAACATTGGCGTCACCTCTCGCTCCGCGCTGCCCGACTCTTTGACAAGGTGGACGTTATCCCCGCCAACGCAAGGACGGACAGTGGTTCCTATGCCGGGGTCAGACGACAAATGGGGTGAGGGTCAACAGCATCGACAAAGGCGTCGGGTTTCACGGCATCGCAACGGGCGTTGTTGGTTTGCACAGGGTAAGCAAACGCGACCCTAAAAGAGGGTAAAAACAAGGGGCCGTACGGCCGTCAAAAACGAGGTTAAATTAACTATAAAGTAGTGATGCGGATAGATTATATTAATATAAGAAGGAGGGCTACTAGTATAGGTTAAAAGGGGCCCCTAAAAGTGGGCCCCGTAGGGTCATATGACCCCACACGTCCCCAAGCCACAGCTGCCGTGGCTAAGGTACTACAGCCGTAGTATAGAGCCGTAATTATATTCTAATACTAGTAGTTTTTACTCTTAAGGCCTAAAGTATTAAGCCTTAACCTAAGAAATAATTGTAATTATAAAAAAAGTAGTAATTAACGTAGTTTAATAAATTACTACTCTTTAAAACAACAAAAAATCTTAAAACCTCTATAAGCGTTAAGTACTTTATTTCTAATAAAGCTACTATATATATAGCTATAGTAATAGTCTATTATATATCTAGCGGCTTTATTAAATATCTATTTTATTTATAGTATACTTTATTAATATATTATATTACCTATAGTTCTAACTAATTTATAGTTTAATACTATTACTATAATATCTAATAATACTAGTAGAGATACAGAGTATAGAATTACTAACTATATATCCCCCGGCTCTATTATTTATCCCTAGTAATACTTCTAGAGATATAGAGTAGTAGAGCACTAGCTATATATCTATTAGTACTACTATTTATCCCTAATAGTACTTTTAGAGATATAGAGTATAGAAGTTAGTTATATTTCCTTTAGTACTATTATAATAAAAGTTAGGGCACTATAGCCTATAGTTATCTCTATATCTATCTCCTAGTAGTTTTTTATCTTTAATAGAATAGTTAGCTATACCTCCTTTAGTAGCTTTTTATTTTTTAAAGAATCTTTACTTATACTTAATTCCTTAAGGGAATAAACTTAAGTAAATTAGGGGCTATAGAGGTATAAAAGGGTTTATTATATTAAATAAAGGAGGGATTATTATAGAGCACACGGGGTTTAAGTTAATAGGGGCTTAGAACTATTAGATTTATAGGTTAATAGGGGGAAGTTATAAATCCCTAGGCTTAAGTAAGTAAATAAGGCTTAAGTAGGGGTTTTTAATTTAATAGCCTAAGGCTATTATAAGTAAAGCTGGGATCTAGTAAGGGGATAAAACTAAAAATACCTTAAAGCTATTAATTTTTAATTCCTAGGCTTATTACTATAGAGACAATACGTTAAGGGGTACTTCTATATCTATAAGTAAGCTGGCTTAAAGTCTAGTTAGCTATTAGATAAGCTTTAGTATATTAAGTCCTTTTAATAAGGGGATTAAAAAGTTATTAATTTAGGCTTTATTAATAAAGAGTTGTTAATAAAGGGATTAAAAGGTTATTATATTAAGAGACACTTAGGACTTAAGTATATTAAGCCCTATTAATAAGGGGATTAAAAAGTTATTAATCCCTAGGCCTAAGGCTATAGAGACGTTACGTTAAGAAACGCTTTTAATAGTTAAGATAGTTTAACTATTAAAAAGTAGTAATACTAAAACTATTTTAAGTATTTATTATTTTAAATAATTTTATAATAGTATACTAGATTTATAGATAAATTAACTACTATTAAATAGGGACTTAGTATATTAACGTTATTTACTAGTAAGTAATTTAGTTAACTCTAAGTTAACTACGTTTATAATAATATCTCTTTTATAACTAAAAAATTATAATTATTATTAACTATAGTACCACTATAAATAATAGTAATTACTATAGTTATATACGTACATTAACTACTAATTAGTATTAGTTTATATAGAGTAAGTAAATACAACCCTAAAAAAGGGTAAAAACAAGGGGCTATATAGCTATTAAAAATAAGGTTAAATTAACTATAAAGTGGTGATGCGGATGGATTGTATTAATGTAAGAAGGAGGGCTGCTAGTGTGGGTTAAAAGGGGCCCCTAAAAGTGGGCCTTGTGGGGTCATGTGACCCCACACGTCCCCGAGCCACAGCTGCCGTGGCTGAGGTACTGCAGCCGTGGCGCAGGGCCGTAATTACATTCCAACAGGCGTGGACACCCTGTCCGATGGATTAGGTACAAGTATGGACTCAGCTACACTAAGCCTCCGGCTCGGTCGGCAAGCCCCCCACCCCGGTCCACCGGCTCCGCAGTGACCGTCTCGGTGAAGATCCGAAGACCCCGGGCGAACAGAGAAATCAGGCCATCGTCAAGCTGCATGATCGTGAACGAAACAAGTCTATCCATTATATAAAACCTCTAGTCCAATGGGGGAGAGAAAGAAAAAACGAGACACGCTAAAGATCAGCAAACGCAGAAAACATCACGCTTCGGCTTTTCGCTCCTGCGCAAAAGGCCCCTCCTTGGACTCCTCGCCAGGCGACTCCCCCCTCCCAAAGGGCTTCGTCTCCTCCGCGTCGACGCTCGCCCTCCACCCCATCCACCAGCGCCCGCCGAAGAGCTCCTCCATCCGCTCCATCGGCACGCCCTTAGTCTCCGGGGCCCAGAGGCCCAGCAGCACGAGACCGGCGGCGCACACGCAGGCCCAGAAGACGTACGCGCCCCAGACGTCGAGGCTGACGAACATGTTGGGCGTCACGCGCACGACGGCGAACTGGAAGAACCAGTGCAGCGCCATGTTGGTCGCGTAGCACACGCCGCGGATCCGGGTCGGGTAGATCTCGGTGCCGTAGAGGTACTGCACCGTGCACAGGCCGACGGACCAGCCGACGGCGTACACGAAGACGGACGCGATGGCCGCGTCCGAGGCGGCCTTGTTCCCGCCGCCGGTCCAGATGGCCATGTACACGGCCATGTAGACGTGGGTGACGCACTGCATCAGCAGGCCCGCGATGAAGCACCGCCGGCGGCCGAAGACGTCGACGAGGCCCCAGGTGAAGACCATGGTGAAGACGAGCTTGACGGCGCCGTAGGCCCCGCTGGTGATGAGCGAGGTGTTGTCGCCGACGACGCCGGCGTAGCGGAAGATCTCGGGGATGTAGTACGTGATGCCGTTGCCGCCGGACCACTGCGCGACGGTCTGCATGACGGCGCCGAGGAGGAAGCGCGAGCGGTAGGTGCGCACGGTGGCGATCTCGCGGAAGACGGCCCAGGTCGAGGTGCCCGCGAGGACCTGCCTGCGGCTGCGGATCTGGTCGCGGATCTCGTCGTACTCGAGGGCGAGGGCGGCGGACCCCCGGTCGGCGCGGCGGAGCTTGGCGAGGACGGCGAGGGCCTCGTCGCCGCGGTCGCGGGAGGCGAGCCAGCGGGGCGTGTCGGCGAGGAAGAAGGAGGCGAGGAAGGCCAGGCCGACGGGGACGAGGGGGACGGCGATGACGACGCGGTACTGGGCGCGGGTCGCGGCCATGGTGGCGTTGGCGGCGTAGTTGATGAAGAAGCCTGGGAGGGTCAGTTGGGAGGTCCTCCGGAGGGGACGGCGAACGCCGGATCGAAGACTCACCAATGGTCAGGAAGGACAGCAGGATGACCATGTATATGCTCACGACCATCCCCCGCGACCGGGCGGGGGCAATCTCGGAGAGGTATAGAGGGGCGACGACAGTCAGGCCGCCGGCGCCGAGGCCGGCCCAGATGCGGGCGAAGAGCATCAGCCCCAGGATGCCGGACGAGAAGACCTGCATCAGGGCGCCGGTCATCCACAGGGCGACGAAGAACTGCCAGGCGCGCAGGCGGCCGAGGCGGTCGTTGAGGCCGAGCGAGATGATAGAGCCGAAGGCGGCGCCGAGGACGCCGAACGACGAGATGTTGGCCTTGCGGTCGGCCAGGCCGGACGCGTTGCCCTGCCAGAGGCTCGGGTCGAGGCCGAAGTCCTGCTTGAACGAGGACAGGCCCGTCGAGGCGCTGAAGCCGCCCTCATCGTAGCCTGTCGCGGAAGTCAGCGATCGGTGTCCCCCGGGGATTCGAAAATTCGTCCGGAGTGGAGAATGAGTGACCGCATTTGCGGTGAGTGACCGAGACTAGGGGGGTTGGGTTGGGCCGGGGCGATAGGATGAGGGGCGGAAGAATGATATGATGGACTTACCCTTGGGGATAGACCCGCACGCGATGACAACGATTGTGAGGATGTAGTAGGCGTTGAGTTCGACCATTTTCTCTGATCTGGATTGTTCTGATGTCGACGTGAGAACGCCCCCCCTCTCTCTCTTGAACGTGAGGAGTTCTGGCCGCGTATTTGAGTGGATCTGCGCGTGGTGTCGTTGATGAAATTGAACCGAAATTCAGCAGTTTCGCAAACTTTTTCCTTGCCTCAGAAGAGGGGGGGTTACTATCGGCCCCCTATTCCAAGCATGCCACCGCGCAGGAAACGCAACGCAATCACACCACTCGGTGTGTCTCTTCTCACTTCTCGCTTTGCAATTGCGACAAACAACCTCTTTCAGCCGTATGCGTCGTCCTGGCCGTCGCGAGAGAGTGAGGCCCGGGGGTGAGGAGGACCGAAGGTTTGGTAGACCGGTGAGCGCGGAGACCGGCGGCTGCAGATGGGGAAATGCAAGCACGGCGCCTCGCTTCGCTTCTCCGGATTCTGAGCGCAAATAAGACACCCTGGTTCATGAAGCGGGTGTGTTATCCGTATTCTGAGTCTGACCCCTTCCAACCCCACGATTTCAGCGGTCGATCGTGGGCGGTGCGGACTGCGGAGGAGGAGAGGGCCGGGGGGATCTCGTGCAGCGAGCGGGCGCGTAGAGAGGATGTGGAGTGGTGGTGAGGTTTGAGGGGGAGAGGAGACATTTCGGACGTTGACCGAGAGAGAAAACAGCAGATGTGAAGTCTCTGCTCTGTGCTGTGAGGCGAAGATGGAGCCTTCTTAGTAATGATCTCCGCTCGGGAGTTGCGTTCATCCAGAAACCTGTTAATTGCCGGAGCTATGAGAGGAAGTATCGTCACTGCAAAGGATATATGTGACGATACTTCTCTCTCATCTCATGCGGTATTCCCGGACCGCTTCCGGTTGGGCGGGTCTGGACCTCTCTCACTCACTCACTCCAACAAACTCTCACTCACTCACATTCGCTCGCTCAAATCTCATACTCACGACTCACACACACATACATAAGCAGCTCGGTCAACTTCCGGCAGGCCGCGTCAACTGACTCGTGGCAAACAACAGCGCCCGCCGTCCCTCTGTAATAGCGTGTTGTCAATCGCGCAGTAGGGCCGCTGTCCAATGACCCGAGACTGATCGTCCCTTTTTCCCTTGCCCGTCCAGCCCAGCGGCCCGTCTCGTCGGTCATGTTCCATGAGAGAGCGAGTGAGTTGAGCTGAAAATAGTGTGTGAACCGCCAAGTAACTGCATAGTACTCCGTAGTAACACCAACTTTAAGGTAACGCCGCAACTAACCACCACGTTCCGACTTCAATCGGACATCCTCCGAGAACCAAGTCATAGCCAAAAGAAAAAAAGTCTGCCTCTAACCGGAAAACCTGCACAACTCTTGCCATCTCTCTCTCATCCCCCTCGGTGTTCCAACCGCCATCGTGCTACCGTTACCCACTATCGCTCCTACTGCGCGCTTCTTGCATTCGCTTCTGGAGACGCAACTGCGGAGTTTCGAACTTGCAAGGGGTTCGGCCAAGCGTATCGACACCACGGAAAGAGAGCGAGGCTCGCAGCGAGAGGCCGCGACTAGTAGGGACAAGACTCCATATCCGGGACCCGTCTCGAGACTCTGAGAGAGAGAAAGACATGCTGCAACTCCGATGATCCACCCATCAACGAGCCGGCAACTCGGCGGGCTCTCAGCAGGCGCCATGGGCCGCCGTCCATATCTGCAGACGCACCGCCGCCCTCCTCCTCCTCCTCCTCCTGTGGTGGACGATCGAAACCCCGTCTCGTCCTCGGTGCCGTCGCCATTTTGTTCACGCGAGGAGAAGGATTCTTCCCTCCCGCGCCCTCGGCTTCTTCATACCACCGCCACCAGGACCACTACTACAACTCCCAGTCGTCATCAGATCCGCAACCACCCTCGTCTCTACCACTCAGACAGGACCCCCTCCTCATCCGGGTCTCTTACTCATAGTAGAACCGCCGCCCTCACCATGATCCAGCGCCGCCTCCTGCTCCAAGCACACTCCCACCTCGCCCAGCACATCAAGTCCATCATGGCCCTCCTCCAGCCCCTCCTCAACACGGCAGCAACGCTGTCCTCCACATCCACGACGACGACAACAACAACAAGACCAGACGCCCTCATCATCCCCCGCGCCCTGACCGCCCGGCCGGCCCGCCTGCCCCTCCCGGACCGCATCCCCCGCGGCGCGTGGGACTCGCACATGCACGTCGTCGACCCGGCCGCCTACCCCCTCTCCGCCGACGCCGTCTACAAGCCGCGCACGCACCGCCTCGACCGCGCCCTCGCCTTCGAGTCCTCCGTCGGCATCGACAACATCGTCCTCGTCCAGCCCTCCATCTACGGCACCGACAACGCCTGCCTGCTCGACGCCCTCCGCGCCCTCGGCCCCGACCGCGGCCGCGGCGTCGTCGCCTTCGAGCCGGGCTCCGTGTCCCGGGAGGTGCTGAGGGAGTGGCACGCCCTCGGCGTCCGCGGCGTGCGTCTCAACCTCTCTTCCGTGGGCAAGTCCCTCGGCGCGGGCGAGCTCGAGGCCCTGCTCCGCCGGTACGCCGAGGACTGCGCGCCGCTGGACTGGGTGATCCAGCTGTACGTGCCCATGGAGGCGATGGACATGCTGGAGCGCGTCGTCCCGCTGCTCGGCGGCGTGCGCGTCTGCGTCGACCACCTCGGCCACCCGTCCCTCGAGGACATGACGAAGTCACCTCACAGGAGAGACCCGTACGAGATCAAGGGCTTCCCGGCCCTCGCGAGGATGCTGAAGCAGGGCAGCACGTACGTCAAGCTCTCGGCGCCGTACCGCCTCAGCTCCGCGGCCGACCACGCCGACCTGGAGCCCGTCGCGCGGGAGATCCTGCGGCTGCGCGGCCGGGACCGCGTCGTCTTCGCCACGGACTGGCCGCACACCCGCTTCGAGGGGCTCGACATCCGGCCGTGGATGGAGACCGTGCTGGACTGGTGCGGCGGGGACGACGGGCTCGTCGACCGGCTTTTCAGGGGGAACGCCGAGGACCTTTGGAACACCCGGCGCGGTTGAGGGGTCCTCGGCTTTGGTCTTTGGTCTTTTTTCTTGTTTGATTCTCAGCGACTGGGCATTGTTGGGCGCCGGCGATGCATTTCGCGTCTACTGGGGACTTTTCCATTTCTTTTTTCGCATTAGAAGCGAACACACACCCCTCCGCGTCGGGTTTACGACGAATGATTCATGATGATAGAAACCTAATAAACTGGCTTTAATGTCACAATCTTGATCTGTAACTTCAAAGTTGTGTGAGCTTGAACTTGACTTCGCCACGGTTGAGTAGGTAAGCCCGGGCGGTCTTGTTTCGAGAGATGATGTGCCGGAACGAGGTCCGGGGATACAACACTCGATTGGTCCGCGCCGAGTCCACCGCCGAACACTCCGCCTCCGCAGTCTCCAGGAGCACGCCATCAGAAATCCAACGGCTTGTTGATTTCATGACTTCCAGGCTGGCCAAGTCCACTTACTTCCCCACGGGCAGTAACCCTGGTGTACTGGGAAACCAGGCACGATATACAGCCTTCTCGCTGAGTTGCGAGTTGCCGACTGACTCAACCGTCACAACTCTCCGGTCAGAGCCCCCGGACCACGCAACCAAAACGTCAAAGTCCGCGTCTCCTCACGCTCCACCCGTTCCCCCCCTCTTGCTTGATCCCCCCTCGTCCAAGCTGGCGGGCGGCGCTTACACGGCCACAGCGGGGGAAGCGACGTCGGCGTTCGGGCTCCCAGCGCGCGAAATCTCCACCCCAGCGGCGGGACGAATCACACTGACTGACGTCCGGACTTCTCTCCATGCCCGGCGCTCCGTCGCTGGCCCCGTATGCCCTGCGGCAGCAGCTAACCGTCTAGACTCGAGGTCCCTTGCGAGCGGAGAGGGGGGAGGGGCCTTCAAGATGAGCGGGGAGGAGGGACAGTGCGGTGGATACTCGCGGGGAAACCTGCTCGCGAGAAAGAGAAGAAGACCCTGGAGTCGAGACCCCCCCCCCCCCCCCCCGTCTGAGTCAAGAGCGCCGAGAACCGGGGGTGGATTAGCTAATGATGACAACAAGTAATCGAGATCCAACGAAAAATCCAACGAAGATATGAGAGAGAGGGAATATCGATGGGTACTCTCTCTTTCTTCTCTTTTGAAGAGTTGTGCAGGTCTTCCGGGACTTGGCCGAGCTCTAGTCGTCCATCTCCTCCCACCGGCTGTCTCGCAATTTTACCTAGTTTCTTGCAGCAAGGCACTAGTACTCCTCCGATTCGGACCAGCTCCGGATCGGCGGGTCCGAACACGCAACGGGGGGGGACAGGGGGAGACGGGAGGGACATGGTAAGATGACTCTCTGCCCGGTCAGCAGACCAGCGACCAGCGACGGTTTGCGGGCACGTATAATCTCACGGATAGATCCCTTGAAGATACTACTCATATCATACTGGATAGGGCTTCAGGGGAGCAAAACGAAGTCCCTATGCATCTTGACAGGAATACATACCCTCAAGAATAAATGTGCCTTTCTTCGTGTGAGGTTCGCGGCTAATAATACATGCACACCCTTGAAAGCAGTCGGTCGGTCCCCTTGCGCTTCTTTTCTGCAGCTTGGGGGAGAGCACTGTCCAATGCTTATTTCCACCCTAAGCTCCACTTCGTCCGGATGTTTCTTTAGCCGTTCATTCATGGAAGTATTTGCGCTGCGACTTCGACTGCCCGGAATAATCCCAATCGGCCTCGGAACATTAGTGGAGGAGGTGTCATTTTCTGTTTCGATGCTAGGTCGGGTGTTTGGCTGGGCCGGTGGACGGACCGGTCACGACTCTGTCCGCGAGCTTCTGTGCAAAGAACCAGTCCGGTTATATGGGTGGTAAACTCTGATGTTGATTCGATCATGGCTAATGATTCTAGAGGTCCATCGATCGCGAGGCACGCAGCCCTGGGCTGGATCTCGCCCATGAAACCTCTCTCTGTTACCTATACATCGAACGCTGAATAGGTAGGGGAGTTGATTCTGGCCTGGGTACATTCCGAGGCGTATGCAAGAAAGGTTGCAGAATATTGTCAATCATCCATCACATTAAACTACACAAAAACTAGGGGACCTCGCCCGAGAACCCCTCCTTACTGGCGCCCACGTTCCACACCCCGCCGCACGTCCAGTTCCCCCCGTCCCTCTCCCAGAACGACTCGGGAATCGTCTCGAACCTCGTCTCGTACCTCCTCGTCATCCCCAGGCGGTGCCAGAAGTCGAACCACCGCACAGCCAGCGCCGGCGCCCGCTCGTGTCCCTCGCCCTGCGCCGGCGTCGCCTTCTTGATCCCGCCCTCGTCGAAGCACCCCGCGACCTTGTACCAGTCCTCCTTCCTCTTCAGCTGGTGCACGGCGACGGGCCAGAGCCCCGTCAGCGCGTGCCGCGTTGCGTCCGGGTGCGTCCCGTCCCTCGCCCACGCCGTCCCCTCGCCCCAGAAGTCGGCGTCGTCGTAGTCGAACTTCTCCGACCCGCGGAAGTTGACAAAGTTGGCCCTCTGCCCGCCCTTGCCGAGGAGGATCGACACGGCCATGTCCTCGCCCGTGACGACGTGGTGTTTGTCTTGTAACGATACCAGCTGTTCTAGGATGTCCCAGGTCGTGGTGTACATCCCCCCGTGGGGGAAGACGAGGCGCTGCTTGCGGGAGTAGTACAGCTCGCCGATGACTGTCCGCTCGACCGTGCTCTTTCTCCGAACCTCCCCAGTTCCCGCCGAGCTGTTTCCCCCCTCGTCCACGGCAGTCATCCTCGGAACCAGGAACCGGTCCCAGAACCCCCGCGCGTTCAGCCAAAGATCCGTATCCATCTTGGACACGAACTCGTACTTCTTGCCCGAGCCGACGAGCCAGCGGTAGAACTCGATCGTCTTGACCGTGTTCGCGGTGACGTCGTCCTCGTGCAGGTGCTCGAGCACGACCAAGTCCCCGAACGTCCGGTTCTCCAGCGCCACGGCCTCGGTCCAGCGCGGGCCCGGGTTGGACACGACGAAGCGGCCGTCGAAGGGCACGTCGCGGAACAGGCGCATCCACGTCGAGCGGATGCGCATGCGGTGCTCGAAGTCGTCCATGGCGCAGATGACGGCCGCCAGCCACGGGTTCTGCGGGTGTACGCACTCTTCGGTCGTTGTTCCTGCTGCCGTGGGGCAGGCCTGCATGGGCGAGTTGGGAAAGGGAACGAGGGGGTACGTCGGCTTCGGCCGGTGGACGGTCTTGCCGTGGACCACGACGGTGTCCTGCTCGATGAGGACATCGTGATGAGTCGGCCGGGTGTGGAAGACGAGGTACAGACAGAGGACGAAGCCGAAGGCGATGCAGACGCGGAGGGAAGCCCGGAGGCCGTGCCATCGGGCTGGGAACGTTCCTGCGAGGAATCTCGGGGCCGAGCAGGAAGAGGCCATCGAACGGCTCTGTCGTATGGAAAATACGGGTCTGGTTTTGATAGTTATGGGGGTAATGGAGGAAGCGAGAAAGGCCTGAAAAACGCCTACCCGAGTAGAAAATAGTTGGGGGTAGTTGGTCTTGAAAGAAGAGGGTTGATTTGCAGAAGAAAGAGAAGAACAAGCAAAGACCAGAGATGTATGATACATGCCCAGCCTGGGCTCTGGTCACGGCTCACGGGCAGGCGAGTTACACTTGTTCTGGGCTGGCCGAGCATCTCGCCAAGTTGGGTTGTTGTTGGCCGGCTTGGGGCCTTGGGCTCTTGGGCTCTTGGGGCTCAGTCGGCAGCGACAATTCACCCGTCAGTGGTCATTCATAGGTGGCGTGGGTTGGCAAAAGGGGTGCCCCCGGAAGTCCAATCTGTGAAGCCCCATCAAGGTGACTGATCGGATGAAGTATCGCCGCCGGTGGCCCCCTACCTGAGCAGCGGGATTAGGCTACATTACCTATGTCGGGTGGACGAGGCTTTGCTGTAGATATTTCCAAATACGGCATTATTAACAAAGCAGGTTAGGTCCGTAGGACAGCACCTACAGGGCCCAATCAGCGACTCCCCGGCCGGCTTGGCCCGCGGCCCGGAGCATCGAACCACGCAAAATGTGGACCCCTCCGCCGTCCGAGAGCTTTTCCGATTGGTCGTTTTGCCCTCACCAGCGGCGGGTTTACTGGGCTTCCTTGGCCTTACACACTACATTACCTAGGTAATGTCCTTTTTCTTTTTGTTCTTTTTCTCTCTCCAAACGACCAACAGCCTCGCTTCCAAAGTCCCAACACCGGATGGTACGATTATGCAACGCTCGGTTGCGGCAGGGACCAATGAGCTCTGCTTCCCGTGTTGGTTCAGGCAGTCGTATTATCGTCGTCTCAATTGGCTGGTTGTTGTCTTGTGTGTGTAAAAGAAAGGTTCGCCAACAAAATCCAACCTCGTCTCAATTGGCTGAGTCCTGATCACCTGGTACCATCTCCAGACACTGGCTCTGTGGTCATGCAAGACCCCTTTGATGCTGATATTTCGGGCAACATGAAGGAGGCCTCATCACCAAGTGGCGATGAGAAAGAATGTAGTAAGAATAGGGGACGAGGGGATGAAAGAGTCAAAGTTACCAGACCATGAGCTTCCTGCGTGTTTGACAGAAAGAGTAGAATAAAGCAATCAACTTTTGCTTTGCAGATGACCGTTTATATTGAGATTCCGTTCAGAAGATTGGAATGCCTTCCCAACATAAGCAGCCGTCAGACTCCAGCGTCTGTCTCTGCCCTTGCTCTACCCAAAGTCGGTGGATTTTGATTAGAGAAAATACATGATGAACTTCTGGAGGCCAGGCTATGCCTGGATCCGGGGGTTGGCGGATCATTGACGTTCATGAGAAGGGTGCTGGACGGGAATCGGGACGGGATCAAAAACGCTTCCGGCACGAGGATCTTGCCGACGGGCGGCCGGGGCCGGTAGTGGGGACCATGCGGAGCAGGTCCGAGGTAATAGTTCGGGTCCGCGAGACGGCAGTAGCCGCCGGTAGGTGTCTAGCGCTGACGGGAATATCACGTCCCCCCCCCATCGTCCGGCGACTGGTCGCGCCTGATGACAACCCGAAGGTTCGGACGCTCCGAAAATCAATCGGACGTGGCCCCGCCCAGCGGGGACTGACGGTCGGATCTCCGGTCAATTGTTACCAAGGCACAATGCGACTTCGACGCGTGGATTATTCCTCGTATCCAGGTCCGAGGCCGACGGCTTCCCAGTTAAGGAATCTTAAACGCTGGCTCATACCGGCTCGAAAGAGTTGGGGCAAGAGAAAAACTCCACGGACAAATTCATATGTACCTTGCTAATGTTACCCCACACGGAGAGTCCCATGGGACGGAGAGCTCCAGGAGGGAGGGGAATTATGAAAAACGGTTGCCGGTCGGTGAGCATGTTTGTCACAGTGTGCTTCCCCAGATTTCCCGAGCGGCCGGTCGCATCTGCCGAACAAGACAACCGCTCCGTGTTCCGTGGTGCGGTGAACACATACCCTCCGAGTTCCGAGATTCCTCGGGATTGGGAAGATCGCAATTCGCGGGTTTCCCCGCCGGCCACGAATCGGGCAACAATAGCCTCCAAGTGACAGTTACAGCATGAACCCACCCCCGTCCGAACCCCAGACGGCCGGCGGGAAACAAGCTTGTTTTTGGCTTTTTGCTCGGAACGTGGTATTTTCTCCGCAGACAAAAGTTTCCTTCAACGGGGGGGGAACGAATCTGGAGTATGCGGGGTGGAAGAGTTCGTCTGACGTCGAGTCCGGGGATCTCGAGTCCTTGACGACATCACGAGAAACGAATATAAACATCAATACACAGTCTTCAAATGCAACCAAAAAACACCGTCCCGTGAACCTCACCTCTCCAGCCGCCACTCCCCCCAAGCACCAAAGATGCGTCCCACGAAAGCCCTCCTCGCCCTCCTCCCAACCCCGGCCCTCTCCCAGTCGTCCCCCCTCTGCCCGCTCTCCCCCTGCAGCGCCGTGCACGTCCTCCTCCTCCGCGGCACCAACGAGCCCTACCCGGGCCTGCAGCAGCCCATCGCCGAGGCCATCTGCGCGGGCTGGGACTGCACCTGGGCGAGCGTCGAGTACCAGGCCGTCTTCAACGACTACTGCGACTCGGTCGAGGGCGGCGTCGCCAACGCCCGGAAAGCCGTGACCGAGTACGCCGCGCGCTGTCCCGATTCGAAGATCGTGCTGTCCGGCTTCTCGCAGGGCGGCCAGGTCGTGGGCGACCTGCTCGGCGGCGGCGGCGGGGAGTTCAAGAGCCAGCGGTGCGTGCAGGAGGAGAACGAGGATATGGCGCCTGACGTCTTCCCTGGTGACCACGGTGAGTACTCTAAGAAAGAAAAGATTGCCGGTTGCGGATGCTGACGAAACGTAGTCGCCGCGGCCTTGATCTGGGGCTCGCCGAGACACGTCGCGAACCAGACCTACAACCTCCTCGTCGGCGCGCGCATGCAGTCGGTAAGCACACCCTCGACCAACCACCCTCCCGCCAAGAATGATTCGACGACTAACACCAAACGCAGGGCTTCCCCAGGGAGGGCGCGCAGCTCGAGTCGCTCAACCGCTGGTCCGCCCGGCTGCGGGACTACTGCCACGCCGACGAGCCGGCGTGCTCGCAGGGCAAGAGCTGGGAGCAGCACGAGAACTACGGCAAGCTGTACGCCGAGGACGCCGCGCAGTTTGTGCGCTTCAAGGCCTGCTGAGGCGGTTGGTGATGGATAACGAGAGAAATGGAACGGTGTCGAAGTACATCGTGTGGTTAATGACCGGACAACTAATGAATAGTCTGATGCTGCCCAATTTTGGTTCGTGGTGTGATGTTTTTGGGTCCTTGCCAAGCAGTGTGCTGGCTGTGACGATTTGAATGTCATTGGAGAAGCAACGAAACCAAGTGTTGATGCACTGTGCAGTCACCGCCACAACGACAATCATCCACTCCATCTCTCTCCCGCTGGCTGGAAACTGATGGAAAACCGGCAAATACATTGATACATCAAAAACCTATCGAATCTGCATCAAATTGGCAAAAGAAATGCCCCCTCACGGGATTGAACCGTGGACCTTCTCATGAGTCGCAAGGAGATACGAGTGAGACGCTCTACCACTGAGCCAAAGGGGCCACTCTCTGATGAGATTATGTAAACTTCACACACAAAGCCGGCAAATACGCCATGCCCGCCCCTCGGCAAGCCACCGGGCGGGCCCACGGAGCTACACGCGCGAGCAACCCCAAACCCGCCGACGCCAACCGCATCTGCCAAGGTCGAGCTCTATCGCGGCATACCCAAGCCAAGCAGCGACACACAAAAACCTCTCGGCCAACTTCCATGGCGTCTTGCAGATCCATCATCCCATATTACCTAGCCACCGGTGGGAAACTTTCCTGCCAAATTTTCCGGATGAACATCTCTCGGGCCACGTCCGTGAGGGCAAAAAAAATCTTGGGAACAGAAATCCCTCGGCCATCCCCCGTGCCGGTGACCCGGACGTCGCCCATCCATCCAGCCGGGGGGGGGGGGTTTGTTGACACTCGACAATTCCAAAGGGAATATCCGCCCACGGGCGTCGGCGCAGCTGTTGAACCTTTTCTTCACACTGCAAATGTGTTTAACCTTTTCCTTTGCTTCTTCTTACTTTTTTCTTCATCATGGCAACTCAGATAAAACAGCGAGACTTACAGCGAGACAACCACAAAAACCTTCTCTACCGTGTCCACGATCATCACGACTCGCATGTCAGCGGGGACGCAAGCCCATCACAGACAGGGACAAGCAAGCAGGACACACGACCGCCTCCCCGGGGCCCGTTGACCCCTTCCGTCGGGATCGGATGCGCCTCCCGAACCTCTGTCCGTCCTCTCTCGTTTTTCCGTCTCAGGGACCTCCCTCTCCCCCGGCAGGTCTTTCGACGGAGTCCAGGCCAGCGCATCGGCTCCCCTCGTCATCGAATCGTGATCCATTCCCTAGCCCTGTTACCTTCGGCTATCCGTCGACAAAGATACCCCGAGATCCCAAGTTCCCTGTGGATAAGGGGGGAGGGCCCCCATGTGAGCAGGCGAGAGGCGTTAGTGTAGTAACATCCATGAACCGCACGTGCTCCCCTAACAAGAGTCAACAAGAGAAACGACGAAACCACCTCCGGCGGGGGGGGGGGGGGGGGGGCTCACATGCCAGGAACAAGTCACGCCCTAGCTCCCAAGCTCCCCAGATTTTCCAAGAAATCCAGAACAACCCGAGCAGCCCTGCCCACCCTTTCCTCGGCCATTACTCCCGCTTTTGTTTCCCTCTTCCCTTCCCCCCTCCCCCCATATTCGGATGGACTTACACGGCCGGCCTACTTTTACTACAGGTCCTCCTCACCACCTGTCATCACAAACTCTTTTCCTCCCGAGTCGCCGGCCCCCTCGGCCAACTTCCGAAAACACTCACCAAGAACACCGTAGCATCGTTGCCCTACACGTCAGACTGCGGAACGATGATCTGGATCCCGCGAGACAAGGAGTACTAAAAGACGGGTGTCACCAACAGCCAAGCCGCGGCGGAAAAAGACAATGCCCGGCGGCCCAGCTCGCCCCCCTCACAACCACCCCCGGCCATCCGGAGACCAGACTCAAAGCCCGATGCAGGGTAATTCACGGACACCAGAACCATTACCAAACAAGCGTCACATGAGGTGCTCGGAAAAAAAGACCTAGTACACGGAAGATGCCCGAAAGAAAACACATCTCGGGTTATTCACCGGTCAAAACACAAACCCCGGACCGCCGGGTCCCCGCCCCCTTCGGAACATGTCCGAGTGGATCACGAACCAAAAGAAACAAAAAAACAAAACGGCCCTCCCCCACACCTCGGCCATGAGCCGGGGGATCAACACGAGGAAGACCGGGGGGTTCCGCGGGTGATGGTCGTCGTCATCAAACGTGGGGTAGGTAGGTCATACTACGTGGTGGGAAGGTCGGGTATATGACCCTCCGGTGCGGCACTTATTACCTACCCTAGCTGCGTTCCCTAGAACTGAGGCACAGATGAGTTTCTTCGGTCCTGGTAGGAGACGCGTGTGTTCCGCAGGTGCTTCCAATATCACGGTGAGTGTCGGCATGGGTGACATGGGCATTGGCTCATTGATCTATCTATACCTGAACAAGGCAGCAAAAACGACGCTGCGAATCGTTGCCTGGGCTTATACACCAAAGTAACAGACGAAAAGGAGAAAAGATGCTCTTCGTACAACATTCAGAACTCGCTTCAAATACAAAAAAAACACAACTGATTCTACAGACAGCCCGCCGAGTGGATGAAAACCCGCCGCCAGCTGCACCCGGGGACCAGCGCCGCGCCTCCGGAGCCCCTGCGTCCTCCGCGAACCGTCCGCCGCTCCGGCGCCGGGGGCGATTACTCGGCCGCCGAACGCGGCCGAGTCAGTCCGTGCGGCTCAATGCCGCTCGTCGGCGTGAACCCCCGAGACCGGACCCCATGAAGATGCTGTCCATGGGGCTGGCGCCGGCGCGGCGGGCAGTGTCCTCAGCGTGACGTCCGGCGACGCGATCAAGACCGAGGTCACTCTCGGCGCCACGTCGTCGTCCGCGAGCGCCGGCAGGTTGCGCGAGGCACGGGCTGTCCGGGGCACTGGTCCATGGGGAAGAACGCCAGGAGGCCTACGGAGCGGCGTCGTGTCAGTGCCGTGCGAGCAGGGTATCAACAGCGCGGTGCGGTTCACCGCGTCCGCGGCGCTTTAGGAACGTCGGGTTACGCTGATCCTGGGCGAGATCAGCGACGCTTTCGCCGTGGCTTCTTATCTTTTCTTCTTTTATCGCTGTTCAAACGCGGCGTCAATTGAAATGCGCGTCTCTGAATAGGTAAGTTGACCGGCTGGCTGACGGAACAGATAAGCGAGGCTATTCGTCTATCGCGCCCACGCGGACGCTCAGCGGCTCTATCGACGACATGTTCTGGAACACCTGCGGGTCGATTGCGAAGGCCTCGGGGCCGAGGGTGTCGACGAAGGGGAAGTTGTAGATCTGCTCCGGGGAGCTGGTGGCCTCGGGCCCGGGCGGGACGGAGGTCGGAGGCATGTCGGGGTGGCGGGCCTGGGGGATGCCGTAGGTCGCCATCGGCGGCGTGGCGGCGGTCTTGGGCAGGCCGAGGGCGCCGACGTCGATGCCGAGGCTGACGAGCTCGCGGGTGATGAGGTTGAGGGCGCTGCTGATGACTGGAAGGCGTCAGTTTTTCCCGGGAAAGAATCCTCAGGAAGGAATGCCTCAACTCACCTGGGTTGATGCGCTTCACGGCAGCAAGGATGCGGACGCAGTACTCGAGGCGCCGCAGGGCCTGGGCGTCCTCGACGCTGGACTGGACCTGTAGCAGGAAGATGGAGGCGGCGATGTAGACGCTGTACGAAAGCGAGAGGACGCAGTGGCTGATGCCGAAGGAGCGGCAGAAGAGGTCGAAGATGGCAATGATCGAGGTCGCGGTCGTTACGCACTCGACGAGGTACCGCTGTACGGGCTGCAGGTTGTTCTCGCCGGCCCTGCCGCGCTGAGAGAGCATCGGCCTGTAGAGGAGGATCTTAAAGGTGCGGTAGAGGGCGCTGTCGAAAGTCAGCAACGTCGGTCAAGGGGCAAAGGAGGGGATGCCTACTTGAGGGTGATGATGTGGGACGGCGGCGCCAGTGCTGGGAGGGCGGCGGAGTCCATCTTGAGGTGCGGCGGGAGCTCGTCCCACCACTGGCGCAGGGCGGGCTCCTGCTTGGCGAGGCACTCCTGCATCTCGGCGTGGCTGTTGGGGCGGACGGGGTCGTACATGTGGACGAGGATCTCGTTGAAGATGACGGACAGGCGGCACATCTGCATGAAGCACGAGGTGGAGTGTGCGGCGGCCGGGGGATATTTCCACCCGCCCTCGGGAACGACGCCGAAGGGCGTCCACGATTCGTTCTCGGCCGAGTCGTCAACTGCGAACGTTGGTTAGTCGGTCATTCTGGCGCTGCTTGAGAAAGGCACGTACACATGATCTGGGGCGGCGAGACCGATGTCTGCTGCAGCGAGGGCGAGCGGCCGAGGTACAGGCTGATCATCTTGTCCCAGAAGTAGCAGCTCCAGAAGAGGCGGTGGCGGATCTCAACGTCCTCGTCGGCGAGGCGGACGGAGCCCGGGTAGCGCTGGCCGTCGACGCAGATGCCGAGATGGTCGATGATGCGGAAGGCGAGGCCGCTGTACGTCCAGGCCTGGGCGCTGTTGCCGACGCTGCACTCCTGAGCGCTGAGGAGGAGAAGGGTCTGGACGGTCGGGATAGAGCAGACGCCCTGGCCGAGCTCCTCGAAGACCATGCTGCGGGCGTGCTTGCCGAAGAGGGCGCCGCCGTCGTAGAGTTCGTCGAGCTTCTCCTTGGTGGCGGGGTCGCTGCGGCCCCAGCGGATGGAGTGCGAGAGGACGGCGTTCATGAGGGTGTGGGAGTAGTAGGGGCCGAGGGTCTGCATGTCGCCTGATGGACGTCAGCTGCCAGATCTTAGTGGGGTGACAGACGATGCTCACGGGTAAAGGCAGGTCTGTAGATGAAGTTGAAAAGGGGCTGGATCCAGCACCAGTGGACGTTGAGCAGGTACCCGAACGGTTCCTGCAGCAAAGGTCAGCAACGCAGGCTCGCACGCAGGACGGCAGACGACGGAAACGCACTGGAATCTCGGACATGTTCTCGAGTGCCCTCTGCTGCCAGGCGTTAGCAACTAGGCGCTCTCGCCTCTGGACAGCCTGCTCGGACGACGCTGCAGGATCCCTGGACCCGAGGGGCCGGTCGTTCGGCAGCTGGAAGAAGCTCGTGGCGCCGTGGTAGGTGATGCCGCCCCGGTCGTCGACCTTGAGGCCCTTGAAGCTCTCGCTGACGGACTCGTCGTCCTGGGACTCGGCGTGGTGGGAGTCCGTCATGGGCGACTGGCCAGCGGTGGACGGGGCAAGACTAGGGGAGGACGTCCGGGACGGCTCCGAGGGGCCCGGTGCGTGGGCATGCGCCCTCGCGACGGCGAGTTGGGACTCGAGGTCCTTGATGCGCTGCTCGAGGCGTGACGTGTATGATAGTGTCGGGTTGCTGATGGAGGTTAGTATCTGCGGTAGACAGCATGACGGGGAGGGGATGTCTCACAGCTTGTAGACGCACTCATCCGCGCGTGCGGCGCACCTGTTGCATGTCGGCTGCTCTCCGCCGCATTTCACCTGTGTCACCGGGCCTGGTTAGCATTCCCCGTCCCGGAGGTAACGATGGTAGGTAGGTAGGGTGACGCAGAGCCCGCCATCGCGGGGACCGCATGTCGGCGGTCCGCCACAGGCCCCGCAATGTCGGGCAACACGAGGACGTGAATGACAGCCACAGCCGTAGCCTTGGAACCCCCGTAGATCGTCTCACGACGGTCGTCCGGCTCAGCCTCAACCTCCGGTGCCGTGGCCGGAGGCGGAGGCGGCGACGATGGTGGTGGTGCAGGGGTGCGGCGGGAGGGGGTGGGAGGGGTGTCTCGGAAGCGGAAGCGGAAGCGGCGGAAAAGAAAGGGCAAACAGCAGAAGGGAAATGAGCACTGGTCTGAGTGTTAGACGGATAACCCGGACGTACCTTGCGGCGGCGGCATGGCTCGCACGAGAAGGCGCTCTTCTTAATGGCCCTCGTCGACATGATCTCTGAGTCTGATGGATGAGGAGGGGGGAGGGAAGAAAACGAGGCTGAGGCGCAAAATCTGGCTCGCGGCTCCTCCTTGGCCTTCGCACGCGCTTCTTTCCCTCTCCGAGTTCCTGCTGTTTGCCTCCTCCTCGCCTCGCCCGAGTTTGATGCGGGACGGAAGAAAGTTGCAAAAAAGAGTGGAGACTTTTTTGCGCAGAGGCCAGCGAGATCGGTGTCTATGGTTGGCTGGATTGCAACATCAGGCCAAGGAGATAGAGGGGAGAAAAAAAAAACTGGTAGGGTAGGCACCATGGGCTGCGACTGCCACTATCGTTGCACCACCACCACCACCACCAAACATCACGTTACGCCGGAAGGTGCTGCTCAAAGTCATCGCAAATCGACGCGGCTTCGGCCGGGTCGGGAATCGCGGTGCTTTCTCCACTTCGCAATGGGTACCGATGGGGCCTGTGACGCGCCTGAGACGTCCACGAGCGAATGGGGACCCACCGCAGTGGCGAGGAGGCCAATGAGGGGTCGTTGGGGCGTTGGTTCGGTCCACCTTCGTCAGCGGCTTTTCCCGATCTGGGGCTCCGCTGGATGGGGCTCGGCGAGCGAGAGCGGTGGGGTGTGGCTCACCGAGGCTCACCTTGTCGGCTCGGCGACCATGCTCTTGCCGAAGCGGCTGGAGTTGCAAGCTTATGTAATCATCTTTCACCGACGGCCACCGACGGCCAACGATGATCTCATAGCTTTCACATCATGAACGTCCGTGTGTCACTGACATCTTATCTGATGGTTCACTTATCATCTCCACAAACCCAAAAGACCTGCGACCCGCAGCTTCGACCTCATCCACATCCAACCCATCTCATCGGGCGCATCCTCCGCCGATAATCGACATGAACGATGGACCCTGAGGCCCCCTGCTGCGCCGCAGGGTCGCAGGCGCGCAAATGAGCCTAGCCAAGTGACAGTTCACGGCTAAAAGGCAAAGCTGCAGACAAGGGGTTCCGAGAGACGGGAGGCGAGAATGAGAGCGACGTCTTCAGGAAACAACTTCATCACCATGAGACGTCTCATCATCCTCGCCTTCAGTCTTTCATCTCACTCATAACGTCTCATCTCATAGCGCACCATCTCACTCACTCACCACCGCGACAATGACGACGCCCACGACGACATCCGCGATCTCGTCGTCCACCGTGGGGACCGGCGTCGCGCACATCACCCCGGCGCCCGAGTGCAGCGCCACGCCGTACACCTTCTACCCGTACCACCCCTCGCTCGACTGCACCTCCCTCAGCCTCGCCCCGCGGCAGCCCTGCCCCACGGGCTGGACCACAGCCTGCGAGGAGGTCGTGCACTCCACGAGCCACTGGCGTTCCCGCTCCCCAACCTGGGCTCTGGGGCCCGACGGCACCACGTCCGAGATACGGATGGGCGAGACCTGGTCCACGGAAGAGGTCCAGATCGTCTGCTGTCCCGAGTAAGCCTCCCCCATCCCCTTTCCCTCTCTGCATCTAACACCATCCCCAGCGTCCTCGACTACAAGTGCGCCACGTCAACGCTCTTCACGCCCGAGTGCTCCGTCTACGTCCCCTCCCCGACCTTCGTCACCTTCCAGCTTCCCGGCCAGCCCCCGTCCTCGACCGAGGTCGCCACGGCCGACACCTACTACGGCTTCCCGGCCTACGCGTCCTACGCGCGCGTCAGCCTCGCGAGCATCGAGTACAGCGCGGGCGTCTTCACGACCATCGTGCCCACGGGCCGGGAGCCCTTCACGACGTGGTGCTCCTCGCGCAGCTGCTACGACCTCGCGACCGGCTTCACGACCGAGGGCGACGCGGCGGCCACGCTGCTGCCGAGGCTCGAGTACTCGCAGCGCCCGCCGCCGGGGATGGGCGGGGTCGGGTCGATGGGCATCTTCGGCGTCTCGGCGCTCCTGGGGGGTTTGTTCTTCGCCGCCGGGACGCTGGCGCCGTGGGTCTGGGCTTACCGGCAGAGGCGGCGGCAGCAGAGGGTTGCGCAGTGACGAGGTGAGTGATGAGACGAGATGAGATGAGATGATATTCCTTCAAGAGTAGACGACTTCACAGTGAAGGGAGTTAATCGCTAGTTTTAATTAAGACTTTGGTATCTTTTTACGCTTGTGGGTATCTCATGTGGCGGTTTTGTTCTCCAGAAGTAACGAAGGATGGAAAAAGGAAAATGCGAAAACAAAAATCACCAGGGCAAGCCGTCATCGCGGGCTGCGGGTCATCCCGATCCCCGTGCCCTTTTCCCCCGCCCCGAACGCCGTGCCGTGACGCCGATCCCCGAATAGTCGTACACCAACTCAAGCCTCTCAAAGAGCGGACGGAGTTTCCTCAGACCTGCACCATGGCCTCGTTCTCGTGCCTCGTCCTGTCGTTGCTGAACTCGAACCAGGCGCGTCCCAGGAGCCCATACTCGGCGAGCCTTTTTGCACCGTCAGCACATACTCTTTCCATTCGTTCACATACGCAACAGGAGGACTCACATGATCAGCCCCAGCAGAAAGGCCAGCGCCGCCTCGTACTGGATGTACGGGTACGCGTAGTACCCGTTGCTCTTCTTGGATGTGATCTGCACGACCAGCAGGGCCCAGCACACGGTCGCGCCGAGCGAGAAGCACAGCTCCATGCCGAAGTGGAAGTGCTTCGGGATGCCGCCGCGGTGGTGCGCCGCGCGCTTGCGGAAGACGACGGTAACGACGGACCAGAGGAGGAGCAGGCAGGACTTGGAGAAGTGTCAGCATTCTTTCTCATCCCACATCGTTAATGAGAAGGGGGAGGGGACATACCAGAGGAACGGACAGCCACATGGCCCCGAAAATAGCGTCCGCAGGACTCGTCGAGTCGTTCAGATACCGCCCCCGCCGCGAGACATAAATATTGATGTTGAGAAACACCACGACGAGCGGCACGATGATGGCGATCTGGCGGAGGACGTAGTACATGTACGTGCACCGCCTGCGCTTGCGGTTGAACCGGTCCGCCTCGGGCGAGCACCCTCCTCCTCCCCCTCCCCCTCCTCCGTAGTGCTGCTGCTGGCCGTACCACTGCCGCTGCACCACCGACCCGGCGGACGAGGCGGCGCCCGGGTTGTAGTAGATCTGGGTGTTGTTCTGGCCGTTGTAGGCGTCGGCGTACATCTGGCCGCCGGGCGGGTGGTGGTATCCCTGGCTGTAGGGCGGCGCCGAGTAGCCCGGGTGGCTGTACGCGGTGTTGTGGAAGGACATTGTTTTGCGGATGGGTTCCCTTTTTCCCTTCGTCTCTTTCTTTCCTAATCTCTTTCTTGGGGTCGTCGATTCCCTTCTTTCCGTTCCCTGTCGACCTCGATATCTCTTCTCTCAGTCGGTCCTTGGAGGTTGATGATGTGTGTGTATGCGTGTGTCCGTTGCCCGTGTGCCCCACCAGGAGATAGCCTCAGAACCAGTCGGCGAGGCTCATCGATGGAGAGACGATCTTTTCTTTCCCCCCTTTCTTTACTATTATGGGACTGGATGGGGTTTGTTGCTGTTGCTGAAGAAGGAGAGAGAGACCAGGGGGGGTTAGGTAGTTGGCCGGGAATTTTGGGGGTGGGATGTCGAGGGTCAAAATAGCGACCGCATGACGTCGAGATAATGCAGTTTTTTTTTTTTTTTTTTAGTAGAGGACCCTTTCTCTCTCTCTCTCTCTCCAGGTACCTTTTTTTTCTTCACTTTATCCAGCGTCTGTTACAAGGCCCGGGGGAAGGTGTGAGGAAAGCCCAGAGACGCCGAGCAAGGTGCTCTGATTGCGCCTGACCACTCCTCCCGCCTCCCAAGAGAAGACCAAGAAATAGGACAAGGGGCGAAGAGGTAATAGTACGAGAGATTCGGGAAAGGAAAGAAAAAAAAAAGTAGTTCAGCGGAAGAGAGGGAGAAAGAGAGAGAGGGGCGAAAGTAGAGGGGGACGGGGGACCGGGGGAAACAAAAAGAGAGACGGGCCCAAGAAAGGCCAAGGCCTCCAAGTCTCTCTGGGCGGATTTTCACATTTCTTGCCTTTCTGTGGTGATGGGTAATGAATTTCCTACCTACGGATAGAGAGGGAAAAAAGTGCACGAGAAAAAGAGTGTCCTCTGGTGCTGTTGTGTGTGCAGTTTTCCGCCAAGTCGCGCTATCAGCTCACTGACCCCCGAAAAGGGGGCCACAGAAGCCGCCTTGGCCCGCCTAGGCCTGTAGGTCGAGCGTGTGTCTCTTCTTGGCGCCGTGCCTGGGCGGAGGGAGGGGTGAGTAGCTACTCCGTAGGAGAGAGGGCTTTCGCCGTGTGTGATTCCCCCTCCCAAGCTTCTTGGCTTTGCTGTTCTCGTGGACGGTGAGATAGGGGGGGAGGAGCACTGCCACTGCCAACGCTCGTGTGTGTGTGTGGGAGATGTACATAAACAGCCGCTGTAACAGTGAGGCCGGCATGAACGTCTTACAAGATGCCCCGATGCCGTCTCCCCCTCCCCCAAGACCTACCTAGGCTACAAGACAAACAGCTTGAAGCACAGCGCGGGCTTTGTAAACGCTTGGGTGTGTAGCAGCCAAGCACCAAGCACCAAGCAGGCTGCGGCATCTGCCCGAAGGTAGGTACCTACACACCACTGTACCTGAGAGCGCTGGAAGCCTGCAGGCCTTCAGAAGGCTGGGCTGTCTCTAGGTGCTGCAAGCCCGCGCCAATGCCCGCTACTGACACTGCCAATGCCCGCTGCATGTTACAGTTGGCGCTGCTGCTTCTGCTTCTGCGGTGCCGTTTCGGCAATGTGCAGCAGCAGCCAGCGGCATTTCACAGGCGAGAGACATGGACATTATCGTTTGTATTGTTTTCTCTTGGTGCCTTGTCGGTCTTGGAAAAAAGGCATGGGAGAGTTGGGGAAATTACCATTTGGTAATTGCTCGGATTCCTTTTTTTTCCTTCTTCGCCCTTGGTGCCTGGGCGTGGGAACTTTTGCGGCGGTTGAATAAGTACCTCGTACCATGCCGTTTTCACTTTCACAACCCCCGATGAGCAGAGATTCCCATCTCCTGACGACGACGATGCCTGCAACCGTCGACGGCGAGTACCGAGACATATTTTAAGAATGTAAATGCCCGCATCGTCATTTGCGTTTGCGGGTGCCGCGACGAGACGACGAGACGACGAGACGGGTCCAGACTGAGGCCGGTGACGCTCGGCGGTTCACCACGATCGATGCCCTCGCGGACAAGTAGAAAAGGAAAATAAAAAAAGTCCCTCATCCTCCTTGGCCACCAAGGTGTTTGTTTCTTGGAGAGTGGAGTTTGAGAAAGAAGCGCTGAGTAACGAAAACACCACGCAAGGCTTTCAGGGTCCATTTCGCCCTACAGGTTTACCCGCGGCGAAGTAGGTAGAACGTTACCACGTCGCCACAGGGCGCATGTCATTCTCACTTTGGTTCCTCGTGCCGCGTCAATAGCACACACGCCGGGCACGCTTGGCGCGCCAAGAGCGAAACGTATGTATACGCAGGCGACTGAGTCGGTTGGGCGGCTGCGCTTGGTGGGCGGTGATGCGAAGACTCGTAGTACACGCACAACAAGACGCCGATCGCAGGTTGCTTGGAACGTCTTGGCGAGGGAACCAGCCATGCGTCGTCACCAGTGCACGCAGCACGCTATAGGTAGGCAGAAAGAGTCATGGAGGGCCAAGACCGGTGACGAATTCGTAAGAAGAGGTGAAGGGCAAATCGAGATTTCGGTGACATTCACGTTGAGCATCCTTTTGCGAGATAACTTGGTACGAGAGACATGCAGGTACCACCCTACCTGAATAACTCACCCCTACAGGTTGCTTAGGTACATCCCCAGGCACCTAAGATGACACTGACAAGAAGGTTTGGCACCAGCTCGGAAGAGCGTTGATTGTCTCTGGGCGAGAGTGCACCGCTCCTAGCTCGACATTGGCGGGGGAAATTCGCTAATTTGGAGCAGAGCGTTGGCAGTCTCGGGGTCGATCAACCGGCGGCCTTGGTGATCTGATTCCAAGAAGAGACGTCTCACAAGACAATTTGCCCGCTCGGTAGATGTTACAGGTGCTGATTGTTACAGGTGGTCCAGAACCATCACCCAAAGCCTTGGGGAGGACAAGCGTCTTTCGGTGTCGCTTCGCTTCAACTCGCCTAGAACATTGGCGGTGCCTCGGCCAAGGACCTCTTCGTCTAATGCAACAGGGGAGAGAGAGAGAGAATCGACAGAAAAGTGTCGCCCGCGAGATCGGCCGGGCGACCGAGTCGGTCACTGGCGGGCGTGGCGAGCCTTGGGGGGATCTTGGCGTTTGTGTCCCTGTGATTTGTCTTGGAATTTTTTGTGTGTCTCTCTTTATTTTTCTTCGTGGATTGAATGGATCGTATTGCATCTTGGCGCCAACCCGCCAGGCGAAAGTCAGCCCCAAGGGTGTTACTATTGAGTACCGACTGTAATGCCAATCAACGGCACGAGATGGAGACACGATGACCACGGGCTCGGAGATTTCCGTACCTAGCTGCTGGGTCTTTGATGAAGGCTTGCGTGTTTCCCAATCACGGCTTGCCGTTGCGGACAGGTCTGCGGAACATGTGAGAGATGGACGGCGATTGCCTCCACATGCAAAGCCGGCCAGATGGTTTTTGGTGGGTTTGGTACGTGCTGCCTGTTGTTCAAATACGCTGGTGATCTTGCTGTCCCATTCTTTTCTCCCGGTAGTAGAGCTGTCACGGCAACACGGCTAGCAGCGGGGGAGGTGGGGAGGACGCCAAGGTTGCAGAGTTTTGCCAGAGCCCACAGGCGTGTATCCTTGAAGCTATCGTGACCAGCGGGCAGAGCACAAAGCGAGATCTGGGAGAGGTTGTTCGAGAGCGCTGATTTTGTTGAGCATGTGATCATTTAAGAGAACCGTAAGATGGCTGTTCGCGATTACAGGACCCAGGGCAACCACCCAGACGACGGGCTTGGGCGTCTTGTCGCCCTCAGGGTCCGTCTCCGTGCACCTCCATGGCGGTGAAGAGGGCCATCGCCAACGCACAGCTTGGAAAGATGCCCGCAGGATTCACGGGACCTGTGACTGAGTCATTCGCGTCCTCGGCTTAGATCCGGGGGGCACGACCTGCAGGACCCGGCGCCTCTGGATGCGGAATGCACATCGTCGGCCGGCGGCTGCAGCATCTCCGGTTCTCTGCTTCCCCGCCCGAGACGGCTACGGCTCCGGGAAGGATAGGTCTTCGGCCGTGCCTGCCTCCATCCGGTCCCCGGCCGGCTTACGGCGCATAGAAGCTGCCGGCAGCTGTCAGGTTGGATTCGGTACTTGATATAGGTACCGGCCTTAGAGGTTCATGTGACAGGTACTTTGACTCCTTCGCCGATAGCTGAGACGAACCGCTGTCACTGCAGTGTCGTCTGTACAGATGGACACGGCGGCCTTATGGTTAGTGCTTAGGTATTGGTTACCTTTTCCACCACTACGGAAGACATCCAATACTTCTGGAACTTCTCTGGACACGATGCTTTTCCTCTGTCCAAACAATCGTTGCTTTTTCCTCCAGACCGCGACAGAAAACACGCCAAACGGGCGACTCAGAGAAAAATACAGCCGACTCACGAAAAACACTGACGTCAGCCAACAGGCCGAAGAGCCGCGAGACTCTTGGAGAGCTGACGCAACGCGGTGGAGATTCCGGTGCACTGCCGGGCAGAGGTCCCTCTGTTATTACCCCTGAAAGACCAACAATATCAATGATTATGGAGCCCGTTGATGGCGAATAACTCGATTGTACCTGGCATTAAACCGTACTGAATTAGGTCAGGGTCCCCTCCTCTTCCATCCCCTCCCTGAAGCTACTCCAACTCCAACCTCCAACCCCAACTCCATCTCCAAACCTTCAACACCAAGGTCGCCATCAACAACAACACCGTCTCCCAACCTCCGCACCGATCCGATGGGCTGCTCCTGCTCCTCCCTCCTCGACGACTCGGACGACAACAACCAGCAACCCCGTCCCGCGCCGCCCGCCATGCCCCCCCGCCGCGACCACGTCGAGACGCTCGACAAGAAATGGGGCTACCACCAGGTCGACGGCTACGAGCTCAACAACAACACCTGGGGCTGCGACTCCGCCACCTCGGGCTCCCAGCGCACCCACTACGACGGGCCCTCCGACCCGGGCTCCGCCGCCTGCCCGGGCCGCGCCGGCATCGCCTGGTCCTCCGACTGGGAGTGGCGCGGCGGCGACGACAGCGTCAAGTCGTACGTCTACGGCGCGAGGCAGTTCCCCCGGCGCCTCGTCTCCGAGATCAGCGCGCTGCCGACCGAGGTGGAGTGGCACTACAGCACCTGGGACGTGCGCGCCAACGTCGCCTTCGACATCTTCACCGACCCGGACCGCGAGCACGCCAACAGCAGCGGCGAGTTCGAGGTCATGATCTGGCTGGCCAAGCTGGGCGGCGTGTGGCCCATCAGCGAGTCCAAGGCGCCCATCGCGCGGGTGAACATCGCCGGCCACGAGTGGGAGCTGCACTTTGGGTACAACCACGGGGGGCAGATGAAGGTGTACAGCTTCCTGCCGGTGGACGGGCCGATCCAGCACTTCTCCGCGGACGTGAAGCACTTTTTCGACTATCTCGTGCACCAGCACCAGTTCCCCGCGCAGAACCAGTACATGCTGGGTGAGTCCCCCGTCTACATCTCTCTATGGAAAGGTTGATGTACTGACGCACCGTCTAGTCTACCAGCTCGGCACCGAGGCGTTCACCGGAGGCCCGGCAGAGTTTGTGGTTCCCAAGTTCATCGCCGACGTCCTTTAGAAGAAGATATACCCCCCCCCCCCCCCGAGACGGCCGATTTTCCACCCTTTAATCGTACAATAGTGTCACAATAGATCTAATACACGTCCACGTCATGAACCAAGACACAAGATTGCATCCTCACGCAGCGCAGTGGTCCACGCCCGCCGTCACCAGCAGCTTCGCGTACTGCCGGTGCAGGAAGCACTCCACCCCGCCCAGCGGCGGCCACTCCCCCTCGCTCGTGCCGTCGACGACCACCGACTTGAGCCGGAACGTCGCCGTCCGGGACGCCCGGTCCAGGTCGGCGGCGAGCGCGATGAACGTGTCCATCTCGCGCGGGCCCGAAGGGGCCACGCGCGGCGACATGCCGCCGCGGAGCGTGATGCCGTCGGGGGATTTGTCGATCACGACGAAGTCGTCGGCGAAGATCGTGCCTTGTGATTGTGAGCCGATGTGATCTTGAGAAAGATGTATGACAGAGAGGGGGAGATGTGTCGTACCGACTTCGTATGAGCTCGAGAGCAAGCCCTTCTTGTCCCAGATGTCCCCCTTGTTCTCCTCGCTCCTCCTCGCTTTCTCCATGATCTTGAGCTGCGGGGCAAAAGCTGGGGCATCAAGACGTCAGCAACCACACCATCTTGTCCCCGTGATGCATCCTCTTCTCACTCACCGTATCGCCCCCAGACGCCAGCCGAGTACGCCTCCACCAATTTCGACCCCCCTCTCAGCGCGTCCTCCAGCAGCTCCGGCCGCACCTCGTCGAACCGCAGCGTGCGCGCGCAGGAGTCGTGGTAGTCCGGGTTCCCCCTGGGGTTCGCCTTTTTGAGTAGAGGGTGCGTGAACGACCGGTCCGCGGCGGGCGAGAAGGACTCGTCGAAGGCGCACTTGCGGGTCCAGAGGTGGAAGCCCGCGGGCACCGCCACGGCGGCGCCGGCGGCGATCTTGGAGAGGGCCGTCAGCCGGGCCCGGGTGAAGATTGATGCCATTGAGGGATGTGTAAGGATGATCTTATCTGATTGGATGAGATGAGAATGGAAGAGAAGGTGTGGTGGGAATGGGATTTAGAGTTAAAAAGAAGGTCATTTTTTTTTTCAGGTTTCCTCCCGGGAGGAAAACTCGACCGGTTCTCCGGGTCGCTCCGTCCACAGGGTCCTTGACGGTTCCGAGGAGGCCATTGTTGTGAGTGCAAGCGTGAGAGGGAAGCTCGCGTCTTCGGCCTTCGGGCTTTTGGGAGGATTAATATTTGCAAGATTGACTAATGATACGGCGGGAACGAATTGCGGGTGGCCCCGCTCGGTCCCCGTGAGCCCCGGCCGAGGTGATGAGGTGGGCCGGCCGGACATAGCGGTGCTCTGAGGGCCGCGTCTGCTCGTGAGGTTGATCCTATGCCTCGATTGGTGATGTTCTCCCTCTCAGTCCTGGAGCCGCGACCAAGAGGGGCTGTTAAGGAGATGGGGATACACTCTTGCCGCAACTCACTATTCATTCTGAGGGTTGGGACGCCTCACCAACGCGCTCTGTTAATAGATGGGATCGCAACACAAGCTAGGTAACGACGGAATTACGGAATTATGCTTTCAAAACGGTCTTTTTACTTGATTGTCTGTAAAAGACATGAAGCATCTGCTGACTAACTGGGACTTCTGCCTCATTCTCATGCATATGGGAAGATCGTCACAACTTCACCTTTGAGCCCGGTAAATCTCAACTTCATCTAATTCGTATGTTACATGAAGCCCAATGCTTGATTAGAATTTGTACAGAATGAAGAAGTTAAATTTGTTCTCCAGCTAATTCTCACCCTCATTTTCCGGAGACTCACTCACTCACTCACTCACTCACATCACACTCACTCACTCACCGACCCTCATTCACGTTCTAAAACTTGCCTCGGCTGCTTAGTCACCGTCATCTTCATCCCTGCATGATCCCTGGGAGGGGCATCAACAGCAAACTTGCACAGCAGCTCATCAATCACGACTCATCACTCCGTCCGGCGTCGCATCGGAGCAAGCTCCGAGCAATCCCACACCCTCAACAGTACCATACTCAGCCTTTGACACCAATGGCAACAGGCTACCTCCGCCTGGCCCTGGCGGCCCTGGCCCTCCTCCTCGCCCAGCAGAAGCTCGCGTCCCAGTCCCGCAGGCGGGACAGGCGCCTCCCCCACGCCGACGAGCGCGTCCTCGTCATCGGCGCCTCGAGCGGCGTCGGCCGCGCCGTCGCCCAGCGCTACGCCGCCCGCGGGGCGCGCGTGTGCGTCGTCGCCCGCCGCGGGGACGACATCCGCGCCCTGGCGGACGAGTGCGGCAGCTCGCGGTGCATCTGGCACGCCGCCGACTTTTGCGACGTCGACGACCTCGTCGCGCTGAGGGCCCGGCTCGAGAAAGAATGGGGAGGCCTCGACACGCTGCACGTCTGCGCGGGCGTGTCGGCGCTGCAGCCCGTCATGGCGCTCACCGGGACCGAGGACGCGCGGGAGGATGCCGGGGCCGAGGGGATCCGGAAGGCCGTCGATATTGCGGGGCGGGCCGTCAAGGGAAACTTTGACGGGCCGCTGACGACGGCGCTGACCTTTGTAAGTGGCCGCGGCTGGGGAGTTTAAAACAAAAAAAAAGGCCTTGATAACTGACTTGAACCGCAGATCCCCATGCTGAAGCGCACCTCCCGCTCCCCCTCGATCCTGCTCGTCTCCTCCGTCGCGGCCGTCATCCCCGCCCCGACGCGCGCGCTCTACGCCGCCACCAAGGCCTCCTCGCTGCTGCTCTTCCAGTCCCTGGCCATCGAGCACCCGTCCGTCGGCTTCACCTTCGTGCTCCCCGCCACCATCGAGGGCAACTTCCGCGCCTCGGCCGTCGACGCGGGCCCCGTGAGGGAGGACGACCCGAACAAGCACGGGCTCAAGATCGGGTACGTCGCGGCGCGGTGCGTGGACGCCGTCGACGCCGGCGCCACGGGCAACGTCGTGCTGCCGCGGTTCCCCTACGCGCTGGCGCAGATCCTGTACCAGCTGTGGCCGTCGTTCATCGAGGGCCGGGCGAGGAGGAAGTACAACTACGAGGCGTAGGGGGAGGGGGCGTTACTTGTTTGTCGTGCTTCTGGCCCTTGGTTGTTTACGTCCGTCGATGGCTTGTTCGGGCGGCGTTTTGGGCGTTGTCTCATCAAATACAGGTGTTGATATCGAAGGAGGCTAGAATGCGGTATCGCGGTTGAATTCGCCCTCATTTCCGATCGTCCAGGAGAACGCCAATTCTTCATCATCTGTGTTCCTCGACGAGAGCCTCGTCCGTATTCGAACCAGTCGATGCGGCGCCCCCGAATTATTTTCCCAAGCCTCTACATTCTTTGCCTCGTATTACTTTTACGTCCCAATCCCCCCCGAACCTCGCTCCCAACTTCTCTCCAATGCGGAGGTGTTTATTTTCATATTCATGGCTGGCATTCAAGGGGCCACGCCCACAGCAGCAACACCCAGGAATCGCAATTTTAACCCGTTACAGCTCCTTCGTCGGCTGTGGGCAAAAGCCCCGTGAGATTTCCTCTCGCTTTTCTGCTCTTCTCCATCCGCCTTCCCGCCGCCGTCTCTCTTCGCATCATCTGCAACGAGGTTCAGCTCTCTCCCCTTGCCCGTCGTTACCGCACACACTTCAGCAACCATGCGCTGGCCCAAGCAAGCAATCGTCCTGGCCCTCGCGGCCGCCGCCGTCGCTCAGGAGTCCGTCCCGGACTTTGACTTCATCCTGGGCATCGTGAGCGGCATCCCGCCCATCCCCAGCCCGGGGGCAAACTCCACGAGCGCGTCCTCCCTCTCGACGTCGTCTGTCGGATCCAGCTCCGCCAGAACCACGTCGGGAACTGTGACCTCTGTCACCACGGGCACCACGGCCATCCTCTCGTCCTCGTCGACGCTGTCGTTCGCCAACAGCTCGTCCGCGTCCAGCTCTTCGAGCCTGTCGTCTGCTTGACGTCCACCTTGTCTGGGTATTCAAGCAGCAGCGGCAGCCAATCTTCCACGACGAACACTCCCAGCACCAGCAGCACCGCCTCCGCCAGCTCTTCCACGGGCAGCTCTTCCACGGGCAGCTCTTCTACGGGCAGCTCGTCTGGCAGCTCGACCAGCTCGCGCACGGACAGCACGACGGCGACATCTACGTCCTCGAGCTCCAGCGTCAGCAGCACCAGCGTCAGCAGTTCTAGTGCCAGCAGCTCAAGCAGTAGCCATTCCTCCACGGACAGCTCCACGGCAACGTCTTCGAGCTCGTCGAGCTCGTCGAGCGCATCCAGCACTGCCACGTCCACGACGGGAACCAGCAGCTCCAGCTCCAGCTCCAGCTCCAGCTCCAGCTCCAGCAGCACCATCACCAGCGTGAGCAGCTCCAGCTCCTCCAGCAGCCTCAGCTCCTCCAGCTCCTCCAGCAGCACCACCTCCGCCGGGCCGTCCTGCCAGACCTTCGGCCCCGGCCTCTTCGTCATGCGCCTCACGAGCTCCAACCCCGCGAGCCCCGCCAACGGGCAGTACGGCCAGCTCGTCACCTCCAGCCAGAACGGCTTCCTCCTCAACTTCGACACCGGCTACAACAGCGCCCAGGCGTTCTCGGTCCAGCCGGACTGCAGCCTCGCCACGGCCGGGAGGACCCCGACGCTGGTCGGCATGGGCGGCCCGCCGGGCGACAGGGTCAACCAGTGGTTCTTCGAGTCCGTGGCGGTCGCGACTACCGACTTCCCGAGCGCCTCGTGGACGCGCGACGTCTGCGGCGTGGTCAACACGAACGGGCTGCAGTGCGACATCGGCGGCAGGACCGTTTTCCAGACCGCGCAGGGGCAGCAGACTCTCTCGCTCGGGTTGTCGGTCGCCATGGGCTACGAAGGGGCCGCCATCACTCTCGAATCGATTGCGGTGTGACGACGGGAACATCTTCGCTTCGTCGCCGTGAAGTGGTCGGGTTGCCTCCAACTTCTAGGCTGCCATTTTTGGTGGTGCAGGATGGGTGTGTATTGATAGAGCTAGGCAGGGGCAGAAGTCGAGTGTTAATTCTGAAAGACCGCATCGTACCATGGGCTACCCTTCCCAGGAGCCGTGACGTGAAAGGTTCACCACGGAATGGGCATAATTGAGACGCAGAGTCACCAGAAAAGCAGGGCAATGATGTCCTGCAGGATCGACGACGGAGTCACATGATTCAAGACACAAACACAGGCGTTGACCAACGACGAAGATGCAATGTAAACATTCCTCGTCACGAGATCCGTCCTTGGTTCACCTGCAGCGCTGCAAGATTGACGCTTGTCGCATGACTGTTCGCTTTCGGAGTAATCTACTGCGTCAACGTGTACCGAATCTGCACACTTCGTCGGTCAGAATCTTCTGCTTCCCATCTTTTTCCTTAGATTCTTCAATCCAAAGCATTCTGACGATTAGCGACTGGAGAGTCACACTCACTCAAGAGGGAGGTTCGCTCGCCTTGGCAACGCATGGCGCAACTTCCATTTCAAGTTTGCTGGACGATGAGTTGATAAGACACGATCTCCTGACTCAGTCTCACGGCAAAAAGAATGTTTCCTTCGTGTGTCAGGGTAAAGAAGCAGGTCATCGTACACTTGAGATGCGTATATAAAGACGAGGTGCTGCCACTGGCTGTCCAGGATTATGTTCAACTCAACATAACCACCTTCCTCACGCACCGAATCTACATAACCAGCGCATACAACGCAAAGGAAACAATAAAAAGACACTAAAGACACAAATAAAACATCAGCAACGGGAATTCTTACATCAACCGGTTGATTTTTAGCTTGGCGGTCCATCACTAACTGGAAAACAGACCCTGAAGATACGTCAACATGGTGGGAGAGATCAGCTTCTGCAAGAAGTGCAAGCGCTTTCGCTTCAAGCGTGGCGAATGCGACAGATGCGGCTTCACGAAGCGCGAAGATAAAGTGCAGAATCCAGAAGAGAAGAACAGCGAATCTGAGTCCGAGAAGTAATGAAGTCGCGTCGAAGGGAGTCTCGAGGAGAACAGCCAAATCGTCATGATGCAGTCAACGGGACGTGATGGGTTATTGGAGTTGGCCGGTAGAGCTAGCCCTTAGTAATTAGATAGATTAGTGAAATCGAGCCATCGTTACGGCACTGGGCATTAGTTGGAAATCTCCGTGATCACAATCATCACATGCAGGTCAGGCTCTGTGCTGGGTGATAGGGCAATTTCTCTTCTTTCCTAATCCGACTTCTTTGAGTAACAGGAAGCTATCAAGTCACCCATACTAGTGATGCCCATGTTGGTCAGAATACATGGAGACAGTTAGGTCTGGACTCCCATGCTTTGTATTGAATGGGCTAGATTCGTCAGCTCCACAATACCTGACCCAACTCTCGGAGAGTTAGGGGTCTCCCCAACCTCATAAGGCTGGATTAAGGAGAACATGGCGTGTTGTTCATCCCCAGCGTCAAGCCGTTAGCCGCGCAGCCCATCGAGAGGGATTGGATCTTATCAAAGTCGCTGGAACGAATGCAGCAAGTCTAGGAATGGTCAGCTCACGCCGCTGTTTTGGAGGATAAAGGGAAACCCCGACCCCAACCGAGGGAAGAACAGCGCCCTTAACTGCTTTGCAGAAGTTGTCGCTCGGGGCTGGCTTCCCCTGGAGATCCTTGCAGAAGAATGTCTGGAACGTGCCTTGCCTGTGCGTTTCGTCGAAGGACGACGGGTCAGCCACATGTCGCGCACGTACGGCATCTCGAACAAAGGGTTTTGACATCTGCGTCTGGGAGCCGGGGGGAGGATTCCAGTCTTACCCGAAAACGCTAGCCGTCAGAGACGAAAGCGTGGCAACTACGGCGACCGAAGAGCGCATTCTGGGTAGAAAGAGACGGGGGCAAAATCAGGGGAAATCCAGCGATCAACGCGATGAGAGAGATTGCTTGAGAAGAGAAATTGGCTTGGCGAGTAGTGAAATCAAGACCAAATCCAGGATCACCAAAACTTTTTAAGTGATGTATTCAACCAGACGCCTGACTCTATGGTTGTGAATGCTACAGCCATGCCATTGCTGGCATCGGCATGCAATTCCGTGTAGTCCATACTTCGTACGTCGCAACAAGGCCGGACAACGCGGGATATCACCAGGGAAAGCCGCATAAACTCTCCGATCATCCAGTAATTCCGACCCCCGTGAAAGACTTGTTAGAAGAGACCAACCTTTCCACCCGGAAAACACCGACCCCTTGACGCCTCGGAGCCGGGTAGAGACCCTTGGCTTGCGTTCAGAGTTGATCTAGAATATTGCCTACTATGGTGTATCTTCCAGCCACACCGTTCGGGCCCTTCGCCGCCATCACGTGGCACGCCACCATCTCAGCTCTCCCCTGACCACTCCATGATTCCATCTATCAATCCAATCTTCCCATTCGTCCAGGGAAGCCATATGGCTCAAGCGGCTCTTCCGAGAGCGAAGCTATGACAGATAGCACCCTAGTGGCCCCCAAGTTCCAACTGCCGCCGGCAGACGCTCGGAAGTCGACAGAGAGAACAACAACACGAGTCAGGACTCCCCGGGAGCCCGCCACCATATCGTTGCATGGCGCGTTTTGACCAAAAAGTCTATTCGCGCGGACGAGATTTGACCGCAACTTCGTCGTCCCGTAGCTACACAACAATACACCAGGGACGCAGTATTAGCCACTAACAACTGCAGCGTAGCATTACGTATGTCTTTGGTATTAGGAGACCGCTCGGACGGCCATGGGTACCGCCCGATCCCACGTGCGACGTGCGGCGGCCCGGCCTTCTCAGCGCCGCGGAAAAGGCAGCGAAGAGAGCCAGAGAGCGGCAAGCCATGACGAAGTCCCTACATGGAGAAGAGCAGAGTTCCGATCCCATTCCGTTCCTCCCACCTCCCAATGGGAAGCAAACTTTCCTCCAGAAATGGCCCTTTCCCCCTTCTCCCGACCTGCTCCCCCGTTTCAAAATTCCCCATCCTTTCCCACGTTCCAAGCCCCCCTCTCTCTCCTGTGCGGGCGCGTGTAGTTCGTCAGGTCATCGTCACCTCCCCGCGAACCCTTTCCTCGTTCAACAAGGGCCCCTCCGAGACGCCGTGGCCGCCGGGTCCCACCAAACGTTTTTTCCCTCGTTTATCCATTATCGAAACCCGCTACGCACAACATCCACTCGACGAGCATCGCGGTCGGCTCCGGAAGGGTCGACGTACGGATGGGGTAGATGTTGGAGGCGCCTCGATAACAAAGCCGCGGGCAGCAAGAGGCAGCAAAAACAAGCCGGCGCAATGATGTCCCTCGGGGCGAGGGACCTGGAGATCCGCGCCAGCATCAACCACGAGCCGCAGCCGCTCGCGGGCAAGGTCATCAGCGTCATCGTCGCCCTGATATCGGCATGCACCATCGCCAGCCTGTTCGGTTAGTTTCCCGACGACGAGCCGGGCGCGCGCCCGGGGACTTCTGGGGAGGAAAACACGTTCTGACTTGAAGGTGAACAGCTATACGGGTAACGACGGTCAAAGACTGGAAGATTTTACCATGGACGATGTGGCGTAAGGGATATTCGTTGGAAACCTTGCGGCGCTGAGAGACTGACAATGGACAGTCGTGGTTTTCATTTACTTCTTCTCCTTCTTGTTCGTCTTTGGCACGTCGATTCTACAGTTCGGGTTCGGTACCGACCTCAACTACGAGACGTGCTCGGCGGCGACTTTGTTCTGTCTCGGGGCGTATGTCTCGACAAAGGTATGCCCGTCCTAAACACATGCTTGATTAGGTATCTGGCTAACATTGACTACGCAGCTTGTGAGTGGACAGCGATTACCCTGGCCCTATTGGAGTCGCTGACCCTCAATTGCAGTTTATCTACCTCTTTATGGTTGATAGGGCAGTCAGTGTACACCCTTCGCAGCCATATTGCGCCGCTGGCTGACGAACTGATAGCATATTATCCGACAGACCTCCAAATCGCGGTTGAAGTCCAAGCTGTACATATTCAACTCGTTTGGAATGCTTGGTACGCCCAGGCCCGACCGACTGCCCATCCAGCACTGACACATCTGCAGGAGTCTTCCTCATCATTGTCATTCTAAACTTCATCTTGTATGCCGGCCCCGAGCACGTCTACGATCATCCCCGACCGTACTGACCATCGCATTAGCCGCATCACGGAATACAACAAGGGCATATGCGTTATAGGGCTGGGCCAGGGTGTGATTCTGGCGCTCATCTCGTTTGATGCTGCCGTCAACGTGGGTACCTCTCCGGGCGGTAGTTTAATGTGACGACTAACGACAAGCAGGTCTATCTAACGATATTGTTCCTCCTACCCCTACTCAGTAAGTCTTGCTCTGCCACCCGAGCTCGTCTTTGGTTATGTTAATCCTTGACTAGGTCTCCATTCAGTGAAGTACAACTTTTGGAAACCGTGGACGCTAGACTGGAGGAACCGCCGAATCCCCCGAGCGCCTCCGAACGTCAGACTCCGAAGGCTGGTCATCCGCACCTTCATCGGGTCTTGCTGTACACTCCTCAGCAGCGTGACGTACGTGCTCTTCTCATCGCAAGTGATAGGTTGCTGACCTTAGACTAGAAACCTGGCCGTATTAGGGGCGCTGAACGGAGAGGTTGCGTGGCTTTGCCTGCTGTGCTGCAACACCGACAGTACGAAGCCCGATCCATCTTTCATCTGATTGATCCAATGAGTTACAAAAGGCTAACGAACCGCTGCCAGTCTTCTTCTCAGCTATCGTGATGAACTGGATCACCTCGCCGGGGCAGGAATCAACACTCCGCACACTCACCCGACCCTCGCGCGGCGTATCGACGCTACGGCCGGACGAGGACCCCAGCGTCCCGCTCGATCCCGACGGAAGCAGCGTGCGGAAGACGTGGGAGCAGAGACGGGCGCAGACGCCGACGACGATTGGCCTCCACTCGGTCGAGACGCCGGACGGGCACGACCACGAGGAGGACGACGACGACCTGGAGCTGGACGAGCGAGAGTTAACGGGCCACGGCGAGCGGGTGTCACTACGATTCGACGACGACGGAGACCTGCCGGACCAGAAGGAGAGCAAGGACGATCCGGACGAGCGGTCGTCGCGGTACGCCGAGACGAAGGAGAGAAGAAGCTCGAGGGGGTCGTGATTTGGCTTTTTGCTGCTTTTAGAACACGCCGCGAGGGCTGGGTGCCCGGATGACATGATACCAAAAACACTCGAGTGGGCATACTAGGAGTTGGGGATTTTCTTCTCGATAAGAACCGAATGAATGATCAACATAATCTACGCAACATGGGCCATGTCCCTCTGGCCTCCGTTAGACGTCTTCCTGAACAGCCGTAGCGTCTTCATTTTCCGAGCGACTCCCGACGAAACCCGACCGCGACAAGTAAGTGCTCGGACTTCTGAAAATGCTCTGTCGTTTAGCCACCCAATGAAGACCGCAATTACAATTTAGGTTCCGAGACGGAAATAAGTCTAGTCAAACTCGTAAAGCACCGTGCTCGTCACAAGACAGCTGAGACCATAGCGACTTGGCGCGTTTGGGGGGCCTTTGGGACCATGACCCGTTAAGCCCCCGGAAAATGCGCATAGTTTGCTGACTATGCTGAAGTGAGCTCAAAGTATAGGTATGACCATGGTCTCATAACGAATGTGTTAGGTGACTTGGCGGATCTCTCACCCACAACTCAAGCCACCAAACTCAACAAACTCAAGCCTTCAAAGTCAGCATGACCGTGAGGCTTGCAGCACCGACCCGCTCGACAACGATTCACATAGCTTTATCATTGTAAACAACCCTTCCTATCCTAACAAACATGCCAAAAGGGGCTGTGGCTCAGTGGTCAGAGTGCTCTGTCAGTTTCTCCCTCTACTCTCCTAGATCCTATGACCGCAGTATCCTTATCCTGACAGAGAGGTCGGTGGTTCGAATCCATCCAGCTCCATACTTTTTGGACTTTTGTTTCCTTTGATAACATCTTCTCTTCCTTCCGTCTTGGACACATGAACCCATCCACAATCTGGGTACTAACTCACACGTCATAAGCGTTACTTTAGTTTCAATACTGTTATGGTACGTGATATAGGCGTAATTACTAATGTTGTCATTGTGGTTCCGTCGACTACCACAGCATCACAACTACCTTTATGTCAAAGGCAACTACTCGTCGGAGTCAACTGCGAATTTGAGTTGAGCTGAAACGACAAGAAGGAGCATTTCCGTTGACGGGGTCATATGAACCGCAGAATACTACGTGGATGGAGTCATGAACGAAGATTGGTAATGCTTTTCCACGCCGAGCTTTCTGCCAACGGAAGTCGCCGGCTCCGCTGCAGTATGCGGAAAGCGCACAATGCAGTCACTGCCGCCTTAGCCGATGCCAATCGAGGCATGTTCGATTGATGGTTGTACGCGGAAACCTAGGTACGACCCGAACGGAGCCATCCGAGACTAGGAAGCCCGCCCTGCCACCGACACCAACCATCTTCATGTCGAACCACTTCGGCGACATTCTTCCGGCCGGTAAACGCTTGTTACGGCCTTTGCAAAAGGACTAACAGGCCCCCAAGATGTCGCAGCGGGTGCCAAGCCCAGACAACTTCCGAGCCCGTCGGCAAGCGTAGGATAGAGAATCAGACGTCGGCCAACCGGAGTGGCTCAGCGACGAAGCAAACATTACGTAGGAATGACGAACCGGGTACGGGGATGGGCGAAGTCAGGGTCTCAATGACTTGCATTCTGCTGGGGGTATGCTGGCGCGCATGTAGAAGTTAAGCTTAAAGTTTGGTTGTGGGCCTTGGTGATGGGTGTCAGACGAGTCGTGGAAGAGGATGAGTCGAGCCGACAGGATACGAATGGTTCGGATCGCGAAGTATGGGGGAAGTGTGCATTGCATACTTTGGGGGAACTTGCCAAGTATAACGAGGGCCGGTGATACTGAATGTTCATCGATTTCACTCCAATGATTGAAGTTCGCTCTGGTGCTCCCAGTATGCTTGCGTGAACGGAGTGATGGACGCGACGTCACTGGGCATTGGTGCGTTACGGCCATCAAGTCTGTGAAGCGACCGGCTATACTATAGTCTATTTTTAGTACTCTTTCTCGTCAGGAATATCAGCTCAGGTAGCGTAGTGGCTGCTTTCAGGTAAGGGGAAAGCCATCTGAGTCGGGGTTTCAATTCGGCATTGAGTAAAAGTTCATATTGCGACTTTTTATGGACGCAAAGAGCCAGAATACGTAGCGAAAAATAGAAACGGTACAAGAGGTCACAAAAGCTTTGATATCTCCACAGGTTGAACACACTTCTCGTTCCTCTCAAGTTCACTGATTCATCCAATCGACAACGATACGAAACCCATTTCATGTTTATGCCACTGGGTAGTTACCCTGCACCGCGATCCGAAACGTACGATTGCGACGAAGACTGATAGCTTCGAATTGGTTGCCCATTAAGAACAAGACGGAGAAATAAGCAAGGTTGGGCAGCGTATCAGAAGTTGTTGTTAGGCTTAGGCGTATGAATAATCGATACAATCTCAGGTTTGCAATTCAAGCTAAGAAAAACCAGGTACTATGTTCAACCAATGAACTCGAACTGCATCCACCCAGATCTCCCATCCAAAACAGAGCGGGAGGCACGCGAGCACTGCGAAAAGGAGCCCATAGCCAGCTCTGAGAGCAAGATGTCTCTAAGCAGCGTTGAGAGCGCTGGAGAGAGCGTTAATCTGGTCGTCGGACAGACCAGCCCACTGCATGCAGGCCGAGCCGCAAGGGGTAGGGCGGACGGTGACGCCGTTGCAGAAACCTCCAAGAACACTGGCGAGGTTCATGCAGGCGGGAGGGATTTTGTCGAACTGGGCGACTACGTTGGAAATGGCAGTTCGTTTCTTCTCCTGGCCTCGAAGCCTTGCTCTTGGGACACAAGGAAAGGGAGACTCACCACCGCCGGCGGGGATGGAGCTGACGACACGGACGCCCTGGCTCTGGATCTGACCGCGGCACTGGTCGAAGTTGTACGCATCTTTGCGGTTGGCTGTCTGGGGTCTGGGAAGACGAAGGTGAGAGGGAATGAGGGAGGTGAGCCGTGGGAGAACTGAATCTGTATAAAAACGAGAAGTCCCAATGGTCATCACGTAAAGAAGGGAGAAGATGTAGTGAGGCACAAAGTAGCATTCGATGTGTTCCCTGTCAAGTATGCTAGCGGGTGGATATCTCGCTGTGCTATCTACCTTACACGCATATGGCTCTCACGTATAAGACCCTTAACCACAAGATGTTACAGAGAACTGACCTTCCCGACTGAGATTCACATCACAACAAGACGACAAATTGATAGACTCGTTCAGCATACATCGCCAGTACCTTCACGATGCATATCCTTCTCGCTCAGCACCCTCTGCCGTGGTGCCTCCTTTCTACGGCCTTCTTTTTCATGGCCATCCAAACGCAACTTGGTCGTCCTCGTCTAGCACTCTCCATCGCGCACCTCCTCGCGATGTACAAGGCCCTCGCCGTCTGCGACGTCACGCTGATTCCCTACCCCGATATCTGGATCACCGTCGCCCTCGGAGCATTCCTTCACACTTGCACCCTGCTCTTTCTGCGGCGCAGCATCGTTGGACCCGAATGTGGAACCGCGGGCCAGAGACCGAGAGAGACCTTCCGGATCTGGATCAACTACAGAATGCTGCCTCCAGGCGACGAGAACACGGAGCAGGGATCTCACCGAGGACCAACGGCCCGCGAGCGTGGATACTTTCTCATTGGGAGGTGCAGGCACAGCCTGGCCCTCGTAATTGTCCACATTGCGACCACCAACGCCATGTCGGCCGTCATACCGTTGAACGTCAACATTCACGACTTCGCGCCTTTTTAAAGGGGAACACTACCTCCGTTGGCTTACCGAGATGCCATCCTTCGCGCGGTCATGTCTGTCCAGTGGATATGGGCCACCTGCGTCGTATTCTCGCTGGCTCACGATATGTTGAGGGTGTTCTTCGTGTACGTGGCCGGGTGGGACCTGCCCTCGGAGTGGCCTCTCTTGTCCGGGAGCGTGCTGGAATCGTACACCCTGCGGCGTTTCTGGGGCTCCTTCTGGCATCGCCTGCATCTCGGTGTTTGCAACGCCGTCGTGTCAGTGTTCTTGGGCCGACGAGACATTCCGAAGACTGGGAGGACGGCAAAAGAGGGGGCTGAGAAGCACCGCCTGGTCTTCAAGGTTCTTCGAGCGTTACTGACCTTTCTCATATCGGCCGTATACCATGCAGCCGTGAACAAGCTCGTTTCAGGAAGGGCTAATCTGAGAGAGGAGCTGAGGTTCTTCCTCGCCAACTTTGCCGTCTGCCTGATCGAGATCTAAATAAGAGGCTTCCATAACTCACATGCGTTAAAGACATGAATAGTTCAACCTTAGTTAGGTCTTGTCTCTTGGCTTGCTTGGCGGTCGTCAAAAGTGAGATGTGTCGTTGAATGTCTGTTCCCTCTGTCCTCGAACCGTGACTCCATTGGCCGGTCCCTGCTTTTCCTCCCCTTCAACCATGCATCTCAGCAGTAACCATTCTAAGCTTAGTCCGAACTTCCCCTCAATACACTACATGTACGAGATTGTTGATTGGGGCGCGATATTAAGCGCCTGCCGGACTGCCGAAACATGGGGAGGTCGCGCGGCTAGGTGAAACTAGCAAAGGGGAGTTCGACGGGAAGAGTCTTGGCTCCCTCGCGAAAGACTTGGCTTTCCGATAAGCTCGTGCGTCCCATCCTCGGATCTACATGCAGGGTCTTCGGGCGTGCGCTAACCAGGCATCCCGGAAGAGAGCAGCCGTCTCGGGGGAAAGCGGACCGGACCCTCGTTTGCATCCTACAGTTGGGCGTAAGCTGCTGCGACTATGCGCCGGGTTTACCGGTCGTTGGTTGCTTGCTGGTTGTTGGTGCCAGGATAGGTGTTTTATTCGAGGCGAGGTGGTGCCCGGCGCTAGATTCCATCAGGGAAATGTTCCATCAGGGAAATGCCTCACCTTCACCTTGCTCGTGATCTTGAATCTCTTATTGAGGAAGTTGGCGTGAGTGATTTTCACGCGTGCCGGTCTTGCCGGTTGGCTATTGCCTGCCCTGTTGGTGTTGGGATCTCATATGCAGTTCCAACACAACTTCACAAGATAATTGGCCACGCAGCCCATTTTGCTTAAGTGTCGAACGCTATTAAGACCCCTTGTCGACGGACAGACGGTCCGTCAAACTCAGAGGCCATTTTTCGTGGGCGTATGTAACGGGCCAAGATCAAACTGATCAGCCTATTCTGATGATCAGATCAATCGTTAGACAACTTCAGTTCCACTTGGAGTCCACATCTCGGCTCACGCTCCGCTTACAAGGGGTTCACGGTTACGTTCCCGCATGCGTGATCAGAAAGACCCTTTAGCGTATGGATCCCAACACGGTCAACGTGCGAGAAAGCATCAAGTCCCCCTCGCTCATATCTCTCCACAGTCTTTGGCTCACGCTTCAGTAACCACGACAGCCCGTCTTCCGTACCAGGCCATTGCTCAGCCTCTAGCGCACAAAACGGGTACAAGCCGGGAATTTCCTACCACTCAAGAAATCAAGAAAGGAACACAGCTGCCTAGCATTCATCGCTCTTCCATCGCCCCAGCCACTTTGCGGCACTTTGGCCCCAGAAGCCGTCACTTCAACAACTCACCCGAGCTCATCAGCCCACGGAGATGGAAGAGGGACAGCCAAAGCCCCCGACCTACAGCCAGGAACCCCAAGATCCCTCTCACCCCCAGCATGAGCAGGCCCCGCCATCATACCAAGAGGCTGTGCCGACGGGCACAGCTTCAAGGGCAGTCCCCTACCGGCCCTTCCCGGCGGTGATGAACGGGTACTACTACATGACGGGCATCAAGACCTTCTACCTCTGCGGCGCCAACCGCAGCGACCGCCTCTTCATCGTCGAGATACACACGGGCTTCAGCAGGAAGCCGCCCCTGGGCCTGCGGCCCGGCCTCCTCCTGCGCAACGGCACAGACCCAAAGGACCTCATCATCGCCGCCGCCGGCGACGAGTCGCAGTTCGCCGCGCGGGCGTACGCGTTCAGCTCCGCCACGCACGTCTTCCTGCCGCCGCTGGAGCCGCGCGCGAGCACCCGCGGGATGGACGAGGAGATGATGCGCGCCGTCAAGTCGGACGACGGCGGCGTCGCGTTCATGTTCTCCGTCGAGGCCGGGGAGAAGCAGCAGCGCGAGCGGTTCGAGTGGGCGAAGCTGAAGAAGGGGGAGGAGGAGGAGGCCAGGTCCGGCGGGTTCAGGCTCTCGCAGGTGTCCAACCGGCGGGGCAGACCGCGGACGGGCGACGGGGACGCGGGGCCGTCGTCTTCTTCGCGGGCGGCGGGTGAACAGCGCGAGACTCTTGCTCTGTTGTCGTGGTCCTCGGGGTTGGCCAAGGTGACGCACCCGTTTTCGCTGCAGTTGAAGGGCGGAGCGCAGGCCATGGGGGATCGGTGGGCGCTCATGGTCGTCATCACTGCGTTGAGACTATGGGAGATGAACCTTCAAGGAAGGACGAGTAAAATCTCGATAGCCGTGGAAGGAAAGCTTAGGGGAGGTTGAGTGCACGGGATAGAGAATTCTAATGCCTGTTGTTTCTTCATTGGTTGAAGTGAGTTCTTGAGGCTCTCTGGAACCATGTGGGATGCAAAAGAATGTCTGGCTATTCTCATTCCCGGCCGACTGTTACCTAGTTAATCAACACGCTACCTGGGATTACGCACTTCACAAACGATAATACAAAGGCAAACAAGACAACAAAAGGAAGTGCAAGGCCAAAGGGCAAAAGATAAGGTCCATCCAGGATTCGAACCTGGGCTTACGGAAGACTGGTGTTAATCAGAATCCGACGTCCTAACCAACTAGACTAATAGACCGTTGAAGATCTGTTTGTTGCTGAAGGATCCACGATCGTGAGAAGCCCATGTGGGACTCTGCCGCGGGTTCGAGCCCTCGATGTGGGCGCCTCCGCCTGCGAGATGGGACTGGTGGGTCTCAGAGACAGTCCCGTCCCCACGAGTCGAACCGCTTTCACACGATGTCGAACAGGTGGAAACCAGCAGACAATGTTTTTATGATCTCAAATCGCGAGCACATACAATGCGCTAGTTCAAGAGCGAGATTGCAGTCGGAGCAGAGAGCGTATGGCTTTAATGTGGTGGGAAAAGGGTGTCGCCTTGCCGAAGACGGACACTGAGCGTGTACTTGGAGCGTGTACTTGGAACTTCACAAATCCACTCGTTGAAGATGGCTTTTTGAGCTTGAATATTGACAACCAAAAAGACTACACACGCTCGTTCTCTTCCTCCGTATATATGCATCCTCTAAAACTCCTTGGATAATTGACTTGGGTAGCGAGGTAGGCAAAGCTCAAAGCCATCCTAGCCAACCAGGATGCAATCGGCATGACCCCCCGACGCATCAACCCGGGCTGCTCTTCCGGGAGTCAATACCTCTTGAATCCTAGGATTAGATACCGTAAGACTTAAGGAGAAAGTTGCTTCAGTTGTCATTCATCGGCCGCTCCCTTCACGGCTTCCGACCCCTCACCGGGCTCTCCTGAACTTCTCAGCCTCTACAGCACAGCCACAATCCCATCCCTCCTGTCTGGCGGCAATTGTCCAATTACAGCTACAGCTGTTCACGTTGAAGGTTCCAACTACTCCAAGTATTAGACGATGGCGCAGCCCAAAAACACAAACACGGCCAACACGTTACACATAACAGTTACCATGGAATTACCAGTTTAAGCGCCGTGTCGCACGATAGGCAACACACGTCGTAAGGCAACCGTAGGCAGCCAACCCCGCTTTTGTCATGCCCATATCCTCATCCCTGACGTTCTCGGACTGTATAAAAACACCCAGAACCATCTTCACAACAAAATCACCAACTCAATCCTTGATAACGTTTTGTTCAAATAACCCAAAAGAAAAGCCATGGCCGAGAGTATGACGTCGGAAAGCCTGGCCGCGGTCCTCGCGGCGAAGCCTTGCGACCCCCAGGCCAAATCCCCCCTCTTCGGCGTCCTCCCCGGCGAGCTCCGCAACGAGATCTTCGCCTACGCCCTCGTCCAGTACGAGGACGACGAGAACGCCTACCAGGAGGACTCGTACTGGTACCGCCCGGGCTTCTCCGGCCCGCGCCGCAGCAGCAGCGCCCTCCTGCGGACCTGCCGGCTGGCCTACCTCGAGGGTCAGAAGACCTTTCTCAAAGAGCTCGAGTGGGCGTTCTGGTTCGGTAGGTCCAACCCCGACTCGACGTGCAGAAACCCAAGACTAAGCTCGCTGACCTTGATTATAGATCGCGGTCCCGAAGGCCGCTCCGGCTCGGCAGCCTGCGAGCGCTTCTTCGACCGCCTCACGCCCCAGCAGAGCCGGGACCTGCAGTCGGTCCGCTTCTTCACGCAGATGTACTGGCTCGAGCCGGGGAACGGCCTGCGCAAACTCCTGTGCCTGCAGCCGCGCTTCCGCCCGTCGCGGCTGACCATCACGATCCGCTACTCGGACTGGTGGTTCTGGGAGGACGACGAGCCGCTGCGCATGCGCGAGCTCTGGCTGGCGAACTTCAGCGGCCCGCCCGGGCTGCGCGAGCTGCGCGTCGAGTACGAGACGCTGGCGTCCAAGAGGGACGAGATGATGGCCATCGTGACACGCAACAAAAAATGGAGGCTGAACGTCCGCGGGTCCGAGGACGAGGGCATTGCTGAGGGGCACCTCTGCGCTAAAGACACGGAGCTGAGAGAGTGGCGGTGGACGGGGACGAGCAAGCTCGGCGGGCAGACGTGGGAGCACCACGGCGAGGGGGACACGGTGGAGTATGTTGTCGTCGAGGACCGGTGGACGTTCCGCGAGGGCAAGATGGGCGCGGAGGACAGGCCGAGGCGTCTTGATCATTACGACGAGGACGAGGGGTGGTTTGACGAGGAGGAGGGGGCGAACGATGACCAAGTGGAGCACGGGTTGATAAACCACTGGTTCGATGACGGCCAGTACGGCCATCTCGATCCCGTCTTCCCCCCGGACGAGACTGACCTGTAACTAGTGGTATAGGTTGTGGTTTGGCGGAGCTTTTGAGTTGATTCTTGTTTAGTAAAGACCAGCGAGTGATTCTGGGGAATGTCTGCGTCGATCATGTACGTTTTGTAAAGTTCATCTCTGCTTGCCTGAGTTAGACAAGATCTTTAGGACCAGTCTCAATATCTATTCAGCTATTGTTGTCCCGAAACTTCAAAGCTTTGATAACGTAAGCCTCGTGTATCGACATTGATCAAGTAGACTCCATGCAAAATATGGGATCTGCACTCCGCAACAATTGACGCAAATCCATGTTTCTACGTACTCATTCTTCATGACACCTAACCTTGCGTATCACGCAGATGCTGGCGCCAAGCAGCAATGGGATCCCACGTCCCGCTCGACGCGATCCCGACGCTCTTGTCCTTGACACCGTACAGATACGGCTTCTCGTCCGCATAGCACGCGACCTCCGCCTCCTCAGGCAAGACACCCTCGAGAATGAACTTCTTCACGATCCCGTCAGTGCACTTCGACGTGTCCCGCGACGAGTGCCCGTAGCCATGATGCGCAATCAACCTCGCGTTGCGGCCCATCTCCGCCAGCAGCCTCCTCCCGTTCCCCAGCGGCGTCGCCGGGTCGTACGTCTCCGCGATCAGCAGCACCGGGTTCTTCAGCTCGTGGTCCAGGTCCCCGCGGTACACCTCGGCCGGCTCGGGCCAGTACTTGGTGAAGTGCCGGCAGGGGAACACGTCGAAGAACCGCTCGTTGCCCGAGACCCACGAGTCGGCCGTCATGTTGGCCCACAGCGCCGCCCACCAGTCCAGCTCCGGCACCGGGTCGTCGTAGGCGTCGGCGCAGATCACCAGCGACCCGAGCTCCTCCGACGCCGGCTTCTTCGCGGGGGCCGCGGGCGCGGTGGGATCGTACTGCCACGCCTTCTTGTCCAGGAACGCGGCCGCGAGCGTGGCGTTTCCCGCCTCGAGCTCGTGGAGCATCTGCGCCAGCGCCGGCCAGCTCTGCGCGTTGTACAGCGCCTCGTACGCCGCGGCGACGACGCCCGAGTACGTTATGAGCGAGGGGCCACTGGAGGGCGTGTACCCCGCGACGGGCCTGTCCGCGAGCGAGCTGATGAGCGAGGACATCCGCGCCTCGAGGTCGGCGAGTGTCACGGGCTCGGCGCCGCCGTTCGTCGGCTTAGCCAGCGCGCAGTGCTCCGGGCCGGCGTTGACGCACTCCCCAAGGAACCCATCCCGCCACGCGTCGGTGGCATTTTGAAGCGCCGTCCAGCCGAAGCCCCCAGCGAGCCGGTGGTCGCGAACATACTCCGTCCCGTCGAGGATCACCCGCCCGACGCTGCCGGGGAACATGTTCGCCCACGTCTGCCCGATGCCCGTGCCGTAGCTGACGAGATACCCCGTCAGCTCGTCCTCCCCGAGCGCCTTGCGGATCTCCTCGAGGTCGCGCGCGACGAACGCGGTGCTGACGAACCGCGCCAGGTCGCCGTGCGTCTCGAGACACGACCGGAAGACGGCGTCGTTCATCGCGTCCGCGATCTCCAGCTGCCGCCGCGCGTCGGACGCCTCGAGGTACTGCCCCCTGAGCAGCGCCCAGCGGTCGCGGTCGGCGTCGTAGGGGAAGCAGGCGATCGCGGGCCGCGTGGCGTTTACGCCGCGCGGGTCCCAGCCCAGCACGTCGAAGGCGCCGTCGCTGAGGCGCTTGGTGTAGCCCTCGGCGCGCTGCCACGCGTAGGCCGTGCCGCTGGCGCCGGGGCCGCCGGGCTCGATCACGATGGTGCGCTTGCTCCGGCCGCTGCTCAGAGGGTGTGCGTGCGAGTTGTTGTCGCGGGGTAGGCCGGCAACCTGGAGCTTGGTGACCGCTAGGCGGACGATGCGGGTGTCTGACTTGTTGGTGTAGTCGAGCGGCACGTCGAGGTACCCGCAAAGGTAGATGCCGCGGCCGGCGTATGGGTCGTCGTCGTGGACCTCGGCCGACTCGGACCGGTTTCCCCAGCTCCAGTGGGACGGGTCCGGGTCGAAGAGCGCCGCCCACGTGTCTTCGGGGTGAGCATCGTCGAGGTCTGGTGAGACGGAGGCGTTGGTGCAGGGGATGAACTTGAAAGGGTCGTCTGAATGCGGGAACCAGCCGAAGGGGGAGTCTTTCACCGGCACGGATCCGTGTCCATGGCGATGACTGCACCTCCACGCCGGAAAGTCGGGACGGAAGTGATAGAAGCTAACGGCTCCGAGCAGGGCCAAGGCCGCGGCGGTTTTCAGCCACTTCCCGGCGGCCCGGCGCGGGGGCGCCGGCGCTGGAAGGTCCGGCTGCGTTGGTCTCTTCTCCATCTTGATGTGTTTGTGGTGTCGTTGGACTAGACCGATGAGCCTGGCATGCGTGCCATTGACCGGCTTTATACACAAACAGCTTGACGGTCGTCCGTAAGCACGGGATGACGACGCCGATTAGGCTATTGCTGACGATGAGGCACGCGTGTGGAATGACGCTCCGTGAGGGGTTGTTCGTGTTTCTCCCTGCAGCCCGCGCACTCAGCTTCCTGATTGAGTTCTAGATCGGAAGCCGGGGTCTCGCGGCTGACGGACCCGCTTTTGCCGAAACGGCTCCGAAGACTCCTCCGAGCAGTCTGCAACCCTTTCTTCAACATGGCATGTCTTCGACACGAACTACTGTAGAGGCTTCTTTGAGCTTTAATATACCTCTATGTAATAAGATTTCTGTCTAGGTCTCACTAGAGCAAGGAAAACCCAACATCTCGGCCAACTCCAAAGCACCTATGTTACGCTGTAACACACGAACCATCACGGAGAGACTTTACACAACTAGCTTTCCCTGCGAAGTGAGCAACTGATTAGTTAACACAGTGCTGGCCATAAAACTCCCGGTTAAAATAGCCAGAACTGCATTGATATGGCAATTCTTCATTGCCGCTGGCACCAACCTTTACCTAGTTGACTCCTTATTTTGGGGAGCGTGTCGGAAACCGAGCCGACGAATCATATCGAAGGACTGATCTCTAGAAAAGCATACCGTGTGGCCTTGATGCGTGTAACCACACTGCAGTTGCGAATTCAAGTACCTAAGGGTAGTCGGGAGTGTATCCATATCTTCAAAGTTGACTTATACTATTGGCGATGTTTTACGTCAGGTCAGTAGTACCTCCAGGCCCCCAACAAAACCGCGCATCTTTTCCGTTTTTTGTTCGCTGTACCCTTCAATTCCAGTAAAAGGCACATACATAAACTGACGAGACAGATTACGTACAGTTTATGTGAGTCTGACTAGGAACGACGAGCCTGAAGCTCAATCATGTTCTTGACGATGGGAAAAGCCCCAGGAATGCTCCAAACTCCCAACAGACTCTTATCTGACAAGTCTGAGGTCTAGGTCAGAGTAGCCGCGGTCTTCAAAACGGCCGCGAATAGGTAAAATCAAACTTGGCCTGGAGCCCCGGCCGGTCCGCCATGCTCTTCGCAACGGCCGCGTCGCGCTGCGCGCAAAACTCCGGGGCCGCCACGCGGGCGTTGCCCACCGCCCTCGCGCCCTTGACCAGTAGAGAAGTGTGCGGTTGCTGCTTCTCGGCGTAAGTCTTGAAAGCCTCCGTCAACTGCGACGTCGAGAGCGGTTTCGCGGCGTCGAAATCCGGAACCTCCCTGGTGAGGTAGTAGCAGTCCTCGCTACATCCACGTCAGCTTCGAAAGCAACGTTGCTCATTGCGAGACAACTCACCACGACTGGTTGGCGCCCTGCCCGAGGTGCACGCTCGTCGGGTGCACGGCGTCGCCGACCATGACGCAGCGGCCCGAATACCACTGCTCCGCGTCGAGCTCTGGCCGGTCGTAAATGCCATACTTGATCAGCCGCTCCGCCGAGGCGACCATCTCCAGCACCAACGGGTCCCAGTCCTTGGCCCGCAGGATCTCGGCCATCTTCTCCTTCTCGGCGGCCCGCTCGTCGTCGCTGAAGAGGCCCCATGACGCCTCCTCGAGCGTGTTTCCGGGGAGCGTCATGCCCCAGGAGGTCTTGTCGTGGGTGATGGGGTAGGAGACGATATGGCTCAGCTCGCCGTACCAGTTCCGCGCGCCGGGCCTGCTGCGGAAGGGTTCTGGCGTCGGTGATATTCCGGCGGTCTGGTATTGTTAGCTCGTGATCGGTACAATCAAGAAGACACGTCATACCTGCGTGAGACCGGTAAATGAAGGCGCCCCCTCTTCAATCCCACCCCTCGCGAGAAGAATCCGCCTCGTCGCCGCCCTGAGCCCATCACACCCGACCAGAAACGACCCCGTCTCCGACCTCCCCCCCTCAAAGAACGCCGTCACGGACCCCTCGTCCTCCTCGATCTGCTCCAAGCTCCATCCGTCCCTGATCTCAACCCCCTTCTGCTTCGCGACCTCCCTGAGCCACGACGTGACGAGCGTCCGCTTGACCCCTACCGCAGGCTGGCCGTACCTCTTGGCAAACTCGGTCGGCACGTCGGAGCCCCCGAGCTCCTCCCCGGAGGCCTTGTAGTCGCGCAGCTCGAGCACGGGCGGGCCGTTCTGGAGGAGCATATCCGAGAAGGGCCCGACGAGGTTGAGCACCTTGAGCCCGTTCGGGCAGATCATCAGCGACGCGCCCACGTCGCCGGGGGCCGCGGCCCGCTCGAAGATGACCGGGTCATAGCCCTTTTGCTTGAGCAGGCATGCCGCGACGGGGCCCGCGACGCCGCAGCCAATGACGAGAACCCGGGGAGAAGAGGAAGACATGGAAAAGGCGGCTCGGAAAAAGGAAATGGACTGTTCTCCTAGGAACCGAGGCGTTTCAGGAAGCAAATAGATAGCTAACCGTTCAAATAAAAAGCAGAACGTGGTGGTACTCCTTGACACGACGTCAAACAAGGGTTTGGTCCGTCCCCTGACCCAAACGGCCTCTCGGACTGAGGGACCGACCTTGGAGGCGATGTCGTCACCTGACTCGCATCGGGGAGACTTCATCAGCTCGGTGAAACCGGACAAAACCTTAACAAGATCAATTGTTCCACGACCGGAGCGACAGAGTTTCCAGGGGCTTCTTTATCAGTAACTAGGTCGTCTAGGAGGTCGGTAGACTGACCGGCGGGTGCTCAGAGACAAACTTCTTCTCTGCAGCAATCCGAACCAGCGGGTCAGACACTTTGCAAGCTTACTGCGAGACAACCTGACAACCGGGCGTTGCAGCAGACATGCAGGTTCGAGATTGAGCCTGTTTTGACGGCTGGTCAGAACCCCAGACGGTTGCGCGGCCTTTTTACCGAGAGCGAGGGGAGTGTTGACAGTTGAAGGGTCTCTTCTCAAGGTATTGATTGCAGTGGGGAAATCTAAGACCACAGATCGAAGACAGAAACGACAACACGCCATCTATGAGAACAATGCAGAGCGATTAAACTTCAACGCCGCATATTCAACGCGGCCTATCGGGACGACCCCCGGACCCGAGGGAGCTCGTTCACTCGACCCGACAGACGAGCTTCTCGCCAGAGACCCTCCCTGATCTAAGCTCCTCAAGCCCCCGGTCAACATCCTCAAGCGACTCGCCCACAACCCGATACCGAAGCGGCCTGATCTTCCTCTCTCTCACGAGCGCAGCGGCTTCCTGGGTCCAGGCCGCCGCAAAATCCCGATCAGCCCGCGACGGCGCGCACTTGTACGGCGCGACCCAGTCTACCGCGGCTCCGAATGCGCTCATGGCGAACACCCACGACGGCCGCACGCTGCGCCGCGAGTGGCCCGACACCGGGAAGCTGTCGAGCGCGACGTAGCGGCCGGCCCCTTCGCCGAGGGCCTCGTAGCAGAGTTTCATCGAGTCGGGCGTGGTAATGCAGTCCGCTGCGAAGGAGAGCTGGTTCTTGGTGAAGGTGCGGATGTCGGCGGCGCAGGTTGGAGACTTGTAGTCGAATGTCGCCGCTGCGCCTGCGGCTTTGACGAGGGGAAAGTTGTGAGGCGAGCAGGTTGCCACAGGGATGAATCTTAGACTGGATGCTTTGGTCAGCTGACGAGTATTCTCTTCGAGGACGCGTCACTCACTGCTTCAAGATCTGGATCATGAAGATGCCGGATGCCGTGCTGCCGCCGTATACGAGAACATGTCTATCTCGGTCCTCCGGCACGTCTTTCAGCCTCATCGAGTTGCACAGAACCATGCCGCCGGTGAGCAGACCGCACGGCAACGTCGCAGCCTCCTCAAACGACAGATCCTCCGGGATCTCAAACAGCAGATGCTCCTCGGCGACGACGTAGTCCGCAAACGCGCCCGTCGCGCCGTCGTTGTTGTTGTACCCGAAAGCCACGCCGCAGACCCGGGTCCCGGGCTTTATCCTCGACGACACGTCTGAACCCTTGGACACGACGACGCCGGCGAAGTCGAGTCCTGCCGTCGAGCCCCGCGGCACGCCGGCCTGGATCATTTTGGCGTCCGACGGGTTCAGGCCGACGCACGCCGTCTTGATGAGGACGTTTGTCGGCGAGAGCGGCGGCACCGGCACGGAGACCGGCTTGACTGCCCCGGGGCCCTGGACAACCAAGGCCTTTCGCGTTCTTGAGGGTTGCGTCATGGTTAGTTTGGTTGGTGATGTAGTTGTCCGTCTGGAAAAAGGAGTTGCGTCCAGGTTGGCGAGACTCCTCGTCAAATGTCGAGGGCCCAGAGCCTCGGCTTCTTGCGCTAGATCACTGCTTCTCATACAAGGATGTCTTGAAGCGGAATTATTCATCGGCAATCTTCCAGATCGAATCAAGAACCCCTTATCCCGAAAATGGAGAAGTCACCCGAGAACCTCGTAGAACGCCGCCCACGAGTCAGCGGTGGCATCACTGCGACATGAGACGAAATAACCATCCGACGGGGAGTTAAAGAAGAGGAAACCCACGGCGATGATGAGACGAAGAACCAGCCTGGGACTGACGGGGACTGACTCGATGACCCTGGACCCTGGACGAGGGAGCCCGACTGAGATAATAATCGCGCTGTTTAGGTCTCCATAAAGCAAGCTTTCTAGTTGTTAATATAGAGAAACCTTCAGAGTTGCATTTCGGCTGCGCTTTCAGGCGTAACAGAAAGTTTATTAGAGTTTCGTACTCAAGACGCGTACCTATACGACAACCCTTGAACACGATCGTCAGACGGTGCCCTCCCCCGACAGGACTCACCCACTCGGCTGGTAGGGCCACGATCAGATGGCAGGGCTCATCGTTGATAGCAATCCCGAGCCCGAATTCCAGACGGATTCTCAACGGCGGTGCGAGGGCTCGGCCAGGGCAGCCAGGTACTTCGTCGGTCTCGGCCTCTGACGCTAGTCAGTCGAGTTATAGACTATCTGGCAGAGTTGATAGATATCTTTAGCCGATTCGAGCAACCCGGACAGCTCGGCAACTCGCATGTCACTCGTGTTTCTGCATTGGCCCATCCAAAGTTGTCGCCCTCTGACAGCATCCCACCACAAGTTCAGCTCAGTCCATCCACCATAGAATGCAGAACAACTCCCTGACTTCAAGTTCATTCTCGTGATCCCGTTAGAGAACCATCTCACAACTCCACATAACACAGAGGTCTCTCACACACGCCAACAGACCATCATGGAGCCCATCGCAGTCATCGGCCTGGCGCACCGGTTCCCCGGCGGCGCCAACACTCCCGCCAAGCTCTGGGAGGTCCTCAACAGCAGACGCGACCTCTCGCGGGAGCCGCCGGCAGACCGCCTCAACCTCTCCAAGTTCTACGACCCCAACGGCGAGAAGCACGGCAGCTCCAACGTCACCAAGTCCTACTTCCTCTCCGAGGACCCGCGCCTCTTCGACACGTCCTTCTTCAACGTGAGCCCTCTCGAGGCGGAGGCCATGGACCCGCAGCAGCGCCTCCTCCTCGAGACGGTCTACGAGGCCGCCGAGTCCGCCGGCGCGGGGCTCGACTCCCTCCGCGGCTCGCGCACCTCCGTCTTCGTCGGCGTCATGACGGGCGACTACGAGGCCATCCAGTACCGCGACACCGAGGACCTGTCGCACTACACCGCCTCGGGCACGTCGCGCGCCATCCTGGCGAACCGCATCTCGTACTTCTTCGACCTGGCGGGCTCGTCCGTCTGCCTCGACACGGCGTGCTCGTCGTCGCTTGTGGCGCTGCACCTCGCGGTCCAAGACCTGAGGGGCGGCGCTGCCGATGCGGCCGTCGTCGCCGGGACGAACCTCATCTTCGCGCCGGATATGTATGTCAGCGAGTCCAAGCTGCGGATGCTCTCGCCGACGGGGAAGTGCCGCATGTGGGACGCGCTCGCGGACGGGTACGCCCGCGGAGAGGGTACTGCTGCGTTGATGCTCAAGCCTTTGAGCAAGGCTCTCCGGGATGGCGATCCGATCCGCGGCGTCATCCGCAACTCCGGGGTAAATTCAGACGGTCGAACGCCGGGCATCACGATGCCGAGCGCCTCCGCGCAGGCCAGGCTTACAAAGGAGACGTACAGAGCCGCTGGTTTGGATCCGTTCAACCCAGAAGACAGATGTCAATACTTTGAAGCGTACGTCGTCCCACGAACACCAAACTTCTGAGATGATACTGACTGCGACGGTAGACACGGCACCGGAACCCAAGCCGGTGACCCAACAGAGGCAAGGGGCATATTCGAGAGCTTCTTCACACCCCAAGCCCCTCAAGCAACGCCACAGGAGGAACCAGAACCTCTCCTCGTCGGCTCCATCAAGACCGTCGTCGGCCACCTCGAAGGCTGCGCCGGTCTCGCCGGCGTCATCAAAGTGCTCCTCGCCATGGAACACGACACGATCCCGCCGAACCTACACCTCAAATCCCTCAACCCCAAGATCGAGCCCTTTCGCAAGATCCTCCGCGTCCTAACCGAGCCGACGCCGTGGCCCGCGAGGGCCCCGGGCCGGCCGAAGCGCGCCAGCGTCAACAGCTTCGGCTTCGGAGGTACCAACGCCCACGTCATTTTAGAATCCTACGACGATGAGAGAAAGGCCAAGAAGCCGTCGGAGGAGAAGCCTGTACCTCCCATCGTTGTGAGCGCCCACTCGCAATCCTCACTCCTCGAGAACGTCACGAAGCTCGCGCGGTACCTTCACCACCACCCTGAAGCAGACCTTCGCGACATTTCGTGGACCCTCTGGACGAGACGCAGCGGTCTCGCCATCCGGAAGGCCTTCGCCGCCACGTCCAGGAAGCAGCTCCTCTCTGATCTGGAACAAACCATCGCAGACTCTGCCGGCTCGCGACAGCCTTCCTTGGGGACGCCCTTATCACCCCCCGTCTCCGCTCCCGAGGGCTTCGGCGCACTCGGCATCTTTACGGGACAGGGCGCACAATGGCCAGGCATGGGCAGAGAGCTTCTCCTCCGCAGTCCTATCTTCAGGGAAGCCATTGAAGAGTGCGACAAATCCCTCGCCCAACTTCCCGACGCGCCGTCCTGGTCATTGGAGAAAGAGCTCCTCGCCTCCGCCGCCGACAGCCGCATCTCGGAGGCCGAGATTGCGCAGCCCGCAACGACAGCCGTCGAAATCGGCCTTGCGAGGATGCTCGAGGCCAGCGGCGTCAAGTTCACCGCCGTGGTCGGCCACTCGTCGGGCGAGATCGCCGCGCTCTTCGCCGCGGGCATCCTCTCGCTCTCCGACGCCATCCGCGTCGCCTTCTACCGGGGCCTCTACGCCAAGCTCGCCGGCGCGGGGTCCATGATGGCCGTCGGCATCGGCGGCGACGCGGCGATAGACTTTTGCCAGGAGGACCGCTTCAAGGGTCGGATCTGCCTCGCGGCGAAGAATTCGCCGTCGAGCGTCACCCTCTCGGGCGACGTGGACGCTGTACACGAGGCCAAAGCAGTGTTCGACGAACGGAAGATCTTCGCGCGCGTCTTGCGGACGGATAAGGCGTATCACTCGCGGCACATGGAAGCCTGCTCCGAGGCATACCTCCAAGCCATGCGCCGGTGCGGCATCAAGCCCCTCAAACCGACTGGAAACTGCGTCTGGGTGTCCAGCGTCGACGGCACTGCGGATCGGTACTGGGACCGGGACTTCGACGACCTCGCCGGGCCGTACTGGATCGCGAACATGGTGAAGCCGGTGCTCTTCGCGGATGCGGTGACCACGGCCCTCACGAACGGCGGACCCTTTGACGCCGCCATCGAAGTCGGCCCGCATCCCGCGCTCAAGGGCCCGGTCAACCAGACCGTGAGACCTCACCTGGGCAAGCCGCTCCCGTATTGCGGCAGCATGAGCAGAGGAGATGACTGCGTTGCCAGCTTCGGCGCGCTTCAGGGCTTTTTATGGACCAACTTTGGACCCGCGGCGGTGGACTATGACGGATGTCAGCGGTGCTGGACGGCGGAATCGCCGGCGCCGAGGGTGGTGGCCGATTTGCCGACCTACTCATGGGACCACGGTGCGCCCATCTGGCGCGAGTCACGGATGTCCCGAAACCACCGCCTCCGTGGCCGCGGCAACGCGAGCATTCTCCTCGGCCATCGGTGCCCGGACGACTCGGACTGGGAGCCGCGTTGGCGCAACTTTCTTAGCCTCAAGGAGTTGCCCTGGCTCAGGGGTCACTCATTCCAGGGGGAGGTGCTATTCCCGTCGGCTGGGTATGTGGCCATGATGCTCGAGGTCGCGCAGTTCCTGGCTGGCGACAGGTCGATGTCTCTCATTGAGATTGACGACCTGACTCTGGAGCGGCCGTTGAAGTTCGAAGAGGGCCCTCGTCCCGTCGAGATGCTGACTTCGGTCAAAGTCACGAACCAGGCTGGGGACAAAATCACCGCCGAGTTTTCGTCGTACGTCTGCTCGGATCCCACGACGGGAGCGGTCGACAGAACCTGTTTTGGGAGCATCTCGGTGTTGCTCGGAGAGCCGGGCGACAAGTTGCTGCCGTCCAGGGTCAACCCCCTTTCGGCCGGCGTGCCGTCCGTAGACGTTGAAAGATTCTACGGGTCGGTACGGGATACCCGGCTCGAGTACGAGGACCTCTTCAAGCGGCTCAACTCCTTGCGCCGTGTTGATGGCATCGCCACGGCGACGGCCTCGTGGTTCGCCGACGAGATTGAGTATGGCGACTTGTACCACCCGGCCCTAATAGACGTCGCCCTCCAACCGGTAACCACTCATTTCACCAGTACAGGAGACATATAATGCTAACATTAACAGGTCTTTGCCGCATTCAACGCCCCAGCCGCCGAGAGACTCTGGACAGCCTACCTCCCACAGAGCTTCTCCAAGGTCACAGTCAACCCGAACCGCAAACTCACCCCCTCGGCGGGTGGCCAGATCGAAGTCCTCATCGACGCGTTCAGCACCGAGACGTCGGCGAACAAGATTTCCGGCGATGTCAGCATCTACGCCCCGGACGACGGCTTCGACGCCCCCTTCCTCCAGCTCGAGGGCATGACGCTCGCCGCCCTCGGCCGCCCGGACGCCTCCAACGACCGCGTCATCTTCGCCGAGACGACCTGGGCGCCGGACCTGCTCGGCGGCGCCGAGTTCCCCGTCGACTACGACCCGCCGCAGGACGACGCCGTCGAGGAGGCGGAGCGCGTCGCCTTGTTCTTCTGCCGGAAGCTCCTCTCAGAGGCGGCGGCCGTCGGCGTCGACAGCCTCAAGCCGCACGAGAAACTCATGGTCGAGCAGCTCACAACCCTAGCAGACGAAGTCGAGAAGCCGAGCCACCGCAGCGGCTGGAAGAACGACACCCGCCCAGCCATCGACGCTGTCCTCGCGCGCAACACGGAGCAGGTGGACTTCGACCTCCTCCGTACCGTCGGTGACGCAGCGGGCGAAGTCTTCCGCAACGAGAAGCAGATGGTCCACGTGCTCTTCGCCGACGACAAGCTGAGCCGCTTCTACCGCCAGGGCCTCGGGCTGCGCAACGCGCAGAGGCAGGTTGCGGCCTACATGCGCGCCGTCTCGCACCGGTATCCGAAGGCAAAGATTCTGGAATTAGGAGCCGGCACGGGAGCCACGACGTCGGCTGTGTTCGACGCCATCGGTGGGCGGTTCGGGTCGTACACCTTCACCGACGTGTCGCTGGCCTTCTTCCCCGAGGCGCAGGCGCGGTTCGCCGAGCACGTGCATAAGATGGCGTTCAAGAAGCTCGACATCGGCCGTCCGTTCGAGGAGCAGGGGTTCGACAAGCCGGGGTATGACGTCGTCATCGCGGCCAACGTGCTCCACGTCTCGGGCGACATCGGCGCCGTGCTCCGCCGGGCCCGGGGCCTGCTCCGTCCCGGCGGGTTCCTGGTCGTCACGGAGCCCACGTCGGACCACCTGCAGATCCAGGTCATCATGGGCGGGCTCGAGGGCTGGTGGCTCGCCCGCGACGGGTGCCGGCGCTTCGGGCCGGTGGCCTCGGTCGAGACGTGGGACGAGAAGCTCCGCGGCGCCGGGTTCACGGGCGTCGACCTGCTGGGGAGGGACCAGCGGGAGGAGGAGCTGCACACCTTTTCGACGTTTGTGAGTCAGGGAGCGGACAACGCCGTCCACGCCCTTCGCGAGCCGCTGAACTACCCTGAGGTCATCCCCGATACGACGCAGTTTGCGGTAGTCGGGGGGTCGACCTTTGCTACTTCCAAGATGATCAGGTCGATACGAGATCGTCTGTCTTCCTACGGCTCCGTGGTCCACTTTCCAGACATTAAGAGCATCAAACAATCAACTCTCCCTCCCGACGTCTTCGTCCTCTGTCTCGCCGAGCTCGACCAGCCATCCTTCAAGGCCGGCGTCGATGAAGCCCTCCTCGTCGGCCTCCAGACCCTCTTCGACAAGACCAGAGGAGCCTTGATCGCCACCAAGAACGCCGGCGTCTCGAACCCCTTCTCCAACATGCTCGTCGGCCTGTGCCGCGGCCTCCGCGCCGAGAAGCCCGCGATCGCGAGCTCCCTGCAGATCATAGACCTTGACGGAAACTGCAAGCCGGATCCGGATGCGCTGCTCCGGCACTTCCTGCGGCTCGTCATTGCGACGCTGCACGTCTCCGGCTCCGACGATAGGCTCTGGTCGCTCGAGACGGAGCTGATGCTTCGAGACGGCGAGGTGTTGATCCCGCGTATTGATGAATACGCCGGCCCGAACGAGCGGACCAACTCTGCGCGACGGCAGATTCTCAAGGACGTCACGACGGAAACCCACGTTGTGGAAGTTGTTACCACAGATGGCCGGCCTGAAATCAAGGCGAGCTCGAAGATCATTTCCCCGCGCGCAGACCTGGAGACCATCGAGGTTAAGCTCTCTCTCCTGAACCCGATCAGCATACTCCCGTACCAAGAGCCGCAGTATCTCTCCCTCGGAAGCCTCGAGGGCAAGAAAGACACCGTGCTGGCACTTTCGTCCAGCAACGCGTCTGTGATCCAGGTGCCGAGCACGCAACTACTTTCCGTAGATGAGCGCAAGCTAGACGCCGAAGGTCTCGGACTCGCGGCCCTAACTCTCGCCGCGCAAGCGTGGGTCCGCGCCGTCCCCCGCGGTCATGCGATCTGGCTCCACGGCCTCGACGAATCGGTGATTGCAGTCCTCGAGTCCGTCGCCGAGAGGAGCGGCGTCCGCGTGCTCGTCACGTCAGCTGATCCAGGGCACGCCGCGTACATCTCTCCGTCCGCTCCGACCCGCATCCTCAGAACGATCGTGCCTCCCAAGACGGCCGCAATCGTATTCGGAACTTCAGTCGGCGAGGAAACATGCGAAGAGCTGCTTTCAAGGACCAAATCCATCATCGCGATTCGCAATCCCGTCAGCGGGCGGTTCTTTGACTGCCCAGTCTCCTGGTCGTCGACTCCAGCTTCCAGCTTGCTGGAAGAAGCGTACACTTCAGCTTCCAACACGACTCTCACAACTCCCACGGAGCAACTATTGACTATTACACCCATCGAAACCCTCCTCGAAACACCTTCAAACACCGCAGTTACGGTCATAGACTGGCGCAGCGCCCAACAAAACCCCATCCGCGCCGCCCTCCAACCAGTGAAACCAGAACAGCTCTTCAACCCGGACAAGACCTACTTCATGGTCGGCCTGACAGGGGACGTGGGCATCTCCATCTGCACGTGGATGATCAAGCACGGCGTCCGGCACGTGGTCCTAGCCAGCAGGAACCCGCAGGTCAGCCCCGCGTGGATCGAGTCCATGTCCCGCCTCGGGGCCACCATCCTCGTCGAGGCCATGGACGTCACGGACATGAACCGCGTCCGCCACGTCGTCGACCACGTCTCCAAGACAATGCCGCCCATCGCCGGCGTCTGCAACGGCTCCATGGTCCTCTCGGACAAGCTCTTCTCGCAGATGGACGTCCCCTCCGTCCAGACCGCGCTCCGGCCCAAGGTCGACGGCAGCATCAACCTAGACCGCGTCTTCTCCAACCCCGCCGAGCCCCTCGACTTCTTCATCATGCTGTCGTCTACTGGCAGCGTCATCGGCACGCCGGGGCAGTCCAACTACCACATGGCCAACACCTTCATGGCCGGGCTGGCGGCGGACCGGCGCCGCCGCGGGCTCGCCGGTTCTGTTATTGACGTCGGGATGATCTCCGACACGGGGTACGTGACGCGGCAGGACCCCATCGTCGCCAAGAAGCTGCGCAGCATGTGCGTGCTGGCGCTCTGCGAGGCCGAGGTGCACGTCATGTTCGCCGAGGGCGTGCTCGCGGGCCGGCCCGGGTTCGCCTCGCATGGGGAGCTCGTCGCCGGGCTGGCGGCGAGCGAGAACGAGGCTGAGAGGCCGTTCTGGGCCCCCGAGCCGAGATTCGGGTTCTACGTGCGGGATAGGAGCGAAGCTGCGGGAGCCGGAGAGGGCGTCGGGGGTTCGTCTGCCGTCGAAGACCTCCGGGCAGCCCTGGCCTCTGCGACCAACGAGGATGCGGTGCTCGACAAGGTCCGCGAGGCTTTTGCCCAGCGGCTGGAGAGTCTGCTGCAGCTTCCCAAGGGCGGCGCAAAGACGGACCTCCCGCTCGTCAGCCTCGGCCTGGACTCGCTGCTGGCCATGGAGGTGCAGACGTGGTTCCGCAAGATCGTCGGCGTCGAGGTCTCGGTGCTGCAGATCCTGAGCGGCGCGTCCGGGGACGCAATCTGCCGCGCCGCGTCCGCGTCCGCCTTTGCCAATAGGAAGAGCAATGGCGCTGCCCCGGCGGAGGCGGAAACGAAAGCCGAGGAGAAGTCCAAGACGACTCAGCTCAGCGTGCCGGTAATCGAGACCAACGGCACGTCAACTCCCATCACGCCTGATCACAGGACTACCCCTGGAGCCCCTGACGCTTCCCCTCCGACGCCGATGACATCCGTCGGCAGCGAGAGCAGAGACGAGCAGGCGGACGGCTACTTCAAAGAGCGCAAGATCCGCCGCGTCGTCCACCGGAGAGCACCCATGTCCTTCGCCCAAGCCCGCCTCTGGTTCCTGCAGGGCTTCCTCGAGGACCCGACCACCTACAACGAGACGTCCATGTACGAGCTCAAGGGAATCCTCGACGTCGACAAACTCCGAAACGCATTCCGCCAGGTCTCTTGGCACCATGAGATCCTCCGGACGAGCTTCTACACGGACCCGGAAACAGGGGTGCCCACGCAGGCCGTCGCGGCGACGTCCTCGTGCCCGTTCCGCTTCGTCGACGACGCCTCGGAAGAGACCCTCGAGGCCGAGTACGAGGCCATGAAGACGCGGCAATGGGACCTGGAAGAAGGCGTCGTCCTCGGCCTCACGCTCCTCCGGCACTCTCCACAGCGCCACACCCTCATCCTCTCGAGCCACCACATCGCCATCGACGGCGTCACCTGGATCCTCCTCCTCCGCGACCTCGCGCGCGCCTACGAGGGCCAGCCGCTCCCGTCCATCCCGCAGTACGTCGACTTCTCTCTCAAGCAGCGCGCCCTCGTCGAATCCGGGCGCTGCGCGAGGGAGATCCAGTTCTGGCGGGACGAACTCGCCGGCCTGCCCGACGCGCTCCCGCTCTTCCCCATGTCGCACACCAAGACCCGGAAGGCGACGAACCAATACGCCACGACCATCGTCGAGACCGTCCTCCCCGTGGACCTCGTCTCTACGGTCAAGCAGACGAGCAGCAGACTCCGCGTGACGCCGTTCCACTTCCACTTCGCCGTCCTCGCGTCCCTCGTCTCGCGGCTCTCCCGGACCAACGACTTCTGCATCGGCGCCGTGGACGCGGGCCGCGGGCAAGGGGGTGAGTTCGCCCAGACGGCGGGCTGCTTCATCAACATCGTCCCCGTGCGCGTCGTCATCGCAGACGACGAAACGTTCGAGTCCCTCTGCGGCAAGGCGTCGGCCAAGATCCTCGCCTCGCTCGGCAACTCCGCCGTGCCCCTCGACGCCCTGCTCGACGAGCTCCAGGTCCCGCGCACCGCAAGACACAGTCCCATCTTCCAGGTGATCATCAACTACCGCCTCGGAATCCTGGGGCTGGACGCCATCGGCGGCGCCGAGCTCAAGTACGTGAGGTCGCGAAGCTCCGGTAACCCGTACGACCTCGGGGTTAACATCACCGACGCGCCGGACGGGACGTGCTTGTTGCACTTTGCGGTTCAAGACGCGCTGTACTCTAAGCAGGCGGCGCAGGCTATTCTGGACTGCTATCACCGGCTTTTAGAGTCGGCGTGCCAGGCTCCTCGGTCTCTTGTTTCCGATCTCTCCATGCATCGCTCTGCATCTGTCGACGCTCCTCTCACCGGACGTGGACGTCGAGTACAAGACGACTGGGCCGAGACCATCTCCCGCCAGATTGACCGCGTAGCCGAGACGCATCCAGACCTCGTCGCTCTCAGAGACGGGAAGAGGTCGTACACGTACCGCGAGGTGATGGAAAGAGTTGACGCCATTGCGTCGTCGCTGCAGCAATTCCAGCCAGCTTCAAATGACAACGGGCCCTTCTGCTGTATCCTCATAGAGCCCTCCGCAGATTACGTCTTCTCTTTCCTTGCCGTTCTCAAGGCTGGACTGACCGCCGTGTCCCTCGACACCACGAACCACGAAGAAAGACTCGCAACGATCGTCGACGACTGTATCCCCGTCGCGATCCTGCACCACGCAGCAACCAGCAACCTCGCCGCCGCGCTAAAGAAGCCTCACGCAGAAACACAGACGATAGACGTCACGACCTGCACATCCTCCGGCCCGTCAGCGAACCGCTCCGCCCCCAACGCGCCAGGCGTCCTCTTCTACACGAGCGGCACCACCGGCGTTCCCAAAGGCGCCCTCCTCACCCAAGGAAACTACAAGAACATGATCGCAGCCTCCTCCCGCGGCCTGGGCGTCCGGCCAGAGGGCGAAGTCGTCCTGCAGCAGACGGGCGTGGGCTTCGACCTCTGCCCGTTCGAAATCTTCATCGCCCTCGCCAACGCGGGGACCCTCGTCATCGCTCCCGCAGAACTACGTCGCGACCCTGCTGCCGTGGCGGATCTCGTGCGCAAGGAGGGCGTGACGTTCATGTCCGGCACGCCGATCGAGTTTAAGCACATCTTCCAGCACGCGCCCGACACGTTCAAGTCCTGCAGCGCGTTCCGTACCGTCGTTGTTGGCGGCGAGATCTTTACGCCGCAGCTTGCGAAGCAGTTCAAGCAGGCGATGCCGCAAGGTGTAAAAGTGTTCAACGTCTACGGGCCGACAGAGACGTGCATCTTTAGCAACTTTGAGGATGTGCAGTACCACCGCGACGATCTCGACATCATCCCCGTGGGCCCGGTGCTAGACAATGTCTCCGTGTATGTCGTCGACGACGCGGGGAATCTGGCCCCGGACGGGTGCGCGGGGGAAGTCTGCATCGGCGGAGCGGGCGTGAGCAGGGGCTACCTGCGGCGTCCGGACCTTACTTCCGCGTTCTATGCCCATGATCCGTTCGCTACCCCTGAAGACACTGCTCGTGGCTGGACGCGGATGTATCGCACAGGAGACTCGGGGTATCTGAGACAAGATGGCTCCCTCGTCGTGCTGGGGCGCATCGCAGGCGACACGCAGGTCAAGATCCGCGGGATCCGAATCGAGCTCGCGGACGTCGCGGCCAACATCCTCGCCACCGCCGGTGGGAAGCTTTCTGAAGCCGTTGTGACGGTGCGAGGGGAGGATCAGACGCTCGTCGGCTTTGCTGTACCAGCACCGGGTTCCAATGCCGCAACTATTGGCGAGTACCTCGACTCCCTGCCGGCCAGTCTCCCCCTTCCAGAGTACATGCGTCCCTCAATCGTCATCCCGCTCGAAAAGCTGCCCGTAACCCGCAGCGGGAAGCTCGACAGGGCGGCCCTGAACGCGATCCCGATCCCGGCGCGGTCAGTGACCCGAGGTTCGGAGACGCTGTCCGACTTGGAGAGCGAGCTTCGCCGGGCTTGGGTCGCCGTCCTCCCGGATACCCTCGCGCCGTCGGCGGATGTCATCGGCCCTGAGACCGACTTCTTCCGTCTTGGAGGTAACTCGCTGCTCCTCGTGAGCCTGCGCAAGGCCATCCGGAAGCACTGGAGAGTCTCCGTGCCGCTGCTTCAGCTCTTCGAGGCGAGCACGCTGCGCTCGATGGCGGCTGCGATCCGCGGGGCCAAAGAGTCGCAGAGTGGGAGCCCGGACTGGGAGTTCTGGGATGCCGAGACAAGGTTTGAGTCTGCTGGGGATCTTGCTGTGACGAGGCCGGCTGAAATGCCTTCCAAAGACAGAGTTGTCCTCCTGACGGGGGCTACCAAGGGCCTGGGCTTGTGGTTGCTCAAGCTCCTCCTCTCCGACGAAGCGGTCTCCAAGATTCACTGCGTTGCCATCTCCCCAGGCCAGCGCGATATTCTCCCCCAGAGCGAGAAACTGGTCATCCACGCCGGTAACCTCGGCGACCCATCCCTCGGGCTCGACACCGCAACCCTCAAGACCCTAGAGTCCTCGGTCGACCTCATCATTCACGCCGGCGCCGAGGGCTCTTGTCTCAACACCTACGCCTCCATCCGCTCCCAGAACGTCGACTCGACGAGATTCCTCACCAACCTCGCGCTCTCCCGCAACATCCCGTTCCACTACATCTCGAGCCCTCGCGTCGTGCTCTTCAGCGGACGAAACGCCTATCCGGAGCGCTCCGTCGCAGCACACTACTACCCGCCGCCAGCCTTGGGCAGGGAAGGCTTCACCTCGACGAAATGGGCCAGCGAGCGCTTCCTCGAAGCCTGCGCCGCCGCGACGGGGCTGTGCGTGACGATACACCGCGCGGGATACCTCATGTCCGAGGACGCGGACGAGCTCGACGCCGTCAACATGATCCACAAGTACTCGGCCCTCCTCGGGGCCGTGCCGTCGCTGGCCACGTTTGACGGGTTCTTGGACATGTGCTCGCTGCCGACGGTGGCGGCGGCCGTTGCGCGGTCGTTTGAGGATGAGAGCGTCGGCGTCTCGTGCGGGACGGTGCGGTTCCTGCACCACACCGAGGACAACGTCGTCCCCGTGCAGGAGTTCAGGGGGTACATGGAGAAGAGGTTCGGCCGCCCGTTCAAGAGCCTGCCGATGGAGGAGTGGGTGGAGGAGGCCGAGGGGAAGGGCATGAGCCCTGTGCTGTCTGCGTTCCTGGAGGCGGTGGTGCAGCGGGGAGATGAGGCGCGGTATCCCAGGCTGCTGAAGGGCGACGGGGGCGACTTGGCATGAGGTCTGACATGTCGGTTGTTTGGTCAGCTGGTGTTTTTACCTGCGGAGTAACGGAACTCACGATGGGCATATTCTTTTTGGTTGATAAGTCTAACGCGACTTCATGCTTAGTGCGCGACTTCATGCCTTCATGCCTCTCTCCTGTTTCTGAATTCCCTACTCATGTAGGATGTGAGGACACCCTAGTGATAGAAGGCCTTCCTTTTTTGAGACCTTTTGGGCTGTGGATACGTGGAGACGGTTGTCTGTCGTCTGTCTCTGCCGTCTGTCTGTGTCGTCCATCACTCATCGCCACTAAGATTCTCGCCGTATTCTCCTAGTTACGCAAAGAGAAGGTACTGAGCGTGTGGCTCCGGCGACTGCTTACATCACAACTCACGCTTCTCGAACATTTTTTCCTTGTTTGAATTTCTATACTGAACGCTGCTGGTATTCGCTATCAAAAGAGAGATGTTGGCAGGCAGCCTGCCTGGGTAGGTAGGGACCTAGGACTAAAAGTCCCAAGCAGAAGGATTCGGTCCATCGATCAACCATCCCCTATCCCACGTCTTGCGGTCCCAATATCTGTATTTTTGCTCGTCGCCCATGAACGCACGCCCAAGGTCCGTGTGCGGCGGCGGGCGGAAGGGGAAGTTTATCTTTACGACCGACCGGCCGGCTGCAATATCCCTCATGGCCCGGGGAAAGTCTTGGAAAATGTATCCCATGAAGTCTCCGTCACCGGGTCTATGGTCGACTTTCTCCTGTCTCTGATCGAACCAGGACAGGCCGTGCGTGTTGCTCTGCCGCAGGCACCTGTCCCTCGCCTCGCGCCACACCACGTCGTGGGAGAGGATGGCGTCAAACATCCCCGGGGCCCGTTCGGTGATCCAGCTGCCGTCCAACAGCAGGGTGAAACAGCCCCGCGGCATGCCCGCGGCCTTGAGGGCCAGGGCCTCCGTGATCCACGGCCCGAGAAAGAAGGATACCGACGCCGAAACCATCGAATACGATAGTCCTCCTCCCGGAATGTCGAAAACATCGATCAGATTCCAAAAGACGTTGTGGCGAAGCGAGACGCGGCGCTCGATGCGGAGAAGGGGGTTCTTTTTGCAGGTCTCGACGAGACCCAGGGCGTGGCACTGTGGGTAGAACGAGGCCAAGCGATCCTCGTGCAGCACTATCCTCCGAATGCATTGACGATGGTACTCGGCGTCTCTTTTGAAAGCAGAACGAAGGAAGGAGATGGCGACGGCGGCCGCAGAAATGCGGAATCTCGGAGTGTTTATTCCGGGGCGGTTTTGCTGGGCCAGACGCCGGGGAAATAGACATCCTATTCGCTGCAACTTGGCAATGTTTTTGTCAGAAGGATCGTCCCAGGGCTCCAAGCAGCAATTGATGATCGAATCGGCATCCACGCGACTGTCGGGCATGGCCTCCGAGGGATTCTCGTCTAGGTGGAATCTCCAGGCCTTGTTTACAGCCCAGGCCACGAGGGTGGGCTCGTCGACCTGAGCGTATTGCATTGCCCTTCTCGAAAATCGGCGGTGAAAGGACGGCGCTTCCCCGTAGGTTCCCTTGCGTCTGCGGTGGTGTGGACTCCCCTTTTCGGCCATGATTCGATCCACGAGAGGACCGTACTGCGGAAACTCTGCCTTGAGCCGCTGGGCGGATGCAGGTTTCAAGCAGCCCCCGACGTAATGCACAAAATACCCGAGGGAAATGTCGACATTGTTCAGCCACAGGCGCTGAAAGCTGACATGTCTCCGTCCATGCTCTCCCGTTAGGTCCACGGTCGTGAACGTGATGCCGTTGACCCGCAGCCCAATGCCTCTCATTTCCTTTGCGACTTGCTTGCATGTGAAGATGAGTGCTTGGTCGATTGGTCCGTGGTTGGTCCTCAATCTGAACATTCCTGACGCGAAGGCGTCGTTGTCGCAGATATAGCCTCCGTCAACCCCGAGGTAATGTTCGTAAATCAGAATTCGAATCTCTCCTGGAATTCTGAAGAAAGGGCTCTTTGACGAGAGGGTGATACTGGTATCCATGACGTAGAATGAGGTTTGTGGTTGGGAGGTGATGGGTGCTGTCAGAAACGAGCCCGCAGCGCCAGTGGCCGTGGAAGTGGATTTTGGCGCCCCGTAACGGCCGATAACATAAGGAATGGCAGGGACGACGGGCGATAGGGACGACGGACGATAGGGACGAAGGATGACAGACGACAGGAGCAGCATACCTAGATACCTAGGGAAAGACAGGAACAAGGGAAGATGGACGCAGTAGTGGCAATAGGTAGTGACGGACATTGGAAAGGGAAGTCAAGATCAACCAAGTCGTCAGACTCAACGCATTGGTCTCCGAACTTGCCCCTGGAAAACGTGAGCATTAGATGGAAACGAAACAGTGCTGGACAATCCATCAAAGAAGGCCAGAATCATCAAGCTGCCCAACGCAAACTCCAAAGAAGGCATTCCGGCTCAGATCATCCTCGATGAGGGCCGCCCCGTCAAAGCGACCCAAGCACCGGTAAAGCGTCACTGCCCGTCGTATAAGTATACTTCAGCGTTCTGGCTTATCTGGATGCCTCGAAGGTCCACCTTGGGCGCTACTGGCGGCAGCTAATGCGGGTATCCCGTCGTGGCGTGCATTAGGTGTCTGATGGGAAAACTTAATGTTGTGGCGTGTGGAGCTGGAAGCCTGACTGGAGGCGGAGGAAGGCACGCGACGACCATGCTTTCTGATATCGACAGAGCGATCCATCAGGGTCCGAGAGGCTTACCAGTCCACCAAGGTACCTACCTAGTTTATATCCCGGGAGATACCTAGGTACTGGATACCTGGCTATCTATAAAAGGTAGGAACTGGACTAGAGGAGGGACTTCCATTCTTGCCTTCCACCCAAGCATCGAACACACCTACCCTCCCGTCATCTTTGCCGCATCGCCACCGACCTCCTTCCCGACTCAAAAGTCCCAGTCAAAATCCATCTTTCCAGACACCCCGGACTACGCCACACCGAAAATGCCTACGATCTACGGTTACGACATATCGGAGGAGCTCGTCTCGATCGCCGTCGGCTCCACCATCCTCACCGTGCGCGACAGGCTCTTCGGCATCCCACCGCTCCGCTCCCGCGACGACGAGTTCTTCCAGGCCCTCGGTACGCGCTGGTTCGCCGTGCAGGACGCCCTGCGCGTCCCACCGCGGCTCGGCCTCTTCTCGCCCGAGCCCGGCCCCGTGCGCGCCGCGGAGGCCTATTTCTTCGCCGACGCGGTCCGCCACCTCGCCACCGCGGGCATGGCCGCCTGCCTCCTCTCGACGTGGCGGAGGCTGCCCCTGGTGGAGGGGTTCGTGATGGTGTGCGACGCGCTCTTCCCGGCGCTGCTGGGTCTTTACATTTACGTGTGGGTCGCGGGGCGCCTGGCGAGGTTTCGACACTCCAAGTGGGTTGGGCTCCTTCTCGTGGTGTCGTTTCCGAGGCGATGATTATTGTACTTTAAGACCGGTTCTGAGCGATGTTGATGGACACCCTTCGCGACTGCTTGCGTCGGATCTATTCTTGCGGTAGGAGGGGAGATGCCACAGCCCTGGCGTGAACCCGTTGCTGTTGAGGTTGACTCCTCCTACCTGCCCGGGTTGGAAGATGTGACGAGCCCACAAGGTCTCGCGTACCCAGTACGTCACGATTGCCTCTCGGAAGGAGCTCTGCTGACCGAGGTTTCAGTCGTACCCAGGCCTGCTAACTTCCTAGGTACCTATCTAAGTACCTACCTAAGGTACCTAGGTAGTTACGGAATCGATGCCTCCTACCATACCTATGCAACTACCTGCCTCGGTATTCTTCTTCGTATCTATCTACTTAGGTACCGTACCTAGGTATCGTGTGGTCTTTCACATCGTGGAAAGAGCGGGTGATGGGCTCCTGGCTGTAGTTCAACTCGATTCGGTCTTCCCGGTGTCTGCGCGCCTTGCTCTTCTCTTCCTACCAGGCTAGGTCAGGGAAGTCGCAGCTCTTCAAGACTACAACCTCCTGCAGATAATAAACACATACCTTCCTTCCTTCCACTTGAATCCTGTGACTTTGGCCTGAAATGGACGGTCCTTCTCATACACCTGGGCTACGCACCTCGGTACGCTCCGAGGCTCCCAGGCTCCCAGGCTCCCAGCGCCTGGTATATAATCTCGACCTGACGGAGTGCGTTTCTGCTTTTTTCCCTTTTTCTTCTTCACCGAGAGCATCTCACCCCCAATCGTACCTTGCTACCTTCAACATGGTTAACCACCTCTACAAACCTCTCCTCTCTGGCATTCTCTTTTGGGTGCTTTTGCCCGTGCTAAGGAATGGTATTGAACATCTGTTCCGACAATTCTACGGTGCTATCGCCGAACGGGTTGCCGATTACCTCGCGCGGGTGACCACCGACATGATCATGAACAAGGTCTCCGAGTTCTTCATGTCGTGGATCCGCGCACCTTAGGTTGTCTATCTGTAATGGTTGGACGCCCTGGGGGTGAGCCCAGGCCTGCGCAACGACGGGATCTTCGCTGGTCGTACACACCCTTCGGGGGCCCATGTGTCGGCATCATCAGCGGGGACAATTTTTGGAACTTGCCTTCACAGGCCTCGCCGCTGGTCGTACACGCCCTCTGGGTGCCACGCGGTTGAGACTTGATCAGTGGGCTGGGGGTTCATCACAGTGGGCTGGGGGCCTCGGGTCAAGACGACTTCGTTCACGTCTTGACCCAACAATCGGCAAGATAAGTACTTTGCCCCCATCAAAACTTGTGCCTTTGCTGACGTTCAAATCTCGATAGTTCTCTTGATCGGCCGGGTTGGCAGCTGGTCTCGAAGATTAGCGACCGTCCCTCTCTTGCCACATGCTCAACGAGACAGGTAATCCAACACCTTGCCTCCACCTTCCTTTGTTTCTCTGCTAACGTCCAAAACTCGACAGTTCTCTTCTTCAGACCGCTGGACGACTGCTGAATACCACCGAAACATGCATCGTTTTGGTCTGCCTCGACTGGGCTGGGCGTTTTGGGGCAGGGTACAGGGCGGCCACAGCGCCACGGTAGGAAGGGATGGAAGAAGCGGGTGGCAGTAGAGCATCGCGAGTGGAGGAACACTGTATGGAACGCTGGGACAATAGAGCGGGTGAACGCCGAAGAGGCTTGGTGGCAGTGTTTTGAGCGATCTCAGCCTAGGTATGGTACAAATGATGCTACGTGTTGCCTGGCATCGGGCGAAATCCTTGCTGAAGAATCCAATGGTCCCTGCTGTGCCTACTGCCTTCGCTGTCCCCACTGTCACGGGCAACAGCGATGACAGCGATGACAAGGAATGCGGGAGAGGACGTGAGCATCAGTGGCAGCAAAAACCGGTGTCACATCCGTGAAAGCCTGGGCGGACACTGGTCTGGGGGATGGGACCATCAATGGCGCTGTTCTTATCTTCACGTAGGAACTTCATGTCCTTCCCATGCCTCAAAATACAATCCAAACCTCCAAGAAGGCCTCAGCCTCCACCCTAAATCTTCCTGAGCTTGACGTAGCACTGCACCGGATCCGTCGTCAGCGCCTCCACCGCCTCCGACCCGTCCCACCGCGGGTCCACCGTCCGCATCTCGAACGTCCAGACCAGCAGGCACAGCATGAACCGCATCTCGAGGTACGACAGCCTCTTCCCGAAGCACGCCCGGGGCCCGTGGCCGAACGTCATGAACGGCCCCGCGTTGCCGTCGAAGACTTGCTGTTCCGGGTCCTCCGGGTCCGCCCTGAGCCAGCGCTCGGGGACGAAGTCCCTCACGTCCGCCGGGTCCCACACGCCCGCGCGCTCGGCGGCGTGCTTCGCGCTCTCCGTCGAGCGGCGCGACTCGTCGACGGGGACCGCCGGGTGGAGGTAGCCCGGCCCGTTGGCGAGGAACATGACCAGCGTGCCCTTCGGGATGCGCCGGCCGAGGATCTGCGTGTCGACGAGGGCCTCGCGGCTCGTGATGGGGAGGGTGCGGCAGCAGCGCAGGATCTCTTCGGTGACGGCGTCGAGGTAGGGGATCTGGGAGCGGAGGATCTCGCGGGCGGAGGGGGCGCGGTTCTCGGCGGCGGCGTCGGGGAAGGCGGCGCGCAGGGCGGACCGGAGGCGGGACTGGGCGGGCTGGTGGCGGGAGATGAACTTCAGGCCCCAGCGGAAGGCGGAGGATGTGGTCTCGTGGCCTGCGACGAGGTAGCCCAGGAGCTGCGGCGGAAAGTCAGTGCAAGATTCGGGGTTGGAGTGGTAATCGGCAGCGCACCTCGTCCCTGATGGTCTCTGAAAAGTAGTCAGGCACCCGCTGCTCCTTCTCGGCGATGGACCTCTCGCGCAGGATGATCTGGTCCATCGCGCAGCGCGGCGGCTCCGCGGCCTCGAGCCTCTCGACGGCCCTGGCCAGCTCCCTATCCGCCCACTCGCGCTCGCTGGCGAAGGCGTTCCTGACGCGGTCCGTCCGCCGCATCAGCCAGTTCTTGAGCCGCGGGCTCGGCGCCTTGAACGCGGTGCCGACCATGTTGGTGATGATGTGGAACGACTCCGTCTCGGGGCTGAGGGGCAGGTTGGGCAGGTCGACGGGCTCTTCGGGGTCTTCTGTGTTGGTGGCCGGGGCCGGTGCTGCCTTCTCGAAGTGGGCGACGTTGCCTGCCGTCACGGTCGTCGAGGGGTCGAGGTCGAAGGCGACGGAGGTGATGATGTCGAGGGCGGCGTTGTGGATGTCCCCGCCCGCCTCGAAGGGGCGGCCGCCGGAGAGGCGGGCCTTGAGGTCCCAGAGCTCGAGGAGGCGCGTGGCCTTGTCGTAGATCTGCGGCGCGGAGACCTGAAAATTTCCCCTCAGTCAGCTTTCACAAACCATGCTGATGCCTCCTAAGGGCTCACCTCGTGGAGGAAGGCGGGCGTCATCAGGTCCCGCACGAGCTCCCTGTTCTTCTTGAAGCGCGGGTCGTCGTCGGCCATGGTGATGTGGTGGTTTGGGATCGCGCCGCAGAAGATGGCCGCCACGACGCTGCTGCGCTTGAACTCCCTGAAGCGGCGCAGGCAGATGTCCTGGATCTCGACGGGGTCGGCGCAGATGACGATGGGCCGCGTAAAAGGGAGGAAGAAGAGCTGGACGAGCGGGCTGTCGTGGCGCCGGACCGTGGCGGAGAACCAGTCCCGCCGCGAGGGGGCGGAGCGCAGGTGCACGATGTCGCCGAACAGCCGGGCCGCGGACTCTGGGTTGTACGGGATGCCCGGGAGGGGCTTCGGGAGGGCGAGGAGGCGGAGGAGGTAGAGCGCGACGGCGCCGGCGGCGACCCAGGCCGCTAGGGCGGAGGGGGACCAGACCGACGAGGAGGACATTGTTGCCAGCTAGTCGAGGGCAGATAGGTGAGGCCTAGTAGCGTAAATGGAGATGCAGCTGGATGGCGGAGGTGTCCAAGATATGCCCCGCGGGCGCTTCCAAGGGAGACTGCACAATTTTATTACATCGCTGCTCCCCCTCGGCCTTAACGACCGGATGACGAATCTAGGGCCTAGGCATCTCGGTAGGAGGAACTTTAGTAGCACTTTTGATAGGTGCGCGCGGGATCCTTCAGGCTGCGACCGATGCGGCGAATGAGGGTAGAAACGCCCATTCCAGTGCCGTCATTGCCGATCGACGAAGGATCGCAAAAAGCGAGTTCCTGTTTTCTTGGTGGTGGGCGGTGGTCCAATCACAAGCGGGACGGGGAAAAGAAGGCAAGGAGCTGTGAGAATTTAGTGTGCGACCATCCTGTCTTGAGACAAGAGAGATTCTCGGTATATTGAGACGTGGAAATTCCTTTGCGCCTTGGAAGGCAGGGGAGTGCGTTCTGATGACGGATAAAAGCCTATTAGCATTTGATGGGGGTTGGGGGGATACCTCGTTATCAGGCGACGTGCATACGCGTAATTTTGATACAACCGAGGGGATGCAAAGCGTATCAGGGCTAGGAGACCAGAAAGCAACTTGGTCTTTTACATCTAGGTATGCATTCGGGAAGCCTGTCGCTGCGAACATTTGCGCAAAAAGAACAACATACGCGGGTCTCTGGGTTTCGTCACTCAACCGCCAAGCCTATAGACCATCAATCCTTCCGCGGATAGCAAAAGCCCGCAACATTTACCTAACTTAGGAGGCGAATCTACAGAATGTCAGACGTCAGCCGCAGCCGCGCGACCCGGTCGCCCCGTCATCGCAGCGTGTTCAATGTGACTCCATGAAATATCGACTCACGCAGCGAAACGTCACCCAGAAGAGGGCGAAGAGCAAAAACGGCGAGAGCATCGCCGTCAAGAAAAGGCAGCGGCTCCTCAGAGAAAGCCGGGGCCAGACGGCGGCGGCGCCAAAGGACAGGACTATGAGGCCCGCGTAGTTGACCGCCTCGTGGAAGAGGACCTCCGCCTTGCTGTTGACGCGGCACGGCCTGGGCGACCAGAAGTCCGTCATCCGGAGCGGGGTGCGTGCGTAGAAGTCCTCCTCGAGCTGTCGCAGCCTGACGGCCTGGCAGTACGGGTCGTCGTAGTCGCGGAAGCCACGCGGACCGACGTCAAAGTACCATACGAAGGCGTAGTGGAGCGCGAGCGCGACGGACGTCGACACGATGCTGCGCGTCGGAATGTCGTACCCGTACACTGTAGGCATCTTTTTGATTGCCGGTGGCGCGGTGGGCGTCCAAGACCAGGAGGATGCTATTACCGGCAGGCAGCCTGGCTTGATTCTCAATTCCCGCGGGAAGGGGGTGGTCACGTGGTGGTGATGCGGCACGGTACCTGGGTACTAAGGAAAAAAAAAAAGAAGGTTCTCTCTGATGTTGAGGAAGGTGAAGAGCTTAGGTACGTGTCTTCTCCTTCCGCTACGACACTCTTATACACAGAAATACACTGTAGGTAGGTACCACTACCTGAACGTGTCCATACAGATTCAAGTTCCAGCGGTTTGGTTGGCTGAAGCTCTCATCACAGGTGCCTTTCATTGGTTGAAGTCTTGACTTGGCAAGCTGATTGCTGCGCCCGAGAGGTAGCAAGATACTGGTGCCTAGAGGTGTCGTTAAGCTCCCTCTGCTACACCACGTTTTTCCTCGGACACGTACGCCACGATGAGTACATTCGATATCGTCACGCAGTGTCTCCACGATTGTTGAACCGAATGTGCTATTACCTATTTACCTACAATGTGAGGAGCAAGGGCGGTTGCCGTCGCTGACATATCTAGGAGCGTGGGTACCTAGGTAGGTACCCAGATACTTTGGCTCCGTGAGCTTGGCGATAAGGTTGCAGGGGTCCCATATGGAAGTGGGTCTTCCGACGTCTTGGATGATCACCCGAGCTCCGAACCATTGACCTAAGCTCCATCCTGTCCAGGCCCAGGTATCTTCTCGAAGCATATCCGAACATACACAACTTCGTCCAACGGCCCCAAGAAGCAAGTCAGTTCAAACCGTCTATCATGGCACACGGTGAGTCAACGTCCGTTGGTCAAAATGTCAGACCTTACTAAGAATCAAAGCATCGCCCCATGTCCACAAACCCTCGTCGTATCCGATACGGATACTCGCCAGCTCGACGAAATAAGATGGCCTCCCCACAAGGCGAGACTTTCCCTCCTCGGCCCCGCGCCCACCATGGAGTTTATCTGCTTGCCATCACTTCGTAGCGCCTTGGCGCGAATATATCCCCGACGCCCTCTCGGTTGTTGTCGAGCGCATACGAGAGCGAGCGCCCTTAATCTCGACAACCGGGTGTCTCCGCGAGGCTTGCCGCCAATCAGAGACTCTGAAAAGCCGGGCTGCAGACTTTGGTCTGGACCGCTCCGTCGAGTTATCCCCTTCTCGGTACGTCCCCCAGCAGACATCGTCAACTTTGAATGGCCGCTGTCAAAGACGTCTGCTGATGTTGTGGGGAGGCTGGATGGGCTTCGGAGAGGACCCCCTTTTCGTAACGACACTTGCAGGCACGCAGAAGCGACGATGTATATCACCCACGACAAGCCACCATCACCGACCTGGTGCCTTCTCTCTTGCCCTTGTTCCCCGGTCTCTCTTTTTTTCATCGTCGGAAGCGTGTTAAGGGGAATCTGACCGGTTCAAATTCCAACAGCAGCCGCTCTTATCTCCTAACCATTGTCAATCGTTTTTAGAAAACCCAAAAAACCACACATTCGTTTCACGCCAATCCGTCGAATTCATTCCTTTCACAGACCCCGAGGAAACCACGAGCAAAAATGCCTTCCTTCGCCTCCACCACCCTCCTCGCCCTCGCGGCCTCCTCGGCCCTCGCCCTCTCCGCTACCTCGGCCAAGTCCGACCTCGACGGCTCCGTCTGGAAGGCCCTTTCCGAAGAGGCTGCCACCGCCGGCCCCGCGACGTCCTTTGGCCCGCAGCGCCGCAACCGCCCGGCCAAGCGCCAGTCCGGCTTCAACCCGCCCGCGGACCTTGCCGCGCCGCTCAAGGAGGTCTGGGACCACTACGAGAAGACGTACGACGGCAGCATCTTCAACAACAAGAACTGGGGCTGGGACCAGATCATGGCCAACAACGGGTGAGTCTCATGAGCTTCTAGCACAGACATACATGTCCTGACCGACGACAGCTCCCTCAACATCTGCGTCCGCTGGGACTCCACCGCCACGGTCACGGCCGCCCAGCGCGCCAAGATCGCCTCGACCTACGCGGCGCAGTACCAGAAGTGGTTCAAGTGGCTGTACGGCTTCGACGGCTTCCCCTATGATGACATCGCCGTCAACGTCGTCGGCTGGGCCGTCCGCGACAAGGCCCTCCTCGAGGGCTCCACCGACGGCATCGACGTCTACACCACCTTCAGGGACCCCGAGGGCGTCCCGGCCTGCGACCCCGGCTGCGAGCGCGACGCCCACCTGGACGACGACTACTCCCGCTGCAAGGGCGGTGCTATGCGCCACTTCGGCCAGTCGCTCTGGCTGACCGACGGCCTGCAGGGCGGCTTCGGCTACAGCTGGGGCCAGCAGATCGGCCGCGAGTACATGATCAACAACCTCGACTCGGAGAGCATCCACATTCTGCTCCACGAGATGGTAAGTTGAGGTCTGGAGTTGGAAGTGGATTTTGCTGACGTGATGTTCTGTAGGGACACACTTTCGGCCTCGATGATTGTAAGTCTTTCCTAACCTCTTGATGAATACATGCTAACATAACTGCAGTCTACGGTATGACACTTTCTTAACCACAGATTGACCCGAACTAACACGCACAGACTGGACTCCCACCGGCCAGTCCAAGTTCATCATGCTCGCCGGCTCCTCCATGGAGATCACCGACTTTGACGGCTGGATGTACCGCAACTGGTGGCACGAGCTCTCCCAGAACCGCAAGTGGGCCAAGTCTGCGTCGTCTGCCGGCGCCGCCCCGACCGTCAAGGAGGAGGCCGTCGCCCCGTCCACCGCTGCTCCCGCCGCCACCTCGGCCCCGGCTGCCGCCCCCGTCGAGGAGCCTGTTGAAGAACCCGTTGAGGAGCCCGTTGAGGAGACCCCCGCCGAGGAGACTCCTGCTCCCGCGACCACCGCCCCTGCCGCCAAGCCCGTCGAGACCGCTCCCCCCACCGCCGAGGAGCCCTCCGGAAATGCTAGCGGCGCCGGCACTGCTGCCCGCTGGTCCCAGTGCGGCGGCGCTGGTTACAACGGGCCCACGGTCTGTGCCTCGGGCTCGACCTGCACCAAGCAGAACGAGTGGTACTCCCAGTGCCTCTGAGGCTGCCGAGACCACGGGCGTTGCGAAGCGTCCCGGTGGCGTTTGCCGAAACTGCCGCCGGGAACAACGCTGGAGGAGACGTCGCAGGTGTCTCGAACATTTCTTGTGAAATTTCTGAACCGTATCTATTATCTAAGGACGTCACACATATCACTTCTAGCTGTACATAGATATTGATCAATCTCTCTTGCCTACTCTGTCGCTTGATTTTTCACAGGTTCTAATCACTGCCAACTCTGGATTGAGGCAGGACACTTCAAGAACTCATTGGGGCCAACGTCCGCTATGAGTCTTCGACATTCTGAAGACAGGGGAAGAAAAGTAGGTGATCTTAGTCAAGCCGGACTCTACTTTCACGTAGATAATGTCCAAGCAGGCGTGAGGTTCTTCTTCCGCCTCTCGCGTCACCACCGCACAATCTTCACCACACACATAAATCCAAACCTAGAGTAGAGAGTAATTGGTATCAAAGCTAAGGAATCAGAAACCAGCAACGCAAAAAAAGAAGCAAACTTCAAAAACTAAAACTGCCCAACTCGATCCTCCCAGTCCCAACACGTCACAATCTCCGGATCCGAGATCCCTCTCCCAGAGGAGGCCTAATCCTTAACGAGCCAGAGACACACCACGGGCTTGCCGCCCGGCTGCCCCGTCCTCGTCGCGTCCCACCCCACCTCCGAAATGCTCTTCTTCATCATGTCCTTGTCATCGCCCGCGAAGCACAGGCCCTTGTACCACTTCCCGTTGCCCGCCTGCACGATCTCGAAGCACTTGTTCTTCTTGGGCGTGGCGTTGGTAGCGCCGAACCCCTTCAGGATTTCGGCTAAAGTGGTGTTGACGGGCACGTGGAACGCGGAGAACTGTATCCTCGCGTTGGCGGGGAGCTGCCACGGCGGCGTGGACGTGCGGAACACGTGGATTTTCGTATGAGAGGCGGGGAAGAAGTAGTTGTACCCGGGCTCGCAGCCCGTGCCGCCCGTCGAGTTGGACAGCTGCGCGGCCGGGTTGCGCGGGTCGAGGGACGGAAAGCCCGTGGCGGTGCGCGCGTAGGGCGCGGACTGGCCGGACGGCTGCAAGGGATAGGAGGTTTGAGGGGGGTAGCCTGCGTAAGGATGCATGTAGGCCGTCGAGCCCGGGTAGGGGTGCGCTGCTGCGTGGGGGGTTGAGTAAGAGTAGTATGCACCAGGGTGGTAGGCGACGTTACCGTATCCTCCTCCGGCTGCTGCGCCGTAGCCTCCGGGGGCGGGAGGGGCCCAGCCGGTGTGGGGCATGTAGGCCTCGCCGTAGCGGGGGAGCTGCATTCCCGTCGCGGGGCCCCAGGGGGGCCGGCGCGGGTCGGCGTCCGGGCCGTTGAGGGGGTTGGACATGGTTTTTTTTTTTTTTTTTGTTAGGAGATTGGTGAGATTAGTGGTAGTCGGGCTGCCAGGTGTTGACCCAGTTGCCGATGGCGGGATCGTACTGCGTCGTCCAGTGTCCTGGCACGGGTCCTGCGAGCGCCGGGTTCCACAGGTGATGTTCTTCGCGGGGCGGCGGTGGTGAAGAAAGACTGCTGTTGCTTTCTGAAAAGTTGAGGCTGGTGAACTGCGAAGCCAAGTCTGATGATGAATCTCAGGAGAAGTTAGCACCCAAAAGTTCTTTTTAAATAGTGCCAGGATTTCTTCGTCTCGAGATGCAGTGAATCCTCGCAAACGAAAAAAATACAGTGAATGTTCAAGCAGAGTGACTCACCGGACTCAGACTCTTCCTCTTCTTCACTCTCACTCTCGCTGTCGCTCTGCTGGCCGCGGACGTCCCGCTGCAGCGCAAAGATCTGCGTGCTCCAGACGGCGTTGTGCCGCTCGTCGTAGAACGTCCCGACGATGAGCCAGCCCCACCAGCCGCGCGGGGAGCAGTGGAAGTACTGCCCGATGATGAGCTTGTTGGCCGGGTAGGGGAGGTATTCCGCTTCTTCTTCTTCGTCGCCTTGCGTTGCGGGGGGTGAGGTCTGGGACGCCACGTTGGGTGTTGTGCGTGGATAGATACGGATGGGGATGTGTTGACTAAAGGGGGATATTCGTAACGTTGTGCGGGAGTGATGTTTGCTTGTTTGATGTGTGTTGGAGAGCAGCAGTGACTGCGGATTGTTTGATGTTTTTATAGGCTGCTGATGGTGAGGGTGAGGTTGGCAGTGAATGAGCCGTGAGTCGAAGGGGGGGAATGTATGACTTGCGGTTGTTTGATGAGATGATCGGGGCAGTCACGACGGTGATGCAGGCTTGCGATGCACCTGGCCTCGGACGAACTGGCGCGGGACGGTGTGTCTGTTGGAGCAGTGAATCATGGCCGGCGTTCGGATCTTGCAAGTCACCAAAGTAGTGGGAGATTCAGTCTCGTGTGTGTAGGAAATCAACATCGTGAAATCGGTGAATCAGTATCTGTATTGTTCATCCTCGAAGTGAGTTCTGTGGTGCTGGGCCGGCGACGTGCGGCGCAAAAGGTGGCGCGTGTCGAATGTGGCTGTGCCGAATCTATTCCCGTCCCGAAATCCAGGTCCCAGGTCCACGGGTCTTCCCCCTGAAGCTATTCATAGGTATTCCCTCCTCCCCCTTTCTTCCTCTGGGCGTATGCAAGCCAACATCCGGCCCGTGCAATCGCCCCAGCGTCGTCTCGAAGCAGCCATCTGATTCTGAGCTTCCACCAACTTTCGCCGCCAAAAGGGAGGTGACCGAGTCAGCGGCGTGGCCGTCCCGTCGCCGCCCAATGGGAAGCTGCGGATGCCTCACTCGTCGTCCGTCTCCACCGCAGCTCCCTGTCTTTGATTGCCAATCTCCGGTTGCGAGATGGCCTCCTTTCTCAGAGGGAGTCTGGCTGTGTGTCGTTGCTGGTAGGCGAGTCGCTGGTGGCAGGCGTGATGTCTCTGGGCAGTCCGTCGTGCAGCGTCGCCGGTCGCGTGGTCTCAAGCTGCATCTGCGGGGTGTCGGTGACGATGACATGATGTCGTCCATCCACAGCCCGGCAGTTCGTCAGGCCTCACAAAGCTCCACGCGGCTTCAACGAATCCATTGCCGCAGTGCGTAGTCGTCCTTCCTCAGTCCGCAATCTCAATGTCCTCCTCGACGACCCTCACGGCGCCCGCCTTCTTCAGGTCGCCCACGTCCCTCCTCACCATCTTGCGCCTCTCGACCTCCGTCACCAGGCCCTTCAGGTACACCTCGGCCTGCACGGTGGCGCTGTACGACATGGCGGTCCAGCTCCACATGTTGCGCCGCTCGGCGTCGGCGCCCGCGGCCAGCAGCGTGCGCAGCACGAGCAGGTTGCCGTTGCCGCTGGCGAAGTGCAGCGCCGTGTTGCCCTCGAGATCGGCGCGCTGCACGGCGTCCCTCGCGCCGCCGGGGACGTACGTCAGCAGGATCTGCAGCACCGTGTCGTGGCCCCCCCTCGAGGCCTCCATGATGGCGTCGCGCCAGCGCACGTCGCGGCGGAGGATGGCGTGCGGGGCGCGCTCGCAGATGAGGTGGACGACCTCGGTGTGGCCGGCGGCGGCGGCGAGCATGAGGGCCGTCTGGTGGTTCTCGTTGAGCGCCGGGTCCGGGTCCTCGTGGCCGAGGTCGAGGAGCACGCGGCAGATGGAGAGGTGGCCGAGCTGGGCGGCGAGGTGGAGGTTCGAGTTGGAGAGGCCCTCGGGGGAGTAGTCCGGGTTGTGCAGGATGCCCGGGTGGGAGCGGAGGATGCGCTTAACGAGTAGAGCGTCGTTGGCCGTGATGGCGCGGCGCACGCGGAGGGAGGGCTCGATCCTGTGGTTGTTTCGTCAGTTGGTGTCGAGAGCTGGGGGTTTACGTCACTGTGGAGGGATGGCGCGTACATGATTACCAGAGTGTGTAGCTCAGTCTAGCAGGTGTGTCGGGGTGCCAGTGGCATTGCTGTAGACCCTGATTTCCAGAGAAGGTCGATGATTGTTTGCAGTGGTGGTGATGATGCTGGTGATGTTTGGTGCTGGTGTTGAGGACGGAAAGAGTAGAAGGGGAAGGAGGAGGAGGCGGGGAGGAAGGAGCTGGCACCCGGCAGATGGGACGAAATTAAGTACGGTGACAGACAGGTGCTGAACTTTAGCGGGCGCCAGCCTGGAAAGGCCCCTGAAAACGGCAGGGATGGCCCGGGGGCAGCGCAGCGCCAGCAGCGTGAGGTCGTATTAGCGGGGGAAGTGGGTCATTTCGGTGAAGGTCACTGCACACCGAGAGCACATTTGGGTTAGACGCCATCAGAGACACCGTTCACTGGAGTTCGTGAACAATGGGACGCTATTGAGTTTGAGCATCCGAACTGCAACAAGACGCCGAAACTCTGTGAGTAGGATACTGAGAGTTTTGATTCTATTTGTGGTACATACTTCCGCCCTTTTTAGATGAGCAGAGGCGTTGGAGATTACATCCCTGTAGCTCTTAATCACCCTGTGACGATACGAGAGCTTCCTATTGATGCATCCCAGCTATATCGCTAAAAGGTCAAATAATAGATGCTATATCAGATCTGGTTGACACTATTTACAACGAGTCTGACTTCTGCGATTGGATACTTCGCTGCGCTTCAGCTGCATCTGTCAGATCTCACTTGATCAACCGGGAGATCAGCACGACTTCCGTGTGCGTTGCGTCGTATGGGGATCAACCTTGTCCACCCTCGGTGCTTCTTAAAACATGTCCGGATTGGCCAAATCATCGTTCGACACATCTCCAAAGTTGCAGGTTGGACTTTTGTTTTATTCCTTCGTGGCACTCCATGCATACTTAATTCATGTACGGATATCGTGGATGGAGGAGACCGTGTGTCACGTGCCCCTCCACCCTCTTGTACACTGTGTACCTAGGTAGCCTCTAGCAACCTCCACTTCAGAGCTTCCCTCCAGCATCCAACCTCATAAGCAGCCTCGATACATCAGCATGATACCCGAAATCATGCCCATCAATCACCCACTCAAGCAGCCGCGGCATAGGGCGTGCCAAACGGCTCCAGCTCCGTCCCCTCTACATCGACATACCCAAACTTGGAGCCGTCGCTGTTGTCCGCCATCCCCTGCGCCCACTTCTGCATCGACGCCTCAAACACCGCCTTGTGGTCCTCGCGGCTGAGGTCCAGCGGCTCCTTGTCCCGCCCGACGAGACGGATCCTATCACATGTCAGTGACACAGCGCCTTTTTTCAAACACCACAGCGGAGATCAACTTACTGCGTCCCGGCCAACACGTTCGTAACCGCAAAATTGTCCTCCTCAAGCAGCGTCCGGATCGAACCCCCAACCTCGCCTCGAGTCAACTTGGCCCCGAAGTCAAACTCGTTGCAGACGGGCCTCGCAAGCCCGACCCCGTCGGCGCTCTCCAGCGCCGCGACCATGGCCTTGGCGGTCCTCAGCCCGCCGGTGACGTACCCCCTCGTCTTCTTCAGCTGCGGGAGGATCCCGTCCGCAAAGTCCAGGAAGAAGGCCTCCCGCTTCCTCGTCGACTCCCGGCGGTGCGCGAACGCGAGGGATTGGTACGTTCCGCCCGACAGCTCGACCCAGTCGAACCCGCGCTCCTCCAGAGAGGCACAGAGCTCCGCACAGTCGGACGTCGAGAACCCGCCGTCCTGGAACTCGACGCTGTTGACCTTGATGGCGAGGCCGAAGCTCTCGTCGGGCACGCGCGCGCGGATGGCGGCGGCAATGTCGAGGATGATGCGCGACCGGTTGGCCAGGCTCCCGCCGTAGTTGTCGGTGCGCTTGTTGGTGCTCGGCGCGAGGAACTGGGCGAGGAGGTAGCCGCTATCATCCGTCAGTACAACTCAAGCATCAAGAGAAGAGAGGGAAAAGGAGGGACGCACTGCGCTGCGTGGAGCTGCACGCCATCAAAGCCCGCCTTGTAGCAATACTCGGCCGCGCACGCAAACTGATCGACGATCTCCCTGATCTCCTTCTCCTCGAGAGCTCGGGGCTTCGCAAACTTGAGACCCATGACCTCCCCCTCGAGCTGCACGTCGCTGGCAGAGACCGGGTGCGGGTTGACGTTCTCCGCGACCTGGCGCCCGGGATGGCTCAGCTGCGCGAAGCAGAGACTGCCGTGCTTCTTCGCGGCCTCCGCCACGTCTCGGAACCGATCAAACCGGTCTCCTTCGAATGGCGCCCCCGGGGGGATGATGGGGTTCCCCGGAGCCTCGAGCTGGTCGTAGTCGAGCATCACGTTGCCCGTCAGCACGACGCCGTACCCGCCCTCGCCCCAGCGGCGGTACACGTTGATCAGCTCCGGCGTGGGCACGCCGCGCCGTTCGGGGACATTAGCGTCCCATGTCGAGAGGCGCTCCGTCATGGCCGCCTTGAGCAGGCGGTTCGGCGCCGTCTTGCCGCTGAAGGCGAAGGGGAGGGGTTGAGCCAGGGGAGAGGCGTCGACTGTCTCGGCGGTGTGTCTTGCGGGTGCCATATTGGTGGTGGAGGTTCGGACCGAGTTTAAAGACGATTATGGTTGTTCGTTGTGTGTGCTTGTTCATGGTGTTCAAGCTCCCCAGGACCGCGGCCTCCCTTTTGTATCACCTCGCCATCTTCGCTTTTTGCCCCATCACGTCCGGCGTCTTTACTAAAGCAGTGGAGAACCTAAAGCCCATCCCCACGTACCTAGCCAAGTCGTCAATGCTTTGTAATACTACTCGACGGAGGCTCCGGGGGAGATTTGAAAACCTCGACGCACAAATCGCGCGTGGTATCAGGGTAGGTATTTGTCTGGCTACCTAGTGGTAGTCACATCCAAGGCAGGGGTACGTACATGCATGTAACAAGACGCCTTCCGGTTGTGGAAGAAAGCTAGCTCACTAGAAGAAACTAGCCCACCAGTATCTAATTCCCGGTTATGGGGGGGGAGAGAACCAGCTCGCTGTCGTCCTAACCCCGAATTTCTTTGTCATGATGATCTCTCAATGAGCCCGCGAGTCCCCACGCCGACGGACCGACATTGTTGTCACTCGTCTGCGTCATGGTGGAGAAGGGAGCGGCACCCCGCGATGTCACCACCCTTCACCAAGTATTTGTCACAATTGCCAACACTATTGCCGAGGTACACATGGAATACCACGCGCGAACGCAGGTATATCCCACGTACCGAGCTAAGGATTATTAAGCTCTCTCGTCCCTGTCACGATCCCATAACACCGGTCGCTCGTGGTCCGCGGCCGGCGCCCGGTCTCGGATCCGTGCGTCGGCCGGGGGAGCACCGACTAACACCGCGAACCTTCTATTCCAAACAGGCGTCAGCTCCGTTTCCGCACGACGACTTATCAAGACAGGGACAATGCCCACCACCGCGATTAAAGAAATAAAAAACAAAAAGAAAAAGAGCAAGGCAATGAATGCCACGAAAACCGCCCACGCCAATAAATCAGTCCGCAAGCCTTCCTCACAGCCAAAAAAACAAGTCATTCCACATCTCTACGATATTCAAAGAGGTTAGAGACACCACAAGCAAAAGGATACTGCGCCGAGGGGGAATCGAACCCCCGGCTCCCCGACGCTGCTGGATGGCAACGGAGAATTTTACCACTAAACCATCGGCGCTGGTTCGAGCTGATTTGATGCTGAGTCAGGTTCTGGAGCTGCTCAAGGCGCGTGGGGGCAAGGCCGAGTCGTGATGTTTCCGCAGCGTCCCGGCCGCTTTGCCCGGGCCGGGACGCTTAACCTGCCGGTTTTAAGAGCTTCCCCGGACGCGAAAACATGCGATTCCAATAACTACACGGGTAAAACCCCTCTCTATATAAGAGTGCTTTGTTCTCAAGCACTGTCTTTCCCGTCTTGCGTATCTCGTTCGTCCCGACACTGACACTGGAGTCGCCCCGCGTCGAGGTTCCACATCGCGGACCCGCATGGTCGGCCACGAACAAAAAAACCCACCACGCACCCGATATTAACCAATACTTCGCAGGATCAGACATCCAAGTCTTCGTGGCTCAGTCGGTAGAGCGTTGGTCTCATATTACAAGTCAGTATGACCCGGGCATCCAAAGCCAGGGATATCCAAAGGTCGGGAGTTCGAGCCTCCCCGAGGACATTTCTTTTGCTTTTTGTCGTTCCTGGACATGTCTTAGAGTCTTAGAACTTCACTAAGACTCTCCAGCTCATCATGTCTTGCCTGTTTTGCTTTTTCCTAGCTTCATTGACTTAAACGCTTCAACCACAGATTTCATAACCGCCGTCAACGACAAGGCACGTGCATCACAGCAACCGAACACCAGTTCATCCAAACGCTCGTAGGTTTTAAGATTTTGCCCAAGATCAATCATGTCGTCCAATCGTACATAAGCTTTTAACCGTGCACCCCAATCCCAGACCATGCAACCTACTCCCACGAGACGGCGACGTTCCACACGCGGCGGCCCTTGGCATCGAGACCCTTGGCCTCGCCGCCAGCGACGGCCCTCTCCTCGCCGATGGGCAGCACGACGTCGATACCCTTGGACAGCCACAGAGGCTCCCACTTCTCCCTCGCGCCCTCGACGACGGACGCCGTGACCTTGACGGAGATTTCCTCGCCGACGACCTCGTAGCGGATGGCGAACTTGTACTCGGCCTGCACCTCGCGCGAGATGCCGTCGTCCTCGAGCCACGAGTCCTCAAAGGCCACGCCCTGCACGTCCTTGGCCTCGACCTCGGGCTCGTTTCCGCTGACGGCGTCGCCGCGCAGCACGGGCGGGGGGAAGATCTCGACGCCGCGCCAGTCGTCCTTGGCCTGGCCGGGGAACTCGGGGTCCTCCTCGGCGCGCGACGTCGTGGGCAGGTTGCGGCCGACGGGCACAGCAGCGCCCACGCGCGCGAGCACGGGGATGCTCGCGTACCACGGCGAGTGCACGTCGTGCCACTTGCCCGCCTCGAGGTGCTCGAACGGCGCGTTGGTGTTCAGGAATCCAAAGTCCCTGCCGTCGCCCTTGCGGGGCAGGTACACCCTGGCGGAGTCCTTGCCCGGCTCGTACACGCCGCCGATGAGCAGCGCGTCGCCGAACCAGTACTGCGTGTCGCCGTTCTTGATCTCCTTGGTCCACACCTCCGGGTCCGACTCGTAGCCCCAGCCGGTCCAGCGCTGCGGCGGGTACGCCGTGCGGTGGGCGCGCAGGTTGAGGCCGTACGTGTAGGGCACCAGCTCGTAGCGGCGCTTGACAGCGGCGCGGATGGAGGGGGTGGCGGAGGGGTACATCCACGGCTCGATGACGCCGCCGATGAGGTTGTCGGCGTCGCTGGTCTTGAAGCAGTTGATGGTGAAGCGGGGGGAGTGCACGCCGAGCTGGATCCAGCGGGTGAGGTGCTCGGGGGTGGGCTGGGGGCCCTCGAAGCCGCCAATGTCGTGGCCGTAGCACTGTCGGGTTCAATCAGTATTGGAAAATCCTTCGAATATGTGATTAATGACTTACGTGGAGGAGGGAGAAGCTGGCGTTGAGGGCGAGAGAGTTGCCGCCGCGCATCGACTCCCAGGCGGTGACATTGTCACCACTCCAGGAGCTGCCGCAGTACCTCATGGTGCCAGGGGTGGCGCTGCGGGTGAGGACGAACGGGCGCTCCTCGGGCTTGCCCTCAATGGTGGCATCGTGGGAGGCCTTGCCCATGAGCTCGGTGTGGATGGCGCGGCCCCAGATACCGACGTCCTTGCGGTCGAGACCCTCGGGGATGGGCACCAGGTCCGGGTTCTCGAGGGCGCACTGCCACTGGTCGTCGGGGACGGTGTACTCGTTGTTGTCGTTCCACATAACGTCGATGCCGACCTTCTTGAGAGCCACCACGCCGTCGTACCACCACTGGTAGCCGGCCTTGCTGGTGAAGTCGATGTGGCTGCCCTCGCCGCTCTCGCCACCGCCGGCACTCCAGAGGCGCGTCACAGCCGTCTGGCCGGTAAGCGGGTCCTTGAAGAAGGCGCCCGCCTCCGACAGCTTCTTGTATTCGGGGTGGGTGGCCAGCACGTAGGGCTTGATGTTGGCCAGCAGGCGCACGCCGTGCTTGTGGGCCTCGCGAGTGAACTCTCTCGGCTCGGGGAAGCGGTGTCTGTTCCAGGTGAAGACGTTCCTCGTCTTGGGCTCGACCTCGGCGACGGTGTAGCCGGAGCTCATCTGGAAGGCGGTGCAGGGGATGTCGTGCTTCTCGCAGTTGTTGATGAAGCCCATGATGGCGTCGTGGGCACGCGGGGTGTCCTCCATGCTGTACTTCATGCCGCCACCGATGTAGCCCATCATGTAGCGCGGCACGCGCAGAGGGAAGCCGACGAGCTCTGCGTAGGAGCGCACGACGTCGGCAACGGTGGCGCCGAGGATGATGTACTCCTCGAGGCCGCCGTGGGACTGGCGGTGCACCTTGTAGGCTCCCCACATGCCGTCGAGCTCGGAGCCGATGGACCAGGTCGAGCGCGAGTGGGCGGTGGAGAAGACACCAACGACGCCCTCGGGAGTGATGTTGATGAGCAACGGGATGTGCTTGTAGAGGGGGTCGGTGCGGTAGGCATCGTAGCCGAAGGTGTCGGAGGCGGTGATGGCGAAGCCGCGACCGCTCAGGTCCATGGGCGCCGCCTTCTCGCCCAGGCCGACGTGGAGGGTGCCCTTCTTGTAGACGGTGTAGTGGGCGATGCCGGAGCCGTCGGCCGAGTAGGAGCGGAAGGGCAGGTCCTGGTGAAGGGGCTTGCCGGCGCCGTCCTTACCGAGGTGGAGGGAGAGGATGGGCGCATTTGACCACTCGATGGTCGCCTTCGCGGCGGACGTGGTGAAGGAGCGGGAGGAGTCTGAAGGAGTGGCGGACTCGACGTCTTTGGGGGACGAGTCGACGCTGGGACGGTGCGCGCTGGGGAAGGGCGGCAGCGGGCGGGAAGCGGAGGTGATTGTCGTGCGGAAGACGGTCGGCCTCACGACCTCGAAGGTGAAGGTGAAGGGCTCGATCTCCTTGTCGGAGGACTGCAGCTGCAGCGAGGCCGGGGCGAGGGCGGCGCCCGTGGCCTCTTGCGGCGCGTACTTTGTGGGTGTTCTCTCGTTTTGGATGAGCATTGTGACGGTATGTGAGGATGTCTGAGAGGGAATCTCCGGGCTCAGAGACGCAATCGTGACGCTGGTGCTTGCTGTGTTTTAACGTCGAGGAGGGGCAGACGCGACTGGGGGTAAACGCGGGGCACGAGAGAGACCTGGCGTCCGGAAGGGGAGCGGCAGACTCGTCGGGGCCTCGGCCGACATGGCGTCACGAGAGATGGGATGAAGGCCGAGCATCGCTTGGTTTCCAAGCACGACGGGGGCTAGAGTTGCCAATGGTGAACAGGTTCGCGACTCCAGACTTCCAGGGACTCGTGAGAATGGTAGCCCGAGGGCAAGCGGAGGGTCCGCGTCGTGCCTGCTTCGCGGGGTGTAATTGGAGAAGACGTCCAAAACGGGGGCGGCATCTCCACGTCGGCCGACCCGCCCCTAATGCGGCTAGCGTCACAAGTATTGCGGGGCTCGACGAGGTTCCTGCCGTATCAGCAATGACAGCGCCAATGCATCCGAGTTTCTCTGACTCGCAAGTGGAGCGTGTCGCAGCCGCAGTGGGTTGCGAGCTGTCATGCTGCTGTCGGATTCCCGGTGTTTCCTTCTTTTTTCGCGTTTCCAAAGGATTACACGGTAAAAAGCCGGAGAAGTTGCGGTCGCTTCGAGTGCCTGCCGCCGCAAGAGACGCTCGACGTCCGTGAAGTGGGTCGGTACCGGCAGTTTTGGGCCAATCAGTAATCACGTCGGAGGACCTCGGCCTTCTCCATGCCAATTGACGTGGAATCGGCCTCTTTCCCCGCACCCCTCACAATCCTCTGGGGACTTTGTTGGGGAAGGTGCAACCAAATTTCCCCAAGCTGGGTGCTCCCTCCTTCCTTCCCCGCGCGGAGAAGCCAAAATTGCTACGTACTGCTCAGATTCCTCACACACTGCTGACCGTCCTAAACTCCACTCTCTCCCCTTCACATACTGCGACTGGCCACTCGTGATGCCTCATCCCTCGGTCTTCGTCCCGCCAGCTGCTCATTTTGCAGTCGTGTCATTCGAAAACCATCCCATACACCCCGGGGACGGCACTCGGATAATGCCCTGATTTGTTTTTCTTCTCTGGCCCCCGGTCCTTTTTACCAGACATACGGTCTAGTGCTCTCCCGAAAGGAACTTTCCAATCCTGGACGCCAACGCGGCAACTGCTCGACGAGCCGTCAATTCCGTCTCATTCCGTTCTTGAGCCTCATTACCGACCAATCACATTCTCGTCCGCGCCCCCTTCCCCCCGCAACAAGCTTCCCAAGACCTCGCGGATCTTCGCCGAACATCCCTCCCTCCCCTGCCTAGCAGGTCTTGTCCCGATGCCCAGAGATACACCAGCGCCGCAACGAACGACCACGCCCCCCCCCCCCCCCCCTGGTCCTTCGGCGACCGAGTCGACGACTCGTCCGGGGGGCGCGTGTCGGCCGCCATGTCTTCCATATCATTATCACGTCGCCTCTTCCCTCCTTTTTCACGGCTTGCTCGACCGTCCCGTCCTGAACTCGACCCTCTCCTGCACCACCCAGACGCCTCTCCCGGTATCAGCTCACCTCAGGACTTCCACGACAACGCCGGCGCCATGGCCGACGACCAGAACAAAGCCCCCGTCGACCAGGTCGAGAATGCTCCCCAGCCCGCTCACCACCGCCGCGATGCCGCCGCGGAGCTGCTTGGCAAGTCCGGCGCCTCGCCGGAGCACCGCATCATCGTCACTCCGGCGGACAACAAGCGCGTGCTGAGGCGTATCGACATGGTGATCCTGCCCCTGATGCTGTTCGTCTACTTCCTCCAGGGCATCGACAAGTCTACCCTCTCGTACGCCTCCGTCTTTGGCCTCATCGAGGACACGGGCCTCGTCGGGGACCAGTACTCGTGGCTAGGCTCCATCGTCTACCTTGCCCAGCTGGTCATGCAGTTCCCCCTGGCCTGGCTGCTCGTCAAGTTGCCCATCGGCAAGTTCACCAGCTGCATGGTCGCCTTCTGGGGCGTCACCCTGTCGTGCATGGCCGCTGCCCACAACTTTGGTGGCCTGCTGACGGCCCGTCTCTTCTTGGGTGCCTTTGAGGCCTCGGTGGCTCCGAGTTTCGTCGCCATCACCCAGATGTGGTGGCGTCGACGTGAGCAGACGCTCAGAATCAGCTACTGGTATGCCATGAACGGCTTCACCAACATGGTATGTCCTCTAGTGTCGACAGGATCGTGATCCTCGCTTACCCCTCCAGTTTGGCAGTCTCATCACCTACGGTCTCGGCCACATCGCGTCCAAGCTCAAGGAATACCAGGTAACTCCGCCGGTCCGCTGTCGTCTTCGTCGCTAACACCGCCAGATCATATTCATGTTCTTTGGTATCATCACCGTCGCCTTCTCCATCGTCATGTTCCTCTACATGCCCGACTCCCCTGTTGAGGCCAAGTTCCTGAACGACAACGACAAGGTTATTGCCATTGAGCGTCTGCGCATGAATCAGCAGGGTGTCATGTCGCGTGAGTGGCGATGGGATCACTTTTGGGAGAGCATGCGCGATATCAAGACGTGGATCTGGTTCGCCCTCATCTTCTCCATCTCGTGGGTTTCCTCTCTAGTACTGTCTACGCAGCCTTACCTAACAATTCCCAGCATCCCCTCTGGCGGCATCTCTACGTTTGGCCCTCTCATTGTCAAGTCTTTTGGCTTCGACTCTTTCCAGACCATCCTCTTCAACATCCCCTTCGGTGCCGTGCAGCTCGTCGCCACCATCGGCGGCTCCTGGATCGCCACCAAGATCCATAAGAAGGGCCCCGTCATCGCCGCGCTCTGCGTGCCTCCCATCGCCGGCTGCGTCATGCTGATGGTCCTCCCCACCGACGCCAGCCAGAAAGCCGCGCGTCTCGTGGGATACTACCTCATCTCGGTCTACCCCGGAATCAGTGAGTTCCTCATGCCTACAGCACCAACTGGGCTCGTCACTGACACGTGCCAGGCCCCCTCATCTACTCGTGGTCCGCCGCCAACACCGCTGGCGACACCAAGAGGAAGTGCACCTCGGCAGCCCTGTTCATCGGCCAGTCGGTCGGCAACGTCGTCGGTCCCTTGCTCTACAGGCCGTCCGAGGCCCCCAGGTACTCCCGCGGCCTGCGGTCTAACCTGGCGCTGTACTGTGTCATCATGCTCCTCGTCATCGCCGCCAGCGCCTACCTCGCCTTCCTCAACAAGTCGCACGCCAACCGCCGCGTCGCCATGGGCAAGAGCGCCGTCATCATCGACACCAGTCTGTTCTCCGCCGAGGAGGCCGAGAGGATGCGCCAGGCGGGCCAGCCCGCCGGCAGCGACGGCCACGAGATGGCCGCCCCCGGCGAGGACGGCCTGCAGGAAAATGTCGGCTCGAGGGCGTTTGAGAACCTGACGGACCTGGAGAACGAGGAGTTTGTCTTTGTCTTCTGAGTATTCGGTGATCATAGTGGGCCTTATCGTTCGGATGTGGTGCCTCTCGACTCAAAGCAGAAGATTTCTCGAGTAATTGAACATTTACAGTATAACACTTGGCCCATCTGCTTTCACCGCCGTGCATGTCAGTAGATCCCATGGCTCTCGCAACTGAAATCGCCCAGTCTTCCGCCGCTTTGAGGTAGAGGGGATCACAAGGTCAGCCAATTGCAGACTGTTGCCGTTCGCCTGCCTCCACTTGCCTATTCACTGCAATATTAACCCACCCCGAGGCTAGACAGGCAAGGGTTAGTAAGCAAATGTGTCGACTTGGGGGAATGGAGTGTTTCCGCTGCGTTCGGTGCTTTGGTGTTTTGTGTTGAGGGTTATTCCGATGGTGTGGTTCCAGCCGTCTTGAGAATGGGTCGGTGGTTTGCGATGCTGTTCTTCTTGGTGTTTGAGTATTGTGTGATTTGTCGGTATGAAGATGGGCATGTCCAACACCCGTCGGCAGTGTAAATCTGGATCTACTGGAATCGACTAGTAATAGGGCGCATGTAGTAGCTGCGAAGATGATGCCTTGGTTTTGGAGGTATGGATGGGGTGTTTTGCTTGAGATGTGATTCACACCGTCTATGCGGAAGCTCTCGGGGTGGGTTAAGAATGCAGTGGATTCATTTTACGTTTGGAGCAGTTTGGAAATGCCAATGAGATCGCGTTAGTACCTGGGGTCTGTCAGTACTGTGGCGCTGGCTTCGTCGTCAGGCCGTTGTCATTCGCCGAATCAACATAAGGACCGACATATCGAAGTTCATAAACGCAGTGAAAAAAGGTTTGTGGTACAGCTGGCAGTCCGTCCGTGGTTGAGGACAAGGGGGATCGCTAGCATGACGCTGCAACAGTGGCGGGAGGCACAATTCCAACGCTGGCAATCGCGACGTACCTACGTACGGTGCGCTACGCATCGCGACACTTAAGAAGCTGCACACCACCCACCTAGCCGCCGCTGGGGTAGTAAGTAAGTAAACAGAGCGGGCCAATAGATTGAAGTTGTCATACCGTGCCGACACAACAGTAAGCCCTGCTAAGCACTTTGGGGTGGGCTGGACAAAAACGCTGACGGACGTCTCGCAACGGACGGCCTGGTTCGGCAGGGTCGTCGGTCAGCAGTCTCAATGCTGTCTACTAAAGTACCTACCTACCTAGCTAGGTAGGTAGATAAGGTATTAGAGCCCCCGGGGTGGGTTAAGATTGCAGTGAACCTAATATTAACGCGTACTTTTGAGAAACCGCCCCGTACTATTATACAGTGTCATTACTGGTCAAAGTCGTTGGTAGGATCTTCTTAGTGCTGACCGGGTGTGTAGCCTGCCTACAGTGGCAATCGAGTTGATCCTGCCTCTGCTTTTCATCAACAAGCGATGAGCCTGACTGACGATGTGATCTACCTGTAGAGGTTGAATTCAAATTCTCTGCTAGGTTACTGCGGAAGGCCATTGGCGGGGACGTATGCAGGAGCACAGGTGAGTCCAACTTTACACAGTACTACACTAATACAAGCAGCGAGAAGTGATTGTCATTCTCTGGCTACTCAGGCCGCATGCATCACGAATCCACCCGAGGCTGTTGACAGGTCCTAGAAGGGAGCCTGGTAGTCATAGGGAGTGTTGATATTGGATCTGTCTTGGAGGTCTAGGCAACTGCTTTGCTTCTAGGTAGTTGATTGTAGACTGCCAATAAGTTGTCATGCTAGTCTTCCTGTCTAGAAACTACCCGGTTGTGTCTCTCGGTCCAGCCAGAGAGAGGCATGTCCACAACAACGGAGTGATGCTAGCTGGGTTCGCAGGCAAGTCTGGATGTGCGAGGCACGTCTACTGGCAATAGAGCTGGTGATCTGGTCTGAAGCTTTGGATACATTCTCGTCAATGCCCTGAGCATCGTAACGGTAGGCAACACACAGGTTTCGGGGTGGGTTAAGATTGCAGTGTAAAAGAAAGAGGGGTGGCCAGGTGTGGATCCTTTGGCCGCGCGGCAGTTGCCACGTCGTATCATTGAACGGGCAAGGAGAGGTTCAAGGCTTCGGTATGGATTGAAAACACAAGGATTTCTAAGCTTAATCTGCAGTTCGCCATGGAGATGGTGTTTGCGTGGAGCTCGGCGACGAGGCAACCGCGGACCCATGCTCGCCGCTGCTGACATGCGTAGACGCCAGCTTGCAAGAATTATTCTCAAAGTGCCGAAGTCCCTGGAGTGGGTTGAAAATATAGCGAAGGTGATAGAGACTACGTAAAGTCGTCTGTGGCCTGTTTATGCACCCATGAGAGTATTCGATCGCCAGACCAGGTACTTTTCCAGAACTCTCGCCTATGAGGGTGGTAATTCCGGCTCATCTCCTTGTTAACAATGTCCTGATCTATAGAGGCCTACCGAACGGTCTGTTTGGTGCATTAAATCCAACCCTCCTCCTTAGTCGCCAACTAACAGCGCACGGGCACGGTTGGAAGCGAGGCGCGTCGGAGCATGAGGAACAATCTCCATGGCAGAGGCCCAACCTTGAGCAGACCACCGCAGAGACCAAAATACGCATCCATGCATGTACGTACGTTCCAGGTATTCAAGCAGAAGACCTTGGAAGGAGTTGAAATTGCAGTGAAATTCCGAGTTCCCCGGAGGTACGAGCAGGGCGCCTGCAGGCCGAGACAAATACGAACCAAGACAACGTCATGCCTGCAGGCAGTGCCTCAAGGCAAACTGAGCTCGCATATCGCGTGTTGCTGGCGGACTGCTGCGAGTCGCTCGCTCCGTTAAGCCTGTCCGCCCCTGGGCCTGGACTCCGACTGAAGGGGTTCTGCCTGCATGCAGGCGACGGACCTTATTAGCGGTGTTTATCGGAGTCGTTACTTTTGATGTGTCTGAATAGCTCGGTCGGTCCCTGTAGGATTCAACACTTGGAAGAAGAAGACCAAAAGTTACATCTACTTCAATAAGATAGGTAGGTAGTAACGTGAATTTTGGATGTGCCATTGTTTTACAGATGACATGCATTAGACCTTGTTCATTTCAAAGCACCCTTAAAGCTTCGATCTTGAAGAAAGCTGACAGCCCTTCGTAGATAGTGTGCTGGGGCAAGGTACTTCCGGTAGGCAGACATGTACCTGTGTGCATATCTCTGAGATGACTCTAGAGTCTTGATAGTGGTTAAACTCGCAGTGAAGCTCGCCCGGTCCCGCCAGCCAGCCTTAGGCCGCAACGCCCGGAACTTGAAGACGAGGCGAGTACAGCCCCAAGAACGCCTATGCTGACACGCATAACGTTAGTGTCTACGGATCGGTCTTGAAGCGTTAGAGCCTTGGAGTGTGTTAAAAATGCAGTGAAATTCATCCATGCTTCTGGTTCAACGCCTTGAAAAAATGAGTGGCTGTTAGTCGTCGACTACTTTTCCAATTGCAATTGCGGGCAATGCGGATGCGTTTACTAAGCCATCCATCTATACCAGCCAGCCTGTCCATGGACGTTAAATTCAATGTTCCTGCTGAGGTAGAAGCCGTGGAAGAGTAATGATATCCAGGTCTGTACGAAGACACTAATTTCACGAACCGCAGTCAGCTTCAGACATAATGCTGGGAATGGTGTAGAGTCACAGTCACTCTCCCCGAAATGCCCGGGACTTGGCAAATCGGAGCGGGCTTGTATCCTGTGCGACATGTACTGGGTGCGTTGGAGTCTTCCCTAGTGCCAACCATAATTCCTCCAGACTGACAAGACTGGTTTGAGAGCTGTCGGTTTGTCGCACTGTCCCCACCTGGTTTACGACTTTGCTTTGTGTGAAGGAGAGAAGCCTTAGGCCTTTCACTTGAAGCCCTCGAGGTGGGTTCAGAATGCAGTGAAAGCTACCTAGTGAGTTGAGGCGGACGTGGCGTGCTGATGCTGATGGAAGCTTAGGCTGTATCACCCGGAAGCCCTTCTGATGGTCTAAAAATGCAGTGAAGACCGCATTTGCCAGGTTTTTGCGCATTCGGGATTACAGCAGGAGGGAACTGCGGTAACTCGCTGCATAGTTGGTGCTCTATACGAAATGACAATTGCTGGTGTTTTGATTCGATTTCCTGTAATTTTTCTGCTAGAGCCATGTGAGGGAGGGTCTATGGGCACCGTTGCTTGCGGCAGAGCTGCCTAGCTCACGTAATGAATGGGATCGAGTAACTCTAACTCATCATCGATATGCGCTTCCTGGAACCATACTATAGGTTAGATAGGCCCTGCTGATACCGTCTGCTTGCGAAATGCTGTCTCGCCACTGGGTTATGGGTTCAGATCACCCTCATCACTCGGTTCGGGAACGATACTTGGTAGACTCTCCTGTTCTGCCCGTCCTGAAGGCCTTTGGGGGGGTTAAAATGCTGTGAACTGATGAATGTTCATGAGGTCGCGACATTCCCATTGGGCCAACACACCCCAGAATGAGAATGAATCCCTCATGCATTACTGATACGGTACCGTCAATCCACACACCACCATTCCCTCACTTCCTCGGGTTCCGGTCGATCCACTCCTGCACCATCCCTCGATAATCCCTCGGCGTATAGCTCTCCCAAAACTCCGCCCACCACCCGTTCTTCCTCCTCGTCCGCACCCCGACCTCGCCGAGCACCATGTCCCAGTACGGCAGCTGGTCAAAGACGAGGTCCGGGTACAGCCTCCCGTGCCCGTACGGCGCGCGGTGCTGCGCCCACCGCTGCAGCAGCGCCGTCTCCTCGTGCACCCTGCCCGCCCTCACGTCCCCCTCCAGCGTCGGGATCCTGCCCTCGAAGTACGCCAGCGCCCAGAGGCACTGCGCCTCGAGGCGCATGATGTTGGCCAGGTTGCTGAAGATGCCGATGAAGAGGAGGGAGCGGTCGCCGTCGGCGGCCAGGCCGGGGGGCGCCATGCCGCGGTAGAGGCGCCAGGGGGTGTAGGGGACTTCGACGGAGGAGCCGGGGTTGAAGGGCTTTGGTTTTGAGGACGAGGGGCTCATGAATGGGCCGTCGAGGAGGCGGGGGAATTGCTGGCCGATGACTTTGTCTGCGCTGGCGCTCTTTTCTCGCCAGAAGGCGGTCTGCTCGGGGGTCATCTCCGTCGTCGGGATGCCGAGATCGGAGTGCAGCGAGGCCGGCTCGAAGGAGATGGTTGGCTTTGCGGAGAACCCGGTACAAGCGACTAGAAGGTCTGCCGGGAACGACGTGCCGTCGGCGAGATGCACCCTGTGGTCGGAGAGGTGGTCGACATCTTCACGGTGGATCTGGACCGTGCCGTTGCGGATGTACTCGAAGAAGTCGTCGTCGAAGCTGAGTATGCCAGACGCCGTGCCGTACCTGCAGATGTCAGTAAACTCAACACCTCATCAAAATCCTCGGATAAATCCACCAGAACTGGTTCTGCTCCGGCTGCAGCACCTTCAGCTTCTCATGCGTCTGATACCCGCAGTCGTTGATGGTATCATGCCTCACCAGCGCCCAGAACGCCCGCGAGACAACCCTCCCCAGCGCGCTCTCGTGCAGGAACCGCCGCACGAACCTCAGACCGGAGTGGTCGGGGAACACGCACGGCGACATGAACGCGCACACGCGCCGCGTCACCAGCCGCTCCCGCCACACCCGGAACGGCCCCAGCTGCGTGAACGCCGGCGCGACCCACACCGGGCCCCGCCCCGACCGCCGGATGACCCACTGCACCTTGTGCCCCGTCGACGCGGCGAGGTGCACGGCGTCGTAGGCCGATTTGCTACCCCCCAGGACGGCGACCGTGGAGACGTCCGGGGAGGAGAAGAGGGCGCGCTGCGGGCCGAGGTCGGAGGAGTGGATTATCGGGGCGGAGAAGGCGTCGGACCCGGACAGGGAGGGCATGTGCGGTACCGTGAGGACGCCTGTCGCGACGATGAGGCGGGCGCAGGATATGGTCTTCGCCTTCCCGTCAACTTGCACGTCCGCATGCCACTCCCCGCAGTCCGGGCGAGTCACCCTCACGACCCTCGTCTTGAGCTGCATCCTCTCCCACACGCCAAAGTGCCGCGCGTAGTCCTCGAGGTACGCATGCATCGCCTCCCCGGGGACGTGCTGCTTCTCCTTCAACCCGTACCGCGCGGGGTCCATGGGGAAGTCGGAGAAGTCGATGGCCGAGACGAGGTTGTTCGTCTTGAGGTTCGGGTACAGCTGCTCCCGGGACCAGACGCCGCCGAGGGTACCGCGGGCGTCGACGAGGAGCACGTCGGCGGCCGGGTCGCGCTGGAGGAGCGTCTTGGCGGCGCAGAGGCCGGAGGGCCCGGCGCCGATGATGAGCGTTTCTACCGTTGGCGGCATGTTTGCGCGAAGGGGGGTGAATGGCTATGAGGACTCGTGGAGGAACAGCATGGCGGAGAGGGCGGGACGCCTTTGGCTTTAAGTCAAATCGGCACCTTCGGAATGTTACACAGGCCTAGGGTAGAGGCAGGTCACGAAACGCCCTCTTTCAGTTCAGGCATACTAAACTCTGCCGATATCCGCCATGCTGGAATCCCATCCGACGCGGCCTCCCGCGGTTTGGCGTGCTAGATACCTATCCGATGTCGAATTGGGTCTAGGGACTTAGCAACAGACATAAGCTGACAAGCGCGGCCGCCAGCTCCCTCTGCAGCCAACTACCAGACGCCGGATTGGCGTTGAACCTCTCCAACGGGTCTCGACCAGTCCCTTTCAGGCCGTGTTGAGCGTATCTCCTGGTGCTAAAAAGGCGTGCCGACCTACCGGGACCCGTGCGGCTGATGTGAGAAAAGCGACTAAAGGAACGATCTCTGGCGGTAGCCATTTTCGTCGATCTGCTATACCCGTTGTGAAGTGAGACATGGACGGGCTGGAGATGGTGTGGCGGCCGGCACTTGGAAAATGGAACCTGCCGCGAGACTCGCACGTTCCGGCCTGTCATCCGGTTGTTCTGGCCAGGATGGTCGTTGTTCGCCGGCGTGAACTCTATCCGTCGGGCATAATATTCGCCTAAACGGAAACGATGAAATTGTCTTACTTGCCGCGAAATATTCTGAACTGCTGTCAACGACAGAGAGCCTTGGTCGTAAAGTCGAGTCTCGTCGTGACCTGTCACAACTGTGGGATACTTGTCACTGAGTTTGCCGGATGTATCCATGAGCCGAGACTCCCTCGCGATGCAGGGTACTACTGAGATTGAAGCAGTAGGTAGTCAGCTAGCCCGAGACCCAAAGGGATCGACGTGTCTCGCAAGCGCGCATCCTTCGCTTAGGCGATCCCATTCAGGAGAACGCCACGTGTAGGCAGCGAAATGATGTCTCGGGAGGCGCTGACGACCACCGTCCGATCCATCTGTCGTTCCAGACGGGGCCAGCCCTTCGACCGAGTCCCCGGGACGGAGGGGAGTTCCTGCATCCTGACTTGGCTGCGGCCACGTGGGCAGGACAGCGACTGCAAGCTGCGCATGAGGCTAAGGGGATGTGTGTATTTCACGTGGACAGGCTTCACGCTCCAGACTCTCAGCTACGTAGACTCGATGGCTTTGGAAGACCGAGCTGAGTATCGCCAAGTCGGAGGTCTAGATTCAGATCATCTGATAAACTGTCCAGGAATGATCTCTAGAGCTGCTAGCTCGCGGCGTCCGACGTCCAGACTCGGGGCTTCTGGGAAGGCTCGCCGTCTTTCTGGCAAAGCCCCTGCTGCTACATCTAGGTGCTTAGTGTCGATCTGTTACAACTCATCCTCGTCTAGTCGTCGCGCAATATTGGGATCGTGATCGCACACAAGGTGAGGCACTGTACCTAGTAAACCATCTCCTTCGCCAAGTAAAGAGCACAACGAGATGAGTGCTTTGAGACATCAAAAACTTGCATCTCGCAGGCAGATGAAGAAGAACGTTCGTCCAGCCTCAAGACCCCCTTGCGATAGAGTATTGATCAACCATCTATCTTGGGTCTGAAACTTGACCCGCCCCAGCGGGACTGTGTTCGTCGGACGTCGTTGCCGATACACGGTTCAGATGAAAAGTGACCGCCGGGCTGGGTCTTCCTGCTTGGCGCCGAGCGAGACGGGGTGAACGGGTGACCCGGGCGCGGCGGTGGGCCCTGTCAAACTGACACACCGGCGGCCGCGGAAGCATGGAACTCTCGTCATAATCAGAGTCGTCGTCTGTCACTTGCATGTCTGTGATGGTTGTCATGTCACCTGTCGGATTCGCAAACGCATGACAGAGAGTAACGGCGTAGTATCAACCGTAGTATTCGTGTATAAAAGGCGTCCAAGGCACAAGAGAATGTTTATTCGAAACATCACAGTCATCAGACAACCGCCTCCCTACACTAAATACATTCCAAGGGTTCGACTTCCGGCTTCACGTCGCATCACCATAAAGACCACACAACTCTCATTCTTCTCATCAAACATTCAACAAAAATGAAGTTCATCTCGGCAACGATCATCCTCAGCGCCTTCTCCACCCTCGCCCTCGCAGGCGTGGCCGACAACAACGCCGCCAACGGTCTCTTCCGGCGGCAAGGAAACTTTTGCAATTCCGGAAACTGCGGCGCCTGCGACACTTCTCAGAACATCAAGCAATGTTGCGTGCAGGATGACGGACAGCCCACGGCGGGCCGGTGCTCGATTTGCCCGTGTTGAGAGTGATGGCTATCGAGAGCATCACGACGTGGACTGGTTTTCACGCGACATTTCTTATATCGAGAGGATCTAGGCAAGAGCCGTAGCGAAATGTGATTAAAGCAACTTCATTTTGATTCATTTCATCGTGCATATAGGTGCATGTGTTCAATCCCAAACAGCTTTGGTGTTGATATACGAGAATACTATACCACCACTCTGCGACAAAGCTTATTGCAACGAAAAGAAAGCTGGTACATAACGATGCTGTCAAAACTCATCGAGTTATTAAACTGGCTACATCCAGCGATTCAGCTAATCGCGATCTATACCTTTAAAGAGACTCCGCAAATCATTCAGTTGGTTCGTCACGACATTGAACAATAAACAATAACCACCAATTCCACAACCATCTATACTTACACAGATCATCACGGCCCCGGCGCTCTCCATCCTGTCACCCTAGGCTACCGGAGGCAGCGAGGCGCCGGCAGGCTCCAACTCCTTCATAGTCTCATCCACCAGTCTCGCTCCGAGCTCCCGTCCTTCTTCGGTGTACCAAATCGGCGGAAACCTACGGTCGTTAGCACGCACATCGGAGAAACTCGGTAAACCAACGGAGCACTTACGGTTTGATTGCCCAGTCACTGATGAAGCTCCCATGGCCCTCTGCGCCTCGAGTCAGGGCCGCATCGAGGTACACAGAGGCGCCATCCTCGAGCGGTCTTGCCAACAAGTACTGGACGGTACCGAAGATCATCTTGACAACGGCGGAGCTGTCGTGCCCAAAGGCTGTTCCCTTGGTCATTCCGGGGTTAGACACGTTGATCAGGACATCGCTCGGGTCGACGAGCTCGGCGAGCTTCGCGACGAAGAACATGAGCAGCAGCTTCGAGTTCGCGTACGCAGACGTCGGGCTGAAGGCCTTCGGGTCGTCAAACTGCGGAAGGACCGGGTCCGTCGTCTTCAAGGAAGCCGTGTACGCCATGTCGGACCCCACGACGCTGAGCACCGGCGGCCTCGAGGCGGCGCCGCCGGCGACCTTCTTGGCCTTGAGCACGGGAACGAGCAGCAGGGAAAGGTACGCCGTCGAGAGGTAGTCGACCTGCATCGTGAGCTCGTGGCCCGTGGCCGCGGCGGCCGTGTACGAGGGCACCATCAGCCCGGCGTTGAGGATCACGACGTCGATGCGCGGCAGGGACGACGCGCACCGCTCCGCGAACGCGCGGATCGAGTCGTACGACTCCATGTCGAGGATCCAGACGGACACTTCGGAATCCGGGAAGTCCTGGCGTAGCTGTGTCGCTGCCGCGTCGCCTTTGGCCTGCGAGCGCACGCCCATGACGAGATGGGAGAGCCCGAGACCCAGCAGCTGCCGAGACGCCGCCAGGCCGAGGCCCACGTTGCTCCCCGTGACGATGGCGGTCTGGCCCGCGAGGCGCAGATCGGCGGGTAGAGGTTCGGGCCTCGTGCGCTGCCGGCGCAGGAAGCCTGCGATCGTGGTCTCGGACAGAGCGTCGGCTTGAAGGCTCGACGACATGGCTGCTGTTGCGTGTACAAGGGATTTTGGAAGGCAAGATTGATTTAGGTAAACAGCAAGGTGCCCCCTCCAACAAGTAAGCTATCGGGCGGGGGACGCTTTTGGAGTAATAAAGTCACCCCTGCTCGCTCGCGGGGAGGATTCACATCCCGGCAACTGAAGGCACCAACGACACGTACAAGTCAGGCCAACAACTGAGACAGCAGCCTAGAAATGCGCCAAGGCCTCTTCCCATTCTGCTTTTACCCATAAAAGTTGTGTGACAGAAAAGGTGGTGACACACAGAACCTACCAAACGCTTATAAATCAAGTAAGCTAGGCTGATAGGGCGCCTAGTACATTCCGTGTAGTAAGCAGATTCTGTGTATTACCTTCACATTCCGAGAACTCCAGCGTGAAGAATGTCGACGGAAAAGGATCCGCTGCGATAGGGAAATGCCACGGTGTGTTGCCTGCGCCAAATCAGAGGGGAGGTTAAAGCACAGTAGAGTAGTAGACCAGCTAATATACGTCAGCTCAACGTCAGAGCAACCTCTGAATCTCAACAAAGACAGCAAGAATACAAGTAGTGAGGGTTATCATGAAATTTAGTTTTCCGCCCATGGGCTCCTTTGCAGACGTAACGGCTCCATTTGGGCGACATGCCGTGCTGGTCACCATCCTCTGAAGAAACAGGTGTCGAGCAAGAACTTGCAGCCGAATCTCATCTCGGGGTTCGATCAAAGTCCATCCCAATCCCATGACCTGCGTTGATCTATGAGTAACCAAAGGCCACGTGCTTTTACTCCGAGAGCGAAAGCTACTGCCCAGCAGAGTCTCGAACTGATGAGCCCTCCGTCGGCCGTTACTCAACCCTGCCGGAATGTAATCCTCGGGCACGGGACTCAATCCGCGTCCCCGCCAATGCCGAACGGAGTCGGCGCTGGAGATTGAGCCGATCGGCATTCGGCACATCGACGAGAGTGGACCACGGCAAAGACGTTTTTAAACCACCGACGTCCTCGAAATGCTCGATAGGTATGCAGATTAATAAAGCACAAAGTACCAGCCCTCCAATACTGTCCTTTTTCTTTCACCTCCAGCTTGCGCGCCATCCCCCGTCCCCACGATAACCTCAAACTGAACGCCGAACATGGAGGTAGCAGCAACCGGCCGCACACCGGTGGGGCTAACCTTCATCTCGACCGGCACAGTCAAGATCAAAGCATCGATGAAAAGCCAGCCCCTCAAGAGCTACGCGGATCACTTCGCCGCGCTCCGCCGCCTCCGATGCCTCGCCGACCGGCAGTGGTCCGAGGCCCTCCCCATCGGCGTCTTCCTCGTCTCCCACCCGGGCGGCCCGATTCTCTTCGACACGGGCGAGTCGTCGCACTTCAACGACCCGGGCTACCTGCCCACGCTGAGCACGACAAGATGGTTCAGCAGCGTCGAGATAGGTCCCGACGACGGGATCGTCACGAAGTTGAAGGCGCATGGCGTGGAGCCACGGGATCTGCAGGCGATCGTGCTGAGCCACCTCCACGGGCACCACGCGGGCGGGCTGAAGGACCTGAGGACGGCCGCGCCGGACGTGCCTGTCTTTGTGAGCCCCGAGCACTGGGCTGCGTTCGGGAATAGCCCTGTCTACGCGACGATGCAGGGCTGTGTGCCGCAGCACTGGCCCGAAGGGTTCCGGCCGACGTTGATTGACTTCTCGGGCGGTGCCGTGGGTCCCTGGGAGACGTCGGGACGCATCACGGCGGACGGGAAGGTTGTTGCGGTGCCGACCCCCAGCCACGTCCCTGGACATGTTTCTTTGGTCGTCTATGGTGATAATGATGACGGTACGAGCACTACGTACTGTCTTCTTGGGGATGCTAGCTATGGGTTGGAGTTGCTGGACAAGGAGGAGCCGGATGGGATCAACGACGATCCTGCCTCGGCTCTGCAGAGCTTGAGGAAGATAAAGCAGTTTACGAGACAGTCCGATGTGGTCGTCCTTCCGAGTCACGACCCCGAAACTCCTCGACTTCTCAAAGACAAAGTCTTATATAAGCCAAAAGAAATATAAAATGTTACTACGATGCCCACGTGGAGACGTTATTGATGCCGCACGCAACATTGACACCAATATGCCGTTATGACAGAACCATCAAAATTTCAATGTTAATATTCATAGCGGAGTTTATTGGTTTAAGTGTATGTCGAGCCCTGCTCGCTCAGCACTATTCGTTTTCCAACTTCTGGTCACCGCAACCTTGTTCCCTGCCACGTTACCAAGCCGACTATACCGATCCGCCGATAGTTGAGGTCATCCGCCTATGGCGATTCTCGCTCATGCAGGGAACCCGACAGGAGAGTTCATTCTCGGTGGCACGTTGCACTTGATCGGTGTCGTCCTGGAAAACACCTGCGACCCGTACGCCAAAAACCTGTAGTTTCCGTGACCAGGGCTCGTCATCGCAGTGCATGGCGGCGCGGTCCAGCCTGGATCCTCGCCTTCCTCTGTTGCGCAGCTCTGCGATATCTGTCAGTGAATGACTCCGGAGACCGGCGTTCGCATGCGGCGTTCGTACCTGGTGGAGGCTCCGGCATCCTTTCGCGGCGGCCGGGAAGTTGGAGTTCAGCACGGGCAGATTCCAGTGGCAAGAGTCGCTGGGCACGTCGCCGCCCTTGGCGTATGTGAGGTATGACATCTTCTCGGGCGAGTAGAGGTTCAGGCCGGTGCTGCCAACGAGGTAGTTCTTGGGATCAACGTGGTCCAGGTTATTGGCTTCGAAGCATTTGCGCGAGTCTGGAAATCAGCCATCCAGCTCGTTACGAATGCTTCAGTGTTACTCACTTATGTGAATATCTCGCCAACCCATGTTTCAGTTTGCTGTTGAAATGGACGGGCCCAACAATCCCTAGAAATGTTAGTGACGGAGTTTCCACCACATCAGACTCTCGTCCTCCGAACTCACCTTGTACCATGCGTGTGACTCACTATCGTCCTTGAGAATGACGTTTGACTCGAGGTCGAACTCCGGTTGGAGAGGAGCATACTGAGCAGTGCAGTTGGCGAAGTCGGCGGTGTCGTCTTGGAGGTGTGCTGCCTTACGTAGGTCCATGACTTTCCATCGTCGTTTTGATAACAGGCCTGGCCAGGAATGACATTCGCAGCGACGGCACTATCACATCCGGCCTTGTCGGACCACCAACTCGCTATTCGAAGTTGGATACGTCAGTGACCTTGTACCATTTGAAGGGATGTCTCGGGCAAAATGGGGGTGCTTACTGTAAAGGAAAATCCGCCTGTTCCTCCAGATGGACATCGCGGCCTTTTCCAAGACGTACTTTTGGTAGCGATTCTGCATGTCCGAGGATGCTTGACGCTGTGACTGTCAGCATTCCGCGCACACGGGAGGAGGAAGGGGTGGTAACTCACCGAGCCGCTCTGCTTTTTCGAGAACGCGCCTGCGGTGACCACGTCCAGATAGCCGCATTTGCCAGCAGACGGGTCGCCGTACATCGACTTCTGCCACACGGCCGACATGCTGTTGCTCATGCTGTGCATCGCGCCTGAGAATCCCGCAGCAAACGAGGCGTATTTTGCGAACTGGCCGTCCTTGTCGAAAGCGTCGAAGCTGTCGGCTGCAGAGTCCTTCAGGTTGGAGGCGGCCACCTTTTGGACTTTGTCCACTGGATGTATGATAAGTACGGCCGTGGCTTGAGACGATCAACTTGCATCTTACTCATATCCTTGACTGTTGGCTCGTTGTCAGCTGGGCATCAGAACGACGTCAGATGCAATGCTCACCTTTGACGACGGTGTTGACGGCTTCTTCAAGCCCGACGGCGATTTCGTCCAGCGGCGTGAAAGCCAGTGTCGCACAAACCATGTCCACCCACGCAGACACGTTGAATCCTTTGTCTTCGGGAGGCGGGGAGGGGTTTAGGGTCTGTATCAGCTCTGCTAGGAATTTGGGAATTCCAGGTCGCGGCTTGTTTGAAATTATTCGTCATATGTCGCTGCCCGATGCGATTTAGTGCCGTTACAAGAATAAAGGTTAGAACGAGGTATGAACCCACGAAGTAGAAGTGAATCTCGGACAGGGCCGACAGTGCATACCCTGATGAGTATGTTACAACGATGCGGAAGGTTCACAGAACGGAGCCAACGTACACTTGCGCAGGTCGGTGATTGAATCATTGAAGAGGTCCGGGGCAGTGGGCGGGCGATCAGCGCCAGGAATGTTTCCGAGGTTGCTCCATGTACAATCCTCCATGTCGGAACATCTAAGGGTCTTGCTGAACGTCAGTAGGCGCCTCAACGTGGAGGGGGAGACGAACTTCACTGCTATCAAGCAGGAACTTTCCCAGCGCGACGGGGAATTCGAAGATCTGTCAGCGGCGTAGTTGCCGGGAATAGAGAGTGCTGGACATTTGGAGATCAGCGCGGCCAGCCAGATGTCCATCGACAACCCCTTCCACAAGTCCGTGCCCAGATTGTCGACTTTGTTGGTGTTCATATCGACATGTTTGTGGATGTCATCCGCATCGAAGGGGACGTCGTCAAGGGTAGGGACAGTGCATTCCTTGAGGTTTTCGTAGGACAGATTGGTGGTTGCCAAAGGTCTCGAGGAAGGAGTAGAAGCATGGGCGCTGGAGGTCGAGTTGGCCAGCGGAACTGCCACGACCTGCCCCGCAAGTACGATGGGGAGAAGAGTGTTCAGCATGACGGAGATGGAGTTGGCGTGAGGATTGAGTGCGACTGTTCTGAGCTTGAACCTTCGAGATTGAGAGATTTACGACAGGGCCAAAGGGGGACATCTTTATACTACCTCATGTTCTGCTAAATTATCAAATGGGAAATGGAGGAGCAAACCTCCCGGCCGTAGTCCGAGATGGCAGTGAGCCTGGGATTGCATCCAAGAGCCTCGATGAAGACGGAAGCAACACTTCCCCGGAGGCTTTTCGCCGCAGCCATCTAGAAGGGCAGAGGTTTATTCACAGAATAGAACATCCGCGGCATGTCCAGGCAATGGGCTGACCGGCCTGAGACTCCGAAGACAAGCGACGGAGGAATGGCTACCCAGAACGGTCCAGTTCTTCACAGATCCATGCCGCTAATCGAACTGAAACTAGAAGTTTGCAGGACCTGGAATTGCTTGCATGAATTGCCTGCCATGATTTGATCTGCTCGTGAGGCCGAAAATGCTCTTGGAGGCTTGAAGTTTAATTCTTTGATTCGCATTAGAAACTAGGCGTCTCGACTGCAGACAACCTACCAGCCCTCCATGTGGCAGATCTCTACCGTTACCTATGGCAACATTTATTTTCAATCGGTTGATGGCCCATTCGCCTGGATCCAGTTGCCTGTTGAGGCTGGTCTAGGGCGTTTTGGCTTCAAGTTGCCAGCTGGACCCTGAGGTCTTCGGTGTCAGTTGAAAATGGTTTAGGAAATACGTCCGCTATTATGAGAGCCCGCGGTGTTTGGAGCCACGAGACTGCCTAGCCAGAAGCGTAGTTAGAAGGTCTGTATTCAGTAATTGACAGTCCACTCGCCAGAAGCCCGCTAGCACCGAGGAAGCGGTATGCAGATCACCGGAGGAAAAGGTTGTGGCCAGGAGCATCGCCAGGGCCCTAATCACCTCGGCCGGGCCTTAAGCTTTCAAAACCTCTAGGCCAGAACTAAATGCCCGCCCATCTCAGATCATCGCGAAATGCCGGCTCGGGCCAGTTTGATAAGATGGCCAATTGACCTATGTTTCCCGGCGGCTCCCGCATTAGAAGTCCACCCGTCCGGCAATCAGCTGGGTTCGATTCCATGAAACACGTGCCCCCCCCTCGTTACATGCGGTACATACCTGCATCACAGTCCCCATCAGTCTCCGATTAGACAACATAGACTCTCCAATTGTTTGTAAAAGAGTACCAGGATACATTCGCATCTTGCACGGTCAAGTTGAAGTTTCTCAGTGACCCGAAGACAACTCAAGGGAGCGCGTGGTCACTCAGGTGGGATTTAAACCATAAAGGCGTGGCAACGTGGACATCGGAGGCTAGGCGCGCTCCGCTGGTGGCCAACGGCGCCACTAAATACTTGTCTTACTTTCCTCCCACTCAGGCACATACCCGAGACATTGGAGTTGAAATGCATTAGAGAGCCAGCACAACAAAAGACAGAGGTACTCTTTCTGTAAGTTGAGAATGGATTGAATGTTAGTGTCTTAGTAAGGACGAGGAATAGACAACTAGAGATGTGAACAGAACCTTTGGTTACAGCCTTAATAGTCGAACATTTCCAGATCTCTCTTAGGAACCCTTCTCTAAGGTGTCTATTGTACCTAGAACTATAGGATCAGTTCCGTTTCAACAAAGATACACAAAACATAAATGAGTCGTTAGCGGGAAACAAAAACAACAGTATCTACCAGCAACAGCAACTCAACCTCGCGAGTCCAAGTCGCCCGAAACGGCAAAAAATGGACGAACAGGGAATCGAACCCTGGACCACTCACATGCTAAGCGAGTATTATACCACTAAACCATTCGCCCATGGTATGATCTAGCCCGGACTTGAACCGGAGACCTTCAGTGTGAACGACCTCGGAGGAGGATGTTAGACTGACGTGATAACCAACTACACCACCAGACCATTTGAATTGTTGAAAGAGGCGTCAGAATGCGGGATTATGCATCCTGGGATTCCGGATTTCGGTTGGTGTGTGTGTGTGTGTGTTGTGCGGTGGAGGCGTTGAGATTGCAAGGCGGATCCGGATGCTAGCTTTGCATTGCGGGCCGAAGGTGCATGACAGGGTTGCCACATGCGTCCAATGAGGATTTGCGGTGCATTGCCGGAGAGGGATGGAAGAAAACAACAATCGCGTGCGTTGTTATGATGCCTTTCTATGGGATTTAAGATTGTTCTTTTCATTGTCTCTCCAGGGAGTGTTTCCCAGACTCTCGAGTGTCGTGTTATTCTATTCTCCTCTTGGAGATCTCAACAAATCAAACCCAAACAGACTTTCATCCGTTGCCATGGGACGAACTGCTCGGACCTCCCCGTTCCCAAGACCCCGGGCCAGCCAACGATCGCGTCCTGAACCGCGAGACCGCGCCTCCGGCCGCTCAGGGGCGCCATCGACCGTGTCGACCGTGTCTTCCAAGGGAGGAGTCGCGAATCTCGCGATCGAGCCGGCCGCGGGCCGGGTTGTGTTTTGCTAGAGCGCGGCAGCGACGGAAACGATTGGCTGCCGCGAGAAGTGGACCGCGGGGCAGGCGGGGCCGGATCCCGGTACGGCGGGGCGCTATGCCGCGATAGGAAATGTGTAAACAATGGTAACAAACGGTAGCGATAACAACTTTTGTGTGGTGATGAACACGCTCTGGAACACCACCAACACGGATTGACAAACACGACAAGGGAGCTGGTGGCCTGTTTATAGGCCTGTGTATCTCAATCGAGGCGAAACCTTGGAATTCTCCCTCTTATATCGCAATTTTGTGCCATTGAGCGTGCTGGGTTTGACTACTTCCTCTCTTCCATCAGCACCAAACCTTCCCGGCCGAGATGGATAACGAAGACCTCCCGATCGCGCTCCGGCGCACGCGCAGAAGTACAGGCGCAACCGAATCTCCCGCGCCCGAAGCTCCTCAAGCATCGACACCGCGGCGGTCCAAGAGAAAAGTCCGCTTCTCCGACCCAGGGCCCATCTCGACACCGCGCACAACAACCCGCGCCTCCTCATCGACCGGCCTAACCCCCATGGTCCGCCGCGCCAACATCTCCCGGGGCACTCCCAGCAGCACCTCCTCCCACCGCCGACGCTCCGCCCCGCCCTCCGGCAGCGGCGCTCTCTCGACCTCCGGCACGGGCCTGCCCCCCAGCGGCGAGGTGCACTTCCTCCCCCTCCGGCAGGTCCTCGACGGGCGCATACAGCGGCGCATCAGGCGCAACGGGCTCAGCGAGGAGATGAACAACATCTCCGCCTCGAAGCGCCGCGCCGCGGCCGAGACCGCCGCCGAGATGGAGCGCCTCCGAAACTTGGTCCGCGAGAAGGACGCCGAGATCTACGAGCTGCAGAACGCCACCATCGTGCTCGACACGGACCGCATATGGGACCTCGAGCGCGAGATCGAGACGCTTCGCGAGGAGCTCGCGGGCCGCTCTGCTGCGCGGGGCGCGAGCTGCTACGAGTGGACGCTCGCCGCTAGAAATCCGTTCGACTTCATGGAGACGGATACCGTGGAGGCCGAGTCCGTCGCGGGCGAGAGGATGGGTGTTGTTGGCGACGAGACTGCGTTCGGGGAGGCTACGGTCGCGGAGCTCGTGTGCAGCACGCCGACGCGGGTGCGCTCTTCGTTCTTGACGCCGCCGCTGACGAGTCCCGTCGCCGAGGTCCCGATGACGCCCTCGTCGTGCCGGGCGAGAACGCCGAAGCGCTCCAGCGCGGGCGCACAAGCGTCCCTACCCGACCCCGAGAAGGAGGCCGTGCAAGAAGAACTAGCCTCCCTCCGTCTGGAGATGTCCAAGCTAGCAAGGACTCTCGACTCCTACACGGCGCTCACAACACGCCTCTCAGACCGCCTCACCTCCTTCACACCTTCAGAAACAACCCCCGCAGACCCCCTCCAAACAATCGAGGCCCAGCTCACAACCCTCCTACAAACAGTCTCGGACCGCACCGCCGCCCTCCTCGAGCTGAACAACTCCCTCAGCGGCCTAGGCTTCCCCGGCTCCGACGCGACCGAGATCGTCTCCTCCCTCGCCGCGGCCCTGCGCACCGCCCGCCTGGAGCTCGAGTACCTCACCCCGGGCGAGATCACCCTCCCCTTATCCTCCCGCGGGGCCGAGGTCCTGGACCTCCTCCTCACGCGGCTGCGCGACCTCGCCCGCCGCGCGCGCGAGGACGAGGCCGCCGTCGACGAATACCACCAGCTCGAGCTCTCCCTGCGCCAGCAGCTCGGCGCGCGGGTCTCCGCCATGGCCGACCTCGACGCCGAGCTCGAGCGCGCGAAGACGCAGCTGCAGCTGAGAGACGACCGCATCGGGGAGCTCGAAGTGGGCTTGGAGAGGCTCAAGGGCGCGGTGAAGGGGTACGAGCGGGACGTGGCGGAGCTGGAGGGCGTGGTGGGCCGGATGGAGGGGGAGAACCGCGACGCGCTGGCGACCAAGGACGCGCAGATCGAGGTCGGGAGGAGGGTGCTGCGCAGCAAGGAGGATGCCATCGCCAAGCTGGAGGGGAAGCTCGCGGATGCTTCGGCGCAGGTTCGGGCGCTGAGGAAGAAGCTCGAGGAGGCAGAGGAGAGCAGGGCGAAGGGTGAGGAGGTGAGGGCCAAGGAGGTTGCGGCTCTGACGAGGAGGAGCGGACAGGCGCTTGCGCTGCGTGACGCAAGGGTCGCGGAGCTGAGGGGCGAGGTTGAGAGGCTGGGGGAGAGTCTGCGGGCTGCGCACGAGGGGATCAAGGACCTCCGGGTCGAGAAGGGCGGGCTGGAGGGGAGGCTGGTCGAGGAGAAGGAGGGCGCGAAGAGGGCCATCGACCGGATGAAGGCGGAGCTCGAGAGGGTCGTCAGCATGAGCCGGGAGTTCCTCGAGAAGCCGGCAGAGTCGACATCGACAACAGAGGCACCGAAGAGAAAGGTTGGTGAGACCCCTCATGACAATGGGAAGGGCGTCGAGGAGGGAACAGTCGTCGGGAAGGGCCTACTTTCGGGCGATCTGGCGAGGAGGATTTCGGGGAGGAAGAGAAGAAAGTACGACAGCGGGCTCGGCTTCTTGGACGAGGACGAGATTGATGCTTGAAGCGGCTGGTGATGGTGTTGAGAGTTTCACATGATGTGCACTTACATACGGCATGTTCTTGGCCCCGAGGGGGATGGCGTTTAAGGCGCATGTTCGATCGTTTGTCGGTACCAACCCGACGACTTTCTTTTGTAGGAGCATATTACTTGTGGCGGCGTGGGACAATGTACGCAGTTATTGAAGTCTCATTATCCTTTTCGTCCTTTTTCCTACACGTGTAATTGAGGATTACCGCGATCTTCGTACGCTTTCTACTTCCCAGTAAGGTGCATGGTTCCCAAGCGCAGATAGAGAACTCTCCCTAGTGTGATGCCACCTTTTAAGCGTGTCCGATTCAACTACCCAATCGTGCCGCCTCCCAGCATTTGATTGTGCCGGCCCATCGCTCGTTGAAACTCCCATGCCCCCGGGCTTCCGCGGACCCGGCTGCTGTCGCTGACGCGGTCTTGATGACTTCGAAAATTGTAACGCAAGGACACCGTTCGGCCTCGAAGAGCGCAGACGCTCCCCAAAGGCGGCGAAGAGTTGAGCTTTGCGCACCTCTTCCCCGCCGGTGCAGTCTTTGGAGATGGTGGGTTTCACCTTGAAACGAGCCGGCTTTGCGACATTTTCAGGAAGGGGAGCTGAGTCCACGGTGGTCTTGGGACGAACAGGCGTGCGGACCATGGGGGGAGGGTCAGGATGGTGTAAAGGTGCGAACTCGATATCTAGATGAGGTGGTGCTGGAAGTGGTCCGGGACGAGACGCGCGGGGGAAAATTGGGCGAATTCTTTGCTGTATGTCTTCCGAGTCCAACCCGAGACCAGGGAGTACGGTCCAGGGCCGCTTGGGGCCATATTTTAGAGGCTGATGTTGATTTCTGATTAGCACCACAGGCGTTCTGGAGATCACACTCTGCGCCTACCAGTATTCTTCCGCGGGCTGAAGCATGTGTTGTTTTTTGCGGGGCAACGCCGTCGTTCTCGCGTCGAGGCTGCTTACCAGGCTGCTCCATGCCGGGGTCGTCCACCTCACTAATGCTCCTTTTCTTGCTGAAGAAGACGGCGTCCCCCTTGATAAAACGCGGCTCGCCGGCATTAGTTTTCTGATTTGCGATAACATGGCGTTGAATAGGTGGGCCGCCCCTGCATCGAACGTCAGAAGCCACACTCTCAAGCGGGCTAATCGTTGTGTGTCGGGGGCTTACCTCACACTCCGAACACGATGCCGCAAGAGAGAGGCCGAGTGTCTATTTATTTCCATCAGGCCGTTCAATAAGCCTCTCTTTGCTGTGATCTCCTGGAAGCCGGCAGAATGGGCGACGATTGACGAATCCAGAGGTCAAAAGAGGTCGCAGAGCGGTGATTGAGTGACGAAAGGCAGCCAGGCTGGATGATCACGAGGATCACCAGGTCGGCTGAGCCGCACGTCAGCCTAAGCGACTTGGGCTGCGGCGGCTAAAACGCGGAACCAGCGACGAATCAGAAAGATCACGGCTTCGAGTTGGCCTCGGACGTAAGCCCGGACACCATCGGCGCCGAAGCCCCCACTTTCCCGCCCTCCGACCCGGCCCCACCAACCGCATCAATCACCAAGGCGACACCGATCGCGTACGCCGCCAACGCCAAGGGAACGGATCCGTCCACGATAAGAAAAAAAACCCAACTTCTGCGTTGAACCAGATCCATCGCATTCGAAGATGCAACCGGCCGCGGTTCATCTTCCCATCACCCCGGCACCCACGATCCATCCGCGCCTGCACCCTCCCGCATCCGTCCCACGCCAGCCCTGGAGCGACGGGGGGCCGTGATACGTGCTACATCATCGACCAACCACCCCTTCCGGACTTGTTGTTCGCATTCTTGTTCATATGAACTCGAGTCCTTCCAATTTCCCAAAGAATTCCAAACCTCGGTCTCTGTCCATCTAGACTCAGCCCCGAAGAACCAGACATCTCAAATCTTCACGCCGAAGCCGCAAGCCTCCCAGCCACCACCAAGATGCTGCCACCCAAAACGCAGTTCGTCCGCGAAATAGAGCGCGGGAGATCCAAGTCCGCCACGGCCAGCACGCCCCTCAAATACCACTTCGAGTCGCCATCGCCGCCCAACTCGACCTATTTCGCCAGCGTGCTGCGCAAAGACGGAGAAGACCAACCATTGGTGGACGAGGAAAAGACATGGAGGCAATCTGAGGGGGCCATGTGTCGAAAGAGCTTCGACGTGATGAGCTACCGACAGGAGTTGGCGGTGCTGGCAGCAAGGAGGCGGAGGAAGTACAATTTCATCGCGGCCGTCGTAGTCGCTCTCGTTCTGATGGCTTGCGGGGGCATGTTGGCTTTTGTTTTGGTGTCGTCGAGCAAAGCTTGACAGTGACTGTTAATCAATTTGGGGTTGGCAACATGATGAATTGATTCTAGTCTAGCATCGCCTAGTGATGCTCAACATTTAACTAAGGGATTGACGACCAAGCATCCTCAGTTCCTCGCGTCCTGGGATCGAATCAATCAATAAAACTGAATGGGTTTGTTTCCCGCGTGATATTGAGCATTCCGAGCTTCTCGAAAGATGGGTCAATTTGATCATCTTTCGCAAGATGGAGAAACAGAATGCATTGGTATTTCTCAAGGAGTCGGCGAAACGCTAAAGGCAGAATTCAAGTCAGCACGTCGCATGGAGTGTTTTTCGAAAAGGAGTTACGAACCAGTAATCTGTTCACAAAGCTTCGGTTGGTCAAACGTCCGTGTTGCCATCAGGGGAGCCGCATTCTCCAGGTATACCAGGGCGGATACATGCTCCGCGAGATGCAGCGTTAATTCAATCCTTCTGAACGGATCTTCGTCTTCGTCTTGGTAATCAAGAATGTCGACATTGATAAACGGTTTGTGAAAGCTCTCTGCAACGTCTGCTAGACATTCTGCTTCTCGTCAGTCTTGGTTTCGGTAGCTTAGGTACCTAGGCTGACAGAGCCCACAAGGAAGAGAATAGACGTACCACCATGGGCGGAGGCACTCGCTTTCTCGTCGCCTCTTACAACGCACACAAAACGTCTGGGCTGACCGTCAATGTCTTCAATATCCTTTTTGCATCGTCTTTCGAAGCTGCGAATCATACCCGGAACCATGCATCCCAAAAAGGAACCATGGCGCCTATGGCGAGCTTCGCGCCAAATGATCGGCTTCAAGCAATCACTGGGTATCATAACCTTCTCGAGATTGGGTAGAGCTCTGGGCGTGATGCAAGATGAGCATATCATCAGCACATCTGTCGGTATAGCTTCATCGATAGGCATGCACTCGAGGCTAGCATTGCCATCTCCTAGCGGCGGCAAGCAGGTATCGTCGATGATCACTCTGCAATTGACCTGAACAATAATTGGGTTAAGAAAGCGCCAGAGATCCAAAAAAGCTGGTGGATTTCTCACCTGATCCCCTGAAAAGGTCCATCTTTTGACATCGAACCGCGACCTTTCTGCCTCGCGGAAAGTACGACGCCAAACCAACCCTTGGGTACCCCAGAACGCACCTGGATGTAAGGTTTTGAGGACATCGACGCATCCCTTCCCTCTTTTGACCATTCTGTCTCTCACCGCCTCTCTGTCGGCGTCCGATAGGGTATCGAATAGCACAAATCCGATAGTGTCGTTTGGAATGTCCATGGCCACCTTGCCGGTGTACTGTGGGATGTGTTTTGTGAAGGGCGGACTGGGTGACAGCAAGAGTTTCGCCCGTGTTGGGTCTGGCATCCATGTGAGAAAGGAGACGCTGAACTTCCGAAGCCCCTCATCGACGAAGAATTGGCGACTATGAATAATCCAGCATTGGTCCAAGTGGGGAATCCCGTCGATATTCGAAGAGTTGGTATATCCAAAGAGTCCTGGTAGGAATAGAATACCAAGGTCCGAGAACGAGACTTCCCTGCTTTTCAGTATGGCATCCCGTCTCGCCAGCATTTCCACCAGAGCCCCCGGTGGTTTCCTTGTCATGTCCTCGGACCACGGGCTTCATAGCGCTTGAAGCAGTGCCTCGATTTCGATTTTGAGATTCGGCTCGACCTCACTGCTCGTCAGTAGACACTTAAGCCCAGGTGCCACTAATAAGAGTTTGTCGACTGGGATCTCGATAATGGATGAATAACTGGCCTTCTCTGACGCTGGCTTCGCAAGGGGAGGCAGGTTTGCTTGCGCCCGTAGGTCTCGCACGGTTGAAAGCAAGGGCCCGTCTTCGAATTGGATGAGATTTCTCCCAATAAAACGGAATGAAACAGGTAAAACCCGTTGCTCGAGCAGCCAATAGTCGCTGCCGTCAGTATACTCATCGTCAGAGTCCCTGGGATTCAGGGGACTGGCTGTCCTGGCAGGTGCCGTGCTCGCAGTGGCCGCCATTACCGGCTCCTTTATGAGATCGAGCTCTTCTACAAAATAATCGACGAGTTCCCACGATGCCATTTTTTGTGCCGGCCGGAAGCGAAGATGAGGGAATGGTTCGTGACAGACGGGCGCGAATTTGAGGATGGAGGTTGCAATGGGTTGAAACCAAAATGTTGACCAACGTTGGAAATACAGGGCTTGCGGGAGCAGAAGCTTGCCTGGGCAGAGGTCTGATATCTGGGATGAGTATGGATGAGTTGTTGTCAAGTCTAGGTTCCTAGCCTGGGTAGCAAGCCAGTGGCAGATGTCAAGAGGGATGCTCCGGGGCAGTCACGTAACAGGTCAGGTGACCGTTCTATGTACTCATGCCCACCTCCTCGCCGTGGATGGGCTTGGGAAATCGTGGGAGATCTGGAGCGCCTTCCCAAATAGCAGTGGCAATGGGCCGCGTAGAAGGAAGCAATGACGTACCTACCTAGGTACCTGCGTCGGTAGACAAAGGCACACGTTGACCTCGATTTGCTCTTTCGCCTTGGGGGTGCAATGGATGCGTGAAATCCTCAATACCAGGTGTACCTACCTGATTAGATTCACTGGTACTGGAAGTGACTGAATGTCTTCTTGCCTTACTTTGGGCACCTGCCAGATAAATCTAGACATTCTTCAACCACTCAGAGTGACAAGCAATATCAGGTACACAAGTTGAGGGTCTCGAAAGAATTCCCTTCTGTCTCCCCTGCTGTTCCCTGTTTCTCTCTTCTGCGCGGCTTTCTTGTGCTCTTATTGATACAACTTACCGCTTTCCAGGTACAATCCCCGAACATCTGCAGCCCTGTTTCCTAGACGAAAGCAGCATCGAAGTCATACTTCCATGTCGCAGGTCTCGTGTGCCTATAGGTCAGCGGCTCAAAAAATGGGGTGGGACTTGTGAAGTTGGCTAACATCAGTAAGCTTGTCTCATCAATCGAGACACGCAATTCGCATGCTTCGACCTGCAGAGTGAGAATGTGTAAAGCAACAAAGACGAAGCAATGGCGCCTGCCAGGCGTCCAGCCTCACGTCTCCTTCTGGAAAGATTCAGCAGTCTTTACCTGTGCCACGTATGTCTTGACGCGGAGCCTCAACTTGCGAGTCTCGAGATTAGGAGACTGGCTAAAGTTACCCACAGCGGCAAAGCAACTATGGTGTAGCCAAAATTGAGTCCGACGACTGAGCTCTCTTTGCGTGATCGGATAGACAATATAGCGTCTCAAGACTGTAGCCTCCGAACCAGTGACACCTAAGACGCATTGTATATTCCATTTATCTGGTGGTCTTTCAGGCCTTTTGGCTTCCTGTACTGTGTACTGGATACCACATCCACAACACGCCAAAATGGAAGCAGCATATGACACCGGGCCCTTTATACACTGTCATCATCCATCTAATGCAACTCCGTTTTCAAGACCTGCGTATCCATCTCTTTGACGCCGCCACCGCCGTGAACAACCCGCTGGAAGTGTGCCTCCTCGTTGTCTACGTACTTCTGCGGCCTCTTGGACCCAATAGCGTCCTTGTCGCGTGTCACGATGAGAGGAGGGTTGTTCCGGTAGTACTCGTCAAGGTCCTCGAGAGAGCGATTTGCTGAAGTGGTCAGCTCAGCACGTAATTCCAAGAGAGAAACAGGAGACCTACCTGTTTCGGGATAGAAGAAGTAGATGACGGGCATGAAGGCTGCGTTGAGGACAGTGAACACTATCCAAAACCTCCACCCGATGTTCTGGATTCCAATGGGTGTGATCTGGACAATAACGTAGTTTGTCATCCTGATAGAAATGTCAACAGAACCTCTTGAGACAACCGGGAACGTCTACTTACCAGTTCGTCGCGGTAGCTACAGCGGCACCTTTCGTCCGCATGGCGATGGAGTTGATCTCGGTGGGGTAGAGCCAAGGAACACCCAACATCCCCATTCCGAAGAAGATGAAGTACAAGAAGAAAAAGACGATGGATCCTTCAGCTGCTTTGGGGTTGCCGCCAGGCCCACCATATCTCAGCAGGATAGTGATGACGAGAAACGAGAACCCCTGGCCTGCAGTCGAAAGAAGCATCAACCCGCGTCGGCCCCATCTTTCGACTAGTGTCACGGAGACACACGCGAAAATGAGATATGTGACTGAGTTGACAGCCGTCAGAAGACGGGCGAGCTCTGTGGATAGTCCCACAGCGGAGATCAATACGGTCGGCAGGTAGTAACTCATGATGTTGATACCTGACAAAAGTAAGAACTCTGGATTCTCTGCGGCGGGGTGACTCCGAGATGAACATACCTTCAAACTGTTGGATGAACTGTGTACCAGCACCCAAAATCAGTCTCCGCAATGGCTTCGTGGCCCCCGGCTGTGGCCTCAGGAGGTCTTTCCACGGGATCGCGTGCTCCCTCTCGTAGTCAATGCTGAAGCGAATCTCCTCCTGCTGTGAGACGACGAACGGGTCGTTCCCAGGCTTGCCCTGGAGACAGGCCAAGACCTCGGTGGCTTCGGCATCGTGCCCGTGCGACATCAGCCACCTCGGCGACTCTGGCAGCCAAGGAACCGTGGCGAACAGGCAAACGATGAAGACGAACTGAAACGCAAGAGGGAACCTCCAAGCAACCGCGCCGCCTGCGAACGACAGTCCGTAGTTGATCCAGTTGCAGAGGGAGAACCCGACGATGTTCATCATCATCTCGAACATGACCAGCTTGCCGCGCCAGTGGGCCGGAGCCGTCTCGGTCTGCCAGATCGGGGCGGTTGCAGTGTTGATTCCGTTGCCGATTCTTCCCATTCACTTTCAGTTAGCAGGGGCTGCGTCCCGAGAGCAGAGCCTCGATTTCAAGAGTGCCGAGTCTACTCACCCCAGCACGATGCGGCCCACGAACATCTGAGCCAGGCTGTAAGACGCCGACTTCAAGATGGCCCCGATGCTCATGATGGCAGTGCCTATCAAGATGGACTTCTTCCGGCCCAATCGCTCGCCCAGGGTGAACGCCATGATCGCCCCGACGAAGCAGCCAATGTCGTATATGGCCGTGATAGTGGATAGCATCTGGGTCTTGGACGGCCCGACGAGGTCGTGAAGTTCTAGAAAGTCGTCCGTCACGATCACGCCGCTGAAGACGGCTTGGTCATAGCCTGCATTTCAGGTATAAGAAGTTATTATTCGAAGAATAGTCATGCTAAAAAGGGGTTAAAAGGTAATTTGTCTCCTCACCGAACATTAGCATATCCACGGAACACGCAAAAGTTATCCAGTACGTGAGCCAGTTTCCGGTGAGCCCAAAGTAGGGCTTTTTGTTGGTTGCAGCCATAGTTGAAGCTTTCGTGCGAGCGCTGGAAGAGGAGACTTGGATGAGGGTGGAAATAAGAGCACGATGGCCCCCAAATGTGCGTGCGATGGATGGGTGTCAGACTGTATTTAATAGGCTCTCCAAAGGCACGGCTATTCGTCTAACTTGTTCCTCGGTATTCTGTCCCGAGTCCGGGATTAAGGAAGTGCAGCAAGTGTCTAGCAAACGTCGGTAGACGTCTTCCCCGTGGGGTTCACACCGATGGACAGTACCAGTGACGAAGACGGCAGTGACACGGATAAGCTTGGAAGGGACTTCGGAGCGCTGCGCCGTCATCGTGCTTTGCAGCCAAAAGAGGCGATCTTAACCTCGTTTGAGACATTTATGCATCGGTCGAAAGTCCAACGTCTTGCAGAAAAACTGTGCAAATTCTCAAGCTTTGCCGTCGGTCTCGACCATGCTAGAGGCTGCAGACCATATCACACAGCCAGCCACTGGAGTCGGAGAGTCGTGGAGATTGAGTGCGCAAGAGATAGAGAAAAGGCCAGTGGGCAGATCATCTCCCGAGTGATCGGAAGTTGTGGTGCGTCGAGAATGTAACGTTTCGCTAAGTACCATGCAGTGCCAAATGCCGCGGACGCAAGATCAAGCGTGATGAGTAGCACCCTCGCTGCGGCCAATGCAGAAACACCGGTCCCATTCGTCGACTACAAGACTCGCTGTTGAAAGTTGCATGACCCATCTGCTCGACCTGCTTAAGTTGGTTGTTCTTGTTCGGGTGCTCGGTAGTTGATACCGATATCGCCTGTACATCACTATAATCATGATGTCCTGCCACGTGGCTTGCATGCTTCCTGTCTTCCATCGTCCGTCGGAAATGTTTTGTGAAGGTTCGAATACCCAGGGAGATTCCTTCGGCTTTCTAGACCCATCGAGCAGATATCACAGTCTCACCCATCAGAGGTCGCGTTCGGGACGACACGCGATGCGGTGAAGCTCCGGCCCATCTAGCCCCTTTACTTGGCCGGGGGGCAGTACAACCGCGTCTATGACATGGCGAGGCTGGTCGGAATGGTTCGGGACATTGAGGACGACAATGAAACTACCACTGGCTACAAAGTCGAACCGCTGCTGTGAGAGGGAGGCTCACTCGGAACGGAGTCCGGTCGGCCACTGGGGATGACTCGGCCTACGACTAGATCATCTTCCCCCGCAGTAGGCGATCTATCTGTGGGCCAGAACATGATCGGATCACGAGAGCAGCCTTTTTTTCCTTCTCGCGGCTCTAGTCCAATCGGAAAGATGATCTTACAGCGAGAGTGACCCCATTTCTGCAGGAGAAGCGGGGTTCTCTGTTGGAACTATTTACCCGGAGACTTGGCTCAAGCAAATTCTTCCCACGAGCCTCCGGCTTGTATTATCCGTTGCTGAGTTGATCGATCTGGGTACTTCAAGTGTGATAACGCTGTGTCACTCTTTGTGGGTAATAAAGTCTAACTACAGCATTACAACAGCATCGGATTTCAAGCGGGCTAAGGGCGGCCAACGTCTTATGGATGTGATGACAACACTACATGTACTGATTGGGGGCATGGAGATTGACCAGACGGAAATTGCCCAAGAAGGTACCAGATTTGTGTTTCTTTCCCCCGGATTGATGTTCATACAACGTAGTCAATTGCGTTGAAACCCACCTCCAGCTAGCCGTGAGGCAGCATTAACAACCGCGTTTTTTGAAGTCGATTTGTTTCAACTCCTAGGTTTCATAGGCAGAACTTTTGATCCAGCAAGGGACCTTGCCAATCGCATCTTGGCAGAACGAACAAAGACTCCGGGAACTTTCTTGGAGATCTTCTCCCCAATCCTCAGTTCAGGACTATTCAGTGGTAATACCTGTCGTGTCCTTTTGAGAAGTCTTCACAATGCTCATCAATCATACCATTATCTGGTCAATCAGGCTGCATTCGGTGAGTTGGCCACACGTCCCTTTGCGACTTTGAAACGCAGCGTTGTACAACGGAAGGCAAAGGCCACCGTGCCTGACATATTCCGGTCCGATTCCGAAAGAAGTAGAATCCCTCGTAATGTGGGGTGTATTACCTGAGAATCATCACATTAGAATATGGTGATACTCATGTTTCTTGGAAGTTTTGCTATAGGCAATCAGTTGACAGTTTTGTAGCACTTGCATTTACCCTTGCAGGCTTCAACCGTCTCCCTTGTGCTCCACGTTTCTGGCTATTAATCTCGCATGGAACTCCCCGATGATACTACTTTCTCTCCTGCCATGCCTTCTGTGGACCTCGATCCGATCCCGAGCCTTCTCCTCTCCAATTCTTGGGTATCGATCTCATCATCACCCTCGAATAGCCAGATAAGCTCGATTGTTGACGACCATGCAAGTTCGCAACCTTATCATCCTGGCCTTCTTGCTCTTCGCCTCCCTGGCTGTAGCCCGTCAATGCCCTCTCGAGTCGGACTGTATTCAGAGGCTGTGCACGAACATCAGGTACGGCAAACATCAAAAACGGAAGGGCGACCCCCCCGGCGACAGGATCATACTCGAAGCTCGTTGCAAGAACAACGCAGGGGAGGATATCATCACGCAGCTGGACCTCAGAAGATGCATTGCGAATAGGAACGGTCTGCTAAAGTGGGCTGAACAGTGAGTGTTTCAATCTTGTCTTCCCGGCTTTCCAACGATCCGGATATCCCCCATCCACCTCCCTTACGCTAGGCTCTGAAACTGACTTTGCTTCTTCCTCGCCCTCAACAGTGGCGATTTCCAATGCAAAGGCTGCCGGGTTCTTCGAGAGACCAACCCGAAGAAGGGCGACTACATGTACCTCAGGTGCGAAGAATGCCCGAGGATACACAAGGGGTTCCTGGGGATGGACTCGACCATGTGGACATGGTTGGACATCTGTAAGTCCCCGCCGATCAGCTGTGGTACTCATGATTCTCAGCTGACACTCGCTTTTTCCCGTGAAGCCTACGGCATTTGGGTCCGAGACGGTCTCATTGGCTGTTTCTCTCAGACAGGAAATAAGGCCGAGGTGCTCAAAGTCATCAAGTCTCGCAATGGCCGTGAACGAAGGCAGGTTGGCATAAGCTTGAAAGAACCATCGCCTCTTGAGATGATAGATGTTGCATGAGAGTCGCATTGGGGCCACATGTGAAGCCGACAGCAAGATAATGTGTGTGTTTTGTAAATAGCAGCCCCGCAGGATTGGCACACAAGGCTTCCATTTCTTTCTTTCCATCTACATACATCTGTTAGTAATGGACTTCAGATCTTATATCTGTATTGACAATGTCCCTCTCCGGGACGCTCCTCAATATATCAAGCCGTCGTTCATCAGTGAAGACCACCTACCAGAGCCCTTGGTGAAGTTAGGTCGGTCTAGCCACAGTTGTGGACACCACTGTTTCATTCCGGGACACAACAATGTGGCAACTGGGACTTCCCTACACCATTCTGTTGACACCGACCGATCGGCGATAGAAATCTCGCGGGCAAATATCATGTCTATGCACAACCCGTGGGCAGCACAAGCACGGTCTTTCGCAGGAAATCGACGTTTTCGATGGCTCCGAACAACTCAATTGCCGCTGAAAGCTCATACACCGAATTTACGAGCTTCGGCATGCGCCCGGTGACTGGGACACGTCGGGTATTGTTGAGGAGACGCCGGAAAATATTGACGCCGGAGCAAAGACCGATTAATTGTTCAGTCATCACTACAGTACAACAAACGCAAACTGTCATCAGAAACCTTTCTTTGCCTCAGATAGTTCATCATAACTCCCCGCAGCCTCTCTTGGCCCCCCGAAGTTCCCGACGCGAGTCAAAGTTCTCACCGGCGTTTCAATCTCAAGCCCTCCAAATTTACGGCCCTTTAGAATAGTCGCTAGCGAAGCCGTGATCATTACCCGGGAAGAGGTCGTCATCGTGGTTTCATGAATGTACTTGACATTGCCGAGAGATAAATGAACTAAATACAGCTACGTACAAGGTTATGAACAGTTGGGATGAACATCATGCTTACGCCAGCTAGGCGGATGTGATCGGCTTCTTCTGCATCGTCTGCTTGAAAGCAGCGAGCGCCACCTCGGGTTGGTACGCCATCAGGCCATGGCCGGCCTCGTACACCCTCAGCCAGCTTAGGTTCTTGACGGTCTTGTACTCCCCCTTCTTCTTCCCGTCCATGATGAAATCTTGCATCGCCGCGTTCTGGAAGTCGGGGCCTCCGAGCCTCTCGACCGCCCTGTAGTTTCCGATGTAGTTGCAGATCCAATCTTGCTCGCGTGTCAGTGATCTTATTCGTATATCTGAGGGTTGGCCAACTCACCAGCATCGCCTGCCCACATCAAAACCGTTACGTCTTGCTTGGTGACATCGCCGAGAGTTTGAAGGAATGATCTCTGGCCTAGTGAATTGTATCAGCACCCAGTTTCTACCAAGCACTCTATGTAAGCTGACTCACCGTCACCTGTCGCAACGAACTTGTCGTACGGAGCCTGCGGGCACTCCTGGTATTGTGTCTTGGCGCCAATTGCCTTCATAACCTCCGGCTTATTCAGGTACTTCATGTATGTTCCCGGTGGGAATTTGTCGTCCTTGGCCCGGACGTCGTAGACGTTGAACATCTTGATGGCCTCGATCGGCGCCTCAATGGTGTTGTAGCAGGCAGTCTCCGCGTTCACGCACGCCTCGTTATTGCCCTCGAGCCCGGTGCACTTGTCCTGCAGGGGCTTGCAGTCCTTTTCGTAGGCCTGAGCGAGCTCGTCGTACTTGGGTTGGTCAATGAGCTTGTTGTACGTGTTGTTGATCGCGTAGTCGAGGTAGTCGCGATATTGGTTGGCTAAACGATGTCAGAATACATTTTCTCACGTGTCAAGTCCTGGGGCATCCTTGACTTACGCGCATCTATCCAACCGTTGTTGATCCCCAGGGCGACCAGCTTGATCTTCTCCCCCTTGACGGCGCCCTTGTCAATCTCGGCATTCTGCTTCTGGAAGTAGCTCGAAAACTCCGGGCCGTAGTGGCCGCCGTAAGACTCGGTGAACAAACCGAACTCGCGATTCTTGTAATCGGGAAACTGCGTGTAGAACGATTGCATGAAGGACCAGACCTTCGGCGCCGCCTTGACCGTGCTGTCGACGTCGTTTGTGCCGTAACTGAAACCTACTCCGATCGGCTGGTCCACGTAGAGCTTGCGCGAGATCTGAGTCAGCATGACAGAAGGGACGCAGCGGCAAAGGGTTTCAATGCCAAGGCGAGGGACGAGCGCGGAATCGTGTTATGCTCGTGGGGCCGAGGCTCGAAGAACTGACCATGTTTGCAAAGTTGTTCCACGAGTTGGGGTTCAGCTTCGGATCGTCACCGCCTCCGTTGAATGTGCAAGGGCCGTTCCCCTGGAAGAGGCCCAGCATGGAGCTGCACCCGGGTCCGCCGTTCAGCCACAGCGCGACGGGCGCTTCCTTCGGCTTGTCGCGGGCTTCGAAGAACCAGAAGAACATGTTCTGGTCGGTACCTTTAGGAGGAGGCATCACATCAGTCGCAGGTTCGGGCGCGGCAAGTCGGCGCGTGTGTATGATGACGTACCGACGTCCAGATAGCCAGAGTACTGCTTGACGCCGGGCGTCGTCTCGCAGATGTTGGAATCGGTGACGAATCTCATCCGGGAGTTCGTCGCCGCGTGCTCAAAGACAGTGTAGTTGGTGCCCAGGTCGGACATGAGGCTGTACGTCCTGTCGACGGCATAGCTCTTGGGCACCGCCAGCGACGCGACAAGTCCGGCCATGCCGAGGACGGCCAAAGATCGAGAGAACGCGCCCATCATGTTGGTACCGTATTCACGCGCTCACAGTGAAGGAGAGACAAGAAGAAGAGCTCGGAGAAGGGAGAGTGCAAGTAGCTGATGGTCGTGTCAACCAACAAAGAGTGGTGGAAGGGCGGACGGTGTGGTTTTTGAACTTGGCACAGATCCTAAATCCCCGGGTTAGAAAACCCAGTGAGCGATTCGTACTTGTGCTGCTCCCGGTAGGTCATGCCGATCTAGATGGACGACTGAAGCTTGTTTTATGGAGAGAACATCAGACCTGGCCTTCAGGCGGCTGTTGCTCCCAAAGCTTTCCCCCACAAACCGTAAACGACGTCAAAATTGATATAAGCGAGAGAATTGGCGCTAAATCACGGCATTCACGAGTCGCTGGTTCCCTGCTTCTGGCTGCAAAGGAATGACCCGGCGACAGCTACTCGCGATCTACAGGATGCATGCCGGGCCGTCGTCAACTAAAGGATCGCGGGAGCCGTATGTAAGTTACCTTCTTGTTCCGGGGACTGACTTTGTAACGGATCACTCCACGCGTGGAAGAACGCAAACAGAGCTCGCCTCGGGCGGTAGACTATCTGATAGGGTTGTACCGTCCGAGCGCTTGCATCAGTCTGATGATGGAGTGGAAACAGAACAAACGTGGGACGCTGTTTCGAAATGCAGAACGATTGTTCGGCTGCGAATCTACAACGTACCTTCCGACAAAATGATCACCTTGAGCAGGGGAATAGTAGCGAGGGACGCGTATAGAGACAGCCATAGAGAGGACTGTACCGCACTAGCCGCGGTGATAAACTTCAAAAAGAACGCCTCGGGGATGCAGCTGTGAAGAGAGGTTCCGCAGAAACAGTCTCGCAGAAAGCCTCGCCCCTTGCGTCGATCGCCAATCAGATGCCGGAAACGAAGAATTACGCTTAGATCCCACGAGTCAACCTGTAGCCCCGTCGTGGTATGCTCGATCCTCACTGGCTAAAGCTCCAGACATGACGAGGAGGATCCTAGCACGTCGCGAAAGTCAGAAGGACTGACTTTGGTCTCAAGTATCGCTTTTGGGCCGTTATTGGTGCCGAGAAGCGGCCAAAGGAGTGTCCCGTCGGCGGTGTCGATTGATTATAAACCGAGAAGCTCGGCTGGCCTTTCTCCCTCGAGGTCTCTTTGTCGGATGCTGGGCTTCCCGCGTAGCAATACACTTGGTCGTGGCTGGAAGACGTAGACAACCAAATTTGACAAAAATGACGTGGGGCTTCATTTTGTCTCTCAACCAAGTCAGGTATTACTATCATCGCTAATGTGTGGTATGTATGTAAGACATCATCTCATGGTCATGCGAACTTCGTAACCACCAGCCGTTAGGTCTCAGACCTTTGACGGCGTCTCCCGTACGTGAAGCGCCGGTTCATTTCCAGGTTTCTCGATACTTGTCTCGCTCGAGCTGTCGCTAACGACACCATGGTTCTCGATGTCGGTAATCTTTGCAGTCTCCTCTCCTCTCCAATCTGCGGATGTGTCAGCTGCCGGCTCACGTGTCAACGTCTCGGAAAACTTACGCCTTGACTTCCAAGCCGGGACGCCGGCGGCGAACATCTCGTCAATCTCCTCGAGAGACTTCTTGGCCATCTCGGGCATGCAGAAGAAGCCCCAGACGAGGCCAAGCGCGGAGATTGTTCCGTAAATGAGACCGACCCTCGATCCGAGGTTCGCCGGCTCCTGCAACAGGTATGGCAAGGTGAACGTTGAGAGGAAGTTGCACAGGTTTGCGGTCAGCCAAAATAGCATAACTGACTTGTCCCTGAGCGTGATGTGCGGAATCTCCGTCTTTGTTAATTGAAGCCTACGTCACGCACGTCAGTTTCAATCTCTCCTCGATGCAAAAAGAGGAAATACTCACGGGCCACCGAAGGATACGAAGTGAAAGATGGGAAACAATATCGTCAAGGCCACAATGCCCTTGTTGATTTCGAGTGACGGATGCATGATTGTTCCCATGCCTCCCATCACCATGAGAATCGCTGTCTGAATGAACCCCATCTGGAGGAAGAGGCGCCGACGGCCCACTCGGTCGATGATGAACATGAACGTGATAGCAGTAGCGAGCAAGAGAGCGCGCTTAACCATGGTAGCCATGAATGGGTCAATGACCTTGAGGCTCTTCAAGAAGATGGTGCCGTATAAGTTGGAGAAAGATGCTCCGGACAGTGTTGCTAGCGCCGATGCGATCAAGCCATTAACGGTTCGGCGCTGTTGATGCATGGTTAGTACCTGATATCATGGTGTAATCGGCCGCGTATTCTCTGCTCACCAGATTCTTGCCCTTCACCAGATCCTTCCATCTTCCCTTGGTCTCGCTCGTATTCAGAGCCTCTTGCAGCATCTGGGCCTCCTTCTCAGCGTCATAGCCCGGCATCGCACCGAAGAGATAGTCCAGGTTCTCGACCGCCTTCTGGTACTCGCCCTTCCGGAGAAGCCATCTTGGGGACTCGGGAATCAAGATCCAAAAGAAGAGCGAGAAGGCGGGGAACAGAAAACCCACGCCCACGGGGATCTTCCAGCAATTGTCGTTGTTGATGTGGCTCGTGAAGTTGGTGATGATGGACGCGACGAAGGCGGCGAGGACGCCATTGACGCCGTAAATCGCCGTCAACGAGCCCCGCACTGCGGCCGGCGCTATCTCGGCCTGGAACATGGGAATCAGAAAGGCCTCCATGCCGACGTGGAAGTTCACGACCATGCGACCCGCGACCAGCTGGTTGTACGAAGTGGCGGTGTACACGGTGATGGTTCCGGCCATGCAGACGATGTTGGTCAGGATGAAAACCAGCCTCCGGCCCCAGCGTTCGCCGATCTGGGCGCCCACGATGACGCCGACGGCGTAGACGATGAGTGGGAACGAGTTCATGTATGCCAGCTTATTGGACGTGAACCCATATGCCTTCTTTTCCGGGATGTAGTCGCCGAACCTCTTCTCGAATGCTAGTCCGCGGACTTCGTTAGCTTGGTGTTCCCGATTTCCTCCCTCCTTGGTGGTGCCGCATTTTCTGGCGTCATATGAGGGACTCACGCGTCATGGCCTGGATGGTATTGAGCGTTGAGCCTTCGAAACCAAATGTGAAGACGCTCATGCCAAACACCAAGGTGACCCATAGTAGGTTCGAGGTGATGTGACGGGTCACCTTGAAGTTGTGCTTTCGGAGATACTCTATCGTCATGATGGGCGATGGCAACGACGGCGGCGGGTGGGAGATATCGACGGAGGCGTATATCCAAAAGAAGGAATTGTCAAGACCAGCTTACTTCTTTCTCTTGTCTTGGCGTTCGTCTATCCTGCATCTCTTGAGGCCCGGTAACATTTTTCCTCCTGTTGCCAGATGGGGATGTGCTTTCTCTTTTATGAGCGGCAAGGCTCCTGTGTAGTCTGAAGTTTTGAAGCACGTATTCCTGCGTTTCCGTTCCTCTCCTTCTCACACCCCCCACCCACGCACGAGAAACGTCTGGGAACTATTGAAGATGGAGGTGTTGGCCATGCCCAAAGGGTTGCGGTCGTGCAGGGGCTCACGGACGACGACTCCGGAGTGCTCTCGGGCCCCAGGATGCACTGGTGAGCTTAAACGCCTCCCGTCGGATGCCGTCTCGGGCACTACGGCAGCCCCAAAGATGCGCTTTCGCTTTTTACACGGACGCTCCCACGTCTCGTTTACCTCCAGGCCATCTCCCTGCTCATGAGGCAAACAATACACATTGCTCGCAGCTGTCGAGGTGTGTGTCGTTGAGGTCAGAAGGCCTCGAGAGGTTCAGCTGCCGGTCGTCGAATGTCTGATGCGCCATGCGCCGATCATTCTTCGCCTCTTGCAAGACTATCCATATCACTTGATATTATGATCCTATCACGACGTTTCGGTAAACTGGGGACTGCCCTCGATATCATTTTCTCATCTCCCGCCCTTTGCGATCTCGCGGCCAGCGTCCAGCAAAAGGTGTGCCGCTTATTCACCCTCAACTGTCCTCATGCTGCCCTGTCCCCTGCTTCCCTTGATCCTTCCCGGCTCACCCGCATGATTCAACTGATGAGCTCCATGCGGCAGGCTAGAGGGGGGCCCGGCCCGGGAATACCGCGCCCATTGTCTGCCACGGCCGGCCTGCTACGTAGTTGCGCGGGGTACATGGGCTTTCCGTCTGATCAACCTGTCCTCCCCTCGCATTTGAGTTGTGCCGAGAAATCTAGGTGCTGAGAAGTTGTCCCGTCCCCACGCCAGCTGGCCAAAACGTTGTTCATAGTCCTTCAGCCAGTATTAGGATCAAGGCCAGCCAAGGCCGGATTCCACCCCGAATGCATGGCGAATCGCTATTCACGAAAACGACTTGGCCTTTCTCTTAGCATGCTCTTGGCTGGATCTTGGTTTGCCTTAGCTAGACTTGGCTTCCATGATGGAATATGCCGATGATTCTTTCCGTTAGCTCGAGTAATGAGATGTCAACGCAAAAGTCTTGTGATGGAATTCGCCTTGCGGTCTTTCGCCACGGATGCTGCTATGTTCTCCCGCCCACTTCTGATCCCAACAGACTTCCTGAAGGATCTGTGAATAGCTCAGCGCCCGTCGCTGCAGTTACACGGTAAAACCCTACAGCAGCCTGCGGAGTGGCCAAAATTCACCGCGGATGATGGGACGAATTCAGCTCCATCGGGAAACGAGACCGACGAGGCCAGGTTGCAGAGCGTCGCTCGCCCCGTCCCCCGTCCCCCTTCTTTTCGGCCGACAATGTCGAGTCGATGGGGACGATACAGCCTGCCTCCGACATTATCTCAGCTCCGCGTTTGCCATCGGGATTGAAACTCATACTGCCCTTAGCAGATCCCGCCTACAGAGGCTTGTTTCTGGATCTACAAAGGCCCGATGTAACCTGATACTGAACCGGTGTGATTGGCAGGTCTATGTTTGGTGGTCGTGGGACCATTTTGCATGCAATATTCGGCAGAAAGGATAGTAGCAGCGGGATCGCCAAGAATAATGTGCCGACTCTGGGGTACAGTAGCATCATTCGAGGTTGTTGTGGCGTAGTACTGACGATGTTGCATCCCGCTTTCTGAAATTCTCCATCGTGATCCAACAACAACTGCCAGCCTCGCCCCGCACGTCACCAAGGCATAGATCTCGGGATCCTCGAAATTTGTTTCGGCAGCACCTCACCCTCTCCAACTTTTCCAGCGTTGACCTTGCCTTTTGCCTTTGGGAGGCGGGCGGGCAAGCTTGGGGAAGATGGCCAGCGCTTTGGCCGGCCGCGAAACGTCTCCGCGTTTCGGCGTCGAATAGGGGACTCCCCGGCCTCGGGAAGCTCGTTGCTCCGCCCACCTGCACTCTTTGCCAATTGTCATTCTTCTGTCATAGGTCGCAAGCAGTGACAGATCTGAGAAGCCCCAGAGAGAAAAAGAGGGACCTCTGGTTCCAGGGTTGCTCGGGGACCTGGCATTAGCACGCCGAGATCTCGTTTAAGGGAGCCAAGACGGGAACAACATGGACCTTGAAGTGGCCACTTCTCTTCCAGCGCGGCGAAGCTCGTCAGTGAGATCAAGCTAAGATCTTGGCTTCGAGGCGCAGTGCAAGAAGCCCACAAGAGCTCCCCTTCTCCTCAAACACGACATGCTAAATGGACAGCGGGGTGCTCGACAACCTGAGACATTATTGTCATTGTTTCTTGTGAGCGGGAAGGCTTCGAGGTCGTACGAGAAAGGCTGCAAGATATTGGGTGAAAGCTCTTAGAAGAGTTCAGCTGCGACACAGGCACAACACCGATGAGGCCCAAGAGACGCCGCAGGTCAGACGACTCTGCAGCCTCCCAGGAAGTATTGCGAGACGGGCACGCTGGCTCGCATTCTTTGGGTGAGGAATAACGGGGAGCGCGGGAACCGGCCATGACCAGCCGCCCTCCCCCGTCTGCAGCGAGGAGCTCCAAACTCGGCTAGACTTTGGACGTAGCCACGAGGACGGCAGGGATTCGCGACGTTTTCGGGGGTCCCAGCAGGAAACAAGTCGCGAATTCTTGCCTCGAGTATTCTAGACACACCGGGTTGAAGGCAAGCATAGCCCTACGCTCGGGCAGCTGTGCAGGGGCCCTCCCTTCGTGACAGACGAGCATCGGAGAATTTTGTTTTCGAAAGACTGGCGATGTCACACGTTGGATCGTATAGATGATGCTTTTGTTGTAGAGAAGTCAAACGTCCTGCAAACGATTACCACGCGGCGCTGACGATTCTGCCCACGAGGCCGCCCCATCGTACGAACACAAGATCTACTACAACGACATTTCTGTGACCACTGCGTCTGGTGATCCTGCGACATTTGCTCAAGACATAGGCAGGGACCTGGGCTGGAGACTCAGTGCCTTCCCCACGGCAGCTCTATGTGGGAGTCCGTCCATGCTTGTCACAATTTGACAGCTATTCCTTCTTCAGACAGGACACCGTTGATCCCACATCCCGCTTCCTTGGCAGCAATGGCCAAGCTCTTCGAGATTCAAAGTGCTTGATAATCAATTACAGCACCTGGTGGAGGTCTAGACTGCTTGTTGTTTCGACCACAAGATTCATGCCCAAGGGATTTGATTTACAAGCGGTCTTCCAGCGCTAGTCCCTCGAAGGACCATCCCGGGACTTTCAGGGGCAAGAGGTACTTTTCAGGCACAGCTTGAGCCTCATGCGGGTCATGGGGCGATAGAGGTAAGATCGCTGGACAAGCAAATCAAGCACTCGTTGAGATTACCTTGTGGAGGTGGCTGTGTCTACCTGTACACCACATCCACCCTGCCAAAAGTCTCGCAATTGACTATCCTAGATGCAGAAACTCGTCGGCGAGGCTATTCTCATGTCCATCGACGAACTAATGAGTTCGCGAACTCACGTTCGGACAGTTGCTGTGAACTCAACAAGCAAACGATCCAAAAGTTCTGCCATCGTTCGAATTCATGTCTTCATTCCCATGTCACATCGTATGCCAAGACTTGTCTCCAAATCTGCATGAAGAGGCAAAACAGCTGACAGCTGGCGGATCTCCCAGTCGAGGCAGCGAGAATGGATGATGGGAAGAAAGGCGGCAATCGGATTGCTCGCCTCGACCAGGTCAATGCAGTCGCAACCAAACAATGCGATGACGGTGTTACATCTGGCGTTGGATGTGCCTGACGCCGAAATCAGATGATGGTTGTCCCACGAGAATGACTCGCCCTGGAGCGCGAGTCTTGGCATGAGGACAGGCCCAAGTCTGACGGGGCGAAACGAAATGAAGAAAGAAAATTCTACGAACACGGAGCTTCAGCAGATCTGATAGCGAGATCCTGTTGGTGGTGGTGTGGTGTGGGTGTTGGGCCGAAGCGCCGCCCTGGTCTCATCTGATGTTCTTGATACGCCCCGCGACATGGTTTGCTTTTTCGCCATGGTCGCGACTTGACGTCACTTTTTGAACGGCGGCCGGCGGGACTGGGAGGGCGGAACATCTGTACCGAGCCGATTTCTTTTCGTTCGCTGGGAGAGTTGTGCCGTGCTCCGGGTTGAATGGGAAACGAGTTGCCCAGCGCCCAGTGCATGGCTGAGAGTCATGGTGAGGTTTCGATTTGACAGAACCAGTAGAGAGCGGTTTCATTACACCAGAACAGAGTCCGCGTCTCAGACCCTTTGGAATGGAACGAGTCGTTGGAGTCTCTGAGCCGCGCCTAGCGGTCAAATTGCTTCTTGACGTCAATGCGACTCGCGAGACAAGTGTCCTGAGTCCTGACTGCCAACGACCACCAAGTCGCCTCCTCTCTGTTCAGTCTCTGATTGCGCCGGATGGCACTCTGCTCTCCGAGCGTTGATCGGCACAAACCCACGAATTACTGTTTTCTCGTTGCTTAATCCATTTAATGTTATTTCTCAACACCACCAGAGCCCAAAACACGCTTTCCGTGGGAATACCCCGAGTTACACCCACCACGCATCTAACATGATGGAAAGAAAGTCTGGTTTCTCGAAGTTCGGCAGCCAGTTGCCGTTAGACTCGCGGACGCTATGCCCGACATTTTAGGACGACCTGTCAGTTGAGACGTGCACACTGGTATCAATTGCTATCTGACCGCAAATGAAAGCAAAAGCGTTGAGCCTCAACCGCTCTCCGAACACGGTTTGCTCTTCTTCATCTCTCCCAACGCATGAGACCATTATCTCTGACAGTGAAATATCAGATCAGAACGCCGAATACCACCGAAGAACTCAACCCAAAGGAAATAGTTCGGTGTGCCGATATCCGTACCGGCGAGCTACCCGGGAAGCCGTCGAGCACGGCTTCACTCGCTACCGTTGACGGCCTGACCGCCCGCCATCACACCTCCGCGGGACGCTATCAAACACACACCCCCACACACAGGATGCAAGACTCAATGAGCTAGCAGCAATAGCTTGGACATGATGATGTAGAGCAGCCTGAGGTTGCCAAACTCAAACAGGTCCTTGGTGCCGTGTGTGTCCCCGACGACAGCGGCGAGAACGAAGTACTGGCACCAGATCCCAATGTTCAGCGTGCCCAGGACGATCAAGCAGGCCGACCACGCCTTGAACTGCAGCTTGACGAGCCTCTCGTCCTTCCGCACCCGTTCAGCCGCCTCTTCCTCTCCCGTATCCTCCTCGGCCTTCATTCTCTTGGCGAGCCATGAGCCGAACGTGAAGACGATGATGCCGAGGAAGGTGCAGAGAACCTGCAGCACGCCGGAGATGACAAATACGTCCCTGATCTCGTGCTGTTGACGGGCGGCGGCCGGGTCGCTTTCGCTGGGCTTGGCCATGACCTCTCTGGCGAGGTTCACGACGCCTACGAGGATGACGATATGGCCGGCGGCCATGAAGATCACAAAGAACAAGAGCGCGAGGACGAAGTACGGCCAGAACTTCCACTCTGTCGGTTTCAACGTGTTTCCCTGCCCTTCGCCCTTATCTTGCCCGTCTGATCGCTTGGCTTCGGTCGATGGCATGCCGGGAAACCTCAGAGGAGAGCTGAGGCTGTGCAAGAAGGCCGTCTTCTCTGTGGTCTCGTCGTCGAGGTCGACGAGAAGGTTGTTCGTAAGGGAGTCGCTCGATCTCGTCGAGTCTGTGGACCGTCGAGTCTCGTCGTCGCGTTGGGCTCCGCCAGGTTCTGCCTCGTTCCGCACCTCTTCTGGCCCTCCTGGTGCATCTCCATCAGTCTCTCCCCCACTCCCACTGATGTCCTTTGACTTCTCCTCCTCGGCCGTCTTCGGCGCCGCCTGCGCCATGGCAATGGACTGATTCACCAAGATCGCGACGTAGAAGCCTATCGTCATAAGCTTCAGCTCCTCCGACTTCATCCACGGCATCGACGCAAGCATGAAGAAGGGCAGCGCCATGGGCCATCCGAACCCAAACACGGCGACGATGAAGTGCCGCTTGATCTTCCGCGCGGGCCACAGCGGAGCGCGACCGGCGAGGATGCAGGCCCACATCCAGAGGCCGACGAGGTTGTTGACGAGTCCTACGGTGCCGTAGGGGAGGTGGTAGTGGCTCATGCTCTCCACGAGCGTGGCGGCGCCCGTTCCCGTCGTCGGCTTCATCGCGTGGAATGATGGTGATGTGTTTGTCGGTGGAGGGGGGCTGGCGACGTCCTGTTGCGGGGTTTTGCGCAGCCTCTCTGCGAGGAGTAGGACGAAATAGAGGAAGACGAAGCAGCAGAAGATCTCAAGGCCGGACTTGCGCATCTTTTCTACATGCTTTGGGACGTCCTTGTCGTGACAAGTGGCGATAGAGTAGATGGGGCACGAGGCAAACGTAAATACCCTCTGGAACCCATGGCCAACAGCAGTCAATCAAGGGTTGGAATCAACAAGTCTGCCTAACCTCGGGAGGCAGAGAGTGCCCGCCTGTCAAGTTGCACAAGGCCCTCTCGAGACGGGGTGGTGTGCCAACACTAATACCTGGTCACGTCGCTAAGCCTGCTTCGCCGCCCGGCTGAGCTGACGGGTGAGTGAGAGCCAGGGTCTGAACCAATGGTCCGGACCAACAAAGAACTTTGGTTGGCACCCATCAGGACTACCTGCAGAGCGCCACAGCGAGGATCCATTTCGGTAACACAGGAGCCAAGGTTGCTCCGATCTGCCTGAGGCGATGCGATTTCTTGATTTTGGGAGTTGAAAAGTGCAATAAGACTCACCAGTATCTCCAGAGCTTCAACTAATCAGACCACCGGAAGCGGAATTTCACTTGCTCTACGCCAGTCCCACTTTTCCGTGCTCTACCTAATTGAAGGTGCTTCACTCAACGACGTCGGACTGGCAAGGGCAAGGTTGCCATTGCAAAGTCAGTGGCGTATAGCGTGGATGTTTTTGTATTTCTTTTCTTCCTATATTTATTCTGTCTTATCCGGAAGCAAGTACAAGTGCTTCGCGTGGACTAGAGTCATTACCAAAAACGTAAACTCACGCAATCTCACATTCCTTTTAAACCTTGAAGCAGTGACATCTGTTGCGGTGGTTACTGTGGTTACTGACATATTCAAGATTTCTCTAACGGAAAAAGCACAGAAAAGATACAATATGGCCCAACTATCCGTCTAGGTGTCCATCTTCACTGGATCTCCTTCTCCCTCTGCGCCGCCGCCGCCGTCCGCCTCGCGCGCCAGCGTCGCCCACGCCACAGCTCCAACGCGACCAAGGAACACGAAGCCAGCGCGGCGACGGCACAGATTGTGAAGGCCCAGCCGACGCCGACGGCGCGGATCAGAGGCCCGATGGCGGCTGTTCCGCCGGCGGACATCAGGCAGCGCGACAGGTTCATGGAGGCAGTGGCGCTGAAGCTCTGGGTCCGGAAAAGGTCGACGATGAGGGTTGCTAGGTCTTGCGTCAGTACATGATTGCGTCGTGGAAGGTATTGGATACTTACAGAAGACGGCCAATATGACGGTGCTGAGGCCTCCGACGAAAAAGGCCATGGTGATGGAGGCGGCAATGTGGGTATTGGACTCGATGATCCAGCCCAGGGCGACGACGGATATGAGGTATACAATCGTCGGGATGATGACGGGCTTGATGCGCGCAAGCTCAATGTGCTGCACTTCGTTCACGGGCGGGGCCAAGCCGTCGTCGTTCTCAACGGCTGCCACTGCCCCTTGCTCCTTCTTGAGCTGGTTCTTGTACTCCCGGTCCAGCAGCTTCCCAGTTAGCACGCTGCCACAAACAGAGCCGACACCGTTGGATATGTAGGTCAGCCCGATGCTCATCTCGTCCAGGCCGTATCGCTCGGCGTAGAGGGTGGCGGTGGCAACCATGGTGACCTGCCAGACCGTGTAAGAGACTCCTGTGAAGAGGACGATGCAGAGACACTCAGGCTCGACGAGAAGGCGGACGGGGGCGCCGAAGTCGATGCGGAACTTAGCGTTGGCGTTTCCAGATGTTGGGGTTTGGGTTGACTTGGGCGCGTCTAGCCACTTCAAGGGAGCACGTAGGTATCGCGGAGCACGAACGGAGCCATCGTCGACGATGCTGCGCTTCGTCTCGGGGAGTAGAACTGCGGTGAAGAGCAGGAGAAACCCAGCAAGGGCGGACAGAAAGGCGAACATGCCCCGCCAGCCGGTGTACTGCGCGAACAGGCCGCCGACGACGGGGCCGAGGGCGGTGCTGGCGCCGCCGAGGGCGCTGTAGTTGGCCATGTACTTCCCGCGGCGGCTGACGTGGACCAGGTCGCCGATGAGGCTGGCCCCGATCGCCGTGGTGGACGCGGAGCCGACGGCCTGAACGGCCCGCAAGGCGACGACAGATGGGTAGGTTCGGGACAGAGCGAGACCCAGGCAGGAAGCCAGGTAGACGGTCAGTGCGACGAGGTACAGCGGACGGCGGCCGGTGCTGTCGCCGATGGCGCTCCAGAGCGTGGGACTGATTCCCTGCAGAACGAGGTAAGAGGTGATGGTCAGGTTGATGGCGTCGGTGGAGACTCCCAGATCCCGAGCGACAGCGGGGATGGCGGGCGTGTAGAGGTTCGAGCTCAGAGGACTCAACATGCCAATGGTGCTGGCGAAGGCGATGATGATGACCCGCTGGCTGGGCGCGAAGCGGCTGTATGCGGCCATGGGGTCGGTTTCGACGGGCGTGGCATCAGCTCCAGAGGAGGTGCCGTCTGTCGCGGGACCGAGTACTGCTGGGGCGGCGAGCTTAGCCTCGTCGACATGACCGTTCGTCTTCTCGGGCATGGTCTGGTCTGTGCCTGTCTCTATGGCTTGCTCCATCTCCGGAGTCTTTCTTGTCTCTCCGGAATGGTCCATGTCTGTGTCTGTGATCTGGATAGGACGCTCTTCCATCTCGGTCAGCAGAAACAAGTCTAACTGTTCATACAATAAGAGGAGAGGGGGTAGTGGATGGAGGGGAGATGTGAAAAGAAGGACGAGAAACCGAGCACAATAGGAGAGCGAGAGAAAGTCGATATCTACATGATGAAGGTAAGAGTCATCGGTCTGCAGTGCAAGTAGGCTGGGAGTGGAAACAAAGTGAGAAATAAAGACACCCCAGTCCCTGACAGACCGGGTAGCTCCCCCGATAGACGGGTCGCTGTCGTTGGTGCCCCGGCTGGTTGTCCCCACCTCTGGTCCCCGGTCGGCCCCGCCCGGGTAGTACATATCCCGGAAATGCCTCAGAGGGCGCATAGTATTACTACTAAGGTACTAGTAACTAAGCAAGCCTAGAACCCCGTCGTATCTGTCTCGTTCTTCCAGTCGGTTCACTGGCTTTATGGATGGGCAAAAAAGGAACTTGGTTGGGCCAATCGCTGCCACCATTATGGTCGTTGGACCCAGTCGTGGATGACTCTTCCGTGCTTGTTGGTTCAGAGTCAGTATTTCCCAAAACGGTTGCTTGTGCCGCCGAGAAGGACTTATGCCCCTCAATTGAAGAGTTTTCCACCCACAACCAACGGTCATCTTTCCGTCTGCCCCTGGTCGTCCTGACAGCTACAATCAGGCAGTGGCGCACGCGACCTCCAGTCTCTACTGTCAGGACCGAAGGGCCGGGCCTTAGATCTGTAAGACCTCCACGCGTATGGATGTCGATCGACACAGCACGTACTACAGCCAATCAAGTAACAGCTGTTCATCTTCTTCGGAGCGACAAAAGAGTCTCGTCCCCTCCCCGGCAAGCTTGGCCAACAGCGTAGTGCTGCTCTTCAACGCAGGTGACATGCATGCCGACTGCGGCGTTTTCATTCATCACATTGTTGCATCTTGAGTGGCGCAAGGGTATTTCCGGTACCATTAGTCAAAAGAATCAGCTCTCGTGGAACAACACCATTTGAACCCCATTCTCTCGAGGCAACTGGTCCGAGGAGGGTGCATTTTGAATGGAGTTTGACCATGCGGGCTGCCTCTGCTTCTTGGCTTTCAGCCACTAGCCGAGGCCCGAACATTCGACAAAGAAGACCGCGCAGAGAGGCAACCACCTCGTCAGACCTTCATCTACAGCGCGTTGGTTTGTCGGGCCGCTCTGGATCTATACAGACTCGGCAAGTCTACTGGGTCTCAATCCTCTTTTCCCAGCAAACAACGCCACATGCACTACTTTTAACAGGATCAGTTCCTCGTCTCATGCGGATGCTTCCAGCGTTTCTTCGTAGGTAAATTTACACAAAAGAACTCCTGCTGAGTGGTTGTTTCTTGGCTGTCACCGATGCAGTCGTGGAATTGTTTGCCATCTGGGTTACTTCTGTTGCGGGAGACTTGAGGGTTGATGGCAGCACCCTGAACTGCCATCACACCACTTCAAATATTCACAGGTTGCTACACGTCTAAACTGAAAGTGGGAAATACCAATGCCCTTTTTTAACGCGCTTAACGAGGTGATTTATGCATTTGTCTAAACACTACATTGGTTCTCCTGCTATCTGGAACATCACTAACCCTGCCGATGATGGAGGCACTTGTCTTCATGATTATGATCCTGCCCAACCAGCTGTGCCTGCACTCCCACTCGCTTTTCACAGACCAGTCAACGCAGACTCCGGCTGAGACATTTGAAGGTCTTGATGCAGTACACATTGGACAATGGGAGTCGTGCAACCTGTTTCTGCTTGGCCTACGTTTGCAGTTTGTCTGACGATTTGATATTGTAAACAAATCAACAACCCCATGAGTCGTAAACTGATGGCTATAAAGTCTGATCCTCTGATCTTCCCATAACTAGAACAAGCTCCAGCTTACACGCTTTACTATTCTTTCCCTTCCGTTCTTTCTACCCCTTTGGCTCCCTCTTTGCTCCTTCTCTCGTACTTGACTTCGTCCCCACATTTTCATCACCACGTCCCTCCTATGCTAACACGGGCTGTCAATATGGCCATCAACCCTCGACCTCACATCATTATCATCGGCATGGGTCCAGCCGGCCTCGCCGCCGCAGCGCGCCTCAAGGGCACCGGCATCCAATTCACCATCGTAGACGGCGGCAAGGCTGTCCAGGACCGCGACCGGTACCTTCCCGAAGACGCCACCCGCGGCCACGGCGGTGCCGGCCTCTTTTCCGACGGCAAGTTCTCCTTCTTCCCCTCCGCTTCGGATCTGTGGTCCCTGCCGCGCGAAGGCGACCTGCGCGAGGCCTACCGCTGGACCTGCGACGTCCTGAACCGTGCCGGCCTCGAGACGCCCCCCTTCCCCAGCAACCCGGACGCGTACTCTCTAGCCGGCTTGGTGGAGAGCGAGCAGTGGAAGCTGAAGGACTACCCCTCGGACTACCTCTCCCTCGATGCCCGCCTGCGGCTCGTTCGGGACATGGTCGACAATATCGACGGCGCCGTCATGAACGAGTGCAACGTCCAAAGCGCCACATACCACCCCGACTCAGACTATTTCACCGTCGTCGTCGAGAATCACACGACACACCAAACCACACGTCTCATCGCGAACCGTCTTCTCATAGCGACAGGCCGCTTCGGCCCTCTCGAGGCCAGTCTTCGCGATATAACCCAACACCACAACTTCCGTCGTCTCGAAGTCGGCTTCCGCATACAGCAGCGCAGCGAGCGCGCCTTCTTCCGGTCCATGCCGCAGCTCGATCCCAAGCTCCGCGTCCGCGAGAGTGACGGCAGCGTGGAGTGGCGCACCTTCTGTGTCTGCCGCCAGGGCGAGACGTGTCTTACAGAGACCAATGGGCTGTGGACCGTCTCGGGACGCTCCGACTGCCCCGCGCCAACGGGGCGCTCGAACTCGGGGTTCAACACACGGATCCTCGATGAGGAGTTGGCTCGCAAGTCACTGGACCACGTGATTGATGCCATGGGTCGACGCGAGGCACACTTCGAGCTGCCTGCGCAGGGCCTGCTGCGGGGGGATGCCGAGGTCGTCGCAGAGCTGGAGAAAGTCTACGGCCCGGCGCTGGTGGCCAAGATGGCCGAAGGCCTCCGGCGGCTGGCACAGACGTATGACGATCTGGGGAACGACGAGGAAGCAACGCTGATCGGCCCAACGCTCGAGGGTGTCGGATGGTATCCCAAGGTCGACGGCAATTTGAGACTTCTCGACGCGCCGGTTTGGGTGGCCGGCGACGCCTGCGGACTGTTCCGCGGCATCGTTGCCGCCATGATCAGCGGGCACTACGCGGCAGCTTCGGCTATCGATGAGCTCGCGCAAGGCGCGCGGGCGCAGCTCGCGGCGCTTGCGGAGCAGACGTCGGTTGAGATTGCCGTGCCGTCTAGCAAATGGTGCGTTAACAAGCTTCCAGCGGCGATCGCGTGCGACGGGCCGTGTTGTTCTCTGGCTGGTATGTGAGGTAGGCGTTGAACACATGCAAAGACGAACGTCATCGTGGGTTGGTTGTTGCGAGACGGGGGGGTAAAAATGGAGTTTTCCATGCAACAGGAGAGGTTTTGTGCAAAGGAAAGGGTGGTTCGTGATATTGCCTTACGGTTAACTTTAAGAATGACAACAATGAATTCCTAGAAGTATATGTTGCTCATGAGCCGTTCTTTAGTCATCTACACCTCAGCCCAAACAAGCTTCTTGTGGTGAGATCTCGCGACATGATCAATTGCAACTCAGAAACAAGAGATGAGACCGAAAGATAGAAGTCAATAGTATGCTCGGGCTCTTAGAGACTTGCAGCACCTCGGACAGGTTGTCTATAGTCGTTCACAGCGGAAGATGAATGAAGAGAAGGGGTTGGTTAGAGTGCTGGAAGCGGTACGTCTCTAACTTTGGGCCATTCACATCAGCTTTCCTAGAAGAAGAAAAGGTCGATTTGGTTCCAAGGTGACGTGACTTCCAGAGCTGGTGTTTTCCTATTAGTGTTGGAGAGGTTTTACATATATGTCCGCAAATTGGACCGGATCTCTTGTTTGGACCACATGACGTCCGTCGGTAGCCCGGTATAATCCCTGCATGCGGGGTTGTTCGGGGTGCGGCGTCGTCCGGGACACTGGGGCGTCTAATCGGTCTCCACTTCTTGTGACATACCCCGGAGTTGCCAACAGCACACACTTGGACAGGCAGGTTTGCGAGACTGCCGGTTAGGGACAGTATTGGAATTGATGTAGACTGAGCATCCATTGTTTGGGGTTCAGGCGATGAGAGCACAGTACGAAGAGCCGCTGAGACAGTTCAATGTCTCAGTTGTCTGGTGTTTGGCGTTGGGTCTCCAACTTATGTGGTTTCCGTTGATAACAGATAGAGGACTGCATCATGGGGTTCTGTGTGTTCTACGAGACTTCCCATAAGAAAATAAGAGTCTTGTATCATTTTCACAGTCTAGCCTTCAGATCTCACCTTATCATACACGAGTAAGCTCTCGCATCCCGACTGCGAGATATGATGGCTGTTTACCTAACGGTGAGATAACAAACACTAACACCCCTTGTCCGCATTAGTGTCTCTGCACTAATAGAGCCGCCATAAATGAGTGCGGGGTTCCCGAACCTCGCCCCCCTCCCTTCACACCCTCCGCTCCCAAAGCATACGTTCAATATGGATCCTCAAATCAAGCACCTTCTCTCCCTACGCGCCGTCCGCGAGCGTTCAAAGATCATCGGAGATGTGGCAGCAGCCGGAAATCTAAGCCACTTCGAGGTCCGAGAGGACAAGCTGGACGAAGTCGTCGACTTCGTGGCCGGCGTGATCAAGGTTAGATCCCACTCTGTCATGGCATCCTCTCTCATCAAACTCACTGATGATCCCAGCGTGATTACGGTCCGGACAAGTTCGACACTATTCCTCCTCATGGACGCTGGCAGCACTTCGAGGTCGGAAACGTTCCTCGCGTCGCCGAAGCCGTGGCGGAGTGGGAGAAGGTGGGATGCGACAAGACGGAGGTGACCCGTCGCCTGGTCGACCTCTTCTTCGTCTCCGTCCTCTTGGACGCCGGTGCAGGTGACCACTGGCGCTACGCTGAGCCAGGCAGCGGTCAGGTGTACGAGCGCAGCGAGGGCATTGCTGTGGCGAGTCTGTACATGTTCAAGTCTCTAGCCTTCACCGCCTCGGGGTCCATCCCCATCGTCGACGGTAAGCATGTTGATCGCGATGTTTATCCAAGGATGAACTGACAAGTTGCGAAACAGGCAAGGGATTGGAAAGTCTCGAGACGAAGGCACTGGCGGAGGGATTCCAAGTAACCGACGGTAACCCCATGCTCGGAGTCGACTCTCGTGCAGGTCTTCTCAGGAGCCTGGGTGGATCGCTGCTTGCGAACTCAGATGTCTTTGGACCTGAGGGTCGCCCGGGAAATCTCGTTGGTATGGCTCTTGTCTCCAACCTTGCCCAAAAACGACTCTTTGCTTACAGATTTCTCAGACACTCTGCTCAAATCAGCCAACGGATCCACCAAACTCGACGTCCTCTTCCTCTGGGACATCCTCCAGTCCCTCCTCATCCCCTGCTGGCCCAAGGACCGCACCACCATCAAGGGCGTGCCCATCGGCGATGCCTGGCCCCTGAGCACCCTCAAGAAGGCATCCGGCAGCTCCGATCCCGCGGACGGCATCCAGCCCTTCCACAAGCTCACGCAATGGCTCACCTACTCCCTGATGGTGCCGTTCCAGAGGGTCCTGGGCATGAAGTGGACCAACGCGGACTCTCTCACCGCCCTGCCCGAGTACCGCAACGGCGGCCTGTTCATCGACATGGGCGTGTTGGTGCTCAAGAAGGACGCTCTCGAGCGTGGTTTGAAGGCCTCGGGCGAGGAGCTGCCGATGTTCGAGGCGGGGGATGATGTTATCGTGGAATGGAGGGCTATGACGCTGGTGCTCATCGACAAGCTGTACAAGGGCGTCCAGAGCCGTATGGGAGAAGGGGTGAGTTTGAGTATGGCGCAGTTGCTCGAGGCCGGGTCGTGGAAGTCTGGGCGCGAGGTGGCAGCCAAGAGACGGCCGCAGACGAAGTCTAGCCCTATTCTGATCAAGAGCGACGGAACGGTCTTTTGAATACATGTAGGTTCCGTGAATCTCGAATCTAGGAGGCATAGTTGGGAGATCCGGTTGGGCCCGACGAGGACTGATATCTAAATCACGTGTGAACTCTGGACCTTTTTACATCTTGTCTGTTTGGGACGTCGAAATATATCGAATATATCACTGACTGCATTCAAACTTCAATTGAACAATTACTTGAGTGATTTTGCAAAACCAGACGTTCAGTGGCTTCGAAAAGACCATCCATACACATGCACAGAGCCTGTCGTGATACACTGCTGAGCCTCTTGTGGTTGGAAAATCCCTGCCAGGCCCCTTATCCACGCGTGCCTACAAATAAATATCTCAAGCATCGGGAGCCATCTGACAGGACCCCTCTGATAGTGCATCGCTTCGGAATGCCTTCTCCACCTCCTTCGTCACCACAGAGCCAAAGTAAAACTCGACTATGGCAAGAATCTATTTCCTATTCAGCCTGGGGAGTAAACAATACAAAGGGGAAAAGGTCGGCCTCGTCTTCGTATTCGTCTCCAGCATACTCAACACGCCGAAGCTCCAGACTCCTGTCTACATGGAATACTGCTAGCATACCTAGGTTAAGAAGCACTTACTATCGTCCAGTCTTCCCTAGCACTTTCTCTTGTAGGGTTGTTTGATCTCTACAATCTCGACATGATATGCTCAATCCGTCTGGCCGCATCTTCAGTCGTCTCTGTATTCTCCCACAGGCGGGACGGATGAACATAGTCATAACCGCCCCTTGTAAGTGACATCTCCCGGAAGATAGCCTGCATCCCCCGCTTTTGATGCAGTACTTTCATCTTTCTTTGCGTGAGATTGCAGCGGCTCCTCGCGAAGGTGAGTACTTCTGCTGCAAAGCCCGCTGCGATTGGTACTGCGATCGATGTACCAGACCTCCACACATCTCCGTCATTCCACCGGCAAGGCAGGGCAATCCCAACCGTGGCAAAGTTGTCAGTCTTTGGCCGTGGCGACGGATTCATGTGACCTATGTTCCCGTTGCCATCCGCGGCGTGAATACAGATCACGTCCTCGTGGCGCGCGGGCCAGGCTCGGCCACGATGCCCTCCGGCGTTGGACCCTGCGGCGAACACTAGCTTGCCGGCCCGATTCGCGTTTTCTAATGCTATGTCGATAGCCTCGTCGTCCCCTTCCAAGCCAAATGGCAGGCAAATGATGTCGGCGCCACATTCCTCAACAGCCCAGTCGATCGCCTGCGACAACGCAGATTAAAAAAAGATCTCATTTCAGTTTGGACGATAATGAATAAGGAGGGGGGGGGGGGGGGGGGGGAGGCTGAAACAAGGAAACCAACCTGTGCGATTCCGGGCATGAGTCCATCATTGATGGTCTTCCCTATGCATATCTTCGCCACGTAAATTTCGGCTGTTTTTGCTGTCTTGAGTAGCAGCTGGACGACATGCGTTCCGTGGCCGTGAGAATCAACATGCCAATTAGTAGTGCGATCATAAATAACGAAACTTTTGCTTCTCTTGGGGTCAATGCGACCATTTGTGATAGCAGAGCTGATCACATCGTTCGTTCCGTCTACCCCAGTGTCCAGTGCAGCGATTCGAATCTTCTCCGCTGAGTTGTGTGGTAAGCCCATCATATATGGGGGTTGTGACAGGATATGTATTCTGTTTAAAAAGTGCTCCCAGTTATCGAGAAATGCCGTTGCTGAACGTCTATGCGAAGCGTGTTTTGTTAGATTTGTACATGTAAACTCATGTCGATAACTCCTCCGCCGTAGATATTCCGGACTTACTTGTCACTCTGAAGAGGTTCAGATACCTTATCGTCGAAGATTCTCTGCCTACCCATGTTGTATGGGCCAGCATACACCAAATCCGACTGACAACGGTCTGCCATGGCTTGCAGCCTCGTGGCCACGACATCGCTTCTCTCCCTGTGCTCGGGATCTATCCGAAGCATGTCATTTGTGATAAACACTAGTAGCTCCTGGAAGTAAGGAGAACAATTAACGTGGTCGTAAAGGTCTTCTATCCACTGCATAAATCGGTTAATCTCAGAAGTCTCGCACGAAAACTGCCTGATAACTTAACTTACCTTCGTCACTGACTTCTTGCAGACAGCTTGAGTGGCGTTCTGCTTCGAGATGATCTTGTAGAAGACATCATGTTTGAAATCGTCCTCCAGCCGTTTATCAAAGAATGCCTGAACCCCTTCCCACCCCTCCAGATACCAAGTGGCAAATTCAAGGAGCAAGCAACCGAGTGCCCATATGTTGCAAGCTGTAGAGCCTATGTTTGATACTTCAATCTCAGGGCTCTGGTATGTGTCTAAGAAAGGCACTCGATGAGTCTTGAGATCGGACACTGATAAGCGGCTACGAAAGCGCGGGAGGCTGCGGTCGGCGACTCGGAGCGTCCCAGAGCCCGGGCCCGCCTCCTGATTGCTACTTTCCATGACCCAGAGTATATATTCCGGCTTTAAACTTTCCCAAATGCCGGGCTCTGGTTGTTCTCGCGTGGATGAAGTAGTTGTATCTTTGAATGCAATGCCGAATTGGTGTATACCTGAAGCAATTCCGGCACACTGCTGTGCGATCCAAGTATTGAGTTTGTTGTTGGGAAGAGGTTTTTCAAAGTGCTGCCAAAAGCTTTGCAAGGTGGTAGGCGCGCACGGCGTTAGGAGATATGATCCACCTTGAAACTGGTAAGTTGCAAAATGTTTATCGAAATGATAAACCTCTGTTGAGTTTTTAAACCCTTTTTCCCACATAGATCGTTCCTCTGAGTGAAGCTTTCTGATGGTGAAAGAGATGTTCTTATCCTGTAGTTAGAACAATTGTATTAGTAAGAAGCCCATCTATCTCCTTTTGTCATGTCTTACTAATAAATAGTTGTGATGTGCGGGATGAATCTTCACCCGCGAAATTCTGCTGACGTCACCAAATGCTGTGTTTGCGTCACCTTTCAGTTCTTCTATGAAGGGAAGCACAACCGAAGGTTCTAAAGAGTAAGACTTTGCCCCTCTCACGTCGAAGAAAGGTGATAGAACAAGCCACTGCTTTTCGGAAAACTGTTTCACCTGTTGGCTCTTCCAGTTGCGGCTTCCTTTAAAAAGAATTCTGGCTCCGTCTAAGGGCTTATAGAACAAGTGCAACTTATTCCCATGATCGCTGAGTCTCGCTTCGAATGGAAGATGGGCATCGTGAAGCCCTTCCGAGATGATACTTGGAAGTAGTTTGATATCATCAATGTTGACCAAGATAGCAAACAGTTTCTGTCTGGTAGTATTCGGTGCGTCGCCGACTGTTGCTGTGCCGCATACTGCACTAGCGTAATCCTCGATTTCAGCCTCACTGAAAGCACTAAGTTCTTCAAGAGCTCTTAGCACATTCGATCGTGAAACCGTCTTTTCAAGCGCGTCGATAGGTATAAACTGCTTGTTATCCCGTGTTGATGGTGTTAAGAGCTGATGGTTGAGTAACGTCCGGAGATCTTCATCCTCACTCTCGGGGTCAATATCAGTAGACGATGAGCCCGTGGTGGGTGCTGTAGGGGTTTTGATTTGTCTCCGTGATGTTTTGGTGAAGGATTGTCTCTCAGAACTGTTGAAATAGTTGTTCTGGGGCGATGATTGCTGTCCTGGATCGAAAAGGGCGTTTCTCTGGTCGTTGACCCAATCATCGACGGCGAGAGAGCCATTGGGTATCAAGCTGAGGCTTCGGCTGGTAAGACGACTCGCTGTTTCATGCTCATCTTCTGTCGAGCGATGATGACCACTATCTTGATTAGAAAGCGCTGAGATGTTGCTGATGGTTGATCGTGAGTCATCATGGCTAAACCCTTCAGTCGCTGGCTCCAGGCTTACGCTCCCATGGTCAGTCGCATCATCAGCAGCTCCATCGAGGAGAATGTCGATGGTCTGAAAGCACATGGTTTGCAGGTGAGCAGCTACGTGCCTGTGTATGCGATGCTTAAAAGCGTTCGGGCTATTCGAAGCGGTGGCGCCCCGCTCCCTCGTAGAGTAGACTTGTTGGTAGTTCGTCTTGGATTCTTCGTCTTCCAAGCAGCCTAATTGCGTTTGGCAGAATGGGCAAACACCGCGCCAGGTCTCAGCTGTTTCTTTCATACTACGCCCAAGACTTTGCGTGTTGTGGGCGTATTGTATCCAGTTGGCTCCGTGATCATCCTCCATGTGTTTCCGCCACGACGAGTGCTTGGCAAAGCCGACGACCCCGCGGTTGCAATTCTCCGAGATACAGATAAATGGCTTCAAGTCTTCGTCGACGTGTTGTCTAATGTTAACTCAACATTAGTCCGTGCACATAATTTCAAATATGAAGTGCCTCGCAACGAGAACCCATACCTCCATTTTTGACGGTTCATGAACACGTTTCTTTCGATTTCCTTCCAGCAGTACGGACACTTAACGAATTGAATCGATGGATTCTTGGGGTTGGGGGGAGGTGGCCGCGGATACTTCACATCTGTGTCGCCTACAGAAGCTGTGCTTGCCGCACTGGGTTGGGCGTCCCCCTTTTGTCGTTTCCAGAATTCTGAGGGGTTGATAGGAGTCAAACCAGTCAATTCGCTTTGCACCTGGCTTTTCCAAGGCATCTCTGGACTTTTGGCCCAACTTCTTGGCCCAAGTCTCGACTCTGCAGCTTTCGAGACCACTACTGTTGTTGCTTCTGCCGCCTCGGTTTGGACCCGTTCGTGTTGGTACTTGAGCTCCTGGTTTCGTTGGTACATGAGCCGTTGTCTCCGGTACACGATAGACTTTGTTAGTTGCTCCCTGAGAGAATCAGGAATTTCCCAGTATTTGCAAGAGATCACCAAGTTCGCCATGTCTTCGAACTTCTCAAAATTGGTTTTCCTCTTCATGATGAATGCTTCTACTCGAGCGGGTTGGCTGCTTTGCGATGCTTTTGATATCAACGAGGAAAGGCGGTTCAACCTCTCCAGGGCGCCAGATATCCCGAAGAACGGACCTTGAAGATGTTTTATGTCTGCTTGTGACTCTCTTTCAATGTCCAGCCAATTTTGAGGAAGTTCTTCCTGTGTTTTTGGTTTGGGTCCGGGATGGGAGGTATTGGGCAAGTGAGATTCTTCATCCAAACGCATCGCTATGAATGCATGTGGTCAGTATCAGAAGTACAGCAAACATGAGAAAGGTTTTTAGGGGCTCACCGGCTTGCAGGTTCTTCTGAATTAATCCCAAGAGCCTCAAAGTCATCGTTCGAGGCTCACTATGTTCTTGTAGGCGAGCGTCAAGGGAAACGAAGGGCTCCGCAAACACCCCAGAGTTGTTTGACCATGCCCAGAACCTCTGTTGAAAATCCTTTAGCGTTCTTCTTCCAGATGAGATGTGTTCAAAAGCCGATTTGAACGTGTTTCTGCATTCGAGTGCTGCATCGTAAATGGCGTCCCTCGTCTCTCCCTGGCTGTCTTCCATTGTGCTCATGTCCACGCCGATGGATGTATGGTCCAGATGGCAGAGGAAATAGGGATAGTATACAGCAAGTCATTGAAGAATTAAGGATTCATATTTGATGAGGCACATTGGTGCACAATGCGACACTGAATGCTTTTTCGTTGTCGCGCGACCTGGCGGTTCGATGACCAACAATAAGGGGGCCCGGGGCGTCAGCTCTTCGGGGGTCTTATTCTCCCTGGTTACCTACAGAGATCAGTCTCGCTCGCTGTCTAGGCTTTCCGTTCTATCCAACCATGGGGGTTGACTACGCGCCGAGCTGCAATGGTGCGTTGTCTGAGACACACACATGTGCAGTTGGTGCATGTGGCTGCATCATCTGACGACCATGGGCGCAGCTGCATGCTGACATGCATTTATTGGTTATCTATCAATTCTCTTCGGGCTGTGCTTTCCCTGGGCACTCTCAGGACAAGTCGGTGTGGCTCCGGGGACCTGGCATGGCTTCAAGCAGTCGGCGCGATGTCTAGTTCTTATCCCTTGACTGACTTCATGTCCTTCATTGTCTCCGCACGCTCATATCACGCCCAATTACCACTTATCCTGTGCCTTCGAACAATATCTAAGCGATATCTATTATGAGTTCGTCGTTTATTTCGAGCCCCATTCCGTCATGAGCTGGCAAGGCAATGATCGGTCCGCTGTCCTTCAGTTATTGAAGCAACACTTGAATGAAATGATCAGCGAAGCGTCATGGGATCAAATGTCTACAGAAGACATTCGAACTCATAACCTAGCGGAATTCATGTCTATGGAGCCACTTCTTTGCGGCCTGTTCCCCGAGTCAGGTTGGACGGCTTTTAACGACACACAGCTAGGCCTCCTATATCAATGGATTTCGGTCGCCATCCAGTTTTTTGAATCGGGGAAGCGAGATGAAATCGACCTTGCGAGAGGCCTGGAGCTCTTCGATTCCTTACATGGACAATCTACAGATGCCGAGACGGATGGGGTTGTTCTATGCGGCACGAGTTCAATTCCAGCCGCCAAACATAATCACCATGTCGTCAAGTCACTGGCGCTGGCTTCAGAGCAATTGCATCGTGCTCTAGTGCACCAGTCCCAATGCTGCAGGGAGCATACCGCAAGAATCCACCTCAATGGCTTCAATTTCGAGGACGAGAATCAGGTCTCGCAATTCTTTCTGTTTCTCTCCTCGGACTCGGACTCTGAGAGCTGCCGCTGGCAGGGAGCAAACTGCGATTTCACTTCGTAGGTTACACATAATCGTTTTCTCAATCTCTGGCTAACTTTCGTTTCGTAGAGGAGTAGACTGCAAACCACCCGAACGCCCTGTTAGTCACCTTTGCCAGCTTATTGAGAAATGCGAAAACTTCCAAGAACACCTATACGTCACACTCCACCAAATGGCTGGGCAGCCGCCGACATTATCCGACAGACGTGGGGAGCCTGTTCGCCGAAATGACACGCCCAAGGTCTCGCTCGGCCAGCTTATTGACCGAAAGTTATCTCAACCCCCTCAAGCAACAGCCGTTCTCCTTCCAGCAGAAAAGGCAGCTCTTTGCCGGAACCTGTCCCTCGCTCTCGTTCATTTGGCCTCAGATGTCTGGGTCCACGACAAATGGAGTCTAGACAACATTTTTCTCGCCTTCAACCCGGACGGAGATCATGGCCCAACTTTGGACAGGGAGGGGCCGTATCTTTCCAGTTTTCTGAGTGACTTCGATCCTGAAGACCCCCTTCCCAGCAGATCTGAACCAACTGCCAGCCCATTCAAGAGCCGCTTGCTGTCGTTTGCTCAAATTTTGATGGAGATATACTTGGAGGAGAGGCCCTACCATAACGTTTCCGAGGACGGTAAAAAGTACGCTTTGATCAGGGATCGTCTCAAGGACCCGATTGTCAAACGCAGCGTTCCGGTAGTTGTTATCGCGGTCGTCGAGGCTTGTATCGAGGTCTTCCGCTGCGAGGACCGGGACGAAGAGCCAAGCAAAGACTGGATTTTCAACCAAATCATAAAGAAACTGGATGAGAACTTTCGAATATGGGGCCTCCCACAACGATCTGAACCGCGTAATTGGGAGGAGAAAACATCAATGCCGATCCGACAGAGGAGACAGAGTCTTCAGACGCGCGCCGAGTCCTCAAAAGTTCGTTTCCGGAACCCTCCGGCCGTCGATGAGGAAGGGCCTCGGTATTTCACGGCAACAAGTGTACCAAATGACCGGTGGACCACCATGGTTGACGATTTGAACTTCGTGCTGGGTGCAGAAACCAGAGAAAACGACTACAAAAGGCCAAGGGTGGCAGTCCTTGATACAGGTATACGTCCTGATCAAGCCGACAACTTTGGAATTTCCGACTCGATGTACCAAGACTTCACAGTCCCTCCAGGCGTTTCCCATGAAATGCGCGACGACGACGGCCATGGGACGTCAATAGTCGACCTACTGTACCGGATATGCGAGCCGGCAGATGTCTTAGTCGCAAGGGTTTGGGAAAAGAGCACGACGGTGGCAGCAACAAGGACGATAGAGTCCATAATCAAGGCAAGCTTTTCCCCGCCCTTCTCTTCGGCGTTGAATCATAACAATCATGTCTTTCTAGGCTCTCGATTGGGCGACAGAACAGAACGTTGATATTGTATGCATGGCATTTGGCTTCAACAACCCAAACTCAAGACTTCGAGCGGCTTTGAAGAAGGCATTCTCGGCCAATGTGCTTCTCTTCGCGGCTGCATCCAACGATATGAACCGCAGCGGCGTCGTGTATCCAGCTCGCTGGAACGACCTGGTTTTCTGCATGTTCTCCACCGATACGGGCGCAAAGAACTCGCGTGGGATCAACCCTACCGGCCTCGGCCCCGGCCACGACAACTTTGCCATCCTCGGAGAAGACGTCAGAGTGTTAACTGGACGATCGGATGGCACGGATGAGATATGTTCCGGGACGTCGTATTCGACGGCCATTGCCTGCGGTCTCGCGGCTCGACTGCTCGATTTCACGAGGCAGAAGCACGATGACGATGAATGGTACCCCGGTTTGAGCAACGATCTGGAAGACAAGATGAACATGGCGAAAGTCATGCGTAATATCTCTAAGAAGGACGAGGAGTACCACTGCATCGCGCCGTGGAAGCTTCTTTCGGAAAAGTTCCGCGGGCGGGCGGACGATCTCACGGACGAAGAGTTGGATCAGGCGAGACAGGATGTTTTCCGCAGAATAGCAGGCTGTCTTGGTAGATTCTAATACTGGTCAATATCTACCAAGGTCACTATCCCAGTTCTTCTTGCTCAAGCCTGATGTGAACTCATGCCAATCTGTCACAGGTAACATTGAACGAACGCGTCAAGGGTTAATCGAAGTTGAAAGCACCACAGGCTGCTGGTGTTGAAACTACCTAAGCCTGACTCCATCTCTAGATGTTGAAGATCCCTCCCTGCTAAGCTTTGTTTTCTTATCCACGATCCTACCCCCGACCCTTATACGGTCATCCTTCAAGCCCTTTCGGCAAGATGAAATACAACATCTCATCCTCGCCGCTCCCGATCTCAGACGTCTCATATTCCTCCAAGCCCGCCGCTTTAGCAATGGCCTCAACGTCCGGCAAGTCCTCCTCCCCGCTGAGAGTAGCCCCCTTCGTGAAGGTTCGTTCAGAGACTCCCGAGCGGAAGATGCTCGTCGAAATCTCCATCAGACGAATTGCCCAGATGAAATCCTCCTGGTGCTGAGCAGCAAACTTGGACTCAGTTGTGCGAGAACGTCCGACTTCGATATCAGCGTTGACAACCTCCACCACGGTTCTAAGCATCGTCAACAAGACACATTTCCAATCAGAAAGATGTCCGCATACTTACACTCCAGGATTGAAATGAAATCCTGCGGTGCGAGACTCGCTCCTCTCAATCCTCGCTCCCCTAGCAATCATGATCCCAGTGACCATGAACAGCTTCCACCCCCCAAGGAACTTGACCTCCTCAACATGCGCCGCAACAGCCGGGTCCTTCAGACAATTTCGCACATACAGCTTCGTCGGCCGAATAACCTGCGTATCCAACCTCTCAAACGTCGCCGTCCTCCCGAACCCCCTCTTAAACTCCATTCCAACATCTGCCCGCACCGACACCCCAGGCGCAGTGACGACAGGAACCCCCGCATTCGCGCCCGTGCTGACGCCAGACTCGCTGTACGTGGACCTCTCCGCGTCGTACGCCGTGGTCTGCTGGATCCGCATGTCCCTGGGGAACGGCAGCGGGCCGCTCTCAGAGTTGACCACGCGGTCCAGGTCCTTCAGGCTCGGGACTATGTGGCCGAGGAGCAGGCTGCCGGACGCCTTGCCCTGCGCCATGCTGGGGTGGTCGTACTCGGGGGCCAGGTAGTGCGTCTGGCACAGCTCGAACCAGCATTTCTCCATGACTGCGGTCTCGGGGTTTTGGGTGGATACAGATTCGCTTCGCTCGCTTGGATTGCTGGTCAAGTCGAACGGGATTCTCGTCGGAGGTTGAAGAATGCATGTATCCCATGTTGCGGGTTGGCAAGCGCTTCCTTCTCCTTCTTGACATCCTTCCTTCGGTGTGCGTCCTCATGTTGGGAGAGACATCGCTGCGCCTCACAGCCACCATGCTTGGCGCAGCCTGAATACCACCTCAGAGTATTTCGTAGGCATGTCAGCTTGTCAATGGGTGCAGCCCGAAGTGCATATTCAATCGTACACTTCGGCTGCGGCAGACTGTGCCGCTGTGAGACATGACCTCTCAGTCGCACCCGCGCCAATTCAGAAGGAGTCCACGGTAATGAATGACCAAACACAGAGTGGCTCGAAAGATTCCAAGAAGGAGTGATTTTATTATCGCTAATCTCATCCTTGACAATCGCTGGTTACCATCCTTCTCTCTGGTGTCCGTCGTCTTTGTCGCTGACCCTGGTGTATTCCGCTAACAGTGTCCATCGCGATGTGTCTATTGCCCACATTCCTGCTCTTATTCCCCTCGCCACTGCTCGTCCTCCTAGGCCTCGGGGGCCACGTGCCAACAGTAGCAGACGAAGGCTACAATCAAGTAGGCTTGGGCGAAGTGCGCCAGCGAAAACACTAGCTCCTGCCGCACGGGGCCAGGCACTTCGCCTGGCCTCGAGAGGGCGAATATGCTGCGTAGGACCACGAAGAAAACCAGGAAGAAGAAGATGGCGGTTGACACCATGAACACGATGAAGGGCCGCCGCCGCCGCCGCCGCCGCTGCTGTAATGCCTCCGACCTGTTCGTCTGCTCTGGAGCCGGCAGCGGGGCCTACTGCATACCGGCCCAATGGAGACGTGGTTGGGGCTGGGGTCGGGTTCTTTCAATCGGCATTTTGAGGTATGTATTGCGGGTGTAGTATACTCTCGATTGTAAGTAGACCCTCGATTGAAATGGACTTATGAGTATGTGGGTAGTCTTTGCGGTAACTGAGTGATGGGTGTGTTCGTCAAAGAATGTTGGATGCAGTTCAATGGTAATAAAGCGATGAATGCGAATCTACCGAAGCAATGGTGGTTGTTGATGATGTTTTCTGGGAGAAGAATGGAGGAGGGCAGAGGTGTGCTTGCGGACAATCTAGTGTCAGCCAAGCCATTCGTAGCACTACTGCCGTCTCTGTCTCTGATCGTCTCTGTCCGTCCTGCTACCTCATTACCATTGAAATCTAGAAGGAAGGCATACTTGGGCAGGCGAGAGTAGTGGTGATAGGCAGTAAGAAGGCTCGTCTGAAAAGGGCTTAGCCGACAGCGAATAGGATAACGACGGCCGCCGAATGAAACACCTCCCGGCGAGGAGTCATTGCTCACCTCCACTCGGGAATAGCGACCTTCCCTCCTCGGCATGGTCGTCTTCCGACATCAAATAGATAAAACCGCAGGCAGGTTCCTAAGGCTCATTCCCAATTGCAACTGCCCACGCTCAACAAGCACTTGATCTCGAACCGCCAGTGCGATTCATCCAGCCATGACCACCACTCCTTCCTCGGGCATAGCCCTCCGTCCCGCGACCAACGCGGACGTCGACGCCCTCGCCTCCATCGCCGACGCCGCCTTCGCAACTGACACGCATACCCAGCTCAAGGCCGCCTTCCACGGGAAATCTTCGTTCAAAGATGGCATGTGCCAAGGTCTGGAGGGTTGGCTGCAGTCGCCCAAGGTCGACCTCATCGTGGCCGAGGTGGACGGAAAGCCGGTCGGATGGGTCGGCTGGGCGCGCCGAGGTTTCGCGGGGGACGTGGACATGCCTCTCTCCGGCCCGGAGGAGGAGCCGCTTGCTGAGATGGGAGAATCCCGGACGATAAAGGACCTCGAGGATCTGACGAACGCGTCGATGGAGTATTGGGTCCGCCGACTCATGCCGTCTGGCTGCCGGTGCCGGATCGTCGTCAGCTGCGTGGTACATCCGGACTATCAGGGCAGAAGCATCGGATCACGGCTCTTGCGGTGGGAAGCGGAGCAGGCGGATAACGAGGAGGGCGTGTTCTGCTGGGTGCAATCGTCCAAGGGCGCCGTGGCAGCGTACGAGAAACTTGGGTTCCGCGAGGTCGGAAGGCTAGAGGCTGACCTCGACAATTACGCCGAAGGCAGGGAACCCGGCGAGGAGTGGGAGCATGTCACGGGCAGCCGGGAGTTGTGGGGGCGATATTCCTGGGTGTACATGCGGAGAGTAGCAAAGGCCTGAAAATGCTGTTATTTGAAGAGACCTATAGTCTGTCCAATAAGTCAGATCCGTCTACAGCCCAACAACCTTGCAAAATGCCACAAGCCCCCACGCGCCGGCCAGCGGGTTCATCAAGTCCAGCACGATCATCGAGTCCGAGATGGCCTCGTTAAAGTCCGTCATGAGCGGCACCTTGGGCTTGTTGGCCCAGAAGGACCGCATGTACTGGTGGCCGTAGGCCAAGCCCGCGGCGAGCATAATCGGCCAGCCGACGGTGAAGGGGCCGACGCCGCGGGGGACGAGGAAACAGAAGGCGAGGCCGCTGACGGCGGAGACGAGGCACTACAGGAAGCGTCAGGCACGAGGATTCTGTAAAGATGGAGGAAACGGGAGGGAGCACTTACGCCTATGAATCCGGTGCCGACGGTGTACCGGATGTCCCATAGCTTCTTCTCGGCGGTGCGGCTCCATTCGGCCGCCTTCTTGGCCTTCTCTTCGTACCGGAGGAGGCGCGGTATCGAGTCGGCCGACTGGGAGAGGGCGAAGATACTCACCATGGCGATGATGAGGCTCAGCAAGTTGGTAGGGAACGCCATGCTCGTTGACAGGGGTGTTCGCTGGGGAGGGTGTCGGGATGTTGATGCTTGTTTCCCGGTTTTTTCTTCTCTCGTTGGTTTTTGTCGCTCGCGATTCTCGAAGGGTTTGCTGCAATGCTGCTGTCGATCAATGTTTGAACTCGGCGAAGAAAAATATGGTGAGATATGTTTTTTAAGGAATAGCAAGATGGACAGAGGAAGGGAAAGAGCTCACATGCAGAAAACACGCCTGCCGCGGCAGTGACGTCATGTCTCCGACGACGTTGGTGTGCTCAGGCGGGCAGCTTCGACCACTCGCGCGTCTTCCTGTTAGCCATTGACCACCACCCCTCCTTCCCACATTCCGCGCATCATCTTCGTCGTCCTTATTTCCACATTCTCTGCGATGGGACGGATAAGGCAGGACGCGCTCTGTCCTTTGGGTGCCTCGCATCGCGAACCTTTTTGGGGGTGGGCGGGCTCCATGAGCTCATTGATTCTTGGTAGGTGCGAGCGACGCCCGGGTTGAAGTCTGTGCAGGTGCCTCGCAACATCAGCGGTTGTTTCGCGGAATACTACGTGGATACGCAGACCTGACTGACAAAGTATAACATGGGCGAGTTCGCTCAAAATTCTTTCGTAGGTAGCAACGACCTGAACAGGAAGAGGGGCGTCCGGCCATCTCAGGCGACCCTTGCCGGCTATTTGCGCGCGATCTGCGGCAAGTGGTATGCTCATCTTCCCCCTCAACCTCGAAGACCTGCCACAACTTCTCTTGTCTGTATCTTAACTCTTTTTTCTCCCTTCCGTCCATCATTCTGCTCTTATTCCCATTGTCGCGATTCATCACTACTTCTTTCTTCACGCAAGCTTCATATCTAGCAGGCCCAGGCACCTTAGCGTCATCTTGTGGGTCTAGCATCAAAAGTCCTTCAAGCACTGCTGCGCTGTGCGGTTAGGAGGAAACGGGAGAATTGACGGTAGCAGTTCTCTGTTTAAATAGGAGTAGAGACGTCCATTCCGATGAAGGGCCGGCCAGGGAAGGTACTAATGGTATATAATGCGTAGTAACACCGGGCCTAGGTCTTCCACGCACATTTGGGGTGACCTGTACACATCTAGGAAGACCCGGAGGCATGCCATGCTGATATATTTGCTGGGGTTGGGGTCTAACGGCTGTCGAGAATGTAACTATCTTCATCCGGCTCACAAGATCCCCGGCCGCCGTCCATCATCATTATCTCCAAGGTATTCCGGCATTCAATACCCAGAGAGCCCAGACCTTGAGAGATCACCACGCTCAATAGGCGGGAGTAAGCTGCGTCCCGCGCCTGTGTCGCTACGTCACCCGCTCGCATGCCCAACTCCAACAGAGGCCAGGGCTGCTCGCGCGGCGTGCGAAGACAATGGCTCGACTTGCCATCCTTGCCCGGCTTCCGGACCAAGACCATGACGAAGAAGGGCGGAGGTTTTATAACTATGCCCTCCATTTATGCACATTAGAATGCCACGACAGCTTCTGCGTTGCACTATATCTACCTCGCACGAGTTGATTCGCGCAAGCTAGACTGTCACGGCAGGTGGCTAGACTGTTCTCAAGTTTTTGGGCATTAGCCTGTCTGTCCAGACAAGCAGCTCTCAATTCCATCGCCAACCAAGGTGAAGATGTTCCTCAGTTAATCACAGCCTTGCCGTCTCGAAAATCACCACCGCCGTCCTTCATCCCTATCTGTGATGTATTCCACCGCTCAATACTCCATGCAGACCTCGGTTGAAGTGTGCCACACCCAGACCCCTTTGCACACGACGCAAGCTAAACTGTCTCGGACCAGAGCCCCACCATGGCAGACGAATCAATCACTCTATTTCCCTTGTTACAAAGACGATGATGTCTAAACATGCGGCGAAAGACTTTATGAGCAGGGTGGCAAGTATAGCGTATTGTATACCCAGGTGAGCAACAGTGGTCGGGATACGTGGCCACCGGAGGGGGGAATTACCAGTGTGCAGTCAGAGCCCCAAAATTGAACGAGTAGGAAGCTAGGCGTTGCTGTAACTCATGCCGCCCAACGACGGCAGACGACGAAGGTAGGTAGGTAACTTTTGTCTTGCCTCCTGCCTTCATTAATTGATCAGGTCAGCGCAATGTAGCAACCTGGAAGGTAGCTACGCAAGACTCCGGTAGGTACCCCAGCATAAGCAACCCAGCCAGCAAGATCCCACGATGGTAACAATAATGCAAGTAGTCTTTTCATATTAGCTAACCATACCCTCATACAGCGACGTGAAGCGCAGTACATTCCCAGGACCCCAGACGTCCCCCTGGCCGGCCCATCAATCCGGGGAGTCCGGCCGTCAGCCGTTTGAAACGCCCTCGCCATGCAATAAGCAAAAGTCAGGGAGGGACACGCAAAGTCCGTTCCTCAGCAGATCCTCGCCCGCCGCCGGGAGGTGTTCATCACAGCCGGCGCGTCGCTCGTCTCAGACCCGCGTCTCTTCTCCGCGTGCCCTCGCGGACTGCTCCCCGTCCGCCGCGGCGCATCCGTCCCCTACCGGTTCGGCCGCAGGTCCTTGACGTAAAAGTCGAGCTTGTCCGAGTGGTACACGTGGCCCGGCGGGTTGCTGGCCCCGGTGTAGAGGTTGTCGATCGAGTGTTGGTGGAAGGTTTCGGATTTCGTGCATTGGAGGATGTGTGTGAGGCCAGGCGGGTTGGTGAGGCGGAAGATGCCATATCTGCGACTGTTAGCTTGGAGTTCTGACATGCTTGGCTGATGGGAGTACTAACGAAGGGCTGTGCCTCGGAGAGCACACGATGGCGATGCTCTCCGGCATCATGACCTGGTACCCGGCTTGCGTGTGCAGGTCCCGCGAGCTCATGAAGCACGTCTGGGTGGGGTGCGTGTGGATCCAGCCGATCATCAGCAGGTCCTCGTTGATGCAGTAGTCGAGCATCGCCGACTCGTTCTCCGTCTCGCACGTGTCGGGCGTGCTCTTCTGTTCCGGGATGACCAGGCAGCTGATGAAGAGCGCGTTGTTAACCGGCCGGCCGCACAGGATCCCGCACATCTCGAGTCCCTTGCGGGTGTTATCCGCCGCGATGTTCAGGAACGCGTCCCTGAGCTGCGTCGGCAGGAAGACCGGCCGGATCGGGTCGCCGTTCTCGAGGTACGCCGCGGGGCGGAAGGTGAGGCGCTCTTTTGCTGGGGGCGCGATCTCCTCCTTAGCGGGCAGCTCGGGGACGTCGCTTGGTGGTGCCGACCCAGGGATGGGAGGGGCCGGCCTGTGGGGGTACAGAGGCTCTTTGATCGGCCTCGTTGGCGGCGCGGCGTCGAGCTCCTGGCGCAGCGTCGTAAAGTCCTGTTTCGGCGGCTTCGGCGGTTGGGGCGGCGGTTGCGAGTATGCGCGCTGCGGCTCCAGCGGCGCCGCCTCCCACTCCAGCGCTCTCGGCCTCGAGATGGACGGGTAGTGGTACGAGTAGCTCGGGGGCGGTCGCGGCGGCGGCACGGGTGCCCTGGCACTGCCCACCTCGATTTGCGACCCGTCGGTGCCGTCCAGCCGCCGTCTGGTGGCCTCGATCTGCCGTCTGATATCCTCCTCCTCCGACGCGACCGCGGGGCTGCCGAACTGCTCCCAGTCTTCCCAGCGGCCGCCCTTCCGGCGCTCCTGCTCCTCCTCCTCGCTCACGCCGGCCTGCCTCGTCGCCCTCCTCGCGGCATCACGCCTCTTGTAGTCGCGCTGCGCCAGCGAGACGGCCAGCTCTTGGTTTTCGGCGGCGTCCAGGATCTTGGCGTTGCCGCTGAGGGTCGGGTCGCGGGCGGCGAATTCGTCGTAGCTCGAGGGGCGCTTCGGGGGTTCTTCGTCGTCGGCCCTCTTCTTGGATGCGTTCATCAACTCCCACTCCTTGTAGTCCTTTTCGATCTGCGGCTTGAGGTCCTCTAGCAGGCCGAACACTTCCTGCTGCTGGCGGTTGAAGAGCGGCTTCGTGAGGGCCTTGTTCTCGGGGAGCTTCGCGTCGGGGTGCGTCTTGAGGTGCTGCAGGACGAGGATCGAGTGCCGCCACAGCATCTGGTAAGCTTTCCTAATGTCGCGATCATGCAGCGCAAAGGTCGCCTTTGGATGCTGCGTTAGCGACAGGCGCACAGGCACGTGCGGCTGGAGGGGGACGAACCTCTTGGAATAGTGTATCAGCGGAGCGGGCCCAGTACTTGAAGGGGATCGTGGTCCTGAACTCGAAGTCCTCCGCCGCGTTGGTGATCTCCTTGATGCTCATGGGCCGGGCGGGCCGAGGACTCGAAGGTCCGTTCATCTTGACAGCGGCGGTCGGAGCGAGCGCCGCAGAAGGGGAAAGGGAATGTGAATTGGGGTATCGTATCGGTTACGGGCTCGGCGGGGAGAGGTAGTGATGGGCGATTCCCAGGGATTCGGTTCGAACTAGTGTCTAGGTCGCGAATTGGTGGTGACTGGCACCGTTCAGGTCGTCGTTTGCATTTTCCCCTCGTCGGTCGGGAGCCAGAAAGTGGCAGCCTGAAGTTCCGCGCGGTGCTCGGCCAGTCACACCAAGAAGTCTAGAGGTTTCGTCCCAGGGACCGCACGGCGTATGACGAAGCACTAGACCAGCCACAAGTGAGCGCATCGGGTGGCTGAAGGGCTGAAGCACCCCGCCATGGCCAACAAGGTGCAACAAATGGAGGGGTAGCCCAGCTTAACCAGAACGGTCACGTGTTAGCATTAGAATCACGTGAGATCTAGACATCTTTGCTTTACGTAATCTTTCTCACGGCCAAGGCAAGGTGAGAACTCGGTGACCAAAAACAGTTACCGGTCAGCCACCAGCGAGCTACCAGCTGTCAGCGGGAGGATCCGGGCCCGAGACTTCCTCCACGCCCAGAACACCAACGGTCCATGATTGATCACTCTGGACATCTCATCTCCGTCTGCAATCTAGGCCTTTTCCGTGTTCTTGGCCCTGCCTTGGTTGCCATGGCGGACACGAAAAAAACTCCTCAGCGACCCAGCAGCCCAGCGTGTCATCGGGCGTCGGTCAGAGACGTCATTCTCGTCCGTCCGTATTTCCGTTCGATTTACGAGAATCCCCCCAGCTCGCCTCGCCCAACAAACTCAACAGCCTCGGGAATAATCGGAACGCGCCTAGACGGCCACTCTTGCTCTACAGTGCCCAGGCGGGCCGGCCGTCCCGTCCATCCAACCTCCGTTCCTGCTTTTCACTGCACTGATCCCCTCGCGGCTCGAGTCTGACACCTGTCTGAGCGTGGCACCATGCTTGGGTGCTCCCACCGCCTACCTCGAACGAGTTGGACGGGGGTCAGATGGTTGCTCTCCCCCGTCCTTGGCCGAGCTTGACGTGCAGCTTTATTACAGCGTAGTACGGAAAGCATTGCTAGCAAACCCCCACGCCTCCGCTGGTCGCCGTCGAGCGAGGGGAGGACGGATCTCTCAGGCGGTCTCGGTCGGGAGATTCGTTTCCCACCAGCCATTGCGACGGGTTGTCTCAAGCTGCGGCGTGGCGGTGCCGAGTCGTCAGGTTATCAGCTCTCGCATCTTGCCATCACCCCCGAATCTGACGGCGAGATGGCTTGATGTTTCCGCGGGCAGTGTGGAGGGCGTCGTGATACGTGACCATGTAGTACCGGACCCGGAGGTCTCCCCGCGGACCGGGTACCCTCTTCGCGCGTGAATAGTTGGTTAGTAGTGACAATTACGGATATTGGCCCTTGCCATGTGTTCGCTCCTCCGCGCCTGGGGCCCGGCCATGGCAGCGGATTCAGGGATGGTTGCAATCTTTGATTCGCGTCCCGCATGGCTGGCCCATCCCGGACCTGGAGGCATCTCCCGGTGAGGCCATAAGGCTACAACGTTGAGTGCCTACATTAAAGGAGAGGTTTTCCGCTTCTATTAATGTTGGGCATCATCAATATTGTGCAACTAAAAACCAAACCATCTACGTATAAGTCGTGTCGATATCCTGCTTGGATACCAAGAGAACCTCAACACCACTACCAAGTGTATCACAACCACCAACCCCCACGCCACCATGTCTTCCGCACTCTGCAGACGTGAGCAACACCACCCAAATCACAACAAAATAAACAACTAACCCCCGCCCAGAAAGCGTCGAAAAGACCCTCTCCCACTTCACCCTGAGCATGGGCCAGGCCTCCGTCCAGAACAACGTCTCCATGTGGACGACCCTCTCCCAGTGCTACGACGAGATCGCAAAGACCTTCGCCATCCCAGACCCAGAGAGCATCCTCACCGCGCCGTCGAGCATCTCGGCCGTCGTCCACGCGACCTTCGACCACGAGGCCCACGGCCTCGTCGAGCCGGGCTCCTCCTCGATGCTCGACGGCCTCGACGACGTCACCAAGGCGCACATGCTCGCCCAGGCCGTCGCCGGCATGGTCGCCTTCTTCCGCCGCCTCGCGGCGCACCACGACCACGCCTACGCGCCCGTCACGCGCGGGTCCTTCGACCGCGAGGTGGCGCGGTTCGCGGGGTGCGAGCTGCGCGCCGCCATGATCCGCAAGGTCGAGGCCAGCCGCATCTTCGGGCGGTGCTACGTCAAGAGCCAGATCGCCGACCTCGTCATGGACGCCGTCGAGGGCAAGGTCAGCGACGCCGAGTTCTCGTCCGAGGACGAGTACCAGAACGCCATCGGCTGGGCGACCGAGCTGCCCGCGAGGAACATGGGCCTGCCTTGGGGCTTCACCATTATGGCTCTGAATTGAGCGGAGAAGGGATGTAATGACTTGTAATATTTTTGTTTTAACGACATCTGGGAGGCCGTCGTCGGGAAAGGCGCGCATTAGCAAGGCGTTCAGGGAAATTGCGTTCTCGTCATCGGAGCATTTGCTGGGTATAATTCATAGTCCTAGTAGTAGCCTTTTGGGGGTTTCTTGGTCGTTAAATGCATCACCACTCATGCCAGACCTTGACTTTTTTTGGTTCTTTTTCTGTCCTCTTTACTCCTGATCATCAGCCTTGCTTCGCCGCGGCCTGCGCGCTGGCTTGCAGCTGGATGAGCTCGCCCCTCTTCTTTTCGATCTTGCCCTGGATCTCGCTGATCTGGCCCTCATGCCTCTCACTGGGGAAGTGTCAGCAGACTGGAACGATATAGGAATAGGGGACACTCAATGCACGTACATCTCCTTGGTGATGAAATCCAGACGGCCCTGTACCGTGCTCTCGGCCTCGATCTTGTCCTGCTTCAGCAGCACGGGTCCCACGAGCTTGTAGATCTGCTCTCCGTCCTTGAGCTGGTCAAACTCCTGCACACATCCAAACCGTCAGCCGTCGTGCACTCATCCAATAGGGGTTCAAAATCGAGGGCTGTCCACCTCCTTGACGCCGAGGTTCTCCTGCTTCTGGGCCTCGAGCTTTTGCCGCGCCTGGACCGTGGTCTGAAGTTCTAGCGGGATTTCAGCGGGCGATCCTCTAACCAAAAACCCAATTCATCCCGCCTCAGGATGAACGAGACAGAAAGAGAAAAAATACCTTGTTGCAGCGCCTGGTACTCTGCGGAGAGCTTTTCCGCCTTTGCCTTAAGCTCAGCCATGGTGGTGAGTGTGAGTGAGGGGGTGAGCGAAAAAATAAATAAAAATAAATTTCAAAGAGAGCGCCTTGAAGTCTTGGCCCCTTGACAGAAAACGCTCGGAGAGAACACCGATGTTTCGGTCCAAACGAAAAGCAGTATGAGGCGTTTGCTGAGATTTCAGACGGTCTAAGATGCCAAGGCCCCGGGAAAGTGTTTGTCGTTGCGAGTCTCGTAGGTGGTCTGAAGGCGGGATACTTGGTACTTTGAGCTTTACGCTTACGGTGAACTGCGCAGGTGGTGACAGACTGGCCGCAGTACCGGGTAGATGCAACTAGGTAACACTATCCCCCCACCACTGGGTACTACACGGTAATTCGGGAGAAGCGAGTCCAGAACGCGTCCATACTGTTTGTTCAGAATTCTAGACTTTTCGAGCTTTACATTTCGAGTTTATCATCTGCTTCGAAACGAATGGCCTGGCTTCATCAGCCAATACTCAGCACCCGCTATTGGCAAAGCATGCGTCAGCAGCTTCTCACCTCTTTAGTTACATATACTAGCCTAAACTGCATACGACACTAACCAGCCCACCCCACCCCCACCAACTGCCAACCACAACAGGCACTCGGCGTCAGTGTCCATCACGAACTGCCAGGCAACGTCACAGAATCGCCCGCACCGCATCCTGCCTCTCCCCAAAGGTTCCAAGCCAGCCAACCCTTAACCTCCCGTCAGCCCCAAGCGCCCGACGCAATCCCCCGGGGGCTCGATTCGAAAGTCTCACGTCTGCCTACGCCCATTCCCGAGCGCGACTTCTAGGCAACCAAAAGCGAACGAGAGCGGCTCCCGCACACCAGTTTCCCCGCTCTTTCGTCTAGATCACGATCCGCCCCCGGTCACCCTGCGATCGCTTCCTCCTCCCCCGCCCGAACGAGACAGACGAAAAAGGCCGAACCGAAACCAAACGCAAATCCGTCAAGATGTCGGGCATCACCGACTTCCTCGGCCGTGCCATCAGCACGGTCAAGCAGGCCATCGACGCCGACAACGCCGCCGACTACGAGAAGGCCTTCCAGCTGTACACCAAGTCGCTCGAGCTCTTCGTCCTCGCCGTCAAGTGGGAGAAGAACCCCAAGTCCAAGGAGCTCATCCGCCAGAAGACGGCCGAGTACATGGACCGCGCCGAGAAGCTCAAGACATACCTGAACGAGGCGGAGAGCAAAAAGAGCGGCGGCGGCGGCGGCGGCAAGCCCAATGCCATGGGCGTTAACGGCGGCGGCAAGGGCAAGGCGAACGCCGACGACGGCGACGAGGACAACAAGAAGCTGCGCAACGCCCTCAGCGGCGCCATCCTCCAGGAGCGCCCCAACGTGCGGTGGGACGATGTCGCCGGTCTCGAGGGCGCCAAGGACACGCTCAAGGAGGCTGTCGTGCTGCCCATCAAGTTCCCCTCGCTGTTCCAGGGCAAGCGCCAGGCCTGGAAGGGTATCCTGCTGTACGGTCCCCCCGGCACGGGTAAGAGTTACCTGGCCAAGGCGGTCGCGACGGAGGCGAACAGCACGTTCTTCAGCGTCAGCAGTTCCGACCTGGTGAGCAAGTGGATGGGAGAGAGTGAAAGGTGAGCAAGCACTGCCGTTTGGATTCTGAGGCTTCATTGCATTCTAACACGCGCGACAACCAGGCTCGTCAAGGCCCTCTTCAGCATGGCCCGCGAAAACAAGCCCTCGGTCCTCTTCATCGACGAGATCGACGCCCTGTGCGGGCCCCGCGGCGAGGGCGAGTCGGAGGCCTCGAGGCGCATCAAGACGGAGCTGCTGGTGCAGATGGACGGCGTCGGCAACGACAGCAAAGGCATCCTGGTGCTCGGCGCGACCAACATCCCCTGGCAGCTCGACGCCGCCATCCGCCGCCGCTTCCAGCGCCGCGTGCACATCGGCCTGCCCGACGCCAACGGCCGCGCGCGCATGTTCAAGCTCGCCATCGGCGACACCGAGACGAACCTCCAGGCCGACGACTACCGCGTGCTCGCCGAGATGTCCGAGGGCTTCTCGGGTAGTGATATCTCCAACGTGGTGCAGCAGGCGCTCATGGGGCCGGTGCGCAAGATCATCCAGGCCACGCATTTCAAGGCGGTACGTTTTTCTGTCTTGCGGACACGCTATGGAGAAGAATTATTTGTCGCTAACGTTTTCCCAGGTCAACGTCGACGGCGTCAGGAAACTCACGCCCTGCTCCCCCGGCGACCCGGACGCCAAGGAGATGACGTACCACGACGTCGACTCGGAGGAGCTCATGGCGCCCATCATCGAACTCAAGGACTTCAAGCAGGCGCTCAGGGAGTCCCACCCCACCGTGTCCGCCGACGACGCCGACAAGCAAATAGAGTGGACCAACGAGTTTGGCAGCGAGGGCGCATGAGCTGGGGGCGCGGTGTCACTTTTTATTAGTCCTCGGGAAGGGAACGGCTGGTCGATGTCGGTGTTCCCCCTCCCGGAGGAAGACGAGCAGATGAAGACAACGACAGTGTTGGGAGTTTATTACAACTTATTACTACTATTACCTCTTTTTCCTTCCCCCCTTTATCAAAAGGACGAGAGAATGAAAGCGGCGTGAGTGGCACGAGGAGAGGAGAGCTATGCAGGACACCAAAGCTTCGTCGCAGCGTATGTAGGAAGGGGGAGAGGGGAGAGAGAGGCGTCCTCTGGCGTTTGAAACGGGGCCGGGCATCTTTTTTTTCGGGTTGGGTGGGGAGGGCAAATATCAACAACCTCGAGTTCTTTCTCTTTTCTTTCTATTGTCACTATTTCTTGTTCCTTCCTTCTTCTGTCCCCATTTCATGCATTGCGGCTTTTTTTGTGTAAAGCGTATCTTCATAAAAAAGTAGCTGTAAGCAAAAGAGGTCACCCTTTTCTCGGTCCTTCTGATTCAGACTTGGAGGTACGCGACCTGATACACTATCGGTCTCGGTCTCGTGATGAGAACCATGGGTGGCTGACCGCTTGAATACCTGGAGAAAGCGATTCATCGCCCAGAGCGTCGACGGGAGCACGAATCCTGGAACTTGGGCGAGTACATCACCAACCACCCATCTTCCACATGAACGCGTAGATGGGCATACATGCACACGACCAGAGGGCGAGCAGATGATTTTAATACTTTTTTTGATTCGAACAAAAAAAGTCGTTTCTTTCGTTCTTGCGCGTATTGCAGCCGACAAAACTCCGAGCCCAATATATCATTCGGTTTGCCCCCCAAGAACTCCGCAGAGAAAAATCAAGAACATTTTGACAATGGAGAAACAAGTGCCCGAAGCCAGACCCTTTTGTGCCGCCAAAAAGTGTAAAAAAGAGGTCCTAAACAGAGAGAGAGAAAAAAAGAAGAAAGATGCCTGTATGATGGTAGTAACAAGTTTCGTCCCCGACAGAGAGATCGAAAGCCAGAGAGAGAAGAACACACGAGTATGGGGGTATGTGCGTGCGCGTGATCCCTGTTGATGCTCCCTTACTCGTCCTTGGACTTCTTCTTCTTCTTCTTCTTCTCTCCGTCGGCCTTTTCGGGCTCGGCGGGGGCGACCTCGGAGTCGCGCTTGCGCTTCTTCTCCTTGTCCTTCTTGTCCTTCTTCTCCTTCTTGTCCTTGAACTTCTTCTCCTTCTTGACCTCCTCGGCCGCGACGTCGACCATCTCGGCGTCGTCGAGGTCCATGTCGCCCTCGACCTGCTCGAGAACGGAGGCCTTTTGTGTATTGTTAGTGGGATTTGCTCTTTCCACAGACTCGGGAACGGGGTTAGAAAGGACTTGACAGCAACGTACCATGACATCGGCGTTCTTGGTGGGCTTCTTGCCGGTGGCGTAGAACTCGAGGCGGTCCTCGACCTGCTGGCGCAGGGCCTCGCCGAACTTGGTGTTGGGGTTCTCGGTGTAGTTGTCGATGCGGGAGGCGATGGAGCACTTGTTGGCGAGGTAGCGCGAGATGCGGCCCTTGTTGCGGACCGAGGCCTTGCCGATGAAGCTCGAGTGGTAGATGAGGCCGTACTTGGGCGTGTTGCTCTTGGTCTTGAGGGCGCGGAAGAGGGCCTTCTCGGCGCCGAGGATCTGCAGCGTCGAGGCCGGGTACTTGGACAGCGCCGTCAGGGAGCCGGCGTGCGAGATGAGGCGGGCGGCGACGGGGGTGCCGATCAGCGTCTGCAGGTTGGGCGCGACGATGGACATCTTCTTGTCGAGGTAGTTGGCGGTCGAGCGGCGGGCCTCGGCCTGCTGGACGACGGCCTCGGCGAAGCCGCGGACGATCTCGAGGTCGGCCGGGGTGATGGACAGACCCATGGACACCTTGGCGGCGTCGATGATGTTCTGGGCCTTCTCGCCGTCCTCCTCGACGAGGGCGGCGATGTCGTGCAGGCGGTCGTCGGTGAGCGTAGCCTTGTCACCGATAGCGAGGACGAGCTTGGCGTAGGTCAGGTTGTCGGAGACGATCTTGACCAGCTCGGGGAAGTGCCAGCCGTACCACTCGCGCACGCGCATGAAGAACTGGTTGACGCCCTTGTCCTGGAACTCGACGGTGGCGGAGGCCTGGATGACGTGGTTGTCGTTCTTGGTGGTGTTGAACTTGACCTTGGCGCGGGAGTAGGAGTGACCAAGACCGAGGCCGGCGGCCGTGGAGTCACCGGTCTGGAGGCCCTTGAGCAGGCGGTCGGCGTGCAGGCGGACGCCGCGAAGGAGGTCGCCGGCGACCTCGGAGGTCTCGGAGGTTTCGCAGCTGACGCCGGGGAAGGTGGACTTGATGACGGACGCCAGGTTCTTCTCGGCCACGGCGAGGGTGATCTTGGACTTCTTGCCAGATGTCTGGGGCAGGTTGAGCTCGAGGACGGACTTGAGGTGGTCGGACATGAGACCCTCGGAGATGTGGTTGATCTCGTCCAGGGCTTGCTTTCCGGTGCTGCGAGGGCGTCAGTTAGCATACGTTCGTTGTTTACTTCTGTTCACCAGCATCCGTCTCCACCACATCGACGACGCGCCTGCGCGTGTCGGCGTCTGTTCGCGGGGCACGGCACAGCGGGAGGGTTTTGGGAGTTGCCGTACTCAAAGGGGGTGAAGTTGACGAGCTTGACCATCTTGCCGAAGCGGGCGAGGTCAGCGATGGTCTCCTGGGCCTCCTTCTGGCGCAGGCCGATGCTGTCGGGCTGGTGCTCGACGTGGAACACGCCGTAGCCCATGGGGGCCTCGTAGAGGAGGTAGTTGACGGCGGCCATTTTGTATGTCTCTCTCTCGCTCGCTCTCGATTGTGTTGTTATGTCAGATCGACGTCGTTCCGACTATTGCCTCGCGCGGGGAAAGAGGCGGGTGGAGGAGGAGGAGTGGTGGGAGTCGATCGCGAGACAAGTCGAAGGTCGAGAGACTGTTCGGATTTTTTTTCTTACAATTTTTCCTCACCCCCACTGGTGTTCAATTGGAAATTTTTCTGGAGCTGGAGCTGGCGCACGGGCCAATTCCACCCGGCGGGCTGGTCACGTGGACTGTGTCGGCCTCGCTTGGAGCCGGTGCCGACGTGGGGCATTGTGGCGGTGACTCGGGTGGCTGGTGGTATGGTCGCGGCGCCGTGTTGCGGGAACCTTGAGCTCTATGGAGAGCTCCGTAAACAGACGCCAGTTCGACGTTGGTTCGGCGTTCCTAGGGTTCTCCTTTGTAGGTTTCTATTTTCATCTCTGTTATATGTCTCTGCAGCTGTTTGTCTCTTCGTTGAACCTCGTTCTTCAGCGGGTCATCTCACATCGCAAGTCTAAGTCGAGTCCATCAGCAATGTAAGTGTACTTTACAAAGCATGTCTTTCGCAAAGGTTCATGTAATTTAATTTCCACCTCAGAACCATACTCTCCTCAGTGTCCTGAGTGATTCTGCCAGTTTTTGGGCTCGTGAGAACAGTGGTGGTGGAGCAATGAATTTTCACGTTGGTTTAGATATCGTCTTGAATTCGATTCAGAAGTGCGCTTTTAGACTTCGAAGTGTCTGAACTCGGCAATAAGAAACACCACAATTCCTCCCAACATGTCACCGCCATTGAAACTAAATTATCAAGACGTCCTCTTGACACTATCGATGTAACTACACCACCATGTGACCGCCATTCGCGCCATGGGGGGACCCCTCCGGCTCGGCCGGCAGGCTGACAGACACCCATCCATCCAACACACATGCATGCGGTTCACATGTCACCGCCAGCCAACCAAACAACCAACCAGCCAAGCGTCCCAGCCTAAGCCAACGCCAACCTCTCAATCCGGCAGATGGGCCACCGTTGGCAGACCGACAACGTGCATTCCCGAGTCTCCCGAACATATTATTCTTTGACGGATTCTCCGAGGCCAAGTCTCATGCGCCCATGATGTCATCATCCAGTCAAGCTGCCATTTCACGAGTGCGGGAAGGGAACCGAATTGTTTAAGCGAGTGACTTGTTTCTTTCATGATCATTACACATTACACATTAGATAGGCCATGTTATATGTACAGTGGTAGTCCAAAATAGGATTCGACGCTGGGTGCAGCGGCAAAAGCCGCTCCCCCCCGGCGCCTGGAGATCATGCGCGGCGAGTTCTCCTGGCGGGCGCAGCCGACGCGCTGGCCTTGGCCACGCCGTTCGCGATGCTCGCAACCTCCCCGTTGACGAGAGGCGCCACGTCGACCTTGGACACCTCCTCGATGGTCTCCATGGGCTCGTACTCGGACTCCTCGGCCTCGGAGCGGTCGTCCTTCTCCTCGCCGTGCCAGACGTAGCGGTAGCCGATGCGCAGCAAGAAGAAGAGCCAGAAGAGGTTGAGGCTCTGCAGCAGGCCCAGCAGGCCGAACGTGATGTACTGCGAGATCCAGCACTTGTACTGCTGGGTCTCCCAGTTGAGCTCCCAGGGACCGACGCTCTTGAACTCGGTGAGGATGGACCAGAGGATCTTGAGGTTGATGAAGTGGCGCAGGTAGATCCACGAGCAGAGGGAGAGGCAGTACCACGGGCCGGTGATGGGGTGGTCGACGTAGTTGAGGGACTTGGACGCCTGTAATCGTTTGTTAGCTCGCTATCAGGCTGATACTTGGAAAAGGAAGCACCTACAGCCATGAAGAAATCACTGATATCGTGCGTCAGGTACACGGCGATGCCCATGTAGGTAAAGTGGAAGCGGTAGCTCAGGCCGATGAGGGCGAGCGTCACAATGTGGTGGGCCACAAGCTCGTAGTAGTCCTTGCGCGGCTTCTCCATGCCCAGGAGCATCACCAGCGCCTGCTGCGCCCAGTAGGCGGCTTCGAACAGGTAGTAAAACTTGACAACGGCCTCGTGGGTCTTGTGCGGGAAGGACTCGTACATGCCGGTGGTGTTGAAATACCACACGGGGGTGCGGCTCATCACGTACAAGCCAGCGGGGCCGAGGATGCCAAAGTAGATGGCGGTGTACATCTGTTCCATGAAGCGCAGCTGCTTGCCGCGGGAGCGGATGTTGCAGTACTTGGCGAGGGGCTTGAGGAGCTCCTGCATGATGAACTCGCGGGTGAAGGTCAGGACGATGGAGTAGAAGAAGACGAATGCGACGTCCCACAGGCCCTTGCCGTACTGGGCGGGGCTCTCGTCGTCGGCCGCCTGGGGCACCTTGTAGGAGAGGAAGATGAAGTTGTGGACGACATTGGACTCGGTCGGGTTGACGGCGTAGGCGGACAGGAAGAGGAGGAGCAGGACGAGGGGCGTCGTCCAGGTGTGCTTGACGGCGATGTGCTTGCACCGGCGGAGGAGGGCGCGGGCGCGGCTGCGCTGGGAGAGCTTGTCGAGCTTGTCCTGCTTGGACGCGACGGAGGACTGCTGGCCGTGGTGGCCGCGAACGCTCGACTTTCTGCGTCGGCGGACGACGTGCTGGTCCTTGCCGGGAGAAGCGGCAGCGGCCGGCGAGGCCTCGTGGGGCAGCTCTTCGGGAGCGGTCATTGCGACGAGGTGTTCAGGAGGGTTGACTGTCGCTCGTATCGCGGGTAGATGTGGCTGGCGACAGGCAAAAGCTGGTGCTGATGCCGGTGTTATTGCTGTTGCCTTGTGCTCACTCGATGACGATGCTATTGGTGATAGGTGTTTGTGGTGTTTCGGCGGCTGAGACGGACCCGAGGCGCGTGTGTTCCAGACGGGTCGCGTGTCAGAGCCAGCGCAAGTCGTCGTTCTTTGCAATTGACGAGCCACAGGAGTCGGTCATACAACCTCGAGATTGGGGAAGAGTCGGAGGAGCAGAAGTAGGAGGGTGAAGAGGAAGAAAAAGAAGCCGAGGGAAGCGGTCGGCGTCGTCGGGGGGAGTTTGGGGCCGCCTTCCTTTTTTTTTTCTCTTATGCTTCAATTTCCCGTGGCTTGCACCGGAGGCGGAATTAGTAGGGTGGGTAACTTCAATTTTACGGCGAACATGGGGGGGTGCGGCCAAGACCACGACGATTCTCACCGGTCGAAGGCCGCAATAGCGGTGCGCTGGGAGGGCCGCTATATGGATGCTCCGGCGGTGTCAATTAGCGGGCTGGCGAATCGCGTAGCGCGCCTGTACGCGGATGACCTCTGGATCCGCCGGGGGGTTTGCTGCAGTGTTGAGGTAAGCAGGACCTGAGTGGAAGGAATCAGGGATAATGAGGATAAGCACCTCTATTCCCCCCAATTCTTCTATCCGGCCCACCCGGTGGGAATTAGGGGAAGGAAGTCGAGGGTCAAGAGTCAATATTTTTCTTCCTCTTTGTTGTTGTTGAGGGTATTCACGTCTTTCTCCGTGGAAGGCATCCTTATTTCTCGGAAATGCCTTGTTCAACCTGTCGGTACATGTATGGTGGCACGAGGGTAGGACGAGTTTCTCGTCACTAAACTATTTCCCTGCGTCTTGAGATTAAAGGATAGACACTGCAAGAAATAAGCAAACTAGCCGTTGCTGTGCTGTGTGCTCCAGCTCTTGTTTTGTTGGCTGGGACGCTGCCGTTGGGGTGCATCAGTGGCGGCATGCGCTACTGCGATAAATGCCCGATCGATCATGTCGGCTGCGGCGCGCAAGACACTTTCCTGTTGCCTGCTCAACTGTGTGCTACCACGAGTTGGACAACACCTATTGAAGCAGTACGCATTTCGAGTCTCTTGTCTTTTGTTGCTGCTTGATGTTGTTTGCAACCCTTTGCTTGTCTAGTGAAATGTCACTGTTGAGACGAGCCCTGGACCCCTGAACAATTGTTGAGTCCAACTTCGGACTCAGGGGTCGGTGTTGTCACTCTCCCCTATAGCGTAAACTGTCTGGATGTACCTCGTGCTGCGAGTACACGCTACGAAATACTTTTTATCCAATGTTAGAGTGATCAGACGACCTGACATTCAACACCCCTAGCAAAGGATAAGTACCGTGCACCTGGTCTGTGCATATCTTAGCTAGAAGTGGGTGGAGTGCTAGAATTTTTCCTAACTAATTATTCTATATAGTAGTTAGTTCCTAAGGCACATATCCCCCTTATTAATATAGTATATTATAATATACTATAAATATAAGAAAGAAATGTTTTTGAAATATTTTAGTAATATTTATACTATGCTATAGGTGACTTTTTATAAAATAGAAGATACTCTATTTAATAAGTACTGTAAATTATATAATTTTGTGCTTATCCTTAATTCCGATAAACTAAAAAATAATTTCTATAATACTAATATTATTAATAATATAAACAGTATTTTAATAATAATAAATATTTACTAAAGTTTTTAATTAATAATTAAACCTATATAAAGTATTATAATTAAATAAGTATAGTATACTTTATATATAAAGTAACTTATATATTAATAAGGTATAGTAGATACTTAGTAAAATAAGTTTAAAGTTAATTCTAGTTTTTTATATAAATAAAATAGGATATTACTTTTAGTATACCTAAAGAGTAGTACTTATTAAACGAGTAATTTACTTAGCTAGACTCCCTAAGTATTTAGTAATATTTAAAAAGGGTACTGTATTTATTATTTTAATTAAAGTATTAAATACTAAAGAAATTATAAAGCTATAAATAGTTATAAAATATAACTACTATATATATAAGTATAAAACTAATTTAAGAATAAATTTAATATTAAATAAAGTTTACTAAAAGCTCTTAATATTTTACTACTTACTATTTACTAGGAAATATACTTATATAGTACTAGTTAGCTATATATATAAGTAAAAAGGTATATCTCTATATACTAGTTAATAACTTTTATTATATAGTTATAGATTTATAGTTAGAATTAAAGTTCTTAGATTTAAAGAAGAGAGTAAAAGAGATTAATATTAAGAAGAAGATTGTTGTGTAAGTAGATATGATTTAGAAATATTTAAGAGTTTATTTAATAAGTACTTAGAACGATTTAAGGGATATATAAAAGGTATATAAGTAACTAAGTTTATAAAGAGTAATAAGAAATATATATACTTTAACTAAAGGCTTTTAAGTATAGTGTAAGTAAATACTTAAGAGTACTAAAGTAAAAGAGTTTATACTAATAGAGATAATAGAATATTATTAGTATTTAATAATAAATAGTTACTTATAGTATAGCTACTAATAAAGTAAACTATTATAACTACTTTTAGTTTGTAGTTCTATATAAGTAGATATATTACTTATTTATTCTATAGGCTGTATTTAATAGAATAAAGAGCTTTTTACTAAAAAGTTAAAACTAAATCTATTATTTCTTTTTTAGTAATAAGAAATAACAAAAGAATTATAGTAAGTTATAAAATAAAGGATTAATATTTTATAATTAATATTTATTAAATAAAGTTTATTATAGTAATATAGTACTTTTAAAGTATATAGAGTATTTTATAAAGTACTAGTTCTTTATTCTAGAGGACCTTTAAACTATATAGTGGGTTATAGTAATAAGTTATAGTGTTTATAATTACCTACTACTACTACTAACTTTAACTCCTCTTTCTATTATTTATAGACTTATAAGAGTTATTTAATAGATTAACTAGTTAAGAATAATATTAAGTAAGGTTTTTTTTATTTATTATTTAATATAATAACTAATATATATAAACTTATTTTTTTAATTATAAAAACTTAAAGAGTTTATTTTTAAATATAAGGGTAAGTCTATTATAAATATTTATAAGAGTTTTAGAAAAACGGATTACTTTTACTATATTATCTATAAGTAATAAGTACTTATGTTTTCTAGAGGCGTAAAAGTAATTATACTTACTTTTTAGTAAATAAAAAAAGTAAACTAACGGAACTGTATACGTAAATATATATTATTAATATTTATTTAAAAGTTAATATACTAATAAAAATAGTATATATAATACTTATACTAGTTATTAATAAATTATATAGTTCTTTACTTTAATAAATACTAGGTTAAGATATAAATATTTAATAATATAAAGTTATTTATAATAAATATAAACTATAAGTACGTATTTAGAACTAGCTAGATTAAGATTATTTAGGCTTAGTATAGTATAATATTTAAAAAGTGTAAATTAAGATTCTATAATAGTTTTTAAATTGTTTTTTATTCTTTTTAGTTTTACTATTAATTTAATACTATATAAATATTAAAAATACTAATATATATTAATATATATTTTAAATAGTATTTAATATTTTTAAAATAAAGTATACTATTAAGGTTAAGTAGAAATATATTTATAGGTTAGGCCTTTTTAGTATTATATTAGATTAAAGTACTACTATTATTTAGGGTCTTAGAAAGTACTTATAGATAAAATACTGACTTATAGAGTTATAGAAGTATTAAGTTAAGAGCTATATATAGTTCTACTTAATTTACTTTTAATAAGGTGTTTTTAGACTCCTTAGTAAAAACTGTACTTAAGGGGCAGACTCTATATATAATATCCTAATATTCCTTTTAAAATATTAAAGTTAGTGGGATTATAAAGAGTTATATTTTAAGATTATAAATAAAAGTTTATTAAAAACGATTTAAAAACGTTTTAAATATAATAACTAGTACTAATATAACTACTAAAGGAATTTCCCGTTACTAAAGGATAGGTAAAGTATAAATTATTATTGCTAATTATAGTAGGCCTTTATTAAGAGGTCTTAAGGATTCCTTGAATTAACTAGGAACTTATACTTAAAGATATAAATAGAGTTAAGGTATTTTATACTATGGGATATATATAGTCTAAACTTTATATCCTAGTACTTTACTATATTAATAAGTAAGTATTACTTTAATATAATTAAAAGGTTATATTTACTATTTTAGTTTTTAAGAGTTAAACTAAAACCTAGTTTTACGTGACTTTATTACTTATAAACTAGGGATTTTAATAACTTACTATAATATAAGTATTACTAAGAGAGTAAATTTAATAATATAATAAGTAAATAAGTATTTTTAAATATAGAATAGTATATTATTAATTAAAGTTTTAGAATAAAAGTAATAAAATATTTATTTTAAGTAATAAATAAGGACTAGATACTAATTTTAATCCCTATTCTAAAAGTGTATATTTTTAGTAAAAAGTTAAGGTAGTAATACTATTAATAATAATAGTAATTTTAGCTTTAATACTAATAAAGATAATACCTACTCTTAAAGATTCTAAAGTATATTATTCTTAAGTGTTCTAATAATACCCTTATAAATAAAATTAGCTTAAAGCTTTTTTTACCTTTAAAATTCTCTTTTTTAATAAGTAGTCTAAGTTTAAACTTAAATTAACTTTTTATTCCTTTAATATAAAGAGTAAATACTTTAATTAAAAGAATGCTATTAAAAAATAGAAAAAGAAGATTAGGAGTTATTAGTTGAGATTAAGTGAAAGAATAGATTAGTAGAGGAGGAAATTAAGTTAAAAAGGGAAATAATAAAGTTTAAGAAATGTATTTATTTAAAAAGAAGAGAATAAAAGTTTTTTGTATTTTTGAATTTAGTATTTTAAAATAATAAATATTAAAATTTATTTTAGAATTTAAGTTTAAATTTATATAAATTTAAGTTTAACTTTATATAAATTTAAATTTAAATTTATATAAACTTATTTATATAACTTTAAATAGTATTTTATATAAATATTTTTATAAATTAATTTAAAATAAATATAATAATTATATAATATTAAATAATATAATAAATAAAAGTATTTAATAAAATATATTTAATATATTTAATTATTTTAATTTTATTAAATAGTTTTAAAAAAAGTTTAATAAAGTATATATATATAAAAAGAATTATATTAAAATTAATTATTTATAATTAATAATAGTATAGTAAAGTTAAAGTATTAAAAAAATATAAATATATATATTTATATTTATAATTTTAAAAAAAGTAAATAGAATATAAATATAAATATATATTAAGTAATATATACTTATTCTTTATTTACTATACTAATAAGTTATAAGTTTAAGTTATTTTTATTAAGTACTTTATTATTTTTATACTTTAATTAATTAATTATATAGTTTAACTTTATTTATATAATTAAAAGTATATATTTAAAGGATTTTATAAATTCTATATTAAATTATTTAATTACTAAAGTACTTATTTATTTAATAAATAAAGTAATATTTATTAATTTCTTTATATAATTTTAATATACTATAACTATTAATAGTAGAAAATAATAATATTTCTACTATTCTATAACTAATTCTTAAATTAAATTTAATACTACTATTAATAATAGTTTACTTTTTACTTTATAATTTTTATAGTATTTTATTACTATAAAATAGAGTTTATATTTTACTATTTATAACTATACTATTATATAATTATTTTAAATTTAATAAATTATTACTTACTACTACTATAAATTTATTTTTTATACTATTTAAAAAGGGCTTTTTTAAATAAAGTCTAAGTAAAAATTTATTTATTTTATTAATAGTAGCTTTTTTATATATATTTAAAAAAGTAAATATACTATTAATAAGTAGTTATATATAATATAAAGTAATAGTTAGTTTTTTATTATAAGTTATAACTATAAAACAGCCTTTTTATAATAAATATTATAGTTATATTTACTTATATTTTTTTATTTTATATATATATATATATATATATATATATATATATATATATATATATATATAAAAAATAGTAAAAAAGTTAATTAAAATAATAATTAAAACTATTACTAACTATATTATACTTAAAAATTAGTAGTTAAAGGGTACTAAAAAGTAAAATTCTTAAGTTACTACTTTTATAATATACTTTAAACTACTAAGTTTATATAATTATTTTAAAAATTTAAATAATTATAAAATTATTTTAAAAGTATTTAAAAATTAAGCTTTACTATTTATATAATAAAACCTTTAAAATAAGTCCCTAAGTTTTATTTTTAATATTATAAATTCTTTAAAGGCTTTAACTACTTTAAAAGCCTTTTATAAAAGTACTAAACTTATATTAAAGTAGTAACTATATTTAAAATTTTATACTATAAAATTTAAGAATTATAGTAATTTAAATAAGTCTATTACTTTATTTAAATTCTATTTAACTAAATTAACTAATATAAAAGTTAAAAGAAAGTTTATAAACTAAATAATAGTTTTTATAATAGCTTTAAATAAAGTTTTTTTTATTTAAACTAATAAATAAAGGTTTACTTTAAAAAATAAAAAGCCTTTTAGTTTAGAATTATTAATTAATAATATTTTAAATAAAAATTAATAAACTTTTAATACTTTTATACTAAATAGTTATAATAGAGGTAAATATAGTTTTAAAAATAGAGTTAATACTTTTAAAAATAACTAAAATAAATTTATAAATAATAAAAATAGATTTAAAAAACTCTATTACTTTAAAATTTACTTTAAAGTAAAGAGCTTTAATAAAGTAAATTTAAAACCTTAAGTTAAAGACCTTAGTAAGAACTTTAAAAATAATAAAAATAGGGTTTATAACTCTAAATTAAACTTTTCAACTTATATTACTAAGGATTTTATAGTTTATAATAAAAACTACTATACTATTAAGTTTAATATACTATAAACTATTTAAAATTACTAATAAAAACTACTTAAATTAATTTATATACCCTTTATTAATATAAATAAAATATATTAGTAACTCTATAATATAAACTTTACTATTTATATTATTAATAATATAAACTACTATATTAATTTTAAACTTAATAGTAACTTTAAACTTATATTTATAAAAACTAAATTTATAAAACTAAAGAGTATTAATACTATTTTACTACCCTTACTATATAAAAATTAAACTATAAATATAAAACTAACTAACGTTTTATATATACTTAATTTCTTTATTAATATTTTTTTAAACCTACTATACTATAAAGAGAGTAGTTTTATTATAAATAACGCTTTATTTAACTTTAATAAAAGACTATTTATTTTTATAAATTCTAAAAAAGGGGATTTTTTTTATATTTATTAAGTAAACTAAAGTTTAATTTTTAAACCTACTATAGCTTTAAAATTCTTACTTTAAAGTAGTTAAAAAAGGCTTTATAAGTATACTATAGCTTTATAATAATATTAAATAATTAATTTTTATTTATTAATTATTAAAATAATATTTTAGTATAACTATAATAAATTAACTTTAATTAATTTATAATAACTATAGTAGTTAACTATAGAGCTCTATAGACCTTATAGTTATATAACTTAAACTCTACTACTCTTATAGCTACTCTTTACTTTTATAATTAATAATAGCCCTTTTTTTATAACTAATATATTATTTTTTTACTAGTTTTATAGTTACTTATTTATTAAAATTTTAACGTTTAACTCCTTTCCCCCCTTAGTAAATTAATATTAATTAATAGTTAACTTATTTATTAAATAAACTACTATAATAAAGTTATTTAAAAAAAATAATAAAAAATAGTTATAACTTTAATTTTATAAGTAAGTAGTTATAAACCCTTATATTTATATTTTTTATATTTATATTTTTATAATACTTTACTCTTTTTTAAACTAAACTAAACTAACTTATTAATATAGTCTTTACTACTATATTCTTTACTACCCTAAGTATTTTTTATTATATATATATATTTAATATAAAAATATATTTTTCTTTTATTTTATAATAAGTATATTATTACTTTATTAAGTAATATATACTTATTCCCTACTTACTATATTAATAGATTTTTATTAATTATAAATTAAGTTTATTATATTAATCTTTTTAATTATAAAGTATTTATTATAATTTATATAATTAATTAATATTTATAAAGTTATACTTTAGTATATATTTTAATACTAAGTAAATAAAGTTAATTTCTGTTTTAAATATTATAATAAATAGTTTATTTAATAAAGTACTTTTAACTTTAAAAGTTATTATTTATATAAATATATAAAAAATAAAAAAATTAATAAAAGCTTTATTTATAATAGTAGTACTTTTTTTTAATAATAAATACTACTAAGACTTATTAAACTTTATATATAATTTACCTAAAGGTTTATATAAATAAAAGTTTATTTTAATATATTAATTATATTTACTATTTATTAGTAATAATATTATTATTTATTATAATATTAGTACTAAGTACTATATTTATATATATATATAATATAGTTATAATAAGTACTTTAAACTTATTATTTTATTCTTTTTAATTATAAACTATATAACTTAATTAAATAAATATAATTAACTATAACTTTAAAATCCCTAAAATTTTACTATTATATTATAATAAGTTTTTTTAAATTATAATTTTAATTTATATACTATATACTTATTTTAAATTAATAAAATTACTATAAAGTATTAGTTTTAAGTTATTTTAAAAATATAAAGTATATATATATATATTACTAATACTTTATAGTACTTAAAATATTATAAATAATATTAGTATTAAATAAAAGAATAATATTATAATACTAGTATTAAGTACTATATTTATATATATATATAGTATAGTTATAGTAAGTACTTTAAATTTATTATTTTATTTTTTTAATTATAAGTTATATAGTTTAATTAAATAAGTATAATTAACTATAGCTTTAAAATTCTTAAAATTCTATTATTATATATAGTATAATAATAACTATAGTAATAAATATAAATATAATATATTAGTTTATATAAAAGAATTAAAAAAAAACTAAAAAGATAAAAGGAAAAATTAAACTTATAACTTTTAGCTTTAATAAACTAAACTTTAAGCTACTAAGTAAACTACCTTTAATAGTAAAAACTACTTTAAATATCTTTTATTAACTCCTTTAAAGTACTTATAACTAACTATAACTTTTATAATTAACTATAGTACTTATAATTAACTATAGTACTTATAGTTAACTATAATAACTATAACTAACTATATATAAAGCCTAAAGCTACTTAACTAAACTATATATAATAAACTAAACTTTAAAAGAACTAGTACTTTAAAAGCTAAGTTAATAAAGTAAAGTACTAGGTTTATAAAAAGTAAAGCTCCCCCTAGTCTATAGGGGTCTAGACTTTTACTTTTTTAGTAAATAAATAAGTATAGTAATATAGTAATATAGTACTATTACTACTACTATAATACTTCTACTTCTTTTACTTATATATTATATACTAAACCTATACTTTTACTAACTTTATTAAATCTAATATTACTATAAAAGTATTTAACTACTTTAATACTAACTTTAATACTCTTATACCTATATTTATATAATATACTAGTAGTAATAATAATACTATTACTAATAAATAGTATTAAATATATTAAATAAACTTTAATTTATATAAACTTTTAATTAAATTATAAATATTATAATATACTATAAAACTTAATAAATTTTATTAGTATTTATAATTAATTAAAAAGTATTATTATAAATAAAGCTTTTAATTAATAAAGACTTTATTTATATTATTACTTTATTAAATATATATATTTAATTAAAATATATTTTTATTAGGGTTTTTATTAAAAGTATTTTTTATTTAAAAAATCTTTTTATTTACTTTACTATAAATAATATAATAAATATATTAAATATATAAATATTAATTTCTATACTAGTTTTAATAAATAAATATATAATTAATATTTAAATTAATTATTTTAATTTATATATTAAGTTTATTATACTATATATATAGTTATATATATATTAATATAATAAATAAAGTATTAAAGTATTAATATAGTTAATAAAGTTATATTTTTATTTTTAAAAATTTATAAAAATTTATAGTTTAAATTTAACTTTAAATAATATTTTTTAAAAATATTTAATTATATATTTAAATATAAATATATAGTATTATAGTACTAGTAATTATTAAGTATTTATTTATATTTATATATAGTATAGTTATAATAAGTATTTTAAATTTATTATTTTATTTTTTTAATTTATATATATATATATAACTTAATTAAATAAATATAATTAATTATAGTTTTAAGTACTTTAAGTACTTATTATTATATATTATTAAAATAATATTCTAATATAGCTATAGTAAATTAACTTTAGTTAATTTATAGTAGTTATAGTAGTTAGTTATAAAGCCCTATAGAGCCTATAGTTATATAACCTAGGCTCTACTACCCTTATAGCTACTTTTTACTTTTATAATTAATAATAGCCCTTTTTTTATAACTAATATATTATTCTTTTATTAGTTTTATAGTTATTTATTTATTAAAATTTTAATATTTAACCCCCCCTTTTTATTTAATTATTTAATTATTTAACTATTTAACTATTTAATTATTTAATTATTTAATTATTTAATTATTTAATTATTTAATTATTTAATTATTTAATTATTTAATTATTTAATTATTTAATTATTTAATTATTTAATTATTTAATTATTTAATTATTTAATTATTTAATTATTTAATTATTTAATTATTTAATTATTTAATTATTTAATTATTTAATTATTTAATTATTTAATTATTTAACTATTTAACTATTTAATTATTTAATTATTTAATTATTTAATTATTTAATTATTTAATTATTTAATTATTTAATTATTTAATTATTTAATTATTTAATTATTTAATTATTTAATTATTTAATTATTTAATTATTTAATTATTTAATAGTAAAAATATAAAGAAAACTTAAATTAAATTCTAAAGTACTTTATTTATTAAAAATAATTTACTTATTATAATTAATATTTTAATATAAGTTATTTAAACTTAAAATAAAAAAATTATTATAACTAAGTTATATTTACTCTATAAAATATAATTCTATTTTTTAAAACCCTAATAATAAAAAACTATTATACTAAAATTAAGTATTATTTATTCTTCTTTTAAGTAGATAATACTAAGTATATATTCCTAAGTTTTTCCTCTAGTCTTTAGTTATTATTCTTAATCTTAGGTATACGGACTTAGGCTTCATTAATACAACAGCTACGGGCGTAACGGGTAGGAGTTATAAAAAGCTCTAGAAATAATATTAATTAGTTAATAAAAAAATAAAAGTTTAGGTAGTTTATATACTAGAAATTACCTTATTATCGCTGAGTTTATAATAGTAGTAGGTATACTAAACTTTATAAGTAGTATTATAGCCTTTTATTAGAAGATAGACTATAGAACTTAGTTAGTATAAATAAGTAATATATAGAAATTAATACTTATTTTAGCTAATAGCGTTCTATACTTTATAGCTATCGCACATCTTCTCTATAGCTATATTAACGTACTACTTTATCTTAATAGTATCGTACTAATACAAGTTAATCTAAATACCTCTAAATATTTAAGAAACGTTTTTATATATATTACTAGTACTATTTAATAGGATCTACTTTAGCTTACTGTCTACTGTAATAGCCTTGGGCTTTTATAGAGTATTTAACTCTACGTCTTAGTTAAACGTAAGTACTATTATATTTCTATAGTACTTTATAGTAATAGGTTAATTAATTAAAATATTTTGTATACGGGTAAAGAAAGACTTACTAATGACTTACTGGTCTTTAGTAAACTAAAGCGAATTAGTGGTACTCTAGGCGTAGTTGTGCTAGTAAGTGTTAAAAATATACTTCTTAAGAGCACTAAGGGAGGACTACTTGTGTTTTTTTAAAATATTAAATTAGTTAGATAATCTGTAAAAAAATAACGTATATTACTATAGAGATTTTTACTATTATTATTAAAAAAGTAATAATAAACTTTACTAGGGGTAATAACTACTTGTTTTTATTATATAGAAATATTAGTAAAAAAAGGACTAAGTTTTGTAGTATAAACTTACATTATTAGTCTTAAACTTAGGGAAACTATAGGGGCAGTAAAAGGTATTACTATTTTAATTAAGGTACGCTTAGTAGGTATTAGTAAGGTAGTAGGTCAAGGGTATTATAATAATTATTATTTAAAACGTTTTTAAATAGTTTCTATAGGAATTAACGCGTTTTTGCGATAAAATTGATTATTAACTGTAAAAAACGAGGTTAGGGGATGGGTTATAGGGAGAAAAAGGTAGGAGGGTATGATAAAGACGCAACTAGAACTAAAATAATGTATATAGAGAGTTTAGTGGCTTAGAAGAATAAATTCGCTAGAAACGTTTCTAGTGGTTTGACTACGAAAAAAATTTAAATTAATTTAATTAGTTAATACTTCTAGTACTTTACCTACTTCTAGCTAAGATATGTATAGACTAGGTGCACAGTACTTATCCTTTGCAGGGCATGTTAAATGTCAGCTTATGTGTATACTCGCTGTCACAGCGTTCCAGTAACGGATACCGAGGCCCCGATTACCTAACTATCCGCGTATACGTACCCACACGGAGTCTCAGCATCACCGACCTCCCGGCCAGCCCACATCCATGGAGGAACACTTCAGCCCGGTGCTTGGGCTCTCTACCATTGCAGATCATCCGCCTGCGCCACGTCTCCCCCCGTCATGTCGACCTGTGGCTGCGAGGCAAGGGGCTGACGACACCTCGCGCCTCACTCAGCTCCCGAGCTCCAGTCGCAGCACACCCGGCCCGCAAACCACAGGTATGACGGCACACGGCAACCGTGCTGGAGCTGGGCAGGGAACGTCGAACGCGTTTTACCTCTGCTATGGATTCCTGACGGGCTGGACTTACGTACAGCTCACCTCACCTCGCCCGCTGGCTGGATGGATGTGGAGGAGGGGCAGTGCAATGGATTCGTCCACCTGGCCGCGGGGCTCTACCTAGCGGGCTACCTCTCAGAGATGGACACACCAGCAGCAGCAGCAGCTAGACAAACAACTTGCCATCAGCAATCGGAATAAAAGAATCTCGTCCTCCCACTTCGCTCAGTGCCTCTTCGTTCCATCGTCACCGCTCTCTTGGCAGAAACACCGCCAGTACATGCATTTCCAGCGACCGTTCTGCCTTGTTACCTCCATCGCCGTTCTCCTCGCCACGCTCTTCCTGACGCACACCTACACCGACGCCTTCTCCCGTCTCCCGATCCCATCTTTCAAATCGCCCTCCGACAACATGGGCGGCGGTCCCGGTGAAGGCTTCCGCTCGGTGGCCTACTTCGTCAATTGGTTCGTCACCACCTTCCCTCCCCTCAGAGAGAAGCCATCGTAACTAACACACACCCGCAGGGCCATCTACGCCCGCAAGCACCGCCCCCAGGATCTCCCCGTCGAGAACCTCACCCACATTCTCTACGCCTTCGCCAACGTCCGCTCCGACACGGGCGAGGTCCACCTGACCGACGGCTGGGCGGACACCGACATCCACTGGGAAGGGGACAGCTGGAATGACGTCGGCACGAACCTGTACGGCTGCATGAAGCAGCTCAACCTGCTCAAGCGCCGCAACCGCAACCTCAAGGTGCTGCTCTCCGTCGGCGGCTGGACCTACTCGTCCAACTTCAAGAACCCGGCCAGCACCCCGCAGGGCCGCGATACCTTTGCCCGGACCTGCGTTGACCTGATCAAGAACCTGGGCTTCGATGGTAGGTGCTCTCCTCTTCTCTTTCCTCAAACGTTCGCCTTCGAGACTAACACGTGCGGATGTTCAGGCATCGACATCGACTGGGAATACCCCCAAAACCCCTCCGAGGCGTCCGACTTCGTGGCCCTCCTCCAGGCCGTCCGCGACGAGATGGACCGCTACGCCTCCTCCCTGCCCGAGTGGTACCACTTCGAGCTGACCGTCGCCTGCCCCGCCGGCGCCACCAACTACGAGCGCCTCGACGTCCCCGGCATGGACCGCCTCCTCGACTTCTGGAACCTCATGGCCTACGACTACGCCGGCTCCTGGGACAGCGTCGCCGGCCACCAGGCCAACCTGCAGCGCTGCGAGGCCAACCCGCGCTCGACGCCCTTCAGCACCGCCTCCGCGCTGGCGTACTACACCTCCCGCGGCGTCTCGCCCGACAAGATCGTGCTGGGCATGCCGCTGTACGGGCGCGCCTTCGAGAACACCGACGGCCCCGGGAAGCCGTACTCGGGCATCGGGGAGGGAAGCTGGGAGAATGGCATCTTCGACTACAAGGTACTGCCGCTGCCCGGGTCGCAGGAGTACGTGGACGAGGCGACGGGCGCGAGCTACTCGTACGACGCCGGCAAGAGGAAGATGGTCAGCTATGACAACGTGCACATGGCGCGGGCGAAGGCGCAGTATATCAAGGAGTGGGGGCTCGGCGGCGGGATGTGGTGGGAGAGCAGCGGCGACAAGCCCGGCCACGAGTCGCTCATCGGCAACGTCGTGCACACGCTGGGCGGCCCGCGCGAATTGATGCAGCGGGCGAACTGCATCACGTACCCGGAGACTAAGTACGAGAACCTGCGAAATGGGTTCCCCAACCAGTAGATCGTGTAGTTGCAGAATGAGTGAATGAATGAATGAACCATTTTCAAGGCACATCAAGTCACAAGCGATGGAACAAGTATGGAGGAATTGTCATGAGTTGTCGTAATTTGCATCGTCATTGCCAGCCAGTGATGTGGTGGTATCTACATCAAACGCCCCTTTTGTTGCGGCTTTTCTCTGCCGACTAGAATGCTAACCCTGAACCAATCCCCCCAAAATAGTCGAAAACCCTTTTTTGCTTTTTGACGTCCAACAATCGCACCCGCGAATCGCTGGGACTCGCTTACTCCTTCTTGTCGAAGACGTAGGTGAGGTGGCAGCGGCCGCAGTACTGACGGTCGTTCATGGCAGCCATGAAGACACCGGCACCGCACTGGAAAGTTGTTAGTTGACTGTCTGAAGAACTGAAGCATGGGAGAGGAACGTACGGTGTCGGAGGGGCACTCGCGGCGGAGACGCTCAATCTTGCCGTCGGAGTCGACCTTGTAGTACTTGAGGACGGCCAACTTGGTCTTCTTGCGCTTGTGCTTGATCTTCTTGGGGGTGGTGTAGACCTTCTTCTTGCGCTTCTTGGCACCACCACGCAGACGCAGCACGAGGTGGAGGGTGGACTCCTTCTGGATGTTGTAGTCGGAGAGGGTGCGGCCGTCCTCGAGCTGCTTGCCGGCGAAGATCAAGCGCTGCTGGTCGGGGGGGATGCCCTCCTTGTCCTGGATCTTGGACTTGACATTGTCGATGGTGTCGGAAGACTCCACCTCAAGGGTGATAGTCTTCCCCGTGAGGGTCTTGACGAAGATCTGCATGATTGCCTACTTTGCGCGATGGTTAGAAACATTTCCAGACGGATTTTGAGCAATGCTGTCTGTCTCCCGCCCTCCCGTCGCTGGCTGGCTTTGCTTTCGGTGGTTGCGGTGGCGGACGAATTTCACAACGCCCGCGCACCGCAGACGCTGAATTGGCAGCATCATGCGCTTGCAACCGACGTCCGACGCTTTCGATTTCGCGATTGCGTCGGGGATGTTGGTGCGCGCGCACACGCACACAGGACGCACGCACAGGAAGTGCAGGCAAGTCCAGAAAAGAAGAAGCCAGAGACGAGAAGGGTGAGGCTCAAGGCCAGCAAAGAGGGAGCAGAAGCATCTTCAGACGTACCTCGACAATATGACTATTGCCTTCCTAAGCAGATCCTCAGATGGGTTTGGGTGGGATGAAGAGAAAATTAAAAGGAAGTGCGAGACGCCTGCCAGAACCTCTTACCGGCTGCAGGCCCGCGCGCGGGCGCCCTCGCCCTGGGGGACCCACCCTGGAAAGTGTCGGTTTTAAGCGAGGACACGTGATAAAAGGCGGTGCTGATTGGCTGGATGGAGAACGGGAAACTGCTTTGTGCGCGGTCGAAAACCCACACCGGGACGCGCTTTCCTGAACCAGTTTTTTTTTTTTGGCGGTATCAGTGGGAAAACGCACTCAATCTGTAGTGGGTCCCTGCCAGCCCTTGACCAGCCCTCCTCTTGACGTTTGAAGCACTTCATCTCGCTGCAAGCGCACCCACATCGATTGGAACTTCCCTTTACTCAGCAAGCAAAAAAAGCCCAAGTATGTCCCCGGCCGAAATTCGACTTCTCTCTTCTCCTTCTCCTCTTCACGGATACTAACACCAGCAGACGTCGCCAAAATGGTCAAGAAGAGAAAGAACAAGTACGACTTCCTCCCCTCGCCGACTTCCTCCCCTCGCCGACGGCCTAGCCCTCGCCCCTCCCCGGCCCGGTCGACGAAGCATCATGGCGCTGGCAATGCGAATCGCGTCGCCGCGAGCCATGATACGAATCGACCTCGCCGACGAGAGCTTCTTCGAGTGGGACACCGATTGCTGACTTTGACCCTCCAGCGGACGCAACAAGAAGGGCCGCGGCCACGTCAAGCCCATCCGCTGCAGCAACTGCTCGCGCTGCACGCCCAAGGACAAGGCCATCAAGCGCTTCACCATCCGCAACATGGTCGAGTCTGCTGCCATCCGTATGTTCTTCCTCCCGACGCAATCACACGACCAGCTCGCTGACCATCGCAGGTGATATCTCGGACGCCTCCGTCTTCTCGGAATACACCGTGCCCAAGATGTACCTGAAGCTGCAGTACTGTGTCTCTTGCGCCATTCACGGCAAGATTGTTCGGTACGTTCGTCCGGGGGAGGGACGACTGCCTGCCTCGACCTCCGGGTCGATGGCTCGCAGGCGCTTTAGAAGAACCTTGGCGCAATTTGAACCTCCCCCAAAACCCCTACCCTCAGGCTCCGGCCCTGCCGTTGCTCGGCCTTGCTTGTCGCAGTGGCGGCGGCGTTCGCTTGCCTCGAGGTGCGTCTTGAGAACATGCAATGCTGACCTCTTCTCGCAGTGTCCGTTCCGTCGACGGCCGCCGCAACCGTGCCCCCCCTCCCCGCGTCCGCTACAACAAGGACGGCAAGAAGATCGTCCCCACCGCTGCCAAGACTGCGTAAAGCAATGTCTGACAGAGGTTGACATCAGTATTTCGGGCGTTACGACAGTTCAGTGGATGAAAAAGTTGTCCTTTCAGGCATGGTTTGGGAACCGGAATCGGCTTTATGACCAACTAGGAGGATCGGGCAATGGCCCTAGGCTAGCAAAGGAAATGCTTCATGACACTGTCTTTCGTCCGCCTTCATATCTCGAGTTTCCTGTGTATGATGTCACTGTTGGCCTGCTTCCTCCTGCCTACTGCTCCCTCTCCACCTCGAAGCCGACGAAGCGCCAGTTCTTGTCCCACCACTCCGGCTTTCGCAGTGCCGGCCCGATGCCGATCTGATCCCCCACTTCCGTTCTCAACTTCCACCTTGTCCCCGTCTCCTTCGACAGGTCGGCCCACAAGCTCTCCCAGGTCTGCAGGTTGTGCCTGAGACTAGGCCTGTTGAAGATGCCCGGCAGCTCCACCCCGTCCGCATGTCCGACCATGGTCCCCACGATGACCACCCCAGGCTTCTGCTTCAGCAACCGCATGACGCGCCTCAGCACGACCATCTGGCCCTCCCTCGTCCACAGATGCAAGCAATGCCCCAGGTGCGCCGTGTCGAACGTCCCCTCCATGGCGTTGAGGTCCGGGTTGCCGTCGTCGAGCATGTCGGCGCTGACGAAGCGCGACTCGAGCGTGTCCCGGTCGCGGAACAGGTCGTACCCGGCCTCGATGTAGCCCGGCTCCAGCTCGACGGCGGTAATGCGCCCAGACGGCACGCCGTCGTAGACTAGCTTGCGCAGGTCCTGGCCGACGCAGGGCGCCACCTCGAGGTGCCGCGCGTCCGAGTCGTCGCGGAGCCGGGCCACGAGGCGCGGGTAGGCCGGCCGGGTGGAGAGGTTGAGGTTCAGGAAGCTGAAGTGCCCGACGCAGGGGTAGGGGAAGACGTCCCAGATCTTGTCGCGCTGCGGGATTCTGGTCAGCGGGACGAGGAGGAGAGACAGTAAGAGTGTAGGCTGGACATACCATGGTGATAATGTGGTCCCTGATGTCCGCCGGCGCAACGTGGGCGTACTTCTCCATGAGCTCCAGCGCCTCGGGCGAGAGCTCGTCCTCGAGCGTCTGGACGTACCACGGGGCCGTCTTGGCCTTGTCCCCGATGACGGCGTTGGCTGTGTCTACGGCCTGCATCTTTGGTGTTTTCTTCCTTTGTTGTCTATGATATTCAGGGTCGGTCTTTGTGTATTCCGCCCTCTAAACTCGACACCCTCAGCGTCTACAGCACCCTTCTTATGATCTCGCAGCCCGTCCTTCTCCGTCCTTTCCCCTCATTTCCGTCCCGCCGGTCGTCTCGTCGTCTTGCCGAGATCGGTTCCGCCATACTTCGTGCGGGGAGATGGGATGGAAGGATGCTATGTACACTCGGCCTCCAGCGGAAAAAGACTGTCTGCCGAAGTTGCGACCTAGTCTCGTTTCACCGATAACGCCGGACCGCGCCCTCACTGGCGACGTCCTTCGAACTCTACGAGATCGTCTGATCTTTTTTGCCTCGTGCCGAGTCACCGGAACCGAGCTTGGAGAACGAGGCGGCAGTGATAATCAATACCTATTGAGGGAACTTCCTGGAAAGGGAGGGGGTTACTTTGAGGAGAGAGCCTTTTATCCTGGACCCATTTACACCTCTCAAAACTGCTAATCATACACAGCTAACGAAGACAAAATGGGGAGAGTTTACACGCCATCTCTCCCCAATCCAACCTTACTGCCTCAAGTTCCGCGGATGCCGCGCACCCCTCTTACCATGTCACCGGTAGCTTGGCCACGCCGACGTCCTTGTGAAGCGGCGTGTACTCGAGATCGGCGAGGGGCACGGCGACGCGGAGGTTTGGCAACCTCCGGAAAAGCGTGGCTGTGAATGTCCGTCAGCAGGGTTCGTCCATCTGCAGTCAAGAAGGGAAGCTGATGTTGCTTACCGAAGACGGTCTCCATCTCAGCACGCGCGAGCGGCTCGGCGACACACCTGTGCGGCCCGAAGCCGAAGCCCAGCGCGTGGTTCGGATCCGGAGTGCGGTGCATGTCGAAGGCGTCCGGGTCCGGGAAGACGTCCTCGTCCCTGTTGCCGGACTGATTCGCGGCGATGATGCCCTCGCCCGCCCTTATCGTCTATGGTCCTCGTCAGCAAATCGACCTGGAGAGGTGGAACTTGTCGCGGGTGTGACATCTACATACCTTTCCGCCGATGACGACATCCTCTTTCGCGACCCTCTTCATGGCCATGGACGAGCCGGTATGGAACCGGCACAGCTCCTCGACAAACGCCGGCGCCAGGGATGGGTCGGCCTTGAGGTCGGCGAGCTGCGCGGGGTTGCGCATGAGTTCGATCACGCCCTAGGGAGAGGGTCGTCGTCAGCAATCCATGCCATGCTAGACACGACGGGGGTGGTACGTACGAGGGCGATCATGTTCACCATGGTCGCGTTGCCGGCGACCAGCAACAGAAAGGCGATCTGCACGGCGTCTGACTTCTCAATGTGCCCGGGCCGCAGCTGCTCGACCACTAGCTTGCTGATGAGGTCGTCCTTGGTCTCCTCGGAGCGCTTGTCGACGAGCTTGGCGAGGTAGTCGAGGAGTTCCCTGGCATAGGTCAGTTGATGAGTGCCATGTATGAACAAGGGGAGGAGTTACTGGTTCGCGGCCTGGGCCTGGAGAGCCGTCCCGCTACCGTTGGTGCGGATCGCGTTCTGCTGCGTGAGGTACTCGAGGTCCTCGAACGGGACGCCGAGGATGGTGTATATGACCTGCCTCTGCGTTAGGAACATCGCTCTGATCGACATCTCAGCGAGACGAGACTCACGTATGACGGCACGGGCAGCGCGAAGTTCTCGATCAGGTCGACGGGCTCCTCGCAGCCCTTCTGGATCATCTGCTCCAGCAGCTCGTCGACGGTCCGCTGGATGTACGGCTTCATCGTCTCGACGTGGTCCCGGATGAAGAGCGGCTCGACCATGGACCGCTGGCGCTCGTGATCCGGCGGGTCCATGTCGACGAAGGTCGGCTTGTTTTTGGCGGCTGCCTTGCCGCCGGCGCTGAGCTCGGGGAAGCCAGGCCTCGTGCGTTGCTGTGTGGCTGGTTCAACAACTTACGTCAGGGTTGCAGAGGGAGGGACGAAGAAGACTGACCTTGGACAAGCGAGAATCCGTCGCCACGGCGCAGACGTCCTTGTACTTGGTCACCAGCCACGCGACGGAGCCGTCGAAGAGCTTGACGCGGGAGACGGGCTCCGTGGCGCGGAGGCGGGCGTACTCTGCCGGCGGCTCGAGGCCGGAGGCGCGTTTGAAGGGAAAGCTGGGAGGTTCGGTGGTCATTGCGGAGTGTTTGTTGCTTCAGATGGGATGGCAGATCTTGGGGAGTTGGTCGACGATGTATGATGTTGAGATCATGAGATGTTTGGATGGCGAGTAGCCTGGTTGAGAAACCGATGAGGCCATGTCCGCGGTTTATATCATTTTTCTTCTCACAGATCTGGGCAAAATGTACGTCACCACGTGGCAGATTTTCTATATAGTGGAGGAAGTCTCCTCGTTACGGATGTTGCTCGGCGTCCGCAGTGACATCTCGTGATGCTGTGCTACCCCTTCCATACGGGCTCGGGCGTGGTCTGATTAAGCGCGGAGCGTCGCTGTTGTAATACGCAACACCCGGTTGGTCCACAACTTCACCGCCCGGGGAGAACGTGCATGCGGCACTCTGCAGAGGGCGCTGACGTGCCGCGGGAGGAACGGGATGCGTCCGCGGGGTTGTCGAATCTCTTGCCGGAACAGGCTTGTGGCCCCGCGTCCCGTCAAGTCCCGAACGTCAGCGGACCGAACTTTCGGCCCAGGTCCAAATTTGGGTTTCTCTTTGGTAAACATGGACAGTTGAGGGACGTCACAAGACATCGTCAAATGTTTGCGATTTGATGAGCTTGTTTATTTGATGGGGGTTGACAGCGTGCATTTCCAGATCTCCGGGAATTTGTCAACTTCGGGATCCACGATCGTGTGACTTGAGCGGGACTCTCTTCGTTGCACGAGCTACCGGATATTTGGAATGCATTTCTCTAGAGTTCCATTCATCCCGTCGGCTTATGGGGCTCGATCTCGACACCAGAACCGAAGCGGCGTCACCGAGCTCATCGTCAGTGAGGCATATTTCTTCCCCAAATGCCGAGACCCGATATCATCTTCGAGAAAACTACGACAGTCACGTTGGTGACTTCGTATCACCTCGGGTTATCCAGGATCCAAGAAATCCTTCATACCTCAGCCCCAGCCTCCGTCTCTGGCTTCCTGGGCCTATAAGGCTTGGAAACGTCAGCAAAATCACGCAAGAATTCCTCTTCCGGCACTCACCAATGGCTTTGGGGGCGCGTCGATCCAAGCCGCCATGCGGTAGTGATGGTTGTCAGATGCCGTGAGGTTCAGGTCGTACTTCTGGGCACTCATGTAGCCAAAGTAGAAGTTCATGGGGTACCTGGGGTCGAACGGGGATGCCTCGTGGATGCGCTCAATGTCGACCTTGGACAGGTCGATGCTGATAGCTTCAGGGATGGCCTGGACGTGGGCGACGGTGTTGACGCCGACGATTGGGAAGACGTAGGGCGACTGGTGGAACAGATACGCCAGTGCCTTGTGAGGTTTGAGTACTCGAGCTGGGAACAAGTGTGCGAGGAGGACTCACGATAGCTTGCAAGGTCGTGCCCTTCTCCGTCGCCATCTCCTCCAACCTCTCGCAGAGCGCAAGGGGAGGATCCTGTCCGTTCCGTAGCTTGCGGGCGTTGGGATCTCTACGTTGCTCAGCAGTCAGGAGCTGGCCGCCACCGAGGGCCGCCCAGGGCACGATGGCCATGCCTTGGTCCTCACACATCGGGACGATCTCAGCCTCCATGTCGCGGAACCCGGCGTTCCACTTGCCCTGGTAGATGGAGAAGGGCGTAAGGCCGTTGGCACGGGCGTCTGGTCCAAGTTAAGGCCAAGTATGAGAATCCAAGAGAACCCGAAGTAGGTTTCTTAGGAGGCTTACATGCGTTCGCCTTGACAACAATCCACGCCGGAGCGTTCGAGATGCCGAGGTACAGCACCTCCCTCGCCATGACATGCGCGTGAAGACCCCTCATAACCTCCTCGACCGACGTCGCAAAGTCCCACCAGTGCACATACAAGATGTCGATATAATCAGTCCTCAGCTTCTTCAAGCTCTCCCTCACCGAGATGTGCATGCTCTTGACCGAGTTGCCCACGAAGTTGCTCTGCAGCGGCTCTTTCTCGCGATTGTACGCGCGGAAGCCGGCCGTGTACTTCGTCGCGACGACCATCTGGTCCCGCACGCCGCGGGCCTCCATCCACTCGCCGATGAGACGCTCCGAGTCCTCCGAGTTGTACACGTTGGACGTGTCGACGAAGTTGCCGCCGAGGGCGTAGTAGGCGTCCAGCAGGGCGAAGGCGTCCTCGCTCTGGCCGAAGACGGAGCTCCAGGAGGTGCCGAGGCCGGTGCCGCCCATGCAGATTGGGGAGACCTTGACGGCGGCGTTGGGGGAGAGGATCCGGTGCCAGCCGAGGGGCGTCTTGGGCTTGGGTGCGTACTGGAAGAAGGACATGTCGGTGGTTGTTTCGAGCACGGGGACGGTGGCGTTGACGGTGTTTGTCCTTTGGGTCATTGTCGGCAACGCGCTTTTATGTTGATGGACAGGCCGATTGATGTCTCTCGGTCAATTGACATGACGGCCGCTGGCAGCCCGGGATGAATACCGGGGTCGTCCGGGTGGCACCGTTATTGAAGGCCGGGAGGTGGAGGGCGTCCGGATCAGTCCACCTAGAAGCCTGCAACTTGATGACACCTGCGACTTGCTGACGCTCTCGACCCACCCCGGAGTTAATGATGACAACCGCCTTGAAGGAGCAGATACGCGATCCGTAGAGCAACGGCAAGTTCTTATACTCGGATCAAGTGTGGACCAGCCGGAACATCGATGCGCCTCTTCAAGATGCGGAGATTGGGCTGGCAATCCACAGCGCAGCAGCCTTTGCATAAAAACACCTGTTAGCTCATGAACTGGCTCACTGAGAGCTCGAAATTTCCGACGATAGGAGAGGGCACCCGGTATCCACGGAGCTACCCGGGCCCGAGTCCTAGTACCATCATGGTGCCCTCTTCGTAGATCAACAGATTGCAAGCTTCCGAGCGGAAATAACGTCCCCTGATTTTCTCCGCATGAGCAGAGAAGCAAGAAGATATGTGTTAGCTCCTCGCAATCAGCAGTAGTATCGGAGACCAGAGTTACGGATTCCGGTTCTCCTACCTACGGGTCGGTATCTAGATGGGACCCCTTGAAGACGTAATAATACACTAGAGTTAAATTTGACTCGTGAAAGAACGAAATATCTCATTTAAGAGGTGTCGTACTGGAGTACGTATACGCGATTACCAGCGTTGTAATCGTGGTTCCACTTTTGCAGCGTCACAAGAGGTCACAGTAGCCTCGAGGATGATCAAGAATTGCTTGAGAAGGGGGTCCTATATACCTTTCAGTCTCTCTTCAAAGTCATAAACATACACAACATTGATATTGATGCCCAAGTTTTGACGCAGGTCTTGCGGTAACATGACGCAATGTATCTCACTAAAGCTCGAGCCTCGGTAGTAGTCAAGTCACATGAACCGGGATGTATGCTCGGGTAAGATATGCGTGAATAGCAGCAGCTTCTCTCACTTACTACAGGTGAGAGCAGGATTTCAAGATATCGCAGTAGAGCAACTTAACGTTATACTAGTAACCTTTGAGTGTATTATTTAGAGATGATAGACTTTGGTTTCCGCCACAGTTGGCTACAGGATCGAAGAGATCGCAAAAGAAAGCAGAGAATATGAAATCGGAAATCCTCAATCAGTGGGAAGCTTCTCTGATGCGATCTCTACGTTTGGTTATCCGATATCTAAACAAGACCTTACCCAATGACAGGTCTTATTAGCCGGTTCAAAATGACGTGGATGGAAGTGCTTCGTTTACGAGCATCGTTTTGAAGTGGTCACAAGATTACTGAGGGTGTTCCCGTTTTTCAGTGAGAACTGTTGTTCTCCGCCACGCCTCCCTTATATCCCTGACTTACAAGGATAAGCCGATTGCCATGATCTTGAGAACTATAGTCATCGGATGGGATCGTGTCAAGGAGTTCTCTTCTTAGCGGATAGACCCCTGATGGCTGCGGGCCAGTCAAAGAAAGGGGTCCAGGACCAGTGTAAATCATGGGCCAAAGGAGCCCTACCTCGGCTCCTAAGATCTGGACCACACTTACAGACGAGTCGTTTTGATTGAGTCATGTGGTCAGCAGGCAAGCGTAGTTTAAAATCTGCATTCAGCCTCACGCCTGCAATGTTTTAATCCAACATCATGCTGCACATGGAAAGTTGGGGGTAAGAATGACGACAGCCTCAAGTCTCAGGCGGCAGATTGCACGCTTTGAATCACGAATACGCCGGTTTAAACTGCATCATCTTGGGGTCTTTATCCACAACAAGCAAAGAAAGCTGTCTTTTGCTGATTCATCAGTCGAAACCGCTCCGGATACTCGTGCCGTGTAATCGAGTCAATCTTGATACAGTGGCAATGATCCCAATTTTACCAAGCTTGACGACGTGCAAACCCGATATGACAACCGGCCATTGTGTCGTCTCAATACTGCAATGATGGAATACGGTATCATCGCGACTCGCCGTCTTACCGCCGGGTGCGCCAGCCAGTCCGGACGACGAAGGCACAAAAACCAAACAGACCGGGGCAAACATGCGGTCAGGGCTCCCGATCTAGACCGCCGTCTTCTCCGTGCATCGCAGACGTTCTGGAAACTGCTTGAAGATGCCCTCGGGAACATTTTCCGTAACGAGAAGCCTGGCGCAACGAAGTCTATTACGGTCCCCATACCCTCCATGAAGGCCTGAAAAGTTAAAGTGATGCTTTCTCCTGCCCGTCTGACGTTGAATTATGAACGAATTAACCGGCAATGCACGTAAGTCTTGGGACAAGATCTGCGCGCACATCAAGCTAGGGCACATCATCGCGTGCGTCCTAACCCCCATTTCGGCTCGTCGACCCGCGATCAATACGGGTACGAACACGCGAGCCGATTCGACAAGCTTCGAAAGGTGCCGTTTGGCAGCCCAGCCCAACCCAGCCTATCGACCGTCTAACCTGCCGAAGACAAACTGGACGAGGCCGCTAGCCCCCGGTTCTGGTCTGTGGTCCCCGTTGAACCACTGGACGTTATGCATCACTCGGCGCGACGGCGCATGACGTTAGTTTCTCATGAAATGCCCGTTGCGGTAAGACCAACGTCGCGGGCGCAGGGAGCCCCCCAGGAGGCTCTCGGACAGCGCAGCAACTTCCCGCCTCCTGAGTCCTAAAGATTGTAAACCACCACTTGGTTCCCGTGTGGTCTTTACCCACTGCGAGTCCACTCGGTTATTCCGCTCTCTCGACCCTAAGACGTGGACAAGGACCGTTGGGCGACCGTTGGTGTTCAACAGCCTTCATCCCAGCGTTTCATCCCAATGCGAAGCTGTCCGGATGGGTGAATGACGTATTGACAGGTCCCCCGATCGAAAAATGCGCGATGCCCGTTGAAGGCATATTAAGGGCACGGCGGGCCCGGGTCACGGTATCTTGGATGAAGCAGCTCTGAAGCTTCTTTTTCGAGCACAAAACTCTTGCAGCTGAGCCTCTTGGCCTAACGGCGCCCTGAAAACACAACTTCATCTTCAGTATAATAACTTTTTCGACACGTTACAAATCGACAAAATGCTTAGTATTGGCGGTCGCATATCCGCAATCATCCCCATCATTGCCTCGGCTGTTGCCGTTGCTCTCTCCATCGTACTGTTAGCCTCCGGCCAGAACACCAGTAATGGCAACACGAACTACTGGATGTCGGTTAGTACTATCTTCAGACTCGGCAAACAAGAAGGCTTTGGCTAATTGGTTGCGCTTCACAGCTGAACACGTCGAAAATTGGTCAACAAATCATTAAGATTGAGGCCGCGAACAACACGAATGGTAACGGGAACGGGAATGGCAATGGTAATGGTGGTCTCCCCGGTTTACCTGGTCTACCTACTCCTACTATTCCAGGTCTCCCCCAACCGAGCGATCCTACCGGCATCGTGAACGGCCTGACCGGTATCTTGGATGGGCTCCTGGGGAATCTCACAAACCAAATCGGAAACGGGGTGCAGGACATCGAGGGGCAGCTGATGGGCAACCTGACGCAGGCGTTGGGCGTGAAGGATACTTACAACCTCTTCCTGACCAAGATGTGCGAGGGCAACTATGAGAACGAGAACGACCCTAGTACCAAGACCAAGATTGTCAAATGCGCGAGCTACGATGATAAGGGATCTGGTAAGCTCTACTCGATGGCAGGAACGATTCAACAGCTGCTAATATGAGAGTCAAGGCCTCCGAAACATCACTGACTCTATTCCTTCCTCGTTTGTTATTGCAACGGCTAACGTGTCGGTGCCGCTGATCTCGGCTATGCGAGGCACGATCGACCAAGTTGTCTCCCTAGCTAGCACCGGTGCGAAAGCCATGACGGCGATCCTGGCGATCGGAACAGCCTCTGCGGGTATCACTCTTCTAGCCACGCTGCCCATCATTATCGTCGGCTTCTGGCGCGTACTCGTCATCGTCTCGCTCGTCTTCTCTATGATCGCCGGTACAGTTCTGCCGTTGTTCGCTGCAATGACCACGGGCATCGTCGTCGGCGGCAGGAAGATGCTCGGCAAGCAAGGCGACGCTTTCGGCATCCAGATCAAGCAGGGAGGGCCGTTCTTGGCAATGGTGTGGGTTGCAGCGGTTGCGGCCATGGCGGCTTCGACCTACTGGTTCATGATCTGGTTCGTGAGCTTCAGGAGGACGGCGTTCAGCCGCCGCAAGCGTACGGAATCTGAGATGGGCAACTGGAGGGGCATCTTCCGCGAGGTCAAGGGCGACTTGAAGACCTGGGAGGGTGGCGAGAAATAAGACACGTCATTTACTCAGCACGGGAAGTCTACGACAGCAGGCACGGCGGTTTGGAGTCTTGTTTGAGCGGCAATATGGTTGAACAGCACATATCAAACAGCACATACGCAACAGCTGGCACGCGTTGTATTGAGCACATTCTTGGTAAATAGTAATAGGTCAAATCACACGATTGTTTGGACATCTGACTGTTGAGCAGGTTGCCACTATCGTGTTAGAACACTCGGAGTTTCCGGCGGTCCAGTGCCCCGAGATGCAAATGCGCGAGCGTTGGTGCGCAACGGGCCGAGCACAGAGGAACGTTAAACGTGCATTGATTGTCTGTGATTCTGAAGGAAACTTACGCCCCCCGTCTATGCGTGGAATGAGGCTGTCGCCAACGATGCCTGGGCAGCCCGCCTCACTTCAATACTGGCGGCGGTTAATTGCGCTAGAGTTTTCTGTGCCTGGTTCCTGTAAGTCTTTAAATGCAACATGGCTCATGCAGAGGTAATAAACACCAAAACTGGATCCTTGGGCTTCCGAGCAATGCACGACTATCGTTAGAAGTCTGCACGGACTTCATTGCAGGGAACGGTGCCCCAGAGTTTCGGTATTTTCGGCCTGAGCCATCCCAAAAAGCATGTGTCGACTGACATAACCCTACAACCTCTGTTCGAGGCAGGAGCAAAGCTTAGCCGCATTAGGTTATAACGTCATGTAACTCAAAAGGACATCAAGTCTGGGCAACTGAGCAAGTTCAGTGAAGTCGATTTTGTGTTAACTCCTGTGCATCTTCGACTCGGATACGCGGCGTTCCTTTAACCAGATGCTGGGAACAATTTACAAAGCTTCTGCAACCTCTAGAGGGCGGAATTGCTGAAGTATCCGGACTGAACCGGTTTCCATGGTCATTCGCAATTATCATCAGCTCAAACTAAGCCACCATTTTCGTAGGCTTTCAAGTCTATAGATGAGGAAATTTGTTACAGCCTCTGTTGTGTACAAGGTTGCCAAGACACTTCAATCTCGTTGATGGACGAATACTCATAGAGTTTCCAGTACGGGACTGGGAGCTGTCGGATGGGACTATGGTACCTGGGTGGATTCAACCTGAAGAACGGCTGAATGCCGATAGGCTTATAGTTCGGACTGCTGTTAACGTCGAATAGGAAAACCGTTACCATAAAGTGCGTTGAATCCAGTATTCGACGTGGTGAGAACGGTCTTCCGTCTGTTGGGCTTCACAACTTGCAGAAACGAGAGCCTACATGCAGTTTACCGACTCTCCAACGGGATCCTAACAGTGATAAGCACAAAAGATCTCTTGCATATTGGATGCAGGCCGGTTCGAGCCTGCCAATCATTGATTGCTGTGCCGCATGAAGACAGGAGGAATGGGTGTCTGACAATTAGGCGAACCACGACGACTGTTAAGGAATCCGTGGACTACCGGGCTCTGCACTAACAATCTCACTAGCATGAGGTGGATCTCTACAGACCGCCAGATCGTGATCAATCACACGGCGTTGTTGGTTGTGGGCTGTCAGCAGGACCAACTGAAACGACATTCCCCGCGCGGCAGCTTCGTCAACCTGACTTCGCCAACATGTAGAGCGTCTAGATGGCCCCGATGCCGCCAAACTACTCTTCGCTACCGGCGGAGCTCAGACTCCAGATCCTGCAGGAGCTCGCCGATGCGCACATCGTCCACAGGTCGCGGCGGCGGGGCATCGCCGCTTACGCCAGCGTGTGCCGAGACTGGCAGCTGTTCTTCGAGCCCCTGACATTCAAGCACCTCGTCGTCGCATACGAGGACCTGGACGAGTTCTACAGGTTCACCCGGGACAGGAGACGGAGACGCCTGGTTAAGCACATCTGGCTGCGGTACAGAGATTTGCTGGCCGGCGGCGGCCCGTGGCGCGTGACCCGCCCCAACGAAGAGGGCCCGTTAAAGAACAACTTTGAGATGGGAAACATGGAGCTCTTCGAGACGCTGGCCGGCTGGGACGTCGACGAGGTCGACCCCCAAGGCCTGACGCTCGAGATCAGCACGTTTGCGATAGTAGGGCCGGACAAGAAGCGGCTCGCTCCGTCGGACGACCTGGGCGCCTACTCCAAGTTCCTCGAATCGGGATCCGTCGAGGATTACGGCGAGGAAGACCGGTTCTACTTGTCTGAAGCGGAGCGGATGGGTATGGAGTCCGTCTCCAACGCCAAGAAGAGGATATTCTGCAAGGGCCCGATCTGCCGCACGAAACAGCTTCCCGAGGTGCAGGTCGTCACCAGGCTTATCACGAGGAGGGCGTTCACCCGCAACCTTCGGCCCCAAGCATGGTCGGTCATGCTGAAGAGCCTGCCTCGGCTGCGAGAGCTCAGGGTGGAGCGGTGGCGGCTCGGACTTGTCAAGACGGAGGACGACTGGCTATTGGGTAAGTCAATTCATGAGACTTGGGGGGGAGGAAACAACAAGTTCGCTGTCATGCTAATCTTGTTGATCAATCCAGATTTGGAGGAAACCTTTCAGTCCAGTATACCGCCCTCGCTCAAAATGCTGTCGTTCTTTGAGGAAAAGGGCGTCAAGAACCCCCGGTTCCGCTTGATTCCCAAAGACAAGCTCATCCTAGACATCATACAGGCCACCCTTAATCTGGAATACCTTTCAATCTGCTTCTTCATTGAAGCAGACGAGTTCTTACAGGCTCTCCACTTCAGAGACGCAAATCCAGAAGACCCAGAGCACCCCCCAAAGGGATACGAAGAACTCACATCTTTGACGCTGACGTCGACCCGCTTCAAGGCAGAGATGGACGAGGACTGGAATCTGGCGCTCTGGATCAAGGGCGTCAGCCAACTTCTCCTGCGCGCTGCGCGAGCGGCCCTGGGCATGCCGAAGCTCCGCCTGATGGAAATTTGGAACAGCGGGCGCGGGACGGCGGCCATCTTCCGGTACGAGGTCAAGGACAACGGGGTCGCAGAGATCAGTTGGCAGAGCACGCAGTACTGCGACCCGTTCGAGAACGATGTGTTGCAGAGTTGGCAAAAGGTGGCCACGGAACACAACCGGCAGGGGCTCGAGGCGTGTCCTCCTGTGCTGTTGCAGGGAGATTTTGAGTACTACGGCTCGACTATTCCGCTCTTGAAGTCGAAAGACTTCGTGGTGCAAGCGGTTTCGGCAGCTCAAATGAGATGAGAAAGAGCCCTGGGAGATCTGAAAACAAAGACCAGATTCTCAGCAGTCTGAATACTCAGATTTCAGAGTCTCGTAGTATCAATCTCGAAACCCACAGATCCCTTCTACTCAAATTCTACGCTACCTAGGTTGCGTCGGTTTTCAGCCAAGCGCCTAGTTGTGTAAGTGAAGTTCTAAGAGGACGATTGGTTGCGAAGTTGAAAAATACTCCTGAAGTTACAGAACACGAGGTGATGTCAAAGAAGCACTTTCCACAGCGATGATAAAAGACAGCCGTAGATACCAATCGACGAAGAACATGCATAATACTCTACAAGCCCAGCGAACGTAAGATAGCTACATGATACAAGGTTTAGGAAAAGAGCAGAACACAAACATTGACCTCCGACAAAAAGGAAAACATGCCCATCAAGCACGACAAACCCAAACCACTCTCAATCAACGAGCCCCCGCCACACCCCCCGTCTCAAACATGCTCAACCACCTCCTCCCCGGAAGCCGGGCGGAGCACTCCGTCCCGTTGACACAGACATTGATCTTGTCGCCGTCCGGCTCGTTGCCGCAGCAGTTCTGCGTCAGGCAGACCTGGCCCTCCGGGCACGCCACCGTCTCGCTGCACTGCGAGACCTCGGGACAGCTCCCGCTGCCGAACGCGATGCCCCTGCCGTCCGAAGCGATCCCGCAGAGGCAGTTCGTCCCCGGCACGGAGGCCTCGGGCGGGTAGAACGGCTGGCTGCCCTCGAGGTTGCAGGCGCTCTTGTTCGGGCAGCACGCGAGCGCGGCCGGGTCGGTCGCGTTGCGGTCGTACTCGGGCGACGGCGACGGGATTGCCGAGAACTGGGCCAGGGGCGAGGGCGTGGTCGCCGTACCCGCGGTGAAGGTGAGGTTAGCGCTCGACGGGGCCTGGAGGGAGCTGCAGACTTGGGTGGTGATGGAGGTGATGCTGTAGCTGGCGATCATGTCTCCCATGCGCGAGCCATCTTCGGAAGTGGAGTTTATGAAGGTCAATCTCGAGAAGTCGTACAGGCTGAGGTACTCGTCAATCACGGAGATCAGGTCCGAGTCGACGCCGAGGCCGGCGTCGCGGAATGGCTGGAGGAGCGCGGTGTCGTTGATGACGTTCCCGAGCTGCTGGGACAACAGACTCCATGTCGATGAGAAGAATGGACACGTTCCCACCAAGGAACCATTCGTGAGGCGATCTAGCGTCTGCTCGACGGAAGTCTCGCATTGCGGCGAGCTGCCCGCCCCGGGGAACTCGCATCTCGCAACGAAGTTGCCCGGGTCCGATCTTGCCTGGACGTTGCACGGGGCCTCGCCGAGCGAGACCGAGACGGGCAGGTCAGCGCGGACGGGATCGCCGCACTGGTCCTTCAGTCGAAGGATGACATCAAATGCTCTGTCCTCCTGTCGAGGAGCCAAACCCCCTGTTGTGAACACACTATTCCCCCTTGCGCAGGTCGAGTTCGTCAGGGTGTCGATCTGCCTAAAGAAACCAGAGATGAAGACGTCGATCTTGGGCGAGCAGTCTGCTGAGGTGAAGTGCAGTCCCTGGCTGTCTATGGAGAGTACATCGCCGTCCCTGTCGACGACAGCCAGCTTCGAAGGGTCCGACACGTCCAGGAGGAAAGGGTTTGAGGAGCGGTCAGCGACTCGGACGTACTTGACCGAGTCGTCCTCGTCGTCGAGGTAGAAAGCATCAATGTACGGCGCCGATTGGTTCCCGACGTCCAGGAGCGACTCGTGGAGGGACTCGGTGGGGTGCGGGAGCTTGTAGCACTCCGTCGCGTTCTGAGATACGACGATGCTGATGCCGGTGAAGGCGGAGTCGTAGGCCGACGACGTCGATGAGGCGGTTGCGCTCGTGGACGTGGCGGAGCTGGTTGCACTGCCAGTCAACGTTGAGCCGTTGGAAACGGTCCAGGTAGATGCCACGCCGTCGATGGTGCTGGTGATGACTACCCATCCGCCTGTCGGGCTGGTCAGCGTCGATCCGTCTGAGACGGTCCACGTAGATGCCTGCCCGTTGATCGTGCTGGTGACGACCACCCAGCCCCCAGTCGGGGTTGGAGACGATGAAGTCGTGCTCGTAGCGACGCCACTGATGGTTGAGCCGTCAGAGACAGTCCAGGTAGAGGCAACGCCGTCGATAGTTCTCGTGATGACAACCCAGCCAGCAGATGGAGTCGACGTTGTGCTGCTGCTCGGGGCTTGCGTGACGGTAGACCCATCCGAGAGCGTCCACGTCGACGCTACCCCATCAATGGTTCTCGTGATGACAACCCAGCCAGCAGATGGAGTCGACGTCGTGCTACTGCTAGGGGCTTGCGTGACGGTAGACCCATCCGAGAGCGTCCAGGTCGACGCTACCCCATCAATGGTCCTTGTAATCACCACCCAGCCTTCAGTTGGAGTCGGCGTGGAAGTCGTGCTGGAGACAGGCTGCGTCAACGTCGAGCCGTCCGATACGGTCCATGTCGAGGCTACGCCGTCGATTGTCCTGGTGATCACCACCCAACCATCTGACGGCGTCGATGTCGCGGTCGGACTGCTGGTAGATGGAGTAATGGTAGACCCGTCCGAGACGGTCCAGGACGAAGTAAGGCCGTTGATGACGGTAATAAGTGTAACCAGACCAGTGGCAATCGGAGACGGGCTGGTACTGCTGGTGGAAGAGGGCACGAGGGTAGAATTGCCAGAGACGGTCCACGTCGAAGGCGTCCCCTCGATGACGCTGGTGATCACAATCACCGAGGGAGTCGGCGAAGCCGTTGTGGTGGGGGTTTTACTGCTCTCAGGGGTAATTGTCGAGCCGTCGGAGATGGTCCACGTAGAAGCGGCGCCGTCAATAACGCTCGTGATGACGATGATGCCCCCAGATGGAGTCGTCATCGGAGAGGATGAAGCCGTAGAGGTACTCGAAGCACCCAACGTCACCCCGTTCGACACGGTCCAGGTAGACGCCAAACCATCAATGACACTCGTGACAACAACAACTCCTCCGGAAACAGTCTGAGAAGGCGTGGTCGTGGGAGTTGCCGGGCCATCGAGTGTCGACCCGTCGCTCACGGTCCAAGTCGACGCAACGCCGCTGATCACGCTCGTAACGACAATAATACCCCCAGAAACCGTCTGCGAAGGTGTGGTTGCCGACGAAGAGCTGGACGCCGGGGTAAGAGTCACGCCGTCGCTAACAGTCCACGTCAAGGCTTCGCCGCCGATGACGCTCGTGATGACAATCACCCCAGCACTCGCCGTCGACGACGCAGACGACGAGGTGACGGTAGACGTGACATTTGGCAAAGACGTTCCCGTGACGGTAACAACCCAGGTAGAAACAACACCGCCACCGACATCGCTCGTGATCGTGCTCAAACTCGGGACAGGTGAGCTGGAGCTAGAAAGCCACGACAGAGTCCACGACGAAGCCCCCAAGCTATTCGAACTCGTCGACGAAGTGGTCGATGGCGTACCAGGCACCTCCCCAGTGACAGTCGTCGTCCGCCCGTCGATGACGACGGTATACGTCACCCGCGGCCTGTCCAGCGAGGCGCTCGGCGTGATGGTCCTGGTGACGACCTCGCCTCCGCTGGTGAACGTCGTCACGATGGGCGTGGCGAGCACAGACTCGACAGTCGTACCGGAGGAAGCAGTAGCATCCCCGACGAGGGTGATCGTCGACGTCCATCCGGATTCCGTGCCGCTCGGCTCCCCCGTGACCGTGACAACGCTCAAAGGAGACGAAACCGGCGTAAGAGTCCTCGTAAAGACCTCCCCGTCGGTGGTAAAAGTCGTCACACCCGGAGTTCCAACCAAAGTAACGGTCGAAACCAACGCAGACTCGGACCCGATCGGCTCTCCCGTCAGCGTCACGACGACCGCCGCAGACGTCTCCGGCGCCGGACGCCCCACGACGTCCTCGCTCGACGACAGGCTGGTCACGTACACCGTCCGGACGCTGGTCTCGGTGACCTGGACGGTCGTCGTGGCCTCCGCGGTCCCGCACGTCGCCGGCGGCGGCACGGGGAGGAACGAGTACCCGCCCTCGAGGTCCGAGTGCGTGGGCGTGGCTGCGGCCGGCGTGGAGGAGCACCTTTTGCTGCTGCTCGCGTGCGCGTACCCTCCCGTCATTGTCTTGGAGTGGCACGGCGCGCGGGAGGTAGAGCTGACGCCTAGCAGGCACGAACACTATCCCCGGTCAGTATCTCCTTATCCTCATCCAAGGGGGTATGAACAAACTCACGGCAGAAGAGAGATCCCCAGCGGGATACGTAGTCGGCACCTCGACAGGCAACCCCACGGTCGAGGCGGCGGTAGGCTCCAGGAGGGCGGAGCAGTACGCCGTCCCGTTGTGCCGCTCCATCGCGCGGAGGAGGTTATCCCCATGGCACCCCTCCGCAACGACGACGGCCGCGGCGGAGGCGAGAACGAGCACGGACGGCAGGAACATGATTCTCGAAGGAAAGAACGAGATGGAAAGAGAGAGAGAGAGAGAGAGAAACAAGACAGCGAGCGTGGTGCTGGTCTCAGAGACAAGAAGGACTTCACTGCCTTAACCACGGGGGGACATTTATACAACTTCCGACGCAGGTAACTCACCGCGCGTCCCTCTCTCCCCCCATCGTGAAGGATCTCTCTCGCCGAGTCTCTCACTACCGGCACCCGCCCTCCGAGACATCGCTCTCCCCGTAACGTTTACGAACACAGAGTCGGTGAAGACGAAGAAACCCTGCGATCGTCGCGGAACGAGGCCTGAATGAGACCTCCCCCATCCCACGATCGAAGCCCCCTTCGCCTAAATCCACCGTCCATCTCGCCCTCCCCCAGATGCCATGATACGAAGAACCCAGACCCCAAGAATCCGGGGAACACAGTTCCCTCTCCGCGTCGCACGTCAGCTGCATGCCCTCACCCGAGACAGTCCATCATGCCCCTTTTCGTCGAAATCATGCAAGGTACCATGTGACCGATCCCAGGACATCCTCCCTCGGTCAATTAACAAGAGACTCGGCCGAGATCACTCACCCAAGTCGGCGAAGCATCTCGTTTCAGCCCATGCGCCCAGCACGTTGCCATTCGTTAAGAGGGGAACGTTGACTCACAATCCATAGACACCGTCAGACGTGCCACGAGATTGCGCACTTCCCAGACCGAGGCCCAGGAAGCGAAGGTGCACAGGAGACGTTCACAGGGTGGTGACAAAGTCTCACGAACCAAAAAAGACACAAAGCCTCCAATATCATTTCAGCCAGAGCCATTACATCTCTCTCTGTCTCCATCTACCCAGCGCCTCTCGTTACAGTCATTATAGCCCATGACACAAACAAGACACCGACCCAAAAAGCTGCCGAGGCAGGGGGAGACGAACAGCTAAAAACCCAACAAGATATCAAGTCCAAACTCCTTCAGAAAGCACAGAGCAAGCCATTATTCGTTCCATGTAAATAAGGGGAAAGGATTCCATCCCTTCCCCCCCTTTCCAGAATTTCACCGCGCCACCGCCGTCTGCTGCGTCGCCTGACTGCCCGGTGGCACCTGACGCGTCCGCACAATGTAGTCCTGGTTCTCGATCGTCACGCTCTTCGTCATGTGATTCACCTTGTAGACGCCGACGAGACGGGCGGCCAGCTCAAACATGTTGTTTCGGAGCGAGATGACGATGAACTGGGCGTTCTTGGTGCGCTCCTTGATGTAGTTGGCAACGATCGAGACCTGCGGTGGCGAAGTGTCAGTCAAAGGGTGAAGGGATGGCTACAGGGGGATGGGATGCCAACTCACGTTTCTGAAATCCAGCGCGGCATCGATCTCGTCCATGACGTACAGCGGCGTCGGCTTGTAGTGGTGCAGGGCGAAGACAAGCGCCAGACTGGAGAGCGTCTTCTCGCCACCAGACAGGTTGCTGATGTTCTTCCACGACTTCTTCGGGGGCATGACGCTGAAGAGGATGCCTTCGCTGAAGGGATCGAGGGAGTCGACGAGCTCGAGCTCGGCGTTGCCACCCATGGTGATCATCTGGTACATCTCCTTGAGGCGGAGCGAGATGGTGCTGAAGCCCTCCATGAAGCCCTCGAGACGCAGGCGACGGAGCTCGTCGCAGCGCTTCTTGGCGGCGTCGCGCTGTTCGACGGCGGTCTGCAGGTCGGATGAACGCGCTGCGTGCTCCTCGACGCGGCGGCGGTACTCGGAGAGGACGCCGAGGTCGACGTTGACGTTCTGCGTCTTCTCCTCCAGCGCCGCAATCTCGCCCTTGAGTTTCTCCTTGCTCATGTCGGCCAGCTCGTCGGGGGTGTACATGGGCAGTTCCGAGGGCTGCTTCGCGGGCTGCGACGGGGCCTCCTCCTCCTCTTCGTCCTCGTCCTCGTCGCCTGCAGAATGCCGAGACTCGTCCGCCTTGGCGACTGGTACCACCGTGTCATCTCCCTCCTCGTCGTCCTCGTCTTCTTCACCCTCCTCGCCCTCTGCGCGGGCCTTGGGTGCAGGTGTAACCCTGGACGGCTTCGACGTACCGGTGAGATCGTCCACGTTCTGGAGCGTCAGCTTCGAGAGCTTGTCATTCCAGTACATGAGCCTCTTCTGGTTCTCCTGCAGCACCTTGGTGTTCTCCTCGAGCTTGTTGCGCATTTCGATCTCGCTTGCCCTGGTGGCGTTGAGCTCTGCCGTCTTCTCGTCGAGCTCGGCCTTGAGGGATGACAGCTGTTCCTTCTTCGCTGCCAATGCCTCCTCGGCCTCTTCGACTTGGCTCTGGAGCGTCTCTGCCTTTTCGCCCTGGTTCTCGATCTCATGCTCGAGCTTCTCAAGATCGCGGATGGCTGCCTCGATATCCTTGGCCGCCTTGGCGTGATCCTTCTCCAGTTTCGTCTTCTGCTTCTCCGCCTTGACCTTGCGGACCTCGGCGTTGGAAGTTTCCTCGTTCTGGGATACAATCTCCTCCTTGAGGGAGTCGACGTTGGCCTTTTGGATGCGGAGCTTCTCACCACCGACTTGCATGATCTTGTCCTGGAGCGCCTTGATCTCGTCCTCGACGCCAGACATTTCCTCGTGGAGCTTCTCGACCTCCTTGTTGAGCTTCGCAATCTCCTTGCGGAGGGCGGCGATGCGGTTGTTGTCGCTTGCGGAAGGCTGGTGCTCCTTGCTCAGCTCCTTGATGCGGCGGTGGGCGTCGGCGAGGTTCCTGGCGGCGCTGTCGATTTCGAGGTTGATCTTCTGCATCTTGGTGTCGAGGTTGGGGATCTGTTCGTTCAGGTCGCGCAGCCTATTCTCGAGCTCTCGCTGCTGCTCCTGAAAGTCCTGGTACTTCTCTTCGAGCACGTCACGATCCTCTTCAAGCTTGGCGACCTGCTCCTTGGTGGTGTCGGAAGCGAGCTTCGAGGACATGAGGCCCTTCTTGACAGTGCTGCCACCACCGGACATGGTACCAGACTTGTCGATCAGCTCACCGGCCAGGGTCACGACACGCCATCTCCTGGCGCCGTAGGCAATCCTGTTGGCCTGGGCAAGGTCGTTGGCAACGAGTGTGTCCTGGAGAGCGTGGTAGAATGCGGGGCGGAACTTCTCCTCCTTGGGGTTCACCAGGTCGAACAGGCGAGGCGCGTTCTCGGGCGTCTGGATGGGGTTCATGTCGCGAACTCTGAGCTTGTCCAAGCACATGAAGTTTCCACGTCCAAGGTTGGTCTTGCGGAGGTACTCGATGCACTGCTGGCCGGCCTCGACCGTATCGGTGACGAAGTTGTCGAGGGCACCGCAGGCAGTGGAGATGGCGACGTCGTACTTCTGGTCGATCGCACCGAGGTTGCCGAGTCTTCCGTGGAAGCCGTCGATACGACCCGACTCCCTCATGCGCATCAGGGCAGTGAGGACGTTGCCCTGCGTCTGCGTCTTAGACAGACTCGAGCGCGCCTCGTCGGCCTTCTGTCTGGCGTTGGAGACCTTTGCACGCATCTTGGCCTCGTGCGCGTTGAAGCGGCCCAGCTCGTGCTCGACCTCCTTGGCTTCCTGCTCCAGCTTGACCTTCTCGGCTTGGCATTCCTCCAGCTCCTTGACCTTGGCTGCTCTGCGGTCCTCGATGGCTGCTATCTTGGCCTCCGTCTCGGAGATGGCGACAGCACCGGCGTTGGCCTTCTCCTCGAGGATGTTCATCTCACTCTCAGCGACGGCAATGGCGGACTGCTTCTGGTTGAGCTTCTCGTTCCACGGCTCCAGGGACTTCTGCTTGACGGCGATCTGGTCGGAGAACTTCTGAGTCTTGCCCTTGAGGCTCTCACGAATGGTTGCGAGCTCCGCCTCCTCTTCCTGCACGCGGACCTCGAGAGAAGCAATCTCCTTGGCGCGGGTCTCAATCTCCTCGGTGCACTGGGCGATAGTCTCGTCGGCCTCCTCTGCAGACTTCTCGGCGTTGGCCATGGACTTCTCGAGCTTCTTTTGCTTGTCCTTCAAGAACTTCTTCTTCTCGTCGAACTTGACGCGCTCCTGCTCGAACTTGGCCATCTCCTTAACAAGGGCCTCGGCGTTCTTCGCTTCCGCCTCAAATTCCTTGCTGCCGTGGGAGTACGCCTTCTGCAGCTGCTTGATGACCTTTTCGCTGCCGTGGTGCCTCTCCAGCTCGTCGTCAAGCTGGGCCTGCATCTGGCTGATGGCCTCCTCGGTGACGGCGACGTTGTCGTTGCACTCGCTGATGTAGAGCTGGTAGAGAGCGGACTGCTTGAGGGTGAGCTCGTTCTCGTCGCGAATGTATGCCAAGGCCTTGTTCTTCTTGTCCTCGAGGCTGTTTTTCTCCTTCTCGACGTGTTGGACGCGGCCGCTCTTCTCCATGCAGATCTCGTTGAGAGTCTCGACTTCGGCCGCGGACTCTTCGATGGGTGCCTTGTACTTTGAAGTGCCAATGATATCCTCCAGGTACTCGAGAAGACCGTCGTCGTGCTCGTTGGCGGCCTTGGGCTTCATCTGGGCAATGGACTCGACCTCACCCTGCAGAATGAGGAAACGCTTGTGGTCCAGGTCGATGCCGCGCTCGCGGAGGAGGGTCGTGACGGAGGTGAAGTTGGAGGTCTTGCCGTTGATGTAGTAGGAGCTGGAGTTGTTCTTGAAGGCCTTGCGGGAGATGATGAGATCGGAGTCGGGAATGACTTCGTGACCGCCACCAGGCTGGGGCTCGTTAGCAATTGCTGACAACTAGTATGAAATGACGCTGGCTTACCTGGTCCATGACCTCGCGGAAGTGCACAGAAACCTCGCAGTAGTCCAGGTTGGGGTACTGCGCGGAGTTGTGAATCAAGGCAGAAAGTTTGCCTTGACGCATCTTGCTGGCTCGAAATCCGAACACGAACAGGAGAGAGTCGATAACGTTGGACTTGCCAGAACCGTTCGGGCCGACGACGGAGGAGAAGGAGCCGTGGAAGGGTCCGACTTCTTGCCGTCCGGCGTAACTCTTGAAGTTGGTCAGGATGAGGTAGGTGATGACGAGGCGCGGCTTGGGTGTTGTGTCCTCGACGACGGGAAGCGCCATAGTGCGTGACTTGAGGACAATGTCCATCGGCTTCTCCATGATGGTGTCCATTGCACGAATGGGCTTCACGGCTGCCTGTGTCTCGTCGACCACGGACGGCTTCTCGTTGACGCTGGACGCCGTGATGTCCGCCAGCGGCTCGCTACGGCGCTGGGAGGGCGCCGGCGAGGGAGACGGCTTTGGCTTGCCAGCGGAGGCGGATGCGACGGACTCGGGGGTCGCAGACTTGATGCCTGCGCGGGGGGCGACGCTCCTCCTGGGCTTCCGGGGCGTCGGCGACGGTTTCCTTGGGGTATTCTCCTGCTCGTTCTCCTGCTCGATTGTCGGAACAGTCTGGTTAGGGTCGAACATCTCGGTGGGCTCGATAGTCGAAGCAGCCTCCTCGAGGGGCGCGGTGGGCTCTTCCAGCAACGTCGCAGGCTCTTCCTCCTCGGTCTTGACGACTGGCTCAATCGTCGAGGGCGCTTCAACCACCGACGTGTCGGCATTCTTCTTTGGTCTGCCACGACGACGGGGGGCGGCTGCTGGTGCGGGAGCGGGAGTTGAGGCGGATGCGGCGGGGGCAGCGCTCTTGCGCGAACGTGTCGCGCGCTTCGGGGGGCTCTTGGAGGGTTCTGGCTCGAAGTCGTCCTCGCTTTCGACCTTCATGGTGGCGTTTACGATCTCATCATCGTCGGAAGAGTCGACTATCGCCTGCCGGCGCGTCGCACGGCGCGGCCGAGACGACATTGTGTGCGGTCTGTGTGTCGGTGGAAATGGGGAGTAGTTGCGAACAAGTAGGTACCGTAGGGGAGGCACTCGGGGGTATCTCAATCAAAAGAGTTGATAAGAAGCCAAACGAGACAAAAAGAGAGAGCGCGGAAGCTACAGCAACTTTGCTGGCCAAAAAAAAACCCGCGTCGGTCGGTAATGTGCGATGATGGAAACGGAAAGCCGGATGGTGGGATGGGCGTGCGAATTGTCTGTTGTTTGGCTCCCCCACTTTGGTTTGTTTGAATTGCTCACGAATTGGGTCGATTGTAAACAAACAAGCCACGATTCTACTGTCACACCGCCTTCCTCGCCGCGCTAGTTGACGTTAGGTACGCGCAGCCGCGACTGTGGCTGGAGCGCTGTGGTTGGCGCCCGGCTCCACAGGCGTAGCGCGACAGTCTTCGAGGTACGTACCCATTGGCACAGCGCAGCGCCTGTGCACCAGGACTGGGAGCTTGGTGCTGCCCCCAGGCGTGCAGCACCGTTGCTCCCCGCCAAAAAGTCCAGCGGGCAGCAACCATCGTCCACGCCGATTCTTGGACTGTCGTGATCGAATCTTCAACCACCCCCCGTTCGACCCAATTCGATACTACACCCCGTCAAAATGGCCCTGTTTGACTACACGAACTTTGCCGGCATTTTCGGTTCGAAGTCCTTTCCGTACGACCGCAAGTCGAACCAGGAAATCGAGACGTGCCGCAAGAGCCTTGATGGCGTCTTGTTTATCGACCGGGTGCTGAAGGCCCTTGGCCTCACGAAGGGTGTGACGTCTCGCGCGTCTCTATTCTCCTTGACAGACTGACTGACCGTACTGCAGCCAAGACGTACCCTCCCAAATCCGAGACCGCGCTGGCCACTCTCCACCAGCAGCTCTGCGACGCCAACATGTCGATGCACCACCGCCTCTCCATCTTCTACTACATCCTCCTCGACTTTGACACGAGCCAGTCGAGATCGCAGGCCTCTTCCCAGTTTGCCGTCACGTCGGGTGTCCCCAAGAGCTATCAGATCTTCATGAAGGGTCTCTGGCTGTTGGACCACTTGCAATTCGAGGTGCGACTGTTTACATCCCCACGATGAGTTCGATGCTAACGACCCGGTCCACAGAAAGCGCTCGAATACATCGCACACCCCTCGCTCACGACCGACTTCTCCGACGAGATTATGACCGCGCTTGTGCGACACTCCCCCGAGGGCGACTACAGCCTGCCCCTCTCCTACTTCCACACGGTGCAGCCCATCCTCAAGACTTCAGAGGCCGTGGAGCTTCTGTTCAACGCCATGGCGAGAACGAGCGTTACCGAGGCCTTCTACTACGCCAGGACGCACGCCGAGCCCATCAAGGCGCAGCTCTTCCGACAGCTGGTTACCTGCGTGCTCGATGCGCACCCCGGCGAAGAGACGGCGGCAAGGGCGACTGAGCTGATCGGGCTGCCATTTGACGCGACAGAGGAGGAGTGGTTCGAGCAGTTCCTCGCTCAGGAAGAGGGCAAGAAGCTCAGCAAGGCCAAGGAGACGCTGCTCATGCGCAAGCTCGTGACGGGCCGCTACAGCGACGCGGCCACGCAGAAGGGCCTCGGTGGCCAGTGGGGAGCGGTCCTGGAAGGGGTCAAGAGCGGACTTGGTGGCCGGACGCAGTGAGCTTTCTCATGCTGATGTTCTCTACAAAGTTTCGGCGATCAAATTGGGTTGTTGGCATAGCGTCGGCGTTTGGCATGTTCATCTCTACCTACCTAGGTAGGTAGGATATGGTGTGATAGATAATTTGTGCAATTTGAGGTTGGGGTCAACCTCTTGGCTAGGGATTAAAACTTATCTCGAACTGATTGGAGTGAACGTTTTTCATTTCTGTGTAAATTGCTTCTTCAATTCTCGGTAAAGCAACTTTAAAGAGCGGGCACTCCTAACCCTGGAGTCACCCACCAGCCAAGGCAGAGGTGAAGATACTTCGGTGAGCGGGTACAGCTACACCGACGCTACACCGAGAAAATGGAGCGGGTGACTAAGCCAAATCGAGTCACACCTGCTGCCACAATGGTTCGTGCCTTATCTCACCGTCTGTCACTTTCACACCCTCTTACACCACTCCTGATGGTCGAAAATCCGTATTGATAATGCCGAACTCTCGTTACCTCCCCCGGCAAAACACCACTCGACCGAGACGATGAACAACTTGGCCAAAGGCGTCAAATTCGTCGGCTCCGACGCTTCGGGTCTTCCTCTCAAGCGCAAGCAAGTCCAGCAAGCTTGCGAATCTTGCCGTAAGAAAAAGGTTTGCTTCCTTGCGCTGCGCCTCAATTCGGAGTGAAAGTCGTCGCCTGACAATCTCTTCAGAAACGTTGCATTCATGGCGAGCCTGCACATTCGGACGCCCAGGACGGGACCGGGGGATCGCCGTCCGGCAACGATGGGTTCGTTTCCCGATCTGGCAGTGGGTTCAGTCCCCGCGTCCTGAGCTGACACATTCCCAAGACATGTCGCAGCGGGCTCCGGTTCGCCCGCGAAGCACGGCAAATCCGCATCCGCCGGCCCGGACGGGCTCCAGAGCCTGATCGGGACGCCGAACCGCCGGGACTCCAACACCACCGAGGGCAAGGCAGATGCCCCGAGCGCGCAGACGCGATTCGTTGGTGATCTCAATCCCGTGGGCATGTTCACCGAGGCCGCCGACATGGACTCAGCAGCCAACCCTACGCAAAATGCTGAGGTCGGGGTCTGGCTTCCCAGCGGTAGCGCGACCACCGGCCAGGCCTCCAGCACCGTCGTCTCACGCCCGCCCGCTATGATTGACAAGGTGCTGCTGCCGTTCGTCAAGACGAACTGTCTCACCTGCGTCCCGCCCGAGAAGGACTTTAAGCACCTGCACAAGGTCTACCGGGAGAAGATACACCCCATCTTCTCCCTCGTCCCGGAAGATGTCATCGGCGACGGCGATTCTCCCGCGGCGATTGTTATGCGACAGGTTGTTGCGTTGGCCGCTGCCTCTGACCCGGACATGAAGCACCACCTGCGCCTAGCCAACCACGGGAATAAGAAGATGAGCTACCAAGACTTCCACCGGGAGCTGTCGGGGTCCATCAGAACCATCCTGGAGACCAGCTTGATACCGGACCGTACGATCCACATCCGCGCCCTCTGCATGCTGTCGCTCTACATCCAGCCGTCTGGCGCCGACGAGGCCGATCTACCGGCGCAACTGGGTGCCAGGGCGGTGCACCACTCCCAGACTCTAGGCCTGCAGCTGTTCCACACTAGTGACGACTCGTTGGATACCCTGTTCTGCGCCGTGTGGGCGCTCGATCGAATCAACGCCGCGACGTACGGAAGACCGTCCGTCCTGCACGAAGGGGACATTGGACCTGGCCTGGAGGACTGCTTCCGAAGGCAGAGCCCATGCTTTCGCCTTCTTCTCTCGGTCGTCCAGTGGCTCGACAAGGTGATCGAGCTGTACCGGCCGGGTGTCATCGCGCAGTCACTCGAGGCGAAGCCGTTCATCGACCTGCCCGTCCTGGAGCCGATGATTCTGGAGGCCGGAGCTTTGGAGGTTCCCACTCCGCTCCTCGGTGCGTCCACCTCTACTTTCGTCGGCAAGTGTTTGATGCTTACCATTCCTAGCAACTATTGAAATCTTCTACCACGCAGTCATCATTCTGTCGTGTCGCCTGCCCAGGCCAGGTCCGCCGTCCCACTACGCGCAGACGATCCCTCCCGCCTCCGCCAACGCACGCCGCTCTCTGGCCGCCGAGCGCATCGCCTCCGCCATCCGCCGCGACCACCTCAGCCCCGTGCCCCTCGTGCCCTACGCGCTCTCCCTCGCGCTAAGCGTCGAGTACCGCAAGATGCGCCACAGCGCGCTGCCCATGTTCCGCGCCCGCGCTCGCGGCGCCTTCAAGTCCAACTCGGAACTCATGAAGCGCTTCGGCGATGTCTTCTGGAGCGCCAAGGTCGTGGCCGGGCTGGGAGAGCGCATTCTTAGGGAGATGGAGCGGGCGGCGACGTCGCTGGCCCAGGGCGCGGCCGGTGCGCCGCTGTCTTCCCATGTCGACCTGCCGCCCAACGGGAGGGCCGAAGAGCCTGCTGCCCCCTCGGTGGTGCTAGACGCGGCAGTCGCCCAAGCGCCAGCGGCTCCCATGGGCACCTCGGCGGAGTTGCCCGCGATGGAGAACATCGACTTTTCGGTGGTGGATGCCATGCCCCACTTGGATGTCTTCGGCCATTTCGATCCCAGCTTCAACCTGCCGGCGGTCGACAACGCGCTCGAGGCGAACCTCGACATTGGGCTGCCTTTTAAATGGAGCGATTGGGACCAGTTTGCGGGATGAGGAGTCCCCAATCTAGATCCCCAAGAAGAAAATCATGACCACGAACACAAGCAGGTAGAGCGTACTAACCGACGAGGTCCCGGCGGAGGACCTGTGCGACGACGACGACGTCTCGACAGGCCCGGCAGAACACTGTGACCTACTAAAATCGCTAGGGTCGATATCGGTCGCACCGTGGGACTGCGACGAGGCCTCCCGTTGTCCCCTTCGTCTCTATCGTTCACGGCCAGAGCCTGCCCATTCTCGGCAGACCGTCGTTGGCCCGATTCATATAGATATATATCGACCTTGCTTACCAGTGTACGTCGCTGGCGCATTCCTCGAGACGATTAGGGTATTCCAACAGCGTCGCGTACGTTGCAACTGGCCGTTTCCCCCCTTCGGCTCAGTTTGGCACCCAGCGACCGTCTTTCGTGGGTGTCGGACATGTACGCCTGCGTCTCATACTTGTGTTCATCACCGCATACGGACCATATCGGCTCACTATGGATACGCCGAGGAGGGAGCTCTCACAAGTCGAGGGCTGACACGTATGACGACGTGGAAGAGCGATATCATGTATCGCAGCAAGCGGAAAATTCTACAGGCGTATAGTCGTAGAGAGACAGAATTGTAGCGTAAGCAAGAAGAAACTGATAGACATCACCTATATGTGACTCTCGTTGATGCTGGCCGCATCGAAGTCTATGATTCGCTGATGACAAATCGAAGTGGATCCCGTAGTGCCGAAGTTCACGGTCGCCACCATCGACAATCCGCATCCTCCTACAATCGACCTCGACGTCGAACCCGAGACCCCGACATTGTCGCTCCATACCTCTGATTGCGCTGCAATAAAAACCTCCACATCATGGCACCACCTCTAAACATCCTCCTCCGCGCTCTCGTTGCCTTTGAGGACGTCATCATCCGCCAGGTCCGCCCTACCCCTCCATCTCCCCTCCCCTCGTGGAACCTTCAACTGACAATCCCCCTCCCTGCACAGATCCTCCGAAGCCCAGGTTTCCACCGCGGTGTGGGTCGCATCCAGAGGTTCGTCGACGAGAAGCAGAACGGGCCGATGCCGCACGAGCCGCTGCGCCAGGGCGAGGCCTCGGGTAAGCCGCTCTCTCCACGAGCCGTGCAGGAAGGAAAGACAAAAGGGGAGCAGAAGGGTTGCTGACGCTGGTGCAACAACAGCTGACCCCGAAGGGCGTGGGTTCGCGCACTTCTTCTTCCAGGAGCTGAAGAACCAGTTCCGCGGGACGCCGACGGATCCGCCGCCGCCGCCGGGGCCGCCGAAGCGATGAGGTCGATGCGCAATGCTTTGAAGACGACGTGCGATGCTCCGAAAACGAAAGAAGAGAAACGAATACCCACGAAGCGAGAACGACCGAGCTTGGGGTCTGGATTGCGAGGCGACAGGAGAACGCATACCGGTCAAGCGGGCGATTCGAGCCGAGCCCCGGACGGACGGACGGTGCGGACGATCGCCTACATCTCGGTCGCAGAAGGATACTACCTCCCCGGTTCGAGAGGTCTTGATTTATCACGATATACCACTTGGGCAACGGCGTTTGGAGTACTGAGCATTCAGGATACAGGATTGGATTAGGGGGGTCCGGGTCTGACAGGTCTCGAATCTGCGAGGGTCTGTCGAGACAGCTGGACCATTTCGCCAACCCGGCGATCGAATATTTGCTACCACTGCAGAAGAAATGACCGACGGAGCTCGGGACTACGACGGAGCTGGTGGCCCGGGGGCCCCGTCTGCTCGCCGGCGCATCGGGTCGGCTCAGCGTGCCGAGTGGGGTCTGGCCTCGGTCAGAAGAACCCCTCAATATCGCGGCCAGGGGATTAGTGACCGATAGCTTCGTCTGATGTTGATCGGTCGGCGCAGGGAATGACTTGGCTTTCGAGAAATGGGCAGCTCATTTATCACCACACCACACCACACAACATCCCCCCTCAATTATCCGGCCGAGTCGGTTTGCAGCCGGATGGGCGGCGCAAAACAAGCTTTTCCCAGCTCCCCTGAAATATTTGGAAATTTCTCTATCTCCGCTCCTCGCGACCGCGTTCATGGGTCGACTTGCTACTCGACGAATTAACCTTAATTACAAAGTCGCTGCAACCCATTAGAAAACAAGTCAAAGAGAAAGCGAGATACGACTCTGCTCCGCCGGGCTGGATGAGGGGGGAATTTCGCCCGCCGCGGAGGCAAGTCGTCAAGTTTCCTATTTCGGACGGCAGTTGGTTAGCTTCTCTCCCCCCTCAATATACGTGATGCAACCCATCATCTCGCGCCCGCGTCCGTATTGAGACGGAAGCCATCGTGAGAGGCGCCTCCGAGCTGCTCAAAAGGGCAAGGTCCTCCCGCTATCGTGCAGCACATTCGAGGTCGTGATCATTCGCTGGTAACATTCTACCACACCTTGACGTTCTTTCTCTGCCGAGTTCTTTCCGGCTCACACGTTCCTTACCAATCACTCGCTGCAGCCAATGTTACTTCGCGACTTTCCACCAAGCGCAGCGCTCCGCGCTCTGGCGGCTGGACTGGCCTTGTAAGTCTTCTTCTCTTCGATCGCCTCACATGTGACGCCCAGATAACGCGTGCCGTGGGAGCCGCGGGGCGGCAGCAGTAGCTGCGTCGTCTGGATTGGGAATGCCTTCGACGGGGCGAGTGCTTCGGGCGTGTAGTATAACCCAGGCCGCGCCGCTCCCGTTGAACGCCCGGGATGCCGTAGTCTTCTGCTTCTCCATTTCTCTCGCCCAGCTGTCACGATGAGGTCCAACATCAGCTTCGCCGCGTTCCTGGCGCTCGCAGGACTGGCCTCCGCCCAGCAGACGCCGTACGGTCAGTGCGGTGGAAGCGGCTGGACGGGGCCGACGACCTGCGTTGCGGGGTGGACGTGCCAGAAGCAGAACGAGTGTAAGTCGTCCCTCTCTCCTTAACCTCTCTCTCATCTTCTGACGAATGGGCCAGGGTACTCGCAGTGTCTCCAGGGAGCGGCTCCCACCACGCTGCAGACGACGACCTCGAGAGCGTCTACCAGCAGCTCAGCCCGACTGACTAGCACAACCGCCAGGTCGTCCTCCGCCAGCGCCGCACCCACGGCAGGCTGCGCCGGTAGTTTCATGGACATCTCGGCCGTTGACTACGTCAAGGCGATGAATCCCGGGTGGAACCTCGGCAACACGCTCGACGCGATCCCGAACGAGGGGTCGTGGAACAACCCGCCCGTCGTCGCGAAGACGTTTGACGATGTGAAAGCCGCCGGCTTCAAGAGCGTCCGAATCCCGGGTAAGTGGGGGAGTGTGTGTGAGAGCAGAGAGGAGAGCTGTTTGCTGACGATGGATGATGATAGTCACGTACAGCGACCACTTCACCAGCGCCGCGCCGAATTACACCGTCGACGCGGCCTGGCTGCAGCGCGTCTCGGACGTGGTCGACATGGCGACCGCGCGGGGGCTTTACGTCCTCACGAACGTCCACCACGGTAATCCCCCTCTTTTTCTTAACCTTCTAGCTTCCCTCCTCTGACATCTCACAGACTCGTGGAACTGGGCCGACGTGACCAAAGCGACGACCCCCGACGCCAAAAAGGCCCTCGACGACAAGTTCTACGCCCTCTGGCTGCAGATCGCCCAGAAGCTGGCCTGCAAGTCCTCCCTCGTCTCCCTGGAGCCCATCAACGAGCCGCCCGCCACGACGGCCGAGCACGGCGCGCACCTCAACGAGCTCAACGACATCTTCCTGAAGGCGCTCGCCGACAGCGGCGGGTTCAACCAGCGGCGCGTGGTGAACCTCGTGGGCGGGAGCATGGACGGGTACAAGACCACGCAGTGGTTCAAGGCGCCCGCCTCCATAAAAAACCCCTGGGCGCTGCAGTACCACTACTACAGTCCCTACGACTTCGTCTTCGGCGCCTGGGGCAGGACGATCTGGGGCAGCGAGGCGGACAAGGCGCAGATGAGGACGGACCTGGCCGTCGTGAGGGGGAACTTCACCGACGTGCCGCTGATCATCGGGGAGTTTGACGCGAGCCCGCTGAACACGGAGCCCGCGGCCAGGTGGAAGTGGACGGATGCGTTTGTGCGGACCGCGACGGAGCTCAACACCGCCGTGGTCATCTGGGACAACGGGCTGGACCACCTCGACCGCAACGCAGGAACCTGGCGCGACCCGACTTCCTTGGGGGTCGTCAAGGCCGCGGCGCAGGGCGTGCGAAACTCCCTTCCCGAAAGCACCGTCGACGGATCGGCCAGCACGCAGTCCTCCTCCGCGTTCGTGTGGAACAAGGCCGGCGAGAGCGTGAAGGACGCCGTACTCCCCTGGCAGTTCAACGGCAACACTCTCAGGGGCATAAAAACCTCCTCCGGCGCCGCTCTCACCGCCGACCAGGATTTCACCTCGGGCGCGTCGGACGTCACGCTCAAGGCTAGCTTCCTCGGGAAGTACCTCTCCGCGACGGCGGCGCCGAGCAGCAAGGAGAACCTCACGCTCGAGTTCTCGGCCGGGTCGACGGCGCAGGTGGAGCTGGTGCAGTGGGACGTGCCCCGGCTGTCGGCGGGCGGGTCCAAGGCCGTCGCCGGCGCGGACCTGAACATCCCGATCGAGTACAAGGGGCTCAAGATGCCGGCCACTGTGAAGGCGGTGAAGAGCGACGGGACGTATTTGTTTGACGAGTGGACTAGTGTGCTGGGACCGCTGCAGCAGGCCCGTATTGTGAGTGTCTCGTTATGTTCTTTTGTTGATTCTGGGTAAGGAGATTATGGCTGACTTTCTCGATAGACTTACGACGGCCAATGGAGGTATGACGGCGCCAAGGTCATTCTCCCGCAGGCCACTGTCGATGCTGTTATTAAAGGCGGCAAGACGACTGTCTTTACGTTTGAGTTTTATCCCCGGGTGCCGGGGAACAACGTCACGTACACCCTTGAGCCGTAGACGGCGTGGTTAAGAAGGGCCTGAATGGTTCCATGTTCATTGTAGATATTGCCAACTCTGACCGAGACGACGAAGATTGTCGGAACTCGTAAGAAACTACATATTTTATCTTTCCTGCGACTCTTCCGGCTCTCTTGACTTCAGTACCATGAGCGTGGCTCAGTCATTCGGTCTCAGTGACCCCGCCACATAAGCTGGCTCTTGATGTTGTCATTCGTTGGGTTAAACACTCAAGTCACTGGGCGACTTACACGATCTTCACGTCCATGATGCATCATAAACACATTGGCAGACTAATCCACAACGTCCCCGGCTCCGTCTCGCCCGGGAATCACTTCACCCGCGGCCTCGGCATCTCGGTCCAAGATGACCCGAGAACCACATAAACCGACGACTCGCTCCTCACGACAACACACGCACACAACTCGTCTGAACTCCTCCTCTTCTCACAACTCACCATCATCATCACACACACAAACACCATGACCTCGCCATCGTCCCTCTTCGCCGCCGACTCGGCCTTCCCCCTCTGGGACTCCTCCCCCTGCGATGCCTCCGCCATAACCCTCGACGCCCCCGGCGGCACAATCGACCACGCTGTCGCCAAGTCCGTCGCCCGCCCCTGGGTCTTCACCTACAAACCCACCACATCCCCCAACGGCCGCGCGATCATCGTCCTCGGCGGCGGCGGCTACGTCGAGCTCATGGTCGGCCGCGAGGGCGTCGCCGTCGCCCGCTGGCTCGCGTCCCTCGGCTTCGAGGCCCACGTCCTCGTCCACCGCTTCCCCAACGCCGAGACCGGACCCTCCGCACCGCTCGACGACGCGAGACAAGCCCTCCGCCTCATCTCTGAAAAGAACCCCTCCGCAAAGCTCGCCGTCTGCGGCCTCTCTTCGGGAGGCCACCTCGCCTCGGCGCTGCTGGCGGAGTACCCTTCCACCTGGTCCGCCACCGCCGGCGGCCCCGTCCCGGACCTCGAGTTCGCCGTCATCGGCTACGGGCCGATCTCCACCAACGCCAAGGGCCGCACCGTAATCCCGAACAAGGCGCCGCTGGAGCCGCCCGCCAAGCAGGAGCTGTACGACGTCGTGGTCCCGGACGCGCAGCTGCGCCGTCCCGCGCCGCCGAGCTTCGTCGTGTACAGCGCGAGCGACCCCATCGTGCCCGTCGTGAACGCGTACCGCATCGCGCAGGCGCTGCAGGAGGCCGGGGCGCCCGTCGAGCTGCACGTCTTCGCGGACGCGCCGCACGGGTTCGGGATCGACACGGAGGGGCTGCCGGTGTCGAGGTGGCCGGGGATGTGCGAGGATTGGCTGAGGCAGTACGGGTTCCTGGGTTAGATGCCGAGATGCAATAAACGAAACGAAGCCATCACTGTGTGACCAAGTCATGTTTGGAAGAAGAACCCATTGTTGACTCCCGTCTATGTCTCTAAACCCAAATGTCTCACTACTAACGATATCAAATCCTCCGCCGACGTCTCCGGCCCTAAGCAGCCCAGGACATGCTGATCTGGCCTCACGAGCAGCGCCCCGCCGTGAGAGAATCTCGCCTGCCTGTCGAACATCCTCCTCTGCCCTTCGCCCTGAAACTCAAAGTCCTTCCCCGCGGCCCAAAGGTGCACCCGAGCGCCGATCCTGCGCGCCAGCTTCGCCTCGAACTCGCCGAACCGCTGCGCCCACAGCGGCCGCGACCCCGCGATGAGGCTGAACGCCCCCGGCACCGCCAGGTCCAGGATGGAGAACCGCCGGGCGTCGACCGCTTCGTCCGAGAGTTCTTTCACGTATGACACGTCGATGGGCCGGCGGGGGAGGTGTTCCGACGGGCTGGCGATGGCGATCCAGGCGTGCGGGAGGCGCGCCCCTGGTCGGAACTTGGGCGTGTAGTGGGATGCGTGCGTTGGAGGGCGCTTGTCGCCGTACACGTACCCAATATGAATCTCAAGCTGTTCTCCTCGTCAGCATCTTCCCCATACCATCATCCTCCCCGACTTACGTTGTCAAAGTGCTCCCTCTGCCCCTCAACCTCCCTCGCAATAACCCCTTTCCTCCCCGGGTCCCGTATCGTCCGGTACATCTTCCTCCTCGCGGCCTCCAGGTCCTCCGCGCCCGCCGCCGCGCCGACGGCCTTGAGGAATGAGAATATCGTCTGCCCGTTCTTGACGCTCTGCGCCGAGGCGACGAGCGCGATCGGCCGCCGCTCCGCCTCATACGTCTCCAGGATCTTGGCGGAGGCCCACCCCTGCTGGACGGCCGCGATCTTGTACACGAGGTTGTGCGCGTCCGCGAGGCCCGAGTTGAGGCCCAGGCCGCCCGTGGGCGGGAATGAGTGCGCCGCGTCGCCGACTCTGTTGCCTCTTTTAGTAAAAGTGAGAAGAGAATAGGAGAAGCACGGAAATTACAGGAATGTGCTGCCGCGTCTGTATTCTTTCGCGACCTTGCGGCTGAGGACCCATGGCCTGTAGCTCAGGATCTCAAAGGGCGTGTCCTGGCCTATCGCTGCTGCGACTGTTGCGCGCGCGAGGTCTTTGCTCCACGCCTCGGCGGGGTGTTTTCTTGACTGCGGGGGTAAGCTTCATGAAGTTGAGTAGTGGGCTGGAAGTTCATACGTCAAAGTTGCTGATCAACACCTGGTTCCCACCGAGGTCGTACGCGATGATGAAGCCGGAGCACGCCGGGTCGACGATCCAGTGGAGCATGCCCACGCGCTCCTTCACGACGGGTCTGAGGTCGGCGTTGAAGTGTATCGTCATCATTGTTTCGTCTACCAGTCGTGATTAGTACTCACACGGGCGAATGGTTCATGTCAAAAGGCTCACTCACATCCATCTTCGCCTTCAGTCTCGATGTTGAGAGACTTGCGCACCTGACTCTTTGCGCCGTCGCAGCCGATCACGTAGTTCGACACGACCGTCCACCGCCTCTTCGTCGCGCGCTCTTCGAGGATGGAGAATACGCGATCTCCGTGCTGAGAGTCTATCAGTGTGAGGAAGGTGAGTGTCGTAGTAGGGCATACCTGTGTGCACGATGCAAACGCAACGCCCTTGCGCAGCTCGACATTAGAGTCGAACATCAACTCCTGCGCAATAAATCTTTCAAAGTCTGGCTGTGGGATGTTGTGAATCATCTGTAGAACATGAGCTACAAGTCCGTAAGGAATAATCGACGATGGCTACCTCTGGCGTGCTCTCCAAGACCCTAGCGTCCATCCTCTCGTACGGAAGGTAACCGATCCTCTCCCCGCTCAAGTTCGTGAGGAAATTAACCCAGTACGCCTCCTCGCGGGGCGTCCCGAGCCGCCGCAGCGTATTCGTATCGAGGCCGTACTGCCTGCATATCTCCAGCGTCCGCGGACATAGTGCGTGTGCCTTTGGCGCGGCCAGGCGCTGGGGATACTTTTCGATGAGGAGGGACTTGACTGATGCTTCTGTCAATTTCTTTTGACTGGCTAGCTCATGGCGATCCTATCATCAATGACATAAATAAGAATTATCAGATCTGGGGACCAACCTCCGTGTCTGGAGAGCATGTAGGACGTGAACAGACCGGTCGGTCCGCCGCCTACCACGAGAACAGGTACATGGACTGAAACATCTCCCATATTTCGTACCCGTCGGCGTCGCAGTATGAGTCCGATGGTGGAAGCATGTATATGTCGTGCAGGAGGTAGATGGGACTGAGCTTAAAAAGGGGAAATTTACCACCGAACCAGAACAACGATGGAAGACGAAAGCGAAGAACCTCTTCACCCAACGCGGTTTCTAGAGAGGAGGATAATGCTTTCCTAAAAGAGTGCCTCTATCTCCCCGAAATCTGACGTCTCTGGTCGGGGGACAGCAAACGGCGAACCACGAGAAACATGAATAACGTACCGAGGCTCGACGACTTCTCCCCGACCCTCCATGTCCCAGTCGCTCGTTTAATCCATCTCCCGAAGCAAACAATCCGATTCGTCGAACACGTCGATGACCGACGTCAAAGCGGCGACGTTGTCTGTTACGCCACGTGCTTCCTCTAACGTCTGCCCAGGGATACGTGGTCTGCGCGCCGTCCCTTACGTCTTAGCCCTCTAGTCTGCATAGACCTTTTCTCCCGCAGTTTCTCTTACACACACACTAGAGGGAAAGAGAGACGAAAGAGAGAAGAAGAGGAAATAATGATGTACCACACAGACGGATATCCATGAAGCGAGTGCTTCTGCGGGCTCAAACCCAGTCTCCAGGTTTGGTCATGACCCCGAAAGACCCCGCCCCCCTCCTCCCACCCCCTCCCCCCGTCTCTCGCTCTTCTCTTTCCACTTGCCTTGACAAGACGCTTATCGAACCCCGTTCGCGCACTCCTTGTCACTCTAGTTCCTGCCGATACAACCTCGGGATATACGCCCTCGGGTTGTGGGCGGGCGGTTGATCGTGTCAAGCCCACGAGCAAGCATTCAGAAGCCGAGCCTCACCGAGAAACGCGAGGATAATGGAGGCGGATATCCCCACACTGCAGCCCGCCACCGTTGCCGGTGCCTCGGATACCCCGGACTCGGGTCCAGGCTCACTCAAGAGGAAGCGTCGGCCTCGCGCGCCCGTGGCGTGCGGGACGTGTCGCGCGCGCAAAGTCAAGGCTAGTCGCCATCAATGCTGTTTAGTGATCACGAAGATGATGGAAGGCTGATATCAGCTTGGTGCTGTAGTGTGACGGAAGTTCGCCGTGCTCCAACTGCGTTCGTAAGTCATGCCATCGCTACATGTCTACGTCGACGGTGCCATCATGGCTGACTTAACCCAGGACATGAGTTCTCGTGCTCGTACAAGGAGAAACCAGAGGAGGTGTACGTGTCGGCGACACATCATGGAAGGCCTTTCAACTCGGCAACGGCTAACAACTCTTCCAGCAAGAGAGTCTTCGACCCGACCGGCCGCATCCAGCAGCGCCCGCAGAGCATGCCCACGCCGGCAGAGCACCTGCACCCCTCCCCCGTGAGCCTCGACGAGCCGCTCAAGACGGAGAACCCGACAGCGGCGCACAACCCTTCCACGGCGCCGCCCTTCATGTCCGAGCCTGCACCGGACCGCGTCGACAGGGGCTCCTCCATGTCCTCGGAGCAGGAGGTCGACGGCCTCGGGCAGGTCAACGACCACACCGAGGGCGCCGAGTTCTACGGCCCGACGGGGACGTTCTACTTCCTCGCCCGGCTCCGCTCGCGCGCGAACACGCAGAAGCAGCAGCAGCCGCAGGCCAGCAGGCCGGACTCGCAGACCTCGCCGGGCGGGAGGGCCATCAACCAGACCTCCGTCGTCAACCTGCTGCACAGCTCCGACTACTCGACGTCCCCGGACAACCGCCTCGCAGGCACGCCGGGCAAGGCCACCCCCTCGAGCGCCGCGCGCCGCGAGTCGATCCAGCAGGTCGCCATCGCCGGCGGCGGCGGCGCCAGGCCGCTCTCGCCCTCGGACGCCGCGTTCGCCGCCGAGGTGGAGCGCGAGTGCGTGCGGCTCTACTTCCAGAACCTGCACAACATCCACCCGATCCTCGAGCAGGCGTCCTTCGCGCGGCGCTGCGACGACGAGGTCTGGCAGCGCAAGCCGCCGGCGTCGTCGTCGTCCTCCCTCCTCGACGAGTCGTCGCAGCAGCAGTGCCGCCGCGGCGCGCGGTTCCTGTCGCTGTTCAACGCCGTGCTGGCCATCGGCGCCATCACCGCGGGCGAGACGTCGCTGCTGATGGAGGACCACACGCTGCAGTTCCTCGACCGCACGGAGCTGCCCGGGGAGAACGAGACGGCGTACCCGCCCATCCGGCTGGCGCGGAGGTATTTCGAGAAGGCCAAGGGGTACCTGGAGGACATTTGCGAGTCGAGCTCGTTGGAGACGGCGCAGACGCTGTTTCTCATGGTATGTCCGGATGGGAACTGCGTATTGCGAGAAGAGAGAGTGACTGACTGACGTGTTCCAGTCTGTATTCTGCCAGAACGCGCTCAAGCCGCATAGCTGCTACATGTACAGCGGCATGGCCATCCGGACTGCCTCTGCGATGGGTATTCCGACCAACATCCGATCCGAGACGAGCCAGGAGAGCTTGCTGTGGTGGTGAGTCGGAGTCCGTCAAAAAGTCGTCTCATATCGCTGACGTACTTCACAGGTCGCTTTACTCTCACGAAATGTGAGTCGAGTTCCTCATGTCGTCAATGAGTGAGCGAGACCGGGATTAGATGCTGATGAGTGCCTCAGTGAGATGTGCTTCTCAGCCGGTCGCCAGTCCGGGTTGAGGGGCCCCAGTTCATACTCGATCCCGTTCCCAAAGACGGCTGTAAGTGAGCCCGAGGACTTCTTTCATGCCACATCCTAATCCCGATTGTCTTGCTAGGGCTTCGTCAGCTCCTCCTCATGCCTCATCAACCCCATGGTCGACCTCGCCAAGATCCTCATGTGGATGACGGACAACCTGAGCCTACACAACAGCCACACGTCGCTGCAGCGGCTCTCGCAGACGGCGCTGAACCTGGACCGCGACCTGCACGACTGGAAGACGGGGCTGCCGCGGGAGCTCCGCTTCGACACGTCGTCGCTCGAGGACAGCGAGTTTGCGATGAAGCAGAAGACGGTGCTGAAGCTGCGTATGAGCTCTCTTCTCGTCATGAACTTGCTTGAACTACGGCTTTACTTACACTGCGTAGGCTTCTTGAATGCCAGGATATTGCTGCATCGCCAGTTCATCATCCTCAAGACCCTCGAGTCGGACCGCAAGACGCTGTCTCGCCACGTCTCGTCCTGCGTCAACGCCGCGACCGAGACCATCCGGTTCATGCACACGAGCTACCTCCACCGGCCATATTTCAGGACATGGTATTACCCCTTTTCTCGATAACCCTCGGCGTATATCTCACACTGACAACCCCAGGTGGTACAACTGCATGTACCTCCTCGACGCCTGCATGGTCCTCCTGCACGTCCTCATCTCCAACATCAGCCCCGTCCCCGCCGAGGAGGTCATCGAGAACCTCGAGATGAGCATCGAGATCTTCAAGGCCATGAAGATGCTCGCCGTCGCCCGCCGCTGCGCCGAGATCGTCGCCGAGCTGCTCCACGTCGCCGCCCGCCCGGCCAACGCCAACAACAACAGCAGCACAAGCGCCGCCAACACGCCCGCCGCGCACCATCAACAGCTGTATCAGCAGCAGCACCAGTTCCAGCCCCAGCAGCCTGCGGTGAAAATGCAGGACGAGACGCCCGCGGCGCAGGCGGTGCACGCGTCGCCGATGTTCGTGCCCGCCGAGGACCTGGGTGGTTTGCACCGCGAGGGGGAGATGGGGGAGAATCTGATACCCGGGGACTTTGACGCCAACCTCGTCGATCCGAACGTCGTGTGGAACTTTTTGAACTTTGAGCACTGGAACGCGTGGTCCGATGCCGCGTTTAGATGAGAGACAGAAAAGGGGCTACCCGGATGTAAAAACGACAGCACTTTGTTCTTGTTGTTTGTATAACAGTCTACATGTAACTATATAATTCTCTTCGACAAGTAAATACCGAAACTAACGCTTCCTCCTCATGATCGAGGCCTCTTGACACAAGGCCTGGGCTGGTACCTCAACCCGTGGCCGAACCTGAACAGCGGGTTCTCCGGGTCGAAGGGAACGTCCTCGAAAGACCGCTCCACGGCCTCCATCGACCGCGGCATGTCGAACGGCAGCTTACCCTCGGGCGCCCACCCGTTCACCCCAAACACGACATCGAGGAACGCGTCCGGCCCGCTGCCGTAGCTTCCGATCAGCGCCGCCGCCTGCTCCGCCACCTCGGGCACCGCCGCGGGCCGGTTGAACTTGATGTCGACGACTGTCGGCACCGCCGCGTATATCGCCGCCTGCCGCGCCCGCTCCGTCGCGTTGAACTCGAGCGTGCCGTTGTTGATGATCGCCGCGGCTTAGTTGGACCCGTCCGGCTGCCGGAACGGCGACGCCAGCCGCAGCAGCGCGTAGTCCGCTCCCCGCGGGTCGTCGACCACAACCAGTCCGCGCCGCTCTAGCGTGTCTCTATCGATCCCCTCGACGTACACCCGCGACCGGCGCGCCGCGCGCGGGAGCGGGAGGATGCTGTCTTTGTTGACGAGCAGCGTGAGCGATCTGCGCTGCGTCTCCTCGCCCAGCCGCCGGAGCTCCGCGCCGCCGACGACCGCCCGCGCGGCGGCCTTGTCGGCGAAGGGCCGGTCGAAGAGGCCGAGGTCGAACTTCTGCCGCAGCAGCTTCCGGACGGATTCGTCGACGCGGGACTCGGGGACGGCGCCGGAGTCGACGAGCTACACGATCAGCTCCGGGCTGGACTCGCCGCCGATGATGTCGCAGCCGGCTTCGACAACGAGCCGCGTCCGCTCCAGCTCCGTCTCGTGCTCGACGCCCCACGGCGTGAGCGTGATGATGCCAAAGTCAGTCAGGACGATCCCTTTGAAGCCGAGCTCGTTCTTCAGGAGGCCCGTGATGACGTCCTTATTAAACGCGAACCCGACGTCCGCCCACTCGTTGCCCTTGGGCAGGGAGTAGTACGGCATGATCTGCGGCACTCCGTGCGCGATGGCCTCTTTGAACGGGATCATGTGGTATGCCGAGTTGTGTTTCCCGGGTAGACCTGCCACTTGCCCCACTCGAAGTGCGCGTCCTCGCCGTCCTGCATCGGCCCCGCGCCGGGGAAGTGCTTGGCCGTGGCGACGACGGACTCGGGCCCGACGGCGTCGGACTTCTGGAAGCCCCGGAGCATAGCCACGAGCAGCTCGCTCGTCAGCGCCGCGTCCTCGCCCATCGTCAGCCCGACGCGGCCCCAGCGTGGCTCCGTCGCGAGGTCGACCTGAGGGTAGAGCACCTGCCGGATGCCCACGGCGGCGAGCTCCTGACGCACGGCGTCGCCGTAGGCGTGCGCCATCTCGGGGGGGACCGGAGCGCCGCGAGGCCCATTGGCTCTGTCCACCTCGAGAAGGAGAGCCCGACGTTGGACGTCGCGCCGTCCTGGGTCCAGCCGTGCTGCGGGTCCGTCGAGATGGTGACGGGGATGCCGAGGCGGGTCGAGTTCAGCGCGAGGGACTGCAGCTCGTTGTGCCAGTCGATGAAGGCGTCCGCGTCGTTGACGCCGCTGCCGTGGACGAAGTGCGCCATTAGCTTGTCCGTAACCATGTCCTTGGTCGCGGACTGACGGCCGGGGAGGTCGCGGCCGTGGTACATCTGGCCGGCCTTCTCCTGGATCGTCATGCGGGAGAGGAGGTCCTCGACTCGCCGCTCGACGTCCACGGTTGGGTCTTTGTACGGGAGGAGGGAATTGTTGTTCGCGGGCGAGGCATTGGCGAAGGGAGATGGGAGACTGGCCAAGAGGCCGAGGAAGCTTAGAACTGGCCTCATTGTGGAAGAAGTGCCAAGAAGACGATGGAGATGTGAGCTGCACTGACTTGATCATTCTGGTTTCAATTTCGCTTCTTCTTGACGACTTTATACCTTACGACTCTCGGTAGAAGCAGTAGATACCATCGCGAACCGTTGCCGACCGCTCATCGTATTTTGCCTCTGTAGGTATGCCGAGCTCTCATGTGGAACTTGAGTCCGACTAGGACGAGAAGTCTTGATATGCAGCAACTCGGACCGAACGGGCCCCTGCGCTGCCCTGTCGTCAGCAATCGGCGTGCTTGTCAACCAGGCCGGAACGTACCTAGACACAGCCATGTGTTTCCCCATGGGGAAGAGCCAAGAGCCTCAAACCCACAGCTACCCCGGCGACCCGGGGGGATGGGCCGTCGACCCCTCACGAGACCCGGCGTTTAGGTACGGGGGACGGCCCCTTATGTTCTTCATACCCCGCGTGCTCTAGAGTCAGAAAGTCGGCCCGGGACTCGACAGTCTCCATCTTTGTGCAGCTGCAGAGGCTCGCCAAGAAGACCTCTCACGCTCCAGAGAGCCAGAGGTGTGTAGAAGAATCGCGAAGACGAACTTTTGAGCACCCCCACAGCGTCTCGGCGCCAACTAGTCCGGGCAGACATCGGAGCAACAGAATCTTACACCCCGGCTCTCGAAGGTAGAAGGCCCCTTCGTTCGACACAGGGATGATTCTATCCGCGTATAGATGCGCGGAACAGGTCCAAGGCCGAGGGCTGGAGGCACATAGCAATCATCCGACTACCACGCCGCCTCGCATGAGGGGTTGAACGGATCTCATCCATTTGCGGAATCGTTGCTAACTTGCCGTCTGGGCGAGCGAAGATCGAAAGTTCCGTGCCTCGCCATATTTGTTTGCAGCTGGTCCGACTTTCTCAAATGCCCAGAGTTGAGGGTCCCGGAAGCCGAGACATGGGATTTTGTGATTATCGTATTATTGTTACCCCTCAGGTCTCAGGCTATCGACGAGAATGAGAAAGTGTCCATAGTTTGTCGATACGATGTCTCAAGAGGATGATCCGACAACCAAGTGGTTGGCACACGACACAAAACCAATCAGCCAACGCCGAAGCGGGAGATCACCTACCGTGGCTTAAGAACACGAGGTAAGCAATTTCTGTTCACAGTCAAGGCTCCAAACCAGATTCACTACTTGGGTAATGATATCCCTCGTCACGTGGGAACCATTCAGCGTTGGCTTCAAAAGTCGCCGTCAATGTCTCAGCCTCCGGTTGCGGCTGACCGACACAGCCCTAACGAGCCCGGCCAACTAGACGACGGCGTCTCACACCAATTATTCGGGTCATCTCCATCGGCTGTGCCGCCACGAGAGACAGCCGCGTCGTATTCCCAGCGTGCCAGCCCATGTGGGTGAAGAGTATCGGTCCCGAGGCGAGTCTAGTAGACCATGCGTCACGTCGGAGACAACTGTCGCTAGCGTCGCTTGGTGCCATTTATAGCATTACGAAGTGTTTGGCTCTCGAGGGTTTTCTTAGTTTCCGCGTGCGGTGGCTGAGAGTCATGGCGCTGGCAGAGGTCAAGACTCAACGTTGTGCGAAGTCGAGGGCTGTGATGAGAGATGTACGTATTGCTCAAGAGAGGTACGAAATGCTGTATATGGAGAGGAAGGTATAAGAGTCGATGATATCTCCTTCCAATGTGCTATGGAGATATCACAACGTCAGTCAAACAATGCGTACCTAGAAACCTCTACTCTAGCGTTCAAAGCCTTCCTCATCAGCTCAACTCAATTCAAACGTGCAACCCAACCGGTCCATCTTACCACCACAATGAAGTCCTCCACCATCGCCACAATTCTCTTCTCCACCGCCGCCCTCGCCTCCCCCAAACTCAACTACAAGCGCTTCACAAACGGCACCAACCCGGACCCCGGCGCCGTCTGCACCCCGGCCCGGTACCAGTGCCGCCAGAACGCGGACAACACCTGGGGCTGGGACGCCTGCGACACCTCCTCCCGCTGGGTCAACGGCGGCAACTGCGCCGCCTCCGAGACGTGCGTCTTCAACTCGCTCAACGGGTCTCCCTACTGCGTGCCCACGCCGCCCACGGCCCCGGCCCCGGACACGGGCAGGGAGTGCAACCCGGGCAAGTACCGCTGCAAGAACGACCCCTCGCGCGGGTGGGGCATCGACACGTGCAGCGCGGGAGGTGCGTGGGAGCACACGCTGTACTGCGCGGCGTCCGAGACGTGCACGTACGGGGCGGTCGCCGGGTATCCGTACTGCACGGCCAAGGCCGGCGGGCGGGTCTGCGCGCCGGGGACGTACCAGTGCAGCTTCAACCAGAGCTGGGGTTGGGATGTTTGTTCTACGGAGGGCGTGTGGGTGAGGGGAGGGTCCTGCAAGGCTGGGGAGACGTGCTCCTTCAACGCACTCAACGGCTCTCCGTACTGCATCTGAGAGTTGATGGTTGTTTTGCTCGGGGTGTTCTTTGATTCGTCTTTGGGGATATTGATCATGCAATGATGATTGGATAGTGGAACTTTGGTGAACTGTGTTCGAGCAGGGAAGTAATGCAAATAATGTAAAAGGAGAAGAATACCACGACGAGGAAAAGGATTACTAGCAACAGAAGAAACTCCGCAAATAATGCCTCGCTGTGAGCAAGGAGCCAGTGATATCTACGTCTACATGCAACACTCTGTGATCTAGTCTCATCTGTCTTTCACACCCTGAAAGGATCAAGAAGATGGCGAAGGCGTCGGCCTCGCTGGACACCCCTCATCTATCCTACCATTCTCGTCCGTTCCATAACCGCAGCCGCCGCCGCCGCCGCCCAAGCCACCTTCGAGGCTGCTGCCGCCGTCGGACGGGAGCCGGGCGGCCTTCATCACCTCGGTACCCCATTCGCACCTCGCCTTGAAGAAGATCTGGATGGGCGCCGCAACCTCGTAGCACGGCCGCTCGTACGCGTGAGCGAAGCACGGCACCGTGTCCTTGAAGTCCGGACACCTCAGGGATCCCGAGAACTCCTTGGTGCCCACGTACGAGCACCCCTCGTGGCCTAGGAACGACGGCAGCTCGAAGGTGCCGTCCGGGAAGGGCGGGTCGCTGAGGTCGATGCCGGAGCCGGCCGGGAACGCCGCCAGCACGTTGCACACGTTGAAGTCGTCGCCCCACCGCTGCGCGTAGAAGCGGAACCTGTTGTCCGGGATCAGCACGTTGGCGGGCCAGTACTGTCCGAAGGCGACCTCGAGGTAGGCAGTCGGCGCGGCTGGGGGGCTTCCTCCTCCTCCTCCGCCACCGCCGCCCTGGGTGGTAGTCGGAGAAGGGCCGGGGTTGGGCGGCGGGGTCGGGCCCGTGTTTGGCGTGGAGATGATGAGGCCTCGGCTGGTGGTGCTGGGGTAGATGGTCGCCGCTTGTCCGTTGATAGTGGTGGTCACTGTCGACCCCGATCCCACCGACGGCACGCCGTACCAAGTCCCGGAGATGTAGATCGACCCCGAGGTCACGGGGTACAAGTTCTCGCCGATGACGACCTCGGGAGGTCGAGTGACGGTGCCAACGTTGCGCACGGGTCGTATCCCGTCCGTCCCCTGGTCCTCATTGGGATCCATGGTGACGAGCGGGCAGTAGTCGCCCGTGGTGGTCGCCTTGCCCGTCTCGTAGCAGCCCGTGACGACGTTGCTGCTCGTCGTCGTGCACGACGTGGACGAGCACGACACCCAGTGGTTAGTGACAGTCTGCGTGGCGCAGCTGCAGCCGACGTAGGTGTTGCAGACACGCTGACAGGGCGTGGTCCTGCAGTTGTCGTGGCACTCTGTGGACGTGGCTGTTGCGCAGGTCGACGACTCCTCGTCCCCTTCGTCGTCTCCGTCGTCCCGGGTGCCGCAGCTGCCGGTACAGGTTGGCTGGGGAGGGCCGGTTGTGTAGGTCGTGGTCGGCTTGGACTTGTCCGGCGGACACATGATGGAGAAGATTCCGAACAGCTTGAAGCACGGGACCTCCGGGACGGGGGGAGGACCCGGCACCGGCGGCTTCGGCACGGGGGTGGGGAGGGGCGTGGGCCATACGGGAGACCAGTAGAAGCCTCCGGTGCCGAGCCAGATGGGGAAGATGATAAGATCATCGTCATCATCGTCGTCGCCTTCATTGTCAGAGCTCCGGGTTCTCGTCGTCGTGACCGAGGTTGAGGTGCGGCCGTCGAAGGTGCTCATTGAGGTAATTTGGTCAATGGAGAACGTCCAGGTCGTAGCGTCGGATACGGTGGTCGTAGTACCCAAAGAGTAATAGGCCGTAGAAGTCGACGCTGGCCGCGAGGTGGACAAGGGACGCACGCTCACGGTCGTCGTAACGCCGCCGGCAGAGATGGTCACCGGCAACGGCCTGAACTTGGGAACGAGGGCGAACGTCGATGACGTCTCGTAGCGACTAACTGTTTGATCAAAGAAGCTGATGACTGTAGTGGTAACTGTTGGAGACAATGGACGTTAGCTGCTTATACGGACCCTCACTGCCGGTATGAGGCATGACATCAACCTAGACCTACTTGCAGAGACAGTCACTTTAGTCACCACTGAGCCCCCGACCGTTATCGTGGTATCGATCGGATCGAAGCTAATGGTAGCCGCAGAGGACATCGTCGATGACGGCCAGACCAAGATGCAAGGTGCCCAGCACGCCACAGTTGGGCTGGGTGATACGAAGACCTTGGGGTCGATGTAGACCACATCCGAGCCGCTCTGTTGGCTGCCGCCGCCGCCTCCCAGATCACCACCGTCGAGGGCGAGAACAAGCCAGGCGCTGACCTCGGTCGTGAAGCCACTGGAACTCGGTCAGTCTGTGTCGGGCAGAGGAAGCCGTCGGCCATCGAAGGGCTGCACTCACACTTGGTCAGTGTCCTTCTGCATCAACGGCGGGATTCCACCGCGGGGCGTGATGACCTGGACTGCGCCTTTGGTGAAGATGTTGTAAAACCAAAGACCCTCGCTGAAGCTCGTCTCCGCGAGCCGCTCCTGGCAGCTCTCCGTGTCGAGACACCCCTGGTCGTACGACTGGAAGAAGCTGTAGAGGCCGGCGGTGTACAGCAAGACGTTGGAGGAGCTGCGTACTCGCAAGCCCCAGGCCTCTCTGCAGTACTTCTCCGAGCAGTCGCCGAAGTCAGGGTCGCCAGACCAGCTACCGGCCTTGAAGGGCTGCAGGGCGTCCGGGCTGGCCTGGTAGTAGGGCGTCTCGGTCTGGATGTGCGTGAGGAAGACGTCTCTGGCGTTTTGGATCTGGTATTGGTAGAGCTTGGATTTCTGTCAGCATTTGTTCTATAGTTGCCGGAATTTCTTGTTGGAGACACATACCACGTGGTGCTCGGATCCCGTACCGTACAGCCATGTCGGACCTGCGGTCGGAAAGGTCAGTTGACGGGCGGGTGTTGCTTATGCTGTCGGGCTCAAACTCACCTTGCGACTCGATCAATGTGCCTCTCGCCGTGTAAATGTTGATCTGGGCCGACGTCGTTGTGTTTCCGTCCTCGATGTAGCGGTGCGGAACGTCCATGTCATGATCAGCAGTCCTGGCATAGCCCGACGTCAGTGGTCTTGCCATAGTCTTCCCGTAGACGATGCTGCAAACTCACCAGACCCAGACGTTCTCGAAGTAACCGGACCCGAGCGTGGTGACGTGGAACAGCATGGAGGCAGCGATGCAGTCCTTCTTCGCCGCACCGGTCGACCTGGGGCAGTCATCGAGCCTCAGGTCGCTTCCCACGGCGCCGCCGACGCGGAAGTGACTGTCCCACATGGCAGCTGGCGAGAAGATACCGAATTAGCATTACTTGATGAGAGAGAGACAGAGAGGGTTCTGGAGTGTAAAAATAAGACTCACCGCTTCCCTTGGTGCTCTCGTGGACATTCCATTGCATCAAAATGGCGCCTGCCGTGCCGCCCTTGACCGTCCACATCATGTCCGAAATCTCAATGACGCCAGAATCGCCAATGTTGCCGACGCTGTGGGGTGTCACTATTCTGGAGTGGAATTGTACGAACGCGGGTGGTCTTACCGAATGACGGGCTGCGGCTTGCTTTCGTCCGAGAAAAAAGCGCCTGTTCCCATAATCTGCCATCACAGTCAGGGCAACACGATCAAGTGCCCGAGGACGATAAAAGGCATTCACATACCTGAGACCATGCCTCTCCGATGATGATCGAGCCCACAGGAATGAAGACCGTCTTCTCGACGAGATAGACGCCTGAGGGGAAAAAGACCGGCCGCCCGGCACCCGCGGCGTCTTTGAGGATGTTGTTGATGGCCTCAGACTGGTCGCCCGTGCCGTCGTTCTTGACACCCTGGGCAGTGACGACCACAAAGCTGGAGGGGCTATAGTTGGTATAGGTGGGCTTGGATCTGGCGAAGATATTGCCCGACCCGTCAAGAAGACTCTGCGGCTTCCTCGGCGCTGGGTCAAGAAGGCCGGTCTCGAACGAGCACTTGCCGCTCTTGCTGGAGCAGCGCGAACCCATCGCCCACGAAGTGAAGTAGGTTTGGCCCGATGAGCCTGGAACAGACGTCAGAGGAGCGGTTCATATGAGTAAGATGAGGGCCCTACCTTGAAAGATCGTCTCGCCTCCAGATACCAAGACGATGCTGGCAGAGTTCTCGACGAGCAAATTGTCCAGCACAATGTTGGGGTGTGGACCTCCGTTGCGAAGCGTGATGGGGTACGGCACACCATTGAAGTGAGAGTCTATCATCGAGAGGTTAGGAAACCCGACGTCGCAAACAAGAGATGATTCAACCGTGCGGGACTTACCAAGAACCGTGATCGAACCAGTCCCCTGGTTGCCGATGCCTCCGACGCTGGTACAGTCGATGGCCACCCAACAGCTGTACACGTAGATGTTCTGCCATGTGAAACCCCAGTCCCAGATCATCGAGATGGCCGTCAGGCAGGACGTGAACTGCAGGTTGCGGGCGGTGTACTGCTGCGAGCCAGCCCGGAAACCGATGTTGCCGCCGTAGAAGGTGAGGTCGCTGAGGAAGCCACCGGAGCCGTTTTCCACTGAGAGATATCAGCAAGGGTCCTGAGGAGGAAAATGGCGGAGATGCCTTGGATCGATGACAACTGGGTTGACAGCTCTGCATAGCCATGCAACTCGATCTCATCGACAACTCGGGCGGCAGAGGGCGAAGAGTCCGTAAACACTTACTGAAAATTCCGACAGCCGTGGTGGCACCATCTGCGTCAGAAACGGGCATCTCGAAATGAATGTGCTGAAGCGAAGCCGCCTGCGATACCTGCCAGTGAATACCGGTGGGAGCGTACTCTTGGTCGTGGTCGTAGTTCGTGCGATTCATGGCCGTCAGGTCAAGCCGGAAGTTCCGAATCTGCCGAAAGAACTCTGCCGTGTCGTCCAGTCAGCCAGACCCGCCGGAGCGATTTGAAAGAATCCGTCGAGGTTGCGACTTACGGTTCTGGTTGATGTACCAGTTGGCACCATTTCCATCGGGGATACTGATTCGTGAGTACGTCAGTTCAAACACTGCAAAGAATACTTTGTCTCCGTGGACGAGTTGTCGCTTACTAGGGGTCACAGTCGATCAAGGCTATTCCAGTGAAGTCTTTTGCCCCCTTGATGGTAGGTCTGTCTGCAGCATCACCAACAAACTGGGTGTAATAGTACCTGAAGCAAAGACTGTTAGCTTGAGAGGTCTCGAAAGTGACGACGAGCCAAGCCGGAATTCAGTGAGGCCTACTGGATGATTGGCGCGCTGATCAAGTATGTTCCAGGCTGTCGGATGTCAGTAAACAGCCTGTGTAACGGCCCATTTGTCGCCAAAGCCAGCCTTACCGGGAAGTAGACCATCGCGCCGAGGGTCGTCGTTTGACCGCAGTCCTTGCCGCATCGCTCTGTTTCGTCCGACTTGCTAAACTGCGAGGCGGCCCTACACGCAGAGAGATGTTAGAAGTTATTCATGCTCATTGCGTCCCGGGGTGCGGAGACAAGCTAAGTTGCTCACCTGTTGATGGCCTCCGTGTCGTCCGTCACGCCGTCACCGACCGCTCCGTAGTCCTTGACGTCTGGCAATGTTAGCTAAGTTCTCGGGGATCCTTGGATCCGGATGTCCTTCTCACTTCTGAAGAATTCGTATCCGCTCGGCGCGAAGGGCATCTTTGAAGATTGACGTTAGCGAGGGCCACAAGACGCGCTGCTCGATACATGTAATCTAGAATAACTCACCTGTCCGTGTTCTATGTCCTGTAGCCAGTAAAGCCCCCCCTGACGCTTCTCGGGGCCGTATGCGCGTGGAGACTTTGATCGCCGTGACTCAACCTTCATGGTGACCGGCCCTTCGGAGGCGTTGGCAGTGCCATTGCCTGGCTTCTTGAGCCGCAGCCGCTCCTCCTTGGTGGTAACGGGCTTGTCAAGTGTTCCTGCAGCGATGGCATTAGAACCAGCCCTGATTCGTCCAGCTGCGGGATCAAGACTCGCTCCTTACCTTTGTCAGGGGCAGCATTGTGGGTGTTGCCGGTATTGTCCACCATGTACGGAGCTGCCGGCTATGCAGCGAGAAACAAGATCGCGTCAGTATCGTCTGCAAACCCAGAGGCCGGAATATCTTGCTGGACCCGAAAAGGGACTTACAATCGGTTGACCAGCTGGGAGGCCGGGAGAGCTGTAGCCAGCCGGGAGGGGAGGGAGGGTCGCGATGCCCCGGACAGCAGCAGTAGCTGCAGCGAGCCAGAAGATCGCCTTGGACGCCATTGCAAAAGAAAAGCGTGCAAGATCTCTGGGATGAGATGCGAAATCCGAGAGTGGTCTGGCGAACTGAACTATCTTCCTCTTCTTTAACGCTCACGATCGTCTCGACTGGACAGCAGGTCGTTAGCAGTCCACCCAACATATTGCCCTAGGACTTGGCCGACAGGGGTTTGTTGACAAGGGGTATGTCGGCCTAGAACACGTACTCACGATGTCTTTTTGACCCCCATCCCATGAACCGCCCCCACGTCCTTGTTGTCCGGGGTCATTCACAACATCATGAGCAGACAGGGGACGTCTGGAGTCACAAACTTCCCAAGTAGGCAAAAGCTAGGATGTGATCGATAGTTCCAACGACCCCTTGCAGATGTGGGGTTCAGGACGACCTTATTCTGCGCACGTGGAGGGTTATCCCGGTAATTGATGCTCCCAGTTTTCGATCTCATTCGATTCTTGCGAGTAAATAATGTTACATCATATAAAAAGCCTTGGCATCACATTTCTATCTCGCATTTCTTGCGTGAACTGCGGCCAACGTTATGGGGCCAACATCTAATGGGATGCCCTTTGCAGTCCACATGCCACCTGTCCCGTCTGGCTAGGCCTGAGTAGTATTGACGGTTGGATCCCCAATTCCGGCCTCTTCTCGGACCTGACCGCCGCAATGCCTAGCCCACGACAGTCAATTGCCGCAGTGATCGCCCCCGAGCGAGAACCCGTTCCGCTGAAATTCCTCCTCCATTCCCCTTGTGAGCTCTGCTATGAGCTCCTGGCTCAAGAGGCTCCTCCAGGTGAAGACCCGATGCGTCGGCGACATCCACGGACTCTTTGGGGATCTAGACGGCGTGACCGGCATTCCAAGCGCTTCGAGCTTTTCGTCGTCCCAGATGGCCATTCCCAGCTTGCGGAACGGCCAGAAAGGACATCCGCGGATGGGCGACCTCGGAACCCTCGCGAGTGTAACCCAGTAGAATCCCCAGCACGGTGGTTGTCCCTTCGATATCTCCTCTCGACTCCACCTTGGATCGATCACTCCCGGTAGAGGCGGGTCCTGCCACTTGCTCGCGGACGCGTAGTTTGAAGGGGGGGCTGGCAGATGCTGGCAGTCTTGCGTGAGAAGGGAACCGCCGTGGAAGTGGTCGACGAAATCCACAACGGTGAGAAACTCCTCCTTCTGCCAAGTCCATGGCGCATAGAGAATCTCCGGAGATATCTCCAACTGGCTGTCTTCCAGGGCCCAGTCCAGGCGTCCGTCGGAAGCTGCGAGCGTCAGGTCGACCAACAACTGCAGCCTCCAGAACCCGCGCATAACGCGCTGCTCCTCCATCCAGCAAGGCGGCCCGAGGGGCTGCGGGTTGTACGGCTTGCCGGGAGGAACTTCCTGGCGCCACGGCTTTTGCCGCTGGGCGCCCCAGACAAAGGGCACGTTGAGATGGGAAGGGGTGACGGAGGACCAGCTGTCGCGGTAATATTCGAGACAGGCCCAGGTCAAGCAGCAGATGCGTCGCGCGGTCAGGAGCACGCCCCGGACGAGATGGGCGGGCTGGCCGCGGAGAGTGTCCGCGAGGCTTGGGGCCGCTGGGACGAGGCCTGGTCCCCGGTCGTCACGGCAGCGGGTGTACCTCTCGACGAAGGCCTCGAGTGACGGTGCCGGTGGGTGTCCTGGGGTCGTGGTGCGGACTAGGCTGACGAGGCGGATCAGGTCGACGACATGGGGCGACATGGACAGTGAGAGGGCATGGTCGAGGATCCTTGGCCCTGCTTCCGAGGATTCGAAGACGCGCGAGGCACTCGGGCTAGCCGTGACGAGATGGTAGACTGAACGGAGATCGGCGATGGAGAAAAGGACGCGCTCAAGCACCTCAGTCGGGAGGTGGTCCAGATTGGGAACTGGTCGAGACGCCATGCCAATGGAGGCTGTGTCTTTCTGTCGGTACTAAGGAGACTTTGGTTGTTGGTGAAGCTAAGAATGATGCAGGCCAGACGAATGGGTTATAGGATTAAATGCCTCGAATCAGTTGCAAGGATGGTGGTTGTCAACCAACAGGAGATGAACAGCCTTGGCAAGGTTACCACACCATCCTTCTGACCAATTGTCCCGCATCAACGGCGGGGGCAAAAACAGACTTAACCTCAATCATAGCCACGCGCATGTTCCCATTGTCTAATATTACTAAACACTGATGTCGATCAGAAAGGCCAAAGGCCTCAAATCCAATGAACAAGGTCAAAAGCTTTGTTGATGACTCGTAGTTTTAGTTCATTCACGTCCCTGTCATGAAGATAACTCATAAAACAGGGACGAAAAACGAGCTAGTAGAGCCGACAATCTTGTCGCCCGCCTTTTGACATCTTTGCAACACCATCCGCCTGCATGTCCTCATCGTATCTGATAAGACCCAACTCTCACCGGCGGCACAGCACAATGAGGGGGGGCAAAAGTCCCAGCAAGACCCACAAGGCCTGAATTTAATATTGCAGCTTAAATCGCTCTTAGATGACCCGACTCGGACTCAGGCATGGGAGCCTTGCGTCAGTATTGGAGCAGGTTGCATCTTGTTGGAACTGGGGTTCGTGAGTTGTGATAATTCAATGCGGCAGTGAATTCAGGGACGACAGGGATCAAGGCAACATGGTCATGGGTTAACAGGGGCACACGATCAACGGGGATGACGGCGATGGAGACAACAGCCAACAGGAACGATGTACAACAGAAATAATAAGCACCAAAGACGATGGACGACAGGGACGGACGACAGGAGCGACAGGGATGACGGACGACAGCAACGACAAGGATGAGAGACGACATGGACGACATGGACGACAAGGACGACTGTTATGAGGTTGATAATACCTTAGGAGTCTTCGACTGGTTAAGTGATGGTAAATCCGACCTTCATCTTGAGACGTTAGGACCCAAAGAGGTCTTTCTCCTGTCTCCCTCTGCTTCGTGGCACCTTCCCACGTCTCGTTCAACATGGCAAAGGGCAGTCTTCATCAACGCCTTTCTTGGCTGCTTGCCCTCGGGCTGTTCCTTTTCGCAAGCTTAGGCAGCTGCGGTGATCATGAACATAGCAACCTCGCAAGAGTACCTAGTCGTGGCTCGGTCTCGATCAGAGCCGTCGCTGGTTACGAAAAAGCTGTCAACAAGGGCCGTGGCTTTGTCTGCGACTTCTCTAAGACGGCCGACGAAGTCGCGCAAAGCGAGTGGCAAGACGCAGCTGCTGTGCGAAGATGGGGATGGTTCGATCTCCTGTCGTGGAGTCTTCCTACCGATGAGGTATGTATTTCTCTACGCGATGAATTCATGTACCTAGCGCGGCTACTGATATGCAAAACTATTGAAAACGCTAGGGATACCCTATCCACCTAGATAGTCTCGATGACGCATTCAAAGACCCGAAATATTTTGTCGACCACACGAAGAATGGATACTCACTTTACGAGCATGCGACGAGCTTCGTCCAGGAAGGCGGTGCAAGAGGCAATGTGAGAACGAACCATTGCGCCAACGACGGCTACGATTTCCCTCCTTGAGTGAACCAGACTCGCTGACGATGCCTAGCCCACAGGAGGTTCATACGGCCAAACGGTCAACCCGGAATATGGCGCGATCGTCTTCGACTCTAGCTTCAGCCCGAGGTTCAACCAAAAGGACTTCGGTGGAGACATTCCTGCCCTGGAAAAGTTGTCGGACGTCTCCTTCTTCCAGTGGGTGGCCGCCTGCGAGGAAAAGGGCGTCGAGCCGAGCAACATCAAATACGCGTTCCGAGCACACATCACCCTCGACACATCTTTCGACCTCGTCGGCGAGGCTCTCCAAAGGGCAGGGTACGAGCAGGTGCCCGACTACAACAACGCCGCGAAGCTCACCATGGAGCAGGAGGAGGGGCTCGCCATCCTCGGCACCACTCACGGCGCCGGTGTAGCCTTTTTTCTTTTACAGCACAAGGCAAGGCTCGGTCAGAAAAAGGTGACAGAGGTTACGGCATGGTCTTCCACGGGCCCCTTCCCTTTCGGGGCCAACAGGGAGGACAATTGGCTCAACCTAAGGTTCAAGATCGAAGACGTATAGTCCGGAGCTGACGGACAGCGAAACCGAGCGTCTAGAGACGACGGACACCAGAGCCGGAGGACGACAATGGAGTGGAGCACAATGGAGTGAACGGCAACGGAGTAAGGGTGCGACGGGTGACACAAGCGCGGATGGCCTACTGTTGCAGCGATTTTGGTAGAAACAGCCACATTGTTTTAGAGTAACGTTTCCGACCAAAACATCCAACGCTCGTTATCTGTATTTGTAATCATCTTAATCCTCGCCTTGTGGTTTAGTAGCGAGTGGACCCCAAAGCTAACATTAAGTATAATTCTTTCACTGTAGGTAGGCATTTGAAATTTCCCTATGATACTTAGCAACGTTGTGTGTATTACTAGAAACTCTCCTGGAACTTACCGTATAGTATGCCATCCCGAGGTGGAGCAGAGAAGCGATCCAACACGAAGAGTAGAACATGGGTCAAAGACGAGGGGTGGAACCATGGGAAAGCCAGTGGCATGCTTGTCTCAAGGTTCCATCATTGGTGGACTCGGTTTGATATCCAACCCCCCTGCCACGATGCAATATCTCTCCCACTTAACCGGCTTTTCCTTATTTTGGGCACAAAGTTTCTAGTGTAAGGCACGAGAATTGGATGGGAAGGTCTGGGCTGTTGAATTGCTCGCGCCGTTCAATGTGCCCGAGATAAGCATCAATGTCGCCGCCTTGGCTAGGAGTCCAACCAACCACATCCACAGACGCATCAAGCAATGGCATCTGCAGCTCGCATATATGCAAGCTTTCAATAGTTGCTGACGCCTAGGCAGAGAGGTCAAGAAATCTAGTCCATCAGTTCGTGTTGGGAGGTCGTTCCCGTGGATGTATAAATAAAGTGGGAATGCCCTCCCGCAGCACATGTCCACTTCTATCGCAATCTCTCCATCCCGTCCACCACTGGCCCGCCTCTGCAAAAAGGATTCGCAATTATGAGATTCAACGTCGTCCTCGCCGCCCTGGCCGCCATCGCAGCGCCCCTCATGGGCGTCGCCGCCGCGCCTGCCCCGTCGCCCGAGCCGGTGCCCGGGCCCGACATGTCGATGAACATGAACCTGGCCGGCCGCCAGATCGAGCTCATGGGCTCGCAGTTCACCGCCACCTGCAAGGACTTCAGCATGAACAGCCGCTACTACACGCTCTTCTACGCCAACTGCCTCGCCCGCGACGGCTCGTGGAAGCTCAGCCACGTCGACCTGAACCTCTGCCTCGCCAACAGCTGCGGTCGTCTCGTGATTGCCCAGCGGTAAGCCCTCCTCTCTGTGTTCTCTTGCGAGGATATTCGTCTGATGATAAAAAACGTTATAGCGGACGCTACGGAGACTCGTGCGACAAGCGCTACTGCGCGCTCAGCGGTTCTTGGTTCCAGTGCAACTGCAGAGACTGCAACGGCAACACCCAATTCAGTGGCCTGAACTTGAGTAAGCTTTCCACTCTATTCCTCATGGAAACACCAGCCATCTCGTATCTCAGACCAAATCGCTGACAGTGGGTTCCAGACGATGCTATCGGCAACGACAACGGAGATCTCGAATGCTTCGGTCTCAAACAGCTCGGCTAGAGCAGATAGCCGTCCCTAGCCCGTGAATGGCAGAAGACGCGGGCACCAACGTCGATTGTGGTCCTTTTGGTGACTCGAGCGGGATCGGAGAGGAGACTGGAGCGTGCTCAAAGAGCGGGTTGAACCAAGAGGGGAAGATGATGGCGACCGATGTCACCTCATTTAAGTCACTTGTACCTATCTTAATTAATTCAGCACGGACTTGGCAGTTGGCACGCACTCGTGCTTCTCTTTCCTCAGTTGATCATGGACCCCAACAAGAGAGCATTTGTTGCCGCAAGACAGGCCCCAAAGTCCGTTTCTCGACGTCCGCCCGGCCAGTTGCGGTTGGAAGAAAGCATCCGTTCCCTGGCGAGCTAACTTAGTCTCGAATCCTTCGGCGACATGGGGCCAATGAGCGCGGAGCGCGAAGTTCCCGGTGCTAGCGGCGACTTTCAAATCGAACGACAATAACATGTCCCTCCATGTCCCCCGCACCCTGGCCGTGATCTCACATGGTGCATCATCCGAACGCCTCGCTTGTTCCGCGTCCTTCTGCCTGAGTTCATCGACAGATTTTCCCGGGATCGAGGTGCGGCAGGGATCGGGCACGCGCCACAGCCGCAACTCGGCCGGGGGTTCGGGGGTCCCGCCGCCCTATATCAACAGGCCTCTCTACTTTAGCAAGGGTGTCGAGCTGGGGAGCGTTGATTTTTTCCGGGGTGGTGTTACATGCGGACTGAAATACTTACCCGTTTAGTTGGCGATTTGGCGGTCAGTTGAGACTTTTGAGTGTTGGTTCTTGAAGACTATCCCTGCTGCTTTCTTTGCAAAGTCCCATGTTGGTATCCTTCAATACCCCCAGATCCTTGCAAAGGGTTGATGGGTCGAGCTGTTGGCTCGGGTTGACTCATAGTTGCACTGGAAAGTCCTTTGCGGTTCGGAATAATCTAGACCGATTTCTTTTTCGGCAAATGCACATAGCTCAAGGATCCATATCCCCCGGCACAAACGTGAAGCCCAAGGATCCTCAATCTCATCAACCTATTTACCAAAACAGGCTTGGCTTGGCAGTCTCGGTGTAATCTGTCCAGTCTGCCTAGCCGATTGTGGCAGTTGCTCAAGTTACAAAGCTGCCTTCAAGCATCCATCCGGGTCGGGGCTTGGCTAGAGGCTTGTACCATCCCGCCCGGTCTGGCCTCGACCCGTGCGTCTTCCGGTCCTTCATTACTGAGGATTGAACCTGGTCAAACCAACCCTTGGTTTAACCATACCCGCATCGCAGGGTATGCACTTCATGGGCCTTTCCAGCACAGATGCCAAGACCGCCATCATCAACTTCATTCATGCTGTTGGAACCAGGATGTTTGAAGAGCAAATCTAGTCTTCGCCGGTGATGTCTCGACAGCGTAGTATCACGGCCTGACCTCGGCGCAGCCGAGAAACCCTCGCCAACTGAAGTTGTCTCCAGGGCACGAAGATGCCGATTACTCTATGTGCTTCCTAGCTTACCTACTCGCCGGAGACATTGGCCAAACCCATCCCCTGCGAAGCAAGGAGATGCATGCCAAGAGTAATGTCTACTCACTCGGGATTGCGGCTCAAGGGCCAATATCCAACCGTCGTTGGGCTTGAAATCTGTGCTGGGAGCCTACGCGTACTGCCTGTTCGACCGTAACATCGTAGTAGTCGTGCAGTAAGGTGTGGAAACCGGCTGCCGTATTGCCGGATGTGTGTAAGCGAGGGAAGCTCTCTCCGCTATTCCGAACTTCGCTGTATGCATGTTATAAGCGTCGTCGCCGAGATGCGCATTGAGGTCCACCATGCTATATAAGTAGCAAACATCCCCGCCCAAATGTGCCACTCCACCTTGTGAGTAGCCAGATCATCATCCAGCTGCATATCCAATATCAAGATGCAGTTCACACCCATCTTTTCCCTGATCGCCTTCATGGCCGTCCAGGCCACCGCCACCCCCTTGGCCGAGACGTCTAGTCTCACAGGGCGCCAGACCGCCAGCGGCTGCAACTACTTGTACGCTTTCCTACCTCCGTCACCGAGTCTAGCCCATCGACTGACATGCCACTCCCAGCGCCGCGCCCCGATGCTGCGTGCCCACGGTCTGCCAGTGCGCCAACGGTAATACCACTTCCGCCCACCATGAATTCTATGCGAATGCCCAAGACAGTTGTCACCACAAAAACAGACATCTGTAATTGCGGCTTCAGCAATTGCACCTAAGGACGCTTACGTGCCGCGTGACAACAGTGATACTGATACAATCTGCAGGAGCCGTCTACCAGATCAACCAGGACAACCTCAACAACGGCCGCCACGGCTGCGACCCCCCTTGGGGCTACATCGCCGGAAGCAACTCGCAGTTTCCCGGTTACTGCTGCCGCACGGCCGAGGGCCAGGTGTTGGAGGGCATCGCCGGGGAGGAGGCGCTGGAGTTTGTTAGCCCTGACCGCTTCGACATCCCGCAGTAAACTGGCGCAAAAGTTGCGAAGTGGGAGACAGCAAAACGGCGACCAATTGTCGCCTTTACAGGGAACACGTAATTTCATCTTCGGTATTGATGGTTTACAATCGATAGACTGATGTCAGATAACGTCCCTCTCGCGCTAGAGTAATATAACCGATGACATTGATCGAAGGCATTTGTTTCGTTCGTGACCGAATCAACCCGCAAACAAACGAGACAGTAAGGACAGCTCAGGAACATAACTCAGGATGAACATTTCAACAGTTCAACGCGCCCATCAGTCTCTGTTTTCAATCCCAGTCCTGACCATTGACGACGCAATAAGGCGCAAGCGCACCCTCTCCAACCTCACCCGCCTCGCACGGCTTGACGCAGCCGTTGTACCGTACGCATATGACGCCAACCTTTGCCAGACAGTAGTTGGACAGCGTCGCGGTGTCTCCGTAGTTCTGGTTGACGCCCACTACACGGAACGTCAGCGAAGAACAAGGATAAAGGGAGACAAGAGAAGACAGGACTTACTGACGACGCCCTGGATCCCGACAAAGTTGGTGATGTTGACGTGTCGCTGGAACTGCTGGCTGCAGTTGCCGCACGAGCGGTAGAACTTCCCGTACTTGTTGGCGTAGAAGCCATCGATGTGAAGCCACCCCTCACCTAGTGCCACCTCATCATCAGAATCTTTACTTCAAACGGAAAGACCAAGAGATAGACGTACCGTTGTGCTGGAAGACCTTGTCGCTGGCCTCCCTCGCTCCTCCGCCCCGGACGTACCTCGGCCCAGAGCCCTTGAACGTCGCCGCGTCCTCGCACACATCATCCCACCACACGTTCTCGATGGTGCAAGGCCCGCGGCAGTGGACGCCCTCGGCCTGCGCGGGGCCGATGATGGCGTTCTTCAGCGTCGCGCCGGGCTCCAGGACAAAGACCGCGGCGGCCTCGTCCTGCTCCGCCTGGCCCTTGCAGTCGCCGGCGCTTCCCCTGCGGTCGAAGAGCGCCATCTTGCCGTCGAAGATGGCGTTGGCGGGGATCACGGAGGCCGTGGGGAAGGACGTGCTGCCCGTGGGCGTCGGCCAGTTGGTGTTCACCGACGGGTGCGGGCAGGAGACGCCGCCTGATGCTTGCCATTTGATGCTGCTTGTGGACGTCGCGCGGCGGGTCGAGGAGCTGGTCCGCGACTGCGCCGAGGCGAAGGAGGCGAGGAGGAGGATGGCTGTCGTTGCGGATGCGTACATGTTTGGTTTGCTGTGTGGAGTTGTCACGATGTATGGTTCTGTTGTATTGAACCCGACGAAGAGCTTCCCAAAGGGAACACTTATAGAAAGAATTGTAGTCTCGTAGAAGACAGTTACTTCCTTGATTTCTGCAAACTCATCGACTTAGTGGTTGGCATAGCCCCAAATTTGCTGCGACCTGCATCGTGGCCGAGGTCCCGAGTCGTGGCAAAACGACCTCACAGCTTTTATCCGCCAACGACTTGCCAGAATTGCCAAAGTAGGAAACAACCAAGGTGTCTCTCCGTCTTGACTGCCATCTATCACGACCCCTGCCAAGAAATTGTGCGAGCTGAGGGGTTCGAGTTCAACGCCCACGGCTTGGCTTCTTCCACCAATCACGCCAAGCCAAAGCAGAATTCGGACCGCGAGATCAGCTGCGATTTGGCGATGTGCGGAGGTCATATGCAAGAGAAGTCTTTAATTTGAGGTGAAGCAAGTACGTCGTAGTTAACAAGCCACACCTACTGTTGTAGAACGATGGGCTATGTATGTCGACATGGACAACGTATCCGTTGGGGATGCTTGAGATACATCATTCAATCGTGGCATAGATGATCCCAATACGCAGGCTATTGTGGTGTCCATTCGCTGAAGCTACTTAGGTAACTGATTGACTGACTACCTATCACCACTCCCGAAACGATCCCCTTTAGGAAAGCAACCCGTGCTGCCACCATCTAGCAATTACCCTTGCGGGCAATGACATTCCAGTTGTCCTTGTGAAAGGCCTGACCGCTGACCTGAAGATCATTGCTGGTGTAGCACTTGCCGATGACGTGGTACGCGCCATCAGAGATGTCCCTGAACGAGTTGAGCGTCTTGGGCTTGGTGTCCTTCGCGATAAAGATTAAAGTCAGCTTGATTCTTCCAACAGTTCGAAGGTCAGCATCTACTCACAGAGTTGCACCACCAGATGGCGGACTTCCAGCTGCAGCTCACACGGCCGCAGTTATTAGGCCCGGCACCGTTGGCGGGCTTCCCCTTGACGTCCATGAGGTACCGAGCCCCCTGGGCGAGGAAGTCGCGGTCCGCGTCCTCGAAGCCCTCGCAGTTGACCGGGGCGTTCTTGAAGACGTCGTCGCGCTGGGCCGTAATATCTTGCGTGACCTGCTGCGGGGCGGTGAAGTTGAGGCCGAAGGAGGCCTCGTAGTCGGGGTTGATCTCGATGAGCTGGTCGAGGACCTCCTCGACCGTTCCGCTCAGGAGGAGGGTCTCGCCACCGGGGGTGGCCTGGACCTCCCACTGGGGGACGAAGACGTTGTAGCCCTCGATGGGGGCTGCTGCAATGACTTTGGTGGCGGCTCCCTGCAGTACTTTATGTTAGCTTTGACCGATAATCGCTGGCGGGGGGAAAGAAGATGCTTTACCCGGACAGCCATGGCACCGAAGGCAAGGAGGGAAAGAGCGCTGAGCTGCATCTTGAGATTTAGCTGTGAGTATACAAATGGAGCTGTGTTTGCTGTTTGAGTGATGAAATTGGAAATGGCTTTAGACGTTATCACCTTGGCTGTTGAATGTGTTTGGTTTGAGAATTGCTTTTTGGTAGGGGCGAGGGAAGTTTTATAGATTTAATTAGGCAGGCAGCGAATCACCCCCTCGAAGATGCCCGATGTTCATTCACATTAGATACAGCAGGCAGCAAGGAATCGGTGGGAATGTGATCCAGCCACTGGACATCTTCTGATAGTGAATCAGGTTACACAATCTCAACCTTTGTGCAACACCTCGAGCACCGGGCCTACGACCACGCGCATGCTGGGATGGCTGTGAAACATAATTTACTTACATGGTATCTCAAATTTTGCTCTGGGCGTGCTAGCGTGTTGGTTAACAAAGAACTCGGCACCAAGCGCACTGGTCCAACTTGTAGAGGTTGCCCAAACAACTTCCTCTCATGACCAAACATCGGGGTCTGGAACAGCCACCGGCACTCCTCTGGCGGAATAAAAGCAAATGATTTCGGCCGTGTGATCTGAGATCATGGAGTTGTCCATTAATGTGCCCATGAAAGGGGCAGGAAGCGCCTTACGTTTCTGTCTGTCCCAACAGCAGCTCTAGACACCAGACTGAACTGCGCATTTTGCCGGCCAGGAACGGCTAGACAAGTTACCATGTTGAGCCTCATTCCACCGGGAACTAGGATCACAAACGTGAGGACCGAGGGTCGGGTGAAAGTTGCAGCGACTCGAATGTCAGCCCCATCCGCACGTCATCAGGCTGGGCATCTCTCTCGCGAAGACCCATCGGCGAAAGCGGGGGCGGGGCCGGCGGATCCTTGCGGGGCCGACTTACAACATCCGATCCCAGATGCCGGGGAAAGCCTTGCAGACACGACACGACACGGCCGTTGGTTGGGCGGACGTTCCAGCCCACGACCATAGCTCGACAACCACCAGCTCTCTCTTACCCCGCAAGCCTCGCAAACAGTTGCTCATCGGGAACATCCCAGCATGTCCGGCCCATCCGCCCTGGGGCTGTCCAGTAATCTGCGATTGATTGGGAATCCGGGCCCTCGGGATCCCCTCAGCTGTCACAGGCTTGTGTGTGCGACTCCTCAAATATGGAGGCAGGACACTTTCCTCTGTCCTCTGGTCATCGCCTTGTTCTTTCGTCTTTCATTGATTGTTGTACGACTAACATCCCCCCTCGACCGGTGCTTCGACCGTCATGATCGAGATACTCGACGATTCCACCCGAGAACTTTTGCGCTCGGCGCTCCGATACTGGCCGGTCCTAGCCCTTGTGTCATGGCTCGTTTACCAGCGGTATCTGTCCCCGTTCGCGGGGCTCCCGGGCCCGTATTGGGCCAGCCTGTCCCGGGCTTGGATCGCGTGGCACTCGCACAAAGGCGATCTGCATCTCATCATGATGCGCCTGCATGAGAAGTTTGGCCCGCTGGTACGGATCGGTCCTACAGAAGTGTGAGGATGCCAGAGTGGCCACGTGCTGCTGACAAGACGACGAATCGAACTTAGCTGACGCGTGTGCCTGTAGGAGCATCTCGGACCTCCACGCCATCAAGACCATCTACGGTAGGTCGAACACATGCAAGGCTCGATAGCGCACAAGCTGATTTCGCCGGACAGGCGCGGGGTCAAAGTTTCGAAAATCGGACTGGTACAGCGTCTGGCAGGGACGCCGCAAGTTCGACCTCTTCGCCGAGCGCGACGATGGCATCCACGCCGCACAAAGGCGCCTGGTCACAAGGCCTTACGCCATGTCCTCGCTGAAAGAGCTGGAGCCCTACGTCGACAGCGCCATCCGCCTGTTCCTCGACAAGATGGACTCCATGGTTGGACGGACGGTTGACATGGGCAACTGGGTGCAGCTCTACGCCTTTGGTCTGTAGCAGTTCTCGCCCATCGCTTCTTGACTTAACGCTAACGGAGCAACATCAGACGTCATTGGCGAGGTCACCTTCTCGAAGCGTTTCGGCTTCATGGACGCCGGCGCCGACGACGGCTCGTTCCAGCAGATCGAGGACGCCCTCCACTCCGCCGCCTGGGTCGGCCAGGTGCCCTGGCTCTACTGGCTGCACGACTACCTCTCCCCCGTGATCGGATACCGCCTCGCCGTCGGCCGGCGCCACGGCAGCCTGCGCCAGCTCGCGGCGCGCGAGGTCGCGGCCCGCGCGGACCGGGGCTCCGACCGCCGCGACATCCTCGGCAGGATCCTCGAGGTGCACCGCGCCAAGCCCGACCAGCTCGACATGCCGGCCGTCGTGTCCATGGCGACGTCCAACGTCTTCGCCGGGAGCGACACGACGGCCATATCCCTCCGCGCCGTCGTGTACCACGTGCTGAAGAACCCCGAGGCCAAGCGCCGGCTCGTCGAGGAGATTGACGACCGCTGGAGGAGGGGAATGCTAAGCGACCCTGTGACGGTCTCTGAGGCGGAGAACATGCCGTATCTTCAGGCCTCGATGTACGAGGCTCTGAGGCTGCACCCGGCCGTCGGCATGACGCTCCCGCGCGTCGTCCCGAAGGGCGGTTACGAGATTAGCGGGCGACATATACCGGGCGGAGTACGCCATCCCCAAACTACGATGTCTTTGACTCTAGGCTTCTCACTGACCAATCATCTCTCTGTAGTCTGTCGTCGGAGTGAACCCATGGGTGGTCCACCGAAGCAAAGACGTCTACGGTCAGGACGTGCACGCCTTCCGGCCTGAGAGGTGGCTGAAGCAGGACAACGGCGATATGCGTATGTGCTGTTGGAACATTGTCCTAGAAAACAGTAACTGATGCCCGCCACAGACCGCTTCTTCTTCGCTTTTGGATCTGGAGCTCGGATGTGCCTCGGCAAAAGTATGTCTCAACCGTCGCATCCCTCCTCTGCAATGGAGTGTTACTGACATGCGCGAATCAGACATAAGTTGGATGGAAATGGCCAAGGTCTGTCGTTTCTTGCATACTTTCTTCTCTTCGGAGCGGAGGCTAACCGAGAGACAGCTAATTCCCACCCTATTCTTGCATTTCGACTTGGAACTGGCGGATCCGAAAACGCCATTGGAGGAGAAATGCCAGTGAGTTTCACCGCGTCTTCAGGAATGGTTTCCGGTGCCCAACTGACGATCACTGCAGCTGGTTCGTGATGCAAAAGGGTCTCAACGTCAGACTTAGGCGGAGACATGTTCCTGCATGATGAAGCAGGCTCTGTCGTACTTTCCAGTTGGCCAAAATGTAAGGTTACCACAGGGCTTTAGATCTTCTTCAGCTCTCACTATGTGATTAACACAACACATCACTATATGTATCAAGAATCCGCCAGTTAGGGATCTTCTCACTCCTTAGTACCAGAACTGCCGCCGGCCGCCGAGGCTAAACATGGGAAAAAACACACCTAGGTACCACATCTAAGTTTCAATGTAACTAAATGACGACGTAAATGTGTGTTGAGCCGGAATGTAATATCGGTTCTCTCCCTGAACAATACCGAAATTCTAACTTAATGTCTTGGCTGACTGCGGGCTGGCGGGCTAGAAGCATGGGTGCACGTAAATCAATTCCGGAAACGAAGACACTGAGTACAGTGTTAGACGCTGGGATTGTGTCGAACGCCACACAAGGACAAGAAAAAGCCAAAGCACCCTTCCGAATCGACGCTTTCTTCGCTACCTCCGACCCCTGCAATCTCAACTCGTCACTGCTTCGCCCAGCAGTTGGAATCACCGGTGGCGCCAAAGTTCTGGCAAGTTTTCCTGAAGTTGCAGTTGCTGAACAGCAGCGGCTGGGCCCCGGCGATGCCGGCGCTGGCGACGCCGCTGCTGCAGTAGTGACGGCCGTCGTCGAACGTCATGTAGTTTCCGTTCTTGCTCCTGCAGGCCTGCTTGGTGGCGGCGTCGTTGAAGCTGCCGTCGGCCTGCTGGCAGAGGCAGAACGCGTAGGTGGCGCATGCCCAGCCCGTGGCGGGGAGGATGGCGACGAGGGCGACGAGCTAACACGCGGGAGGTGAGCATTTGGACTGCTCTAAGATGGAAAGGCTATGTCTTGATACTCACGCTGAGCTGCATCTTGAAGATGAGGGGATGAGGTCTGGGGTGTTTGCTGAGTATAGGTAGGTAAAGCGGTTGGTATGTGTCTGGATTCTTGAAATACGTCTCTTTACAGGAAGGGAGCGAACCTATATAGATTTCTTGGCATAGAAGAGACTAGGGTGCATACGTTCAGGGGTAACAAAAGGCGATAAGGAAAACCATTTTTTGCGGTAGTTGTTCCTATCGGATTCGTACCTACTCCCTAGCAATTGTGGTGATCTATTGTCGGCTACACCAGCCCAATCGAGCTGAGCTACGCGGCCTCGTAGTCAAGAAGAACAAGACCTAATTTTCTAGCATCCGTAATTGACGTGACCGTACCATGCATATAAAGAGCAGGCGCCTCATACCATTGCCGTGGCAACACCCCGACATTGAGCCCGATATCGTCCGCAACATTCTAAGACTACAAGTTGCTGGCGAGATTGGATGTAACACAGTCTCGTAGACTCGTACGCCAAGAACGACTACCGCTGGCGCTCTACAGTGGTTCTACTAGCTCAGGACTTTGGCCCGCAAGGAGCCGATCAAACCTGGGACCTAGGTAGGTTGACTCAATGCAATGGCTTTCCTACGTCTTTTTACAAAGTGACTCAATGTAATGTACCTTAACGGTAGCTACTAGGGAGCTAGAGCTATGGTCGGCTACACCCGCCTAATTGAGCCGAGCTACGGGGCCCGGAAAAGGAACAAGATGTCAGTCGTTGTATCCGTACGTGACTTGAGTCGTAACCACACACCTGTCTGGCCATACTGGCCACTCTCGTGAAAACAAGTGGGCTCTTTACGGTACTATTCTAATCCCCTTGCTAAGTTTCTCCTCACCCCTGTATTCTGTAAACCCCATCTTGGAGATGAGCGGCACCTTCCAAAATGCCGAGGATTCTGCCGACGAGGTCCCCCTCGCTTGGTTCCCACTGCTCTCGGACGGCCTGAGCGCCGTTCAATCTCCTTCGGTTCCCACGCATTATCAGACTTACGTTTGATTGGTTAGTTGAACGCGCACGCGCAGCGAGGGCTCCGCCGGTAGTCATGTTCTAGATTGACAAGGTCGAGAACACGTGGGTCGACGATGCCAAATTCGACTACATCATGCGCCGGTATATGATAGAGGGGCGGGCCAACGCTGGCAGGACCTGAAACTAGGGAAGTCTTCCAGTAAGCAGTTTGTTGCAAGGGCCGAACCATCGACAAAGCTGACTGACTTGGTGGAGAGCCACGTGGAAGAGGCCGGCTTCATCAATGTCTTCCACCAATGATCCAAAGTGCCGCTCGGGCCGTGACCCAAAGATCTCAGGTTGAAGGAATCGGTTTGCATAATCTCGTCCAGATACTCGACAGCGTCGAGGGGTTCTCGCTGGGGACGTTGCGGCGTGCTTGTGTGGAGCAAAGAGGACGCGTTGCTTCACGCTGCAGGAATTCGGACGGAGCTGAAGAGCGGCGTGCTGCCGTAGCTTGCCGCGCTGAAATCCGGAAGCCCCTCCGCATCAGCCCCGGAGGCCCCGGATGGTCGCCGGACATCCTCCGAGCCGAGGCCGCTAATCCGGCGGGGAACTGCGGGGTGGCGTCCGCTCCACGTGGCGCCCCTAGCCCGCCGGGGCCTTTTAGCGGCCCTCCAGCCACTCACGTCGCTGGAAAATCTCGAGTCTCCCCTTCCACCAACACCGGGCAGCACTCCGAGCAACCCCTGAACAGAACCCTCCGAACACTCGCGCGAGCAGCCCCCGAGAACCACCGAGAATGGACACCTCCTCCGGCCCGTCGTCGTCCTTCTCGGCGGCGCACTACTTCCCCGCCCGGCGCCGGGTCTGGCAGGCCTGCACCAACTGCCGCGCGCGCAAGACGCGGTGCGACGCCGCCAAGCCCAAGTGCAGCCTGTGCATGTCCCAGAACGTCGAGTGCGTCTACCGCGACTCGAACCAGCCGCGCATCGAGCAGAACACCCGGATCCTGCTGGAGCGGATCCAGATGCTCGAGGATCGGCTGTTTGCGTCTCCTGTATTTGCTTCACCTCAGCAGCAGCAGCAGCAGCAGCAGCCGGTGGTCAGTACACCGTCCCCGCAGGCAACGCGGCAACAGCAACAACCCGTGACCCCGGGGTCCGGGACGCATCCCGAGCCAAGCCAGCAGCAACAGTCGGACGGCACCGGACATGACAACGACGGGCAGATTCCCATCCCGCTGTCACACACGGCCAACGCGAACCACGTCTTCGAGTGGCCTATCGTGCGTCAGCTGCTCTCCGATGCGGAGCCATCGGCACTGCCCCCTCGGCCCACGATGCCGGGCTGCGTGCGCTCGACCGAGGCGACGGACATCTTTTTCCGCGAGTCTCCAGACCAATCGTCGTCATCCTGGCCACCGGAATCATGGCGCCTGTTCCGGGACCGCGGGCTCCCCGTCTCCGTCGACGCGGCCGATCGCTACCGCGAGGTCGTGCACGAGTACTTTGCCGAGGTGAACGCCTTCTTCCCCTTGCTGTCCCTCGAGGACGTCATGGCGACGCTGGAAGAAGTCGTCCGCCGGGAGAGGACAGCCTCGGACGAGGAGGCGATGCCCGTCGTGTCGCCTGCGAGGTACTGCCTGCTGCTGCTGGTGCTCTGCCTGGGTTGCTTCGTGTGCACGGGGGAGTACCGCATCTCGCTGGACGAGGTGGCCGGCCGGGATGGCGGGCAACATCCACAGTCACTCGGGTCTGGGTTCTTTCGGGATTGCCCCGGGATCGACGGGAGGTTGTGGGATAAAGCTAGGTTGCTTCTGGGGTTTATATCGTCTGAGACGACTCTTGAGGCGGCGCAGTGTACGATGTTGGCTGGGTAAGTCGACCCTATCAACATGATTTTCCCAGGACTGACCATAGAGTAGTCTGTACATGGGAGCGAACGGCCGAGTGGCCGACTCGTTTCACTGGGCACATGCCACGGCAGTCAAATGCGAGGCACTGGCACGGAGGTAAGTCGATATCTGTTATCTCAGCATCGTCTCGAGCTGACACCAACAAGAGCCGTGATCAGCACCGACGGGACAGACCGCTTCTCAGACGCCTTCCGGCGTCTCTTCTGGGTCTCCCTCATCTACGAAGGCGACTTCGTCTCGGAGATCTCCATCACCCTGCCGTCAGGCATAACGCGATACGAAGACGTGGTCCCCTATCCGGCGCCCGAGACCCCCAAGCACCGCCAGGAACACGCAGCAGCCTTCTCGTCATCAGCGACAGAGCAGGCTACGACCCCGACGACGACGTCCTTCTACCGCACCGAGGAGCTCGTCGCGTTCCAGGTCAGCACCAACGCGGCCATCCGGCGCTTCCTCAACCGCGTCAACAGCGTCGTCTACGACAGCAAGGACCAGTTCCGCATGACGCGCGCAAACTACGCCAACTGGCTGCTGCGCATCACCGAGGACCTGTGGTCGTACCACGGCGCGCTGTACCGGAACCTGCCGGACTTTCTCCTCACCAGCCAGCCTAGGAGGAGAGCGGGCGATCAGGAGAGCAGCGGCTCCCCGGCAACTCCGGGCATCATCAGGCTCGAGGAGCTGGGGAACAATCCGTGGAACGTGCTGCGGCTCAAGGGGAGGTACTACGCGGGGCAGTACATCATCCACCGGCCCTTTTTGGAGTACGTGCTGCTCAACGTCGAGCACTTCGAGACGCATCCTTGCAAGGAGGCGATACTGGACAGGTGTAGGATGTGTCTTGAGGGGTGCAGGGGATTCATCGACGTGTTTGACATTGACCCAGCCAACAGCGTCACGTGTCTGTTTGCCAGCGGCATGGTGTGAGTTCCTTCCCCGTCGTCGTCTTCGACGTTCAATATGCTGATGTTTCTACAGGACATTCACCATGGTTATTATTCTCAGAGTAGCGACCATGTGCCCCGTCTTCCGGGACATTCTGCCCGCCGACATCGAGCAGTCCGTGTTTGTCGGGACCAGGAACCTGCGGAGGTTCAGCATTAGCGTCAAGGAGTTTGAGTGGCATCTGGGCGTGTTGGACAGGTTGGAAGCATCTTGCAAAAATAGGATGGCAATGTGACAGGAAAATTGTTCTTTAGGATGGAGTTAGCTTGTTAGTGTACATAGTCGTGCCCTGAATTCAGATACCCAAATACGAATGATTCGGGCGGAGTATCAACCGATTCGATTTATCTATCAATGCCAACATAACTTTGTTGTTCTACGAAACCCAAACGCCGTTCTATGCATTATTCCCTCTCAGCCCACATGACATCGTTACGAAGCGGGAGCAGCAGCAGCAGTGCCGTTCGTCTGCGCAAGCTTCTTCGCCTTCTCCTCAGGCGACAGCTCAAACACGCCAACCCCAGAGACCGTCTCCTTGGGCTTCTCCCCGTCGCCCTCGACCACAGACTGAATCACCTTGCCCTCAAGCCTCTTGTCCCCAGGCGCCATGGGGGCGTACAGCTGCAGCAGCTCGTTCAGCCTCTCGCGCTGGCAGCAGTTCTCGTACTTCCAGCTCGCCGCCAGCTCGTCCAGCTCCTCGAACGTTTTGTCTCTAAAGTAGTCGGCCCACTCGGGGATCATGTACTCGGCCATCGTGATGCCGCGGATCCCGCGGAACACGTGCATGTGCATGCGCCACTGCCACGGGTACTTCTTGTTGTACTGCGCGGGGACGTTGTCCTCGAACCACTTGTGCAAGGGGCCGAAGAGCCCCGGCTGGAGGTGCGCGTCGTCGTAGGCCCAGCTGTCGACGGCGAGGTCGCGCTTCTTGCGGATCATGGGGCCGAGGAGCTTCAGCCAGGCCGAGTCCGGGGAGAGGTAGGTCATGCCCATTACGTTGACGTCCTTGTAGGCCCAGATACTCCAGGCTTGGGTGGGTTAGTAATGGGAGGTCGTCCGGGACGACGGGACGACTCACCGATGCCCTCGGAGGTGTAGATGGCCATTTGCCTGTCAAGCATGTCGTAGCGCTCTTCGTTGTGGACCTTCCAGTCGGGGTTGTACTCCTCGCGCTCGTAGATCGGACCGAACTCGCCTGCGAGAAAGAACGTCAGTGGACTTGAAAGTAGTTAAAGGGACGCCGACGAGCTTACCGTTCCAGATGGGCACGTTGTGCTCTTTCATAAACGCAACCTTGCGGTCATACATCTGCCGGATATACGCGTCCTGGTCCGCAGAACCCTGGTACCGACCAATCCGGTTCGGGAACCCGAAGCCGCAGTAGTCGTGGACAGCATACACCGAGTTGGGGAACACCTTGGTGAACCCCGAAAAGTCCATGCTGAAGGTGTTGCCCTCGAGGAAGAGGATGTGCTCCGGGTCGGCCTCGCGGATGGCCGGGACGATGCGGTCGTAGAAGGCCAGCAGGCGTGTCCACTCGACGTCGGCCGGCTCGTTGAGCGGGTTGTAGCCGGCCACCCACGGGTTGCCGCGGTAGCGCTTCGCGATGACCTGCCAGAGGTTGACGACGCGGTCCTGGAAGTGCTTGTGGTCCCAGAAGGCGGCGTAGCCGGTCGGGTTGTCCGAGTGCCAGTCCTGGTTCTGGCCGCCGGGGGCGGAGTGCAGGTCGAGGATGGTGTAGATGCCGAACTTGGAGCACTGCGTTTGGTGTCGCGTTAGCTCATATTTCTGCAGAGGCAGCCGAAGAAAGGGTTGGGTGGTTTTGAGAGGTACTCACGATCTCGATGGCGCGATCGAGGTGCTTGAAGCCCTCCTCCTTGATGACGAACGGGTTCATGTCGTCCTCGAAGTGGTGGTAGTTGAACGACAGGCGCACGCAGTTGAAGTTGACGGAAGCGAGGAACTCGGCGTCCTTGTCGGTGAAGAAGTACTCGAGGAACTTGTCGAAGAAGAAGTCGTACTTCTCCTGGCCGAGCACCTTGAGCAGCGCGGCGCGGATCTGGTGCTCGCGGCCGGGGAAGCCGTTCATGAAGTTCTCCATGAGCATCCAGCCGCCGAGGGCCGTCTGCGGAGAGGATAGTGGTTAGTACAGTCGCGGATGAAGGAAAGGATTCGGCTCCGTGATGAATGCGCTGCAAACTTACCCCGCGAAGGCGCACCGGGTTGCCGGCCGCATCGACGATGTCGGGGCCGGACGTTCTCAAGGTTCCTGTAGACATTATGGGCGTGCGATCGAGAGCTCAACCGGGCGTAAGAAGAGAGATGATTGCAGTAAGGAAAGCCGTCGTCAATCGTCGACCGACAGGATAGCTCCAGCTCCTAAATACGTGCAGAGTAAATCAGGTTGGAGAAACAAACAACCCCGAGCTTCGAGCTCTCCATCCAGTCGTCGCCGGGGTTGCGGGGTCACTTCGCATGCGTCCCACCATCCCCATGACGTCTGGAACCACTGTCCAGCGTGATTCGGAAGAGAGGAACTCGTGTCTCGTACATACGCGCTGCCGAGGCAAAGGGAAACGCGACCGCTTCCTGTCGGGGCAGAGTCGGACTCTCCCCCGAAACCAACAGTCCCGGCTAAAGTCCCCGCATAGAGAACCAAAGGACGGTAATAACAAGAAATGAAGGTTGCTAGAGTCTCTCTAGTTCAGCAAGACTCGACTAAGAAACGACGCTAGGGGCAAGATTTTGGATCCCCCGAAGTGACCCGCAGAAGTGTCGGGGGAAGAGTTTAGATGCCCCGACGAGTCATGATTCGTCAACTCGCAACAAAAAGGGGGGTGGTCTTTCTCCTAAAGGAGGAATGTGGATAGATCCAAAGACGTTTTCTCCACACGCATCTCCGACGCTACACAACTCCAGGAAAGTCTCGGCGTGGCTCTTGTTGCTGACTCTCGGCAACTCTTGTTTGCGCCCCTCAATCCTCCCACATTCACGGAACCACGCCGAGTCAGACGAGTGTTTGTCTTCAACCGTCCATCGCCTGTTTTCCCCACGGAAACGGGTTCCGAGTGATCAACTGTCTCGTCCCATGATGTCCTTCGTGTGGGGACCAACTTGACCTTTACCCCAGCCCCCGGATCGTCCCCCACTTGTTGCTTCTCCGCATCCCATCATCCGACTTGTCGACGACTTCGCCCCCCCTGGTCGGCTCTGTGTCTGTCTTCAGCCGGCAATAGTCTGACAGAGAGAAGCGTTCCCAGGTCTACGGTTCGGTCTCGGGACTGGAAGAGAAACAGGCTAAGGAGTCCCCGCGCCAATGGCGACATCTCCCGAACAACCTCGATAACCCCGAGCTGAGTGTGCAACTCCGCGTCATTGACACAACCAGACTTCCGGGAAAACACGCCGTTCACTGAGAATCGTGCCACATACGAGACAGGCGTATATAAGAACACGCGAGATCCCGACTCTCTGGTAACGGCTCTTCCAACTCTCCACCCCCTGAGTCAACTTCTCTCCTCCATCACTCCCTCCCACCCCTGGGATACTCGCATCCCAACGTCGTCTCTCGGGTCCTCTTCATCAACATCCATCACTATGGACTTCCTCCGCCAGCGCCTCCCCGCCCCCAGGCAGGACCAACAAGCCCGCCGCGCCCGCAAGCAGGGCGGCCCGGCCGCCGCCAGCGCGACCTACCAGCCGTCCCGCATCGCCCAGCTCGCCCGGGAGTCGCCGGCGTGGTACTCCTCCGCGGCCCGGCGGCGGCTGTACTTCCTCCTCTTCCCCGCGGCCGTCGTCTCGTACGCGACGAGCGGCTACGACGGGTCCATGATGAACTCGCTGCAGACGGTGTCGTACTTTGACGACTTCTTCGACAACCCGCGCGGCGCCGTGCTGGGGCTCATGAGCGCCGTCATGTCGCTCGGCAGCATCTGCTCGACGCCCATCGCGCCGTGGGTCGCGGACCGGTTCGGCAGACGATGGGGTATCACGGTGGGGAGCTGCATCATGATCGTCGGTGCTATTCTGCAGTGCGAGAGTACTGCGTTTGCTATGTTTGTTGTGAGCAGGTTTATTCTTGGGTTTGGGTTGTCGTTTGCGACTACGTCGGCACCGAGTCTGGTCAGTGAGCTCTCGCATCCGAAGGACCGCGTGACTATCACGGCTATCTGCAACACCTGGTATGTCCTCTGATATCCCCTGATGAGTTGTTGAATGTAGGTGTTCGGAGATCTGGCTAACATCTGATGCCTCCACAGCTGGTACATCGGAAGCATCTGCGCAGCGTGGATCACCTTCGGCACCCGCACGATTCCGAGCACATGGTCCTGGAGAATTCCATCTCTGCTACAAATGGCCCCCAGTGTTGTCCAGCTCGCTGCTGTTTGGTTCCTCCCGGAGTCTCCACGATGGCTCATCTCCAAAGACCGCGATGAAGAGGCGCTCAAGGCGCTGAAGCGATACCACGGCGAGGGCGAGGAGACGGAGCTGGTCAGGCTGGAGTACGAAGAGATCAGGAACGCCATCGACAACGAGAAGAGTGAGACATTACAACACTGTGACCCGGGGAACAAACATCTGACAAAATACCGCAGGACTCGGCGCAACTACCTGGAAGTCCATGGTCCAGACGAAGGGCAACCGCTACCGCATGTTCCTCGTCGTTTGTAAGCACATTCAATCCCAGATAACTTGAAATCATTGCTGACCGTCCAAGGCATGGGTTTCATGTCCCAGTGGTCCGGCAACGGGCTGATCGCCTACTACCTCTCCCGCATCATGGACACGGTCGGCATCACGGACAAGACCACGCAGGCGCTCGTCAACGGGCTGCTAAACATCTGGAACTTCGGCCTCGCCCTCACGACGGCCTTTTTCGTCGAGCGCGTCGGCCGCCGCCCGCTCTTCCGCATCTCCACGATCGGCATGCTCACCGTCTTCATCGGCTGGACCATCGCGTCGGCGCGCTTCGCCGAGACCAACGCGAGCTCCGCGGGCATCGCCGTCTTGGCGCTCATCTTCCTGTACCAGGTCTTCTACTGCATCGCCTTCTCGCCGCTGCCGGTGGCCTACTCGGTCGAGATCCTGCCGTTCAGCATCCGTGCCAAGGGCATGGCGACGTATGTTTTTGCTACTAAGGCTGCTGTTTTCGTGAACCAGTACGTCAACCCAATCGGCATCCAGAACATCGGGTGGCGGTTCTACATCGTGTACGTCGCCATCCTAGCCGTCGAGAGCTTCGTCGCGTACGGCTGGTTCCTCGAGACCAAGGGCAAGGCGCTGGAGGAGATTGCCGTCATCTTTGACGGCGAGGATGCGAATGTCCGGATGAACGAGTCGGGGAAGGGGGAGGGTCCGGATGATGTCGAGGAGACGGAGCATGCCACTAGCAAGGTTTGATTGAGCGTCGTGGAAGACGTTTTGCCAAGTTCCCTGGCTCCAGCGATTAGACCTATACAAGTAGGTAGGTGATAGTCTGCAGCAATTAAGCCGTCTTTATCTGTTCACTTGGATATTTCTCCCGATGGCTACCCACGAGTGCACGATTTGAGTCAAAGACTCCTGGAATATTCACGTCATCAACTGTATACTATTTTGGCTGTCTTACACGACTGTGTGCAGTTGCAAAGCCAAAAGGTTGCTGGCTTCGTGGGCCTGTGTGTCGTCCAAAGTTCAAGGTTTGGGGCGGCTCAACTCGGGCCCTCGTATCCGACACAACCCAACATCGTAAGCCTCTCAATCGACCCCAACCGCACGATCAACCAGCACCGAAAAAAGTAGAAAACAACCAAAAAGACATACAACACCAGGTATTCGCTGGTCGTCACCGACCCAACTACTAATCCGGCCCTTATTGGCTTATCTATGGGAGAGCGGACGGGATCCCGAGTTTTCCAATAGGTATGGTCGTATGTGGCGATTTCAATTCCGGACGCTCCTCATGACGGGTACCGCGCCGGGGGCTCGGGCCGGACAGGTGCGTCCACGGCGCGATGAGTCTAGGGCCCGGTCGCTCTGGGGCCTTCGTGGTCCGGACCTCCCGTTACCAATCTCGGGGGGCTCGAAGGTGATACTTGTTGCGATGGTGCTTGGATGATGCGTCAGGGGAGGGCTTCTTCACGTTCATGACTGTCGTCCGCCGATAGAGGAAGTCTATTGACGTGTAGCCCAAGTCCTCTCTGCGGATGCTTGGTCGTTTGTTGGTGAGTCTTGGCCTGTGAGATCCGGGGGACTAGGTGCTTATGTCTACTGTATGTATCCAGGACACCGGGAGAGACTGAAGATTTGCCCGAAAAAGGCAGCCGCCCGGGATTGAGACATCCTTCCGGCCCAGATCATGCAGCAGTCCCGCCTGGCCTCACCCGGTGGGCTACGCGGTCTGAGATCCTCAGTTTCGGCCTCTGGGCAGGTCATCATCGCTTGGGAAAGTCACCTCCCCCCCCCCCCCCCCGAGCCGGTTTCGCTGACGATTTGTCCTGTCCAGCGCCGACCAGGCCACGAGCTCGACCAAGAGGAGCACCATCGCCGCCTATGCTGGATCCATCGGCCAGCTGGGTGGAACCATCTCGGCCCTCGTGTCTCCGTCCAAGGACGGGCCCCAGTACTCCCCTGGTATCTCGACTTGCATCGCGTTCCAAGTCATGAGCATAATCACCGTCGTCAACATGTGGGCCTGCTGCGCGTACCTACAAGAAGAAATAGCGCGAGCTTGGGAAGTAAGACCATCTCCGCAATCTGCCATGGGAGGAACAGGACAAGCTCGGGGAGCGCCACCTCGACTTCCGCTACACGCTCAATTTGAGCAGGAGACCTTCTTCAATCAAATCTTTGGACGTTGAAAGTTAGGAGCTATGGTAGTCGTGTAATTGAATCAGGCACAATTTGACCAGAGGTAGAGTCGTGTTCAAGTCATCACTGGATCAGGGGCTGACTCCTCGACTTACCTCGTCGGTATCTGCTGAGACCTAAGAAGAGTTCAAAGAGAGATGCTTTGCTTTTGAATTTGTTGATGTGCTTCTCATCTTAGTAAGCCATAAGCAAATCGGGATGGAAGTAGCGATCCAGGCGACCTGACATGCCTCTGGATCATTGGAACGACGCAGGTATGAGTGACTAGCGCGATCGTTTATTTATTCTTGGTTGGTCATGGTGAGAGGCTTGTGAGCGTATTCCGGCCCCTTTTCAATGTGGAAAAATGCTTAGAGATTAACAACGGCCTAGCAGCAAACACAGAAAAGGTCACAAGCCCTATACACCCAACTCAACCGAATCTTAGTCTCCAGATAATGCCACACTGTCAACTTAAGGCTCCTTGACAGGACGCTCTTGGTGAAAGAATCTAAGTAGTGAAGCGACGATATCAATTTGACCCCGTGTTCCCTTCCAAGTAACTCCTAGCACTGTCTACCTATTAGTAATTCTAAGGGATGTACACTAGGGAAGGCCTTATCCTTCGTTAGGTTGTGTACCTCTTCTAGGCTAAGGTAGTTCTTTGAAAAGAACCACTTGCTGATTTTTGTCATCTCGTCCCATTCTTCAACATCTGACCAGGAATATATGTCCCACATGTCTTCTACAAGTCTCTTGGGATCTGCCTTAGCCTCTTCAATAAAATAAGAAATCAGCCTCACACCGCCATGGCCACTCCACGCTGCCCCCAACACACTTCGAGTCCACTTGATGTTGACATCCGCACCATGCTCGATAAGAAGCTTCGCAACGTCTAAAGAGCCAAAATAGGCAGCAGTCATAAGGGGGGGTTGGTAAATGCCTCCAATGCACAGATCCACAGTCGCCCCAGCGTTGATCAAAATTTCTGCCATTTCCCGCCAGTCATCCATTGCGGCAGCCCCTAGGGCAGAATCGTAGGAGTCCGAACTAATTGCATCAGGGAGGGCACCATGCTGAAGTAGAAGTTTGGCTGTTTCAAGACTTTTTCTAGATACCGCTTGATATAACGGTGGGTGCTTTGTATTGGCATTGGGATCGGCCCCATGCACTAGAAGCTTTTGCACAGCAGTCTTCTGGTCATTTGAAACAGCCTCATTCAAGGCACTGGTCTTCGAGGGCAGAATTCTGTTCGGGTCGCTTCCCAATGCAATGAGTGAGACACACAGTTTAGCGCGTCCATACTTTGCAGCCAGCGAGAGAGTGTCAAGCCCATCTTGGTGAAGCTCTTCCAGGCAGAGTTCGAGACAGCGCTTTGCCCAGTCTACCTCATCGAGATCAATGCCAAGAACCGCTATCCCGAATGCTGGGTTTTTGGCAGGCATCAAGTCTCTTGCCGTAAAAGGCTTAAAGCCGTGGCGACTGAAGTGATATATGTATTGTTGAGAGGCCATATATTCCGACCATCTTTGGTACTCCGGAGTTGAGTGGCCTGGAATATCTGCGGAGATCATGAATCGTTTTAAGGGTCCCGAGATCTGTTTGTTCCCACCAGGCATACCTTGTATGTCGCTGATGTGAAATACCCAGCGTTGTGAAACGTAGTACTCAAGAGAGCCCACTGGACCAGGCTCCCATACGATGCTGCCATCATCTTTTGCGGTCTTGTGGCTCACTCCAGCTGAATCACGAGATCTTTTGGTTTCAGAACCCTGATAGGATTCGACAAGTACCAACAGCAAAAGTTGTGCAACCTCAACTCGGGCATCGTTGTTGGTCAATGCGGTGTGCTTCTCGACGAAGTATTCTTGGACGGATGCGTGGGGAAAGGTCCATTTGCCCTGATTGTCCTTGATGATTAGATGACGGCAGATACTCTCTAGTGCCTGCTCCGATAGTCTGAGGTCCCTCGTGCGCAAGACCAAGTCATCGTGCTCGTAGGCCGAATGCAGTTGTACTGCCGACAGAAGTTGCTCCGTGGAAAGTGGATAATGCGTATGCATGACCCATTTCACAGCTCGCCGTAGATAGATCTCGTCGTAGGATCCAGGCTCTGCATACAACTCGTCATATGCTGCTGTAAGATCTTTGGGAAGTCGCCCGAGTCGACTTTCAACTTCCTGGGGGGAATCACACTCAAGGAGGTGCTCAATTTGTAGGAACGCCCACCTAAACCTGTTGAAACTGTAAGCATTGTTCTTGGACTGCGAGAGGAGTCTTGTATGGGAGCAACACATACATTCCCTGGGCATCCTCGCTGATCTTTCTAATGACCTTGATCCTCACTGGCTCAAATCTCCAGCGGCAATCGATTCCCTTGGTCCTCTTTCCAACGAAGGTTTTGATATCCAGTTGGTTCTGTTCAGCAATGTCTATATGCACAGGTTTGTTGTTGGCTTTGTAGACCTCATCAGAGATGTCTGACGTGAGTCGACTCGATATGAATATCTTGACAGGTCGTTCAGAAGTATTGACAAGGTGCACAAAGAAGCTGACAATCTCCTGCATGTGCTGTGATTTCAACTCGTCCAAAGAATCAAGCACGAGGGTAGTCCGTGGTAGCGTGTTGATGAGTGTCGATATCTTATCTCGACAAATGTCTGGGGTAAAGGCCTCTTGTGACATTTCCATCTTTTCGCATAGACTGGCTAGGTCATGGAATATCCTATTTGAGTAGTGCGGCACTTGAGCTAGCTGTCGTAAGAAGCTTCGAAGGATGTTGGTTACTGGGTCGTCTGTGATGGCTGGGTTGTTCTTGCTGTAATAGAAAAATGCGAAGCCATCATCAATCTTGCTGTCAACGACTTCCACTTTGCCCTGGTTGTTCTGCTTTACTTGGTAACGCTCGACCATAGTCGATGTAAGTACCGATTTTCCGGCACCAACTATCAAGTGTTAGCATGTAACATATAGTTGAAACAATATGATCAGGTAACATACTCTTTCCGGTGAGCCATAGAATGTCAGATGAGCTCGTGGTTTCCCATCTACGAAAGTCTTGATGTTGTAATACCCACTCGCCTATCCCCGGAGCCCTTTGAACTGTCATTGCCCTGTGTTGATCCCCAACATGGATCTGGCAAATAAAACCAAGTATTCGCAAAAGCTTGTTGTGTTCCATCTCTGTGAGCATCTTTGTAACTTTTTCATCGGTGTATCGCAGTGGTTTTTCCAGTCGCTCAAGAAGCCACAGATGGGTGCTCTTGACGTGGCAGGCTGCTACAGCGTTCAACAAGCTCTGCTCAGCGTCTTGGAGCTGGCTCAGCTTTTCCGTCGTCTTCTGGGGGTCCCATAAGGCTTGGAGGAACTGACTCACAGCTATGCCGTCCCGGAACTGCGTTGTCGCATAATCCAGAAGCTCAAGCGCTTTTTGGTATGTGTCGATGAGGGCTTTGCGCAAGTCCTTAGCACAAGCATCAAGATCGTTGGTTCCTGATTGCAAGAAGACCTCTTCGTAAATCGCACCGCTATTCACGATGCGCAAAACCCTATCAGCACATCCAAATATGGCAGTGAGACCTTCGCATCCACTAGCTTGTGCCTGTATTATCTGGTCAGATGGTGAAAACAGAAGCCATAGATATTGACCTTTCATTGAGTAGTACTTTGAGAGCCGACCAAACGACTGACCCCGGGGCAGGTGCAAACTGTATGCCAATATCGACGACGCTAGATATCAGACGAATGACGCGAGTCGCGCTGTCTCTCCAGAGTACCTCTTTGTCTCCGATTTTGATCTTGGCCGAATGATCCTTGAAACCCTCTTCGCGGCGTCGCACGAGGCCTATCAGCTGTTCAACCGGGTTGCCATCCATAGAAGGCACATTCGCGGAGATGGAATTCTTGTGTTCTTCGTCAAGACCCTGAAAAGCCTCTGCTCAAAGATCCGGTACTCGCCGCTCGTCAAGGGAGGGCTGCGCGTCCGGCGAGAGTTGCCCGTCCGGCGAGGGCGGATCGTGGGTTTGAAGAGAAAGCTCGTTCCTATCAGGCGATGCTGCAGTGTCGGGGGAATTGGTAACAGCCGGTGAGGCTTTCCCCGGAATGCTGACGGTCGGAGGTGATAGATTAGACTGATCTGGCCTTGTTTGCGGACCTTGGGCATGAGCTGGGCGAGGGTTTGGAGTGTCCAAGCTGGAGGATCGAGCTTTGGATGATTGCTTGAAGCATGACGATAGAATATCAAGGCAGCCGGAGCGGCTCTGCTCTGTCTGCCCAGATCGCCCCATATTGCGGCAAAACTACCAAATTTCTGTTGAGCGAGAGTGACTATGATCAGGGCAAAAGCGGGACACTTACCACTATCCTAAATCAGAGGCATAGGCTTCTAACAATGTCGAAGAGATGGTATGAAGAAACGAGATAGAATACGCCAGTGTAGACGGGGAAAACGAAATGTTCCATGAGCGGCGGGGCGATTGCATCTTTCAGCCCTTAGTGCAGGCAACAGAAATAAGCAATGATCAGCGTCAAGGGAGAGAAACAACGCGCGGTGAGATTTAGGACTCTCCGGCGGTTGGGCAGCATTTGTCCTACTCAGAAGTTGCTATTGGACAAAGTCCGTAATGTCTTACCTTCCAGCCAGCCATCCTGTGTTATGGGCTGTGTCACTTTGGTTGGCGCGTGTTGTGTCTACGCACGATGGATGCTAGCACTTAAATGCAGCCAAGCAATGAGTGGACAGCTTGTTGTTACCTCAACTGCCAGTAATAACGCGCGGGTGTGGCGGGCGTGTGAGCTAAGTCGACCTGTCTTCGAGCAGACGAGCGAATTATCTCAGGTAGTGTAAAAGCGTATAAAGTAAAGGGGCACTAGCTGCTGAACATAGGTAACACATCACGCGTGTCACTGTCCATATGACGGTCTTGAGCCGTACGGCTAGGTATTGCCGCCGGTTACAGTATGCCGCCCTCAGTAGGTGCCTCCTTCATGTTACGGGAGATTGGATGGGCTCCCGATTTCTCCAATTGGTGGTGTTGCATGCGGGGGGCTGTAGCATATCCCGCAAAAGACGGGCGGATTGGGACTTCGTTCGGGCCCGGGTCTCTTGAGTTGTAACGCCGTCCGGCCCCGCCCGCGGATTCCGCCAGGTGGGGCCGTCGGTTTCGGCTGGTGAGTAGATCACCGGCTCACAAGAAACTCACTCCCAAATGCCCCCTAATAATTGTGCTGTCGTGTCTGGCTAGTCTTTTGAGTGATAATTCGATAGTACCTGGTCATCTCGAGATCGAAGTGGCTCTTAGTAAGAACACCACGAGGAAACGTCGTCATTGGTGGATCTCGAAACCCGCTCCGCTCACAGTCGGAATAGCCTACTGGGAACACACGGGATACCCGGTTTGGGGGTATAAGTGTGTTAAATCTGGTCAGATAAGAAGGGCTACACAGCCTGGACCCGGTCAGCTTTTCTTTACCCCGCCAGATAACCTCCTGCCAGCGACCTCCAACCTCCAATGCGATGTTGCCGCTCGAGAAGATGGAAGAGCGAAAAGTGTCTCTAACCTGGATCTTGCCGGTGCTCGCCGTCCTTTTGGTAAGTCTCGAGTAGAACTATGGGTAGTTCATAGCCTCTGACGTTACTCAGCTTGCTGCATACCAACTCTCCTACTGCGTCTACCACATCTTCCTCAACCCCCTCCGAACCATCCCCGGCCCCATCCTCTACTCGATATCCTACATCCCCTACGCCCGCCTCTACATCTCCGGCCAAGCCCACAGACGCATCTTAACCCTCCACCAACACTATGGACCCATCGTTCGCGTCGGGCCGAACCACATCTCCATCAACCACCCAGACGGCATGCACCAAGTCCGCGGCCACCGCAAGGCCAACGAGGCCGAGAACCCCAAGGAAGTGCTCCACTCCCTGCCCAACAGGGACAACATCGTCGGCTCCGCGCGCGAGGACCACCGGCGCTTCCGCCGCGCCCTGGCGCACGGGTTCTCGGCGCAGGCGATGCTGGCGCAGCAGCCCATCATCCAGTCGTACGTCGACAAGCTCATGACCAAGCTCCACGAGGAATCTCAAAACGAGGAAAAGGCGGTGAACGTGGAGCGCTGGTTCAACTTCGCGACGTTTGATGTAGTGGGTGACCTGGCCTTCGGCGAGCCGTTTGGGTGTCTTGACGACGGGACGTATCACCCCTGGGTCGAGCTCGTGTTCCAGAGCATCAAGAACATGGCGTTTATTGCTAGCAGCAGGCGCCTCAGCTGGATCGGACCTCTGCTGCTGATGACGATGCTACCCCGCGGTCTGGCGGATAAGCTTGCCATGAATAAGCAGTTGTCGAGGGAGAAGGTGCGGAAGAGGTTGGCTCTGGGGACGGCACGGCCTGACTTCGTTGATGCGATGGTGCGCAAGTCCGAGTCTGCTGGCGGTGTAAGTTCTCATCGGGAAATTTTTGCAAATTTGAGACAAAGCTGATTGTTTCGAAAAGGCCATGACTTTTGAAGAAATCGCCTCCCACGCTTTCATCCTCATCGTTGCCGGCTCCGAGACCACGGCCACGCTGCTGACGGCAGCGACATACTTCCTGGCCACGAACCCGGGTTCCTTGGTGAAACTCACCGAGGAAATACGCTCCTCGTTCAAGACGGAAGACCAGATCGACATGAATAGTGTCCAGAATCTCTCGTACCTGCTGGCTGTCTTAGATGAGAGCATGCGTTTGTACCCCCCGGCCCCGGCCTCCAGCCCGCGCATGGCGAGGGAAGGGGGAGACACGATTCTGGGACGATATATTCCCGAAGGCGTAAGTACGAGACTCGATGACCCGTGGTTCATGGTCTGTTTCAGGATTGCGCTAACTTGTTGGTTTGGCTTCAAAGACTGCCCTGGATGTCTGGCAGTGGGCCGTCTTCAACAACCCCGAACACTTCACGACACCCGAGGCCTTTGTGCCCGAGCGGTGGCTTGGCGACGAGCGCTTCGCGAATGATGCGAAGCAGGCTTTCCAGCCCTTTTCAGTTGGTCCGAGAAACTGCCTCGGAAAGAAGTGAGTACCCTTATATCCGTATTTACCCTCCAGGTTACTTGAGGATCATCTTCTGGAGGCAACTAACGAAGAACCCACAGTCTCGCCTACGCCGAGATGCGACTCATCCTGGCAAGACTGGTCTGGAACTTTGATATCCGCCTCGCAGATGATAGTCTGAACTGGGCCAACGAGAGCGAGGTTTACGTCCTGTGGCAGAAGGGGCCCGTTAACGTGTACCTGACGCCTCGGGCTTGAACCATCGATTCGTTGCCAACTTAGGTTCCTCTGGTATTGACGTCTTAAGAGGCGGTCTCTGGTTCTAGAATTCGCTCCTTGACAGGTCTCATCTGTCACAACCTACTCAGAGCACAAAGCAATCGATAGCCAGGGTGAGATGAAGTGTCAGGTCTACCTCTGAAAGGAAAGGCTAGAGAAGAACAGCTATATATAGCTGTGAGGGATGCTGTGTTACGTAGAGAGGCCGTGACTGAAAATTGAGCTTCCTTGTGACATCATCCAAACCGTTTACAACGTTCACATTCTCGATGGACCAGGCCATGGACACAGGCTTGAAAAGACTCCACTGTCGTAAACATTAAAACATTATGTCTTCCGCAGTCCCTATCTAGGCAACCTCGATAATAACACGGTCATATCTCGTCAGAGGAAACTCGCCATCATCCGTAACTTCCAGGATGACGGAAATACTCTGTCCACTCACTGCATCCCCAGGCACCTTCACAGTAGCTTCGCTCTTAGCGTCAGAGACCACTTCAACAGCCCCAGGGTAGGTTCCCTCCTCTTGGTACTGCCACCACTTCACAGCAAGCTGATCTCCATCCGGATCGCTCGCCTCCGCCTGCAGCTCGACGCTAGATCCAGCAGCGGCCTTTTTCTTCTTGGAACCTTTAACAGTCACCACCGGCGCGTGGTTGCCCTCTTCATAGTCCGCGGTCAGCGTCCACTTCATTCTCGCCGCAAAATCGTTCTGCGCGGCCGCAATCCAGCGATCCGTCGAGTAATTCTCCACCACGCTCCCGTTGCGCGCCGTCTCTCCGTCAACGAGCACCCAGAGGTCCGGACTCGTGCTGTTCTGCTTTCTGCGTCCGCCCCAGCCACCCAGCAGGGGATTCTCAGGGTCCTCGAGGCCCGTCCGCAGCAGCGGGTTGAACGCGACGTTGTCGCCCTCGGACAAGAAGTCGTACTCCTCCATCGGCTTGCACCACCCGCCGGGCGCCTTCTCCGGGTCGCCGAAGACGTCGAGCTGGTCGCCCCCGCCGATGGTCGTCTGCCCGTCGAGCCACGAGCGGTACAGGCTGCCCAGCGGGCCGGTCTGGACGTGGGCTTTCGTCCAGGCGCCGAGGAAGTACTCGTTGTCGTCGGGCAGGCCGCGGACGTTGCCGAGCCCCCTGTTGCAGTTGAAGCCCCAGGTGTCGTAGGCCGCGGACAGCTCCTCGACGCGCAGGGCGGGCCAGTTGGGCGCGATGTAGTCGTTGTAGGTGTCGTCCTGGAACCCGCTGGCGAGGATCACTGCCTTCTTTGAGATGTGCTGCTTGAGGGTTTCCCAGTTGCACGACGAGCCGTGCGTGTCCTCAAGGGACTTGAGCGCGCGCGCGATGGTGTTGGTGCCGCCCCAGGCCTGGAGGTACAGGGTGCGCTCGTCGTCGTCGAGGAGCAGGTCCTTGATGAGGTCCGACCCGGGCGTGTCCTTGGCCATCTCGCCCTCGAAGACGACGTTGCCGATGCGCGTGACGGCGAGGAGGGCCTCCGGCGTGGGATAGTCCGGGTCGTGGCGCTGCAGGTTGGGGTAGACCTCGGCGTAGGCGCGGAGGAGGTGGTCCTCGATGGTGGTCGTGCCGGTGGGGCGCCACGAGGTCTGGGAGGTGTTGTACTCGCGGCCGGGCAGGAAGAAGCGCGTGCCGTTGCCGTCGCCCTCCCAGTGGAACTTGCTGGAGGTGTAGATGAGGCCCTGGTTGTCGAGGTCGTTGGCGTAGAGGATGTAGCGCACGAGCGAGGCCAGGTCGTCGGACTCCATGTCGGTGGTGACGACTGTGCGGATCTTGGAGGGCTTGCTGGCACGGCGGACGACGCCGGCCAGGGCACCCGAGGCCAAGAGGCCGTTGAGCAGCAGTTGCGAGAGAAGCATATTGGCTGACGAGGGTGCTGCGACGTGGAAGAGTGAATCTGGATGGTTAGACGGCCATGCTTTATATACCGATTCTCGTCGTTACTTGACGGTGGTTAACCTTCTCAATTTGGCCGTCTTTTACGACAGGTTGGGGTTACTACATGACTCGGCAACTCATTTCGGCAGCCGGTGCCGGCACTGGTAAGTGACAATGCGGAGGTTGGCCATGCAGATCGTCCAAATCTGGGGAAAAAAGCCCGGGGAAATGCTATCGTCATTGGTGAGCTGCAAGCGAGCGGATTTTGTCGGTCGTGGGGTACCGCTGGCGCCAATGGCCTCGGGTTTTCCGAGAAAAAGCCCTCTTGAATAGGAAGCCGCACGCATTTCCCCGCTAACGGGTCTTGCTCTGACAAATTGGTGGTGAGTGTCGTCTTTCGCAAAGGGGAAGTCGGAGGCACTCCTATCCACTTGCAATAGTAGCAGCCCTAAGCCCTAGATGTTCATCGGCGGGGTGCAGATGGGCATCGCTGGTCGTGGAAATAAAGTGGCGGTGATAATGTTAAGGTTAATTCTTCCTTCCTTCCAAAGGTTCTAGGCCAAGACAAACCCGTCGGGCCGTAGACTGGGCGCTGAAGGTTCCTAGGGCAAGATACTCCACCTCTTGGCTTCGGCAAGTACTTAAGTACCCAAGTACCATGCCGATGGACGGAGGTTGCCATTGATATCAATCACCTCGCCTACCTAGACCTCGAGCTTCATTCCGGGATCGAAGAGTGATCCGTTGTTTTAAGCTATTACCCCAAGCCATCAGTGTCCTCAGCATCATCAAAACTCGTAGCCGTCGTGCGAAGTCCCATTCAATAGGTCGATTTCAGCAATGTGTGTCCGTGTCTATGCGAAATTTCTCAACCCTCCATGCCATCCAGAGATCCCTTCTCTGGTATGCAGACTCTGCCAAAATGCCAAACCTCGGGAAGCGGAGTCATCGCGACCGATTCGCTCCTCAGATCCAAACCAATGACAATGTTGAATCCAAATGCCCTCAAACCTCGCCGTCGTTGACAGCAACCTCGGCCTTGACAGCGTCACCCTCCTCTTCCTCCTGCTTGGGAGCGGTCTCCGGGGCCTCGCCCTCCTCATCATCCTCCTCCTTCGGAACCATAGCCTCGGACTTGGCCTTGGTCGCTCTGGGCTTCTTCTTGGTGGGCGTCTCGAGCGCGTCCTCGTCGCCCTCGTCGGCGGGCTGCTTCTTCTTGCGGCTGACGGGGGTCTTCCTGGCGCGCGGGGTCTTAGGGGTTCCGTCGCCGCCGTCCTCGGCCGCGCCACCGGCGAACCAGCTGTGCTTGTTGGTGGCCTGGCGGATGCGCTCGCTGGCACTCTTGGCATTGGTAGCGCCGACGGCCGCGGCGATCTTCTCCAGGTCCCAGGACGCGGGGCGCGGCATGTTCTGCAGGATGGCGAGCATGAGCTTGATCTCGTTGTCGTTGCAGTTGTGGCTGGGGGCAGCGTCGCCGTTGGCGGTAGCGGTGGCCTTCTTGGGGGGCATCGTGGATGTTGTGGAAGAGTAGGCTGACGAAGGGGGAGGTTAGCTGGTGATTACAGCAAAAGACGAAGCGTCGGTAATGGTACTTGCCGAGATATGGAATTTTTGGTAGAAGCGGTACTGTGGAAAGAGCTGCTTGGTGGCAAGAACCGAGTTTGGTGATGCAGTGGGATGGTGTAGAGGGATGAAGAAGCAGCTGTGTGGGTTGATGAGAGGAGAGGATGGCAAGGACCCGCGGTCAATGGTCCAATTTATCGGGAGGAAAGAACGGACTGTGACTGGGATGGAAGCTGCAGGTTCTTGTCTCGGACGGAAAGAGCAAGTTCTGGAAGGCCAAGGCAGGTACGTCCACAGTGCAGAGATTTCTGGGAGGAAGGCAGGCAGGTGCAAGAGACCATGGAAGGCAGGTGCGCCTGCAATGGAAATCTGCCTCACCAACAGCCATCACCAAAAGAATACTGGAACCACGAAGAAACTGCCAATGAGAAAAATGACATTTCTGGCATCTTCAGGTGAGAGACATTGTCCAAATCCATGTTGGTAGTCAAAGAACTGCCTGTTTAGGCAGTGAGCATTGGTCAAATCTCGTTCTTTCTTACGTCCCATCTGTTTCTTAGGATAACTTTCTCGAGGCGATGTCCAAGTTCTGCGCCAATCCAAAAGAACTTTTCCACGCAACCTACAATACGAATTATTGACCATAACTGGGACCCGGTTGCACGCAGGTTCTACGAGGCCACAACTGAAACAGATTGCACCTTCAACTCTGGAGTGGACGATCCTGGTCGACACCATTTGCCCTTGTACCACTTCGCCGACATTGATCATGATGGCATCCGGAGGTTCTCCCCCTATTCCTCTCGCTCGGCCTTGACCAGCCGTTGGGTTGCCGTCTCAGTCTTGTGGAATCGCCACGGCTTGATCTTCCTCTCGAACAACTCGTCCAACTCGGCAGCGGAGCGACTGTCATCAGTCAGCAAACTTTTCATTCTCTTTGGCAAGGATTTCAAGCGGAGAGGGTACTCACCCTGCGACTTCGGGGATCAGGAACCACATGCCCAGCACGAACGGGGCGCCGACGCCCGCGTAGAAGAAGCCCGTCTTGAAGCCCCAGTTCCACCTGTTGGCGTTGACCATGTACGGCATCAGGACGGACATGATCAGCCCCGCGAACGAGTTGGCTGACGCTGCGAAGCCGGACGTGTAGGGACGGAGACGTTGGGACGAGATCTCGCCGATGAAGCCCCATCCGGCGGCACCGTTGGCGGCGATACCGACGTCTGGAAGACGGTAAGTCAGCGAATGGTTCGACAGAAATATGGACCTAAGTTCGGAAGCTGACTTACTCCATAGAGATGCAAACAAGACAAAGATGTAGGTGGTCGCATTCACCTGGGGCGCCACGCCGAGAATACCGACCACCAGGCAGGTAACCCACATGAGCGTCGTCGCAAGACAAGCCATGAGCCGACGTCCAAGCTTGTCAACGAGGAGCACCGCCGCGAGGACTGTGACAATTTGGAGCGATGTGGTGATGGCTTTGATGGCGAAGGGGTCCTGCAATCCCGCCTGCTGGAAAAAGTACGTGCCAAAGGTGCCAAAGAGCGCGAGACCCGTGAATTGCTGTGCGACGACGGTCCACAGTGCCGTCAGCGTGCGTCGGCCGTCAGTACCGCGGAAGATGTTGGTCCAAGACTCCTTGCGCTGCTCCGAGGCGATGGTACGCTCGTGCTCGAGGTTCAGCGTGATGAGGCTGTACTGGTGGTCTACGTCGTAGCCCTCGACGCCTCGATGGAGCCAGCGCAGACACTCCTTGGCTTTCTGCTCCCGTCCGACGGTCGCGAGCCAGACGGGGGACTCGGGGAGGCAGACGTAGATGACAATCATCAAACCAACCTGACCCCATTGGGTGTACACGGGCGTGAGCCAGTTATACGGTGCCCTCCGGCTCATGCTCTGCAGCGCGACATGGGTGAGAAAGGATCCCAGCGTCCACCAGAAGCTGTAGCACATGAGAAGACCACCGCGGATCCTGGGCGGCGCGATCTCGCTGATGTAGCCGAGGGTGACGGCTTGGAGGCAGCCAACACCATAGCCGGCAAGCATTTTGGCGACGAGCCAGACGCCCCAATTCCGGGCCAGGGTCTCGGCCAGCACGCTCGTGAGCAGCACAAACCACAACCAGTACATGGCGATCTTCCGGCCGAGCCGTGCGCTGACGAAGGAGATGGTCAGCTGGCCGATAATCTGTCCGATGCTCATGCAGGCACCCCAGGCGCTGATGATGGGGGAGTCGATGAACTTCGCGCCGGCCGCATTCCGAGTCGTTGCAAACTGCTCGACGAAGCCCTTGTTTGCAATGATACTGGCGCTCATTCTGGATTGCAGCAGGTCAGCATCATGCCATCCACAGACAGAAAGACCGAACGAGGGCTCTTACGCTACTTGGTATCCGTCGGTAGCGGCACTAACGGCGGCCATGAAGCACACGAAACTGACGAGCTTGAACTTCTTGACCGTCTGCCATAGCGTCAGGGTCTCGTATCCGGATGTGATCTGACCCTGGGCGAGGGCTTCGGAGACGATCTCGGCAGGCTTCATCGGCCCGGTCTCGACGCGGTCCAGGTGGTCGGCATCGCTGTTGGGGACCTTTCCGGTCACAGTGGGTTCTTCGTTCCTTGCCATTGTGGAAGTCTGAGTTGATGAAGGAGGCCGATGGTCGTCAGTCCAATACGTTGGTCATGGACGAACACGGGTTATTTATGCCCATGAGGCTGGGTTACCGTTTACTCGGGACCGAGGTCTTGCATATGTGACCTTGGCACGAGATCGGCTGTTGGCATCATCCTCGGGCCTGGAGAAGAGCAGACCGAAGGAGGTGGCGTGGATCCAACATGGGAGGAACGAAGGAACGGCCAACAAGTGCTTGATCTGAGCTTTCAAGAGGTAAGTAACAGTCACTCAAATTCCATCGAGTGGATTTCCCTGATAGATCTACACCAACCATGGGGTAGTGGAGAGCTGACCCCACGGGGAATAGCAGCTTTTTCCCTGAGCACGTCTCGTGATGGGGACCACTCGACGTCAGAATAAGAATGGAAAAGCTCGCCTAAGCTTTCCAGACTCGGTCTTCGAGGTCCAATAGATCATCACCAAAATGCCCGCAGAAAGCCAACCGTTGGACGTTCGCAACACGAGCTGGCTGGAAGTTTGCGAACCCGAATGCGGAGAAGTCGTTCCACGCGGGCCAGATCCCTGTCGGCCGGTCGGGGTTCCAGACGGATCGAGGCAAGTCTATTTGCTGTACGGGGTATACGGCGTTCCGCGTACCATCCTCCGTACTCGGGACACCGTGAGTGGCCAGAGACTCGGCATCGTGATGAGAGAACCCCCGAACCTTCCCGGTGTCGTCCATTCGGCGGTTGGTTGGTCTAGGGTCATCATTGATCCGAGCCACGACGCTGCAGTCGGGTGTGCGGTCTGCAGGTCTAGCTTACGACCAGGGTTGGGGTGGTGAGCTTTGGTGCGGAGAGGCTTATGAGGGGGCAGCAAGACAAATCAGAAATGGGCATCTTCCAGTCGTCCATCAACCACTAACCTCTCTAGCAGGCTCTCCAACTGTCATGTCGCACATTACCAACCCCATCATACCGGGCTTTGCCCCCGACCCATCCATCGTCCGTGTTGATAACTGGTTCTTCCTCGTGAACTCCTCCTTCCACCTCTTCCCCGGGCTGCCCATTTACGCCTCCAAGGACTTGGTGTCATGGGAACACATCGGTGAGTATGAGCTGCCCTTGTCACCCAATCTGAGCCTTGGAATATACTAAGACCATCTCCATCAGGCAACGCCATCAACCGCCGCAACCAGCTGAATCTCTCCAAATCCTCGACGAGACTAAGCCCGCCCGCCCCGGAGACTGGAGACAGAACGCTCCCCGCTACAGCCGGCCTCTACGCCCCGACGATCCGCCACCGCGACGGCAGCTTCTACATCGTTTGCACCAACGCCATTTCGCAGAAAGAACAGGGTGCTGTCGATAAGCAGAATTTCATCATCTCGACGACAGACATCTGGGCAGGAAGCTGGAGCGACCCGGTCAACTTTGAGTTTGTCGGTGTCGATCCGGACCTTTTCTTCGACGATGACGGCAAGGTGTACGTGACCGGTTCGGCAGCACCAGGGCCATGGACGAGGATAAGATGTTTCGAGATTGACATCGAGACGGGGGAGAAGCTGTCGGAGGAACGGACACTGTGGACGGGTACTGGAGGGGTGTATCCCGAGGGTCCGCACTTGTACAGGCGGAGCGGGTGGTATTACCTTCTCATCGCCGAGGGAGGGACGCACGTCACACACTCAGTCACCATGGCCCGGTCGAAGTATCTCTGGGGGCCTTACGAGGCGTGCCCGGGCAACCCAGTTCTGACGGCGAGGGGGACGGACGAGTATATCCAGCACGTCGGACGCGCTGACCTCGTCGAGGACAACGATGGCAACGGGCGGGCAGTGTGTCTGGGTGTACGCAAGGACCCGGATGGGAGGTTTGCAATGAGCAGGGAGACGTTTCTCACGCGGGCTGATTGGAGCGGGGAGTGGCCGTCATTCGGACCCGTTAGGATCCAGATCCCCCTTGCTGCGCCTGGAGCGAGCGAGAATGCTGCACTCTCTGCGAGGGGAGATGTCGACTACGTCTACATCCGCGACGCTCATCTAGACAGATACAGGTTCAACGAGAAGCCATCGACTATCAAGCTCACAGCATCGTCAAGCGACTTCTCCGACCCGGAACAGTCCCCGACCTTCGTCGGCAAGCGGCAGAGATCGATGACGGGAGACAGCGGTGTCGCCATCAGCGGCGTCTCGGACCCTAGATGGGCTTCCGCTCGACTGAAATTCGGCCTGGCGTACTACGAAGACGAGCACCGCTACTTTCGCATCTTCCTCGAGGCCGATGCGCAAGGCTTATGGGTCGTCTTTGAGCTGAGGAACAACGCGCAGGGTATTCACAGGACTAACCGCCGGAGGTTGGAGCAGACGTTCGGGGCCGTGGCGGTGAGAATCATGTACACCGAGAAGGAGTTTCGGATGGTGTATTCGACTGAGTCGATACTTACGGGGCCTTGGGTTGAACTCGCTGTTGTTGATGCGCTGGAGGTGACGGATCCGGATTTTGTTGGGCCTGTTCTGGGGGTTTTCGCTGTTGCTGAGAGGGAGGTGGAGGTCGAGTTCAAGGGGTTTCATTGTAGCTAGGATGTGATCACGCCAGAGGCTTGGAAATGCGAGATGGAAGATGGAACTCTCGTAAGGAATCTTTGGTGTTGCGCTGTCTTCGTCTCAATAGCGAAAGAGTTGCGAAGGCTCTTGGGGTTTGAGTCGGCGAAACCTCAAACTACCGCTCTAAAAGCCGCGCCGACGTACTGTGTGTGGTAAGCAGTGCAGTGAGCGCCGGGCAGTTATGGTGAACGGTTTGCCGCAACGCGCCGCACACAAGACCCCGTCTGGCAGCGGAAGGATTCGTCCCCCTGAAGCCACTTGCCCAATCGCGTCAGATGTGGCTGACGGTGTCAACGGCGTGGCACGTAGATTTCTAAGCATCTCCTGCTGACAGACCAACACCGCTGAATGTCTTCGGGCGCGCGCCTTGGCATGCGGGTGGCTTTCTTTCGGGCTGGTTCTTTGACGGGTTTGTCAGTGAATCTGGGATGCAGTCGTATGGTGCCATCAGATTCCCTGTTTTGAAGCTTGCATGGAGTTCGGAGATGGCTTCAGGGTGCTGGCTCAAATCCGAATAGTTGCGATGACGCGAAAGGGCGAAGGGCCGAAGATGTGCTGGGGGTTTTGTATTAAACTCGGGTGTTGAATCGAGGTTTTGGGATTGAAGCATCATCAGCATCATCATCACCAGTAACACAGACAACTTCAACTTACCAACAGCCTCAAGTCTCAATCATATCAAACATCTCTAGCCCAACTCGTTTAAATATAAACATCACAATGTCCAGCCAAAACAGAGCCATTCTCGTCACCGGCGCAACCGGCAAGCAAGGCGGCGCCGTCATCACAGCCCTCCTGGAAGCCGGCGTGGAGCAGACTCACACCATCCTCGCCGTCACGCGCAACCCCGCATCCGGCTCCGCAAAGAGCCTAGAGTCGCGCGGCATCAAGATCGTGCAGGGCGACCTCAATGATATCCCCGCCATCTTCACATCGGCAAAGACTGTCTTGGGGCCTGAATCAGAAATATGGGGCGTCTTCAGTGTCCAGGTAAGTCCCAGCAACTCAAAGAGACAATTACAACACATTTTAACTTCATAAACAGACAGCCATTGGCCAAGGCGCATCCGCAGAGTCCGAAGAACGCCAAGGCAAAGCCCTAATCGACGCGTCCCTCGCCAATAACGTCAAGCACCTCGTCTACTCCTCCATCGACCGCGGCGGCGACGGCTCCTACGACGCCTACATCCCGGGCGTCCAGCACTTCAAGAGCAAGTACAACATCGAGCACCACCTCGTCGAGCGGTCCCGCGGGAGCGGGATGTCCTGGACCATCCTCCGCCCCGTCGCGTTCATGGACAACATCACGCCCGGCATGGGCGCCAAGGTCACCGCTACTTCCTGGAGGATCGCCGTCAAGGACAGGCCGCTGCAGCTCGTCGCCGTGAGCGACGTCGGCCGCGCCGCTGCAAGTGCGTTCTTGCAACCCGGGGAGTTTGCGGGGAGGGAGGTGCCGCTGGCGGGCGATGAGCTTACGCTGAAGGAGGCGAATGCCGTGTTTGAGAGCAAGACTGGCGGGAAGATTCCGGAGACGTTCCAGGTCTTTGTGAGGTTCCTGCACTGGATCATTGGGGACTTTGGGGCGATGTATCGGTGGTTCTACACTGATGGCTTCAAGGTCGATGTCGAGGCTTCGAGGAGGGAGATTCCTGGGCTGCTGAGCTTTGGGGATTGGGTTGAGAGGGAGAGTGGATTTGTTGCGAAATAGACTATGGAAATCTGAAAACAAAAAGTAGAATCTGAAACTGGGACATTCCTTAAGACTCTACTCTTTAACATGATGTCTTTGAGCAACGGCTTCTCGACCTCATTATTGACCGATCGAAGTTTCTGCTGTCATTAGTCGTCATATTCATCAAGCTTTTTCTCCGAAGTGAAACTCTCTTCACCACGTCTTCCAATTCTGGTTTGCTTTATCATGGTGCATAAATCAGGAAGCCCTCCCCATGGGCATGCTTTGGTTCTCGGTTATTCTACTTCGAAGGCCTTGCATGCAGGTTGGCTGCAAGACCGGAACTTCTCGGCTGAGGTCTGTGGATGCGGATGCCAGGTATGGGATTACGACCTATCATGTTTGCGTCAGGCATCTCTGCCGTCTTTGCCCGTCCGTGGATTTTACTTGCATTCGTATGTAGGCAGGCTGGCGTTATGGGCCGATGATCATTGTGGCGATGCGTTGTGATTGCTCCTGTTGCAACTCCGGTTCCACTTTTGCGTGTCACGGTCCTGCCACAATACGGATATGCTACCCGACATTATCTCCATGTCAATTTGGCCTCAGCGCGAGCACCTCAACTTCTATGGACAAATGTACAGGGCTTTCGTAATAGTGGGTTGCTAAACGCGTGGTCACATCCAATGGAACTACAACAGAGAATTTTTTTCAAATGATTTTAGCGATGCAGTCTGTTTGAAATGCGTTGAGAGGATTCATGAGGTACCGAAGTGTTGCGCTGCGCCTTTTCAGTGCATACATGTGCTGGTCTGACAGCCAAGCTGCAGAACGCCCTGCATGATGCCCGACTGGCTCTGCAAACCCCTGCCGGCCAGCCTGATCTCTGAAGTTGACGGGGTTGAATTTGGCGTCGCCGCGTCTGGACCCTTTCCCCTCTTCCCGTCCTTCTCCATCGCTTCACTCGTCTCCATCGCTTCAAACTCGTCTCCATCGCGTCAAGCTCGTTTCGATCACCCGCGCAACCATGGCCGACCCCCTTTCAATCGCTGCGAGCATCGCGGGGCTCGTTTCCCTTGCCGACGTGGTCTTTGTCCGCCTGATAAAGTACGGAAGGACCTTTAAGAATGCCGACAAGGAGATTCAAGACCTCTCCAAGGAGGTCAACCTCCTCGCGGGGGCCCTCAGCAGCCTTGCTCGACTAGCTCGAGCCCTGGAAGACGGTTCTTTCGATAAGAACCTACGAATGCACAACATCGAAGACTGCAGCGACACTTTACTAGAAATGAACAAGAAGCTGGGCAAATTGGAAAACCCTTCTACGAGGCAGAAGCTGTCCTGGGCGTTCACCAAGGATCGCGTCAAGGAATGGCTCGACGAGCTGTCTCACCACAAAGAAAACATCAATCTGGCACTATCTGCCAACTCCTTGGACGTCATGATGCGACTTCTGGCCCAGGAGGAGAGACACGCTAAGGAGATCCTTGCCGAGATCAAGGAAACTCGCAGAATCACCAGCAGAATCCACGAAGATGATCATCGTCGCAAGGTCCTGAAATTCTTCTTGGAGTACAATCCTCAACAGAATTACGACATGAGTTTGCGCCTGCGGCACCCTAGAACCGGACTCTGGCTCACCCGACTCCCCGAGTTTCAGCATTGGTTGGCCACTCCCAAGTCCAAGCTGTGGTTGACGGGCATTCCAGGGGCAGGCAAAACAGTCCTTGCGGCGTCGATCATTGAAGCAGCTTTGGAGGAGAACACGGAAACAACGCCAACTGCATTCTTCTTCTGTGATTACAAGGACGCCGCAACGCAGGTTGTTGAGAATATACTAGGCGCCTTAGTCCACCAACTTGCCATCCAGAAGGAAAAGGCTTACGGAATGTTGCAAGAGTACTACGACGAGCTACACCCAAAGACTGGCCTTCCCAAAAAGGCCAGCAGAAGAGGACTCCAGAAACTACTCGGTCAGATGTTGACCATGTACGACCACGCGTACATTGTCATCGACGGCCTCGACGAGTGTGGTGTTTCGACAGGCGAAGTGTTGGAGGCTCTCTGTGACGTCGCCGATGATGTCGACAACGTTTCGATGGCTCTACTGAGCCGGGACGAGGATGACATCCGCGACCGAATTGAGGGCGACTTCGTCGCCTTAGAAATTGCAGCGCACAAGGGCGACATCATCGAATACGTCACCGCAGAAATCGAGGAGAGAATCCGAACCCGAAAGCTGCGAATAAGCGGCCTGGATCTCAAGGGAGAAATTCTCCAAGAGCTGGTTGACGGCGCCAAAGGAATGTGAGTGGGAGCCCAATTGCCATTGAGCAGCCTTCTTTCACGTGAGTTTCATGCCACTGACAACGCATGCAAGGTTTCGATGGGTAGCTTGTCAGCTGGACCACCTGGAAGAGTGCGATTCGGACCAAGAGTGCCGGGACGCTCTCAAGTCGTTGCCCCCAACTCTCGACGAGACCTACGCGCGTATACTCCGCAGGGTTCCCAAGCGCAAACAAGCCTTCACAGAACTAGCCCTCAATTGCATCGCACACGCCTCACCAAGGCTGACGATACACCAGCTCCGAGAAATGCTCTCGGTTCCAGCGCCGGGACAATTGCTTGAATCCGGCTCTATGGTCCGAGAAGAGGCAATTACCAGGTACTGCAGTAGCCTCGTGCGAAAGTCGACGGATGGCGAGTATCTCGAATTCTCCCACTTTTCAGTCCAGGAATTCCTCGAGAAAGACACCTCGCAAGAACCTGGGCTGGAGTGGTTCGAAGTTAAAAGGCGACGGGCATATCATCTGCTGGCAGTTGAGTGCCTGAAGTTTGTCCAGCTCAAGAACTTCTACCGGCCCAAGATCGAGCGAGAAACCGAAGAACAGATCGAATCAAGGAACGAACTTTACCCTCTGTACCAGCATGCCTCGGAAGAATGGCCTACATATGCGAGAGAAGAGTGGGAGAATCGGACGGTTTTCGATCTCGCAACCTCTCTTTTTCACCCATCAAAGACATCATACTTTACGTCATGGGCATTGGTGTTTGCTCTTCAATTCTGGGACAGATCCGAAAAGACGACAGATGACCTCGCCAAGCTGTTCGCTCACACTCGCTTCAGGCCTCTGCACATGGCCGCAGCACTGTCGTTGCCCCAAGTTTGCTCATTCTTGGTGAGAGAGGGAACAAATGTGGATCTGGAGAGCCCTGTGGGTAGGCCTCTACAGTGCGCCGTGCAGAGCGTGCAATTCAATGGCTACTCATGGCGCCACAGCGAGTGGCTTGGCGCCCCGGAGCTGCAAGGAGACCAGCAACATTACTACGTCGCCGTTGCTGATACTATCAAGTGTCTCTGCAAAGCTGGGGCAGCCCTTGATTTTGTTTGCTCCTATCCATTCTCTGGGAGGAGTCTCGTGGAATTATCGCTCCAGATGCTTCCTAAGACGCACAGTTTTCAGAACCTGATGGCATTGATTCAAGGAGGAGTATGTGTCGAAGAGCGAGACACTATTATCGCTGATGAAACGGTCTTCTCCAATTCCTGGTGGAGAACCACACAATACGAACAAAGTCTAGAGGCATTCCTGGGATTCCTAAACAGTTGCGACTCTCCAACGCCTGGACATTTTCGTTTACACGCCATGCTATGGCGTCATGCGATTTCTATCAACCTCTCCGTCACCTTGGACCCTATGAGAGTTGACACGCGAATCTCGCTGACAGTTGATGAACTTGGAAAAGAAGCTGCAGCCGCAGTCACTGCAGGGAACTCTCGGGGCTTGGAGAGAATACTGCGCGACGGGCGCTTCGAAGCAGCACTTTTTGTCGACGACGACGGGGATTCGTTGCTGCATCTGGCTGTGTCCCCCGTGGGAGATTCAAGTGAAGGCCGCGTAAAAGTCATCAGTTTACTGATCGAAGCTGGCTGTGACGCCACGAAGCCCGACGCGGAAGGCAAGAACCCGTTGCAGAGGTGGTGCTGGGAGTCTGAGGTGGAGGAATACCTCACTGAGGAATACCCCATTACTGAGTACGAGAGAGAGTACTTGGATGAGGTAGCCTGTCTACTCACCAAAGGCGGCGCGAGCTGCGCGCATCAGAGCTCTGGGGGTTATAACGCTCTCCACTGGCACACAACCCGGCCATTCCTCCTAGAAGGTTTACTCAAATATCAGTCACCCGAGAGCATCAAGAAAGCAATGGCGGCGGTGGACGATCATGGCTACACACCACTAGCTCTTTCGCTCTATGAGAGTTGCCCACGAACTCCTTCAATCCTTCTCGCTCAGCAAACCATAATCACACCAGAGATGATCCAAAGCCCAACCTCAGTACTATCACTCGCTGTATTGGCGAATGATGAAACAACCTTCGAAGCTCTCCTTGTATCTGGAATCGACTTCCGTTTTGAGGGTACTGAGACTCCCCTCCATTTTATCAACCCTCGGGCAACCGTGCCCTTCGTTCGTCGCCTCAAGTCTTTATATCCTCAAGCATGCGAGGATCGATTCGATGGGCATACAGCATTAGAATCATATCTTATACGTTGCTTGAGTAATAGCAGCCAGGAAACATTCAACACTTCAGTCATAGTCGAACTATCCATTCCAGAGGATAAGCTCAACACTCAGGCTAGCAAAGCTTCTGTCTGGGATACCTTTGTCTCCCAGATTCTCGAAGGCATCAAGAGTCTCCACAATGGGTCTGACAGCAGTGATATGGATCCCACAGAAGACGTCAGATATCACAGGGCAATTGCCTGTCTCATCGAGCTTGGGTACTTGGAATCGTATGAATCTTGCTCCGGAAAGTCAGGAGTCTTCCCACTGCTGCGGGATCTTGGGACTTCCGAGAGGATTTTGGAACTCTCGCTGCTTTCGGAAACGACAATTCGTCAAGTTCTTGAGCAGACGCGGCTTTGGGATTCTCTCCGGGAATCTCCCCAGATTATTCGCCTATTGGAGGCGGCAGTTTCAGATGGCCACCTCGAGCTTGTAGCATTGATGCTTGAGAAAGGCGTCAGCGTCCATCGACGATGCGACAATTCTTCCGCGTTGGAAACGTTCGCCTCAAAGCCGACCAGCAAGGAACTGTTTGATCTCCTTCTCCGGTATTCAGACAAGCAATTGCTCGACGAGTTTGGTCCAAACCGCAATGGCCTTGCACTAATACACCTCTTGGAGCTTTCGGGAGCTGAGTGGATTGTTGGAAAGATCGTGAGCCACGGTGCAGACCCCAATCTCCGTACACGCCAGTACCCCCAGATGCCGGCAATCACATATCATATTTTTCAACGTCAGATCAGCTACGCGATAGCAATTTTCAAGAGCGGTGCTGATCCTACACTGCGTGATGACCGGGAGTATGATGCAGCGCTGGCAGCCGCTTTATTCGAAGAAGTGTCTATGCTGGGTGAGATCTATGACGCCACCAAACACGGCATCAAGCAGGACTGGCACGATAGAATGGACTGGCAGAGACGCTGTGCCGTTGCTGTTGATCTGGAGGGTGCTCAACGCACATTCCCGGGAGTAACGGCATTGCATCTTGGAACCCTCTGCCAGTCGATTGGCATTCTTTCCTTTTACAACGATCACGGCCTTCTGGAAGACCTTGACGTCAGGTCTGACGAAGGCTATACCCCACTACACCTCGCAGCATTGTACGGAAGTATCCGAAATATCGAGTTCTTATGCTCTCGTGGCTGTAATGTCGACGCACGCGCGCATGACGGAAGTTCTCCCGTCCATCTTGCCACAAGAAACAACAAGACAGAAGCCGTGAGGGCCCTCATCAACGCAGGATGCAAGTCATTTCCAGATTCAGCTGGAATGACGCCTTTTTTCTACGCATACTTAGCCAGCAATGAGGAGCTGGCAGCTTTGCTGAGTTCCGTCGAGGAGGTTTCTTGCCCTGATCAACCCGACAGCCAGCTTGAAACAGGATCAGGTAGCATGCTGGCTGCGGTTTTCAGAGAGGCCATGAAGAAAGAAGATTTGCGGGTGTGTCAGCAAGTGGTTGCCAACTGCTGCAAGCTCGCAGCTCCTCTCAGCGATCGCCCCGAAGGCACATTACTGGTCGAGGCTATTAATCTCAAGCAGGTCAAGATCATAGAATTCATGGCGCAGCAAGACGTTTCAATGACGACTCCAGTTCCTGGCCCTCAGTACGCTGAACCAGCGATTCACCTCATCTTAAGAGACATAGATCTGGTGGGAGTGTTATCTTCCAGTCTCCAGAACTATATGAGAAACGGGGGGCAGCTCCTCGGAGAGCCTGGGACGGTCGTCATCCAAGCTGTGCGGGGCGGAAATTTAGAGGGGTTAGAGATCCTCCTGCAGCACGCGAGGGATAACCAGGATCATTACGGGTGAGTTCCAGCATACATGAGCTGAACTTGGGTGTTATACTGAAGCTATACGCAGTGGGCTGTGTTCAACGTGCTCTGATGAAGTAGTCGATGCTCTGGTGAACGAGGTCTCATACACCGGATACCCCCCCCTGAACGTCGCAGCAGGCCTTGGGAATCTGAGGGCGGTCGAATTGCTACTGAAATGGGGGGCCAATATCAACCTCCCTGACACGCGTCAGCGATTATCTCCGCTGCAACAAGCCATTGTATCCGGACGGGACATCCAGGAAGCCGTTGCTTTATTTCTGATCCAGAAAGGAGCAGACCTCGAGTGGCGTAATTCCTGGGGCAAGACTGCAGCATATCTCGCGGCGGAATTCGGGCGCATGCGTTCACTTCAAACCCTGATTCGCGCACGAGCCAACTTGCATACCACCGACAACCTTTCTCAGACGACACTTCACAGTGCTCTGCATTCATGGAGTGCAACGGCATTTGCGGACCTCGTACGCCTTGGGGTAGATCTGCACCTGCCTAACTCTTATGGCTGGTCTGCATTCCACGAAGCTATAGGCCGTTTCGAATTCCTTTCCTTCCTTCTCAACTCGGATACTCTTCAGTTTGAAGATGCTTCCCCCTTTCCGTGGAGATATTTCGATTCTGCACAACTGGTGGCTTGGATTTCAAATGCATATCCGCTTTTAAACAAGAAGTACGGACGGCAGGCGCTTCAGAAATTTGCAAACCTCACGCCAACAGGCATGGAAAGCCCGTTGTGCAAAGCCGCAAGAGAGAATTCAGTGTCGGTAATGGAAAACCTTCTCCAGCTTGGTGCGTCAATAGATTGGGAAGGTTGTTCTTCTGGATCAGCCTTGATGGCAGCCTGCGAGTCTGGAGCCTGGGACGCTGTCGAATTTCTCGTTCGTCGCGGTGCTGCCCTATCATACACTGGACCAAATGGCAACCGTTCAGCAATTGCATCAGCAAGAATGTACGAGAACATTTTGCGTTGGCTTCTAGTTGACCGATTCGTTGACCAGCAAAAGCTGGCGAACGGTCCTCAAGGCAACCAGCAGGAGGGCGATACGAATCCGGAACTCTTTAGTTGGGGTGGCCCGGTGAAGTTCGAGTTGATCATTAGTGGCCGGATGGAAAGACAGCATCAAGAATCGAGTCGAGAATACTGGACCTGGCTGATGGAAGAAAAGTCGGCATGGAGGGGACAAATTCCCCCTTCTAACACTGAACGACGCACATTATCTCGTTCCTGTCTCGTCCCACAGGAGATCGTTCGGGTCCATCCCGAAGGCTACAATTCCGATCAAGACCAGAAGGACCGATTTTTGAAGGAAATGTCTGGGTGGAGGAAGCAATGGAAAAAGGACGGTGGGTGTTGGTACATATCCTACACGGACGCTCCCTTGGTGCACAGATTATAGGCAGCTGAGGTGGTATCGTTTGGCTAGAGGTAAGCGAGGACAACTGGTCCTGCGCCCTGGCCTGTAGTTCTTGCGTGGCATCAACAGGTGGTCGATGTTCGTTGTCTAAACTTTTCCCTACCTAGGTAGATTTCTGGTGGTTCTTTACATAACACTAACTAAGTCGTTTGTTCTTAATGTAGAAAACGGCAGCAAACTGATATGAATGTCAGAATGAGCCTGGAGCATTGGCGAAAGCGATTTTTAGGTTGCCCGTACATGATGATTCCGAAGCTGTCCCAAACAGGCAGGCAGTCATTCGGAACTCACTGTTGGATTACTCGTAGGGTAATCAATCAATTCGTACGGGGGTCAATAATAATAGGTATAAAAGTCAATAACTACCTAGGTAGCTAAGGTTGGAGAGGGCTGCCCACTAGCGCAGATATTACAGCTGACCCCGGTGGGCACGTGACCCACGGAGGTCTTGCTCCGCCGAGTGCCGAGGGGCGCTCAGGCCACAGCGCCGCCACGGTGGCTAACGGTGCACCGTTGCAACCCGACACTCACTAAGAATACCAAAAACCCACAACGGCACTGCTGGTGTTGAGGCAATAAGAGGTCTCATTGAATGACCTGAACCAAACTTAACACTAGATAATGTAGAGTGGGAAAATGGGATATTACATAGGCTTTTCAGCTTCTAAGTTTCAAGCAGTATGCCCTTTGTAAAAGAACAAAAGAAAAAAACTCTGCTTTATATAACCCCTTGGAAGTTAAGCAGTATGCCCCTTATTGACTGTTTGATGAGTTCATGGACTCAGAGCTCTGAGTTGTGTACAGGCTAAACCTAGGGTAAGGTTCACACTAGCTAGAAGAACAGCACACAAGGGGAAGTTTTTACTTACCTAATTAAGGTTCCTTCCACCTCACAACCAGCAACTCACCAACTGGATGGCACCCATTGGAATAGCCAGAATCTAACTGCAAAGCTGCAGCAGATGAAACATAAAATGAGTCTTAAATGCAAACCTCCAGTATAGACACATCCATAGGCATGTGATGTGAAGTTAAATAACCGTCATGATGGTAGACCTCATCTGGTCACCAGGTTTCAAAGCGGCCAGGGTTTAAGGCACCATGTTGGAAGCAAAAATGCACAACACAACTTGTTGGGATGCACCAACACTCTTTAATTTTTGAGGCCTACAACACGTTGGTTGGTGCTTGTTGCTTGGTACACTTTTTTTCAGAGTTGGCAACACTCTTCTTAAACCTTGTTGTCTGGCATCACACGTGGCGGCCTCCTGCATGGCGGGCTTCCTGCAGACCTTGATGGCGTTTGTCTAGAGAACCTTGTGTTATCACTATTTTCCTTCAGCTCCACCTTTTCTTTCTACGTCACTATTGAAGTCACCTTCCAAAGTTACATTTTAAAGTCATCAGCTATCTTTGTCTTGACTATTTTAAACAGTAGCACTCGCTGGCATTCCGTCTCTGTGCATGTTGTTCCAATCCCCAGCGCTCACAATCCTACACGTATCTAACCACTCGAAAAATATCACTGTCCAACATTTCGCCTTTGCCGCTGCTATTGGGACTCGGAATACGTGCGGATTGACGGACAAAAGCCCCGAGAGGTCCATCCCACAAAATTCAACTTCAAATCTCTTTTTCTCCTCCTCTTCTTCCTCCTCAAATCTCCGAAATGGCCATCGAAAGCCCTCGGAATGCTGCGATGGAGACCACATCCTACCTCGTTCGGCATGTGTTTCTGCCATCGCAGCTTCCACAGGCTGACGACGCATCCCATGGCAACGAGACTGCTCTTATAAAGTACGCCCACAACGCCCTCGCGACACTGAGAGACCATGTCGCGGAGTCTGAGAAGCAGCCCGTCACCCTGGCCGCGGGCCTGCTGCGCAACACCTGCCTCGTACACAAGTCTCTGGGCGGAAGCTCAGCCGTGGATGAGGGAGATCTGACCAACATTTTGCGCCAAATTTGCGATTCAGGTAAGCTTTCCCGACGAACGCGAGGAAGTCACTCAGATGCTAACCCCACGATGCAGGAGGCTCCGTCGCTCTCTACATCGGGGAGCAGAATGCCGGTGTTTTGATTGCCAGAGTTGGCTCCTCGCTCCGCGTCGAGGCCTTCGAACTGTCGCCCTCGAATGAGGCAGTCATCACGGCCGCCGGACGATTACGTCGCACCTTCCCAGGGACGGCCGTCGCCGTCGAGCTCGAGGACGCCCGGGAATCCGGATTCATCACGACCTTGGCAGCTACCCTGAGCAAGATGAGCTCCCAGTCTGCTACTGACACAAAGCACAAGGCGAAGAAGGCCGGCCAGCTCCAGGATGAGAACCGCGACACGACTCACCCGAAGCTGGTCACGGAGCTGCTGAACGGATTCCTCCTGGCGGTCGGGCAGCCCGTCATCTGCAACCGCATCTGGAAGAACACTCGTGAAGAGGTTCTCTGGCAGAACGCCCGTCTCCCCTGGCGCCGATCGCCTATGTGGCTACTCATTCGCGTGGCCGTTCAGTTGACTTTGGTTCGATCTGCTGCGTCCCCGGAAGCCGGTGTCCAACTCTACAAAACTTTCATGGCGTTCCTCATGGGCGATATACTCCAGAAAGGACTCGACGCCGGCCTGCCATCGGACTTCATTTACCCTATGACGGCTAAGCTCTCACGCAGACTGATCAAGATCGGGCCCGAGACTCATGCAAGCGCCCTCGAACTCGTCCGCGACAAGATGCGCTGCGCAAACAAATTTCTGCTCGCAAAATGGTCGAACATTCTGAAGGACACTTCCATCGATCTCAGCAAGGACTTTTCTCGTCTTGAGACTATGGACTTCTCGCAGGACACCGTCGTCGTCAACTCCACCCTGGACAGCTTCCTTGCGAGTCTCCAAAAGCGCAGCAACGCCAGGACAAGTCGAGACTTCACTCCGTCCTGGAAACTGGCTAATTACGACGAAAGCCCTTCCCTGCCGCGCTGTCTGGACTCCCTTTCTTTAGACACAGACCACATGCAGCTCAACCTCGCGTCTTTCGAGTCCTGGGTCGAGACGATGCTCGATCGCTGGATGGCGTCGCAGCTTGCCAATGGGTACACTAACAGTTGCTCCCAGCTGCGGCTGCTCATCGAGACTTATCACCGCCTTGCCAGTTCCAAGTACGATGGGAACCCGGAGTCGACGTCCATCATGTTGCTGACCATACTGGAGCTCTGGGTTGCCTGCGACAAGGCTGCCATCCACGAGCATCCCCTCCTGGCGGATTACGACACTGGGGTCCCAAGCGGGTTGTTTCAGAATCTCTTGCTACCGTCGAGAAAGCAAATGGAACGGCTCTCTCAGGTTGAGCAGTATCTCGCCAAGCGCTCCCGCAACTGCATGTCAAGTTGCTCGGGTTTCCACGTGTACACGTCTCTTGGACGGGCAGACAGCTTTTCCGTTCGATACTTCGACCGTTCAGAACAGCATAAGAAGATCCTGGTCAAGATTGAAGCCAACGCAACCACCGACCGAGAAGAGAAGAAGCGCGAGCTGGCTAGGCTCAAGTCCGAATACCAATTGCTCATGTCACAGTATTCACGCACCAGTTGCAACAACTCCAGTGTTTGGGACAGATCGGAGGGCGGCCACGTTGAGAGACACGTACCCGACCTGTGCACCAGGTGCGAATATCTGCGCCGGGCTAAGAGCCTTCACATCGGCGTTCACGAATGGCCAGTTCCAACGAAAGAGTACGAAAAGAAGTCGGTTATATTTGAACTCGCTCTTCCACAGGCGTTTGGATACTGGAGAGAGGCTAGCTTCTACGTCCTCATGGATGTTCTCAAGCTCCAGCACGGCGACCAAAGTGTACCCAATACCCGCTATTCGTTGCTCACTTACGACGCTCTCCGGCGATATGCCGAGACCGATGTTTCTGACCCACGCGTTGGTCTGTTATCGGAGACGAAGCCGAACGTCGTCGTTCATCGGAATCCCGTTCCCGTCGCTTCGGCCAGTGAATCGAACGTGCTCCTCAACAACGGGCTTCGGTTCAACTATTTCGACTACGTCAACTCCCATTTCGTCAGAAGGTTCGAGATCACGGAGAAGATACCACTTGTTTGCACGTACATCTTGCCATCGGGCTCAGTCTCTGTGCAGAAGTTTATCTACCGCCCAGCGTCAGAGCCAGACGGCCCCCCACCAAACTCCGTCATCGCCTCTCAGAGCGAATGCCCGCATGAGATGACCGTCGACGAGTACAAGGCTCTGGGATCCATCCCGCTCGGACACAAGATCCAGTGGCAGAACATACTTGTCCAGCTCTTCTCGCCTGCGGTCGACTTCAAGAAATGGGAAGTGGCGCTCACAATCTGGCAGTGCATTCACCAAACCGGCCCGCCCAGCAACTCGGCGTCCAGAGCCGCCCACAACATTTGCGAAGACGAGCGGTTTGCGGGACGGCTCCTGGAAGGCATCAGAGAAGCGACCGGTCGGTTCGAGGAGAACTGGCAGTCTGCGACTGCGCTCGCCGCCTTTATCTCCATCACTCGCCGGCTCCTCACCCTTACCCAATCCTCCGACATCGAGAAGCAGTGTCTCGACTACTTGCGCGAGGCAAGGAAGATCACGTTCCGCTGGGCCCTGGATCTTAGAGAGAAGGCCCGGAACATGATTGCCGACAGCGGGGAAGGAAGTGACAGTGGTGACAGCAAGAAGATCGCGTTCCAGCGCAGGGCAATGGAGGTTCTGCTGATCTGCGCCGACACCTTCAACCTCGACACGCGACACCAGCGCGATGTACTTGCACAAAGAGATGAGGCCTCTGTCTACTTTCAATGCGCTACCCACGTCCAGGAGTACTCGGATGAACTGCTCACCACCCTCGCCGCCCCGATACTGTTTCTCTATGCCAGATGGCAGAGGACCTTGTACAGCTGCCACCGGCACGTGGCGAGGCAAGTCACATCAGAGACCAGCGCCGCGCTCGACGATGCCATACTCGCTTGCTGGCCTGCGTACAGTCCCAGTGGCACTTGGAAGGTTCTCTCAGGGAAACACGATTGCTGGTTGGTGAGCAGCACTGCATCATCCACTCCCCAGACTGTTCACTTCGGTCTTGTCACTGGAGAGTTTCTCGTCGACGGCGTGCCTCTTGATCACCTCCCGGCGGACTACCGCAAACACCCGACCTACCGAGCACTCTTTGGTCGCCTGTCTCTTGACATCATGCTCAGTCCCGTTCCGGGTATGCAGTACTCTTCTACGGCCGATTACGCCGGGCACGAGGTTCACGTTGCTCTCAACGCCAAGCCCGACCTCCTCCTTCATGCGGTGCGAGACGGCAAGAAGTTCGACCTGGTACCATCCCGCCACCTGAATGGAAGCTTCCCGACCTCGTTCGTCGACAACCACGTACATTGGTACAACCACGACGAGGGCTGCGTTGAGTTCTGCGACATCCGGACCCCGTGGAAACGCTCGGCATCAAACTGGAAACTCTGGCCGTGCGAGGACCGCAGCGGTTGGGTGCTGTCCCGCGACGAAGACGTGCTCGTCGGCATCCATAAAGAGTCGTACAAGCTCTTGACCAAGATACTACAGCCACTGGAGACCGCCAAGTGGATCCACGTGATCCTTCGAAACTCCAAAACCGTTTTCATCGACATCCCCCGATCCGGGTTGGAGTTCACCCTAAAGCCGGGGACTTCAGAGGTGGTCTCAAGACAGTATCGCGGCATGTCAGTCGACTCTCTCCAGTCTATTGGCACGTTGGCAGGCTTGAGCGATAAGCTGGTGTTGAAGACAAACCAGTCTCGTGACTCTGTCCTCCCTCCGCGCCGCAAGGTTTTGGTCTTGGGGGGAAAGGTTTCCTACGTCCGCACGAATGATTACGTTAAAGTCAGCATCGCCAAGGGATTCGGTCAGAAGGCGCACGCCTACGACGTGGACGGCAAGCTCGGTCGACTGGTGAGCGACGGCAGCCGCCAGAGCAAGCTTTTCCTCGGCTACCTCCACGCCCTCACTTCGTTCTGTCTTCCGGATCCGCTCACGGGCAAGACCGGCACGGAGGAGGCTTTGACCATTCTTTCCTCGGCCTCTGTGAGATCTTTTGACTATCTGGCACCGGAGAATGTGGAGACCCTCAAGCAACTTGCTCTACTGACACCTGGACGAACATACTACCCTCGCGATAAGCGTGTCATGCAAACTGTGCAGTGGGATACGAACCTGAGTCCCCTATCTCAGCATGGCCTCTTCCTGGAACGCGTGCGTTCCATCTTCGAGGACGCTTCCAGGTCGGCGTTCTTTTACCCGCAGCTGGAGACCGACCTTCCGGACCTGGACCACGTCGACAACCATCTGCTTCATCGGGACAATATCCGAGCGTCCACGTTCCGCGTCTCGGGCTTTGGCGCGGAACTGCATTCGACCCTTTGGGACATGGAGTACCAACCCAGAGACCGAGCTGCTTCTTCTGAGGGCCTGCAGTCTCACTCGATTGCGCAAGTCGTCTTCGCCAACCGGCGTATGCTGTCCTATTTGCTTTCTCCAGGGCTTCACGACCAATTGCGACGCTACATAGAGCAAGGCCCGGCTGTTTCTGGTCTACGTCATTCCCGTGCACCTACCGCTGCCGACATCGCCTACGACGCGGGCCTCCTGATGGAATCTGCCAACTTTATCACAAAGAACTGGATCGCCCTCCACAAGGAGCTTGTCCCGGCGGTTTGTAAGTACAGACTCATGATCTGGCTGGCTACCCTCGCCTTCGCCAACAACGCGAGCATGGGCGTCATCAACACACTCGCCGCCTTCCGAACGACTCCGGAGGTGCAAGAGGTACAGTGTCCCGCCGGCGTCAGCTTCAAGATTTCGGAAGGTACCAAGTTTAAACGCAACGAGATCCGAGAGCTTCTAGAGTCGCACGTCATCCAATCTGGCAACCCGATCCGGTTTCGCAACGAGTCGAATCGTGCCTACGAACAACGACGCACGAAGATAAAAAACGAGAAGAACAAGGCGCTGGATGGCATCGTAGACTGTCTAAAGTCTCAATGGCCCAGTTCAACGCCGAACGTGCCATCAAATCACGCCCAGCGAGCCTTTTGGGATAACTACGTGAACATCAGCGCGGCTCACCCTGAGGTCCAGCAGCGCTTCCAACTGTGGCACGATAACAAGCTCTTCGTGGAGTATCTCGACCGCATTGCGAAGAATGTTCCCCGGCAGAACACCGGCACTACATGGCCTACTTCACTGTTGATCACCTGGCCGTGGGCACCCTCAACGGCTTCTCGCTTTGTAAGCGCCGATGAGAGCTTCGAACGCTCTGTTCCGCCTCCTCTGCCAGAAACCCAACAGACTTTGAGCTCTCAGACTCTCTCGGTGTCCCAGGAACGAGACTACAGGATGCCAGAGCTGCTTGGAAGGCTGCGCAGAAGTGCCCAGGGTGTATATGAACTGCGCTACGTCGACGACCTCGATGCCAGCCATCAGGCGCTTCGACGAGGCGGCACTGGTGGCAACGCCACGACTCCAGGAGCCGACATGAGAGCTGCCATCGCGGAGAATCTCCGACTTTGCCAGGAGGAAGCTAGCCGCCAGCAAATCGCCATCGCCAGCGCTCTTTTCAGTCTCGGACCCGGGCATGCTTCGAAAACGGCCGATATCTTCGACCTCTACACCAGACCTCGTGTCTCGCCGGCGCTCATTCTGCAGCGACTCAACAAAGACAACCTTCAAAATACTCCGATCAAGTGGAGGCAACGGATCGCGGCCTACGGCATTGCCTTGACGCAGCTCCAGCGAGCTGAGAGAATGGTAGCGTGCCAAAACGACCCCGCCGCTCTCGAGAACGAACTTCGCAACCCGGGACACACCAACTGGGAAGCGCTGGAGTATCCGGACACTCTTCTCCTCGAAGTCGACAGCGGAATGATGGTACGGGAGGTCCAAGAGAGCATCGCCGAGAAGATGCGGAACCCCCCCTCCGGCAAGAATGCAGTCATGCAGCTCAACATGGGCGAGGGCAAGTCCTCCGTCATCGTGCCCATCGTCGCGGCCGCAGTCGCAGACCGCTCCGCGCTCGCCCGCGTCATCGTCGCCAAGCCACAGGCGAAGCAGGCTCAGCAGATGCTCGAGTCCCAGCTCGGCGGGCTTGTCGGCCGACGGGTGTTCCACCTCCCCTTCTCGCGGGCCATCAAGGTCGGACAGGCCGAGGCCGCGGCGCTGTTGTCGATCTGCATGGACTGCAGGGACTTTGGGGGTGTTCTTCTCGTTCAGCCGGAACACATTCTCTCGTTCCAATTGATGGGTATTGAGACGGCCATCAACGGCGACATGGCCGTCAGCCGTTCTCTTCTCAAGACCAAGGACTTCCTCGACGCAGCATCTCGCGATATCGTCGACGAGAGCGACGAGAACTTCAGCGTCAAGTTTGAGCTGGTCTACACCATGGGAACTCAGCGTCCGATCGAGCACAGTCCCGATCGATGGGGTTGCATTCATCACGTGCTGGATATTGTCCGGAGATCCATCGCTCAAGTCCAAAAGAGTCATCCCGACTCCGTCGAGGTGTCTCCTGGGCATTCTGGATGCTTCCCCAGACTTCGGATTCTGAAAGAGAACGCAAAGGACAACTTGGTCAACCTCGTCGCTCGTCAGCTTAGCGAGGAAGGCTCTACTGGACTTCCCATGGCAACTCAGTCGAAACAGATGCAGGACGCCGTCTTCAATTACATCTCCAAGGCTAAACTGTCGCAGGCAGAGATCGATGCGGTTGAGAACTCCAGGTTGTGGTCTCCTCTGACCAAGAACACGCTTCTCCTCCTCCGCGGCCTAGTCGCCTCAAATGTCCTGGCCTTCGTCTTTTGTCAGAAACGGTGGAAGGTTGACTACGGCCTGGATCCCAACAGAAAGCCGCCGACTCGCCTCGCCGTCCCCTACCGTGCCAAGGATAACCCGAGCGCTCGTTCCGAGTTCAGCCACCCCGAGGTGATCATCACTCTCACCTCTTTGAGTTACTACTATGGCGGCCTGAACGATGAAGCCCTCCGCCTCACCTTCTCCCATCTCTTGAGATCCGACCAAGCGGACATGGAGTACCAAGTCTGGGTTGCGGACAGCGACCGTCTCCCCGCGGCGTTCCAACAGCTTGCAGGAATCAACTTGGACGACGAGAGGCAGTGCGCCGAGCAGGTCTTCCCGTGCTTCCGCCACGCCAAGGGCACTGTGGACTACTTCCTCGCGAAGATCGTCTTTCCGAAGGAGCTGAAGGAGTTCCCTCACAAGCTCTCGGCATCCGGTTGGGACATTGGCGAAGAGAAGCCCCGGCCGACGACTGGATTCAGCGGTACCAACGACTCGCGGGCTTTCCTCCCCCTCACCGTCGAGCAACTGGACGACAAGGGACAACAGCACACCAACGCCCTGGTCCTCGAGTACCTCTTTCAAGACGAGACCTCAGTGGCGTTGATGCCGAAGCGTAAGACAGCCGGCCAGACCGATGCGGAAGCTCTTCTGGAGATGGTCACGCAGCTGGAGCCGCCTGTCAGGGTCATCCTCGACGTCGGCGCTCAGATCTTAGAGCTCGACAATCTCGGAGTCGCGAAGCGGTGGCTGGAGATGGCCGACAACCACGAAAACACGCAGGCGGTTATATTTTGCGACGAGAACGACCAGCTTTGTGTTGTGGACCGACGCGGCCGGGTTGAGAGCTTCCAGACCTCCCCTTTCGCCGGCCAGACCGATGTATGCCTTGTGTTCCTCGACGAGGCGCACACCAGAGGGACGGACCTGAAGTTGCCGGCGAGCTACCGAGCGGCCGTGACTCTCGGCGCGGGTCTGACCAAGGACAGATTGGTTCAGGGTAAGTCGATCCAGAACTCAGACTTACACTACGCGATTGAATGCTAACAAGTCTCCGTAGCCTGTATGAGAATGCGCAAACTAGGAAAGGGACAGTCGGTCACCTTTTGCGTTCCCGACGAGATTCAGCAGAAGATCCGATCACGACGCAAGGAAGGAGCAGACGCGATCGCCGTCATCGACATCCTCGAATGGGCTATTTCCGAGACGATCACCGACCTCCGTCGTGGTATTTGGCTGTGGGCGAACCAGGGACGACGACATCATGAGCACAAGATCCTGTGGAAAGAAGCTCGAGAAGGCGGGTCTAGCAAATTGGACACCAAGCACGCGGAAAGATTTCTCGAGGAGGAGGCCCAGACCCTCGAGACGAGGTACAGGCCCAAGGCCGAAGTGAAGACCGAAGAAGGTTCCGCCCCGATAACCGAAATATGTCCCGATCCCATTACCGAGCGACTCCTCGAGCTCGGCGGCCTCGACCAAGACTCGTCTACTTTCCGCGAAGAGCAGGAGCGCGAGCTCTCACCCGAGATCGAGCAGGAGAGGGAGATCCAGAGACCGCCGCCCGCAAAGCCCGCAGGCCATTCACTTCACCCGCAGATACGGCGGTTCGTCAAAAACGGTATCGCCCCGAAAGACTCCAAGGCTTGCATTCCGGCGTTCAACGCTCTGTCAGACACCACCGCCGCGCGACACTTCGACGTCAGCAAGCTGCCCAGAGATCTGCTGGTAACCTCGGATTTTGTTCGCACCATCAAGCCGATCGGCAGAGAATACGTCTCGGACCTGTTCCAGAGATCTATCCAGTGGATCTTGACACGCGCTTCGGAAAGCGGCGTCATCGAGACGGCCATAGTCATCAGCCCGTACGAAGCCCAGGAACTCCTGCCCGACGTCAAGATGTCGAAGTTTGTCTCGCTGCACCTGTACTCCCCGCGTCCCAACATGGGCTTCCGGCCTCTCGACACTCTGGACTTGTACGCCGTCCCGCATCGTGGCGTCTCTTCCGTTCCTTCTCTGTCGCTTGCCACTCAGCTCAATCTCTTCTCGGGTCAGTTATACCTGAAGTCGATGGAGGAGTACTTGAGCACCCGTCAATTCCTGCGGCTCTCGTCCGAGGGTGATGACATCGATTCGGGCGTTTCTGAAATTAGTGACATGGGCGGCGATGCGTTGGTGCAGTTCATGAAGGTTGTCATGACGAAGATACGGAGGAACTGCGAGTCGATTGACAAGACTCACGTGGGGCGGATCCTGGACCAACGCGCCCTTGGACCTTCGGACTTTGAATGAAGCTTATATAGAGCTTTCCTGTATAATGTAGAGAGTAGATGTATCTAGATTATGAAGGGATGGACAATTCAAGTCCCTATTTGCGATGCCCTCGTGTGTTCTTTTTGTCACATTCGATGTAATTCCATGTCCTGGTCATGCAATTCGTACATGTAAGAATCAGCGATAGGCACAACCACTTACCAAGTATATAAAGACAGATTCTGCCGTTTCCATCCATGAGGCTCATCCACGCGCCGAGAATAGGGTCAGACTTCGGCTTACTCATTGTGATGAAGTTCGTTACTGGATTTTTTGGACATGCCAAGGTGTTATTCCGCCCAAGTTATGTACAGGGAATCATCTGTATGTTCAAGAATCGAATGCTCTCCTTCCTTCGATCACCAACTGCATCTGTCTGTCCGCCTTTCCGTTTGTCACGATGTTCCGTCTTTTACCCCCTTTAGCAAGTAGACTGGCCGTTGCCGGTAAAGCTACCAGGCTGGTACATTCCACTGGCATCGTCGAGGCACTCAGCTAGCGCACAGGTCAGTGTCTTTCCATAGAATCATCGAAACGAACTACGAGTACTCACCGACGGTAACAAGCTTGAGGTTGTTCTGTTTGGCCCAGTTGATCAACCACGGCGTCAGCGTCTGCACCGTGCTGGCGTACGTCTCGTGCATGAGCGGGATGTGCCCGTTTCCACCGGCACCAGCCTGCTGGAACTTCTGCTGGCTCTGCGCCGCCGACTGCCCGTTCCAGTCGCCCGAGTCGACGTCGTTGGTGATGACCTTGTACCCCAGCGTCTTCATCGTCGGCAGCACCGACCCTCCCGTGGCGAGGTAAGGGGGCCGCATGTAGGCCGGCTTCTTCCCGACAATGTTTACGAGTGCCTGCTCGAGGCGCTGCATCTCCGTCGTGAGCTGCGCCTGGCCGAGGCTGCCGAAGTTCTGCGGGTGCGTCCAGGTGTGCGACGCGATCTGGTGGCCCGAGTCGAAGGCCTTCTTGACGCCCGCGCGCTGGTTGTAGATGCAGCCGTAGAGGGTGCCGGTGAAGAAGAAGGTGGCCTTGGCGCCGCCGGCGTTGAGGATGTCGACGAGCTGGGACGTGTACTGGTAAGGGCCGTCGTCGTAGGCGAGGGCGAAGACGCCCGGCTTGGCGCATTTCTGGATCACGACGCCCGGGCTTGGGGCGCGCTTGATGAGCTCGATGGGGCTGGAGATGGGAACGGCCGCGGCGCTGCTGGCCAGCAGCAGGGCTGCGACGATGCTGTCAAGGAAGAGCATTGTGGGAGAGTGGTGATGTTTTCGAAGGATACGAAGATGAAAGAAGGCGAAGTGAAGGTTCGAAACACCAGGTCTTGGAAGCTAGCGACCAAACAAAACAAGAATGAACCTGGCTTCAAGCAAGACTATATATTCGCTTTTTATTACGGGCGGCAGACGATGGTGAGCCCACCCGGAACCACTTCAATCTCGTCGATCTAGAGAACTAGAAAGCGCGGGAGAAGCTCCTTTGTGAGCGTGCATGGGGCAAACAACCGGAAAGCCTTCGATTCGGGATCTCGCCTCACGGTTATTAGAGGGAAACCTTGCTTCATCCAGGGGCGGAATGCCACGGCATCAGGGAACTGTCCGGTAGTGAGAGGGGCTTCGCGAGGGTGCGAGCAAGTCGCACCGGGCCATAGTGTGATCGCGTGGTAAATCTGGGTGACATGTTAATGGAGAGAACGGCATTTGGTTTAGCGGGCCTCATTTAGGCTCTTTTCCAGGCCCCCAGCGCTCAATCTGGAACGGAAAGTCGCGGTCAAAAGGAGATTTTTGGCTGGGGTTCGAGCAAGCGAAGCACAGGGATCGACCGGGGACTCGGCCAGGGGGTATGGGAGTCTTTCAGCCCGGCTGTTTGAGTCTTGAGAATCATTTGCTCGCACTCACTCTCTCCGCACGAGAAAAGGCCAAATGATACCCGTTGATGCGGTTGAGGGGCGGCTGAATCGGCACTCCGGCAGATGATGGCCAAGGGAGATCTTCCGGAATCTGGGGGAGGCCTATCGTAGCGGCGGATGGAGTTCAGATGAGATCAATAGCGTCGTACTGAGTCTACCGGCTAAATAGAAGCCTGCCGCAACGTGACGTGCTGAAAATGAGCGCCGGGGTGATCTTGTTTGTCGCCATGCGGGGACGAGCGACTCAGCTCAAGGCTTGAACTTTGAATCGCTTTTTATGTCGCTGTCAGCAGCCCAATTATCATTCATTCTCAATCATTTTTTTTTAGAAAAACGTCACTTCAGTTTAAACGATGAGATGTGATTAGATCCTTAGGGGCTGTGAATGAGTGAGTGATTCGGCCCCGCCACTCGGCCGAGAAGTTGTCATTTCACTCATGCATCTGCGCGTCTGTCCTGATTGGCGCGCCCTTTGAGTGACGAAGCTGAGCTGAAAGTGAGGAGACGGCAATGAGCTGTCACTGCTCATCCGACTTCATCCATATCATCATCCTCAACCTCGTAACTCATACTGAACAACGAAAACCAAATTCAAAATGAACGTCGAATGCCAGTGCACGATAGTCACTTTCAAGACGCCCACGCCAGTGCCGATCGACGTCTACTGCTGCCATTGCACGCAGTGCCGCCGGCAATCCGCGTCCGCGTTCGGCACGTCTGCGATTTTCTCGGCCGAAGGCCTCTTCCCGCTCTCTGACGACCTCAATTCCAAGCTTCAGATCTGGACGCGCCCTACCAAGAGCGGAGGGGAGATGGACTGTTATCTGTGCCGGAACTGCGGGACCCGTCTCTTCCACCGCATCCGCAGCCGCGAGGGCATCCCAAAGTCGACGGTCAGCATCAAGGGGGGTGCGATTGTCGGACTCGATCTCGGGAAAGGAAAGCACATTTGGACGAGCAAAGCCGTGATGCGTATTCCCGAGGGAGTTGAGAGATATGACGAGTCGCCGCCGGCAACGCCAGGACAAGACCTCTAGTCGTCATTTGTTTGCAGTTAAAAGTACTATGTACACGAAATTGACATGGACCAGAATGAGCAATGAAAGCTTTTGTACAGGAATCGACCGGCATACTCCTCGGTCAGATATTCTCCTCACACCCGGGCTCAACTCGACTTCTAAGCAGAGGCGCTGCGGCGAGACTGGAAGCGCTGGCCGATGCTGCGCTTGCCGCTCATCATCTTGACGCTCTCCTCGTAGTCGCTCGTGCCGTTGCTCGGGTCAGCGTCCTTGGCGTTCTCGGCGCCGCACTTGGACCCGGCGTTGTACTTTCCGTTGGGCCCGTCGACGCCCGCGAACTCGCGCTTGCTGTTGGCCTTGAGCATGTTGGTCGCGGCCTCGGGCAGCCAGCCGTTGATGAAGTCGCCGTGGGTGCAGTACGAGTTGCCGCAGGCCAGCTCGAAGGGGGGCGTGCCGTTCCAGCCGTCGGGCAGGACCTTGCGGAGGTCGTAGCGGATGGAGAAGCGCAGCTGCGGCATGCGCTTCATGCCCTCCGGGCACCGGTTGGCGGGCTTGAAGCCGTCCTTCCAGTTCTGGGTGCCCGAGTAGGCCGACTCGAGCGTGGCCTCGTTGACGCAGTCGTGGAAGAGGAGGAGGGTCTGCAGGTGCGTCGAGCACGTCTTGGTCGGCCAGGCGGCGGCGTCCTTGGTCTCGGAGGCGTCGCCCTCGCAGAACCACTGGATGCCTGCGAGTTCTTCGACGTCGGCCTGCGAGGTGGCCTGCGCGTTGCCGGCGACGGTCTTGTAGTCCTGGGGGATGGCGACCTCGGCGTTCTCGATGGACACGTAGTAGGCGCTGAAGCGGGAGAAGGGGACAGGGGTCATGCCCGTGTCGTTCTTGACGTAGAGGGTGGGAACCCCTGGATCATGTCAGCCGGGGCTATAACGGAGATGTGACGAAGACGATGTGATCTGGGTACGCGATGACTTACAGTAGGACGAGTAGTCGTTGGGGTTCTCGGCGGTCGAGCAGCCGGCCTGGAGCTCGGCGGAAGTGTTCGTGTTGACGGTGACGGCATCGGAACCGAAGAAGGTGTGCATGTGGCTCTTGTACTGGCCGGGAATGACGACGGGATCGATGTTCTTGCGCATGAAGGGCTCGGCCACGGCAATCGTGTACGCGTTGGCGATGCCAGCACCAGCAAGCAGAAGGGAAGTAGTGGGATGCATGTTGAAGACTCTGTCTTGAAGAAAGAAACGAACGAAACGACTCGAAGAGAGCTCAAAGGAATGACGCAGACGGAGATGATAAAACAAGGACGAGCTCAAACAACCAGAGGCAAGAGGCCCAAGTTCGCAAAAGGAGGTCGAAAGGCCTTTTCTAAAATATCATCTCAACATTTGTTCGTCCCGTCAGCTTCTCTATCGGCCCCCCTAGTCGACCCCAAGGACCCATCACGATATCGAATACAGTGTCGATCCTGGCAGGGTTTGCAAGGGCAAACGCACCTCTCTAGTGAGCACGGGCAGCTGAAACAGATGCCAACATCCCGCCAGCGAATTGAAGGCATTGATTGAACGGGACCGTGGCCACGATGGGAGCCGTACGCGCCGCGCGCGGCGGACTGTAATTTCGATTGAAACGACTTTGACAGGGAAGCCGGGTTACTACGAGCCGTTAGTGGCGGACTAGTCCGCTGCTGACTGCCGCAGTGGTTTGCATCAACGGACAAAGTAGGTCGGAGTATCGGACATTGGCAGTGGGTGGACGATGTCTCTTGCGAGTTCTTGATCGTCTGTTCTAGCCCTGTGCCCCGACAAGGAGATCGCTGGTTCCCAATCGGACATTTTACTGCCAACGACGGCAGCTCAATTGTGGCATTTGAACTGTTCAAGTTGCCTTCACACTCAACAGCTAGCCCGGAGAACTCCTGTCTAGGTTACAAACAACTTCTACAACTAATTTAGCCTCCCTCATAACGGTTCTACGATTCTTCTATCCTAAATCTATTTCGCTTACGGACACCATTTGTAGAATAGTAGACCACGCCCGTATTCCCAGGATCAGATGAATACGCGGAAGTCGTTGTGTTCTCTGGTCCACAGTCAGCGATCCTACATGTATGATTCCAAACGCTCGCCCCTTTTGGAAATATCAGGGAGCTCCCCTGTAGACCTCACATAGCGAAAGCGAAAACCCCCTGTCTCTCCTGTCTTTAGGCAGGGGCACGCGCCCTCCGTGAACTCTGCTCATGGGCCTCCTCTCCTTAAGTGTTAAGACGGCCCGGTATTAGAGGAGTAGGCTCGAATTTCTGTCGCGAATTCATTGATTCTCGGCAATCACGGTGGCCAAGCTGCCATCCCGTCCCAGGCGTGAACCCCTCCAGGCGACTAGGGCTCATGCTACTCCCCAGCCGCTATTCCGCGCTGCCATGCTAGCGAACGACAGACACGGGCTGCACTGGCCGGAATCGCAATCCGGCTCGGCGACGACGTGGACTCTTGAGGCCAGCAGGTGGTGGACGCCCTGGCGAAAGTGATGATTGTTCTTCTGGGAACAATCTCCTACCACCTCTACCCTTCCGTCACTTCTTTTGCCAATCCGAAAGATGCTTGTTGTTCTCTCGAACAGCTGCTTGTCTGTTTCTACAGACCTTCGGTCTTGGTGTCGGAGTCGGCGGCGATTAATAATAGGGTAATCCCAGCGGCCGCTAGCATGACGTACATCTCCACCTCAATGCCCGACCCTATATCGAGCTTCTATAAAGCTGTGAAGTTTTATCTCAAACCGGGTACTTTTCTTCGTCCGGGGTGGCGCCTGATGATGGAATTCGAGACTTTGGCCGCATCCCGGCGAGACTGTTCTGTGACACTAACACTAATAGAGAGACTGCTTTACAGTTGACGACAAAGGTCTTGTCTCGGAAGGGAGGAATGAACCAGCAGTTTGCTCCAAAACGAAGGGGAGGTTTTATTAAGTTATAATCGTTATTCTCATGGTAATGACGGTTGGCCGATTGCATCAGCCAAGAGACCGGAACTGCCGCGACAACTCATTCGGCTGCGGGGTTCAGTCAACACCGGGGGGTTGAATGATAGATCCTTCACATTGTCGACTTCGACGTAATTTTGAATCGAAACGGTTTGGAATAGTGTGAAGGAAAGGCTATCGTGATCATTAGCTTGAAGCTGGAGCTGCATGCACGAGAGGTAGAAGGACTCACTCATAGAGACCTGAGAAAGAAAGCGTCAAAACGCCCAGAGAGTGGGGGCGGGGTTCCCAGAGTGACCCTCGAGAGCAAGACCGATGTGGAGCTTGCGTGCAACTCCCAAAGAGAGAGGGAGGTCGAGGAAGCGAGAGACAGGAAAAGAAGTATTTCAAGAGTGACGTGATAGTCGCCAGTATGGCAAAGGAGTGGTTGGATGTGTAACAGTCCGTCACACAGAAAGAATGAAGAGGTTGGTTGGCAAACTCAACGTATGGCTTGGGTGCGGAGGGCTGGTGCTAAATACTCTTCGCGTTTCTCTGCAAATAGCCTTAGAACATTCGTTCCTTCGCTGCAGCACCCCATTTGATTTCTCCAAACTTTCCTCGACCTGTGCAACGCCGGAAGACTGGATGACACTGCTACCCTTCGCTGCAAAACATCAGGCGAAACCTTGTTGTTGGGCGGCAGATCAGATACCCCCGCATCTTGCAACGTTTCCGCTCCGGCAATTGGAATGATGCCCTGTTTGATCGACAAGCCGGAAGCAAAACAAGACGGGAATCATTCAGATGTTTTCTTTCGTTTCATGCCTTCCCTTGTCTTCTTGGGCTTTTTGGGCGTTTACGGCGGCAGCGGTGAAAGTCAGTCGGTGGTGGGCTTGCTAAGCGCTGGGGGCTTGCTGAGCTTCCTGTGAACGCCACGACAACCTCCCTCTTGTTCGTGAACCGAGCCTCAACATACCACATACGACCATACCCATTGGAAAACTCGGGATCCCGTCCGCTCTCCCATAGATAAGCCAATGAGGGCCGGATTAGTAGTTGGGTCGGTGACGACCAGCGAATACCTGGTGTTGTATGTCTTTTTTGCCTCCGGGAGCCTTGTGGTGTTTTGGTGATCGCCAGAGGAAATCCCGGGTGAGGCGAGCACTATAGCTATAAAATGACAACTGATAGTGCGCTTATGTCGTTAAGTATCACGAGATCGTTGTCTTGAGAGTTACAATATAGCTTTGAAACTTGAATAATCTTATTTGCGGCGTCACATTTACAAGCCCAGCTTATACCCATTCTTGTACCGTACCTAATAGTATACGCGTTTGCAAAGCCAAACGATCCCACTCTAGAACCTTTAGAGTGTAATTCTAACAAAGACACTAGCTTACCTTGAGTCGTGAGATGGACGTATTGGAAACAGCTCCCATATTCTCCGCCCTGACTTTCTGTTGTCGTTCCTGTCGTTCCTGGGCGGGGGCCGGGGTACCCGAAAATGTAGAGTGAGCCTCTTTCTGGCAGAATCAAGAGAGGCCAGTCGACAGTAGGGCTAGCAGGTAGGGCATTGTGGGAAGGAAATCTGTAGAGGCAATAGTGAACGTCGCCCGTTTCTCGCCACCGGTAACGATGAATTCACGGTAAGATTTTGGTTCTTCTGTAAGCCGAGCAACAGGATCTTAACTGCAAAAGGCAGGTGTCAAGCATTAATGGGCCGTTGGGCTTACCTTTTGCACCAACAGGTTGTTTCCAGCGCCCGATTCACTGCGGCCAACCATATCCCCTGCTTGGACCCCTACCTGACCTTAACAACAACAAAACCCCTTATCATCAGCCTCACCCCTCCTTTCCATTCAATGAAACAATCCTCATTCCACTCTACACATCTCGAGGACGTCCTCCATCAACTCCTGTCTACATAATGGCTGTCCAAGACCAGGAGCTGGAACAATACCTGGCTGATGAACGCTTCAACCGAGTCTTCACCTATCCCGTGGGTCCTGCCGAGGAACACTCGAAGCCCATTTCCATTTCCTATGCCGATCATGGGTATCAGGGCACGGAGAGCTCTCAGCCAGAGAAGGTCTTTCTTTTTTTCGGGCCTCTCCTAGCTTCTCGAATGCTTTTTGTTCCAAAGGATGCTCTGGCAAAGGAACATAGGGTGCGCATCATCACCGCCGACCGGCCGGGCTTTGGCGATACACCGAACGTGGAAGCAGAGGGGCGATTGGCTTTCTGGCGCAGTAATTATATTCCTCTATTAATTCCTGATCATCATTCTTGTTCTCTTCATGACTGACCGGCAGCTAACCAGAAGCCATGTTTGCCTTGCTGCAACACTTGCAGATCCGCCACGTACATGTGGGCGCGCAAAGCGCTGGCACGATATACGCCTTGGATTTCATACTTCACTACCCCGAGATGCTCTATCCGGAGAATGCCTATCTTGCCATCGGGGCTCCGTGGATTCACCCGTCCCATTCTCGAATATGGCAGATGTCCGTAACACATGCCCTTCCCAACGCAGTGTTGGGACAAGCGGATAAGCTCGTTTCCCTATTTTCCGTCGTCTCCGCTCCTGTGTTGGACACAAGCTTTGGGCTCACCTCTGTTCTCGGGCGGTGGTTTGCTGCTCCGCCACCCCCAGAGGACGCCGCCGCCACCGCCCCCGATCGCGCGGCTGCATTTGCAGACGCCCTGGGTTATAAACTGGCCGACTTTATCAACGCTCGCCCTATCCACGGCGTGTCTCAGGAGTCGATCCTGCTCATGCAGAAGACCCAGGGCGTAACAGGATGGGCGGACTGGGGAGATTACGACACCTTGGTGCCTCGGTTTCGGCGCGCCCTGGCCGAGAAGAATCAACGTCTGGTAGTTGAGTGCTTTTTTAGCCAGACAGACTCCATGATTGGCGATCCTGGCACAGTCGGCCCGGAGTGGTTTACGAGCTGCTGGACACAAGACGGCAGCAACGACGACGTGATCCAGTTCTCTTGTCGCGTTATCGATGGAACGGACCACAACTCCATTTGGGCAACAGAGTTGGGGGTACCCCGCGACGTATTTGATCGAATCCGAGGAACAACATCTTGATACCCAAGGGAGGTATCGAAGTCGAATTTAAGCACAGCCTGCCTCCTTGTCACCGCTGTAAACACCTGCTAAGCTACTTGATCTGCCTTTATATTGGTCGAGAACACAATAAGATAGTAGCGACGTTTGGAAATGCAGTGCTACTGTCCAAGAACATTAGGTTCTGATTAATAGACTTGCTATTATTTGGTATGTAGTCGCTAGGCTCTGTTGTTGTTGACGGGTTTTATACTACGCAGCATACCGTTATTAGATCTCGCAGAGCCGCCAATCTTTCCCCTTTGGATCATTGAAAGGTGCGAGTTGCACATCGATGTCTCCCGCGACCCTGTTCATACTTTTCACTGTGTCCAGGTGGCTATGCGTTTTCCGCAAGTTATCGTCGAGACCATGGAACAAGAGAGCCAGCGGCGACGACTTCCACGCGGCTCCCAAGTATCGTCTCGTCGAGACCATAATCGAGAAGATCCACTGCAGAACGAGCAACGCGGCAGGATAAGCGATCCAGCCCCAATGGACGTTGACGCACGTCTGCATGCTTCTCATCGTTCCGCGGGACCTGACGAGGCTTGGATGAAGAGCAGCTTTGACACCCTCTTCGACGTTTGCGGTGAAGTTTCCGTACGGCTTGTTCCGAATCGCAGCCGTCATCGCGTTTGCCAGGCCGCGCACCATGGTTTCCACAGTAGATATGTTTCCGGAACCGGATGCGTACATCTCTTTGAGCCACATCGGGCCTTCCACCATCCCAATCTTGCTGTTAAAAGTGCCGTTCCCCTCGGCTCTGAGGAACTTGTCGAGGGAGAAGCCTAGACCCGTCCAGGTGGTATAATCTAGTGCCCAGACACACTCTTGTCGGTAGAACTTCGAATCGGGCTTCGACTCCCGGGCCGTGAAGCTGAACTGGCTAATACCAAGCGATCGATTCGCATAGAAGTCCACACGTACGGAACCCGGCTCCCAGTGCTGTGTTGCGACGCATGGCCTTTCCTGGCCGTCGACAAGGCTGGTGTTGGTCACAAGAACCCAGCCTCTGATATGGCTGTCACCAAGCGGCGGCTCCTCCCCCGCGCTGGATGTGTCCCTGAGAAATTGAGGGGGCTTTTCATCTTCCCACTCGGAGTAAACACCGTTTTTGACTTCGGCGCGGTACCCTTTTACGCAGGGGTCCAGATTGCATCGAAAAGCAGTCGCCATGTTACCAGGGGACGTGCTCGGGCAGTCTTGACACGAGGGGTTGCTGATCATCAGGACATCCAAAGCATAGAATGGCTTGTTCGGCCACGTGTCATACCAAAAGCGTGGGTTGACGGAAATCTTGGGCGTCTTTCCCCATGTGGTCACCTTAGTTGTCTTGTACCCGTCCGGCACCTCCAGCGGGTCGGGCACGGATAGGTTTAGTTGCTGATAAAACTCTGGTGTGTAGGTCGGCAGCCACCAGGTCCTGTTGTCGTAGCCCGGCTCCGTTCCTGGTACCAATTCCGAGATGACCTGGTCGGTGATATTCCGGCAGGAGTGGCAGATGGCCAGCGATGAGAACCAGCTGCTGTCCTTCGCTCCCTGCTGAAAGGTGCAGTTCCCCGTGCCACATTTGAAGTTCACAAGACCTGCCGTTTCTTGGGGGTAGTGGAGTCCTCTGTCGAGGGCCTTCTCCATGGCATGATCAGCCCCTAACCCTACAAGATTCGCAGTAAATTCGGTGTAAGAGCCCAAGTAGTTATTCGTCTTTGACACCTCGGCTACGTCTGTGCTCCAAGGTTCAATGGGTAGAAGGCATCCCCTGTGCTCAATCATGGCCTGTGATATGGGGTCAATCGCCAAAGCTGCGATGGTAATAAAGGCACCAAGCGCGGGGAGGTAACTAGTAAAATGATCAGATTTCAAATCTCGACGTGATAGAGACACAGATCGGTTCAAAATCACGTACGCTTCTCGTGGCCGTGCCACTTGTTTCATGATCAGGAGCAGCGACCCCCAGGGTCCCCGACTGGCATCGTCGAAAAGAACGACATCAGACAATTTCTTTGGGCGGCGAAACCAGTCCCATTTAAGCTGACTTATGCCTAAAGATTCGGTCAGTCTATGGAAAAGCGGCGAGGAAAAAGAGCATTTGGGTGATGCAGGAATGATCAGGTGAGAGGAATGACAATTCGGCGGGTACTAGCCTTCAGCAACGGGCATCACAATCGAGGCCTTGAAGATTGCCGTAAAAATAGCGACCAAAGAGTTGACCGAGATGAGTGCAGGCCAGCTTGGTAAAGGCTTTCCTTCGTGGAGCGACAGGATGATGATGATCGCAATGATGCTGCCGAGTGCAAGGAGGCTACTCAGTATTTCTAGCCACCACGTCTGCCATTCCGATTCGTTGCTTTGACGTGGCTCCGTACTTTGACTGGCGGCCGATCCTTCATCCGACTTTGTGGCCGTCTCGGGCTTGTTCAGGGGCTGGGATTCATCGATGAGTGTTGTTTCCAACTCAGGATCAATGCTTGGGGCGTTAATGGACGTGTATGAACCAGTGGCCGAGACAGTCGGTTGCGTTCTAGGCTTGATCGAAAGTGCAGAGGGATCTGTTACACCTCGATTGCCACTCAGTCCCTCTTGCCTAGTGTGGTTGTTGACGCTGAACCTACGTTCGGCAAGTTCGTGGGAGTCATTGTGACTGGGAAAAGAGGACTCAATACCACCTCTAGTCGACATACTGGGTTTGGCAAAGCCCATGCCAATCGTGTCGGGGTGTAGCTGAAGTCTCAAAGTCACACTGTTTGCGTTGGGAGCTGGGGTATGAGATCACGGTTTTGTCTGTTGAAAACGATCCAACGCCGCAACGTCCTCGATTTAATAGGTAGCCATAACCAAGGCGAACCATATGCACGATTGCCTCATCTCACCACACCATTTGTATTTTGTGGGCGACTCGTGTGGCATACCTATATGCAAGTCTGCCATGTCTTACCACGCTATCCCTTTCTTAGGTACGCGCGTTTCCCTCGAGCCAGGTAGTTGGAATGGTTGCATAGGTAGGTTTGAGAGGCCAATCGCATTATGATTTTGTAGCTCATGGTAGATACTCCAGCTGCTATGCCTGTCGTCATTCAAATGTATGTTTTCTTAAATAGACAATTGCATCATTGGCGGATATCATGACATGGAACATTGCCGAGATTTGACAGAACATTCCAACCTAATCAGGTTGAGCCTTAACGGAAGAATATCTAGGATCAGGCAGAAATAAACTCAATTAAGCCTGTTTATCATAATTACAGGCATCAAACCGTCCTCAATGCATAGATAACTGTCAACCAATGCACACAATACGATGCCTAAAAGCTGGAATCTTTCCACACCCGTGAATCAGGCAGTCGATTTCGGGTTCTTGAGCGCGATGCGCTCCGAGCAAGATGCCGATCACCACTCATCGCGTCCCCCTTTCGCTTTAGCTCGATCAAAACCGGGATATCTCATTGGCTGGGTCGGGTTCTCGATGCCTGCTGCCTAGCTCATCGCGAGTTTCCACCAACAGACCCCAACTACCTACGCCACATCAACTGCTTGAGAAATTATCTTGGCTCAACTCATCTCAGAACCTTGAGGCTTTTTCGCAGCTTAAATCGTACCAAAATCATGAACCAGGGTACTACAGTTGAACACAATTCGCCGTGCTCATTTGAATCACTGCCCGCGGATGTCCTCATCGCCATTTTCTCCAGGCTGCATTCTCTGGCCGACCTTAGCTCAGTTGTATCAACGTCGCGAAGTCTCTATGAATGTTTCCAGCTTCACAAGAGAGCAATGTTCCTCGGAATGCTTTCGTATGACTTTGTACCCGTCATGAGAGACGCAGTCGCTGCCGCAACGACTCAGCGGACGCCGCCGTTGACGTGGTGGGGACGTGAACAACGAATCCGGCTCGCGATGCAAAGATGCCAAAGCCTAGGACGAGGCCCCAAGTCGACGGCAGAGTTGCAGATCGACGAGATCATCAGCGCCGTACGTCTCAAAACCGCGGCTTGGTATCTCGCGGACTTATTCTTCGAGTTTCGCCGGGGCGATCTGCGGCGGACATCGCCCGCCGCCGCCGCTCCGTTGAACTCCCACGAGCGCCAACGGCTCTCTGCGGCCTTCTTGCGACACCACCTTGCGACGACGTTGCATCCCTCCAATGCCAGGATGACAGAACTTCTCGCGCCCTTCTTCTCAGCTTTCACCGCGTGGGAAGCCGAGCAGATTCATCAGGCAAACCTCTTCATCACCCAGCTATGCATTGCCATGGACGCCCTGCAAACGGATGACACCCAACAGACGGATTACAACCAAGAGACCTGGAGTCAGGTGAATCGACGGTATCTCAACGGGTACATGTACGATCTGGTTTCCCTCTGCAAAGCCTTTAGGTCGGCCATCGACGACGACCCCGGCCTGATGTCAATAGTCTCGGAGAAGGTGGAAGAACGCAGCCTTCGGGGATTGTACGGCGGTCTCGGCTTTCTCAATGCAAGTCACGATTTCCCAAACGACAGGATGGGGTCGCGGACGTACTCCGACCAACTAGCGGAGACTCACAGGCAGATGAGAGGTCTGCGATCAGAGCTTTATGTTAAGGAACGCAGCATGCCGGCTCTAGTCGCCGGCCCGTCCGTGGCAGATCCGCCTTTCGGCTGGGTCGACGCACTAGATGGGCTTGATTGCTGCCGTTGGGGCAGGGATCTGCCCTATTCATTTCCGCGTGAAATCACCAGCGATCACCACCGCAAGTGTACTGTGATGCTGAAACGCTGGAAAAGGCTAGGGATTTTGTTTTGGGACGAAAGTCGCGCAGAGCTGCTCAAGTCAGTTCACCCAGAGTACGCCAGAGGCTGGCTCCTGAACGTGTGGAATTAGTCAAGTGATCCCGAATGATTGAATCAAGAGTTTAAGTTTCAGTTTCGTTCAAGACGGTAGGTAGCTAAGACTTTGTTCATGACCTCGTTTATAATCTCGTCCAAGTCTCCAGACCATTCTACAACACCATTTAAGACCTCGTTCAAGGTCTCATCATCGCTCAGGCCCGAAGTTCGTGCTCGTGAAGTATCTGCTGCAAAGAGACAGGTCTGATGATCTCTGTCGAGAGTCCCAACTGGCATATCGCATCACCGTGACTTCGGATGGTACTCGGGTCGATCGATGAGCTCCGATAGACAACCCCGTCATGGTCATTCTGGACTGCGACAGCGTTCCAAACTTTCTTAACCTCGGGTACAAGAGCGAGCTCGAATGTGCCCCGCACCGTGATGGTCGCCGCTTGCCTATCCCGACCCTTCTGGTAGCGGAACACCATCGCCAGTCCTTCTCTGCCGTTCCAAATCTCCATCATCCTCAACTTCGGCATCCGAAGCGCGGCAGTCGCGGCATCTCGCAGCATCTCGTTGATGTTCGCGGTGGTCGTAATACCCAGATCATGGGCGAGTACCCTCGATGTCAGCGCTAGATTTGTCAAATTCTCCCACCTCCACGACCGGTTGATCGCCTCGAAGAAGTAGCTGGCATCAACCATGAACGAGGCCGACAGTGTCGCGAGTTTCAGACTGGATCGCGCAAGTTTACGGCTTACGGCAGGATTCGGTACCCTTGCGGGAGGACAGAAGGACATGCTTCGGGGGTACCACTGGTTGAAGTTTTCGAAAATACTTAGCTTCGACAGTTTTGTCCCGACAAGCGATTCGATCAGCGTCTGGTTACCTGTATTGTGATTGGGGTTAGCTAAAGTAGTTAAAGTTAGATGGCCAGTTAGAGTACTCACGTTCATCAGTTTGTAATTCTATGACATCCCATTCTCTCCACGGCTCGTAGCAAAGTTCCTTTAGGTTGGGGAAGCGCGTGAGCATGTTCGCAAGAGCGACTGGTTTCCATCGCCGGCGGGTTTGCTGACGAAGCAGCACAGCCGAAATCGCGGGGACGAGGGGCAGTGTTCGCCACCACTCCATCTCCGACTCTTCATCTAGGAATGGCCCGTCCGCCATGATCTCATTGAATATATGTTCAATGGAGTAGTAAGTGGGAAAATATCTGTGGCGCCCACCAACCCAGCCGTGGCGTAGGTCGTTGATCGTGGTGCCTTGCTCATCCCCCCTGTGACGTACCGACGGACACTTGCCGAGGCGGGTGTCTGGGTGGAAGGTGAGGTACTTGAACCAGTGTTGTGTATCACTCGGCGAGTAAACGCTGATATCAAGAGTCAAGTTCCTACCAGACTCCCATGTGCTGAGGGCGGCGAACAAGCTCTGGCAAGCATCCGAGATCAGTCTGTTATCGGCATCGTCCAGTCCCCAAGCTTCAGCTGAATCACAGCCACTACAGTCATAACGCTTCAGTTCTATGCGATACCATATATAACTGATTTGATGTCTATGGCGAAAGAGAATAGCCTCGGATTCGGGATCGGAGAGGCGGGTTGGCGTTAGGTGGATTTCGGCGAAATTGATGGGCTCGACAACGGATTGCCATTCCCGTGAGACGGGAGCAAGGAGGGCGTAATCACCACAAATATCGGGCAGAATGCTGAGCACCTGGTTCCGGAGCTCGGGAGGTAGATATGTCCAAGAGGGGCGAACGTTAGACATCTCTGGGCACTCAGACTGGAGGCGATGTCTTGTTTTCGAGTTGGCTGGAGGTGATTCCTTGCTCTTGAGGCGGCTGCAAATCTTTCGTCGTTAGTTAATGAGGGAAAGAGTATGTGACAACATCGGCATTCGTAGCAAGGGGGTTAGGGCAAGGAAATTTAGGAGGCTGAATCTTATTCAATGGGGATTTGACTTTCAAGTGGAAAGTCTATCTGTATAATGGCATTTCATAGTAACTTTTATCACGGAGTAGGTCCGAGGTAGGTATAAGCCCCTCCGTTTTGGCTTATCACTTTTGATTCCAGAGTCTCTGCTTTAAAGATTCCTACGCTCTCGACAAACACACGCGGCGTCGTAGGGTGAAAGGATAACGAGATCTACTTCGAATCTCATACTAGCGCAGCCGGGCATGGCGCAGATTGCTCCTCCCTCACGGGCCGACGATGGCGCAGCTTTCCTTCCGCCAGTAAGACAGGCCCCACGGCACGAGCGGCGTTTCTTGTTGAGGTCGGACACGCAAGACATCGGGATCAGGTTTTTGCTTACTTACACCGTCAGATCCGGCCCCCACTTAGGATTGGATGTTCCGAGAAGCTGGCGAGTTCATTGCGTGGTTTCTTGTCAGTATGGTGGAAGTATGAGCCTTTAAAATGCAGCGTTTACTGTTCTGCATAACATTACTATGTTTCTGAACACTTGACATTTTCTTGGCAGTCTTTCTCGTATAAACGGATCGTAGGTCTGGTATTGGATAATGCTCGACCCAACTTCCACTCATCGGACTGCTAGGCGTTGCCATTGGCGAAAATTGTTCACTCAGACCAACAAAAGTTGATCCGTCATCTGTTACCGTTTCAAGCAAGCAAGTGCTCGGTCTGCAAAGTTCGATGTATTCGACATCTACGATAGTTTCCAAACATGATCTTGTGTTGGGGTATTTAGAAGGAAGCTATCATGATCGGTCCTGAGCGCGGCGTCTCCGTTCATGTTGTCATCTCTGCCCTTAGATCTACTCAGGATCTCCGCACCTAGGTATCTCAATCTCTGTCCGATCCCACCCATAACGATCCCCGACTCCTTCCGCGGAGCCCGGACTTCAGCTCCAAGCTCCGACTTTACGACCGTTCACTGCCTCCCTTTTTCTTCCAGGAAATATGCTTTCATGTCCGAGAGATCTTCGGCATCGCCCTTGGCCCATCTCCGCTTGACCGCCCCCGCGGGATGCATCCCTGGCTCGGCTTTTCTGACATTGAAGTTACGGTGTTCGGTTTTGGTGAATCTCCACTTAGGGTCGTCCGGGGATTGGCATGCTCCGAGTTGCGTCCAAGTATCGATTGTCACAGACCACCGCTCGGCTTTCCCGTACCAGACGGCCTTGATTTCGGCGTGCACGAGGCATGAGGGGCAAGAAACGACCACGCCCAGTGGGAGATCGACGAGAAACGGAGGTAGCGAAAGGGGCGCGGGGTAGCCGTCGTTGACTACCGGCCCGGCACCCGCGGACGCAGCGGCATGATTGGGGGCCGAGCGCTCGAGGGCGCTCCAAATGCTGTGGTGATGGCAGATTCTGTTTTGATAGTCGGACCTCAGACAACTTTCGAGCTTCTTCATGCCGCCAGTGGGGTTGTACACTCTCCGCTGCATGTGGAGGAAGAGCTCATCATCGACGATGCGCGCCTGCCAGGTGTCGTTCAACTTCAGGCCTGTCGGTATGCAATGCCGCGTATCATATTTGTCGAACTTGCTCAAGGGATGCCCGTGCGAAGGACCGTACAGGTGGTGGTTCATTACCAGTCGGGCGACTTGATAGCCCAAGTGGTTTGAAGAGTTGATTGGGTTGAAACTGAAAGCAGTCCGGCAGCCTACGTCCGGGAAGCTGCCCGTATAGAAGGCTGGCCCATGATCCTTCTTCCACTTATGGAGGGTGGCGCATTTGAAACAATACACAAATTCCGGGACGTCCCTTTCAAACATCATGAGCAGTGTCTCCATCTCTTTGTCATCCAGGGACGGCCAGTCGGGAAAGTAAGCAAGGTAGTACCGCTTACAGGTCATGCTGAACGATATGGCCGACACGGGTGGCATGAAGCCGACGACATGAGCCACGACCTCCGTCGGCAACTCGAGGAACGATGTCTTTTTGGGTGGCGACTTGTTGGCTGGCAGCCTTTTCCATGGCAGCCTCATTGACACCATTCTCTTTGATGGCGCTTCGCTCGATGGTGCTTCGCTCGATGGCGCTTCATTCGATGTTGCTTCATTCGTATTCAGCTTTTGCCTCAGTCTCTCATAAAAAAGCGATATACGATTCACTTTGACTGGGACACTCGGCTCCTTCTTTGAGGAAGACCCCGAGGGTCCCTCATTCTTGCTTGCGACGTCTTGCTTTTCGCCTGAGCTGCCTTCGTTGCTCGATTCGTCCAGGTCCCATGAATTCAGGGATTCCTTCAGGAGAATGAGCTCTTTCTTCAAGGCCTGTCCTCGAGCTCCTCCCTCCCTGATCATGCGGTCGATCTCGCGCTCTCCGCCCGTCTGGTTCTTGTTCTGGGTTGCTTGAACCGAACTGCCCTGGCTGTTCGACTTCCCTTTCAAGGCGCTCAGCTCCTTCTTCAAGGCGCTGACCTCGGCCTTCAAAGCCTTTGACTCGTCCCTCGAGGCGGCCAACTGCGCGGCGAGAGTATCGGCATCTTCTTTGGGAGGGTTGACTTTTGGCGGCCCGAATATTGACTCCTTCTGCTCGATGCTCGGCTTCTGCTCTGGAGTTGCTTTCCCTTGCTTCGCAGTCGACTTTTGCGAGGTGCCGCTAGAGGTGTTGTCCGGAATGCGCGCATAACCGTGCCCGGACTTGAGGAGACCGCGCCTGAAAGCGACCATGTCTGCTGTGGTCTTGACGTGTTGTGTGGTGGTACCGGAAGGAATTGTTGATCTTTGTGGAGGAATGATATTGAGAACCCGATGGAGACTATATACACAGGGAGAATGGCGGCCTTTTTATCACTTTTGGGAGGGGGTTTGAAACTCGGAAAAACAGGTGCAAGAAACTGAGGCCCTCTAGACTTTACAATCTCTGAGGGTCAGTCGTTCAAGCCACGACATCGCCACGAGTGACGAGAGAGGCAGTGCTAAATTAAGTTTACAAGTCGTCTTATCAAACATCTGGCCTGGAGGTCCGGTGACCTTGGCGAAGACGTCGGCGCTGGACGATTGCCTCAAGCACCCGTCGAGCCATCGTTGAACTTTAGATACACAACCTCAAGCCCCAGCCCCCGCCCCGTTGTCGGTCAACCCATTCAAGAGCACTAAGCCTCATGCACTCTGCCACCCTCACACCTGGAGGTACCAGCGTCCCGAAGACTGTAAGGCGACAAATTTCAATTGGGACAACGAGAACGACCGGGACAACGTGAATGACAGTGAAATTTAAACGGCGAAACTCACTGTCCGAACTTCCAAGAAATACATCAACGATGCGAAAGGCTCAATGGCTTCTGTGTGCTGACGGGACGTCCCGCCGTTTCCAGAGTGTTTGCAGATGTAATTAGGAATGTTCGTACTCGATTGAGCGAGACTGTCGGTCTATGCAGGGAGGTAAACGAAGCCGTATACTGCGATAAATATGGATCAAAGTATGTGGTTAAAGATTGGTAGGCCTCTCCAAGACCTTCGACCTATGCCTACAAGGTGACGGAGGTATGTACGACGACCTAAGTATGTACCGAGGCATGTGCCTCCCCTCCGCCACGGCTTCTGTCACTCCGGGGCCGGTGCCGTGGTTATATATTCCCACAGAGGCATTCGGTCTCAAACATCTAGAGATATTTCGATCATTCGAAACTTCGCCCCGGGCACTAAGGAAGATTCATTTCCCGAAACATGACGTTTAACATATGTTGATGTCGCTTTGTTGCGTCCGATTCTTCACATCGGGGCACCTGATAATGGGTGCCTACAGTCGTTTGCATCGGCAGTTTCCAAAACCCAAAGTAGGGCACTACTTACTACACATTAAATATACGTTTTTTTTACAACACCACATAAAACACCACGAAATTCATTACTAATAGAGTAATTAACCCTATATAAAGGCCTTTAGGCCGTTAAATTATATATTTCTTTTTTTTAGTAATATAGTATAAAGCTTATATTTATTATAAATAGCTATAAAGGGCCCGCTTTATTACTTATTTTAATAATAATTTTAGTAATATAATAAAGTCTAACTTTACTTTAAAATTAATACTTTAGTATACTAAATATCCTTACTTATTATCTATTATCCCTATTATTTATTATAGTTAATTTATTCTATAATACCTCTTTAAAAGTACTAAGTATTAATTAATTTAATTAATAACTTATTACTAGCTCCTTTAGCTACTTATACGCGTACTTATAAGTAATATAAAGATACTTTTAGTAAAAAGCCTTAAGTTATATTTTAAAAGCTAATAAGTAAGTAGATTATAATTATATAAATACTAATACTAAAGTAGTAAATAGTTAAACTAAAAAAGGCCCTAACTAAACCTAAGCTACTATAAGTAAAACTTAGTAAATAGTAGGTATTAGTAGTTAAACTAAAAAAGTAACTAGTTATAAAAAAGTAAATAGCTATATCTATACTACTAAAAAAACTATTAAATTCTACTAAAGATAATACTAAAGTTAATTTAAGTAATAATAATTATACTAAAGGTAGTTATATTAATAATAAAACCTTACTTAAAAAATAACTAAATACCTTAACTACCCCCTTTTAGTAATAACAAAAGCCTCTCTCCTTTTAATAATAATAATCCCCCTTTCCTAATAACTAGTAAAACCCCCTCTCTAAGTAATAATAAAAACCTACTTTTAAATAAAGTAATACCTATACTCTATAATACTTAAAAATTAATATACCTTTTAATAATAACGTCTTTACTAAAAATTAAAATCTATATATATTTATAAAAATCCCTATCCTTATATTATTTAAACTAACCTTTAATAATATACCCTTTCTACCTAAATTACCCCGTATAATTAAGTTATAAAAGATATAGTATAATAAAGTTAAATCTCTAATACTTAAGAAGTAAAGAAATACTATTATTAATATTAAAAAGTAAATCTATAATTAACTTAAAACTATACTTAAGCCTATAAAGTTATATATTACCTTCTATTAGATTTTGCGTATATTATATATATTAACGTTATGTATTATTCTACGGCCTATAGTACTATTAACGCGTTTTTTGCCTTAATAGCGTTATAGGCCTTTAAGTCCTTAAATACAGCTATAGCCTTTAAAGCTAGTAAAACGTTGTTTTAAAGTAGCTCTTAGTCTTTTTAAATACTAAAATCTACTTATACGTTATAATATACTAGTAACTTTAAGTTATATAATTTAACACACTTCCCTAATAAGGGCCTTATAAGGGCCTTATTAGATTTATTTATAAATAAAATTATATACTAACTATACTTTAACTACTTTATAGTTACTTTTATATAACTTACTTTTTTAAAACTATAATCCCTTTAAAGTCCTTATTTTAAGTAGTTCTATTATTTTTATTAAACTTTTATTTTTATAATAAAAAGAGTAATACTATTTTTAAAGTACTTAAAAGTTATAATCCCTTTACTTTATTTATTATTAATAAAGTTAAAGCCTTTTAGCTACTTCTTTTAGAACTTAGTATTATAAAGTACTTAAAGTTACTTTATTTAATTTACTATATTAAGCTACTTAAGGAAAATTTTAAAGTAAGTACTAGTAAGTAGCTTTATAAGGCCGTTTACTATAAGTTATACTATAGGTTAGTATTTAACTTTAATATAGCCTTTTTAAGTCTCTTAATATAACTAGTAGTTATAAATATTAATATAGTAAAGCTTTATATATAGTTAAACTATTTCTTTATTAATAAAGTAGATTATTTATGAATTATTATATTAAATATATATACTTAGTACTAGTACTATAAAAGTAGCTTTATTACTAAAGGTCTTTTTACTAAAATTAATATAAAGAGTAGTTATTAAATAACTTATAAAAATAGCCTTTTTAGTTACTTAAAAAAGGGTAAGGAACTTAACTTTAGTTATAAATATAGTTATAGTATTTTATTTATTAACTTATTAATTAATAAAGTTACTAAAAAGCTTAATAGTAAATACTTAAGAGTTTTTATAGTTTAGTATATTATTAGTAAAGTTAGTATTTAAAGTAATTACTAAACTATTATTAGAGCTACTTTCTTTATAGCTAAATTTAAAGTAAAGAGTGTGCTTAGTAGTAAGGTATTTAATAGCTTATTTAGCTTCTTTAAGGTACTTAGGGCTAGAGTTATAGTTAAAGTATATAAAACGGTTTATAGTAAGGGCTACGTTTAGTTAAGTTATTATAGTACTATATATAATTAATTTAATATTACTTTAGTATATATTAGTATTTATATATAAAGTAGTAACTTTATAAGGGAGTAGTTTAAGTAATTAAATTAAAGATATATATAGTTATTTAGTTTATAGGCCTTGCCTTTTTAGGTACTTAATAACCTTATTAATATATATAAATTATAAAAGTTAAAAGTGCTTTATAGTATAGTTATAAATAACTTTAATCTCTAAAAACTATTATAAGTCTTTACTACCCTTAAAAAAGTAACGTTTTTAAAGCTTTTTTATAAGTAAAAGGGCCTTTTTATAGTATTTAAAAGGAAAGTATAGAATATAGTTATTAATATAAAAAAGAATAATATAGCTATTTATCTAATAGTAATTTTTACTTACTATATACTTTAACTTAAGCTTTTTTAAACTAGCTTTTAAATAGTATTACTATAGGAGTAGAGAGTAGTAAAAGCTATAAAGTACTTTATTAAACTTAAGGATATACCTAGACTTTTAATACTTAGGGGGTATTTATATATAAACGTTTTTATTAAATAAAACCCTAATAAATATATTTATAGTATTATATTATAAAAGCTTTAAGTTAAAGTAGTTTATAACGGCTATAAGTATTTAAAATAATATACTAGTAAGTATAAAAGTATAAGTATTTTACTTATTTCTTAACTACTAATTACTATATATAATAAAGTACGCTTTAATTTTAAAGAGTTTTCTGTATTTATTTAGTTTATATATATAAACCTAATAGTATTCTAAGATTTAAAGGTCCTTAGTAGTACTTTTAAAAACCTTCTTTTAAAAGTTAGTTTTATAGTAGTTTTATAAATAGTTTACTTTAGCCGCTTTAATTAAAGTAGTATAGGGGTAAATTAATACTTTTATATAAAATATAAGTAGGGGTTAGAGTTTTTATTAATAGGTACTAGGCGCGGGAGCTTTAGTTTATAGTTAGTTTATCCCTTTTTATAGTTAAATTTTATTATTAAAGTATTTAATATTTATATTTTAAAACGCCCTTATAGTATATTAAATATTAAAGGTCCCCTTTAATAAGTTATAAGTAACTAAGTAGCTAGCTTAAAAGTAGCTTTACTATAAAGCATTTTAAAATAATAATAGAGTATTAGTTAAAAAAGTAGCTTTATAAAACGTTTATTTATACTAGGGTATATAGACTACTAAAGCAACTTAGTTTATAAACTTAGCTATAAATACGGACTAGTAAAGTAGGTTTATAAATTTAGTTATAAATATAAATTAATAAAAGCTTATAAAAAGAAGTTTTTTATTTACTAATTTAGTTATAGCTTACTTCTTTAAGTACTAGTCTTTTTTAATTAATACTTAAAAGAATAAAATAAATAAGTTAAAAGGAGTAAGTAAAAGTTTAAAATAAGTAAAAAAGTATTTATAGTTATAAAGTTTATTATTATTAAAAGTAGTATTACTTAAGTTAAGTTTATTAAAAATATTATTAAAAAAGTTTATAAAAGGAAATACTTTATTATCTTTTTTATTTAGTAGTAATAAATAAAGCTATACTTAAGAGTTAGTTTTATTAGTTACTATAAGGCTCTTTTAAATTTACTTAGTAATAGTATATAGGTTAAAGTTGTTATAGTTACTAGTAAGTAAATCTAGGTTACTATTATAAAATACCTTTTTATTAAACGTTACGTTGTATATAGTAATAATTTTTTTAGTTATAGAGTTTTAAATTTAATACTAGTTAGTAGATATATATTTAATAAAAAAGTCTATAAAGGTATAACTTTTAAAGTAATTAAAGTACTTTTTTTTAAACTAAGTTATAGCTATAAGGGTATATACTTTATAACTATAAAACTTTAAGTATAAAAGGCTAGGTTTTATAGTTTTATTATTTTAAAGTTATTTATAAAGTACTTTATATAGGGTTCTTTAATTAAAAGCTACTTAAAATATATAGTTATAGAAGTAAGTTACTACTTTATAAATATTAAACTATACTTTATAAAGTAACTTATTACTTTTATATATTATTTAACCCTTTATTTTAATAATAGCTTTAATATACTTAGTACTACGTTTTTAATTTTAAGTATATAAAGTTAATAGTTTAATATATTTACTTTACTTTTAGAAGTTATTTATAAAATAGTAGTATTTTTTAATTTTACTATTATACTTAAAGACTTATATATTAATATTATACTTAACCTTTAAAAGTAAAATAAACTTTTTAAAAACTTTAATAAGTATTTTTATACTATAGTTATATAAATAGTAATTCTAGGAGTATTAAGAGACGTAGTTAGTAAATACTAGTACTAAAGTAAACCTACTATAGCCCTTAGTATATAAGTAGAAGTTAAACGTAATATACTTATTAGAGTACGTATATGCGTTACTTTTATATAGCTTATAGTTAATAATTTATTTTACTTTACTAATACTATAAGTATTATACTTAAAAAGGGCCTTTTTAAATACTTCTTAATTTATAAAGGTAATAGTAATTTAAATACTATAGGTTAAAGAGTTAAAGTAGTAAAGTAGTTTAGGGCCTAAGTAACTAAACTACTAGTACTACATTTCTTTAAAGCTTTTTAGAAATTATTATTAATATATAAAGTATTTATACTATTAATAAGGAGTATAGGTATATTAAGTAGTTTATATAGAGACTTTATAGAATAGTACTTTATTTAAAAGCTTATTAAACTCTAATACTCTTTAGTTATATATAGTTTTAATATAGCTAAAAGGGCTATAGTTAGACTTTTATAGTATAAAGGGCTATTTAGAGTATTTATCCTACTAGTACTTATATTTATAGAGTTATTTATAAGAAATAAAGTTAGTTATTATAGATATATATAAAGTAACGTTATAAAAGTATAAGTTAAACTTTATACTATTAATTAATATAATATATATACTTATATTTTTATATTTATTAATTATAAAAAGCTTAAATTTAATTTAAAAAAAGTCCTTTATACTTATAGTTTATAGGTTTTTAAAGTACTTTATATTCTTAAATATATAAATAAATATACTAAAGTTAAAGAAGTAGGAGTTTTTAAAAAAGTATAGTATAAAACCTTTATTTTAAGTAGTTTAAAAAGCTATTAATAAATACTTAAAACTCTTTATATAGTAGTTATATACTTATTAACTTAAAGTTTTTTTAATATATTTAATTAATTAGTTATTATTTATAAGGTTTTTTTTTACTTATTTATAGTAGTAATTAAGTAGCTTTTACTTAGTATATATACGCTTTAGGAAAGTATAAAAGTAATTTTTAAAGTAGTAGTATATTATATAAGTATAGTAAAAGGGAGTTAATAGAGTAAAGGGAGCTAGGGACGTTAATAAAACTTTATTTTATAATTTCTTTAAGTTAGTATTATTATATTTATTATTAAAGTACTTTAAAGAGTTATAGAGAGTTACTTTATTAATAATAAAAGTACTTTAAGTACTTTTTTTACGTTTTATAGTTTTTAGTATTTATTTAATTATAGTAGTTATTTTAGTAATAGTTTTATTAAAACTATAGTTATTTTAATTATTATTTATTATTATATAGTAGTTTTTAGTTTAAGATTAAAGTAGTAAGTAGTTAAAGGAGTAAAGTAATTTATAGATTTATAAATTTCTTTTATAAACTACTTTAAGCTTAATAGTATAGTTTTTATATATATTATTAATTTATATTATAAACTATTTAATTATAGTAGTTTTTATTATAAACTATTTATTATAAAGTATAGTAAAGTAGTTAATATAAAGTTAGTTAGTATATTAATAATATATACTTTTTATAAATTTAAAGTATTTATAAAGGTTTTAAATTTAAATAGTTAGTTTTAAAGTACTTAAGTAGTACTAAATTCTAAGTTTTTTAATAATAGTACTTTATATTTAAAGAATAATAGTATTTTTTTTTTTAGTATATTGTTTTTATTATATAATAAAGGGATAAAGAGTTAATATAGTACTTAAGGGCCTTTTTAAAAAAATTAGTTATTATTTTAATATAATAGTAATTTATAGTTTTAAATAGAAGTAGGAGGTTTTTATTTAAAGGTACTTAAGGTGGAATGTTTATAATAAACTTATTTATTTTAGATTTTATAGTTTAGAAGTAAAGGGCTTTTAGTTTAAGGTTATAGTAAGTAATAAACTTTAAGTAGTTATTAAAATATAGCTTTTAAAGTAGAGTATTACTAATAAGGGGCTTTAAAGATATAAAGGTTAAGTTAAGAGCTTTTTATATATTAAGGGTATTTATAAGTACTTAAAAGTTATAGAATTATAAGTACTAAGTAGTTAAGTTATTAAGAATAGTTTTTTAAAGGGTTAAAATAATATTTATAGTAATTTTTGTATTTAATAAAGTAGTTTAAAAATAATTAATTATATATAGTAAAGGGGGTAATAAAATAAGACTTTTAATTATTAAATTTTATATATATTATATATATTAATATTATATATTATTCTATAGCCTATAGTGCTATTAATACGTTTTTTACTTTAATAGTATTATAGGCCTTTAAGCCCCTAAACGCAGCTATAGTCTTTAAAGTTAGTAAAACGTTATTCTAGAGCAGCTATTAGTCTCTTTAAACGCTAAAATCTACCTATACATCGCAATATACTAATAGCTCTAAGCTACGTAATTTAATACTTTTTAAGTTAGTTAATAAAAAAAAAGTTATAAAATTATCTACTTAATATATTAAAATAAATATAATACCTTAGCTACTAATACTTAACTATATTTACTAAAGTACTACTTAATTAACTAAATCCTTAAAGTTAATAAATATAGTAAAACTATAATTAAAGTAATATTTATTTTTTAACTTAGTATCTCTACTATAATAAAAACACAAACTAACTATAATACTATATTAATTACTTTATATACTTAAAACTATAGTAGTTAACCCTTTTATTAAACTAAATAAAAAAAGTATATTAATAATAAAATACTTACTACTATTAAGTAGGTAAAAAAAAAACGTAAAAAGAGTTTAAAAAACTACTATATTATTAACTATACCCTAAGCTAGTAGTTTATAAAAATACTACTAAAAGTAGAAATTACTAGTATTTTTAGTATTAAATTACTTTTAATAAAAAACACTATAAGTTAAAGCTTATTAATTTTAAAGAATAGTGATAGGCCCTACTTAAGAGAGAAACTAATATTATACTTAGTAAACTACTACTTAGTCTCATACTTATAATTAGTAAACATAAAGGTACTATAGTTAATATAACTAAAAACAATTAAAATAAATAAATATAGTAAAGTAAAAGCCTTTAAATAACTATTTAAACTAATTTTTTAACTCTTTTTACCCCTATAGTAACACCTAGTTAACTAAATTAAACCTTAAGTAATACTATTATAAACTTTTATAGTGCACTACTAACTTTACTTTATTTAATATAAGTATTACTACTAGTATATTAAAGTTAACTTTACTTTATTTAATATAAGTTTATAGCTCTAAATAAGCCTCTATATACTCTTATACTATAGTAAGAAATACTTATTTAATTATTGTTTCTAGTAGTACTAAATTTACTAACTAAACACTATAGTTAAGTTAATAACTTCCTTATTTAGTTTACTACTATACTAAGTAAGTATTTAAATATTAATAATTATTTCCTAATATTACTTAAATAACTAAATAAATACTATAGTAGTCTTTACTTAATTAAAGGGCTCCTTAACTACTAGTTTAATAAAAAGGGTATTACTTTAAATATTATAAATGTTATTAAATTAAATATTAAAACTTTTATTAATAATAGTATTTTTTACTTATATAGTAAAGAAATATTAATAGTATCTATAGAGCCTATAAAGATTATTAAGTTACTTAATTCTATAGCTTAAAATATATTTTATAATAAGTTTTTTATTATAATAACCCCTATAGGCCCTTAACTATATATATCTAATACTACTACTTTAGCCCTTATAGAGTTTTTTATTAAAAAAGAAGCTAAAGAAAATCGTAAGTTATAAAAGGTATTAGTTAAGACTAAAAGGAAGTACTAAGGTAAGTAAGACGCTATATTACTAAATTAATTACTAACTAAGTTAGTACTCTAGTAGTTTTTTATAAAGTCTTCTTCCCCCCTCTTAAGTTTTTTATTTAAAATTTCCTTTTTTATTTAATTACTACTACTAAATTTAAATTAATTTAATACTTATTTATTTAATAAAAATTAAATATTACTTTAAATAATCATTAATAAACTCCTACTATAATCTAGTAAATTATAGTTAAAGTTAATTAATATATTAAATAATAAAACATCCCTAAGTTACTTTACTAATTTACTATACTCTAAAAATAGTATAAAGTTAAGTAATAAAAAGATTAATAAAAAGGATATTAGTACTTAGTTTAAGTTAAATAATAGACTATAATAAGTACTATTTATAGTGTCTTTTTCCTTTTAACTTTACCTACTTAACTATAGTATTCTCGTAGCTTACTTAATAATAACTTTAATCTATTACTAGTATTTTTTTCCTTCCTACTTTACTTACTTAACTATAGTATACTTATAAATTAATAATAGCTTTAACCTATTACTTATTTTATTTAATATATCTTTACTCTCTTTACTACTTATAACTTTAACTGTAAATTTATTAAAAATACCCTTACTACTATTAAAATTAATAAATATATAGTAAAAGTAACTAGTAATTTATAGTAATCTCTACCCTACCTCTAGGGTATAGTTATATAAAAACTCTACTTAATTATAAATATCCTTATTACGAGTATTATATATATAGAAGTTCTTTTTAATATACTTTTTTAGGTCTTTAAAGTACTCTTTAATAGGGTTAAAGTTAAGTAAGTATAGTAAAAAGTATTTAAAGTATATACTAACTTCTTTATAAGTAATTTAAATATCCTCTTAGTAATAAAAAAAGGTATTATTTATAATAATTACTAAATAAAAAGTAAGAAACCTTTTATACTTAAGTAATATATATTAAATAATCTATACTATAAAGCCCTTACTATTTATCGTCCTTAAATATACTAAAAAATCTAACATACCTTTAAAAGTTAATACTAGTAAGAGTTATATTTACTAACCCCATTTTAACTCTATTAATCTCTATAGTATAAAGCCTTTAAAAGCCTATTCTATTTACCTTTTACTAGTATTTTTATCTACTCTTAACTTATTAATAAAAATTAACTACTCTAGTTTATACTACTATATATAATAAAACTACTTAAGCCTTTTTTCTAAGTCTTATTAAGTAGTTATAATATATATCTTTTTATTAATTTAACCTACTTTTTTAAAATACTAATTAATTATTAATAAAGTAATACTAATATTAAATTACTTAAGTAAAAAGGCCTATATTTTATTTAATATTACGTTATTATAATACTTTAATAGCTTAAGTAGCTTAGTATAGTACTAAATCTCTATTTTTTAGTAACTTTTATAAGATTTTTTATATTATATAACCTTATTAATAAGGTTATATTAGTAGTAGTATTTTTAAATTATTTATTAGTTATAATTAATAGTTCTAGTAATAGTACTATTATTAAAGTTAAGGGACGGGAGTATTAAATTAATTTTAATTAGTTAGTATATTAAAATCCTTAGTACTATAGTAGTAGAATAGTTAAAATATAGTTTTTAAATAACTTTACGTTTATTTTTAGTAGTAGTAGTAGGCCTTTTAATAGTAGTATTTATAAAAAGCTATAATATATAGAATATTAGATTTATGGGTAAAATCTGACTTTTTGGTATAGGTAAGCGTTGCCCTACTTTCGGTTTTGGAAACTGCCGATGCAAACGACTATATCTATTAGAATATTTGTAGTAATTATATATATATATTAATATGTATGTATTTTAGGGAAAATCTCTATAGCTATAGCTACCCCCTAGGGGGGGGGGTAAGTATTAGACTTAATAGCTTAAAGTTAATATCCGCTAAAGCTATATATACGTAATTTAACACACCCTCCTAGCTGTGCTAGCACAGTCTATATAGCTATAATTTATTAAAACTATTGTACCTATAGGTGTATAAAATCTATAGTATTTTCTTAACTTTTTAACTACTTAAGGCTCCTACTTAAATACTATTTAATAGGGCTATATAATTTAGGTATAGATATATAATTTATACTAGTTTACTTTTAAGTATAGTAAGTTTTAAAGAATAGTAAAGAGCTACTTACTATAGGGATATCCCTTTATAGTAGCTAGTTACCCTCCTAGGTTACCGCTAGTTAGGCACTATAAGGTTATACTTAGTAATTATTACTACTACTAATACCTTTTGCCTTTAATACCTGAAATACTATATACTTACCTTACTACTCTTATAGCTTTAGGCTAGGGTTAATATAGTAGTAGTGCTTTTTTATATACTATAGACCTTTATAAATTAAATAGGACCCTAGTATACCTCTATTATTAACTTTAAATACCCCCGCTTAGTACTTTACTTATAAGTAGCTATTTAGTAGGGTATTATTAGTTTTTAGTTAAACGTAATAAGGTATATTAGTAAGTAGCTTTAAGTATTAATAAAAACCTTATAATAGTTAAGGGTTTTAAGTTTTTTTTATTAAATAATTTATTTATAAATAAATACTTATATAAAAATAAAACTTTAAAAAAGAGTTTAAATAAAATAACTAAGTTATAAAATATATTTAGTAGAAGAGGCTTTTTTAAGCTTTAAAAGCTAAACTTTAAAAAAGAGCTCCTTTTAGTATAATAACTAACTATAAATACCCTTATAGGTCTTTAGGTAGTTATTTTTATTAAGGATAAAGTTGTAGTATTTCTTTAATACTTAAAAGGCCCTTTTAGTATTAAAAAGGCCCCTGTACTTACTAAGGTATTAAAGCTATATAGTAATAGTTTTTAAGGAACAGTAGTACTAAACGTAGTACTTAGGTACTATAGTCTTTACGATAACTTTATACAGTTCTTTTACTACGTTTTTCTAGTAGTTGTATTTAACTAAATTAGTATTATAATTAAAACGTAGCTAAGTATAAAACTTAAGGTCTTTAGTTAATAAGTTAGTTATACTCTGTGCTATAACTATAGGGCTTTTTTTTTATAAATATACTAAAAGAGGGTATATTAGGCTTTATTAGTATAATAGGCTATTAAGTATAGCTTTTTACCGGCTTATGTAAATTAATATAATCCTATAGGTTAAGATTAGTTACGATAGCTTTAATCTTTTAGATTTAATATAACTAATTACTAGGCTTACTAAGGTAGTATTTAGAAGAGGTAGATATAGTAATATACTAAAAATAGGTATAAAAGTAATATATCTTTTTTTTTAAAAAGTAGGGATTAAAACTCTTAATTATTAGAATATTTATAGTAATTATATATATATATTAATGTATATATGTTTTAGGGAAAATCTCTATAGCTATAGCCACCCCCTAGGGGGGGGGTAAGTATCGGACTTAACGGCTTAAAGCCGACATCCGCCGAGGCCACATATGCGTAATCTGACAGTATCTGCATCATGTCAGAGTGACATTTCACAGGCTTCTGATTGGCCTGATTAGTGGGCCAATGGAATCATCGTGTTCGCTGAAAAACAACCACACGTCAGGCATCAGTAGTCACCAGCAGTCACTAACAGGCAAACATATGGAAATTCGTTGTTGCGCCCTTCAACTTAATTTAGTCACTTGCATTTGAATCATTTCCTCCTGAGTGAACAGAAGCAGAAACACGTTACCCCCATCAACTTCTATACTCGTCATCAACCACGCCCGTCATCAACCACGCCCGTCATCAACCACGCCCGTCATCAACCACGCCCGTCATCGACCATCCCCACTGCACTCAGTCGCCGTTGTTCATTGTGCTGGCAGACTGTCAAGGAACCCACCCGTTAGCGGTTCTCTGTAGATGGGAAGGGAGAAGAGCACTCAGCGTCAAAAGTCAGTTCATCTTAGCTTCCCCTTTTGCGAGGGTACTGGACCCAGCACCACGTTGAGTTGCGAACTGAACGCTGGGGCGAGCACCCATGTCGCAGGGTGCCCGCCACTGCCATTCGGCAGTGGTCACCACCTCTCTTGAAAGGGCTCCAGGTCAACGACGCTTCGATCGCGGAATTCTCTCCACTGCGTGGAGGCATTTGCTGTTTCCCCCCGGCAAGGTTTGAGCACTCACAAAATGCATTCACGATATCCGATGTCTGTTGCACCCTGTCAATGATAACACGCAACGAACGATTTTGCTTACGCAGCACACGTTCCTGTCGCCTGAGCTTGTGAAGAAATTGCTTGTGCTCGGCCGCCTCCTGGTTCTCCTGCCTTTCAAGTTCACTCAAGAATTCGTCCATGAGCTTGCGGCCCGCATCATTGAGGTCAACACCCGCAGTTCCGTCCTCGGAGATGAACGCCAGAACCCTGGCGAGACCGTCGGGGGACCAGGTGGGATGTGCTAATGGCGACGGCGCCGAGGTCGGCCACCACGAAGGGATTTTGGCGACCCATTGGAGAACCATCCGGATGATAGGCCGGAGGAGGTCGTAAACAAACGACAAATTGGTTAAAGCAAAACTGAGAAGCTCCCGGATACCCATGGTCGTTTGGGTGATTGGTGTTTGTTCAATTGAGAAAATCTTCAATGAAGTCGTGCAGAAGGCCGTCAGTTTGATGAAGAAAAAATAAGAAAAAGAGGGGGTCAACCAGGCAGAGAAAATTGAATAGATCTTGAAACCAAGGAGGCACGAACTTCGTTCCTATCCCTGTTGTTTCTGCCTGTGTTCTCACCACTAAGAACTGCTTCTGGGTATGAGTTAGCAACTTCCTTCAACACATGGCTTCAGAACGGGCAGAACCTACCTAGGTACCTACCTACCTAGAAGAGTTTTGCTATCCGGGCACTGTCACTTAGCTAGCCGGGCACTCCCCACTTATTTAACTAATTAGATCAATAGGATCCCTCTGCGCTGCGTCTATATAATTTCTATTAAATTACGCGTCAATTAGTACGTATATTAATATATGTGTCTATGTGCTACTACACGCGATTTTTGCCCCTATTACGTCCCGTGCTAGCTATTAGGGGCTTAGCTACTAGACCTTTTATTAATTTAAACCGGCCTTTAACTATTAGCTTATATAAGTAGCTAAAATCCGCTTTTACGCTACTTAGAGTAGTAGGCTTAAATCTATATAATTTAATATACCTCTTTAGTAAGGGCCTTTATAAGGCTTTTATTACTATATTAAAAGCTAAAAGGCTTTTTAAATATATTATTTTATTTACTCTTTTTTAGTATATACTTTATAGCTTAATTACTTTTTTAATTACTTTATAATTACTTAGTAATTAGTACTTTTTAAATACCTTTTTAAAGTAGTATATTTATTACTTTTCTTTAGTTTTTAAGTAGTTTTATTACTTTTATTAAACCTTTACCTCTATAGTAAAAAGAGTAGTATTATTTTTAAAGTATTTAAAGTTTATAATCCTTCCTTTTATTTTTTATTAGTAAAGTTAAGGCCTTTAAGTCTTTTATTTTTAAGTTTAGTTTTATAGAGTACTTTAAGTTACTTAGTTTAATTAATAAGATTTAGTTATTTAAGGAATACTTTAAAGTAGATACTAATAAGTAGTTTTATAAACTTATTAACTATTAGCTTTATTATAGGGGTATACTTAATAATAATATAGCCTTTTTAAGCTTTTTAATATAATTAATAGTTATAAATATTAATATAGTATAGCTTTATTTATAGTTAAACTATTTCTTTATTAATAAAGTAGATTATTTATTAATTATTATATTAAATTTATATACTTAGTACTAGAGCTATTAAAGTAGCTTTAAAAGTCTTTTTTTTAAAGTCTATATAAAGAGCTATTATTAATTAATTTATAAAAATTACTTTTTTTACTATTTAAAAAAGTATAAATAGCTTAGTCTTTATAGTTAATATAGTAACTATATTTTATTTATTAACTTACTACTTAATTAATTTATTAAACAGTTTAATTATAAAGGCTTAAAAGCTTTTATAGTTTACTATATTATTAATAAAGTTTATATTTATAGTAACTATAAAGTTATTATTAAGTTTTTCTTTTTTAAAACTATATTTAAAGTATAAAGTATACTAATAAATAAGATAAGTTATAGCTTTTTTAGCCTTTTTAGTATACTTTAGGCTAGGGTTATAGTTAAAGTAAATAAAATAATTAATTAAAAAAGTAATATTAAACTAAACTATTATTACTAAGTATATTATAAAGTTAATATTACTTTAGTACTAGTTAGTTTTAGTATATATAGCTATCCCCTTATATAGAAAAAGCTTATTTAGTTAGAGTAGTAAAGTATATACTTTTTTTAATTTTATTATACGTTACTAAAGTTATTTAGTAAGTTTATTAATATATATAAATTATAAAAACTAGAGTTACTTTATAGTATCGTTATAAATAACTTTAATTTTTAAGAACTATTATAAGTTTTAACTACTTTTAAAATAATACTACTTTTAAAGAGTTTTAATAAGCTTTATAGCTTTATTATAGTACTTTAAAGGGAAGTAGAGTATATAGTTATTTATATAAAAGAAGAAGATTACGTAGCTATGTATTTAATAGTAGTTTTTACTAGTAACTTACTTTAGTTTAAGTCTTTATAAATCTACTTTAAAATAGTACTACTAAAGGAGTAGTAAGTAATATAATTTATAAAGTACTTTAATAAGCTTAAGAATAGTACTTTTCTTTTAGTAACTAAGGGGTATTTATATATAAATATCCTTATTAAGCTTTATATATATAAAAGTATTTATAGTATTATACTATAGAAGCTTAAAATTAAAGTAGTTAGTAATAGCTATTAGTATTTAAAAGAATATACTAGTAAGTATTAAGGTATATATTTTTTAATTATTTTAATACTATTAATTACTATATATAATAAGTTAAGTTTTAATTTTTAAAAGTTTATTATATTTATTTAGTTTATATATATAAACTTAGTAGTAACTAAGGATTTAAGTACTTTTTATAGTACCTATAGGTACTTTCTTTAAGAGTTTGTTTTTAAATAGCTTTTAAAATAAGTTACTTTAGCTACTTATATAGTTATAATATATAAGTAAGTTAATATTTTTGTATAAAATATAAGTAAAGGTTAGAGATTTTTTTAAGGGGTACTTAGTACTAGTAAATTACTATATACTTTATATAGCTTTTTATATCTACTTAGTAAGGAAGTTTTATTTCTTTAGGTACTTATATTCTTTTTTTATAGTTAAAGATTATTATTAAAGTATTTAATATCTACTATTTAGGATACCCTTAAAGTATATTAAATACTAAGAATCCCCTTTAATAGTTTATAAGTAGCTAGGGGGCTAGTTTAAAAGTAGTGACGCTATAGAGTATTTTAATATAATAATAAAGTCCCTACTAAAAAGGTAGCTTTATAAGAACTTTATTTTTAATAAAGCTTAGTAAGTATATTATAATAGGTTTATTTAGAGTCTTTTAGATTATTATAACTTAGTACTACTTTTATATACTTTTTTAAACGTTTTTTTTTTTATAAATAAGTACTTAAAAAAAAGTAATAAGTAAGTTAAGTAGTATTAATATTAGTTTAAAGTAGGCTATTAAGTAGGAATATTTATTAAGGGGAGTTTACTTTATAGTAGAGTTTTTAGGATTAGGATTTTTAAAGATTTTACTAAGGGCTTTTATAAAAAGTATAACTTTATTATTTTTTTTATTTAGTAGAAGGGGTTTATATAGTACTTAATAGTTACTTTTTTTATTATTAGTAAAGTAGTTATAAACTTATATAGTAATAGTATTAAAGTTAAGGTTTAAAGTATTTTTAGTAAAGGCCTTTAAGTTACTATTAATTATTAAGTTTTATTAAATATTACGTTTTTTATAGTAATAACCTTTTTAATTAAGGGGATTTATATATAGTATTAATTTATTAAAGTATATTTTATAAAGAACTTTAAAAGGGTATAGTTAGTAAGGTAGTTAAAGTGCTTTTTTTTTAAACTAAGTAGTAGCTATAAGGGTATATACTTTATAACTATATACTTATAAGTATATAAGACTTAGCTTTATAGTATTATTATTTTTAAGTTACTAATAAAGTACTTTATATAAGGTCTTTTAATTAAAGGTTATTTATAGTATATAGTTATAAAGATATACTATAGACTTATATATATTAAGCTATATTTTATAGGGGAGTTTATTACTTTTTTTTATAGTTTTTACTTTAACTTTAACTATAGTACTTATATACTTAGTACTACTATTTTAATTTTAAGTATTTAGAGTAAATAGTTTAATAAGATAGCTTTGTACTTAAAAAGTAGCTATTAGTTTTTTATATTTAGTAAGTTTTTTATTATATTTAAATACTAGTATATTTATATTATATTAGAGTTTTATTATAGTAATAAATTTATTAAAGGTTTTAGTAAGGGTATTAGTAGAGTAGTTAAAGAAGTAGTAATTTTATAAGTACTAAGTAATATAATTAGTAAATACTAGTATAAATATAAATTTATTATATTCTTTTATATATAAGTAAAAGTTAAATATAATATACTTATTAAAGTAGGTATATGTATTACTCTTTTATAGCTTATAATAAATTATTCTTTTTACTTTACTAATACTATACATATTATAGTAAGGGTAAGGGGCTTTATTATTATTAAATTTAAAGGTACTAACTATAATTTAAACTCCTTTTATAAAACTTATTAAATAGTAGAGTAGCTTAGAGTTAGAGTAGCTAAGCTACTAATACTACGTTTTTTTACTACTTTTAAAAGGCTATTACTTTATAAAGTTATATTTATTTTACTATTATAAAGTATAAGTATATTAAATAGTCTATATAAAACTATAGTTACTATATACTATTTTAGGAGTAAGTTTATTATACTTAAGTATATATTAACTATATTTAACTTTAATAATACTAAGGGAGCTATAATTAAATTTATATAGTATTAACTAATACCTAGGGTACTTATTTTACTAGTATTTTTACTTATATAGTTACTAGTAAGAAATAAGATTTATTATTATAGATGTATAAAGTACTATATTATAAAGATATATTATAAATCTTTTTTTATTAACTTAAGTAACTCTAATACTTATATTTCTATATACTTTAATTATAAGTAGTTTAAAGTTTACTTATAAATAGTTACTTATACTAACTACTTAAAGTATTATAAATAGTTATTTATTATAAAATATATAGATTAATATACTAGAGTTAAAAAGATAAGAGTTTTTAAAAGAGTAAGTTTATAAGTCTTTATAAAGAGTAGTTTAAAACGCTACTAGTAGTTATTTAAAACTTTTAATATATTAACTATAGAGTTATTTATTATAAAGATCTTTAATAAGTTTAATTAGTTAATTATTAATTTTTAAGTACTTATTAGTATACTTTTAATAAGCTATATTATAATACTATTCTTTAAATACTTTTTTTAAAAAAAATATAATAATATAAATTAAATAAATAAATAAAGTTATAAGTAAAGTAAATATTATATTATAAAGAGTTTTAGTAATTACTTTATTTTAAATAAGTACTTTATAAGTAGTTTTTATACTATTTATTTAACTTTTAGTTATTTACTTAGTTAATACTAAATACTCTAAGAGTATACTAAAATCTTTTAATTAACTTTAGTAAGTTATTAATAGTTTTAGTAATTAATAAAATTACTTTTTTAAATATAACTATATACTATACTTTAAAGTACTTTAACTTAAAGCTTTAAATAAAGTTTTAAATTAATAAGTACTTAAGGACTTAGTATATATTAAGTAGTTAAAATTTATTTTTTAAAGAAGCTTTAAGTAAGATAGTTTGTTTTTTATATATTTTAGTAATTTATAAGTTAAACTACTTAGTAGTAGTTACTTTTAATATAAAGTAATAGTTATAAGGAATTATAAAGTAGTTTTAGAGTACCTATTTTATATAGTTATAATAAAGAAACGTAGTTATATTAAAACGGCTTTTAAGATATAGTAGTTAATTAATTAGTTTTTTATTTATATTATAGTATTAATACTAAAGCTTAAGAGATATAGTTTTTTATATTTGTATAACTAAGTTATTTTTATTTTTTTTATAGTTTTTATAGTAATAGTTAATAGTTTTTTATATACTTTATGTAGCGAGTATTAGAGCGTATAAGTAAGTATTAAATTGTAGTTGTTTTTAAAAGAGTTCTATACTGTAAAGCACTATACTTACTAAAGCGTTATATCTATACTTAGTTACCCTGGTGCCTAAGGCGCGGCTTGCGAGGCTAGAGTCTAAGAGGGCTTATTATAACACACTCCCTAGTGATAGTAACGTTACTATTAGCTGCGTTAAAACTATATCCCTTATTTCTTTTTTGTTTTAAATATAGGTAAATAGAGTATTTAAAGTGTTTATTAAAGTTATATAAATAAAATTATATAAAGGGAATATTTTTTATAGTTATATTAGCTATAAAGAGTATTTATAATTATAGCTAAAATTGTAGTTATTATTTCTTTAAAGTGTAGAGATTTTTTACTAAGTAAGCTACGGGTAGTAAAATAAGTATAGTTTTTTCTAACTACTACTTAAAATCCTTTTTTTCTTTTTTTTAAACTACCCTTTTTAACTAATTATAAGTTACTATTTTACTACTCTATACTTTATATACTACTTTTAAAGTATATACTAATAAATATATAGTAAATTAAATAGTTAAAATACTTTTTAAGAAGTGTATAATAACTAAAGAGTATAAAGAAGCTATTTGTACTACTATTAAGTATTACTAGGCTAAAAAGTGTAGTAAGTGTAAGTCCTATAGTAGTTTAGTTAATTTTACTAACCCCTTTAATACTACTAGTAGCTATAGTAATAACGAGGAAGAGGAAAAGGAAAAAGATAATAACAATAAGTACTTAGTAACTCCTCCCCTTTATCCCTCTTCTATACCCCCTCCCTTTTATACTTTACGTAAGAAGAACTACGCCTTTATACTATTTAATAAAAATAATATTAAGTATAACCCCCCTTATAAGGAGTATACTAACTCTAGCCTTAAGGGCTACTCTTTTAGCTACTACTTTATTACTAAAAGTAAAAAGACCTACTATGTGTGTTATATTAATAGTTATAAGTAGTATACTAACTTTTACTAGGATACTGTTTTTTAGTACTACTAGTTTATTATAGTGCGCTTTATAGAAGAATTGTATTATATAAGTTCTTTTTTATACTTTTAGTAGTTTATAACTAATATAGTTAATTTTATAGTAAATTTATAAAGTATATAACGACTTTTAAAAGGTAGTTAAGTTAGTTACTATACTTTTTTTTATTAAAAGTAAGGTTAAAGAGGAGGAGGAAGAGGAGTTTAAAAAGAAGGAAGAGTTTAAGAAGGAAGAGGAAGAGGAGGATAAGTTAGAGCCTAAGGAAGAGGACGATATACTTAAGGGACGCGCTGCGCGCTACTTCTAAGTTAAGGCTATTACGGGGGTTATTAGTTAGTTTTTTTAAAAGTTAATTAAAATTACCTTTTATTAAAAGTACTTTTTAAGTTATTATATTTGTTTTTAGTATTTAGGGCTTTTAGGCTATAATTACTTTACTTTTTTTTATATACTTAGTAAAGTAGTATAGGCCTTTTAGCTTAATATAATAACTTACTTATAAGCTGTTTTTTTTTTATTTAAGTACTCTTTTTTTTTTTATACTATTGTAATATATATTAAAGTATTATAGAGGTTAAAGAGTACTTTAAAGTACTTAAACTTACTTTTTATAAAGTTCTTAGTAAGTTTATTAATTAGTATATTATTTATAAGTATATATATAATATTAAAAGAGTATTTAGTATACTTTTAATAAAGCTATATATTTTAGATGTTTATATACTTTAAGTATATAGTTATATACTCTCCTTTACTTACTATAAGTTAAATTATTTATTAGTTATTATAGTAGACCTTTTAAGTATTTTTAAAGTTAAGATTTATTTTTTTAAGGAGTTATTAAAGTGCTATAAATTCTTTAGTAGTATGCTTAAGTATTAGGAGCTTTACTTTAGTTATTAACGTTATAATAGTATTTTATTAACTAGCTTTTTAGTAAAGTAGACTATTAAAGAGTTTAATAATGTATTTATAGAATAACTTTTTTATTTTTTTATTATTTATAAAAGAGGTATTTTTTACTATAAGAAGCGCTTTTATATTACTCTTTATATTACTATAGTATATAGTAAGGTAATATATTAAGTAAAGGTAGTAGATAACTTAGTTAGTAGTTTTAAAATGTGCTTAAGAGGGATTTGTTAAGAAGTATAAAAGCTGCGAGGCGGTAAAAGTAACGTTTAGGTAGATTATAATAGTAGTATAGAGGATTAAGTTAACTTTTTTTTAAAACTCCTTAACTTTTTAATATATCGCTTAACTTGGGTTTTTAATAAAGTTAACTATTAGTAGTAGTATGGCTGGGTGTAGTGTGTTAGTAAGGTTGTACTTTTTAGTTATTTTATTAATATATATATTGTAGACTAGGAGGATATATTATCTAGAATAGTTTTTAATTACTTTAATACTAAGGAAATACTTTATAGGGCCTTGTTTTTTAAACTTATATACGTTTTTAATGCTTTTAATTATTATTTAAGTATACTTAGCTTTATTTAAGTAGTATACTATAAGGATGTTATTAATATAGAATATAATAAGTATGTATTTTTAAAAGTTTTAAAAAAGGTATAGTTTTTTATTATAGTATTTAAGGCTAAGGCTATAAAGCGTTTTAGAGAACTCTTTATACTATAAGAAAGGGGTATTATATAACTTATAAAGTACTTACTTAAGTTTAATATACTTCTTTAGTTAATAAAAGCTATTTAGGAGTTTATAGTAAATAGGTAGAGTATTAGGGTTAAGTTTTGTATTTAAAAAGGTATTTGTAATATTAAATTACTAGATATTATAGTTAAACTATATTTTAAGAGATATTAGGAGGTAAAAGGATTATACTATAAGAGTAGTAGTATAGGTATGTTATAATAGATTTATATTTTAGAGGTTTTTTTAAATATAGATATATACTTTATAGTAGTTAAGGACTTTATTAAGTTTAAACTTATAAGTAAAGACTTATTTTAGGGGAAGGGGTTATAATAAAGCCTTTTAATAGTTTAGTTTTTATTATATTTCTATAAAAGTAAACTTATGTATTTCCTTATATACTGTATTTATAAAAAGCTTTTAAAGCTTTAAAAGAAGTTTTTTTATTACTTTTTATAATTTTAGAGTATTAATAAAGTTATCTATATAAAACTCTTTTTTTTTATAGTATATTTATAGTTATAGAGTATTATATAGACTATATTTTAGATAATATAGTATAGGTAAGTATAATTACGTTTTTTATTTTTAGATACTTTTTGCTAATTAGGTATAAATATTATAAAAAAGGTATTACTTAAACTACTATATAGTATTTTATGTGTATTATTAATATATATATAGATAATATAATTTCCTTTTTTAAACTTTAAATTAAGTTTTATTAAGTACTAGCTACTATATATAGATAGAGCTAGTACTTTTTAAGGCGTTTTTAGAACGTTTAAAGGGATTATATTATTTAAGTTATCTTTACTAGTTAGTTAGGCCTTTTTTATTTAAGTAGTTAGAGGTTTATACTTTATAATTAGAAATTTTAAGTGTTTTATAAAATCTCCTACACGCGCATAGACTTAGTTATTTATAAGTTTAATTAATTTAAAAGGTTTTATTAGTTTAGTTTTATTTATTTTAAGTCCTTTAGTATTAGTAGTTACTTTACATAGCCTTTTACCCTTAAGGTTTTATAAGACTAGCTTAAAAGTAAAGTTAGGGGATATTAACTCCCTGTATTATAATACACTATACTCTTTATATATAGGAGTATTACTTAGTTTAATAACGTTTTATTAAGTAAGTTTAGTATTTTATAGTTTAGTAAGTTTATTATTAGCTTTTTTTTAGTTACTCTTAAAGTCTTTTAGAGTTTTATAGACTTTACTTTAGAACTTAATAGACTTTTTAAGTTTTAAAATAACTATATATATAATTTTTAAATAAAGAGTGTATTTAGTATTGTTTTTTAAGTAGAATTTTGTTTTATTAAAAGTAATATTATATATAATAATAACTTAATTAAGTACGGAAACTTAGATTTTATATAAGTTTATTATTTTAAGGACGTATTCTATAAGGTATTTAATATATACTTTTAGTATAACTTTAAACTATTTCTTTTTAATTTTTATTTTTCTTTTATATTTAAAGGAGTAAATTTAGTATTTATAAGTATAAAGTTTACTTTAATAAAGGCGCAGATTCTAATTTAGAAGGTAGTTATAAGTTAAAGTTTATTACTTAAAGTAATATTTAAACTATTTTACTTTAACTTTATTTAGGGAGTACTATAAGCTTAACTTATATAAACTTATATTATAAATATTAATACCTATAAGTACTAACTCTTTTTAAAAGTACTTAGAAAAACCTACTTCTTCTTTTATATAAATTCCTTAGTTTATATTCTTTTATTTAGTATACTTACTACTTCTTATAAGCTCTTTAGTATATACTAGTAGTGTTTTAAAATTAATAGCCTTTTTTTATACTTATATTTAAAAACTAATAACGCCTTTAATAGTAATTATAGTATACTTATTATTTATATATATTTTATAAATATTAACTCTTTTATATTATTTAACTTATTTTTTAAATATTTAAAAGACTTTAAATACTTTAAAGTAATTTTTTTTAAAGAGAATAAAGTTAAAAAACTTATTAAAGTACTTATTTTTAATAACTAAAAGCTAACTATTACTATTATATATATAAGTAAAGTTAAAGAGGTTTTAAAAGATATAGTAATATAGTTAATTAGTTTTATTTTTAAATACTTTATATAATATTTATTATATTATATAAGTAACTATATAGTTTTAGTACTTTATTTAGGTTAGGCTATAGATCTTTACCCCCTAAGTATAGTATACTAAATACTTAAGAGCTTTATAACTAAAGTAGCCTACTTTAAGGTACTAAAGTACTACTAAGTTAATACGGTTATATAGAGGTTAGTAGCTAGAATAGTATTTTATATATTTAGTAAGTTAAGTTATATATACTATTATAGTATTACTAATAAATATAGGACGTAAGTAGGAGGAAAATAGTTTATATTTAAAAAAATATATATTATTATAATATTTTAAAGTCTTTATTATAGTACTTTTATTTATTATTTTAACTCTAAGTATATAGTTAAGACTATAGTACTAAATACTAGTTTTAAAAAGGACTACTTTAGAAATAATATTAATATAGAAGCCCTTTATTATTATAATATTTATAAGTATTAGGTTTAATATAAAGTTACTCTTTTTATTTTTTAGAATACTTTATATAACGCGGGTACTGTGTTTAAGAACTGGAATTCTGTTTATACTAGTGTTAATATAGTTCTTTAAGTTAAAGGCTTTAAATATACTTAGCTTTATAAAAGCTATATAGTTAATAAAGTAGGTTAAACTATAATTATTATATATAGTACTTTAAAAGAGTAGGTGGGTTAATATAATAATTAAAAAAACTAAATATTTAATTGTATTACTTTTTAAAAAAGTATTAAATAAAAGAATAATATTAATAATATTTTTTAGGACTTTTAGGCTGTTATCCGTAGTACTTAAAGAATCTTTATTATTACTATTATATTCTTAATATTACTTCTTAAGCTATAAAAGTATATTTTTATTTAACTAACTATACTTAATAAGCTTTTTTTAAAGTCTTTTTATTTTAAATTTACTAAAGCTATTTTAATACTATTAATTTTAGTATTTAAAAAGAACTAAATATACTTAAAGTAGTTTATTAGGGCTTTATTAAAACGTTTATATATATAAGTAGGCTAGTAGTAAAGCGTTTTATAAAGGTAATTTTAGATATTAGATAGTAAGTTAGTTTAACTTATAAGAGTAAAGAACGTGGCTTTACTATAGGTCCCTAGTTAATATATTAATTTATTTTTAACTTTTATATAAAAAAGTACTTTATAATTCTTAAGGGTTAAGGGCTTTATACTATAATAGAGCTCTTTTTAGAGCTTATTAAGCTACTACTATCTTTATATAGGGTTATATTAAGTACTAACTACTTTAAAAAAACTCTATACCCCCTAGGGACTTTAAATATTTAAAACGTTTCTATATATAGTTTATAGAAAGTAGTTATACTAGTAGCTGTGCTACTTTATAGGGTCGAGATTTATATATTTAGTATCTTTAAGAATAGTAACGTATTTGTTCTATAGTAGCGTTTTAGAGATAAGGGTGTTTAGTATAAAGCGGTCCTAAAGCTTATAAATATATACTTAAGGTATATATATTTATAGAATAGTAAGCTTTTAGTGTGTTAGGCCTATATACTTTAAGTCTATAGACTTATTAACCTATTACTAAACCTCCTTTAGAGTAACTAAAAGGGCTACTTATTAAGTTTATAGTTAAAAAGAGTGCTTAATATTATTTATATATTTTACTATAATGTTTTTTAGTATTTGTTTAACTAGTTGTTATAAAAGTAGATTAGTATTTAAAAGGACCTTACTTATATTAGAATAGTTTAATTTTATAGTTTAGTTATTAAAGTTTATTTAGTATTACTTTTTTATGTTTTTATTAACTATTATAAAGTATTTATAGTACATAGGATTAATTTTATAAATAGTATTTATATTTAAAGTATTAGGGCCCTTTAGATTAAAGTATACTTAAATACTATAAAGTTTAGTTTAGTAGTAGAACTTACTATAGAACTTTAGTTAGTTACTTAAGGACTTAAGGATAATTATTAAGTTTATTAGAGTATTATAGGGGGTAGTTAAGGCGTTTATTATAGAATACTATAGTACTTTTAAGAGCTTAAGGGAGATAAAAAGAAAAGAGTTTAAAGTTTATATACTTTACTTAAGTAGTTAGGAGTAATAAATACTAGTTAGAAATAAACTGGGTTTATAATTATAGTAAGTATTAGAGTATATAAGTAAATATTAAATTATAGTTATTTTTAAAAGAGTTTTATACTATAAGGTACTGCGCTTACTAGAGCGTTATATTCATACTTAGTTACTTTAGTATCTAAAGCGCGGCTTGCGAGGCTAGAGCCTAAGAGGGCTTATTACAATACTTTAAGTATTAGTATAAAACTTAAAGTACTTAGTAAAAAGGTTTATAATATTTATAGTATAGTAGGAGTTATTAATACTATATAAAAAGAAAATATTTTTAAGAATAGTTATTAGTAAAGTAAATTCTATAAGTATTAAAGAGTAAAGACTTAGTAGTTTAGGTTTATAGTAAATAAAGCTTTTTAAGTAGTTACTTAAGAATAACTTTAGAAGTAGTACTATAATACTAATTAGTAGTTAGTAGTTTATATTTAGGTTAATAGTATTTTAAAAGTTAAAAAAAACTCTTTAAATTTAAATAGTATTTTATTAAGGGATTTAATTTTTAGGGCCTATAAAGAAGATTTTATTAATAGTTAAATTAGTTATTATAGTAATATATTTATTTAAAAAGACTTATAGTAATTAATTAATTATATATAGTAAAGGGGTTATAGTTTAAGATTTTTAATTATTAAATTATATATTAATTAGTATATATATTAATATATATATTTATATACTACTATACGTAATTTTTACCTCTATTATATCCTATACTAGTTATTAGGGGCTTAACTACTAAACCTTTTATTAATCTAAACTAGCCCTTAGCTATTAACTTATATAGATAGCCGAAATTATTAAATTACGTATTAATTAGTACGTATATTAAAGTATATATCTATATGCTACTATACGCGATTTTCGCCCCTATTACGCCCTACGCTAGCCGTTAGGGGCTCGGCCACTAGACCTTTTATTAATCCAGACCGGCCCTTAGCTATTAGCTCGTACAGGTAGCTAAAATCTACTCCCACACTATTTAGAGTAGTGGGCTTAAATCTACGTAATTTAATACACCTCTCTAGTAAGGGCCTCTATAAGGCTCTTACTACTATATTAACAACTAAAAGGCCTTTTAAATACATTGTCTTATTTACTCCTTTTAGTGTATAATCTACAGCCTAATTACTCCCTTAATTGCTTTATAATTACTTAGTAATTAGTACCTCTTAAATACCTCCCTAAAGTAGTATCTCTTTACTCTATTTAACTCTTAAGTAGTTCCGTTACCCTTATTAAACCTCTACTCCTATAGTAGGAAAAGTAGTGCCGTTTTTAAAGTACTTAAGGCTTATAATCCTTTATTTTATTCCTTATTAGTAAAGTTAAGCCCCTTAAGCTGCTTATTCTTAAGCTCAGCCTTATAAAGTACCTTAAGTTACTTAGTTTAATTAATAAGATTTAGCTACTTAAGAAACGCTTCGAAGTAGGTACTAGTAAGTAGCTTTATAAACCTATTAGCTATTAGCTGCATTGTAGGGGTATACTTAATAATAATATAGCCTTCTTAAGCCTCTTAACGTAGTTAATAGTTATAAATATTAATATAGTATAGCTTCGTTTGTAGCTAAACTATTTCTTTATTAATAAAGTGAATTATTTATTAATTATTGTATTAAATCTATATACTTAGTAATAGAGCCGCTGGAGTAGCTTTAAAAGTCTTTTTTTTAAGGTCTACATAAAGGGCCGTTATTAATTAACTTATAAAAATTACTTCTTTTGCTACTTAAAAGAGTATAAGTAACTTAGCCTCTGTAGTTAATATAGTAACTATATTCTACTTATTAACTTACTACTTAATTAATTTACTAAAAAGCTTAATTATAAAGGCTTAAGAGTTCTTATGGTCTACTATATTATTAGTAAAGCTTATATTTATAGTAACTACAAAGCTATTATTAAGTCCTCCTTCTTTATAACTATATTTAAGGCACAAAGTGTACTAGTAAATAAGGTAGGCTATAGCCCTTTTAGCCTTTTTAGTATACTCTAGGCTGGAGTTATAGTTAAAGTAAGTAAAATAGCTGGCTGGAAGGGTAATATTAGGCCGGGCTATTGTCACTAAGTATATTATAAAGCTAATATTGCTTTAGTACTAGTTAGTTTTAGTATATATAACTGTCCCTTTATATAAAAGGAGCTTACTTAGCTAGAGTAGTAAAGTATATACTTTTTTTAATTTTATTACGTATTACTAAAGTTATTTAGTAAACTTATTAATATATATAGATTATAAGAGCTATAGTTACTTTGTAGTATAGTTGTGGATAACTTTAATTCCTAGGAACTACTATAAGTCTTAACCGCCCTTGAGATAATACTGCTTTTAAAGAGCTTTAATAAGTTCTATAGCCTTGTTATAGTACTTTAAAGAGAAGTAGAGTATATAGTTATTTATATAAAAAAAGAAGATTACGCAGCTACGTATTTAATAGTAGTTTTTACTAGTAACTTACTTTAATTTAAGCTTTTATAAACCTACTTTAAAATAGTACTACTAAAAAAGTAGTAAGTAACGTAATTTATAAAGTACTTTAATAAGCTTAAGAATAGTACCCTTTTTTTAGTAACTAGGGGGTATTTGTATATAAACATCCTTGTTAAGCTCTACGCGTATAAACGTATTTATAGTATTATATTATAAAAACTTAAAATTAAAGTAATTAATAATAGCTATTAGTATTTAAAAGGACATACTAGTAAGTGTTAAGGTATACGTTTCTTAATTATCTTAATACTACTAGTTGCTATATATAATAAACTGAGCTTTAATTTTTAGAAGTCTACTGTGTTTATTTAGCTTATATATATAAACCTAGTAGTAACTAAGAATCTAAGCTCCTCTTATAGTGCTTATAGGTACTTTTTTTTAAGAGTTTATTTCTAAGTAGCTTTTAAAATAGGTCGCTTTAGCTACTTGTATAGCCGTAGTATACGGGTGAGTTAATACTTCTGTATAAGATGTGGGTAGAGGTTAGAGATCTTTTTAAGGAGTACCCGGTACTAGTAAATCACTACGTACTTTGTACAGCTTTTTATACCTACTTAGTAAGGAGGTTTTGTTTCTCTAGGCGCCCGTATCCTCTCCTTATAGCTAAAGATTACTATTAAAGTATTTAATATTTACTATTTAAAATACCTCTAGAGTATATTAAATACCGGGGATCCCCTCTAATAGTTTATAAGTAGCTAGGGGGCTAGCTTAGAAGTAGTAATGCTATAAAGTATTTTAATATAATAATAAGGTCCCTACTAAGAAAGTAGCTTTATAAGAGCTTTACTTTTAACGGGGCTTAGTAGGTACGTTATAATAAATCTACTTAGGGTCTTTTAGATTATTATAACTTAGTACTACTCCTATATACCTCCTTAAATACTTTTCTTTATAAATAAGTACCTAAAAAAAAGTAGTAGGTGAGTTAAGTAGTGTTAATATTAGTTTAAAGTGGGCTATTAAGTAGGAATATTTGCTAGGGGGAGCTTACTTTATAGTAGGGTCTTTAGAATTAGGATTTTTAGAAATTTTACTAGGGGCCTCTATAAAAGGCATAACTTTGTTATTTTTTTTACTTAGTAGAAGGGGTTTATGTAGTACTTAATGGTTACTCTCTCTATTGTTAGTAAGGTAGTTATAAACCTATATAGTAATAGTGTTAAAGTTAAGGTTTAAAGTATCTTTAGTAAAGGCCTTTAGGTTGCTATTAAATTGTTAGGTCTTATTAAATATTACGTTTTTTATAGTAATAACCTTTTTAATTAAGGGGATCTATATATAGTACTAATTTGTTAAAGTGTATTCTATAAGGAACCCTAGAAGGGCGCGGCTAGTAAGGCGGTTGAGGCGCTTCTTTTTAAGCTAGGTAGTAGCTATAAGGGTATATACTTTATAACTATATATTTATAAGTATATAAGACTCGGCTTTATAGTATCGTTATCTCTAAGCTACTAGTAAAGCACCTTATACAGAGTCTTTTAACTAAAAGCTACTTATAGTGTATAGTTATAGAGATATACTACGGACTTATATATATTAGGCTATATTTTATAGGGGAACTTACCGCCTTTTCTTATAGTCCTTACTTTAGCTTTAACTATAGTACTAATGTACTTAGTACTACTATTTTAATTTTAAGTATTTAAAGTGGATAACTTAATAAGACGGCCTTATACTTAAAGAGTAGCTATTAGTTTTTTATATTTAGTAAGTTCTTTATTGTATTTAAATACTAGTATATCTATATTATATTAGAGTTTTATTATAAAAATAAACTTATTAAAGGTTTTAATAAGAGTATTAGTAGAGTAGTTAAAAAAGTAATAGTTCTATAAGTACTAAGTAATATAGTTAGTAAATACTAGTATAAATATAAACCTACTATATTTTTTTATATATAAATAAAAATTAAACGTAATATACTTACTAGAGCGGGTATACGCGTTACTCTTTTGTAGCTTGTAATAGATTATTTTTTTTACTTTATTAATACTGTACGTATTGTAGTAAGGGTAAGGGGCCTTATTATTATTAGATTTAAGGGTGTTAACTATAATATAAACTCCTTTTATAAAGCTTATTAAGTAGTAAAGTAGCTTAGGGCCGGAGTAGCTAAACTACTAATACTATGTCTTTTTACTACCTTTAAAAGGCTGTTACCTTATAGAGTTGTACTTATTTTACTACTACGGAGTATAAGTATACTAAACGGCCTATATAAAACTATAGCTACTACGTACTATTTTAGGGGTAAGCTTATTATACTTAAGTATGTATTAACTATATTTAACTTTAATAATACTAAGTAGACTATAATTAAATTTACGTAGTATTAACTAATACTTAGAGTACTTATTTTACTAGTATTTTTATTTATATAGTTACTAGTAGGAAATAAGATTTATTACTATAAACGTATAGAGTACTACGTTATAAAGGCGTATTATAGATCTTTTTTTATTAACTTAAATAACCTTAATACTTATATTTTTATATACTTTAATTATAAGTAGTTTAAAGTTTACTTATAAATAGTTATTTATACTAGCTATTTAGAGTTTTATAAATAGCTGTTTATTATAGAATACGTAGATTAACGTACTGGAGTTGAAGAGGTAGAAGTCTTTAAAAGAGTAAATTTATAAGCTTTTATAAAGAGTAGTTTAAAATACTACTAATAGCTATTTAAAACTCTTAATATATTAACTATAGAGTTATTTACTCTAAAAATCCTTAATAAGTTTAATTAACTAATTATTAGTTTTTAAGTATTTATTAATATACTTTTAATAAGCTATATTATAATACTATTTTTTAAATACCTTTTTAAAAAAAATATAATAATATAAATTAAATAAGTAAGTAAGGTTATAAGTGGAGTAGATATTATATTATAAAGAGCTTTAGTAATTACTTTACTTTAAGTAAGTACTTTATAAGTAATTTCTGTATTACTTATTTAACTCTAGACTATTTAATTAATTAATACTAAATACCCTAGAGGTATACTAAAATCTTTTAGTTAACTTTAGTAAGTTATTAATTACTTTAGTAATTAATAAAATTATCTCCTTAAGTATAGCTATATACTATACCCTAAAGTACTTTAATTTAAAGTTTTAAATAAAGCTTTAAATTAGTAAGTACTTAAGAGCTTGGTATATATTAAGTAGCTAAGATTTATTCTTTAAAAAGGCTTTAAGTAAAATAACTTGTCCTTTATATATTTTAGTAATCTATAAATTAAACTACTTAGTAGTAGCTACTTTTAATATAAAGTAATAGTTATAAGGGATTGTAAGGTAGTTTTAAAGTACCTACTCTACGTAGTTATAGTAAAGAAACGTAGTTATATTAAAATAACTCTTAAAACGCAATAGCTAGTTAGCTAGTCCCTTGTTTATATTGTAGTACTAGTACTAAAGTTTAGGAGATATAGTTTTTTATATTTATATAACTAAGTTATTTTTATTTTTTTTATAGTTTTTATAATAGTAGTTAATAACTACTTATATAGTTTAAGTATTATTATAAAGTTTAAAGTACTTAACTAAAAGGTCTGCGATACTTGTAATATAGTAAAAGTTGTTAATGCTGTATAGGAGGGGAATGTCCTTAGGGATAGCTGCTAGAGGGCTGGATTCTATGGGCGTTAAGGAATAAAGACTTAGTAGCTTAGGTTTATAATAAGTAAAGCTTTTTAAGTAGTTACTTAAGAGTAGTTTTAGAGGTAGTGCTATAGTACTAATTAGTAGTTAGTAGTTTGTATCTGGGTTAATAGTGTTTTAGAGGTTAAGGGAGACCCCCTAAGTTTAAATAGTGTTTTGCTAGGGAATTTAATCCTTAGGGCCTATAAAAAAAATTTTACTAGTAGTTAAATTAGTTATTATAGTAATATATTTGTTTAAATAAATTCGTAGTAATTAATTAATTATATATAGTAAAGGGGTTGTAGTATAAAACTCTTAATTATTAAATTATGCGTTAATTAGTATGTATATTAAAGTATGTATCTATATACTACTATATACAATTTTTGCTCCTATTACGCTCCGTACTAGCTATTAGGGGCTTGGCCGCTGGACTTTTTATTAATCTAGGCCGGCCCTTGGCTATTGGCTTATACGGGTAGCTAAAATCCGCTTCTACGCTGTTTAAAGCGGTGGGCTTAAATCTACATAATTTAATAGAAATCCACTCCTACGCTACTTAGAGCAGTAGGCTTAAATCTACGTAATCTAATAATTTCTTCTACTACGCGCTGCGTAGTAAAAAAAACCTTCCCGTTGTAACTACCACAACGACATTGCCGCCACAATGGATTTTGTTTGTAACAAAGGCGCGCCGCCTATGCCTTAATATAAAGCTATTCCTAACCCTTTAGAAGGCGGTATTAAGAGCGCTGGTGCTAAAGAGATCCTGGTGCGGTGCGCAGAAGGCCGGGGGCGGCACAGAGCTACTAGCATCTATAGTGCTGGTATTTATAGCGCTAGTATTTACGGCGCTGGTATTTATAGTGCCGGCCGCGCTGCGCTAGGATTAATTAATTTAGGGGTAAAAGGGGCTGTATTTAGCTAGAGAGCTTGTTGCGCTAAGAAAAGGCTGTAGCTATAATAAAAACGTAATTAAATTAAATATTAAGTAATTACGTAATATGCCGCTTTTTGGTGTCTTTGATCCTACTGACTTGATTGGCCGAGAAAGGTGGGGAGTGCCTGGCTAGCTAAGTGATAGTGCCTAGATAGTAAAACTTACCTAGAAATCCCACTCTAGGTAGTGGAGACAAAAGTCATAGGGTGTTAAGGGCTTTTCTGGATTACACTATAGCTATACTGGCAATTTAGGTAGGCGGGTACTTAAACGCACCACATCTACAAGTCGGGGAAGGCGCAAGCTGGATGAGCTTTTGCTCCTGCTTTAGATGTGAACTGCCTTCTTCCCACGGGGAGAAACCTAATGTGTTCATTCCCGTACCGGCCGTGTCTAGGTCCATACATATCTTCTAGGCAGCTACTGTACCTCTTCTCCCAGTGGCTTCCTTCTTCATCTAGATGCCGGCGTGTAATGTCGGTTGAACCCACTGATCCTGCCTTCGAACCGCCGTCGTGGTGTTGGCAGGAGCAAACAGTGAACTGGTACATTCGTTATAAAACCGCTCATTCTTATTTTCTGTTCCCCCTTTCACTGCCGTTCTTTCCTCGGGCACCTTCTCCCCAGGTACCTCAATGGTGATGCTGGCTCGGGACCACTGTTCCTGCCTTGGTAGAGTTACTCTCCTGACCGAAGAGCTGATGAATTCAGTAGTTTCTTCAGTGTCGTCCGTCCCCATCGCCCCTGTCGTCCATCCCCGTCGTCTCTGTCGACCGTCCCTGCCTTCTCTAGGTACCGTCCCTGTGCAAGCGGCAGGCCCTAGGACCTCAAGTGGTAGTACACACGACCTTTACCCTTGTCCCTTACCGCTGCCCCATACATGGAGCCATAGATAGCTTATACAGCAGAAGATACGCAACTACAAGTCTTCGGAAGATATCTGGCAAGTACTAGGTAGGGAGAAGCATCCAGCGGCCTTGGAAGACCTACCTAGGTAGTCAGTCACACTCGATTGTGTCCGAACAAGGCAAGTGAACTTACCGCTTGACCGTTTCGACCATCTCCTGGTCGGTTCCTCCCACAAGTTGCTACCTCACGCCGAAACATCTGGCGAAGGAGGCAACTACCTCACCTCATTCCTCCGTATAGCCATAGGTAGGACCCATAAGCAAGGCTGTTGGCGAGTTTGACCAAGCGGGAGGACTTGTGCCTTGCCGCATCGTTGTGTACCTGTCAGGATACCTAATTTAGGCAGGAGAAGTTCGTGTTGTAGATGCACTTGTTTAGTCACCCGGATTGCTGGTATTGATGCCGTTCGAATAGAGAACATTACATCAGCTGGACCGATCTCTTCAAAGGGTACACTTCACATGGCAAAAAAAAGAGAAAAGAATATGATGGAGACCGACTTCAAGGGTAGGCAAACCGGGGCACAACACTGAGGAGCATGTATTCCTGGCATGGGCGGCGTTTGTTTTCCTTCTTAAAGAGGAGGGACGGCGGGGCGTTGAGTGCGGCAGAGAAGCCGTCGATCGTGTCGAATTATCTTCTTTCCCCCAAAGTAGCTTGCTATAGCTTAGTGAGATCGGCCAGGAATAATCATAGTATGCCTTCAATCTTTTTTCTCTTCAAGCCCCCCAATCCGTGTCGATACCGCGGCACTGGCGTCTGCCCCAGCATGCAGAATCTTTGAGCGGATGTCTACTTCTTCACACGCTTGGCATCACTGTTTTCTCCAATTGACTTCGTCACTCCTGTTATCCCTGTTGGACTCGAAATTCGTATACGTATTCGTCGTGAAAACTCGTGCTGTCGAATTCTTCAAGCCGTAGGATCGCCAGTGACCTGTGCTGCTGGTGTCTCGATGGCGGGGGATCACTCTTTCAACGGCTTCCGTCCCACGAGGAAGTACCTGCAACCAACCGTCAGCAAAACCCAAACCTCATCCTATCCCCCAAACAGCCGACGACAACATGGAAAAACACTCACATGGGCACATAAGTGTGGTACCTCCGATCCCTCATGTCCCTGCGCACGTCGACCAAAAAGACCTCGACCTGCTCGCGGCTCCAGCCGTGGGCGCGCGTCAGCGGCGCGAGCGCGAGCCCGTCGGCGGCCGCCATGCCGTTCTGGAAGTTCCACGCGCCGAGCTCCTTGTACCGCGGGTCCCGCGGCCAGTCGTTCATCGGCCACTTGTACCGGCTCAGCGAGACGTCCTCGAAGCCGGCGTCCCGCATCAGCTCCCTCAGCTCCGAGGCCACGACGAAGCGGCGCCCGAACTTGGCGCCCGCGCCCTTGAGGAGCCCCGCGAACCGCACGAGCGCGGCGTCCGCGGGGAGGGAGCCGTCGTCCGAGAGGAAGGCCATCTCGGCCTCTTGGAGCTCGAGGTAGCCGCCGGGGGTGAGGTGGCTGCGGGAAGAGAGCGTCAGCGTTTCGGATTTGAAGGGTCGTTCGAACCCTCCCCCAAGACCTGACATGCCTTCCAAAAGGGTTGTCGTAGGAGTTGAATGGGCGTAACAGCTTACTTGTAGCACTTGGTGATGTACTCCTTCCAGTCCGCCAGGCTCGACGTCATGTGGCGGCTGTGGATGTAGTCGAACGGCCGCGACCACGTCCACTCCTCCTCGATGTCGTCGATCTCGAACTTGAGGTTAGGCGCGACCCTAAGGAATCGGACGTCAGCCCAATCCAGCCGGGACTCCCCGAGTCCTGAAAGCAAAGGCAACACTTACATGTCGGGCTGCGTCGGGGAGAGGTCGACGCCGAGAACCTAGGCCAAGTCTCGCTGAGCAACGGTGCTCGTCCGCCGCGACGGGAAAAAAAAAGGAAAGGCGTTCCACATCTCGGAAGAGGGGTTCTCACCTCGGTTTCAGGGTGGTCGTCGGCATACTGTATCGCCCAGATCCCGGTGCCGGTGCCGACGTCGAGGGCCCGGCCGACGTTGTAGTCCGGGTCGTTGGGCGGCGCGAGGCCGAGCCTGCCGCCGAGGGTCAGGAGTGCGAGGTGGTGCTGCAGGTCTGGCGAGGTCCAAGGTCAGAGCAGCGCGGCTGGGAGATCCCCCAAAATGCGCGGAGGCCTTTCAGAGCGGGGAGAGCTTCAACGTACCGAGTCTGTCGTTCTCCTTCTCGTCGTTGGGGAAGTGATATTCTTCGGAAGCACGCATGATTAGAAAGGAGAACAGAAAGCGCGACAAGAAGCTGGGAGGGGGAAGGGCGGACTGAAAACTCACTGCCCTCTTTGTACCGGTGGTACGACCGGCCGTTCTCGAAATGGTAGTCGCGGATGGAGTCGGCGAGGCTCGTGGTCGACGAAGCGATGCTCTTGAGAAAGCGGAGAGATCAACGTTAGGCGAGAAAAACAAAAGAAGGGTTCGTTTTCTCACTTCGAGTTCCGAGCGGCTGTCGTCCGGGATCTGCTGTCTGCTGTCAGACACACGCTTCTTCCAAAGTTCGTCTTCTGAGGAGAGGGGGTAGGTATTCATTCTGAAAGGTCCATGCGGGAAAAGAGAACGCACATTTTCCTCGGGAGCGATCTGGATCTCGTGGTCGACTTGAGACATGACTACCAGGTGCTCGGAAATGGTTTCTCTGTTGAGGAGTAAGATATCGAAAATCTCAAGGTGATGATCAGCCGACGACGATGCCGCAGTTTTCTCCCTCCTCCTGAGAGAGGGGGGCAAGAAGAGAAAAGCAGCCAGCCAGCCAGCCAGCAACAGCAACGCCTTGGCGATTGCAACCCCCTCATCGTTCCAACCTCCCCGTACGAAAAAGAAAATCGGACCAACAAGACAACCAGAATTCGTCCAATGCATGCGCATCCGCAGCAATATGTGATATGCAGGCCGGCGGCAAAGTTGTCCCCTTTCAACGTCGAAATGTGGACCCCCTCCCCCTCCCCCCTCGCGAAACGCAGGGCGGAAGCAGCCGCACCATTCCCCATGCAGGATGCTTCTCGCGAGCCAGCGTGCCAGTCTCTCTGGAAGTTGTCACTTATCTATCACCCGACGCAAAGATCCTCCAAGTGGGCAACAAAAAGCCATGAAGAAAGTCGTCAATTCATATCCCTCCACTGAAAAGCTGTTTATCAACCGCATCCCTTCTCTCGATTCCACGGGATAGCAAGATCAAATATAATAGAAACAACAAAAACCCCAAAGTGTATCATTTTATATGCAAAGTCGTAAAACAAGTCATAAGCGTCATATCTCCTCCTTCGCCCCAATCCCTCAAGCAGCAATCCCCCGCTGCGGCCCAGCATTCATCCCGCCAACCCACGTCCCGGCGTCAAGCTCGACGTCCATCTCGTACGGCAGCTCGGGCACGCCCGCCTCGCCCATGACCCTCGCGACGACGCTCTCGAACGCGTCCCGCTCGATGATGGCACCAAAATGAATGCAGTCCACGACGCCGCAGAACTCGCGCTTCAGCGCCTCGACGACGCGCTCCTCCATCAGCGGCGCCGCGCCGTACCGCGCCGCGAGCTCGAACCACGCCTGCACGGGCGTGAGCTCGATGTCGCCCGGGTTGAGCGTCCTGGCGAGCGCGAGCAGCGAGCGCAGGCTCAGCGCGCTGCCGGCGCCCGTCGATGCCTCCCAAGCGTGCTGCGCCTCTGTTTCGCGGCGGCGGATGGAGCGGTACACGCGCTCCGGCGCGCTGGACATGCACATGGTCGAGGCCATCATCGTGTGGCCCGAGGCGGCCTTGACGGGGTCGGCGTGGCGGGGGTACTGGCGCGGGTGAAAGTGGTTCCAGCAGATGTGCTCCATGCTTTGGGGGTGTTAGCACGACTGTGTACAGTGCGAAAGAACGAGAGGAGGACGTACGACAGGATGAGGTTGATGGCGATAATCTCCTGCTCCGGCGAGAGCTGGTCTGGTGCCGCGGGCCGTTGGGGAGAGGAGATTCTGCTGGATGCCGAGGGGCTGATTTGGAAGCACGGCGTGCCGAGGGTGTCGTCCTTGCGCATCGTGACGGTGATGTCGCCCATGTTGACGTCCGGGAATATGTCGACCGGAGGATATGGGTCGTACTCGTACTCGACGACCATCGTCTCTTGCGGGTATGCCCCCCGAAGCTCTGCTTGCCCCATCTCCTGCTGCGGTTCGTACTGCTGCTGCTGCTGCTGCTGCTGCTGCTGCGGTTTGACGTCGGCTGGCGCACGCTGCTCGTGGATACGCGCCTCCTGCTGCTGGTAAACCGGCGCCTCGGCGGGAGCCTCCTCCAAGATCCGGACCTCGTCGACGACGACCTCGCTCTGCCTGCCCTTGCCCGACTCCTCGGGAACCTTGAAACCAGCGGCCCTCAGCGCGCCCTTCATGCCCTCGTTCTCCCGGCTGTAGGCGAGCACCTCCTTCTCCGCGGCGGCGATGAGGTCGCGGAACTTGCAGACGTCGAGCTCGAGCTGCTTGATGTAGTTGGCCTTGCGGGTGCGGTGCTGGATCTGCGCCTTTCGGACCTGCTGGCGTCTGAGCTTGGCCTTCTCCTTGGACTTGTCTGCTCCCCCTCTTGCTCCGGGCGGCGACTCTGCTGCAGGGGGAGTGTCAGTCTTATATGTAGCTTGAATTCGTGTGGCCACCGGTCTTCGGAGCCGACGACGAGGAGATGCCACAAATCACGAGACTTCGGGATAATGTGGAATCAACCAAACGGCATGTCGCAGGAAATTGTGTAAGACATGATTGGGCTTCTTGTGTGTGGTCCCGAGATTGGGAAATGTCGGGGGGGAGGGAGTGGTGTAAGCGCATGGTCGTGGACGCGGTCAGGAAGCAGCCGGATCCGAATACAGACGGAATGATTCCAGAAGCCAAGGACGATCAGACCGTGATCCGCATAGACGAGCAAGCGGGTGGACGGATCGGGGGACCCGGGCCCACGAGTTGCCCAGTGGTCGTGTCTCATTAGGAATCTTTCTCAGCCCCTCCCCTAGGACAACAAGGCCGACCGGCTTTTTTCGAATGCAGGGACGCAAGCGCGCGGAGGATTCCCAACGCCGAGTTGCCCCACGCCATCCCCGTCTTAGCGGCGTCGGGACTTGCGCCACGCGGGCTGCGATGAGGAATCATCGGCTCACCGAGACGAGACGAGACCTGACACCCCTCTCCCTCGATGGCCACCAGCCCGCCCCGCCCTTCCGCCACGGTGACGAATCAGGTCAAGGCTCCTCTTAGAATGCAGTGAGACTGCTTCGAAGGAACGTCGTCCACAAACCACGGCCCACGAAATTTTAGAAGAAAAAAAGCGAGGGGTGGGAGAGGGGGAAAAAAAAAAACCAGGGTCGTTCCTCCACTTTTTGAAACGAAACATTCAGAGAGAAATATCTCCGAGACGTTGAGAGGGATGCACAATACCGACAACTCGTCGATCCGGAACGGGCGAATGAGGACAGGAGATGGAATCATCGCGGGGGTCGGATGTGGGTGAAAGGAAAGGAACCGGGGAGGAGGAGGGGGGTCACTCACATGAACCCTGCTGCTGCTCCCCCAGCGGTGGAGGAGGTCCCATCACCATCCCCGACGAGAACGACGACTGCTGCTGCTGCTGCCCCTCGCTCACGAACTGCACCCGTCCCGCCCTCTCGCCCTCCTTCTCCTCCCTCCAGTAATCCGTGAAGGAGGGCCGGACGACGACGTCCTCGCCTCCCCAGCCGCCGCTGCCAGACCGCTGCTGCTGTTGCTGTTGCCCCTCCCCCGCCGCCGCCGCTGCCGCCTCTCCCGGCAGCCGCAGCTGATGATCCGCCATAGTTGCCCTCTCGCTCGCTCTCCACCGACTCGTCGGATGATGTGGAATCAAGAACGAAATGATGCAGCAAGAAGGCGGTATGTTTAATATCGAGGGGCCGATTGGAGGAGGAACCCTCGTCGCGTGGCAGGGCCCAAACGAAACAAGAAAGAAAAGCGACAGCAAGTGCTATGCAACGCAAGAAAAAAATGCAGAAGACGCAAACGAAAAGGCAGGAAGCAGCGTCCGTCTTGGTAAGAAGGCAATAGGCGACAGATGATATGATGAGTTAAGAGATGCGGGAAAAGAACCCCCGCAAACAACTTAAAAGAGAAAGATGGGCGAATTCCAAATTCCCATCGTCTTTTTTTTTTTTTTTTGCCCCTCTCTCTGTCTGTAGCTTTCCTCTCCACCAACGAACGAGTCAAACCACCAGCAAAGTGAGAGATGGCGAGAGGAAGGCCGCGGCCCGCTAGCTACTTCACCTTTGGGTAAAGCACCTACCTAAGTCGAGGTACCTTACCCTCGGCGCTTGCCAGAGTCCAGTCCAGGGGCCGAAGAGGGGGGGAAGAACGACACCAGCAACAGAAGCGGCAAGCGCCAATAGGGTAGACACACGAAAAAGCCGCCACCCTCACGTGGTCCTCACCCGAATCGCACTACCCTTGCTTTGCTGGTGTCACCTCACTCAGCGACCATCAATTGGAAATGTGCCCGTGTTGAACATTGTCATATATATGAACACGTTCCACCCCTTCGATCTATTATTACTGCCCGAGACAATTTGTCAAACGTCAAATCAACCCGGACCGTATCTCGTCCAGGGCGGGAAACGAGAACAAAAAGCTAAATAAACAAATAGGGGCGGGGACAGATGGATTGTACGGATCACATAATCTGAAATAGAAACTCTTTTCAATTCTCTTCTCAAATACCTAACGAGGTTGCTGGTCTTCGCTGTGCATATCGACAGTCTCTTTTTTGCTCGCAGCTCCGGGGATGAGAAGGCTGGGAAAATTATCTTTAACATCTTTCGTTCCAGCTTTCCTCCCCATCTTTCGTCGTCGTATGGCTCAGTGACATCCCTTCCTCGACACGCCCTAACGCCTTGCGGGAAACCCATAAAATCAGTTGCCAAATCGGCACCTCCCCCTTGAAAGAAGTAAAAAATCGCTTTTGACTTTTTTGCCGCCCAACGCCGTTGTTGATGCAGATCCCCCTAGAAAAGAAAATCACCTTCGTGACAGTTCAGTCGTCATCCTCGTCCTCGCTGGCCGTGGCCGTGTCCTCCTCGACGTCCGTCTCCGGAATCGCCTCGTCGTCGTCGTCGCTGTCCTCATCCTCCGCCGTCATGTTGAGGCCCGGGATGGCCTGGTAGTGCACGTAGTCCGTCTGCACCCACCGCTTGCTCACGGGCAGCTGGTACGGGTCGAAGGGGAAGTAAGGGTCGAGCTGGTACGACTCCTCGTCCTGTGCTCCGGAGCCGGTGTCTCTGAGGGCGCCTCCGGTGCCGTACGTGTCCGACACAAACTGCGACAGCCGGATCCGCTTGTTCTCCTCCACGCGCGGGAAGATGTACATGAGCCCGAGCTTGTGCGCCAGGGTAGCAAACTCCTCGACAATCGCCGGCGCGCAGATCTTTAGCGGGTTCATCTTGCAGTAGACGCTGGCCGAAAGCTCCTCCCGCATGCCCTGCATCCACTCCAGCTCGTGGCCCAGGAATGATGACGGGTCGTCGTGGTCGACGAACTCGGGGGCAGACACGATGAGGTCGCGCCAGCGGAAGCAGAACATGTACAGGGCGGCCTGGACCTGCGCGTAGTAGATCTGGTGCCGCCTCAGGTCCGGTCCTCGCGCGTCCGCGTCGTGCTTGACTCGGTAAATCTGCATCTGCTTGAGCAGGAGGGCGAACACCGTGCGAACGAGGTCGGACGGAACGTGGGCGCCCCTTGCCATGAACCCAGCCAAATACGTTGCCGCTGCCTGTCGCACGAAGCTTGGCCGGTTCTGGGAGCTGAAAATGTGCATCAGACTGCCGACAAACGTGTCTCGCAAGCGGGCCGACATCTGCCCAAAGTGGAAGAGCAGGAACTGGGTGTGTCGCGACTTGTACGTCGGGAGAACGATCTTGCCAAAGGATTGCACCAGCAGAGCGTAGCGCTCCCAGGCCTCGTCCGAATCGGGGTCCTCGAAGAGAGGCGTGTAGTGATCGAACAGCGTGTCAAGGATGGCATCCAGCTTCTCGACGTTGCCCTTGACAACGCGGACCTTTTCCTCCTTGTCGTCGAATTCCGAATCGTCGCTGTCAACGGACTCGTCGTCGCTGTCCTCGTCGTCGGCTTCTTCGTCGCCCTCCCACGACCCAGTGTTCAGGGACTTGCCGAGCGCGTATGCGACCGACGCCGTGAGGTCGTCGTCGAGGTCATCCAGGTCTGTCTGCATCTGGACGTCGATCTTGACCAGGCGCGACAGCAGGACGTCGATGATATCGAGGTCCAGATCCCCGGCGTAGTCGGAAAGCTTCAGCAGGTTGTTGACGTACGCAACGAACATCCGCTTCGGGTCGTCGTCGAAGGGGAACTTGCCGTCGAGCAAGTTTCGGAGGACAGGGGTGGCGGCGGGGAACATTTGGAGAATGTATTGCAGGCCCGTGTGCAGGCGCTCACGCATCGTGGAACGAGAGACGGGAGGGAAGTCGGCGACATTCCATTCGGACTGTCTGGAGTGGCAGAATTTCTCGACAATCATGGACAGCACGTGCGTCAGATAGGAACCCTGGGCGCTAATCAGGGCCGCCAGGAACTGGATGTAGACCTTGAAGAAGTCCTCGTCGCGGCCGAGCCATGAGACTTGGAGCACCGTCCGCACGAGGCCGTTGCAGGCCTTGTTCTTCAGCAGCGGGACGCAGCTAGTCAGCGCCAGAACGTAACTTTTGAGCTCTTGAGGCTTGAGCGTGTCCTCGTCCTCCCCAGCCACGGGCGGCAGGTACCGCTGCTTGTCGTTGGCGAAGATCTCCTTGAGGTTGTCATACTCCTCGTCCTCGCCCATGAGGTGCTCCTCCAGGGCCTTGCGCACTTCTGCGTTGACCTCGTCCATCGACCGCGTGCCGTACTCGAAGACGCGGTTGTTCATTTCGTTGATGAAGACCTTGCGTCGCTTGGTCGGGCTTGAGGGAGGGTCTGCGGGGTCCGAATCGAGCCTCGCCTCGTCGGCTTTCCTTCGCCCCAGGACAGAAGCTTGCCGCAGGATACTCTTAATTGGTGTGGCCGTTCTCGGTGGTGGACCAGACCGATGTCTGGAGATGGGAGTGAAGGGTCTCATGGGGGATGATGTCGTGCGGTTTGGTCAGGGTTCGGTCTCGTCCTAAGCGCCGGAGGAAGCAGTTCGCAGCGTAGTGGCGGAGGAGCGGCCTGCTATTCTCATAGACTGGTAGATTTGTTGCGCGAGGATCTGCTGCAGAAAAATGTCAAGCATGTCAGGCCTTCCGAGAAAATCTGGTCTCGAAGCTGCTTCCTGTCCTCGAGAGTCGACGGGGTTGGGTTGGTGGCCGACCGATAATCCTACTCGGCGGTTTGTTGCCTGGGAGAAGATGGCGACTGATGAGAAGCTGCCGATTACTTTTTTTTCTCCCCCTGCGAGCGGGCAGCACTAGCACAGTCTTTGTTCGGCCCGCACTGGGCAAAATTTTGAGACTGGAGGGGCTGCGCACGTGCCTCTATCAAAACCCCTGGACTTCAGAAGTGGCCCTGGCCTGGACCGTGCACATTGACATTCGTCACAATCGCCTGTTGGTGACGGATGGAAAGATGCTCTCTGATTGGATATCGTGCAATAACACGACAAGAACATCTGAGGCTTGACAGTTTGCTGGTGGTAGGCAGCTGTGAGTCACCAAGAAACATAGATGCGCGACTGAACTGGAATTAGAAGCTATCTAGTAGTGCTGTGGCCCAACTGGCGTCGTTGGAAATACGGGCCGGGTCCGTCCCAACAGCTCTTTTAATGCTTGCTGAACTGCTATCTTGCCTTCTCTGCCTCTGCCTGGTGAGACCCGCCTTGGGTCCCGGCATGGCTTGGTTGGCTGCCTGAATCGCATCGCGAAACAAAAAAAGGGGAATCTATCAACAGTAGTGGTGGTGGTGGTGGTGGTGGTGGTTGTCAAGAAAGAAAACGATAACCCCCCTTCCACACTTTTGGGTAAACCTGCTTCATCTCCTCCGTAAACCCGAACAGACTCCTGGGAACCCTCATGTACACCTGCATGTCCCCATCTTGGACTCTCCAAATATGATCGAACACACCCCAGCCCTGTACTTATACACACTTGAACATATGTTCAGGTATCAATTGGTCGGGCTTGGGTCATCAAGTCGCGACCTGTACATATACGTCAAAGAGAAGGAAAGCGCATCTGCGCATGCAGCAGCAACAGCTTGCGCGATAGCTTTGCCAGCAGGATCGAGAAGACTCTCAACACGATCGCGAAACCCCATGTCGCGATTGATAGCAACTCGAACACGAAGAACAACAGCAACGGCACAGCGGACAACTAGTAACCATCCGCGCCTCCCGTGCCGTTGTGTCCGGGCTGAGCGGCGTACATGTAGTTCTGGTCGGCGCCGCCGTCTCCCTGCTGGCCTCCGAGGACGTTGTTCTGAGGATCCGTCTGGAAGCTGCCGGCACCTGCGGGAGGGTTGGCACCATAACCACTGCTGCCCGGGCGGTGCGAGCTCTCCCCTCGGTTGGACTGGGATTGCTGCTGGTTTGGTTAGCCATGCTCGACCCATCGACTCGACCTGATTCGTGCGGGGCTGGGGGCGAGGTGTGGTCCGCTGCTATACTCACTTCGCGATACTTGGAGAGGTAGATCTTGAGGGCCTCGGCGTAGTTCTCGAATCCGAGCGATGTCATGGCGAACAGAATATCTTCACCGTTGACCGTCTTGCGCTTCTCTTGGTGGCATTTCTCCGAAGCTGCGACAGGTCAGCTTTCTCTTCTGCAAGAGCGTCCACCCCCACCGGCGCAAGGGGAAAATGATGACGATCCAACGAGCGAACGTACCTTCACTGGTGATGAACGAGATGAACTCGCTGACGCATTCTTGCATGCATTCCTTGGCCTCTTTTGCAATCTTTGCGTTCTCGGGGAGCGCGTTCTTCATGATACGTGCCACTGGAGCAAAGTTTCGTATGTTAGCATCGAGCTCATCGTACTTCTCGCCACTGGAAGCTCCCGCCGCTTCTGGCGACTTTGGCGACGAATCGTGAGACATGGGAACTTGACAGCGCACGGCGTATGCTTGCTCCTCGCTGGACGATGCCTGAACCAAGACCAACAACGGCGGCGGCCAGGAGGAAAGCGTCTCGTGGGCGGACAAGCCGGCCCAGTTGAAATACACCACCACCGGTCACGGAGGCGGCTGGAGCGCACAAGCCAAAGGTCCAAGCATCGTCGTAGTCGTCGTAGCCGTCGTCGCCGTCTGCCGTCGCCGCCGCCGTCTCGAGGGTCACGGGGAAAGGGGAACTTTCGGCTTACCGTTTGCTATGGGCAACCACCGATCCTGCTCCTTGACCTCGAACTCCGCATAGGCCAGGCCAGCATTCTGTGGGTCTTGAGGCTCGTTCATTTGTTCCTCTTCGGGTGATTGTACACCTTGGTCGACATCCTTGGGAGGAGATTGGGGGGAGTCCGACATATTTGGCTACCTGCAGCGGCTGCTGGCGTTCTTGTAATTTGCTTGGGTTCTTGCAGCTCGCACACACACGGCGACGAGACGGGCTTGGGATGATGTGTCCCCTGACACGTTGCAGGAGCGTAAGGCTTGCAAGTCTCGCGGCTTAGCTGCAGAAGCGTGCGTCAAATCCTGGCGTGGAGCACTCGGCTTGTCCTCTGGTATGGGATGGATTATTTTTACTCGCGGTCCCCTGGCAGGCCCTGTCTTGACTTTGGCACTATGACGGATCGTCCTGGGGGTGGCCTGTCTGCTGCCCTGTCCGAGAGGGTGTTGGAAACAGCAACTGGGAAAAAAGCGGGAAGAGGGTGGCTGCGTCTGCGTCTGGGGGCCCCACAAGAACGGCGGTCCTATCGATTCCAAGACGAAGGTGCTGTGTAGTATGTAGCGTTGGCCTGGCTAAGATGCTTCGTGATCGCCCTGCTGCAGCTGTGGGTATACGCGCTCCTCCGGGTTGGTGCTCGAGGCTCGGCGCGCGGGATGGAGCAGAGACGGGTTCGCGAGTCGCAACGGGAAGAACGGGTTGGTGGGCGTGAGATCAGGTCGAATCAGTATGCCCGAGGCGAGGTAGCTAAGGCAGGTACTTTGTTTGCCAGCGGGCGGAGAGCTGCGGAGTGCTGCGTCGACGAGGCGCGTGGGCAGCCGGACTTGGTACCAGCGTGGAAGCAGTTGCGTGCGTCGTCGAGACGTTTGGCCGAGCTTTTTTGGGCGCGCAAGAGTTGACCCGTGGTTACACGCCGGACTATCGGACGGGAAGGCCGTAGCAGCGAACTCGAAGAGGCAACAGCTGCAAATGCGCGTCAGAGAGAGCTTTTTTGTTGTCCACTTGACCTAAACGGGATAGAGGGTGATGGGGACGAAGGGGGGCTGCGACGGCGACTGGTGGGAGAGAGGGCAAGCAGACGGGAAGAGGACGAAGGCGCGCGCGCGCTCGTGTGTGTGAATGGGGCAAAGAGACGAAGATGGGGTGTGGTCCAAAGCAAGTGCCGTCGGACAGGGTCTCTCGTCGGTGGATTGGGTTCCTTACAAGAATTCGGGGCGTCTGAGTTGTTCGATCGAGGTCGTAGTCGAGCCTAACAATGCGCCTGGTCTTGCGGATGCACCTGTACGTGTTGATGGCTGCAAGAACGTGGGGTTGGTGCAGAAGGGAGAATTGGAGGAAGGTGGGCGAAAAGGTGCGGTCAACAAGACGCCCAGCGCATTAGGCACAATAACAAGGCAGAAGTCGCCCTCTTGTCGCGAGACCCACCATCCGTTGTATCGATAGCAGGGGAGGTACATTAGATGAGCGCATGACACAGCGTGGTTTCTAGGTACCTGTCAGCGTCAGGACGCAATCCCAGGAATAGCACGGTACATCCAGCCACCCATCATCCGATCCTGCTCCTTAACAGCGCGGCTGAGATGCGCTGCGACAGCTCCATTTCGCGCTCTCCGCTCCGCTCTCGCGCGCTCGGATGTCCCTCGGCCGTGAGTTTGGGCGTCTGACGACATTTCATCGCGGGGAAGGGCCTAGCTGTGCTGCCAGTCAGCCCACGAAGCGGGAGGAATGCCTTGTCATTCCATGCCGGGCAGTCAGTAATAGTAGTGTAATCCCTAGGTAAGTATCTGACTGAAGGTGTGAGGCCCGGAACATCGATGAAGAAGAAGGACCATCCCTCCCGAGGCACCGACACTCCCGCGGCCCGCCCAGCAGAGTTTGATGTGTCATTGCATGCGGATATCCTGCTGTATGATGTATCAACACCGGACCGGACGCTCTTTCACGTCAAGGTCGGGTGTATATTGACCTGGCGGTGTGGACGGCACGACCAGAATCCACTAGGCCCGGCGGAGGGTAGCAAACACGACTTGCCTTGCTTGACACCGGATGGCGGCCGCCAAGCAGGGCCATGGGAGGTCGCACGACGGATGAAGACGGGGGCCGGCGACCTAAGTTCCTGTTTCTTCATGCAGTTGGACGTCCTGGGGAGACTGCTGGATGGAGTAGTAGATTCTGGGCCTTGTTCCATTGTCACCATCACCATCACCGTCGGCATCATCGTCAGGTCGGCGAAACGATGCAGCCCTCGTCGGGAAAGAGCAGTCGTCGTCGTCGTCTACGGAGTCGGGGATTGGGTTTGGCGACAGCACAACATCGTACTTAGCTCTAAGAGGAGGACGAAGGTGAAGGAGGGTGACGGCGCGGCTTGATTTGACAATGGCAGCGTCAGAGGTAAACAAGAACGAGCCGGCGCAGCCTGTCACCTGTCTCCCCGTCGAGCCGGGCCACCCCCAAACCCAACACCTTTGCAACGGCAACGGCCTCTCTCGGTCAGGCACGGGAAGGCTGACGGCAGCCTAAGAAATGACGCCGTTTGGGCCGAAACATGGCGTCTTGGTTGGCCGGCAGCCACTGCCCGCTGTGCCTCCCGCTAGACCTGTAGAGCTTCACGCCTGGACACCACCTTCTTTCTCAACCTACCGGGAGCTTTGGGCAACGAGGCTGCGCGACAAGAGCTCTAATCGAGCTTTCTGGGCCAATCAAAACATCATCAAGAGTTTTCCATTTTCTCAATTTCTTGATTGGCACAAAATCCCCTTTGACGAGGTTACCTTACGTCAGAAGTCATGTTTTGCGCTCGACATTCCATTTGGCTGCTCTTTTTCCCACTCCCCCAACCCAACCCTTGCGATGGCGCTTGCAACACCAACGGAGAAAATCTTCCAATGCCCTCGAGGCACCGCAACACCGTCGCTGGGCCTCCCAATCGGCGACCCCATCGCCTTGCTGCGTACGTCTGACCCTGCATGCAGCAGAGACTCTAGTAGCAGGCCCTCTCTTCCTGCGCGCCCGGTTGGGCTCTCCCCCTCCAGCGTTGCCCGTCTTTGGGAGCCAATAACCCTCTATCTGGGTTGGGCTCGGATTGGACGAAAGGGTTACCATATCCGATGCGATGCGATGACATGCGATGCCTCGCATTGCCAATGCGCCGACTTTCTCTTCCACTTCTTCTTTGACCACAAACCCACAAACCCCCGGCCCGGGTGATGTGTTGTTTCCCACACCCTTCCGCTCTCTTCTCTCGCCAAGGCAGACTGGCTATATAGAGACAGAAAGAAGCGGAAGAGAGGGGTTCGGGCTTCTCTTCGCCGCTGCGGGTGAAGTCAAAGAGCCTGGCACGCACAGCACGTGATGGTTGCATGAGCTGGCTGCGCTTCGCTTCTTCTACATCCCGGGGGACCTTTTTTTGACAACTCAGAGCCACATTTTTCCGCAACCACCCCGGTCTCTCTCGACCTCGCCGAGATGCAACCGGTGTGCCTCGCCCTGCGTGCTCTCTAACGCCCACTGCCCCGAAATCGAAGGTGTGATGTGATGGGGCCCGTTCCTCTAGGGGGCATGTCTCCTCGAGGACTTGTTAGTTACGATGCAGATACGACGTTCCAGGTGATGCCGGGCACCATGCGGGAGTGGCCCTCCCTCCATCTTGAACACATCCGTTAGGCGGGGCGGGTGTCAACGCGATGGGATGCCTCCCACATCTAGGCCCCCAAAAAAGGCCAAGCAAAATCGACCTTGGTTCCGAACGTCGCCCGCTCGTTGGGCACCAGCCGCGGGAGCTCGACCCGGGGGATGTCCTTTCTAGAACACGCATGATATCACGGCATCAGTCGATCATTCGCAGCGTACCTAGACACCCCGAGTTGTTTCACACCTCGGCACTTGCGAATCGGCACGTCTCCGCCCTTCCCCCCGTTTGTGACTACCCAGGTACGTAGTGTAGGGCTTGATCGGCACATGACAACATAACACCTGACGTATGATATCGGAACGGGCTCGACCGGCTCGTCGCTCGGCCGGGTGGCCCCGATCCGGCGCCCCCACACCCGCCCGCTCCCCCGGAGTGAGGTACCACCATAAGGAGACCATCGTGATGTGGTTACTTCGCCCCAAGAGCGTTGTCAGCGGGTAAGGGTAACAAAGTCTCATAGACCGTCGTCGCAGCAGCAAACTGCGGTCCCCTCGCCCACCCTCCCTCACCACCAAGGGCCGCATGAGAAGCAGCCAGTAAGCACGCCTCGTCAATCGGGAAGCTCTCATCCAGCCGACCAAGCCACACACAAAATCCGACACCGGGAAGGAGGGGGAGAGGTGGTGTGTTCGTCAGATGACGTTGGAAAAAAAAAAGGGGCAGCAATCTGTTGGGCACCGAAACGCCCTTGCCGCCGGGACTGTATTCCTCTGCGCCTGAGCGTGCCTATGGCGTTGTACAGCGCATCGCTACTACACCACCTTACATTGTACAAGGTGTCCTTCTTCATCGTGATAGTCTTGACCTCTTTCCCCCTTTCCATCTCCTGACCGAAGGCCTCGCCCGCGAACACAACATGCGCGGTGCTAGCCTCACTTATTCTGCAGAGATTGCGAGACACCCGACGTCTCGTGGCGTGGCCGCGGCATGCAGAGACAGCTCAGCATCGAGGGGGAGAGGAGGGATCCAGACGTCAAAAGACGTCAAGAGAGAAGAAACTTGCCCGTCTCGATCCCGAGAACCTCCGGCCACACTTTCCTTCAACGCAGGTTCAGCAGGGCTACGACCTTCAGATCCGTCCCTCTAAGCCGCTTCGTTCTTGGTATTCCGCGGTGCCCTTCTTAGTTCTGGACGACCTGGACGTTGTTCTTCTTCTGTTCGCGGCGTCAGCAAAAAGCCTGGCTCTTCTCACCGTGTCTCGATGACGTCTGCGGGGGGAAAGGGGGGTGGGTGCGGCGAGGCCATCACGAACCTTCCACTTCTCCAGCTCGTCCTGCTTGGCCTTGTACTGCTTCACCAGGTCCTCCAGCACCTTCTTCAGGCCCTCCGAGTTGGTCGTCAGCGCCGGCATGACGTCCTTGACCGTCTGCTCCATCAGCACGCCGTTGATCAGCCGGAAGCACTTGCGGTCCTCGGCCAGCGGCTGCAGCGTCTCCAGCACGAGCCTGCGCGAGTCGTTAGCCTACAGATCTCTCGGTTTTTTCCCTTTTCCAAAACCTAGCGAATGAGCGGTGTGATGCGCGATGCCTGTGCCTGCTTTTGCCTTTTTTCTCTCCCCTGAAGAGCGGTGAGACGCAGAATCGAGGACGCTGCCCGCGGACCCGGCATCGAAAAAGGTTCATGCCCCCCCCCTGTCCTTGGGCGGCGTCTTGTCTGCTCCCGCGCCTGCGCGGGTTACACTCTAGTGAACCGTCATAGGGCCGTCATGGTAACAGAGACGACATCCAGGCTAGGCAGGCAGGCGGATGAGGTGGGAAAGAAAGAAGAGATGTTGGGACGCACTTGTGCTCCTCGGCCTCCTGCTCCACGTCGCCGATCTTCTGCGCAATCTGCTGCAGCGTGTTCTTGTAGATGCCATACTGGTTTTGCAGGTCTAGAGTGGCAGGTCAGTACAGTACGCACCGGATGGCGGGGGTTTTGAAGGTCGGGCTTCCAAGGGTCCCTGAGGGGTTGATGAGCATACCTTGCTGCTTGCGCTGGCTTGCTGGTGGTGCCGCCGACATTTTGTCTGTTTCTGTGAGACCCTGGGGGCCTGTAAGATGTGAGGTGGAAGAAAGGAAAAAAGGACGTTGGTGGTGAGAGGTTGTTCCGAGGTGAGTGAGCAAGTGATTAAGTGAGTGAGAAGAGCAATTGAATTGCGCCCCTCCACGGGCCTGTGACTTTAGGCCCAACTGCGATCGAAGTTCTAGAAGGGCGGGCGTCGGCTGGTCCGAGCTTTTGCCGTCCCTCAAATCCCGGCGCCCCGGCGCGCGCTCGCTCCCCCCCACCAGTGGTCTCATCCAATCCCTCGCGGGCCATTTCACTTGCATTGAACACCACCACCGGCATTTCAACTTTTTTCCCTTCTTGCGCCGTCCGCACCACGAACGACCGCAGAACCTCTACCTCCCCGATCATCATCCTCAATCCGCTACTTACACGAACCGAGTCGGAAACCTCGCCCGCCATGCATCCCCATCTGCACACCAAGGACAACTTCGGTGAGTGAACCCGCCCACCCAGAACCTCCGAACCGCCTCTCCGACGGCGATGCGACATGTCCGCCCCCCGAAAACCCTCGGCTAACCGGAAGCTACAACAGAGTGCGAGGACGTCATGGTCGCCCTCGAGGAGTGCCACGCCAGGGGCTTCATGCACAAGGCCCTCGGCGGCTGCAACGACGCCAAGACCAAGGTCAACGAGTGCCTCAAGGGCGCGCGCGCGGCGCGCACGGCGGCGAACCGCGCCGCGGCCAAGGCCAGGCGCGAGGAGCGCGAGAACAGGATAAAGGAGCTCGACAAGTCCCTCGGCCTCGACTAAGCTGTGGACGAGACGAATGAACGAACGAACGATCAAGCCGGACGAAAACGTGCACGAGAGGTAAAAGTACGAGAGGCTGAGGGCTGTATTATACGACAAAAATCACAACTTACTTTGGATTCGGCGGTCATTGGGATGTACGGGATACCAACAACACGGGGGAAAACTATTGTCCTTCGAGGGACAGTGTACAATATCAACAACAAAAGAGTGGTCTGGGGGAGAAACCCGGAATACCCGGAGCAAGAATTGATTCTTTTTCAGTCTCTCCCGGGTCCTGAACTGGTGTACATCTACAGCGAACAACAATTGTACAAAGGCCTCCACTTCCTCCCTCGCGACAATTTTACAAGCTCTGGCGGAACTCGTTGCCAAAGGTGAACAGGCCGAACAGGGACAGCACGCTGAGCAGCATCGGCACGGGCTTGCGCAGGCGGATGGCGCGGGGGATGGCGGAGCCGCCGAGGACGACGGAGGCGAGCAGGCTGAGCTCGACGCCGTAGGGCTCGCTGGTCTGGATTCGGTAGCCGCCGAGGGCGTCTGCCGTTGGCGTCAGCGGGGCGTCCGGGAGGAAGGAAGGATGGATGGGAAGGCGTACAGAGGACACCGACGGCGCACCCGGCGACGATGGAGGGAATGGAGCCTGTGCGGGCGTAGCCGGCGATCCCGCCGCCGGCCGTCAGGGCGGCGAGGGCGTAGGAGGGGATCTGGAGGTCCTTGGATGCCTGCGGAGTGTGCAACGTCGTTCGTCAGCTTCGTCCCGCATTTGGGGAGGACGGATCTCACGGCGGGCGCCGTACCATTTTGGATGTTCTGTTTTGCGGAAGTCTCTTTCGCTCGAACTAGAGCTTTTAGGAGAGCAATTGGTATTCTTTGAAGAAGTTGTAAGATTCGGCCGTCGCGGGTTGAAAGGGTGATTGAAGGAGCGGAAGTGGAGGGGGGCAACGTTCCGACGTGGCTCGGTGCCTCGGGAGTCCAAGCTTCCACAGTTCGGCCGGCGGGCGACCAGAGAGAGAGCTGTGGAGGGAATGATCTCATGCATTCCACGGACTGACTAATCAAACGAAGCTCTGCCGTTCAGGGGACCAGCGGCTGCACTCCCCGGATTTATGGGTCCCGCGTCCGTTTACCCCTTGCCAGGTCGAGCGCCTAAGCCACACATTACCTTATCGAGGCTGTGGCTTCAAGCTGTCGTGTCCTCCAGAGGACAGCTCTGAGCTTCACCTACGGGCCCGTATCGCGCAGCAGTTCGACCCCATCACGAACCGTCACGACCCCACGAAACCCTCCTCCTCCGTCGATCCCCCGTCCCTCAACCCTCGACAACACCACCGCAAACGGCCCGAAAAAAAAAAAAACACACAATGGCTCCCAAGAAGAACGCCGCCCAGCCCGCCGCAGCGGCACCCCCCTCGGCGCCCGCAGGACCGACCGCCGCGGCCGCGATCCCGGGCACCATGACCTCGCAGCCCAAGGCCGTCCCCAACACCAAGATCGCGAGCGGCGGCGGCGCCCAGAACTGGGACAAGGTCATCGGCAACATCTACAGCCACTACCTCAACAACACGCCGCAGCGCACCAAGCTCATCGACGTCTTCATGGCCTTCCTCGTCGTCGTCGGCGCGCTGCAGTTCCTCTACTGCGTCCTGGCCGGCAACTACGTACGTACCCTGTGTGGTTTCTTTTGGGAGGGATAGGAGAGGCGTTGTGGTCTTTGAAGGAGTTCAACTGCCTCTGTCTTCGACCGAATTGGAGAGCTATTCTTGAAATCAGCTGCTAACATTTCTGCTCCAACAGCCCTTCAACGCTTTCCTCTCCGGCTTCTCCGCTACCGTTGGACAGTTTGTCCTCACCGGTGCGTAGCTCCTCAGCCTCCCTCCAGCGATTTCCAATGGCTAACTAACCCCCCCCTCAGCTTCTCTCCGCATCCAGACCACCGAGGCCAACAAGGCCGACTTCCCCTCTGTATCACCCGAGAGGTACGCCAGCCCGAAAACACAGGTTGATCGACCTGGTAGAGACAAAAACTGACAGAACCGCAGAGCATTCGCCGACTACGTCGCTTGCAGCTTGATCCTCCACTTCTTCTGCGTCAACTTCATAAACTGAGTCCTCGGATCCAAGGGGTCACATTACGGATACCACAACAAAAAGGGGGCGTCAGATCATTTGAGAAGGGGATCAGAGGAAGAGTCGTGGAAAGGGATAGACGGGGTGCCGCAGCCCGCGTGGGCCACGGCCGTCGCATGCCGTACAAGCATGCGAGAAGAACAAACAAACAAGCTGTACATTACAGAAGCAGGCGTTGCATCACCAGAACTTGGTAGAGGACTCTGAACCGAAGAAGAAAAAATGCAAATCTGGGAATCATCATGGAACACGAAAAACAAGTCTAGTCTATGCCACCTCGTCGTACACCCTCGCGCCCTCACTCGCCACCCCCTGTAGCCTCCTCCTTGGGCGGAGACGTGGTGCCCGCCCTCGGCGGCGGCGGCGGCCCCCCGGCCTTGGGAGGCGGCGCGACCGGCGTGGCCCTCCCGCTGGGCGTGTGGTCCAGCTCCCTGCTCTTCTTCTCCTCCTCCTTGAAGTAGTCGTCCATGAACTGGTTCCCGCCGTGGTGGTGCCTATCCTTCTTCTTCCTCGCCGTCGCCGCGCCCGCGGGGGGAGGTGGCAGCGGCGCTCCGGCGGCACCACCCTCGACCACCATTTGCGCCGGCACCAAGAAGTCCCCTCCCTGAGGCACATCACCACCCGCAGCGGCAGCATCAGCCGGCACGAACATCCCCGGCTGCGCACCACCGTCGCCCACCGGCGGCGCGCCGAACGCAGCACCAGGCCCCGGGACCTCCCCGTCAAACATGGTCTCCCCCGGCGCGGAGACGGGCTCGTTCAGCGGCGGCGGCAGCCTGTGCAGCGCGCCGTACCCCAGCACGCACCCCAGCGCGCCCTCGCCGCCCCACTCGCGGCTCGGCTGGATCGTCACCTCGCGCGTCACGTCGTACTCGTTGTTGTACACGTGCAGCCTCAGCGGGCGGCCGATGTGGTCCTCGACGAGCTCGCTCAGCCCGCCCTCGCCGTGCAGCGCGCCCTCGGGGCTGCCCAGGATGTAGTCGCCGTACGGCAGCAGGCCGGCGGCGTCGGCGGGCGAGTTGGCCGCGACGTCGAGGACGTGCCAGATGTTGGCGGCCGCGGCGAGCGGCGTCCACTGCAGCGAGAGGCCGAGGGAGGCCGTGTCGCGCGGGACCGGGGCGTGCAGCTCGCGCGCGCGCTGGCCCTTGGCGCTCCAGAGGCCGAGGAGGACGGTGCCGCCGGCGCAGTTGCGGACTTCCTGGGCGAAGAGGCTCGGGTCGGGGTTGTCCTGGGGGGGCGTGTTAGTGTCACACGGTCTTCGGGGAAGGGAGGGGGATGAAGACTGATGGTGGGGAGGACGTACGATGGGACGGCCGTTGATGCCGATGATAAAGTCGAACCACGGCTCCACGTTGAGCTCGAGGTTGGTATTCCTCAGCACCTGGAAGCCAAAGGAGCCCTCGCGGTTGTTTTGCTGCGTGGGCTGCTGCCCGTCCAGGCGGGACATGAAGCGGTTCAGCGCATTGAACATGGTGTCGCGCCCCGGTGGTCGAGCTGGGCTTTTGGATACGGTGGTGGGTCTTTGGAGTGTGTCTTGAGAGAGGGGAGAAAATCCAAACGCTCGAGTTCGTGACGCTTCTTGAAATCGTGGTCGTGCAAGAGTGACTGCCTCCAGAGCTCCCGCTACGTATCGTCCGTTGCTTGGGGCAAGCTGTCATCCCACGGTGCCAGGGAACCAATCGTCAGCCTTGCAGGGGGGGTCCAAGCTCTTCCCGCTTTTAGTGGGGCTCCAGGTGTGGGGCGCTCCTGGGGACTCAACCTTTGCGGCCAGCCTCGCTCATGCTCATTTTCATCAACGGCTTCAACGCCCGTTCACCTTTGAAAGTCTCAGTTATGTGACGCGGCCACCAAGTGCTTGGAACGACTACATTGACAAATCCTGCTATTTCGACCAGAAACCAGGAGACTTCCGTCCAGGCTTCATGCATCACCTCCAAAATGAAGGCCGCTACCAGACTCCCCCTGACGGATGAGTGTCACCACTACAACTCCAAGGCCGAGGTGCCTTGGGATCTTCAAAAGTACAGCCATTCCTCCTTCTTCTCTTCAATCACAACCTCGGAAAGCTAACACCACCCCAGATACTTCTCCCAGCGCTACTCCATCTTCTCCTGGTACGACGAGGGCGTCCACCTCACGGACGCGGCCTGGTTCGGCGTCACCCCGGAGCCCGTCGCCAACGCCGTGGCCGCCGACCTCTCCCACACCGACCCCTCCAAGCGCGTGCTGATCGACATCTTCGGCGGCGCCGGCGGCAACACCATCGCCTTCGCCCTCTCGGGCCGCTGGGACCGCGTCGTCTCCGTCGAGCGCGACGCCGCCACCCTCGCCTGCGCCCAGCACAACGCCGAGCTCTACGGCGTGGGCGAGCACGTCACCTGGGTCCACGGCGACTGCTTCGAGTACCTCGACAAGCTCATCAACTCGCCCTCCGAATTATCGGAAGAGCTGCGCGTCGACGACCTCGCCCGCGCCGTCGTCTTCGCGTCCCCGCCGTGGGGCGGACCGGGTTACCGCTCCGCCGAGGTGTTCGACCTCAGCAGGATGGAGCCGTATAACCTGCAGCAGCTGCACGACGCGTGCCGGCCCATGGACCACGCGCTGTTCCTGCCGCGGACGAGCGACCTGCGGCAGATCGCCAAGCTGGCCCCGGAAGGGGACAAGCTGGAGGTGGTGCAGTACTGCATGGAGGGCGCGAGCAAGGCGATGGTGGCGTTTATACCAGGCACATTAGGGTTGCCACAGGACGGGTAACATCGGGAAAGGGGAAAGGGAAAAAAAAAGGGTTCATTCGGCTAAAGCTTTCTTTCACGTAACAATGACATGCGATACCTACTTTTACAACGCCTTAACCACGCTACGTTCGTCAAACAAATCCTTCAGCAGCCCCTGGATGCAGAACTCCCGATCTAGTGGTGCCATCGCGTACGTCGACTCGAACGCGAAGATGCTCAGTTGGCCGAAGAACGGCCGTAGAATCTTGCCGACGAGTTCGTCCTTCCTGTCGATGATGACGTCGTCGTTGATGCCGCCCGGTCCCAGCAGCGGCCGCCTGTGGGAGCTGCTTGCCGCCAGGTGTGCAGCCGGGTTGGTCTGCAGAGAAGAACTGCCGCCCATAGTTCCGAGCTCTTCTGCGAGCTCATCGACCAGCGCCACCGGTTGGTAGTTGGTGGCTCGGTACACGGCATCGATGGTATCGGTGACGAAGAGCCACTCGTGAAGCTGGAAGTCGTCCGGCGCGACGCAAATGAGCAGGTCTAACAACTTGCAGGCCTGCAGTATCGACAGGTTGTTGTACGTGTCGGACGCAGTGCTGTGGTCGGCCGCAACCACAGATGCTATGGCGGCGTGGAGCTCGGCGTTGATGACCGGCCAGATCATGGCCAGGTGGATGGCACTGGTCTTCAGAACCAGTGCGCGGACGAGCATGTAGATTTCCGCTCGCGTCGTGGACGACGGAGACGAAGTTGCCGTGGCAGCAAGGAGCTCCACAATCTTGTCCAGGATGTTGGGCAGCTCAGCCACGAAAGCATCCTCGTTCGACGCAAGCACCAGGGTGGCCGTCCGACGAAGGTTCAGTTGCGTCTTCCTGTCCGCTTCGAGACGAGCAGATGTGGCACCGACACCGAAGACAATTCCAGCCGTGGTGGGAGGGCTCATGCGGCTGAGAAGCTCAGGCATGCGCTCCTTGTCACTCACGGTCCACTGTCTCAGTAAGGGCAGCCAGTCGCTGCGCACCAGATCGGTGCTCGAGTTGAAGAACCTAGCGTCGTTGAAAGCATCGCCGACATCCTTCTTCCACGTCTTCTGATTCTGTGGAAGCCGAGACAGCTCCTGCAGCAAGTCCAGAGTGTTCTTGGATACAGTCTCGGGGAACGCCTTGGCTCTGAAAGCCGGGCCGATGACGTTGATCGAGATGGTACTTGCTGCGGTCAACACGCGGTCCGTCTCAACCAGGATCTTCGGCAGGTTGGGCACGATCGAGGCCAGGATGGCTACCACGTCCTCGGCCCTATCGAGAACACTGGCCAAGGAAATCGTGGTGGCCCGCCGAATGCCATCGCGATTCTTCTCCGATTTCTCATAGTACGGAGCGGCGTCTGCAAAGGTCATGGGCTTCGTGGTGAAGATCGCCGTCAGAAGCCGCAGGAAAAGGTCCTATCGACAGTTAGAAAGTGTTGAGTTAATATTGTGCGCCACTTACCCCAAGCTCCCGCCTCATCTTCCGTTGCTCCCCAAAGTTTGTGTTATCCACTTTCTCGCCCAGAATGGCTGCGAACTCCAAGAGGCTGGGCAAGGTCTGTCGGTGGGGGAACGGGTTTGTCAACAAGTCGCGGAGGAACGCCATGCAGTCTAGCCATATCTCGTCCATCGCATCGTCCTCGAGCGTGCGAGCGTACTCTACCAAGAACGTGACTAGATCGATGTCTTGCAGCGACGTCGTCAGAGTCGACTTTCGAGAGGCGTCCAATGCGCCCGGATTTGTTCTGCTGTAGATGGCATTGAATATGGCCGGGATGGTGTGTTTCGGCCGCGAACCGTCCAGCGCAGGCAACAAGTTGAAGACCTCCGACTGGGGCACTGGTGTTGTGATATTGATTGAGCTCCTCCAAATGTCGATGACAGTCTCGAGGCACTCTAAAGTCTCGGCCGCAAAGAGATGCTCCAGGAGTCGCCTGGCCCGGTTCCTCATACGGAGTGACGTGTAGTTGAACGACGCGACCGAGGTCGTGTCCTGAGCATTCGCATCATTCCCTTGGCCCCATGACCAAATGGTGAAACAAATACGGACGGCATCCTGGAACGCAAGGTGTACCGTGAGTCTGTCGTTTGCGGTGGCGCTCCGAGGCTGCGGGGCATCCGAGTTGAAGACCCCAGACACCATGTTTCCAAAGAATCCCGGCTGCTGGTCTGGCCCCTTGACAACCTGCGTTCTGGCCTCTTCAATCAGAAGGCGCTCGTGTCCTCGGGCCAAGACCTGTTCAAGAGCATTCAAGAGCGAGATCAGGGTGGACTCGGGAGCGTTCCACTCGTCATTCTTCGAACCGCCATTGTGCCGGAATATCGACTGCAGGTCCTGGAACGTGTTGGAAATCTGTCGACAGAGCGTCTCGACAAGAGGTATGAGGACTTGGAATATCGTGTCCGAATAGAAAGGCAGGCATTCCGTCAAAAAGCTAACCCAGCTGTCGAGAACACTGCGGCTACTGGGCGAGCTCAGTCCAGCTTGCAGGCACTTGAGCAAGTTGGGTGGCGGCGCAGTTGGTTTGGGCTCTGATTGTGCCGATGCCCGCATGCTCTTTGAAGGATCAATGCTCAACTTCCTCTTCTCCGAGATCGGAGAAGCGGGCACATCGGCGATGATCATGTCTCGCAGCTTCAAGGCGTCGAAGACGACATCCAGGAGAAGCACCTGGACGTAGGGATCCGTTCCGCTCAATGACTGAAGCAGACGCTCGATGAGGACATTTTCCAGATGCAGGCTGGCGAGGGGCTCGGCGTAGGGGTTCAGAAGGATCTGGTGCATCACCGTCAAGGCGTAGCGATGAAGTTGAGTTGACCGTACTCGAATCTGGTCTGTCGGCTCGTTATTTCCCGCGATGCATCTGAGACAGACGTGGATGAAAACTTCCTGCATGGAAATTTCGCCCTCGTGCCCGGCTTGCATACGTTAGCATTCGTGCCCCGACGACGTTGGCTTGCAACTCACTCATTTGTGCGATTTCTGGGTGTTCGGAATCAACGGTCAGTGATGTTGACGCCAAAACCGCCCAGATAACGTCAGGGGCCCAGCGGAACACGTTCGACAGCGTCCTCAGGTAGTAGAGACCCAGGTCCAAGTCATCATCGGCCGTGAAGGTTGTTGAAGTTGTCGTCGCCGCAGCCGAGCCAATCTCATGGCTGGCTCTGAGAAACGGCAGATCTGCAAACTTTTTGACGAAGATCAAGAACAATCTGCACCTTGTTAGTATCTAGAACGTCGCTACAAATGACGGCAGAGCTTACTTGTCAGTGCCTACCAGGCTGTTCAGCCATCCCTTGACTGTCATGAACAGCTGAGTCCGTTCGTCCAAGAGGGCGTCCAACATCAGAAACAGCGGTCGTGTCAGCATTACATCGTAGTTGTCGGACCCAGCCAGTCTTATCTGAGGTGGCTTCTCGATCATCGGCGTCTTCGATCCGCGCCTCTCCGCGTGTGAGTCTTGCAGCGTGTGAGACCACAGTACGGCGAAACGCCGGCCGGCATCGGCTGGGCGCGATGCGAACGACCCCTGAACGTCGTTCTCGATTATAAGACTGGCCAAAGCCGCTTCAATGTCTCGATTTTGGACTGTGAGAGCAGTCTGGAGCTGCCACAATGAGCGGACTGTTTCGACATGGTACTTGGGCTCCGAGGCAGACAGGAACTCCCATGCATGTCGGACCAATGGGGTTACAAGCTCAGACAAGTGAGGTAGCTCTATACGCTCTGCGGAGTAGAGATGGGCAGACAGGTACAAAATCGAGTTGAAAGAGATGAAAGATAGCTTTTCGGAGTGTCCAAGGCGCTCATGAAGACACTTCAGGAGGTAAGCGGCGTCGAGATGGTAGGCCGGCTGCGCCTTCAGTAGGAGAGCGGTGAGGATCCTCCCCTTGGCACCAAGGTCCGAGTCCGAGTCGGTATTTCTCAGACCGTCGCAGATGAGCTGACCTGACCTTTGCAGAAGGACCTCGCCCACTTCGATGGGGGTGAGAGGGACGCCGGCATCCAAGTTGCCTTGTTCATCCACGTAGAAGGACCTGATTCTTTTCAGGAGTTCAACGGCCGACAAGCCTGCCAACACCTCGGCCTCCACCGTTCTCTTGGATTTCGCGCCGGTGGGGGAAGGGAAGGCCCTATCTGGCACGAGATCCAACAAGATCAGGGTGATATTCAGAGCTTCTTCTGTGATCTTTGGGGAGTCCTTCGAGGGCGACGCCTTGGAGGTTTTTTGCCTCTCTCTAGTATCTTCCAGCATGCACAGAACAGACAAGGCAGTGAGCGGGGCATGTATCGTAATCATTTCTTCTTCTCGCACGTTGAAATTGGCCAAGATGAAGTTGACCAAGTCGAGTTTGTCCAGGCGGTCCTTGTCTGGCAGGTTGCCGGGTCCAATTGCTTGAGCCAGTAGACTGACGATCTCGCCGTAAATGAGGCCACTCTCTACGCCATCGAAGAACACACTAGCACTGCGGAAGACCTCGTTGAAGTCTGCCTTGCTGGGCGACTGGTCCCGGTATTGGCGCACACTATTGACGATGGGGAGGAACAACTCGGGGACGACCAGGCCGCCGATTTCCCATCGATCCATCAACGACAAGCATATCCTGTACGGCCTGGCTCGCTCCGCCGGGCTCGAATCACGGTCGACATGTATCATGCTCAGAAGTGCTCGCGTTAAGGGGTGCAGGCCGTGATCCTCGAAATAGCTCGTCTTGGAAGCGAAATATGAGTGGTGAGGGTCGACAGACGACGGCGAGTCCATTCCGCTCTCGCTCTCCGCCGGTGCTGGTTCCGGTCCGAGGAGCCATGCCCATAGTCTGCGATTGAGACTCATATCTCTTCGGGTCACGACACCAGCGGCCGCCCGCAACAGCAGCTCCAAGTCACCGGGCTTGACACTGGTCTGCAGAACCTTGGAGTGCAACGGCAGGTGGGTGACCAAAAGGTCCAGGAAACCACGCTGGATCAGAAGCTGCTCATCAGCCAGACCAGCGGCGAAAGAACGAAGAAGCAGCCCAGGCTCAGGAGAGGTCACCATCTGGGCCAGCTGCGCAAAATGTTCCTCCTCCTGAGCGCCATTCTTGGCCACTTTCCCCTGGGCTATGGGTTCCCCGAGTTTGGGGAGGTTCCTCACAAGATATGCCAGTGCTCCCGCTCTGCGACTCGAGCCAGTGATGGAAGCCAAAAAGAAGCATTGCCAGAAGAAGTCGTCGCCGGTGGAGTGCGGTCCGTCCAGGTCCTCGCTCCCAGGGGGACGAATCGACTTCTTGAAGCTCTCCATCAGGCGCAGCGTACGGTCAAAGTCTTCGCTAGTTTCGTCTTCGAGACCTGGCAAAAGAGCAAGGACGACGGACTTCATAGCCGGTCGCAAGGAACGCGGGTCGAGTTCGAGGAAGTGGTGTTCCAGGAGGTCGAGAAAGGGCGTCCTGACGGACAGGGAAGCGAAGGAGAGCGTCGATGCGAGGCCGGGTAGGTACAGAGGCAAATCGTGAGATAGGCCATCTTTACCAATGGTCGAGAATATGTAGTTGTAGACTTCGAGGGCCTTTTGGTGCACGCCCGACGGCAGGGAGGGGTTGAGGCATTGCGACAGGCGCTTCGCGACGATGGATTTCGAAGGGATGGTCGTCATCGAGGGGTGGCGGGCTTGCAGTGCCTTTCCATGCAATTAGTCTTTCCGGCACCATCAAAGAGACTTGAACCACGGCCTTCTCACCTTGAGCAGTCGGTTCAGGAACGAGATGTAGTCCGCCCACTCCTGCAGGGCAGTCTCGAAGAGCGTTAGGGCCCTCTCGACGCCAGACGCATACTTGCGAAAGTGCTTATCCTTGGACGGTGCCTCCTCTAGCTATGATATTAGCGTCCGACCTCTCGCCACAAGAACAGACGGAGACGTCTCTCACCGGCACCAAGCTGGTTCCTCCATTGGCGCGGCAGGGGTGAGTCCCGGCCAGAGCTCTCGGGGGAGACGGAGCGGCGGCCTGAGCCCGGCTCAAGAGCCATGGTTGCGTGGTTTGCGATTTTTTCGAACAGTCTGGGACATCAAGTTGTTCCGGTAAGTTTGGTATCGTGGGATGGTGAGTTCATTGCTGCTTGCTTCGACCTCGCATCGCTCGTCTCGACAGGGTCGTCAAGATGGTGAGCTCGAGAGGCTACCATGTCTCCTTCCAAACGACAGGTGGAGGGTGGGGTGCACCCTGTAAGCTGTCGAGCTCCCCATTGGATGGGCTAAATTAGTGACCGTTCCGCTGGGCGAGGCTGGCGCAACCCTTCCATTAGGTACCTACCTCACCTACAGATGATGCACAGGTACTTGGAGGTTCAGGGAGCGAGATAAGATAAGATAAACCACAACGTCATCAGGCGCCAACTTGGCAGGTAGGTGCCAAGCCAAGATCTCGAAGCACCTTGTTTCTTGATAGTACAGGTAATCTCACATGTCTTTACCGACATCTTAGATATCGTTCATAGGTAGATAGAATAAGAAGCAAACAATCTCGGAGAATCTCCGCAGCTTCTGCACCTCTGCATGCGTTGTCTGTACGCCCTCCTAGCATTGCATAGGTACACTACTGTAAGTGTAGGTGCCATCTGGGTACAGCGGGCCCCATGATCCATCCTGCGAAGATCAACGTCCAGTACCAGTTTAGGCCTGATGAAGAGATCGACAGCCTGGAATCTTTGGCGCGCCTGTAGGTGCCACGAAAACACTAATGTGGCCTGACCAAAAATGGCTTCCCTGGTGCATGGTACATCTGAAGCCACCTCTCGCAGTGCGTACGAGTAGGTACTGGCAGTTGCCGTCGACTCCCCTCCCTGCCAGCTTCTAAGTCTCCCTGCAGCGCTGGTCGTCCCTTGGCAATTGGGCTCGGCGGTATCCTCCTGTTAGGTGGCGCCTAACGAAACTACACTAGAAGGCCAGCAGTACCCGCATGTATCATGATACAGAATTCAATGCATTCTGGCCGGCTGGCCACAGAAGGATACCTAGAGAGTACATAGTGGCGCAGCTGCCCTGAGCTGAGGTAATAACAAGGAATGGGATTTGGCAAATTCCATCCTGCCCCGAGCCCCGCGACGCGCGACGGAGCCTCAGCAGCTTAAGCTCGACGTGATGGGAGGGGGGGTGTGGGGGGCATGACTCGGCGAGGTGCCTCGTAATTAGCGCCACCGCACGAGTGTACACATAAGCTGATGTTGAATTACGCGTCGATTGGTATGTATATTGAAGTATGTGTCTATGTGCCACCATACGCGATTTTCGCCCCTATTACGCCCCGCACTAGCCGTCAGGGGCTCGGCCGCTAGACCTTCTATTAATCCAGGCCGGCCCTTGGCTATTGGCTTGTACGGGTGGCTGAAATCCGCTTTTATACTGTTTAGAGTAGTAGACTTAAATCTACATAATTTAATACACCTCCTTAGTAAGGGCCTCTATAAAGCTTTTATTACTATATTAATAGCTAAAAGGCCTTTTAAATATATTATCTTATTTACTCTTTTTAGTATATAATCTATAGCCTAATTACTCTTTTAATTACTTTATAATTACTTAGTAATTAGTACTTTTTAAATACCTTTTTAGAATAGTATTTCTTTACTCTATTTAGCTTTTAAATAGTTCTATTACTCTTATTAAACCTCTACTCCTATAATAGAAAGAGTAGTACTGTTTTTAGAGTACTTAAGGCTTATAATTCTTTATTTTATTTTTTATTAGTAAAGTTAAGCCCCTTAAGCTACTTACTCTTAAACTTAGCTTTATAAAGTACTTTAAGTTATTTAGTTTAATTAATAAAATTTAATTATTTAAAAAATACTTTAAAGTAAGTGTTAATAAGTAGTTTTATAAACTTATTAGTTATTAGTTGCGTTATAGGGGTATACTTAATGATAATACGGTTTTTTTAAGCTTCTTAATATAGTTAATAGTTATAAATATTAATATAGTATAGCTTTATTTATAGTTAAACTGTTTTTTTATTAATAAAGTGGATTGTTTATTAATTATTGTATTAAATCTATATACTTAGTAATAGGGCTACTAGAGTAGCTTTAAAAGTTTTTTTTTTAAAGTCTATATAAAGGGCTATTATTAATTAGTTTATAAAGATTACTTTTTTTATTACTTAAGAAAGTATAAGTAGTTTAGCTTTTATAGTTAATATAGTAATTATATTTTATTTATTAGTTTACTACTTAATTAATTTATTAAAGAGCTTGATTGTGAAGGCCTAAGAGCTCTTATGGTCTACTATATTGTTAGTGAAGCTTGTATCTATAGTAACTATAAGGCTATTATTAGGTTTTCCTTTTTTATAACTATATTTAAGGCATAAAGCGCGCTGGTAGACGAGGTAGGCTATAGCCCTTTTAGCCTCCTTAGTGTACTTTAAGCCGGGGTTATAGTTAAAGTAAGTAAAATAGTTAGTTAGAAGGGCGATATTAGGCTGGGTTATTATTACTAAGTATATTATAGAGTTAATATTACTTTAGTATTAGTTAGTTTTAGTGTACGTAGTTGTCCCCTTATATAGAAGGAGCTTATTTAGTTAGAGTAGTAAAGTATATACTTTTTTTAATTTTATTATACGTTACTAAAGTTGTTTAGTAAGCTTATTAATATATATAAATTATAAAAGCTATAGTTACTTTATAGTATAGTTGTAGATAACTTTAATCCCTAGGAACTACTATAAGTTTTAACTACCCTTAAGATAATACTACTTTTAAAGAACTTTAATAAGTTTTATAGTTTTGTTATAGTACTTTAAGGGGAAGTAGAGTATGTAGTTATTTATATAAAAGAAGAAGATTATATAGTTATATATTTAATAGTAGTTTTTACTAGTAACTTACTTTAGTTTAAGCTTTTATAAACCTACTTTAAGATAGTACTACTAAAAGAGTAGTAAGTGATGTAATTTATAGAGTACTTTAACGAGCTTAAGGATAGTGCCCTTTTTTTAGTAACTAGGGGGTATTTATATATAAATATCCTTATTAAGTTCTACGCGTATGAACGTATTTATAGTGTTGTATTATAAGAGTTTAAGATTAAAGTGATTAGTAATAGTTATTAGTATTTAAAAGGATATACTAGTAAGTGTTAAAGTATATATTTTTTAATTGTTTTAATACTACTAGTTACTATATATAATAAGTTAAGTTTTAATTTTTAGGAGTTTATTATATTTATTTAGTTTATATATATAAACCTAGTAGTAACTAAGGATCTAAGCACTTTTTATAGTACCTATAGGTACTTTTCTTTAAAAGTTTATTTTTAAGTAGTTTTTAAGATAAGTTGCTTTAGCTACTTATATAGCTATAGTATACAGGTAAGTTGATACTTTTGTATAAAATATAGGTAGAGGTTAGAAATCTTTTTAAGGGGTACTTAGTACTAGTAAATTACTATATACTTTATATAGCTTCTTATACCTACTTAGTAAAGAGGTTTTGTTTTCTTAGGCGCTTATATCCTTTCTTTATAGTTAAAGATTACTATTAGAGTATTTAATATCTACTATTTAGGATATTTTTAAAGTATATTAAATACTAGGGATCTCCTTTAATAGTTTATAAGTAGCTAGGGGGCTAGTCTAGAAGTAGTAATACTGTGGAGTATTTTAATATAATAATAAGGTTTTTACTAGGAAAGTAGCTTTATAAAAGCTTTACTTTTAATAGGGCCTAGTAGGTACGTTGTAATAGGTTTACTTAGGGTCTTTTAGATTATTATAACTTAGTACTACTTTTATATACTTCCTTAAACGCTTTTCTTTATAAATAAGTACTTAAAAAAAAGTAGTAAGTAAGTTAGGCGGTATTAATATTAGTTTAAAGTAGACTATTAAGTAAAAATATTTACTAGGGGGAGTTTGTTTTATAGTAGGGTCTTTAGGATTAGGATTTTTAGAGATTTTATTAAGGGCTTTTATAAAAAGTATAACTTTATTATTTTTTTTATTTAGTAAAAGGGGTTTGTATAGTACTTAATAGTTACTCTCTCTATTATTAGTAAAGTAGTTATAAACCTACGCGGTAATGGTATTAAAGTTGAGGTTTAAAGTATCTTTAGTAAAGGCCTTTAGGTTACTATTAAATTATTAGGTTTTATTAAACGTCACGTCTCTTATAGTAATAACCTTCTTAGTTAAGGGAATCTATATATAGTACTAATTTATTAAGGTATATTTTATAAAGAACCCTAAAAAGGCGCAGTTAGTAAAGTAGTTAAGGTGCTTTTTTTTAAGCTGGGTAGTAGCTATAAGGGTATATACTTTATAACTATATACTTATAAGTATATAAGACTTGGTTTTATAGTATTATTATTTTTAAGTTACTAGTAAAGTACTTTATACGGGGTTTTTTAACTAAAGGCTGCTTATAGTATATAGTTATAGAAATATACTATGGACTTATATATATTAAGCTATATTTTATAAAGGAGTTTATTACTTTTTTTTATAGTTTTTACTTTAGCTTTAACTATAGTACTAATATACTTAGTACTGCTATTTTAATTTTAAGTATTTAGAGTAGATAGTTTAATAAAACGGTTTTATACTTAAAGAGTGGCTATTAGTTTTTTATATTTAGTAAGCTTTTTGTTATATTTAAATACTAGTATATTTATATTGTATTAAAGTTTTATTATAGAAATAAACTTATTAAAGGTTTTAGTAAGGGTATTAATAGAGTAGTTAAAGAGGTAATAGTTTTATAAGTACTGGGTAATACAGTTAGTAAATACTAGTATAAATATAAACTTACTATATCCTTTTATATATAAGTAAAAGTTAAATACAATACGCTTATTAGAGTGGGTATATGCGTTACTTTTTTATAGCTTGCAATAGATTATTTTCTTTACTTTACTAATACCGTACGCGTTATAGTAAGGGCAAGGGGCTTTATTATTATTAGATTTAAGGGTGCTAACTATAATACAGACTCCTTTTATAGAGCTTGTTAAGTAGTAGAGTAGTTTAGGGCTGGGGTGGCTAAGCTACTAGTACTACGTTTCTTTACTACTTTTAAGAGGCTATTACTTTATAGAGTTGTACTTATTTTACTACTATAGAGTATAAGTATACTAAACGGTTTATATAAAGCTATAGCTACTGTACGTTATTTTAGGGGTAAGTTTATTATACTTAAGTATATATTAACTATATTTAACTTTAATAATACTAAGTAGGCTATAATTAAATTTATATAGTGTTAATTAATACTTAGGGTATTTGTTTTATTAGTATTTTTATTTATATAGTTACTAGTAAAAAACGAGATTTGTTATTATAAACATATAGAGTACTATATTATAAAAGTGTATTATAGATTTTTTTTTATTAATTTAAGTAACTTTAATACTTATATTTTTATATACTTTAATTATAAGTAGCTTAAAGTTTATTTATAAATAGTTATTTATACTAGCTATTTAGAGTTTTATAAATAGTTATTTATTATAAAATATATAAATTAATATACTAGAGTTAAAGAGGTAGGAGTTTTTAAAAGGGTAAGTTTATAGGCCCTTATAAGGAGCAGCTTAAAATACTACTAATAGTTACTTAAGACTCTTAATATATTAACTATAGAGTTATTTATTATAGAGATTTTTAATAAGTTTAATTAGTTAATTATTAGTTTTTAAGTATTTATTAGTACGTTTTTAATAAACTATATTATAATACTATTCTTTAAATACCTTTTTAAAAAAGATATAATAATATAAATTAAGTAGGTAAGTAAGGTTATAAGTAGAGTAGATATTATATTATAAAGAGCTTTAGTAATTACTTTACTTTAAGTAGGTACTTTATAAGTAATTTTTATGTTACTTATTTAACTCTAGGCTATTTAATTAATTAATATTAAATACTCTAGGGGTATACTAAAATCTTTTAGTTAATTCTAGTAAGTTGTTAATTACTTTAGTAATTAATAAGATTATTTTCTTAAGTATAGCTATATACTATACCCTAGAGTACTTTAACTTAGAGTTTTAAATAAAGCTCTAGATTAGTAAGTACTTAAGAGCTTAATATATATTAAGTAGTTAAAATTCGTTTTTTAAAGAGGTTTTAAATAAAACAACTTGTTCTTTATATATCTTAGTAATTTATAAGTTAAACTACTTAGTAGTAGCTACTTTTAATATAAAGTAATAGTTATAAGGGATTATAAGGTAGTTTTAGAGTACTTACTTTGTATAGTTATAGTAAAGAGATATAGTTGTATTAAAACGGCTTTTAAAATATAATAATTAGTTAATTAGTTTTTTATTTATATTATAGTACTAGTACTAAAGTTTAAGAGATACAGTTTTTTATATTTATATAACTAAGTTGTTTTTATTTTTTTTATAGTTTTTGTAGTAGTGGCTAATGGCTTTTTATATAGTTTAAGTGTTATTATAGAGCTTGAGGTACTTAGTTAAGAGGTTTGTGATATTTGTGGTATAGTAGAAGTTATTAATATTATACGGGAGGGGAACGTCCTTAGGGATAGCTACTAGAGGGCTAGATCCTATGGGTGTTAAGGAGTAAAGGCTTAGTAGCTTAGGTCTATAGTGAGTAAAGCTTTTTGGGTAGTTACTTAGGAGTAGCTTTAAAGGCGGTACTATAGTATTAATTAGTAGCTAGTAGTTTATATCTAAGTTAATAGTGTTTTAGAAGTTAAGGGAAACTCTTTAAGTTTAAATAGTGTTTTACTAGGGGATTTAATCTTTAGGGCCTATAAAGAAGATTTTGTTAGTAGTTAAATTAGTTATTATAGTAATATATTTATTTAAATAGATTTATAGTAATTAATTAATTATATATAGTAAAGGAGTTGTAGTATAAGACTTTTAATTATTAAATTATGCGTTAATTAGTATATATATTAAAGTATGTGTTTATATACTACTATATATAATTTTTGCCTTTATTATACCCTGTACTAGTTATTAGGGGCTTGGCTGCTGGACCTTTTATTAATTTAGGCCGGCCTTTAGCTATTGGTTTATACGGGTGGCTGAAATCCGCTCCTACGCTGTTTAGAGTAGTGGGCTTAAATCTACGTAATCTGATAGTTGATATTTGATATGCCCTATAAAGGATGAGTACTGTGTACTTAGTTTATGTATATTTTGGCTAGAAGTAAGTAGAGTACTAAAAGTATTAGTTAATTAAATTAATTTAAATTTTTTTTATAGTTAAACTACTAAAAACGTTTTTAGTAAATTTATTCTTCTAAGCTACTAAGCTTTTTGTATATATTATTTTAGTTTTAGTTGCGTTTTTATTATACCCTTTTACTTTTTTTTCTTTATAACCTATCCCCTAACTTTATTTTTCGCAGTTAGTAATTAATTTTATTGTAAAAATGTATTAATTCCTATAAAAACTATTTAAAAATATTTTAAATAATAATTATTATAATACCCTTAACCTACTACTTTACTAATACCTACTAAGCGTACTTTAATTAGAATAGTAATACTTTTTACTACCCCTATAGTCTCTTTAAGTTTAAAACTAATAATATAAATTTATACTATAAAACTTAGTCCTTTTTTTACTAATATTTTTATATAGTAGAGATAAGTAGTTATTACCCCTAACAAGGTTTATTATTGCTTTTTTAATAATAACAGTAAGAATCTCTATAGTAATATACATTATTTTTTTATAGGTTATTTAACTAATTTAATATTTTAAAAAAACATAAATAGTCCTTCCTTAGTACTTTTAAAAAGTATATTTTTAATACTTACTAGCACAACTACACCTAAAGTACTACTAGTTTACTTTAGTTTATTAAAGACTAGTAAGTTATTAATAAATCTTTCTTTATCTATATACAAAACATTTTAATTAACTAACCTATTACTATAAAGTACTATAAAAATATAATAGTACTTATGTTTAACTAGAACGTAAAACTAAATACCCTATAAAAGCCCAAGGCTATTATAGCGGATAGTAAGCTAAAGTAGATCCTATTAAACAGTACTAGTAACGTATATAAAAATATTTTTTAAATATTTAAAAGTATTTAAATTAACTTATATTAATACAACACTATTAAAATAAAGTAGTATATTAATATAACTGTAGAGGAGACGTATAATAGCTATAAAGTATAGAACACTATTAACTAAAGTAAGTATTAATTTCTATATATTACTTATTTATACTAATTAAATTCTATAATCTATTCTTTAATAAAAGGCTATAATACTACTTATAAAGTTTAGTATACCTACTACTATCACAAACTTAGTAATAATAAGGTAATTTCTAGTATATAAACTACTTAAACCTTTATCTTTTTATTAACTAATTAATATTATTTTTAGAGCTTCTTACGACTCCTACCCGTCGCGCCCGTAGCTGTTGTATTAACAAAGCCCAAGCCTACACGCCTGAAATTAAGAATAATAACTAAAAACTAAAAGAAAGACCTAGGAATATATACTTAGTATTACTTACTTAAGAGAAAAATAGATAATACTTAATTTTAGTATAATAGTTTTTTATTATTAGGGTTTTAAAAAATAGAATTACATTCTATAGAGTAAATATAACTTAGTTATAACAATCTTTTTATTTTAAGTTTAAATAATTTATATTAAAATATTAATTATAATAAATAAATTATTTTTAATAAATAAAGTACTTTAGAATTTAATTTAAGTTTTTTTTATATTTTTACTATTAAATAATTAAATAATTAAATAATTAAATAATTAAATAATTAAATAATTAAATAATTAAATAATTAAATAATTAAATAATTAAATAATTAAATAATTAAATAATTAAATAATTAAATAATTAAATAATTAAATAATTAAATAATTAAATAATTAAATAATTAAATAATTAAATAATTAAATAATTAAATAATTAAATAATTAAATAATTAAATAATTAAATAATTAAATAATTAAATAGTTAAATAGTTAAATAATTAAATAGTTAAATAAAAAGGGGGGGTTAAATATTAAAATTTTAATAAATAAATAACTATAAAACTAATAAAAGAATAATATATTAGTTATAAAAAAAGGGCTATTATTAATTATAAAAGTAAGAAGTAGCTATAAGGGTAGTAGAGCCTAGGTTATATAACTATAGGCTCTATAGGACTTTATAACTAACTACTATAACTACTATAAATTAACTAAAGTTAATTTACTATAACTATATTAAAATATTATTTTAATAATATATAATAATAAGTACTTAAAGTACTTAAAACTATAATTAATTATATTTATTTAATTAAGTTATATATATATATATAAATTAAAAAAATAAAATAATAAATTTAAAATACTTATTATAACTATACTATATATAAATATAAATAAATACTTAATAATTACTAGTACTATAATACTATATATTTATATTTAAATATATAATTAAATATTTTTAAAAAATATTATTTAAAGTTAAATTTAAACTATAAATTTTTATAAATTTTTAAAAATAAAAATATAACTTTATTAACTATATTAATACTTTAATACTTTATTTATTATATTAATATATATATAACTATATATATAGTATAATAAACTTAATATATAAATTAAAATAATTAATTTAAATATTAATTATATATTTATTTATTAAAACTAGTATAAAAATTAATATTTATATATTTAATATATTTATTATATTATTTATAGTAAAGTAAATAAAAAGATTTTTTAAATAAAAAATACTTTTAATAAAAACCCTAATAAAAATGTATTTTAATTAAATATATATATTTAATAAAGTAATAATATAAATAAAGTCTTTATTAATTAAAAACTTTATTTATAATAATACTTTTTAATTAATTATAAATACTAATAAAATTTATTAAGTTTTATAGTATATTATAATATTTATAATTTAATTAAAAGTTTATATAAATTAAAGTTTATTTAATATATTTAATACTATTTATTAGTAATAGTATTATTATTACTACTAGTATATTATATAAATATAGGTATAAGAGTATTAAAGTTAGTATTAAAGTAGTTAAATACTTTTATAGTAATATTAAATTTAATAAAGTTAGTAAAAGTATAGGTTTAGTATATAATATATAAGTAAAAGAAGTAGAAGTATTATAGTAGTAGTAATAGTACTATATTACTATATTACTATACTTATTTATTTATTAAAAAAGTAAAAGTCTAGACCCCTATAAACTAGGAGGAGCTTTACTTTTTATAAACCTAGTACTTTACTTTATTAACTTAGCTTTTAAAGTACTAGTTCTTTTAAAGTTTAGTTTATTATATATAGTTTAGTTAAGTAGCTTTAGGCTTTATATATAGTTAGTTATAGTTATTATAGTTAACTATAAGTACTATAGTTAATTATAAGTACTATAGTTAATTATAAAAGTTATAATTAGTTATAAGTACTTTAAAGGGGTTAATAAAAGATATTTAAAGTAGTTTTTACTATTAAAGGTAGTTTACTTAGTAGCTTAAAGTTTAGTTTATTAAAGCTAAAAGTTATAAGTTTAATTTTTCTTTTTATTTTTTTAGTTTTTTTTTAATTCTTTTATATAAATTAATATATTATATTTATATTTATTACTATAGTTATTATTATACTATATATAATAATAGAATTTTAGGAATTTTAAAGCTATAGTTAATTATACTTATTTAATTAAACTATATAACTTATAATTAAAAAAAATAAAATAATAAATTTAAAGTACTTACTATAACTATAGTATATATATATATAAATATAGTACTTAATACTAGTATTATAATATTATTCTTTTATTTAATACTAATATTATTTATAATATTTTAAGTACTATAAAGTATTAGTAATATATATATATATACTTTATATTTTTAAAATAACTTAAAACTAATACTTTATAGTAATTTTATTAATTTAAAATAAGTATATAGTATATAAATTAAAATTATAATTTAAAAAAACTTATTATAATATAATAGTAAAATTTTAGGGATTTTAAAGTTATAGTTAACTATATTTATTTAATTAAGTTATATAGTTTATAGTTAAAAAGAATAAAATAATAGGTTTAAAGTACTTATTATAACTATATTATATATATATATAAATATAGTACTTAGTACTAATATTATAATAAATAATAATATTATTACTAATAAATAGTAAATATAATTAATATATTAAAATAAACTTTTATTTATATAAACCTTTAGGTAAATTATATATAAAGTTTAATAAGTCTTAGTAGTATTTATTATTAAAAAAAGTACTACTATTATAAATAAAGCTTTTATTAATTTTTTTATTTTTTATATATTTATATAAATAATAACTTTTAAAGTTAAAAGTACTTTATTAAATAAACTATTTATTATAATATTTAAAACAGAAATTAACTTTATTTACTTAGTATTAAAATATATACTAAAGTATAACTTTATAAATATTAATTAATTATATAAATTATAATAAATACTTTATAATTAAAAAGATTAATATAATAAACTTAATTTATAATTAGTAAAAATCTATTAATATAGTAAGTAGGGAATAAGTATATATTACTTAATAGAGTAATAATATACTTATTATAAAATAAAAGAAAAATATATTTTTATATTAAATATATATATATAATAAAAAATACTTAGGGTAGTAAAGAATATAGTAATAAAGACTATATTAATAAGTTAGTTTAGTTTAGTTTAAAAAAGAGTAAAGTATTATAAAAATATAAATATAAAAAATATAAATATAAGGGTTTATAACTACTTACTTATAAAATTAAAGTTATAACTATTTTTTATTATTTCTTTTAAATAACTTTATTATAGTAGTTTATTTAATAAATAAATTAACTATTAATTAATATTAATTTACTAAGGGGGAAGAGGAGTTAAACGTTAAAATTTTAATAAATAAGTAACTATAAAACTAGTAAAAAAATAATATATTAGTTATAAAAAAAGGGCTATTATTAATTATAAAAGTAAAGAGTAGCTATAAGAGTAGTAGAGTTTAAGTTATATAACTATAAGGCCTATAGAGTTCTATAGTTAACTACTATAGTTACTATAAATTAATTAAAGTTAATTTATTATAGTTATACTAAAATATTATTTTAATAATTAATAAATAAAAATTAATTATTTAATATTATTATAAAGCTATAGTATACTTATAAAGCCTTTTTTAACTACTTTAAAGTAGGAATTTTAAAGCTATAGTAGGTTTAAAGATTAAACTTTAGTTTACTTAATAAATATAAAAAAAATCCCCTTTTTTAGAATTTATAAAAATAAATAGTCTTTTATTAAAGTTAAATAAAGTGTTATTTATAATAAAACTACTCCCTTTATAGTATAGTAGGTTTAAAAAAATATTAATAAAGAAATTAAGTATATATAAAACATTAGTTAGTTTTATATTTATAGTTTAATTTTTATATAGTAAGAGTAGTAAAATAGTATTAATACTCTTTAGTTTTATAAATTTAGTTTTTATAAATATAAGTTTAAAGTTACTATTAAGTTTAAAATTAATATAGTAGTTTATATTATTAATAATATAAATAGTAAAGTTTATATTATAGAGTTACTAATATATTTTATTTATATTAATAAAGGGTATATAAATTAGTTTAAGTAGTTTTTATTAGTAATTTTAAGTAGTTTATAGTATATTAAACTTAATAGTATAGTAGTTTTTATTATAAACTATAAAATCCTTAGTAATATAAGTTTAAAAGTTTAATTTAGAGTTATAAACCCTATTTTTATTATTTTTAAAGTTCTTACTAAAGTCTTTAACTTAAGGTTTTAAATTTACTTTATTAAAGCTCTTTACTTTAAAGTAAATTTTAAAGTAATAGAGTTTTTTAAATCTATTTTTATTATTTATAAATTTATTTTAGTTATTTTTAAAAGTATTAACTCTATTTTTAAAACTATATTTACCTTTATTATAACTATTTAATATAAGAGTATTAAAAGTTTATTAATTTTTATTTAAAATATTATTAATTAATAATTCTAAACTAAAAGGCTTTTTATTTTTTAAAATAAACCTTTATTTATTAGTTTAAATAAAAAAAACTTTATTTAAAGCTATTATAAAAACTATTATTTAATTTATAAACTTTATTTTAACTTTTATATTAGTTAATTTAGTTAAATAGAATTTAAATAAAGTAATAGACTTATTTAAATTACTATAATTCTTAAATTTTATAGTATAAAATTTTAAATATAGTTACTACTTTAATATAAGTTTAGTACTTTTATAAAAGGCTTTTAAAATAGTTAAAGCCTTTAAAGAATTTATAATATTAAAAATAAAACTTAGGGACTTATTTTAAAGGTTTTATTATATAAATAGTAAAGCTTAATTTTTAAATACTTTTAAAATAATTTTATAATTATTTAAATTTTTAAAATAATTATATAAACTTAGTAGTTTAAAGTATATTATAAAAGTAGTAACTTAAGAATTTTACTTTTTAGTACCCTTTAACTACTAATTTTTTAGTATAATATAGTTAGTAATAGTTTTAATTATTATTTTAATTAATTTTTGTACTATTTTTTATATATATATATATATATATATATATATATATATAAAATAAGAAAATATAAGTAAATATAACTATAATATTTATTATAAAAAGGCTGTTTTATAGTTATAACTTATAATAAAAAACTAACTATTACTTTATATTATATATAACTACTTATTAATAGTATATTTACTTTTTTAAATATATATAAAAAAGCTACTATTAATAAAATAAATAAATTTTTACTTAGACTTTATTTAAAAAAGCCCTTTTTAAATAGTATAAAAAATAAATTTATAGTAGTAGTAAGTAATAATTTATTAAATTTAAAATAATTATATAATAGTATAGTTATAAATAGTAAAATATAAACTCTATTTTATAGTAATAAAATACTATAAAAATTATAAAATAAAAAGTAAACTATTATTAATAGTAGTATTAAACTTAATTTAAGAATTAGTTATAGAATAGTAGAAATATTATTATTTTCTACTATTAATAGTTATAGTATATTAAAATTATATAAAGAAATTAATAAATATTACTTTATTTATTAAATAAATAAGTACTTTAGTAATTAAATAATTTAATATAGAATTTATAAAATCCTTTAAATATATACTTTTAATTATATAAATAAAGTTAAACTATATAATTAATTAATTAAAGTATAAAAATAATAAAGTACTTAATAAAAATAACTTAAACTTATAACTTATTAGTATAGTAAATAAAGAATAAGTATATATTACTTAATATATATTTATATTTATATTCTATTTACTTTTTTTAAAATTATAAATATAAATATATATATTTATATTTTTTTAATACTTTAACTTTACTATACTATTATTAATTATAAGTAATTAATTTTAATATAATTCTTTTTATATATATATACTTTATTAAACTTTTTTTAAAACTATTTAATAAAATTAAAATAATTAAATATATTAAATATATTTTATTAAATACTTTTATTTATTATATTATTTAATATTATATAATTATTATATTTATTTTAAATTAATTTATAAAAATATTTATATAAAATACTATTTAAAGTTATATAAATAAGTTTATATAAATTTAAATTTAAATTTATATAAAGTTAAACTTAAATTTATATAAATTTAAACTTAAATTCTAAAATAAATTTTAATATTTATTACTTTAAAATACTAAATTTAAAAATACAAAAAACTTTTATTTTCTTCTTTTTAAATAAATACATTTTTTAAACTCCATTATTTCCCTTTTTAACTTAATTTCCTCTTTTACTAATTTATTCTTTTGCTTAATCTTAACTAATAACTCCTAATCTTCTTTTTCTATTTTTTAATAGTGTTCTTTTAATTAAAGTATTTATTCTTTGTATTAAAGAAATAAAAAGCTAATTTAAGTTTAAGCTTAGACTACTTATTAAAAAAAAGAATTTTAAGAGTAAAAAGAGTTTTAAGTTAATTTTACTTATAAGAGTATTATTAAAATACTTAAGGATAATATACTTTAGGATTTTTAAGAGTAAGTATTATCTTTATTAGTATTAAAGCTAAAATTACTATTATTATTAATAGTATTACTACTTTAACTTTTTACTAAAGATATATACTTTTAAGATAGGGATTAAAATTAGTATTTAGTCTTTATTTATTACTTAAAATAAATATTTTATTACTTTTATTTTAAAACTTTAGTTAATAATATACTATTCTATATTTAAAAATACTTACTTACTTATTATATTATTAAATTTACTTTCCTAGTAATACTTATATTATAGTAAGTTATTAGAATCCCTAGTTTATAAGTAATAAAGTTACGCGAAACTAGGTTTTGGTTTAACTCTTAAGAACTAAAATAGTAAGTATAACCTCTTAATTATATTAAAGTAATACTTACTTATTAATATAGTAAAGTACTAAAATATAGAGTTTAAACTATATATATTCTGTAGTATAAGATACTTTAACTTTATTTATATTTTTAAGTATAAGTTCTTAGTTAATTTAAAGAATTCTTAAGACTTTTTAATAAAGGCCTACTATAATTAGTAATAATAATTTATACTTTACCTATTCTTTAGTAATGGGAAATTCCTTTAGTAGTTATATTAATACTAGTTATTATATTTAAAACGTTTTTAAATTATTTTTAATAAACTCTTACTTATAATTTTAAAGTATAGCTTTTTATAATCCTATTAACTTTAATATTTTAAAAGGGATATTAAAATATTATATATAGAGTTTACTTTTTAAGTATAGTTTTTGCTAAGGAATCTAAGAATACTTTATTAAAAGTAAATTAAGTAGAACTATATATAGCTTTTAACTTAATACTCTTATAACTCTATAGGTTAGTATTTTACTTATAAGTACTTTTTAAAGCCCTAAATAATAGTAGTACTTTAATCTAATATAATACTAAAAAGGCCTAACCTATAGATATATTTCTACTTAACCTTAATAGTATACTTTATTTTAAGGATATTAAATACTATTTAAAATATATATTAGTATATATTAGCGTTTTTAATATTTATATAGTATTAAGTTAGTAGTAAAACTAAAAAAAATAAAAAACGATTTAGAGACTATTATAAAATCTTAACTTATACTTTTTAAATATTATACTATACTAAGCCTAGATAATTTTAATTTAGTTAGTTCTAAATATATACTTATAGTTTGTATCTATTATAAATAACTTTATATTATCAAATATCTACATTTTAACTTAGTATTTATTAAAGTAAAGAACTATATAGTTTATTAATAACTAGTATAAGTATTATATATACTATTTTTATTAGTATATTAACCTTTAAATAAATATTAATAATATATATTTATGTATATAGTCCTATTAATTTACTTCTTTTATTTACTAAAAAGTAAGTATAATTACTCTTATACCTCTAAAAAATATAAATACTTATTACTTATAGATAATATAGTAAAAGTAATCCGTTTTTCTAAAACTCTTATAAACATCTATAATAAACTTACCCTTATACTTAAAAATAAACTCTTTAAGTTTTTATAATTAAAGAAATAAGTCTATATATATTAGTTATTATATTAAATAATAAATAAAAAGAACCTTATTTAGTATTATTTTTAGTTAGTTAATTCGTTAAATAACTCTTATAAGTCTATAAATAATAAAAAGAGGAATTAAGGTTAATAGTAGTAGTAGGTAATTATAAACACTATAACTTATTACTATAACCTACTATATAGTTTAAAGGTCCTTTAGAATAAAAAACCAGTACTTTATAAAACACTTTATATACTTTAAAAGTACTGTATTACTATAATAAACTTTATTTAATAAATATTAATTATAAAATATTAATTCTTTATTTTATAACTTACTATAATTCTTTTATTATCTCTTATTACTAAAAAAGAAGTAATAGATTTAGTTTTAACTTTTTAGTAAAAAGCTTTTTATTTTATTAAATACAGTCTATAGAATAAATAAGTAATATATCTACTTATATAGAACTATAAACTAAAAGTAGTTATAATAGTCTATTTTATTAATAGCTATACTATAAGTAACTATTTATTATTAAATACTAGTAATATTCTATTATTTCTATTAGTATAAACTCTTTTACTTTAGTACTCTTAAGTATTTACTTATACTATACTTAAAAGCCTTTAGTTAAAGTATATATATTTCTTATTACTCTTTATAAACTTAGTTACTTATATATCTCTTATATATTCCTTAAATCGTTTTAAGTACTTATTAAATAAACTCTTAAATATTTCTAAATTGTATCTACTTATACAATAATCTTCTTCTTAATATTAATTTTTTTTACTCTTTTTTTTAAGTTTAAAAACTTTAATTCTAACTATAAATCTATAACTATATAATAAAAGTTATTAACTAGTATATAAAAATATACTTTTTTACTTATATATATAACTAACTAGCACTATATAAGTATATCTCCTAGTAAATAGTAAATAGTAAAATATTAAGAGCCTTTAGTAAGCTTTATTTAATATTAAATTTATTCTTAAGTTAGTTTTATACTTATATATATAGTAGTTATATTTTATAACTATTTATAGCTTTATAATTTCTTTAGTATTTAATACTTTAGTTAAAATAATAAGTATAGTACTCTTTTTAGATATTACTAAATACTTAAAGAGTCTAGTTAGGTAAATTACTCGTTTAATAAGTACTATTCTTTAGGTATACTAAGAGTAATATTTTATTTTATTTATATAAAAAACTAAAATTAACTTTAAACTTATTTTATTAAGTATCTACTATACTTTATTAGTATATAAGTTACTTTATATATAAAGTATACTATACTTATTTAATTATAATACTTTATATAAGTTTAATTATTAGTTAAAGACTTTAGTAAATATTTATTATTATTAAAATACTATTTATATTATTAATAATATTAGTATTATAGAAATTATTTTTTAGTTTATTAGAATTAGAGATAAGTATAAAATTGTGTAGTTTATAGTACTTATTAAATAAAGTATCTTTTATTTTATAAAAAGTCACTTATAGTATAGTATAAATATTACTAAAATATTTTAAAAACGTTTTTTTTTTATATTTATAGTATATTATAATATACTATATTAGTAAAGGGGATATATACCTTAAGAACTAACTACTATATAGAATAATTAGTTAGGAAAAATTCTAGCACTCTACCTACTTCTAGCCGAGATATGCATAGACTAGGTGCACGGTACTCATCCTTTGCTAGGGGTATTAAATATCAGGTCGTCTAATCACTCCACCGCACCGCTACAGCAAACCAGAGCAAAGAGCCTAGAGCCTAGAGGTGCCGATAGGGAACCTGGCAACTGGACCTTTTTCTCCGGACTTCACTCCATCAGGCCTCAACCTCTTCAGCCTATCCGTCGAACAGAGAAAACGTTGTCGCGTTCCACCATGCCGTCAATGCACGAATAACTACTTGCGATCCTGGCGAGCCGCATCTGATCCAATTTAACCGCACAACCTCTCCTGAAATGCCCTCGCCTCCGCCACGACCGCGATCATGGCCGAGGACAACGACCACAGTCCCGGCGAGGAGCAGCCCCCTCCTCTGCCCCCGAGGCCCTCCATCGACTCGAACCATTCGATAGACGCAAGAATGGCCATGGCCGCCGCCACCACCGCCGTTACACCCCTCGACATCCAGACTCTCTCCTTCCCCGATGGCTCGCGCGGCACATTTTCGTCGCAAGGCGTGCGCGCCGTTTCGACGCCCGTACCGGGCCAGGGCAGCAGCGGCCATGCGACGCCGACGAGAACCCTAAACGAGGCCGAGGATTCCATGAGCATCGCGAGCTTCGCGCCAACACTGCGGCCCGCCGGCGACATTGCGAGCTTGCTCGTCGGAGAGTTCCACAAGAGAAGCCCTGCGTGGAAGCTGCTTCGGTCGCAGTCGGCGTCGATACCGCCGTTCGAGAGTCTTAGAATGGACGATACGACCAGGAATCTGGCCGGCTTCGAGAACGAGTTTGACGAACTTCCAGACGAGGCCGATGTCAACTTTAGAGACGAGGACCGCGTCGCGATCTGGAAGTCCAAGCTGAAGCACTACATGATCCTTTCCTCGGCGGGCAAGCCCATCTACAGCCGGCACGGGGACCTGGGACTTATCAACTCGTCCATGGGCGTAATCCAGACCATCATCTCCTTCTACGAGGGCGCAAAGAACCCCTTGCTAGGCTTTACGGCCGGTCAGACACGATTCGTCATCGCCATCCAGGGACCGTTGTACTTTGTCGCAATCAGCCGCCTCGGCGAGAGTGACTCCCAGCTAAGGGCACAGCTTGAAGCTCTATACATGCAGATCCTCTCTACACTCACACTCCCGGTCCTCCAGAACATCTTCGTAAACCGCCCGTCCACCGACTTGCGCAAGCCCCTCGAGGGCACCGAACCCCTGATCTCGTCGCTCGCCGACAACTTCACCAAGGGTTCTCCGTCCGCGCTGCTCGGCGCGCTCGAGTGCTTGAAGCTGCGCAAGTCCCAGAGGCACGCCGTTAACAACGCCTTCCTCAAGCAGAGGACGCCGAAGCTGCTGTACGGCCTCATCGTCGCCGGCGGCAAGCTCGTCAGCGTCATCCGCCCCCGCCGCCACTCCCTTCACCCCAGCGACCTCCAGCTCATCTTTAACATGCTCTTCGAGTCGGGCGGCATCAAGTCCGGCGGCGGCGAGAACTGGATCCCCCTGTGCCTCCCCGCCTTCAACAACCGAGGCTACCTCTACATGTACGTCAGCTTCTTCGACGGCGTTGACGGCGACCAGGCCACGGCCCAGGACCCCGCCGCCAACAAGGACGAGGAGCTCGCCATCATCCTCATCAGCCCGGACAAAGAGTCCTTCTTCGAACTCAAGCAGATGCGCGACGCCGTCGCCGCCTCCCTCGCGCAGTCCGGCCACCTCGCCATCATCCAAGCCGCCGCCCGCGCCGGCCGGCCCCGCGCCGCAGAGATCGCCCCCGGCGGCCAGGTCTCCCACTTCCTCTACAAGTCCCGCGCCAACGTCCAGTTCAGCATGTCCGCCCTCGAGCCCGCCTTCTCCTCCCTCATCGGCCGCCGCCGCCTCATGACCCTGTACCACCAGCTCCACGCCGCCGTCCACGCCAAGCACTCCCACATGCGCGTCCTGCACTCCGTCGCCGAGGACGCCACCTCGCTCGCCTGGATCACGCCCGTCTTCGAGTTCTACTGCGTCGCCGGCCCCAACGTGAGCCGCGCCGTCGTCACTCAGGGCGCCAACAAGATCATCCAATGGGCGCGCCGCGAGGAGGAGCGCATCTTTATCATCGGCGGCGGCGTCTTCTGAACCAAGCCCCGTACGCAAAACAAAAAAACGAAACGAAACGAAGAAATGTGAAAGACACGTGCCGAACACTGCGGTACTAAACGACCCAACACCCAACAAATTAAGCCTTCTCCCCCACTCTCGCCTCCATTTCTGGCGGGAGTGACGTGGAGGGAAGCACATGTTTCCCGAAAAGCTCAGCTCAGGGATGGAGTAGATATTATTTATTAACAAGCAACCCTTTTTTTAAAAAGAGAACTGATACAAGCCCGGCTGCCACATCGTCAAGTGAAGGAACATTTGCGTCCCAAATTATTATGATTCTTCCAGCTCCTCGAGATCTGAATCTATTCTGGAGAACGAAACCGCTTCTGAGGAAGAAAAAAAACACAAAGAACGCGTCAACCCAATCCATGCAGTTTCCAGTCTGGCATGAGATAAGAAAAGAACAGAGATAAAACGCCAACTTGATCCCCTCAAGCTCCGAGTCCGACGCAGCCTGCTCCATATTGACAATAGGAAAAAAAGAAAAAAAAGCTACAGCCGATCCCTTGTTGTCCCCTTCCATGTCTTGTACCTATGTCCGGGTATCTCTGCGATGAAACTCCATCCGCGAGTGAAAAGGCCCCCCCATCCATAATCGAACCACGCGCCAAAGGAAAACATCAAACCCCCGAAGAACGCAACAGAGCCGAACCACCATGAAACAAGCCCGTTGCCTTTCTTCTCACAACACCCTCGCCAACACATCTCCTTCTGGCCCGCGACGGACTGATCCCGCCCGGCGACAGGCTTCAGGCAGGACCGGCCGGGACCTCCCTCCCCTTGCCCTTATCCTCCTTCCCGATCCGCTTCAGCTTCCGCCACCGCGCCGACGCGGCATCCCTCGCGCTCCTGGCCCTCGCCAGCACCGCGGCCCTCTTCGACCGGGCCCCGGCCGGAGGCCCGCCGGCGTCGGCCTCTCTGACGATCGCGGCAAGGGCGGCGGCCAGGGGCGGAGGCTGCGACCTGGGCGACAGGGGCATGTCGCCCAGGGCTCCCCTGTGTCTCGGCTCGTTCCAGTTCGTGGGGTCCCAGAGCGTCTTGCCGCTCCTCGGGCTAGCACTGCCGCCGCTGCTGCCTCGTGGGCTCGAGAAGCCGCCGCCCCGGGAGCGCAAACGGCCGAGGAAGCTCCCGCCGCCCGGCGCCTCCGGGAGGTCCTCCGCGAACCGGCTGTTCTTCCTCTTCCCCTTCCCCGCGCCGGCGGCCTCCGCGGCCTCGGCGCCGCAGGGCACCGTGGCCGCGGTGCTCCAGGACTCGCGCAGTCCGCCGCTGTCCATCGTGCACACGCTGCTGCCGTCCACCGCCATCGCCGTGGGGCTGCTGTCGTTGCTGCTGTCCACCGCCATCGCGGTGCCGCTGCCGCCGACGACGGCGTCTACGTCCATCTCCGTGGGGTTCCCGTTGCTTTTGCTGCTCTCGCCTTTCTCCCCCTCCGGGGGCCACAGGCTCCTGGCCGAGGGGGGCGCGTCGTCCTCGCCCCCTCCCGTCGTCTTGGTCTTGCCATAGGCGGCAGTGGTGGTGGGGATTCGCAAAGTGAGCGACGGCACCTTCAGGTCGAATTTGGGCGTCCACGGCGCCTCTTCCGAGGGGGGGTCCACGTCCATGGTCTGCGGGGTGCCGTCCCACGGCGTGGGTGGTCGCTGCGGCGGTGTTGCCGAGGGCAAGAGGCTCCTACTGTTGCTGTTCATCCAGTCCATCTCTGGCTGGATGGAAGGCGGCTTGGGTAATGATCCGAATCCTGTATATGGCGATGACATTGTGTAGTGATTGTGTGAGATTCTTGGATACGGAAGGCGGTTGAAAGGGGTTTGTTCTGCCGCGTAGCAGATCAGAATGTGTGCTGTTCAACCTGGGCTCAACGGCTATCGTCTTCTGGCGGAGCTGGGATTCTTGATCGACGGCGATTGAAGGATGTTTGTTCTGCCGCGTGACAGAGAAACGTGTTCTTTTATATCACCTCAACGGTTGGGAAGCGACCTCTTGTGGAGTTGTACCTCGTGACCGACGTCGTTAAAAGCTTATATCCCGCCTGGCCTGGGATTGAAATGTCTTCTGCACTTTCAAGTGTCGTTGATAGGACGGAAAAGAGACCGTGTTCAAATATCCTTGATGAATGAGCTCTGGGAGAGACCGGAAACCGTCTGTGCCGTAGTAGAGAAGCGTGCTGTTGGAACCGACTCCACGACGACTATCTTATGTTGTTGCAAAGTAAGAATCCTTATCGACGTTGGAAGGTGCTGAAGCTTTTCCGACTGTGTGGGCTGATGGGGTCTTTAAATGTTTCGGGTGGTGATGAGCCTTGGGTAACAGGAGAACGCGAGCCTAGGGACGCGTCTTCGCGATGGATAGATGGATGACTGGTGTAGTTTTGTTGACTGGGCGACTTGCTCGTTGAACACGGCTGACCAGAAAGCACTTTAACCATCGTGGCCATCAGGGTTGTTTCTTCACGTCACGGTCAGCGCCTCCTTTAACTCTAAAGCATAGATATCTGGACGTCTCAACAATTCTCGGAGAGGCAAGGGCACAGATCAGTGCGTTCAACACCCTCGTATTCTATTTATTGCCTCCCGCATACGGTCATTGGCTAGCCACCAGCCCTATTTCCTGCAAAGAGAAGGTTTACTTCCCACGTTATGGGCCCCTTGATCGCGTTCGTCACACTCGCAGCCAGAGGCAGCCAATACTTTAGATATTGATGGTTGGTGGGGCCTGAGCCAGTGAATCGTGGCCTCTATCTTCTAGAAGCCTGTCGCCTCCTGGACACTATGTGAACAGCTCGCCGAAACCAGCTTCTCACTCCCCTCGCTCTCAAGACTGGCAGCCGGGTGGCAGCGTCAGGCTTAGCTGTCCCGATGTGGCCGCTGGGTTGGGGAGTGCATCCCGAGTCCTTGGCAGGTCGATATTTTAGATTGAGGCGCGATCTGGTCATGCGAATCCTTAGATCTGAGAACTTCTTTCGAAGCATCCGCGGACGACTGAATGTCAGGTCTGAGCTGAAGCTGCGTGAGGCGGTTAAATCATAGCCGTCGATAGAGCTATTCGTTCGAGCCAGGTTCGAGTGCACTGGGTGCGCTAGCGGAATATCACCTTCCTGAAGGTATTCATTGAAGTTGCTGTTCGCGGAGGACGCGTATGGATTGAAATCCCGTCCGCTTCGTCCATCTTGTGCAACGAGAAGAAACTGTCTTCCTTTGCGCTTATAAACCAAGCTATTTCGATCAGCAGTCCCCTGCGGTGGGTTGGAACGACTCTCTGATCGCTGCTCTTCTAGTTTATGGAGGACGTTTCTCTTCGGTAATTCTGCATTGCGTCTCGAGTTGTTGTCGGTACCTTTCTGGATTTTGCTGTCTTGATCCAGTATGCGTTGAGACGTGCTCAATCGCAGCCTTGACCTCGCGCGGATCTCTGTTGCTGCTCCTCTATGATTGCCTGAGGGTAATGGCTCGCCCAACTGACAAGCCACTGAGGTGCCATTGCCGACGACGGGATCGGTGAGAAGTTCCGGTGGACTGTTTCCATAATCCGGAATGTTCTTTGTCAATGTTTCCGGGCCCACCTCACTTTCAATGCTCGCCATCAGGGGTCTGTGTTCTCCTGCATCAAGGTTCGCAGTGATCTTCGGACTGGACCGGGGAGTTGCGAGAATCTCAAGTTGGAAAGGCGACTTGGTGACAGGTAGCTTGAGGCTGTTTGCGGATGTTTCCGGTACCTCTCGCGATTGGTCCGGGGCATCATCCGGGGTGGATGGAAGCGCCTTCATGAGCTGTGGGATGCTGTTTCTGACTTTCAGGATGCGTGTCGGGGAAATCGGTTCCGGACAGATGAGAGGGGTGTCTGCACTACCAGTCAACTTGGGGATTGCAGATCGAAGGCTCGACGTGCTGATGCGCATTATCGCCCTGTTCCTTCGATGACCTTTGGAGAACGGCTTGTTGTCCGAGCTCTTTGCATCCAACTGGCAAGATGTGACATTCCCGTCCCTAGAACTCTTGGACTTTCCGTCATGCAGGTCTCTTGGGTGACCATCCTCGGAATTCTTCGGATCGACGTAACCGGGATCGGTAGTGGTTTCTAGACTCTCCTTGTCCTTTCTAGAAAATGGCGTCCTGGAAATTCGTTCCAAAGAGGCAACCAGACCAGCCAGGTCGGAGAGCCCAGGGTCGACCGACTGGCGCAAGCTTGACCGGAGCAGTGCTGCGAGACCCCCTTGGGATGGGACCCGTTTGGCCCCAAGGTCACAGGCAACCGGCGCACTGGAGGATTTCGGCAGCAGCGTAGGAGCCGGAGCTTCTTGGCAAGTAGTTCCCGCCTCAGCCCGGTAGTCGTCTTGACCTTGAGTCGACTCTCCGGGCCGCCGGGGCGACTCAGCCTGTTCAGGCGCCATGGCCGTGCTTCCCGAGTTTGGCCCGGGACTGATCTCGAGCGCGCCAGGCCCGTCATGGTGGCAGTCGACATCTATCTTAGCGTCCTTTACTCGTGGAGATGGAACTTCCGCGCAGTCTGGACTACGGGACTGGGGTTTGGTATGTCTCTCGTCCTTGTGAGAACCGAGCGGCTGGGACGCTGAGGTCCCGTCAACTTCGAACGAAAACAACTCCAAAATGGGGAGGTCATTCTTGAAATCAAGATCGTCCAGTGGCGTCTGCTAGAAGCTGCCGGATGCGACCTCGCATGGGATGCGGCTATCATCCCCAGATGCTTCGCTCGAGTCTTTGACAGAAATGTCTACAACTGCATCCAAGCGTGCCTTCGTCTCGTCCCGAAGCACCAAGGCTCTGGCTAAACTCGAGACTCTCTGAGGAACAGGTGCCAAAGGGGTGGTCGAGCCCGAGTCGTGAGCGTCTGCCTGCTTCTCAGGGGTTTCGAAACCTTCGGAGTAATCGTAGTAGAATGAGCCTGCCGGTCGCACCGTACGTATGGACTGCGAATCCAATGCCGAAGTCGGTCTGTAGTACATATCGATAACTGACGTCAGGCTTGACGACCTGCGACTTCGGCGGACCGAAGGCCGGCGCGCCCCGGTCGGCCTTCCGTAATGTCCAGTGTGGGCAGAGCCTGCCCAATGCCCTTGGCTACGAACGGCCGGACTAACAGAGCTCAAAGAGCTTTGATGCGGCAAAGTAGGCATCGAATGGATGTCACTGCTGCGAAAAGTAGTAGGAGGTGCGAGGCGTTGCGCGATTTCGTAAGCTGGTTTGTACGATCCATGAACGGTCCTCTTTGGGCATGTTAGAGAAAATGGGCCTCCGAACATGGCAAAAAGGGGAAGAGCCTACATGTGAGATTCGATCTATTTCGACCATCCTACTGTAATCGACATGCCCATTCTCGGTGAGGGCAGGCGAATACGGCCGTATACCAGGGCGTTTCAGACGAGTGGGATAAGGGAAAGGAGAACGAGGCCGTTGCAGGGTCCCACCACTTGACGGACTCCGGAGGGTGCTGGACGACCTCTGGCGAGGCAGGTGTTGTGACACGTTCGACGTCAAGGAAAACGAGCGCTGATACGGACCTGATCGAGGAGACAGGGAGGCAACGCGGGGTGATAAAGTCCTTTCGGAGCCGTACATGGAGATGATCTCGGAGTTCGTGTCCCGGTCGGAGCACTGTCGCCTGCAGCTGATGCGGCTTTCGGCTCTGCTACTTCCACGGGATTCTGGCCTGAAGATGGAGCTTGCGTCGATGCCTGGCCTCGACCGGGCGCAGAGATGGGTGGTGGCCGCGGGGGCAATAGGCTTGATGCTGAAAATGCCAATGTCACCGGTCTCGGTGGTCGTTTTTAGCATGCTCTCGAGGGGCCCCGGGGACGGAAGCAGACCCGCGTTTTCATTGACGCTTCTCAGAGGCCGGTGGGATCGTGGAAAGCCAGCGGGAGGGCGGCCATGCGATTTGTAACTGCTACGTAGCGAGCCATGGCTGGCAGAGCGTCGTTGAACGTGGTAGTCTTCCATCAGACCAAGACGAGACTTGAACAGCAGAGCAGACAGACAAAATGATGAGAAGTATAATTGAGGAACAACAGAACAGACGCTGGGAGTACTGTTGGGACGCCAAGAAGACGAGTGAAGCTATACCGACATGGCATCTCGTCTCGATGCGGATGTAGGTTGACGGTGGCAGACGGCCTCAGCAACTCATGCTTCCTGGCATCTGAGGGTAGACGTTGGGCATCTAGCCCTTCCATCTGTGAACGATAGCAGGAAAGAACGACCTGCTGAGGCTACCAAAGGTCGCGCCTGCCGTCGCTACTTGCCTCGCAGGTGCAAGTCTTGCCTCGGTGTCAGCCTCAGCAATCGTGGAAGGCAGGAGAACACGTGAAGCCGCACCCTCAATCTTTTCCAACATCCCATTTGAGCAAGTTCCGCCAAAAAAACGTTCAAGACAGCCTTCAACGACCCTTGAGAGGCCGCACCTTCGAATTTGGACATCCCCATGATCTGGAAAGGGAGATCTCATTTATCACCCCCTCTTCTAGTATTCAACACCCCTATGTGGCTTACCTCTCTAATTGTCGGCCCTCCCCTCAACAGACAGTAATAACGGACGACAACGAAAACAACGACGACGACGACGACGACGACGACGAGAGACGATAATAAGCCTATATAAATAACCCTCGACTTAGCAACATCTAGCAGCGTAGTTGTAGCTGGAGGGGGTGTTGGATACTAGAGGAGGGGGTGACGGAGAGATCCCTCTGGAAATCAGCAACAGCTCGTTGCCATGTTGGCTTGGCGAGTCAATGTCTTGCCATGTCGCCCGCGACTGCTCCGAACAAGACAGAGCACCACCTTGGGCTTTTTCTGATGTTGCTACCTCGAAGGAACGAACTTCTCTCGGAGAAAGATGGGCGTGGGGAGGCCTTCCAAAGACGAACCCTGGTGATATCGACAACCCGCCAAGTGGCCATGTGTCCTTGGGCTCTCACCTCAGATGATGGCGGAGGGAAAGCACGGAGAGCAAGTGATACCAACCATACCTGGGAAGACAAAGCAATTTCGCGGCTGACTTGATTGGACAGCTTCCGGGAGCTGCTAGGCACCTGTCTACCTAGGAACGATCCAGGATGCGGCCCGGCCGCCCCCATCGTGCATGGGTCGATCTGACTGCTACCCGAGATCCTCCCGACATGGGAACGAACAACTGGCCTTTTCCCACTCAGCAGCCCACTCCGTCGTCCTACTGCTAGTCCTCGTCTCGTCGGGGTCGATGGTAGCCCGGTACAGCCTACCGCCGAGCCCGTCAAGCCTGTCGCGGGAAATTGTATGTGAGACCTTCAGCATTTAGCTCTGACAAGCGTGCTCTGTGCGGGCCATTTACCTAGCACAGGTCACAGGATCCGAGACGGAAGTTGAAAGCTTCCAGACCCCACCCGCTGCCGGATTGTTCGGGGACGGAGGCAACAGGTTTGGGGCGACACGGAGCACCTCAGCCGTTGCGCTGTTCTGGACACGGTTCCACGCTCTGTACCAAGCAGCTCCTTCGCCCTTCAGCCTCCAGGCATTACCTGCCACCTGCCCAGAGAGATGCGCATGGGATACGACACAGCCTGGCGACCAACAAGACAAGCCTGGGTAAGCTGCTGCAATCAGGGCCTTCCACTATGGGGCCGGAGACAAAAGAGCCCTTTGTCCCTTGCAATGTCACCGGGAGGTACAGATAGCTGCAGTCGACCCGACGGCGACGGCGAAAATCCACAAGTCAAAATGCAGCATCACTGGGCCCGGCCCACGACACCACGGGACCACACGATACCACACTGTCCTCATGTTGGACCCTGACCGGTATGCCTTGCGGCGTATTACTCCGCACGTATCCAGAATACAGTTTCCAACGCGGTGGCGGCACGGAGCTGAGCAGAAACACCGTGGGTGCTTGGGTGGCTGGAGCTGGAGCTGGAGCCGCGCGAGCCACCTCCGCCCTCCATCGCGTCTCCCAGGGTCCTATCGGACAGTGAGCGAAGCGCCTGCCGAGACAGGCCAGATCTGGTTAGTGATCAGCTGTGCGGTAGCATCGCCGCTGGATCTTGAGCCGGCAGGGCAGCTTGGCGGGAGGTGGGGAATGGGTCCCAGAAGCAGAAGGATGCATTCATGGGTGCACCTGGTGGTGGCAGGCGGCGGCGCAGAGCTCTACAGCCCGTGGAGAACATGGAAATGTGTCCTCAGGAAGCTTTGCCTCCAGGAACAACGGGCCCGGCGCCATTGTTGGTTGGAGGCGGGAGGCTAGAGGCTAGGCTACCTAGCTCGTATGTGCGTGTGGTACGGATAACAGCGACGAGAAGGAGGAGACACGCGAATGAGACCACAACCAGCCGGACAAAGGTTCCTTCCTTCCACCAAGCACAAGCACGCGCGCGCCGGGACAGGGTTGGGTCTACCGAATTGCGTAGGGTAGGTAGTTGGGAGGTTCCAGAGCAGGCTGGCTGGATTATTTTGCAAAGAAGAGACATGGGAAAGATGGGATGGACTGAGGGGAAGCAGCGCCTTCTTGCCATGTTCTGTGTCTCAGAGGGCCGCCCAGACGCAGACGCAGGGCGTATGGAATGCGCAGAGTAGGGGGCAACATCAGCACTTCAATGCGGTAAACGGATACAGTGGCTTCCATGCCAGCCCCGGCCCACGCGGTCGAGCGTTTGCCTCTGGGGGATAAAGCAAGCCAGGGCGAGTTGATTGACAATCAACTCCCGCACTGATGCATTACCTAGATCTATGTCAACCATTTATGTACCTGCCTAGCTACACTACATGTCTTGGTTGATGCTAAATACAGCAGGCGGGACGAAAGAGGACAATAAGCTAGGTAGACAGGCCGGTGCGCCAGGTCAGGCACGGAGGTCTGATATTACATGGCCGAGCTTACGGATACATGGTAATTACTACTACCTTGCCTGCTTCACTCTTAACTAGGTAATGCTAGGCAACGCCTTCCAGCCGGGCTGCTTCACTTATCCTCGTCTGAGGTCAGGCTGGCTTTGGCTTGATTCTTGATTATCAATTCACCGTAAGTTCCTCTCACCGGGCGAACGGTGGGGGAGTACTGCTCGGCACCTACCCAGAAGGGCAGGGAGGAGGGGAGTGGGCGACTTTTTGCCCCTCACACAGAGGGAGGCACAGACTGTGTGTAGTATTGGGGTAAGTACCACAGCTGTCCCGGGAGGTATTTCCTTACACCACTTTCCATATAGGGAGACAAGTCGCTACATGGGTAGTAAAAAAAAGAGGGGGAGGGTGTCCCCCAAATCCACCAACCCAACCCACACTGGCACTGGGCGGGACTTGCAGCCGCCTTAGTGAATGCATGAGCTGACGGGCGGTTCCTGGAAAAAGGGACACCTGTTCTCAATTGCCCTTTGGAAATCCGAAATCTTTCTTCAGAACCACTCCAGCTGGCCACTCCACCGCCTACTTAAGACCAGTCCCTCCCATTCACCGATCCGGAGCTTGACTTGTCTGCCTCCCCTTCCCCAAGCGTGAATTTTTCCTTCTTCACTGTTCATTTTCTTCCGGACAAGAAAGGTAAGCATCACTCTGTTCATTCATCCCGAGCTCACCTTGCCTTCCTTCCCTCCCGAAGCTCCGTGAGCGTGCTTGCTTTGCTTTGCTTCCTAGAGCAAACTGCTGTCACGGTCGCAAGGGACAGCTGGCCGATCGAAACCTCACTGGCTAGATCCCGCTTCTCCTTCCCATCGGCAGTCAATTTATCGACAGAGCTGCTTTTACGCGACTCGAAGTAGCTACAGGCCACTAACATTGTCACCAGGGTCAAAATGTTCTGCAAGCGCATTGCCATGGGCCTTCTGGCCGCCGCTGCCGCGGTTTCTGCCTCTGATGTTACCCAGTTGAAGAAGGATGACTTCAACGACTTCATCAAGGCCAACGACCTCGTCCTTGCCGAGTGTGAGTCTTTCTTGCTGCCCTAGAAGCAATTAGCCCATGCAGAATACTGACGCTCCCTCGACAGTCTTCGCTCCCTGGTGCGGTCACTGCAAGGCCCTCGCCCCCGAGTACGAGGAGGCCGCCACCTCCCTCAAGGAGAAGAACATCAAGCTTGTCAAGGTTGACTGCACTGAGGAGGCCGACCTCTGCCAGGAGTACGGCGTTGAGGGCTACCCCACCCTCAAGGTCTTCCGCGGCCCCGACAGCGTCTCTCCCTACTCTGGCCAGCGCAAGGCCGGTGCCATCACCTCCTACATGGTCAAGCAGTCCCTGCCTGCCGTCTCCGTCCTGACCAAGGACACCCTCGAGGAGTTCAAGACCGCCGACAAGGTCGTCCTCGTCGCCTACATCGACGCCTCGGACAAGGCCTCCAACGAGACCTTCACCAAGGTTGCCGAGAAGCTCCGCGACACCTACCTCTTCGGTGGCATCAACGATGCCGCCGTTGCCGAGGCTGAGGGCGTCAAGGCCCCCGCCGTCGTCCTCTACAAGTCCTTCGACGAGGGCAAGGCCACCTTCACTGAGAAGTTCGACGCCGAGGCCATCGAGGCCTTCGCCCAGACCGCCGCCACCCCCCTGATCGGCGAGGTCGGCCCCGAGACCTACTCCGGCTACATGTCCGCCGGCATTCCCCTGGCCTACATCTTCGCCGAGACCCCTGAGGAGCGTGAGGAGCTCGGTGCCGCCCTGAAGCCCATTGCCGAGAAGTACCGCGGCAAGATCAACTTCGCCACCATCGACGCCAAGTCGTTCGGTGCCCACGCCGGCAACCTCAACCTCAAGACCGACCAGTTCCCCTCTTTCGCCATCCAGGAGACGGTCAAGAACCAGAAGTTCCCCTTCGACCAGGACAAGAAGATCACCCACGACGACATCGCCAAGTTCGTCGAGGACTTCTCCGCCGGCAAGATCGAGCCCAGCATCAAGTCTGAGCCCATCCCCGAGTCTCAGGACGGCCCCGTCACCATCGTCGTCGCCAAGAACTACGAGGACATCGTCCTCGACGACAAGAAGGACGTCCTGATCGAGTTCTACGCCCCCTGGTGCGGTCACTGCAAGGCTCTGGCCCCCAAGTACGACCAGCTTGGTGAGCTCTTTGCCAAGAGCGAGTTCAAGGACAAGGTCACCATCGCCAAGGTTGACGCCACCGCCAACGACGTCCCCGACGAGATCCAGGGCTTCCCCACCATCAAGCTCTACCCCGCCGGTGGCAAGGACGCCGCCGTCACCTACTCTGGCTCCCGCTCCATTGAGGACCTCATCGAGTTCATCAAGGAGAACGGCAAGTACAAGGCCGAGGTCTCCGTCAAGGAGGAGGGTGCCGAGGAGAGCCAGGCCGCCCCCGCCGCCACCGAGTCCGGCGAGGAGAAGGCCAAGGAGTCCAAGGAGGCCAAGAAGGAGGACGGTCACGATGAGCTGTAAAAGGTTTTTTCTGGGTTCACAAACGAAATGACACTTTGGGACGTCCCTTGGGATTGGGACTATATACCTCTTGCGCGTTAGGTCGAGTCTTTGCATTATGGACTGCTGGTAAATTGAAGTTATGACACGAATCTTCCTGTATCTGTGACCTGCTGTGAACATGTCTATGGTGCTGTCTCCATCACCAGAACGTAAATGACTGCCCAACATGTCCTCTTATAAGGACGGCCGTTCCGGCATTGGCGACGGGGCCAAGCTCCGGAGCTACAGGTACACGTCGGGTCCATATGCCCCGTGTTGGTTCGGCACGGGAGCTTCTTTTCAGTATCCATCAAATCTGACCTCTGGCACACCCAACTACTGCCAGCATCTCATGGACAAATTCGACCTGCAAGGCTCTTTTTCCCCTAATCCACCCGCCATATATAAACCCAACTACTCTGGCTGTAAGCTGACTTTCGTTGTAGCAGGAGTATGACGTTTGTTGCTCGTCTTGGTTGGTGTGCTGAGACCTGCACCGTTTCTGACCTAGGCTCAGCCTAGATTTTCGGTTAGCCACGGCGGCTTGACTCTCCGCCCTGCTTTCTTTTTTTACCCGGGGCTCCTCCGTCCCGCGTCCGCCTTGGTGTATTCGGGGGCGGAATACGGCCGGGACGGTGCCGGATGGAGACTTAGCACCGCCCGGAGTGCTTAGCACCGCCCGAGTGTCGATTGTTCGTCCCTATCCCGTTCTACGTCTCTGCGAACAAGAACGAGGCCGCGATTCAATCCCTTCCCCCCGACGTCCTGGTTGTGGTGCAAAAGGAGGTGTGTGGTTAAGGAAAAGACGATCGCACAGTCGGCCCTCCTCTTTTATTTCATACCTGCCAAGTGCGTGCGAACATACTAGACCAAGTGTGCGGCAGAATACCCGTCTCTTGGGCCGAGGTCTTGAGCTATGTTTTTCTTTTCCACTGGAAAATAGCCGGGGAACAGTTCTTGTTCCCCCCATCAAACTGGACGATGCTGACCTCGCTGTTGCATGAGTCCGAGCCCACCCTCCATCTCTCGCCGCTGCCCCAAAGACAGCTAGCTGCTGACGGACAGAGGTGCAGGAGGGCGAGCTGTCGTCCCCGTGATGTGAGGCGTCATATTTGATGACCCTTCGTCCCCTATCCGGTGTCTTCTCAACGCCTTTCACCGCTGCCGTTGCCGTTGCCGCCGCCTTCAGGAGTAGGAGCAGTACCAACGGTGAGATGGCAAGAACAGTAATGGCAACATCGGAGATCTCCTGCAACGGAAGTATATAGCCGGCACCAGATAAGGAAGTGAAGCTGTCGAATAGGGAACAGGGGATGCCCCTCTGTCAGATAGCTCTGTTCTAGCAAGATCGTGTGCGTCTCCCACGATGGCTCATTTGCTGGCAGATCTACGGATGGATTCGAGGCCCTGTGTAGCGCTTACCGTCACCGTCTGACTGTGTCTTCCTGCCCTCGGTGGGGAAGGTGGGTGGACTTAGACGAGCGCATCCTTGCCTCCCCCCTCGGCGGACGTCTGCTCTCCATTCTTATAAAAGCCTCTTCCGTGGATATTTGCGTTGGACCATGTATGTCCCCCCTTCCCCGGCGCCAGTGTTCTCCCCAAGCCCTTTCAGTCTTCCTCCCCGTCACTCACCAATACACCGCCCTCAACGCATCAACACGTTCCCCCCCCAAATCCCCGCGGCAAAAGGAGAAGAAGAAGAAAGGAAAATGCCCAGCAAGCCAGTCATCGTCCTGACCCCGGGGGCCTGGCACTCCCCCGCCCACTTCGAGACCTTCGAGGCCGAGCTCCGGCGCAGGGGGTGGGAGACGGCCGCGACGACGAACGTGTCCGTGGGCTCGGAGCCGCCGACCAAGGGCCTGGACGACGACGTGGCGTCCGCCCGGGCCGTCATCGAGGACCTCGTCGAGGCCCGCGGCAGGAACGTCGTCGTCGTCGCCCACTCGTACGGCGGGATCGTGACCGCCGGGTCCGTGGAGGGGCTCTCCCAGGCGGAGAGGGCCAGGGAGGGCAAGGCCGGCGGCGTGATCGCGGTCCTCTACATTGCCGCGTTCGTCGCGCACAAGGGGGAGAGCGTGTTCAGCAGGACGAGCGATGAGGTCGTGCCGTGGCTGAGAATCGAGGTGCGTGCTCTTTTTTTTTTATTCCCCTCCCCCCCGATTCCCCCCTTGAATAATAAGAAACGCCCCCCCCTTGGAGACGGGAAGGATTCTGGAGCTGACGCGACGAATATCAAACCAGGACGACAAGAGCTTCGTCACGGACCCAGTGGACGTCTTCTACGGCGACGTGCCGCCCGAGGCCGCGGCCAAGGCCGTCTCCCTCCTGCGCCACATGCCGACCAAGACGTTCGAGGCCGTCGTCCCGCACGAGCCCTGGCACGACGTGCCGTGCTGCGGGTACCTCGTCTGCGAGGACGACAAGGCGATTCCCGTGGCCGCGCAGCAGGCCATGGCGGGGCTCCTGGGCCCGGAGGCCCTGGTCGCGACGCTCAAGTCGTCGCACTCGCCGTTCCTGTCGATGCCGGGGGAGACGGTCGAAGTCGTCGAGAGGCTTGCCGAGAAGGCGCTTGAGGCCATCGGGGCGTGATGATGGTTCTAGGGGGGTGGTAGGGTTGTTAGGTTTATGTTCAATTAGCGACGACGCTTTTGAGTACATGGGCAGATGAATATATAATGGTTTCCTCGGAGATATGGCAAGTCTACAAGAGACACCAAGTGAATGAAGGAAGCTACAGAGATTCCCGTCAGTACGGCTTCCTAGAGTAGAGTGGCTTTGGGGGCCACTCGAGGCATAAGTTGGGAAGACTAGAAGGACAGAATAGAGACAGGATGGGTTCTTCCGGAAACTTATGATGCAAAAAGTAGAGGGTTTTATGGCAAGAAGATGCACCTTAATGATGGGATGTTATCGTCACACCTTCCATCTTATACCGTCGCCTGGGGTACTATCAGAATTTTCCTTTACTCAAAGCAAAGCCCACCGGTTTGTTACCGATTAAAATGCCTTGACTTCTACACTTTGTCACGCGGGTAAGCTGTCTCATGAGACAGCAAGTCAACTTTCTTGCGGGGAACAGATGGAACGGTTTACTCGTGTCTACTCATCACAGCCGAGATATATAAACCTCGACGAAAGTGTGGCACTTGTGTGCCTTGCAAACGCATCGTACACAATGTACTCGTTGTACTGGCTGGGACGTCTATGGATGGGCGGTACGATGCATTCCCACTACCTACCTAACCTACGTTCAACCACGCCAGCACCTCTCCCGAGGAATAAACACAGACGATACTCGCGCGACAGAAGTGACGGACACCTACCTAAACATCAACACCAGGCGGACTCCCCCAGAAGTTCAGCGCCCCGTCAGCCTCGTCCTCGCTCCACCCAACATACTCGTACACAAAATCCGGGTCCTCCAGCCCGAACCACGTCGACCAGACCGCATGCCTAACATCCGCGCGGAGCCACAGCCTCCCGCGCCCGGGAAACCCGCGATGATCCCACATCTCGTTCGTGACGACCTTGACCCAGCGCTCCTCCTCCCCCCTCCTCCCCCAATCCCGCGGATCCTCCGGCATGGCCAGCACGTCCTCAACACCTTGCGCGTCGAGCATGATGCAAATCCGGAACCGGGAGTTAGGCACATCCCGCCTGCCCTGCCTGTTTTCAAGCTCCCTCCCGACCCACGCGTCGAACCGCCTGCCGACTTCCTGCACGTCCGCGCCGTCCAGCGTGTCCCGGTCCTCGATGACTTCGCTAAAGTACCGGCGCCAGAGCTCCTGGTTCGGCAGCGGGTCGGGCGCCTCCTCGTTCGGCTTCGGCCGGCGGACGAGGTCGCCGTGCGCGAAGGCCCTCGCGTAGTCGGCGAGACGGGCGACGGCCCTGGCGAAGGCGTCGTCGGACCCGGGCGTGTAGACGGTGCGGAAGATGGCGAAGCCCCAGCAGTAGGGGTACCGGTGGCTCCCGTCGTGGCCGGCGAGGAGTTGGAGGAGTTCTCTCGGGAAGCGTTTGGGTTCCGGGTCTCGGAAGAAGCGGGGTGCTGGGTTGGCTATCGCCATATCGATTGGACCAAAGTTTGCCATGATTTCTTACTGGAGGTGGTTGTTGTTGGTGTGATGAAAAAGAGACGATGGAAGGATGTGAGCTAGGCAGCAGGTCTTCAAGGGCGCCCATGTCACAACCCCTGGTTCCTCTAACCAACACGCATCGCCAATAGCGAAGAGCCCTATTCTTGCTCCTCTTCTCACCAAAATAACGGTACGTGACAATGATTTTCTATATTGATGCGCGCTGGTGATCTATCCGTCTATGCCTTGGCCGCCTTGGCCTTCCTCTTCTCGATCTTCTCCAGCTCCGCGTCAATCTTCTTGAAGCTCCAGCTCTTCCAGAACGGGGGGTACAGGAACGGGCGCAGGTCGAATCTATTGTCGTCGGGTGCTACATGTCGTGTCAGCGGGCGCCGCTCTATTGATAGGGACAACCCTAGAAATAGAATCGATGGGACTTACAGTAATCGTTGCAGTGCAGCGCCGGCGTGAGCGTCGTCATCTTGTGTCCTGTTTCCTCGTCAGCATCCCCGCACGTAAAACAGCGAGAGGGGATACTCACGGTTGATGGCGTAAAAGTGGAAAAACTTCTTGACCTTGTCGGCCGTCTGCCTCGGGTCGTACGCGGGCGCGTCGTCGTCGGGGCCGCGCTGGCGGTCGGCGCTCCAGTCGTGAACGAGGCGCTGGAACATGCCGTAGGGGCCCAGCTTGTTGACCTTGCGGAGGCGGCCCATGATGGTGAGCTCCTGGTACGTCATGCCCATGTCGGCCTCGTCGCTCTGGACGTACGTCTCCGAGATGGGTTCCTGTTTGGGGTTCCTGGTGTAAGTTTGCCGCGTGAAAAAGAATTGGGAGAGGGAGGGCACGTACGAGCTCTGCCGTCGGGACAGCCGTGAGGAAGTCGTGGAGGCACGGGATGCCAAAGTCCTTCTCGGCCCAGGCGATGAAGCGCTTGAGGTCAGCCTTGTCGATGGAGCCGATGGGATTGATGTCGGCGCCTGCGATGGGGTCAGTCTGGATTCAGGGATCAATGTGTTGCGGAGTCAGCTCGACGTACTGGAGCAGTCATATCTGGAGTCCAGTCAGTATATCGTCAGAGCTTATGTTTTCAGAGTTACTTACTTGGTGAAGTATCCTCTCAGGGACTTCTATCGTCAGCATGTCTCACGAGAGTTGTCGCATCGAGCCACTCACCTCTCCGACGTTGGCACTGCCCAGCACAAGCAGACCGCCACCGCCAGGCCGGCCGCGGGCCGTGGGCAGGAGCTGCCCGAACTCGTACGCGGTGACCATGCGGATGCGCGCCTGCAGGCACTGCAGCGTGAGGTTCTCCTGCACGGTGCCGCCCTCGACCTTAAAGCGCGGCTCGAAGTTGAGCGCGCTGACGGCGAGGCTCTTCTGGGCGTTGTAGACGTCGTCGATGTCGAGGTTGATGTGGTAGCTGCCGATAGCCTCGGCGAGGTCCTTGGCGCGCTGGCGCGTCTCGGCGGAGCTCTGCGTCTTCATGCCCATGTAGATGGTCGAGAAGACCTGGTTGCAGAGGGCCTGGGGCGTCTTGGGGAGGACGCCGTCGCCGTCGTACTTTGCGATGCGCTTGACGTCCTCGATCACCTGGGCGTTGCCCTCCTCGACAGCCTTCATTACGATGCGGCACATGGAGTAGACGATGGCTTGGGGGGGTTAGTTAAGGCCGAAGAGAGAAGACGGGGTGGGTAGCACGTACTTGCAGTCGCGCAGGAGTCGATTCCTCCACTGAGGGGAACAAGATATCCTGCAGTGCCGGATCTTCTCAGATACTATGGTAAATCAGCATCAACTAGAAAGCAGTGAAATCCCAAAATGCTTACATCCCAGAGGTAGCAGCCAGCACATTGGGCAATCTCCTCCTCGACCGAGAAGAACTTGGGCTCGATGGGAGGCGAAGGGCGCTTCTCGACGTCGGCGTCGTCGTCCTCGGAGCTCAGCTCGAACATGGTCTGGATCCGCTCGTACTTGGCGTCGGACCGGGCCGCCTGGAGCCCCCGGGAGATGGCGGAGCGGTAGGCGCGGACCTCCTCGAGGTCGACGGTGGCGGTGACGACCTCGACGTCGTTGAGGCTGAACTGCGAGCCCTGGGCGACGAGGTCGCCGTTGACGATGATCATGGCCGAGCCGTCGTAGTACAGGCGGTCGCCGTCGCAGCCCTGCTGGTTGGCGTACAGGTAGATGCCACCGCACTTGCGGGTGGCCTCCATGATGAGCTTCAGGCGGGTGTCGAGCTTCTGCAGGGTGAAGTGCGAGCCGCTCGAGTTGGTGATGATCTCGACGCCGTCGAGGGACATGGCGATGTGCGGGGCGTTGGGGGTGAAGAGCTCTTCCTGCAAGCAACGTCAGTCTCCTTGCTTCTTCGACTCTGCGAGATGTCACCTACGCAAGTCTCGGCGCCGAAGCAGGTGTCGGGCGTCGACACGACGGCGTCGCCAAAGATGACGTGCGTCGAACCCTGGATCTCCTGCAGAATGCGTGGCAGGTGGTACTGCTCGGTCTGGCGGGGGTGCATCCAGGGGGTGAAGTGGCGCATCTCGCGGTAGTTGCCGTCGTTGGCGAGCCACATCTTGGGGCGGATCATGAGGATCTTGCCGTCGAGGCACAGCACACGGCAGTTGAAGCGCTGGTTGCGGTGCTGGACGGGCATGCCGATGTCGAGAAGGATGCCGTGGCAGGTCTCGTCGAGCAGGATGCGGCGCAGCATCTCAAAGCAGTGAAGGTAGAGGTCCTGCTCGAGGAGGTGGTCGAGGCAGCCGTAGCCGCATATTTCGAGTTCCTGGCGAGGTCAGTCTCTCTTATGATCTTACTGCGGTCCTCGAGCTCTAACGGGACAGCTTCTCGGGGAAGAAGGCCTCGTAACACTGATGATCCTGGGTGATGGATGAGACTCACAGGACCGACACGCAGCCGTGCTCCGGCAGCCTTGGCCTTCTGAATACTCTCAACGATGCGAGCAGCATTTCCTTCCCACTACATCCGGAAATTAGAGTCAGTGTAGCTCACACCTGCGGGACGGCCAGCCTCGGAGTATGGTCGATTCCGGGCAGATCAGATGTTGAAGAAGACTCACGTCCAGAGCCCACTGGTTCAGCGAACACGTCGCGACGGTCACGAGATGACCCATTTTGACGGGAGAAGAATTGCGTGGACCTGGCGAAGGTTAGACTTTGGAGATGCAAGTGAACGGATGCTGAGAAGAGGACGAGTGGGGCTAAAGAGACAGGGCGGGAACTCTGACTGTGACAATGTCCCTCAGTGGGTTGAGAGTGCTAAAAAGAGCACGATGAGGAAGAGATGATGGGGCGAGACGCAGGACGTAGACTTGAGGGTTGCAAAGTGTTCGGGGAGGTGATGATAAGGTTACGTGGGGTACCTACCTGTGTGAGCCGATGAGTCATCCACAACCGCAAAGGTTGAGGTTCTGACGATGACAGCTTTGAGTGGAATGAAGTTGACTTCCAACCTCTCAGGGCTTATGACACAGTCAAATTGAGAGGAAGTTGCGGCGGAGGAGTTTCGGCATTACGGGGTCAGTTGGCGGGCTTCACACTCGGAGCGTCTTATCAAACCCCTCACTGGTCTTTCGTGTTAGTGCGATCTGCACAGATGGGTGACAGCGCTAACAAATCTCCCGCCACGGTACGATTATGAAAAAAAAACAAAAAAAACCAATTACTTAAATCTGTAGTACCCAAACTTAAAAGTTTTATTTTTAACTTCGGTAGTAATAATTATTACATGTTCATTCCAGCATCGTCTTTGGGGTCACGATTCCATGGGTTGTAAGTGGCATCCTCGCCCCGTCATCCCTGCCGGTTCCCCCGCGTTATCGCTATCGCTATCGTTATCGCGCCCGAACATCCCAGCCGTCGGCGCCGGACACATGCTGCTGCTGCTGCTGACAACTGCCGGCCGAGCTCCAGCACCTCACCCCCGGTAAACACCAGCGGCAGCAAGTCGCGCCTCGGCTCAATTGCAAACCTCCAACCGCCAAAAACACCACCAACCACCACGAACCCTCTTCGCGATATCACGAATCCCCGACCTGTCTACACCGTAACGCCCACCCAAACGATCCCATATCTCGAACAGCTTCTCGATCAAACACCGCAGACTCCACAAACTACACCTCACCAGCGCGCCATGCGCACCCGCCCAAGATGACCTCCGAACGACCACCACCGCCGACCCTCCCCTCCTCGCCGTACCCCTACGCCTCCGCCCCGGACATAATCCGCGCCCACCAGAAGGACGCCTACTACAAGGGCCACCTCTCCAACACCCTAAACTCCCTCCACCGCCTCCTCCTCGGCGCCCGCTCCGCCCACTCCGCCACCTCCCTCCACCGCCTCCTCGCCGACGCCCTCTACCTCTGCCTCACCACCCTCCCGGGGAACCGCACCCTGGGCGAGGAGTACTGCGACCTGGTCCAGCTGCACGTCGGCTCCTCCTCGTCCGACGACCTCTCCGGCGCGCTGCCCACCCTCGCCCGCCGCGCGTCCTACATCGCGACCTCGGTCCTCCTGCCCTACCTCCTCGGCCGGCTCCTCCCCTCCGTCCGGTCCCGCCTCCGCGCCGCGCTCCAATCCTCCTCCGCAAAGCCCGGCGCCGCGCCGACGACGGCCCGGCAGAAGCTCGCGTCCTACCTCCTCGCGAACCTCCCCTCCCTCACCTCCGCCGCGCCCCTCCACGCCGCCACCCTCGCCGTCTTCTACTTCACGGGCACCTACTACGAGCTCGCCAAGCGCCTCCTCGGCCTGCGCTACGTCTTCACCCGGAAAGTCCCCGACTCCCCCGACCGCGCCGGCTACGAGGTCCTCGGCGTGCTCCTCGTCGCCCAGCTCGCCGTGCAGTCCTACCTGCACATCCGCTCCACAATCTCCTCCTCCTCATCATCATTCTCAGCGGACGCACGGGAGCGCCTGGCCCCGCATCCAGATGTATCTTTGAACGAAAACGCCTACGCCGCCAACACGGCCATCCTGCTCTCGGAGACGGGCACACCGGGAGGCAGCGGCGGAAAGCTCGACCTGTCGGCCGCGACGCACACCCCCGCCCTGCCCGGCGCGAGGCACGACCTGAGCGACGGCGGCGTCATGGCGTACATCTCGGGCGCCGCGCAGCGCAAGTGCACGCTCTGCCTCGAGGAGCTGCGCGACCCGTCGGCGACGCAGTGCGGCCACGTCTTCTGCTGGTCGTGCATCGGCGACTGGGTCCGCGAGAAGCCCGAGTGCCCGCTGTGCAGGCGGGAGGCGTTGGTGCAGCACATACTCCCGCTGCGGGTGGCGTGAGGCGGACGGACCGTGGGGTGTGTCGATGGATATCAAACGAAGGCTTAGATGGCGAGGATGATGGAGGGCTGGAGAGCGGGAGGGGAACTGTGAACTGAGCGAAACGAGCATGTTGTTGATGTCATAAGATAGGACTGGAGTTTTTATTATCTTTCTTTCTTTTTGAAAACTTAGGGAAAACAGGCGGGCATTCGCAGCATGGAAGAGAGCATTCACACATCATGTATTTTGTACGAATGGGAAGAAGAACGTATATACCACAACGACAAGCCATCAGATAATTCAACTTGGAAGCTCGGCGCAGTGAGAGGGGAGAAGACGTAAAAGACTCATTCGGTTCGACCTCGCTACTCGATACATACGTACACATGTACACGGATAAAGTATGCTAACATGAAGGGAAGAAGGAAAAAAAGGATACGACATCTTTTCCACCTCTCGATCTGCTCCCCCTTTTCGCCTCTGCATGACTTGCGACGGGAAAGCTCAAAAGACCAGCCAGGAGCACCACAGTCGATCACGAAAGCAACGACGATAGCGAATGGCAGGAAGAGAAGTGCAAAGGTAAAAAAAATGATGATAAGACCTGGCGTCGATCGAGACGAGATATCCGGACACTCCCCAACACCACACGCGCCTCTCCGGCTTTGGGTTCCTCGCGTTTCGCCCTGTCGGGCTTCGTTCTCTCTATCCCTCCCCCATAAGGTATCATGTGACAATAAACTGCGTTCCGTCCATTACAAGACTCTTGTGATGGAATGAAAAGAAATAAAAAAATCAAAAGTGATATCAGACGCTCAGAAAACTCCGTATCCTTTATGAGTTGCCTCCGCCCACCTGCCTTTCCACTCCCATTATCCGTCCGCTCCGGCGCGGCAATGACCCCTCTCCAGATGCTGTGTATGCGTATGTGTGTGTACAATGCGTCGCTTAGACGGTGAAGAGGACAATCTCGCCGCGGTCGTTGTGCCTCATGCGCAGCGAGCGCCAGAGCTCCTTCTCCTCCATCAGCTTGCCGAGGCTCTCGCCCGAGGAGGTGCGCTCGCGGTGGAAGCGCTTGAGGGCCTTGTTCATGCTGCAGCCGCGGTCGCTCTCGGGGCCCTTGTTGACGAAGGACAGGAAGAGGTCGGCGCGGGGCCGGTAGACGACCATCTTGTTGGCCTCGTCGTCGCCGTCCTTCTTGCTGTCGCGGGAGCCGGGGCGGTACTCGATGAGCTTGGGGTCCTTCTCGCCGTCGCGGTGGCGGTGCGACGACGAGTGCTTCTTGGACGACGACGAGGACGAGACCTTGCGCTTCTTGGACTTGGTCTTGGTGGTGCCCATGTTCATCATGGCGAGGATGTTGTTGCCGATGCCGCCGCCCTCGGACTTCTTGTGCTTGGCGTGCTTGCTCTTCTTGAGGGGGCTCGTGGGCGAGGGGTCGGCGACGTCGCCGCCCGAGTAATCGGGCGACGGGGGGAAGACGGGCGGGCGCATCATGCGGTTCAGGCTGCCGGTGAGGCCGGAGTGCGCCAGGGTGGGAGGGGCGTCGACCATCATCTGATCCGTGTCGACGTGGAGGCGCTTGCGCTTCTTGTCCTTCTTCTCACTGCCGTCCTTCCTCCTCCGCTCGTGCTTGGGGGCTGGCGTCTCGTAGGGGTCGATGGGAATAGGGCCGCTGCCGTACTGGACCAGGGCGTGGGGGTCTTCGTCGACCATGGCGCCGGCCTCGTCGAGGTAGGCGCTCGCCTCGTAGCGGACCAGCTGTGTCTCCTCGTTCAGGGCTTCCTTGTGACCGAGGGTGGACGGGTTCGGCGTCGCGGAGCCGTCGAGGAAGTCAAAGACGTTGACATTGCCTTCGTTCATTGAGGGGGGCGTCGGGGCTTCGGGCATGGGGTCGGCGGGCGACTTGCCGTCGTCGCTGCCGCCGCCCTGGTATGGGTAGGTCTCGAAGACGTCCTCGGGGACGTCCTCGACGTAGGCGGGCTGGGCCATCTCGGGTTCGGCGTTGCGTTGCGGCTGGTAGTTGTTTCCCTTGTTCTTCTTATTGTTGTTGTTGTTATTGTTGTTGTTGTTCTTTTCCTTGTAGAGGGCTCCTTGGTACTTTTGGGCCTCGCTCATACAACTCTGCGGCGGGGTCAGCAAACGCTTGCCGGGAAACAGCGCCCATGGACTGGGAGCTCGAAGGACTGGTCAAACGTACCGTGTGGTAACGATAATCGGTGCCGGGGAAGTATACCATACAATCGATGCAGGTAAAGGTGGCGCCTCGGCAGCGGTTTCTGTGCGGGTCGAGCTTCTTCTTGGTCAAGACATCACCACACGACTGTGGTGTAGCAAACAGAGAGGTTAGTGATGTTGCGCAGGAGGCGTAGGAAGATTATTGGATTCTTGGAGGACTAAGAGGGGTGTATGGTCTGGGAGGGACGGGACGAGACGGCGAGTATTAAAGACAGCATCCAAAGGGAGGTGGAGGGGTGTTTGTTTCTGTTGCTGGAGGGGTGTGTGTCTGATGTCTCGCAAGGTGTGTGTGTGGTGTGAGGATGTGATGTCAGGCCTTGGAGGTTATAATAAGACGACATGAGGATCCTCGGGGGGGGGGGGGGGGGGGTGTTACCGACGGGGGGTAGCACAGAAAAAGTAAAGGGACCCTGGAGGAACGGAATGGAGGGGGAGGGGAGGGGGGAGAGGAGAAGGAGAGGAAGAAAGAGGGCGAAGGCGGCTTACCTCGCAAGAGAAGGACACCATGGTGAAGGGAGCGACGCTGTACGATGATGTGTTGTCCTTGTTGGTGGTTCTTATTGGGCGCGAAACGTTGGGCTGGGGACGTTTCTGACTGGGTCGCGGTATTTAACGGAACAGACAGAAGTGCGATTTTGGGAGGCGACGGAACGGCCGTGGTGATATGTCGGCAGGCGGATTTGCAGAATGCAGCTGTAGGGCGGCGCCTGAGTGGCCGGGCTGGCGGGCTCTGGGGATCGTCGAGAAGTGGACTGCAATGCAAGCCGGGACGTGCCTTGTACGAGAAGGACAGGGCAGACGGAGTTGGAAGCTGGGGACGACGAGGCGAAGCAGCTTGGAGTTGGAGAGAGCTCTCTGGAAGCGGAGTCGAGAAAGCCGTTGGGTAGGTATCCGCTAGGTAATACCTACGGTACAGACAACAGTGTGGTATAGTGTAGCGGCTGTGCGAGGGATGAGGAGCTAGCGGGATGATGGACAGCGCCCAGACGTGTGTTGTGTTTTGTGTGTTTGTTGTATGGTGAGCGGTTGGAATCGGGAGGGACGAATGAGAATGGCGAGAGGATGGGCGATATGGCGAGACGTCCAAGCCGTGGAAACAGGAGACCTCAAAGAGATGTCAGGGGCTTCACCCGTGTTGGTTTCGCGTCTCAAAAGCGTAGTCGTGCCGGTGATCTCCAATGTTGGAATCCCTTATTTGGAGGGGCTCAAGGGGCGTATTCCGCAGGGGTAGGCGCGCCGAGGTGGATGGAGGATGGGGGATGGAGGGGTGAGAATTTGCTTCGCGCTTCAGGTGTGTTGGAAAGGGAAGCAGAGCAGCTGAGGCGAAGAGGAACGCTGAACAATTTCTGCCCCCAAGTAAGGAGTGAGTGGTCTGCAGCGAGCCGAAAGACTGGAGACTGGTGATTGTAAGATTCCAGCACTCTTCTCTTGTTGGAGTCCGAGCCGGGCTGTGCAGTGAAGTTTTGAGTATTTTGAGCGTAAAGTAAGCTCGGCGATGAGATGGATGCGACAGACGAGCGGCGCGTAGAAGCGAGGGGCGGCCGGCAGCAATGATGGCGTTGGACTGATGATGCGATAAGATTACAGTCGCTCGTCTGAAGAGCCACGCGCGCACCGATGTCTTGGTCCGGTGTTTTTCTTGGTGTGGAAAACAAAAGGTGAAGAAGAAGCTGTCAGGTTGCAAGCCGCAGCGCAAAAGTCTATGCGAACAGCAGAGTGGAATCGGGCGAAACTTTTCGCAGATGGGAAATGTTTTTTTTTTTTTCCTTCTTCCCTCTGGGGCCCTTCCTTCCCAATCTTGTCCGTTTTTTCTCGTGGACGTGGAGACGTGGAGTGCAGTGCAGCAAAGTTGGGCAGCCCGACATGACATGTTGTTTGCTAGGCGCACCCCTGCTGCTCTTCGTTGACAGGCGGTATCCCAGGGGAACAGCCGTCGCCTACTGGCAATCAGTGGCCGCGAGTGGCCCAATGGATGCAAAACCCGTCTTATGGGCACCTCTCATTGGTCAAAATTGAGATGATAGGCAATCCACAGTCAACCAATCATTTGGATCAAGGCTGTAACGGTGGGGGTGGTTGCATCCGCTCGCCTCACTCGGGCGGGACACTGAAGACACTGTAGTGTGGACGGTGGGCGATATGGAGACGCGCTGTGCAGCCCATCTTTCACTACCGTCCAGCTGCAACGGAACGCAAACCACCGCGGTGGACTCCTGGCTTTAGCAACTGGCATCACAGGCCGCCGCCCCCGCGCTTCGCCTGTTTCTTCACAGGGCGAAGCCGAGTGGAAATGGGAGACGCAGGGCGGTGGGTTCTTTGCGTCGCTGCATACCCGCAGTACAGCCCGCTGGCTTGTAGCTGCGTTGTTAGCTGCCGCCCTGGGGGCCGACCCAGAGTCAAAGGTCATGGAGCAAGGAGGGAGGCATGCCCGGCCTTGGACACATTCATACTTGGAGAAAGAAAGACAAGACCCGGCACTAATAACTCCAGCACCAGCACCAGCACCAGCATCGGGGCTGATGCCGGACCGTCGACGGAAATGGCCTTGTCTTGCCTTTCCCCGTCCCCCGTCTGCCGCGGTTTCACGGGACGAGACGAGGAACCCTTGCTGGAACTGAAGTCGAAGGGAAAACTCAGGGGCAGATCCCAAAGGGGACGACGACGCGCTTCTTTGCTGCTTCTATTCTGGGGGCCTTTCGGCTTCCATGACCAGGGCCGCACCCACGGCCTGCCCTGCCCCTATCCGTATCCGCCGGTGATGGGATGACGACGGCGTCCCAGAGGGATGGAACGGCAGCTGCCGCCGCGTTGGGCCTCCAGGTCGACCACCTCGCGGGGGGGGGGGCCTTGGGGCCGTCACATTGCCTTCTGGGACGTTGATTAGCGGGCTGCACGAGACGGCCCAGCCGCCGCCCCCATTTGCAGTGCAGTGCATCGCGGCGGCGGCGGGAATCTTCAGCGCCGCCTGTTCCCCCCAAAAGCGCGCGTCTAAGTTGCCGACGACGTTGGCTGTCGTTCGTCGTCCGTCGGCCGTTGGCTGCAGCGGGTTGGTTAGTCGTAATTAGAACCGACGACGTGCCTTCGTTCCTGGATGCCAGGCTAGGCTCCGTGGCTTTGCCCGCGTGCGCTCCCATCTGCTTTGATGGGATGCAGGTGCTGGAAATCCTTCGACGTTCGCTCCGTTGGCTCCCCCTGCCCTGCGTTGCGTTTGGGCATCCGCACACGCCCCCCTTTTCCCCTGGCATATGCTGCGTCTATTAGCGAGCAAACGGAAGCAGAGAATCTGGCGTCTGATCGTCGAAGCAAAAGGGGGGCGACGGCCAGCGGATGAATATGAATGGCTTTCTCGTCACTGATGACTTGCAGAGCACGTTGGGTCTGCAAGCAAGCGAGGCAATCCGGGGACGAGGAGATGGGCTTGAGTCGAGCCACGATTAACGGTCGTCCGGAGAGCTTGTCATTCGTTAGTTTGTGAGCCACAGTTCGTTCAGAGGACAGCAACCCACAACGCTTCCGGAGGCGCCAAGCCCAGATGCAGCACCAGGTCGCGCCTCATACGGCCAAGACAGGAACCATTGGCATGGCTCAGCCTCCAGGCGTTGTATGTGGTTTCTTTGGGGGCCCCGACTTGCCTCAAGTCAGTTGGAGCTCCGATAGGTATTGGAATGAGGTCCAGACAGTGTTGCTTCGGGGAGCTCCCGATTTCTGTCGGCGAACTTGTCGTTGGCTTGTGTTGGTGAAAAAATGCCCAATCACCGCCCCCGGCTAGGTCAGCCCACGGTGCACTTCCGGGCCCGAGATGTCGATGAGGAAGGACCACCCCACCAGATCACGCTTTACTCTTTCCTTCCCTGTCAACACCATTGTGAACATAGGCAGGTACTATGTACTGCCATAGTAGCATCATCTCGGTTTCAGCAAAAAAGGAAAGCACCTCACCTCAAGGTAAGGGAGGGAAACAGGAAGGTACAGTTGTGCAAGGTGCCTTCCGCTTCCACCAAAGGCACGTAAATCGATAGCTCAGCATTAGCTCGGCAAGCATTCCATCGCGAATCTCCAGGCACTAACAACACCATGTCCTCCGCCGGCTTCATGCAATGGTTGCTTTGTTTATTGCTTCATGCTTGTCGCGTTTGACAAACAAGCGCAATGAAACCACACAATACCGTCGACGCGTCTGTTCGCGTCGCAACCGGCCATCTAGGTATTCTACCCGACTGCGCATACTATGTCATCAGTCACTTCCGTCCCTGTGATGCCCTCCTTTCTTATGCTCGCCCGCTGGCATCGCATCCCGGAAAGTAGCAACCGCAAGAACAACAACAAGGACGGCCATTTCGCCTCCTTCCAACCCCGTCATTACCGATCGCACCGCATCTCTCGGTGCCGTCCTCATGTTGATTGCCTCCGCCTTTTTGGCTCCAGCAAACCAACCCTGCCTCCGAAGCTCCCTGCCGGCGACCACCGAATCAGGTCACCTGCCGTGACAAAAAGACCAGGCTCAGCAGACCCGCCCACCGTCGCCTTTCCCCCCAACATCGTCCCACGATCACCTCCAAAACCCTGGGCTCTTTTGGCAGACCGCGTTCAAAAGTCTCGACACCCTCCGGGAGACACGCTGCAACCCCCCAGAAAACACCAAGTCCGGCCGCACGGCTGCCAGATCCCACCCAACAATTGGTTCCCTCCTGACCTGCGTCAGCATCATGCGGCCCTGTTGAAGAACCAAAGCTGCCCGGCTACCTAGCTACTTGACGTGCTCGTAGTACAGCACTGTTTTAGAGGACAGACCGCGTAGTGGCCCCTCTGCCGCACTTTAATGCCAGCTACCTCCGGCTGTACCTCTTGTTGATCGCCTCCCGAAACACGGCACCTCACCTCTGTTGCCTCTGCTACCACACGTACCTCAGATCTCGGTGTCTGTGGACTCCCCTTCTTCTCCTGGTCACCGCTCGCCTCTCGACTCTCTCTCAACTCTCAACAATCGCCCTCGTTGCCCAGCTCCGATCGTCGGGTCCGTTCCGATAAGGGAACTTTTCGTGTTGCCAACCTTTCCCGTTACAGGCCCTCAGCACTCCGCTCCGTGCGCGACCCTGCTGGTTGGCTGGAGCTAGGCATACTGGGTCCAGGTCCCCAATCGCCTCATGCTGACCGGTACAAGCCTGTCCTAACACTCGGCTGGTACTCCCTGGCCAATTTCGTCAGCATAGCTACTTGTATCCGCTAATCTCGGCCTCCACCGCCTCTGCGAGGCTCCGCTCCCTCCTGGGCTCTGCTCCAGTGTTCCTCGCTTCGGGCCTTGCCTTCCCCATCAAACAGAACAGGTCAGGTCCCCATTCCTATCCAGAGCGCGCCGGCTGGCCAAGCGACACGAAATATAATCTTTCCTCCGCCGTTCCTCCCGGTCGGTCCAAGACTCTCACGATGTCTTCCTCCAACTCGCCCCCGTCGTCCTCCAGCAGTTATCTTGAGCAGACGGTCTCTATGCTCGGTGCTGTTGGCGCGTACATGCGGCTACCAGCCATAGCCTCGACGGTATGGCCATTCCCGCCTCTTCGTCCTACGGACTGCCCATCTTCTCACACCGATACTTCAATTTTCCTGTCTGCTACCCCTCCTCTTGGGCGCTCACCCGAGATGGTGGCTCAACCGCCTTTCCCTTAGTGCCGCGAGCTAACACCCCTCTCTCTCTTACAGGGCATCGCGGCTGTCTTGACCACCCTCCTCTACTTTAAGCAAAAGTAGGTCGTCCCCGCGCGTCCATGTGACGCACCAACTCCTCCCGCCCCACACACAAGCTAACCATTGTTTGCGCTCCAGGGCTTTGATCTACCCTTCGCATATGCCCCCGAACTCCCGAACCGATGTTCCACGACCATCTCAGTACGGAATCAAGGATTTTGAAGAGCTGGTGATCCCCACGAACGATGGCGAAAAGCTGTCCGCTTTCTACATCCGTGGCCCCCGTGGTGGCAACAACTCCAATGTCACCCTCCTGATGTTCCATGGCAACGCCGGCAATATCGGTCATCGTCTGCCCATTGCTCGCATGCTCATCAACTTCATCGGCTGCAACGTGTTTATGCTCGAGTATCGCGGTTACGGCCTCTCGACCGGCGAGCCCGACGAGTCGGGTCTGTTTCTCGACGCCCAAACCGCGCTGGACTACCTGCGCTCCCGCGCCGAGACGAGCAAACACAAGCTGATTGTCTACGGCCAGAGCTTGGGCGGTGCTGTTAGTGTCAAGCTCGTCGCCAAGAACCAGAAGCATGGAGACATCGCCGGCCTGGTCTTGGAGAACACGTTCCTCTCCATGAGGAAGCTGATCCCGTCCGTCTTGCCCCCGGCCAAGTACCTGACCCTGCTGTGCCACCAAGTTTGGCCGAGTGAATCCGTAATTCCCAGCATCACCTCGGTGCCCATCCTGTTCCTCTCGGGGTTGCAGGACGAGATTGTTCCGTAAGTACACCACAACTTCCCTTCGCCCCCGCCCAAATGATGATCTGAAGTCACCACCCACAAAATATGAACCCCATCTGGGGTGCTTGATTTGAATTTGACAAAGAGTCTGATTTGGCTGCTTCCAATCGGTTGTTGTTTGTTTCCAACGTCACCACCCTCGGGCTAACACACATGTCTCAGACCTCGTCACATGCGCCAGCTTTACGAGCTCTCCAACGCACCCCAAAAAATTTGGAAACCCCTGCCCGCCGGGGACCACAACTCGAGCGTCCTCGAGGAGGGTTACTTCGAGGCGATATCAGACTTTCTGACCAACGTGACCGGCATCACCACCAAGGAAGAAAAGCGCGCCTAGCGGAGGCCCTGAGGGTGGAGAGGCAGTAATGAAGCGCACGACGCCCGGATCCTGGAGGAGATTTCACCCGGAGGAAGTCCTTTCGTTCGTTCGGGTCGGATATCCACTCTGGAACGGCATGGCCCTAGAGGTTCCGAGAAGAACTCAAGAAGCAAGACGAGGGCGGCGAGGAGGAGCGTAGACGTCCCCTACCAACCAACACAGCTTTCATGGTCCCTAGAATGATACCCCCCGGCTCCCCCGCGGCGGACCGGGATGCTACCGCACCTGTACTAGATGTAGCATATATACATAATTAATGAAGAAACGATTAAAGAAGTCATTGTCCTGGTTGCCCGCCGTGGCGTGAAGTCGGTTAGCTGTCTTATGTCCACGGCCCGGGTGCGGGGGATCCGGCGCGGCAGGGATGGCCAGGCCGCGTGGACGACCTCTATCAGCGACGCGGCCGGGATGTGGACGAGCCGTGTCCGTCGACCAAAACGTCCCGTCCGTTTTTCCTTCCGTCTGCTTTTGGAGACCGTTGAAATAGAATATGAATGGTTTGATAGTTCCTCTCCAGCTCTGAAGGGGAAGGGGGGTTTGCGTACTCGGGACAAGTCAGTGGTTGAAATGTTGCTTCCCCCTTTCAGGGACCATCCTTGTTTCTGGCGTCGAAACGACGATATCTCGAGCACCGTGGTAAATTTGCCAACGAGGCGTCTCCATGGTTCCCTTACGCATTCCTCCTCCACCAGGGAAGGGAACATGGGTTCTGGGGATCGTCATCGATGAGTGCCCCGTGATCTCGCTTCGCGACTGACGTGGCAATCCTGCGTGCGACTCGGGCAGCATTGCACAAGAGGTTAGGGGAGGAGATAAGGGACTCGTCACATGTTCTTGGATTTAGATGCTCGTGAGTGTGCGAGAGGCAGCATCGAGGCTCACATTACAAATTCAAGAGGCAAGAAGTTCGGAAATGTTTTCTGTGCCCGGAGGGCTTTTTAAAATTTTCATACTTGGACTGATTCAACTCCCATAAAACTGCTCCTTGTCCGCGGTCCCTCGAAAGGGATATTCATAATGCATCTCTCGTCCTCGCTTCGACACCTGTCTACCTGTAAAAACCGCCAAAGCTTATCTCATCGACCGCTGCTCGAGTGAGGCGGTAAGAGTCCAGGGCCCTTGCTCGCAGCTTCGTAACGACTCAACTTCCCTGGCCGGAACTCCTTTGCAGCCTGAGACCCTGCAGCACCGCCACCCGCCGCACCTAGTCGCTGTCGGCGGCGGCCTCCCAGTCGTCCGCGACGGGGTCGGCAATCTTCTTCTTCTTCGCGAGCTTGGAGAAGCTGACGAAGCCGCTGGCGGGGCGCGCGTCGGCCGGCTTCGCGGGGCCGAACGCCCTACGCGGGGCCGCGGCGCGGCCGACGACGGCGTTCCAGCCTCCGCCCCCGGAGCCCGCGCCCTCCCGCCGCAGGATGTTCAGGCTCGCGTCCGCGTGGACGAGCGTCGCCGACGCGGCGAGTCCCTCCTTCTCTATGGTGCGGGCGACCAGCGGCTTGAGGGACGCGAGGGACGCCTCGACCGCCGAGGGGCTCGTGCCCCAGGACGTCACGGGGACGGCGCGGAGGACGATCTCGTCGGAGGGCAGGAAGGACGTGGTGAAGGCGAGAGAGTTGTGGGATGCGAGGTGCGCGGAGAGGGCGGACTCGACCTCGTCTATGGTCAGCCCGAAGCGCGGGGCGGCGAGGAGGATGGCGTTGAAGGGCTCCGGGGCGGATGCGGTCGCTGCTGCAGCGGACGATGCTGCCGCCGCCGCGGCCGTGGCCTTGGCGGCGTCGGTGCGGATCTTGACGCACTGCGCGAGCGTCTTCTTCGGCGGCGCCACGAAGCGCGGCGTCTTGAAGATGGAGACGTGGCGGTGCGGCTCTGGGTCCTGGCTCTCCGAGTCGAAGTTGAAGTCCGCCGCGAGGTTGTGCAGGAAGGCGCGCTGAGAGGCGGGCATCGGCTTGAAGCGGAGGCGCTTCTCCGAGGGCTCGGTCGCGAAAACGCGGAACTCGCGCTCCTGAGTCTGCGCCCAGGTCATGCCCAGATCTCGGCAGAGCTTGAGAGTCGCGTCCGAGTAAGGTACTTGGTCGTCCGAGTGGTCCAGGTCGATGTTGAGTGCGGCCGCGAGGCGCTGGTTGCGCTGGAGGCGAAGGCACTCGTCGTCGCACTTGAGCGTGTCGCGCTCTGGAGACGGGTTGGCCCTTGTGGCGAGACAGCGGACCTCTTTCTTGCGGTGCTGGCAGTCACAGGTAATAAAGGTCTTGCTCTGGCACGGACGGTCCTCCTTGCATTCTGGAGGTTGTTAGACGCTGGACGGCTGTTTGGGGAAAACGGAGAACCTACGGAAAGGAGCGTGGCATGAGTCCTGGCAGGTATGGTCACAGGACTTGCGCGTCTTACCGCAAGGTTGCGCGCAGTGCGAGCCGGGGATGTCAGCATCTTCACACTCGCCGGGACGGTGGCATTCCTTTTTGCACGTATGCGTTCTGATGTTTTGTTAGCCGGAGTGCCTTCATCTCGCTGCCATGTCTTGATACTCACCCGCACTTGAGCTTCTTGCCACAGATAAGACCGCAACGGGCCTCCTCAAGCCAGCATGGCCTGTTCTTCATCCTCTGTTTGCCGCAGATGCAAGCCTTCTCAACTAGGAACGGGCACTTTGGGCAAGATGTGTCTTCCGGATGGCAGTTGTGTTTGACCGAAGGGTGGCCACACGGCGGAGCCTTGTTGCAGTCGAAGCGGCAGTCCGGGGGTCGGGTGCCACAGGGCTGCGGCGGCTGGAGAATCGTCCTCCCGCACGCGCAGCTGATCTCCTCGAAGACGGCCTCGAGACAGCTGGGGCATGGTCCGGAGTGGCAGATCTGCGAGCACTGGTGCGTCCCGCACTTCAACGTCCTCCCGCAGACGCGGACGCAAATGTGTTCCGCCTCGACCTCGTCCGCGGCCTGAGGCCGGTGCTTCCTTCTTGCAGCCTGCCTCTCGATAGCCCGCTTCTCCCCAGGGCAGCAATGCTCGCCGCACTTGTGACGGTTGCAGTTGAGCTGGGCTTGACAGACCCTCATGCACATGGGCGTCGAAACGTCGCCCTGGTGGCAGAGGGTGGAGCTGACAGTCCGGCTGCATCGGCATGCGACGTCCATCTTCTGGAAGCATGGGTTGCAGGGGCCGGTGTGGCAGGTGTCATTGCACTGGTGACCGCAGGACAGCGTCTTACCGCAGGTCTTCTTGCAGTGCGGGATCTTGTCCTGGCAGGACTGTCTCGGCTGCTCGAGGAGCTCCTCCAACGGTGTCTTGCCGCAGGGGCAGGTCAGGACAACGTCGGGGGAGAACGGGCAGTGTGCCGACATCTCGTCCTGGGGGTGGCAGGTCTTGTCGCAGTCGTGATGATCGCAATCGTATTTCCTCCCACACGTCGCACCGCAGTCAAAAGACCCGTCGAACCAGCTGCCTTCCGAGATGTCCTCCGAATCCGAGCCGGACACCTGGCCGTAGTTGAACGACATCTCCAAGTCTCCCCTTCGGTCACATGGAATCTCCTTGTGCTCTTTTCCGCAGTAACACCTCGCCTGCATGGGGATCTCGCAGCTACCGCAAAGTCCAGAGTGACACGGGCTGGCACAGAAGTGCTCGCCGCACGGGAGCAAATCCCCACAGATCTCCTTGCAGCTCCATCCCTCCCCGTAGTCAGTCTCGGTGCATCGCTTCGTGACTTCGTGCTTGCCGCAGAAGCATGACTGCGTCGGCCCCATCAACGTGCACGGCGGACAGGGGCCGGCGTGGCATTCGAGGGGGCACGGGTGCGGGCACGTCGACCGGGGCTTCGAGCAGGTCTGTCCGCACGAGTGGGGCGGCAGGCCGGGTACGTTCCTCGGGTTGATGTCTTTGCCACACCAGCAGTGGTACGTGGTGGGCTCCTCGGTCAGGTTGGAATTGCATCCGGGGCAGCGCCAGGAATGAGTATCGGCGTCCTTGTCCTTCTTGAGCTGGCTCGTGTACCACTTTTTGACGCACGACAGGTGCAACACCGTCCAGCAAAGAGTGCACGACCAGACGCGAGACGGACGCAGGACTTCGCTAGAGCATATGACGCACTCGTACTGGCCGTTGGTGACATCCTCGTGAATCCGCGTGGGCAAGTCCGGAGCGGTGGACTTTGGTGCCAAGGGATACTGAGGCTTCTTCTGCTTGGGAGCAGGGGCGCTGTTGCTGCGTTAGTGATGAGTGCCTTGGTAAGTGGCGAATATCAGCTCACCTCCTCCGAGGGACAGGTTGCCCGGGAACAAAGTCCGGTGCCTCTGCACTCAGACTGAGAGCAGCACCGTCGTCGGCATCAGCACCGGCGCCGGCGTTCGTCGTCAAATGACCACCAAACCTGCGCTGGGTTCCAGAAACCTGTCCAGAGACCTGTCCGCCCCGAGTCGGGGCGCCCCGTCGGCCGCCCCCTCGTGAGCCGCCGCGACCTCTGCCTCTCCTTCCGGAACCGCTCGATGCCTGCTCCGGTGCGCTGTTCTGAGGTGCCTGTGCCTGTGCCTGTGCAGGCGCTGGTGCTGGTGCCGGGTTCTCGGGAGCCGTCGCGGCCTGGGCCTGGTTCTGAGGCTGAAGGGCCGCATTCCTGCTGCCGCCTCGCCGGCCACCGTTGGCGTTGCCACGGTCTCCTCTCCCCCTCCCGGACCTGCCTCTCCTGCCCGACTGGCCTCCTCGATGAGACGAGCTCGCTTGAGCCTGCGTCTGCGGTTGCGGCTGGGGTGCTCCGCCTTCAGACATGACTAAACCCGTGGTTGTCGTCGGTGTCTGCTGATGAGTCGGAATGGTGATTGCGCTTTTTGAAATACAGCGTCTTCGTACGGGTGCCGCCAGAATGGAGTGGCTGCGACCAAGAAAGTGAAACGGTCTCGCGCTCTAATCGAATGTGAAGGAAAGACGGGAAAGTCGTGACCGAGATGAATTGACGTTTCTCTCTTCTCGGTTGTCAGTTCCAGGGCCGAGGGAGGCGACTTTTAAAGAGATCTTAGGTCAAAGACGGCGGGCGGCCTGCAAGTGAATAATGGACGTTTGTTTGGAGGCGGCGGCTGTTGACGGGTGGGGGGGTTCCGGACTTAAGCGGGGCCCGCTAGAAATAATTTGGGCAGGGACCGAAGAAAAAAAAAAAAACTGCAGGAAAACACAGTGAAAGGGCCAGTGGTGTGTGGTGTGGTGTGTGGCAAGTTGCCCGCTGTAAGGCTGACAAAACAAGCAGCCCGAGGGGAGACTCAAAACGCCCCTGCTAGGCACGCAGTCACTCACTATGAGTCACCATGGCTGCAGGGAGGCTCGGCTCCAATTTCGATTGCAACAATGGGTTCCGAGTCTTGACTCAACAGGCGCATATGGAGGAGAGTCACATCATCGCGCAGCACCCAAGCCGCACAGATGCTAAAATGCCCCGGGGCAGTCAGTACCCGGACGCCTGTGTCGGCTATGTTTTCCAATTGCATGGCGGGAAGGTTTTTGGCCTCAGTGGATGCTCATATCGTCGGCCCCTCGTCTGAAGCCGATTGGCGCCGCCGGGGAAGTGAAGCAACGGGAACCCAAAACCTTGCGCGCGGAATTCTCCAACATTGGCAATCAAGGTTTCTCCCGAAATTGAACTACGCACCCTTTCCCGCCCGCTGCCATCCCAACATCGCGAACCAGCGCAGAAGCGTCAACGGCGATGAATCCTCGCGATCACCGATTTCCCAGGGCAACAAGTTGGCAATTCGCGTGGTTTCTCACATGAACAAGCGCCGATGGTTTAGTGGTAAAATTCTCCGTTGCCATCCAGCAGCGTCGGGGAGCCGGGGGTTCGATTCCCCCTCGGCGCAATTCTTTTGCAATTCGAAGTAATTGTCGGGTCACTTTTGGCCTACTCGCTTTTGTTTTTGGTCCTTGTTGCCCTTTCTCCCCTTCTCGGGGTTCTAGAAGCTATTGGGACTCGGCCTAGCAGCTTACTAACCAGCGGGACTCGCCGGTACCAGGTCACGCATGCATGGCGAGATGCAAGTCGTACTGTACGGCAAGCCGACTCAGTGGGAGGGAGACTGAGACAACGTCGGTGGAAGAGGAGACATACAGTCGATGGTCGAGGGTAGTCCGGGATTCTAAGAGAAATTACAGTCCTCCCTTCTTTAAAAGATCCTGTGCGATGCGCATGCCGTCTGGTTGAGCCGAATCTCTAGCTTTCGTTGTTTCCTGTTGTTGACTTCAACCGCACTCACTCGCACCCAAAGTCCTACGGGAGAAACCACACAACAAACAGACACGGCCTGGTCCGGCGCATACCAGCCTATCTCGCTTGAAAATTCCAATTGGACAATGGGTATACCGGTTTCGCGGCGTGGAATATTCATCACACTCGAACCAACAGTTATAGGATAACCAGAGCCAAGGCCAACGGGTAGAAGATAGGGACAGAGAAGAGCTCGAGTCTTCCTTACGGTAAACAAGCATGCACATCCATATTGAAGCGCGACGTTCTTCGTATTCAATTACTCGTCCGGCCGGCCGCTGGACTCGACGTCAAGCCCATCGACTGTAACGCACTTTGGTGAAATGGCACTCTGACACGGAGACAGAAATCATGAGAATGGCATCGACCTAGGGAAACCTCGGCGACGGATGGGTTTCCAAGAAACACTGTGTTAAAGTTTCAACGTACGTTCGATCAGTGCTTACGAGTCCCTGCGGGTCGAATCAATCACGTTCGGCACACCCCTCGGTCACGACATGAGTCTCACGTCTGAAAAGTGCTGTAGCTATGCTCAACCGACGACCATCAACACCTGTCTCTCACCTGGGAGAATCGGCAAAGGCTCAACTGCGACCATCGGGAGCGTCAGGTACGTAGAATATAAGATCTCTATGCCACAAAGGTCTCCCTGCGTGACTTGGAAATACACTGCCAAGGCCCAGCCTAGGTAGTTCCCGTGAGTATTCTTCAACATCCACCAACTGTTCATCGAACCCGCAGCCTTAGATAACAGACAGAGCACAACAGCCATAGTATAAAAGACGAAACATAATCTGATTTTTATTCGGTCAACCGTCACAGATTGCATAGCTCCCGGCACCAAGTTAGAACACATGCCCACAGCAGCCTCGTCCAGCTCACGCGCCGCAACATCCCATCCACAGCCAAACCAACGGACATATCCACGTCTGACCTGCCTGTTTTTCATCTCCCGTCTCCTCTGTCGCCCATCACCATTCACGTATTCCAAATCGCAGATCGAAAAGAGTGAGAGAGGGCTGGAGGAGCGCACAGATCGGGCTCCTGGCCGAGGTGGCCACCCTGGAAAGCCAAGAGATCGGAGATGACTGGGTGTCTTATCGATGCCCCCTTCACACTTGAAAAGGGACTCCTTCACGGTCAGGCGTTTCGTCTCGCAGAGACGGTAGGTTTATATACTAGCGACGGCCTCGGCCAGGAGGGTCCGAAGGAGCTTCAGCTTTTGCGCGTACGAGCCTCAGCATATACTTGGCTTCATGCCTCTTCTTTAGACGGTGGTGAGTATTGATGGTGATTATTGGTCAACATCGATGGGTGGCAGTTGGGTCAAATTGAGTGATTGCTGGCAAATCTAACTATGGGCGACCGTACCTAAGAGAGTGAGAGAGAGATACTTTGGGATAAACTTAAACGGACAGTAATGAATAGCAGGGAATAAGGGGAGAATGATGGACAGCAGTGAATCAACGAGAACCACGTCTGGAGAGGATGTTCGAGGCTGCGATGTAAGTTTTACCAACAAATCTCACCAATGAATACGGAAGTACCATAGTGGGAAAGAGACACCGACGACGCAGGCGCCGCATGCGGTGGTCCCTCCGTCAGACTCGATATCAGAAGTGTCAAGCTATCGCTTTTAAATACTAGGATGAATATCGAGCCCTGTAGTAGATTCGAGTTTGCCGCCATCCAAACGGCAGGGCTCCAGGCGTCCTGCTTCCTCGACGTCGACGGATGGCTTCGATAAGTCATGTCGTAGAAACTATGCGACCCACAACTGCTCCTCTCACTACACGCAACCCCCCCAGGGCGACCAGCTCTCCCTCCCGAGGAACTTCGGCAAAGATGGAGGCATCGGCAGCCCTCGGTGATCATCCGTTTACGTCGCGTCTCGGAATGCTCACATATATGAACACGGTGTCTCGGCAAGCTCGCGGGTAATATCGCCTACGCAGGCTCCTCCAAGAGGAACCTCGGATACGGGGTCGGCCATCGAGTCAACGTCGTACGGTCAGCGCTGCGGTGACACTCGGAAACTTCGTCGTCGAACCAGGCTGGGATCCTCGCGCTCCAGTCGTTACACGGGACGATCATGCAAAGAAAAGGGCGGACGACACGCGCCCTTTAAACCCGGCGACGGCTATCTGCCCACCGTCTGCGCATCATCGTGGCGGGTGTCAAGGGCTGACCCGCGGCATCGACCGGTCTCAGTGCTCTCGTCCACCTGAAATCCTGCGTCGGCCAACACGATGCCACAAAGCTTGGTATCACCAAAACCTCACGGTTTGGGAGAAGCGGACTCTCGCCGTCATTCTTGGCTACGACTTGGCAAGGCCCGATGGCAGCGAAAAGTCCCGGTTCGAGGGGGACCAGCAAGGCTCCCGTCAGGCTCCCGCGGTTCGGCGGCCAGTGGATTGCGGCAAGTCCTCCCCCGAAATAATTTTCAGTGGAAATGAGTACTGCGGCCACCTGAACGCCACGATTCCCTGTCGGCATTTTGTGCTATGGGCACCCAAAGAGGGCGTCTCGGAAGCTTGCGCGGAAGAGGCGGCCAGCATCAAGCTATATGCCGTTAGCCAGGTGGACGAACGCAGCGAGCAGCGCGCGGCCAATATTCGCATTTCCACGTACGTCGTCCAGTCTGTGCCTCCACGATAGAAAGAAATACGTGGGCTTGGCAAGCATCAAGCCCAACTGTCAAGCTGCGTGGTTGACTTACGAAGAACCCTCCTGCTGTCAACCACATGGTTGAGGAGCTGGCCTACCTATAAATTGGGAGTGGGGAATCTCGGCCAAGAACCACGGAAACCCAGGGGAAATGCAACAGGGGAAACTGCCAATGGGACAGGATTTGGCGTGAGAGGGCGGATATACCCACTAGATCAGGGGCATTGAAGAGATGGAGACATATGGGCCGCTGCTTTCGACTCGTTTCTATCAGTGAAGGTACTTAGGCCTGGAGTCATCAGACCGGACGGCCCGAAGACCACCATCAACGGGATTGCGGGATCCCGTGCCAGCACAGGGAAAGATTCGATGGCAGCGTTTCTGGCCGTCTCAAATATCAGCGCTAGTCAGGCTCTGGACTGAAGCTGAGAATAGGATAAGCAAGCCATGAGCGATGTTCGCCCAATGCCGTCGCATGCGAGCTCACTGGAAGTGCCGCCACAAGAGAAGGCAGCAGCTACATACGGCCCAGCAACCAGTGGCGTCCTGTAAATCTAGGCAAGAGTGTTTTAATAGACGAATGGGACTATATCGGGGCTCAATTTGAACCTTCGAGTGGCGTCGACCGCTGGGGCGCCGCCAAGTGCGTTCCCAAACCACCGGGACGTGGCGACAAGGCGCTTGGATGAGAGGACGAATATCCCAGGAAACTCTGGCGCACATTAGTAGATAGGCGCAACACTGGCTTCGATTGCCAAGGACAGGGGAATACCAGAGGTGCCTAGACAGGATATATTCGACCATTGGATTGGCATGTAACCTCATGGGAGTGGGCGTCAAAGCCGTCATTGAATGGATTCGAAAGCCGCAGCGTGCCTGGGCCTTGGTAAGATTGATCGTTATAGGCTCGGGTTTCCTGCGTCGTCAAGCTAAGCCTTTGCTGTTTGCGAGGGCATCTCCCAAGGCCAGACCAATCGCCTGCCGCCGCGTCACATGAAGCACACTTGGAATACGAGATGCGGAGGGCAAATTGGCATGTAATGCGGTGCCAAGCGACTGTTGCAAAACCACCCCGATGCACATCTGTCAGCGCCCTTGCTCGACATTGGTTGGCTTGGCCGCCAATCCGACTGCAATCCCACGAGCCCTCACAGGACGAAGCAAATTGACGCAGAAAACATGCCGGGCCATGGCGGGGGCAGAAAACGCGCTGATATTCTAGAGAAGAGAAAAAGTTATCGCGTTCCAGGAGGTGGCTTGCAGCTTGTCGGGGTATCGTGGCTGGCCATGTCCGTTCGCCATAGGTAGGCTGCCAATTTGGCTGCGCTATTGAAGCGGCCGAATTACTAGTCGGCTCAAATAGAGTTAATGCCTTTTAAATTGGACCTAGGATAGCCTGGCCGTTTGACTATCCAAAGGCCGATGAGGGTCGGGAAAGTCGAGGACGAGGAAGTTTCGCTGGTTGCCATCGCGATCCTTCCCTTTTCTTGTGGAGTTTTGGGGTCTGGGACATAACGGTTGATGTCTCTCGGGAAAGTCTGAGTCGAGCGGATACAGACGATCGGCGGTTTCCGCTCCCAGCAGAGCTGTGTCTTGATCGATATGGCCTACCAACCTACTTAGTCCTGGCAGGAACAGGAGCGTCAAACATTCCCTCGGCGGTTTGAGACGAAAATAGGACGAGAGATAAGGTTGTCTCAATGTCCACACCGAATCCCAACGACGTGGTCAACAATCTCCAAAAGTTTCCGCCTCTCCGAGGTTCTTGTGTGACGGCCGGCGGGATATGGTCGAAACAGGTAAACCGTAGGGTGGCGGACATTGTACCATGATGGCCCCGGCCAAATGCACGCTCAGATAAGGGACCCTTGATGCCTGTCACGATCTCTGCGGGGGCATGGTATGAAGTTGGCAGGGTTTCCTAGTGGAGAGTCAGCCGAGGAACCGATCCTCAGCCGTAGCTGAAGCCAGGGATTCCTACCTAGATGCCGATGAACACGTCGGGGCGCCAGACATTGGGCGCTTCGATTGAAGAAAACCTCACCGCTGTTGATCCCTCGTGATGGGCGAGGAAAAAGCAAATCTCGTGCGACGGTGTGTAACGAACTTGTGGCGACGATGTCCAATCCCTAAGGCTGACTAGGGCAGCGGGTTGATCACGACCCTTGCAAGCGTTTCTTCTGCCGGTAGGCTGAGCGTCGCCTGTGGCATAATTTTAGTCAAGATAATGCCTTCGTCGAAGTGGCTGATCCTCTGATCGGGTAGTGTATGGTTATCTCCCGGGTTTCCGGTCTCTTGTGTCGGCAACGTGGACCTGCGGATCAGCTCTGGACGGAGGTCGAGACCGGCGTGTGCTAAAGATGACGGGTAAGGATGCGCTATGCGTTTGCGCATCAGGTTGAAATCCACAGACGCCTCGCTTGTCGTGAAGTTGGTAAGCGACCGGCCGATGATGGCGCAGAAATTGAAGTGTGTCGCTCTTTCCCGCGGCCTCTGGTGAGGTCGAGGTCTGTCGAGCGCGTGCCTTCCTCGGAATAGACCCCCCCCCCCCCCCCCCCCCTTTGCCCCCCTCGTCGCTTGCCCCTGCCCGTTCTCGTTTCCCACGCTGCAGGGCCCGCCCTCTCTCGCTGACATATTAGGACTAGCGGCATAATATACATACCTCCCTGGCTCTGATCATAGACCCACATAGACACACGGATCATCAGAAACCTCGTGCGCCGGGTCGCTTGCCGCCCGCAGGGATTTCTCGTCAAAGGAAAAGTCAACGCATTCTGACTCGTCCCATCTCCTCAGCACCTCGTATCGTCCGATGACAGCAACGGGACAGCAACTGACAAAGAACTTCGGCCACGCTTAACATCCAGGCGCTAGGCTGTGGTTCAACGGGTATCGCTCCCAGTCCGTCCTGTTTTCCCGCTGTGCCCCGCCGCGCTCCCACACTGTTAACTGAAAACCAGCCTCACGAAGCTGGGAGCCACGCGAACGCATCGAGAAGCATCCCACCGACGTTGGCATGTCTTGGCAAGCCTGGATACCCGGGAAACTGGCTCGGGGGCGGCGACTGTATTCTTTGTTCCCGCAACCTGGCTGATATTGAGTTGTTTTCCAACATGACGAAAGCCCACCAACGCCATCGTTGAACACGCGAGGCGCCCATCATGGTGGAAGCGTCCTTTCGAGCAGCAACCGATGAATGCCATTGTTGCCCACGTCCTCTAGATGGATGCTACCACAGCCGCAGAATCTCAATATTCAGCGACGCACGCCACAAGTCAAGTAGCTCATGCGAGAGACTGCCGGACAAGATTCCGCTGGCCAGGTCACGTTACAGATCTCCTTTGGACAAGGCCCAACTGCCAACAATTAAGCTCTTCTTCGGACTCAAGCCAGTCCGGATCGTTCCAGATAGCCGCGTCGAGGCCCCGTGTCCCCCAAACTCTCGACAAAGAAGAGTAAACGCCGTGGCCGAACTGTCTGGACAGCTCGCGCGGTAACCTTGCCAACGAACCAGGAGAGCTTGCCGCCTGACATGGCAGCCGCGCCGGTCGAGCCTTAAAGCAACTTCTGCAGCAAGGCATGCTCCAACGCCGTTGGAAAGCCATAGACGCCTCGGGATCGTGATACCAACTTCTTTTCAACTGAACGGTGGTTAAGAACATTGCGGGGTTTTATCAGCCTCAGCGACCAGCTACTTTGATAAGGTGCAGCGTGACAAGATGGAGTCAACGGTCTGGACCGGAGGCTGTTTCACTTGCTTACAGCAGCTGCAGCGTGGTAACTCGGGAAACTTTGCTGTGCAAAGTCTGGCAGAGCTGAACAACCATCTCAACGATATCATTTGGATCAAGGGGAGAACCCATTGGAGCGCTCAGGCATTATTGTTTTTGGCTCAATGGCCCCAAGGATTGGCTACACCTGTCGAGATTATTGGCCGAGACCCCGGAGGTGCATCCGTTCGTATAGGATGACGAATGCAGAAGGCGTCAAGACAAGAAATTGGGGAGGAATGGCGGCCGATCTATCCAGAGACTGGGGATGACGGCTGTTGAGCCTCGAACTATTCCATGTCTCTTCTGGGCACCTGCTGTGGCGCAGGCGCTGTTGGCTGTTGGTGTAAGTTCAGCACTCGGCTGTTGCCAGCAACTTCACACTGATGTAAATTGCCCAAGAATTACGCTCGATATTCTATTGCTAGGTATAGTCCACTTGGCGAAAGAGAGTGGCCCAGAACTGTCATGGCCCATGGCCAGAACCGAGAAACGATGTCGCCGTAGTCTAAACCCCTCCATCCATAGAAGGTAGGAACCAGGTACCCAGGTAGGTAGCCCCTGCCTTTTGCCCCTGGCCAAAAAAAAGGATCTAGCCCAAAGGAGAAATAGGTACGTACCATATGTATACCCCTGCTTCTTTGGCCCCACTCATGCAGCTCTAAACGACACTGGACGATGTGACACTGACCCTGATCCCCACGAAGCACTGGCGTTGGCATTGGATCTTGCAGAAAACAACCTATACAGGCACCACCACGACGCACGCACACCATCACCGCCCACTGCCGCTGCCGCTCCCCCTCCATCTCGTGCCAATCTCCACATGCACGAGCTTGTCATTTCGACCATGAGCTGGACTCCAAGCCAGGCGGTTCGGTTCGTCTCCTCCTCTCGCGGCTCGCGCAGGAAAACGCCTCCTAGTTCGACGCCTCAACCCCCCCCTGTCGGCTGTCGGGCCCCTGTCTCTGTCTCTCACGCTCTCTCTCACAGTCACACCCATCAACACCCCCCTCTGCGCTTGGGCTGTATTGCTGTATTAGGTCGAGCCAGCACAATATCGACTGCCGCGGTCACGGCGACGGCGAGAACGGCACCACTAGAACGCTCCTCGGCGGGTGATGGGGCCTTGGGTAGGGCTCAGGCACACAAAGACGAAGGCGCTATTTCGGTTTAGCTCCATAAACTTTTCATTGTCCTTCGCCTCTTGGGTGTGGTCTTCAGCCCATCCACCTTGCTCCCAGCGGCCCTCGTGTCTCCCTCGTCGCCTTCGGCTCCGTTCCATTATGCCATCATCCCACCAACAAGGCAGCCAGGATGGTCGCCTCCGGAGTGCAACTCGCAACCGCCTACACTACTTGGACCCGTCGGCTAGGTAGCCTTGCTGGCTTCCGTACACGCCCATGCGAGAGAGAGAGTGGCATTCCTCTAGCCCTGTTCGGTCGCTCACCCGATGCGAGTACCTCCTCTCTCACTTTCCCCTTACCTAGTCTAGACACCATGGGGGGAGATCACCTCTCCCAAGTGCGAGCAGACGGCCGGAGACTAGTCAAGTCTATCCGCGGCCAAGCTGCTTCGTGTTGGCTGTGCCCACCCCGTCACTTCAGGATTGTCTACGCTTTGATTCTAAACAATATATACCCTCCGAATTCCCGGACCATCATGAGTTGCTTTTCTCTTCACCTCATTCCAACTTTCTCTACACTCCTTCACTTTCATCTTGTGCTGGTTATTGCCTCTTGGCACGCATTTTCGTCACCATGAGGACCTCACAGTTGATTTTTGCGTTTCTTTCAACTTTCACACTCGCGGATGCCGCCGCCTACCACAAGCCAGGCCTCTACAAGCGAGATTTGACGCCTCCGGCAAACACTACGAATGGATACCAGTATTTGGGATGCTTCGTGTATGGAATCCTGCTTGGTTTGGGAGTGGACTACGAGAGACACTGACAGGAGGATAGTGACGTTGGCCGAACCCTCACCGGAGCTGGCAGCTTTTCCCAACAGATGACCAACCAGGTCTGCACGCAGTACTGCTTCAACAAGGGCTTCTCCTACGCAGGATCCGAATACTACGGCGAATGCTACTGCGGTAATGCCCTGGCAAAGGGCGGCATCGTTGCCAACGACGATGACTGCAGCACACCTTGCAACGGCAATGCGACTCAGCCCTGCGGTGGCCCGAACCGTCTGACCCTCTACAAGACCTCCCTCATCGTCGGCCCCTCAGAGAACCCCGGACCGGGCGAGTGGTCCTCGATCGGATGTTACTCGTGAGTCACTGTTCCGATGTACCTGTCAAGCTCAGCCCGGACGCTAACACGACAAACAGTGAGGGAACCACTGGACGTATGCTCGAGTATGGCATTCACGGAATTGACGGCATGACTGTCGGCAAATGCACATCTGCTTGCCAAGGTCTCAACTACATCCTTGCCGGTGTCGAGTACTCCGGAGAGTGCTGTGAGTCTCGTGTCATGGCGATGGAAGAGCGACTTGTTTCTAACTCAGCTGGCAGACTGCGGTAACAAGCCTCTAAACGGCGGTGCGCCTGCTGTCGATGGTTGCAACATGCTCTGCAGTGGCAACTCTTCCGAGTTCTGTGGTGGTCCGAACCGATTGAATGTCTACGACTTCCAGCATCAGTACCAGCCTGTTCCCACGTATTCCACGTCGACGCCTCCGCCCACCAGTGCTCTGGCAACCAGCAGCTCAAGGTCGGTAACTAGCTCAACTTCCTCTCCTGCACCATCTCCATCATCTTCGGGCAGAAGCTCTTCCCCCTCTTCAACTACCCCCAGATCCTCAACCCCCGCATCATTATCCATGTGTTCGTCGTGTTCCACAAGGTTAACATCTAGTCGCAGCCCCGACGCCAGTTCCTCCATCAGCGTTCACACCACGTCGGCCGCCCAGTCTAGCAGCCACGATGCTTCGAGCGGCTCTTCCAGCGTCAGCGCCTCCGATCACAGTAGTACCGCCGACCACAGCAGCACCGTTGACCACAGCAGCACCGCCGATCACAGCAGCACCGCAGGTCCCAGCAGCGCTACCGACGCCAGCCACGTTTCCTCTATCAGCTCATCAACCAGCGGAGTTGCTGTTGACCTCGGCGCCAGCAGTAGCTCTGCCGTTGCATCAAGCAGCTCCGCCGACAGCTCCAGCGTCAGCAGCGTCTCGGTTGCCAGCTCGAGCATCATCGCCAGCAGCACGTCCTCCTCCGCAACTCCAACACCCACCGGCCCCGGACAACCGGCGACTGTCGGCGCGTGGAAGTACTATGGCTGCCAGACGGAAGCACAGGGCGCTCGCGCTCTGGGACGGGCCACCTTTGGAGCCGACGACATGACCATCGAGAAGTGCCTCGACTTTTGCAAGGCCTACACCTTCGCTGGTATCGAGTGGTCTCGTGAGTGCTGGTGTGGCAACTCTTTTGCCGCCGGCTCCGTTCCTGCTCCCTCCAGCGATTGCAAAATGACTTGCAGCGGCAACCCGTTCCAGTACTGCGGAGAGGGCAACCGTCTGTCCGTCTACACCGTTGGCGATGCCACGCAGCAATCCTCGTCCTCATCCGCCGGTGCCAGTGGATCTGCCACTCCTGCGTCATCTTCCCCAGCTCCAGTTGCGACCGGCCTTCCTGACGGATGGTCGAACCAGGGCTGCTGGGTTGACAACCAGAACGGTCGCATCCTCCCCAACCAGGCTCCGGATGACCAGCAGATGACCCTTACCTCCTGCGCCCAGTACTGCTTCAGCAAGGGATTCACGGTTGCCGGTGCCGAGTACCACACCCAGTGCTTCTGCGGCAACGCCATCTACGCCGGCGGGAAGCCTGCCACCGATGCCAGCTCTTGCAGCACTCCTTGCGGCGGCAAGCCCAGCGAAATGTGCGGCGGTCCCGATCGCATGACCATCATGTCCAAGGGCACTCCCCAGACTTACGCACCCCCTGTCCCGCAGAGGAGCGGCCTTAACGGCTCCTGGACCTACGAAGGCTGCCTCGAGGACAACGTCGGCAACAGGCGAACCTTTGGCCAGCAGACCATCTACGCAGGCACCTTGACCGCGGGCTTGTGCGTGGACGCTTGCGCCAAGTTTGGCTACATGGCTGCCGGTCTCGAGTACGGGGAGGAGTGCTACTGCGGCGATCCTGCCAACATTGTCACCACCGGCGCCAAGTTTGTCGACGAGTCTCGTTGCAGTATCACGTGTGCTGGCAACGCAACCGGAATTTGCGGTGGTCTCGCAGTGATGACCACGTACTTCTGGACCGGCACCCCTCTCTACCAGTGGGAGTATGCGACGGGCAATGCAGCTGGCAAATATGACTTCTTCATCGGCGGCAAGTGCATTCCCCTCATGACCATGGAGACCATCACTGGCAAGGTTACCTTCCTCGAGAAATGGGGAACTGGCCCGCCAAACTCCACTGGTGCCTACGAGCTCGACGTCACCCTCGCCCCCGATCTGAACCGCGCCTGGAGAGAGATGCACGTCAAGACGGACGTCTTCTGCTCCGCCGGTCTGACCCTTCCCGACAAGGCCGGTCGCCAGATGAACATTGGTGGCTGGTCCGGCGACTCTACCTACGGCGTCCGTCTCTACATCCCCAGCGGCTCGGCCGGTGTCAACGGCACCACCGACTGGCAGGAGGACGCGCAGAACCTCCGCCTGCAAGACGGCCGTTGGTATCCGTCCGCCCTGGTCATGGCCAACGGCTCCATCTTCGTCATTGGAGGCGAAGAGGGTTCCAACGGAAAGGCCATCCCGACCATCGAAGTCCTGCCGTTTACCGGCCAGACGCCTCTGTACCAAGACTGGCTCCAGCGGACCGACCCCAACAACTTGTACCCGTTCGTTGCCGTCCTGCCTAGCGAGGACATCTTCGTGGCGTACTGGAACGAGGCCAGAATCTTGGACAAGACCACTTTCGCGACCAAGCTCATCCTTCCCAACATTCCCGGCTCCGTCACCAACCCCAAGGGAGGTCGAACCTATCCCCTCGAGGGCACGGGCGTTCTTCTGCCCCAGAAGGCCCCTTACAACGATCCCCTCGGCATTCTCATCTGTGGTGGTTCCGGCGAGGGTGCCGGCATTGCTCTGGACAACTGCGTTACGATCCACCCCGAGGACACCAAGCCCTCGTGGACGATTGAGCGCATGCCCACCCGCCGTGTCATGTCCTGCATTGCTCCCCTTCCTGATGGAACCTACCTCATCAACAACGGTGCTCAGCAGGGCGTGGCCGGTTTCGGTCTCGCGACGATGCCCAACCACAACGCCCTTCTGTACGACCCCGAGAAGCCTCTGGGGGCTCGCATCACGGTCATGGCCAACACGACCATCTCTCGCCTCTACCACTCCGAGTCCATCCTGCTTCTCGACGGTCGCGTTCTCGTCACTGGCTCCGACCCCGAGGACGGCGTCAACCCCCAGGAGTACCGCGTGGAGACGTTCAGCCCCCCTTACCTGTTCAGCCCCGATCGCCCTTCCTTCACCATCACCGACAAGGACTGGGCTTATGGCGGCACCTACACCTTCCAGCTTGGCAGCCAGGCCAAGGGCACAATCAAGGCGTCCCTCCTAGGGGCCGTCTCGTCGACGCACGGAAACTCTATGGGAGCCCGTACCATCTTCCCCGAGGTCAGCTGCAACCAGGTGTCGTGTACTGTCACTGCCCCGCCGCGTGCCGGTATCGCTCCTCCGGGGTGGTACCAGTTCTTCGTCCTGGACAACGGCATTCCCGCCGTTGGCGTTTACGTCCGCATCGGCGGCGATCCCGCCGGCCTGGGCGACTGGCCCAAGGTCAAGGGCTTCACGACGCCTGGTGTCTAAGCACGCGTGGCAGTGTGGTGTGGGGTTGATTTTTCTCTTCTCTTCTCGGACTGGGGATTAGTTTAAGATACCTCTTTTTTTGATTTACGAGCGACATTTTCTTCTTCTCAGACTATAGACTTTGGGGGTTACTACTTTGGACAGACAACTTGAATTGTAAATGTTTATTCTTTGTCGCTGCTACTCCCTAGCACAGGGGTAAGGCGGGATCGGACACACTCGTTTGGGACGACGGGCTTGGAAGGCTTGGAAGCGGCGGTTTACCTATGCTGATGTAAATCAACGATATGGTACGATCTGTGCCGCGATAGCCAATTAACACTTTCTTTTTCATAGTAGAATTTGTAATGCCTAAACCTCTCCGTCTCTGCTGCGATATTGAATGCGAGCTCTTTTCCGCGCTCTCATCCCGGAGGATGGTGCAAGAAGCGGCCCAGGCCTTAACGGGCGGCGTGCACTTTCTGTTCCTCCGAAATAGGAATTTTTCAATTTCAAAGGAGGAGGAAGCTCGGTCTCCTCAGTCTATCTGTCTCAATCGGGGTGGTGATCTCGAAGCTCTCTCACCTCGGCGGGGGAAGAATGACAGGCGGTGAAGGGCGAGACTCTCGAGACCTCGCAGGTGGGCAGTGAAGCTTGTGTCCAATCGAGTGGTGCTTTCTCTCGAGACCGAGGATGCGGGACTGAGGCTGAGCGCAGTCTTAGGCAGCCGGCGGTACTGCGAGGCCAGGACAGGGGAGGCAAAAGTTCCGAATCATAAGCTTAACAGCCGAGGCACCTTGGCGACTGATTTCCTCTTCCGAGAAAAAAAAAGAGAAACGAGCTTCTACCGAGATATAAAGGGGTATCTCTTTCTTCTCCGGGGGGAGGGCATGGGATGGAAATATTGATTTCGACTTTTAGCAATCACCACCTCTGTAGAAAAGTGAGGGACGAGGTAGGTACACTACGAGACCCAACCAGGTAATACCCCGGCGCACCGTACCCAGCGTGTCGGGTGCCTAAACCGCCCCAGAGCCCCCCCGTAGCAGGTACCGAAGTGACACTGGCGGTGGGCCAGTGAGAGCGATTCGCGGGTGCTGTTCCCGGCAGGTCGGTCTCCACTTTTCCGTAGCGGTGGTAGGTGCAAACAAGACACTGGACCCCCGCGCCCCCGGTCGGTCGGTGTACTGCCACTTCCTTCCTGCCTTACATCCCCGCTGGGAATCTCTCTCTCGCGGGTACTGTTTCTAACAATAGACACCCCAAAAATCCCACGGGATTGACAGCAAACCTACACGGCCACGATGACTTTTTTTCTCTTCCCCAGCGGCCCGGTTACCTAACCTTGGATGCGAGGATGAGCATCGCCAGCATTTTCGAAATGGGGGGAAGTCGGGAGAGAGAGGTATAAGGATGACGGACACCCGAGATGCCTGCATCTGCTGTGTTACTACCCGCCTCGATAACCCCCTCACCTCAAAACACCCGATGCTCCATTCGATGAAATCTAGACATTGGTCTTGATATCGCCATCCATCTATAACGCCCATCACATCAGACACGAGACAAAAAGATGGCCTCGCCCTGCACGTTCGCGACGTGCGACCTCGCCGACAGCCCCTGGGGCCACCGGCCCAGCCAGACCGCCGCTGCCGTCTTCATGACGGTGTCCGCGGCGAGCCTCGTCGCCAACGCCGCCATCGCCGCCCGGTATCCACAGAAACACACGCCCTTCGCGATCCTCGTGACCCTGGCATGCGTGCTCGAGATCGTCGGCTGGGCGGACCGCGCCGTCGGGTGGAGGGATCCGTGGGCCGTGTACCCCTTCACGCAGAGCAAGGCGCTCCTCACCATCGCGCCCGTATTCATCACATCAAGGTATGCTGCTCCCTTCTTTCCTGTCTTCATTAAAGAACGACGAACTGACGTCTCGTTGACAGCATCCACGTCTGCCTGGGCCCCATGGTCACCGTCCTCGGCGCCGAGCACTCCGTCCTGAGACCCCACCTCTACGCCGCCGTCCTCCTCCCGCTGGACGCCCTGGCCCTGCTCCTCCAGCTCGCCGGCCTGGCCCTCGGCCTCCGCGACGCGCCCTCCGTCGTCACGAGATCCGGCGGGGCCTACGTCCCGGACGACGCCGGCGCGAGGCTCGTGACCGCCGGCCTCGCGCTGCAGCTCGCCGCGCTCTGCGCCGCAGGCGCCCTGCTCGCCTCCGTGCTCGTCCGCGCCGCCGCCGCGTACCGCCGGTACGGGTACACCACCTTCCACCGCGACGTCGGCTACGTCCCGCTGCCCGCGCGGTTCCGCGTCTTCGCGGGCGCCGTGCCGAGCGCCATGGCCGTCATGCTCGGCCGGCTCGTGTACCGCGTGGCCGAGTACGCCGGCGGGTTCCGCGGCGCGCTGGCGCTGGGAAGGGACGCCGGCGGCGAGGGGCTGTTCGTCGGGCTGGACGGGTTCCTGGTCGCGTACGCGCTCGCCGCGCTCGTCGCTGCGCATCCTGCGCTGTTCCTGCGGGACGGGAGGGAGACGGCTGGCTCGAGGGAGGCGGAGCCGTTTGTTCCCTCTGCTGGTGGTAGCGGAGGAGGTGCGGCTGACGGGTTGTTGATGGGGGAGCACAGGGCGCACCTGGAGGAGCTGAGCAAGGTGTACCAGGCGCACCACGAGGAGGAGGCGAGGCTTTCGCGGTTCGAGCGTGTTTGATTTGCGAGGTTTGCATTTTTTGGAGATTGGATATGATACCCGCCCTCTGATGCAGGGATTTGTTTTGGTTTCTTGGATTATTAAGTATAATGCCATTTTATTTACATTTCATTCTGCTTTATGATGAAGATTCCCCTTCTTGTTGGTCTTGTCGTGACATGGCTAACCTAACGGGTAAGATTGCGTGCGAGTGGGTTTGAGAGACAGAATGCTGCAGGTTTCACAGTCGAGCCCTCCCTGCAGTGCTTACGCAAGTGCTATCTTCAATACGATACAGCTTCTTGTAGGTTACACAAGAATGGCAGAGCGACTGGCTGTGCACAGGCAACGGGCTTCAGGGCCATTGTCTTTCTCTTTTCTTCCCTGCTTTGCTTTGACACCCTGTTTCTTCCAAGGTCAAGGCTTCAACCACAGACCGATGAAGCTCCTCAATTGTACCACCCTCGAGATCGAGGAGTTTTTCGGCACTTCAATACCAAAATCCTACGCCATCCTCTCCCATCGATGGGAAGCCGATGAAGTCACCTACCAAGATCTTATCAACAGCCCCGAGACACTGGCCAAGAAGCACGGATGGGCCAAGGTCCGCGAGACCTGCCGCGTCGCGCTGGAACGCGGCCACGACTACGCCTGGGTTGATACATGCTGCATCGACAAGACTTCAAGCGCAGAGCTGTCCGAGGCTATAAACTCCATGTTCAAGTGGTATGCTGACGCTGCGGTTTGCTTCGCGTTTCTCTCGGACGTGGGCACTGGTCAGCCCTTTGCGGAATCGCTGTGGTTTACGCGCGGGTGGACGTTACAGGAGCTCGTGGCGCCGAGAGAGATTCTGTTCTTCGATCGTGACTGGGACTTGGTTGGCTCTCGCGCTCAGCTCTGTGATGTTATTCACGGGCGCACCGGCGTCAGTAATAGAGTCCTGCTTTACGACTCCGCTGCGGGGCCCGGTCCAAGAGGCGTCGCGGGACTTCTTTCGAGCATGCCGGTGGCGGTTCGTATGTCGTGGGCGGCAGGACGAATGACGACTCGCGAGGAAGATCGTGCTTACAGTCTTCTTGGCATTTTTGGCGTCAACATGCCGATGCTATACGGCGAGGGAAACGGCGCGTTTGTTCGTCTTCAGGAGGAGATTATGAAGCACACAACCGACCTTACCCTATTCGCGTGGACGGAAGTTTCCAGAGGGTTGATAGATGCCGAGTTGAAGACGTATCGCGGTATTCTGGCTAACTCACCCGACGAGTTCCGGGGCTCGGGAAGCTTGAAATTGAGTCGAGGCGTCAAGTATAATCCTGAGGTACGCCCATCCCCAACCGGCGTCAGTCGTGGAAACTAACACATCCTGGCATCAGTACACCATGACCAACAAAGGCCTACGAATGGCCATCGGAACAACGGTAGCAGACTACAGCCTCCAAATTCTCGGCCTCGGGTGCTACGATTCGGCGGACGGCTCCAAGCAACAGGTCGGAATCTACCTGAAAGCGGGGGGAGAGGGAGACGTGTTTCTACGAGCGAAGCCGCAAGCCCTCGTGAAGGTCCCAACATGGCAATCGATATCGCCGCGCACAATCTACGTCGAGAGACATATCGAGACCGAGGTCGCCGCCGAGGTCGCCACCCAGATGATGTTGGTCTGGCGCCGGACGATCCGGTTCCACATTCTCTCCCGATCCATACAGGTGACATCCGCGGTTCCGGCACCGATGTGGAGCCCGAAGAGGTTGATGTTTACTTCGGGCGGTGACGGTAGTAGCTTCACCGGGTATGTTCATCTTGAAAGTACGTCTGGGGTGCATTGGGTCGTCGCTTGCGGATTCGATCCGGAGGTACACATGTGGTTCTGCCCGGGATGTCGCGGGAAGAACGAAATTTACGACGTTGCTATGGGTGGCGATATGAAGCGTATACGGGAGCTTGGGATCCAGCATGGTCGCATTCGGGTCACCTCGGAAACCTCGGCGAGTGTGAAGACGGGTCACCTCGAGGTCGTTGGCACTCTAGGCCAACAGGGCTTCGATATATCTGTCACGGAGTCAAAGAAAGACTGCACCATCCTGTGATGATGATCGTGAGGTTAAGCAAGTTCTTCGTAATCTTGGTCTCAATAGAGAAGGAAAATACAGAACTCGAACCGTTCGACTTTCGTTTGTCAGCCATATTTCGGCGTAACAGCCTGAAGGCAAGAGCTACATCGGCGGCGTGATTCCAACGCGCCTGCGCTTCACCAACGCTTCCTAGACAGGTACTTCCTGCGTTTTGAAGTCAAGCACCTCCCTCAGAACCATTGGGCAGGAAAGATTTCTGTAAGATAGGTAGGTAGGTAATTGCCAACGTTGAGTCCCCTTACAGCTGTGGTCATGATCACTGAAGTCATCGTGAGATCAATGACCGTATTTCTTGCAATACCTAGTAACTTCGATTAGGTGAGTGCCAAGGTGCCAACACTTACGTCGGGCGGCGGCACGGCAGTGGCGATTATTTCACTGCATTTTAACCCCCTGAGAGAGGTTGGAGCACTGAGGAACCGCCTTGGTATGTGTGTACTACGCACGAAATAAACGCCGAGGAGAGGGGGGACGTTGTTTTTAAGATGGGCACGTAGTTTTCAGCCTATAACAGAGAATTCACTGCGTTCTTAACCCACCCCAAGGAGATGGGGTATGCTATCGTACTCACACCTCACTCTGGCACGGAGCTTTTGTAACGTCACTCATTTTCAAGTCGGTTCCAGGGGCACAATTCAAAGCAAAGTACCTAGGCTTAAACTACCATCTATCATATCAACCTCCACCACCTCATCCACGGCTCAAGACAAACTACAGCGCCAGATTGGCCATGCCCCCCAAAGTCATCGCGAGAGTAATGGTCGACCCTGCAATACTACCAAGTAACCTCAGTCAGGTACCCAAGTACCTAGGTACATACCTACACTACCGTCGGGCGGTGGCGCAGCTTGCAGAGTTGGGAGGCGAAACTTACTTTCACTGCATTCTTAACCCCCCTCGAGAGGTTGAAATGCCAAGAAGCTGTCTACAGTAGATATCTTATCTAGGTACGCACGAAATTCACCGCAGAGGGGAGGATCCCGGAATCAAAAGTGATGCAAATGATGCAGAGAGACCTGCCAAGACGGGCCGGGCCTCTGGAGCTTCATTGAATGTTTAACGCACCCGGAGAGATGGGATATCGATGTCGTTGTACTAAACCTTGACCATGATACAAAATGATTCATCACGTCAAGCCTCCTGGTATCACTCGATTATAAGTTTAGCGCCTTTCGTCCTTTTAACCCAAAGCATTATAAACCAAAATATATATAAGCTACTATCAACCCCCCGATCCCCAACTTCCGCCTCACCCATGGCTCAACTTCAACTCGGGCCCCATATCCGAGTCCACGAACCTGACATTATACCGCCTCGCATGCGCATCCATCTGCGACGCCCCATCCGCCTCCCTCAACTGCTCCCTCGCCCTCGCATCAAGCCCGTGCGCCAAACCCGCAAGTGAACTGCCCCTCCAGGCCGGCAGCCCAAGCCTCCTCGTCTCCGCCATGCTCAGCACGCAAAACGCGCATCCTCCTAACAGCGCAGCGACGGGCAGCGACAGGAACCCCCACCGCACGCGGATGTGCACGACCCACTGCCTCGACTCCCCCTCGTACGGCTCCTCCCCGCCGCTGCCGCGGAGCGACAGGTCGCGGACGTACTTGGACATGCTCGCCGCCGCGGCCTCGAACGTCGCCGTCAGGTTCCGCGACGCGCCCAGCCCGTCGGCGACGTGCGGCTGCTCGCCCGCGCCGTCGGGCGGGTAGACGAGCTGCTTAGACGCCAGCGGGCTCGCGCGGCGGGCGAACTCGCCCATGAACAGCCCCGTGATCGACCCCGCCGCGTTCTGCGAGATATTAAACCTTAGATCGTCCTTCGTCTCCGCGCCCGTGGCGGCCTGGTACGCCGCGACCGGTATCCTGAGCTGCAGGTCCGTCCGCTCCATGTCCCACTGGTCAAAGTCGAGCGTGTAGTTGGCGAAGGCGTTGTACGCCCTCGATGCGGCGGCGTACCGCGGCGCCCTCGCAAGGAACGAGTCTGTGTCGCGCTCCGCCCAGGACCCGAGGACGTCCTCCTTCAGCACGCCCTGCCTGACGTCCGACCGGTACGCGTTGGCGCAGAAGTACAGCGCGCACTCGCGCGCCGTGACCTCGCTGTCCTCCCACTTGGTCCTGTTGGCGCGGAAGCCCTCCCCCGTCTCCATCATCGCAAACGACACGATGAGCGTCCTCGAGTCCTTGAAAGAGAGCGTGTCCGCCGGCTGCGACGTCGCCTTGGCCGTGAGGAACGTGTTGCTGATGTTGTACCCGTCCTCCCGCAGGGCGGCCGCGCCCGCGGCGTCGACGTTGGAGATGTTCATCCCCAGCGCCGCGAGCTCGTGCTTCACGTACCCGACCTCGAGCTGCGGCATCACCATCGGGTACGACGTCGAGTGGAAGTACACCGTCGTGAGCTGCTTGTCCTCCGCCTTCGAGACGTTCGCCTTGCCCGCCGACTTGCTCAGGTGGCTCGAGATGTCGTTGCAGGCGCTGCACACCGCCAGCGACGCGTACGGCGCCCACGTGCAGTTGCCCGAGGGGCAGGCGTACGACGCCCTCTGGCCCTCCGCGGTGCTCAGGTTCGAGAAGCCCGACCACACCGAGGCGAGGACGCCGAAGTCGTACGTCGACCGCATCGAGAGCACCATGACCATGCCGTCTGGGGACGTCTGCGGCGGGCCCACCATCCTCGCGGCCCCGGTGAGCGCGACCTGGGAGCCCACGTCCAGCTTGCTGGTCCTCCCGATCAGCGCCCGGGAGAGCGGGTCCGTGGACGAGACTTCCTGGCCCTCGAAGGTGATGATGGCCTGGAGGAAGGGTTCGAAGCCGACCAGTATCACCGTCGCGAACGCGCCTACCGCGATCCAGTGCCTGGAATCGGTGAGTTTGGGATGAGCCCGACGAAGATGTCAAACGTACCTCAACTTGGACCACCACAACAACCTCATGCTCCCCCAGGGGCCCCTGCTAGCCTCCTCGAACCGGTCAAACACCATGATGCTATCCTCCCTCCGCCGGAACCAGTTCCACTTGCCCTGGCTGATGCACGCGCTCACGGCGAACGCCAGCGTGGCCCTCGACGTCGCCCCGAGGATCGACACCACCGTGTTGAATGAGAAGCGAAACCCCCACGACGACAGCGGCCGGCCGTTGTACAGCGGCAGCAGCACCGAGATGGCGACCAGGGCGGATATGCTGAGCACCACGGCGCACGCCTCGAGCACCCAGCTGTGCTGGCTCGTCGGCAGCGCCGTGCCCGCGCGCCGCAGCAGGCTGCGCTTCGACGTCGTGCTCGTCGTCTCCGTCCGGAGGCCCTTGCCGTAGCCGTGGCCGTCCAGCTCCGAGGCCGTCGCGGAGCCCACGCGCGGGACCGGTTTCCTCTTGAGCGGCGGCGAGGAGGGGTAGGACGGCGGGCTCGGAGCGCCGGTGGCGGCGGCGTGGTACGTGATACCGGGGGGCAGCTGCTGCTCCGGTGGCGGGTGGTACCCGACGGGCGTGTTGCGCATCTCGAACGACTGCCGCGAGGAGTCCCGGAACGGGCTCTGCGGTCTCGGATCCATTGCGCGGGTGGTGGCTTGCCCGGAAATGTGTGTGTGTGTGTGTCTTTGTGTGTGTGTGTCTTTGTGTGTGTGTGCGTGTAAGTTGAAGGGTGGATAATGTCTGGGTTTTGCACGACGGAAAGACGCCACCACTTATCACACGGCCTCTCACCGTCGCTCTGATGCTTCAGTCGCCAGGAGGTGGCTGAGATCTGCAAGGTCCGAGTAAGCTTACATTCTAATAGGAGGGGCGGAATCAGGTGCTGTGCTACGCTCGCATATTGGACCTGCAGCGTTGGTGCATGGCTGAGCGCGTTTGACACACCTCAACGCTCGACATGAAAAGAAAACCGTCTGACGCGCCAGCCAACGATTCGACCGTTCGGACGGACGCTTCTGCGTCAGCTCTTGTGGTGGCCAATGCCAGCGGGTGTGCAACAGCACCCATGAGAAAGATCGGCTCCGTCGTGCGTAGAAGCGTAAGCGCTAGCCTGGGCTTTCCCTTATCGAACTTGCTGAGCAATCAATAGACGAAAAGGAAAGCATTGCGGATAAAAAGGTGAAAGCTTAGAAGCCCATGGCGCAGGATGCAAGTGTCATCGTCCACGGACGTTTTGGGGCTCTGGTCCGGGAGGAGGATCCTCCTAACGTTTTCACTCAGCCTCTGACGGAAAACACCATCGGCGTGAAAGCCGGTCATTCCTTCCTCCCATCCATCAGAACAGCTCCGGGTCCATGACAAGCTTTTCGTTTGACCGTAGACGTCCCGGGAAATACCTCAGAACGCCCCCGTAGGACCGTAGGGCTGAGCGCGCCCCCTGTGTGTAAAACAACCGAAATTGTGCTGGAGGAGTGGAGTGAAAGTAGAAGCACACCCGTGACTTGTACTCGTCACGGAACAAAATCTGTGAGGCGGACCACGACGTAGAAGATGAAGCATGCTGGGAACTAGCACTGACGGATCTCCATCGCTAGCACGAACCCGCAGCCAAGAGCAAACGATCCGCTGCAGAATCGGGTGGTATACGGAGCCGCGATACGTCGACGACGGGGACGACGGACGCCGGGCGTGATATCCTGCGATGCGGTGAGAAGGTCCCCCACGGCAGCGGTGTCTTATCCCAGAAAGCGATCTTCAACGGCTATCGTGGCAGACTTCCGTCGCAAGAAGCGAACTCAAAATGACAATGCAAGCTTGAACAGAAACTCTTAAGCGAGCTGCGAGCAGGGCAATTTATACCAGCGTGCGTATCGTGGGAGAATACTCACCTGTCAGGGAAGCTGGGTTGAACAATCACCATTGAACGTCTGCGTAAACCACGTAGGTCGCCGTTCTCACATCTCGCGAACTGTGCTTCAAGTTTATGCTCTGCCGTTACGATCATCGAGAAAGTCAAGCCATTAGCGGGGCAGAGCTCGAACGAGCCCACGCTGCTCCCACATACCTCGAGTCCTCACGAAAAAGCGCTTCTGCCATACAAAGTCTGGTGTGTGTGATAAAAAGAGCCATGGTATCGCCTCTGCCGTCGCCTCGCCCCATTGTTGATACATCCTTTGGTATACACAGAGAGAGTAACTCGGACCTCCCCTTCGTCTCGTTGAAGCCCGCCCCTCCTCCTAAACGGGACTAAGTCGGCGGACTTCCCCTCCGTGATGCGAAATTCGACATGAACCTCGACAGACCACGAAGCAAAGAACGAGAAGGGCGAGAAAAATAGGATTGCTTTTTTTAGGACGTCGATCGTGACCATTGTGCTGCCTTGCTGCTGTTTGTATTGTTTGTGTGTGTGCTGTGCCTGTTTTCCGCCTCCAAGTCCATACAACGTTCTTCCTTCCGGGTAGTCTCCATTACCGCAATGTTCTTCCCTTCCCCCATTCTCTCGTCTTTTTCGTTTAATTCTTTTCTCTGGAGTTTGAGTGTGCCGGTGGTAGAGAACCCGCTCATTTCCTCTTGCGCTCGATGGCGTCCATCTTGTCCTCCAGGGTCTGGACGTAGTTGGTCACGCGGTGGACGGCGGCCTGGAGTGCCTGTACACGCGACAGCTGTTAACTTCTGCACTTGTTCGCGGTGAAATCCGGTTTTGCCGGTATGACGTAGTTGGAGGGGGGACGTGACGCCCGAGACGGGTATCGGAGAAGAAAAAAGACAGGAATGCGCCGCGCTGGAAGGGCAGTCTACTAGAGTCATGTGAAATGGTTTTGCAACGGTGCAAAAGGGTATGACTGGCTCCCCTCTCAACCCTCGAAGAGAATAATAAAAAAAAGACAAAAGAGAAGGACAAAAGGTGTCGAGGTGTTGGAGTTCGAAGGAGGGCACCAAGCAAGAAGACTAGAAACAATATCAGATGCAAAGACGCACGTAGATATCCTCCGTCAGGAGCTCGTTCGAGGTCTTGTATTCTTGGAGGAGGTACGAGTAGACGCCGGCGCCGGCGAGGGTGCTGCCAAGGAAGAAGCCGAAGAGACTGCGCGCGCGGGGAGGGTCAGCTCAGTTCCTGTGGATTCGAATCGAAGCTCTGACGACGACGCCTCTTCAACCGAGCAACTGCGCGAAGCCAATTGCTCCATCGTCGTCGGTGAGGGGCGAACGCCGGCGGGTGGGGGATAGAGAGATTGAAAACGTACCCTCCGCGGAAGGCGCCAACGGGTTTCCGGGCCGGCAGGGGCGCGGCGGCGGCGTCGCGCAGAGGCGATGAGGTCTGGAAAGAGCGGGCGGCGCGGATCGGGAGGCCGGAGGCGCGGGGGAGCGCGCGAGCGAGGACGCGGGAGGCCATTGTCGTCGAGTTCGAGGGTGTCGTCGGAGGAAGAGGGAGGAGGGGGGGAGCCTTGGGTTTCTCGATCGGAGAAAGCAGAGGTGTCGCTCGCGGGGAAGAGGTGTCGTTTAAAACAGAGGAATAAAGAGGACCGAAAGAAAGGGGAGCAGCGTCTTGGCGGTGGAGGTTGCGGGAGTTGGGATGGGATGCGTTGACCAAAGTTGCAAATGAGGTTCGGGGTTCCGATAAATTGGGCGAAGCTCAGGCGTGCTACCTATTACCAGTATTCCGGCGCCGTGCATTACCTCAGGTACCTAGGCAAGGTACCGCCTCGCCGTTGCCCTCCGTCGGCGCCGGCACGGCGGGATTAGCCGGGTTGCCATTGGCGCCTTCTCATTGGCCCAAAGTCCTTTTTTGGGGTGAACGGTCAAGGCTCCTAGCAAAAGGGGGGAGGCTGGCTTGGCATCAGCGGCGTCGCTCCTTGGGTGAGTGGGTGGGGTGGCTTCATGATCCACTGAAGGAGGACGTCGTCTGCCGGCATTGGGTCGGCTTCTCGGGGGGACACAGGCACACAGGGAAAGACCATGATGACGTCCTGGTCGCATGGTTCGAAAGGAGCTTGACTGGGCTTTTTGTAAATTTTTCAATCATGCTGAGTATTTCTCTCGTCAGTAATGGAACGATACATACCTCATACCAGAAGTAGCAGTGAGGTAGGTACCTAGGCACGCTATAACCGAGTGATAGCTCCCAGCGCTCTGTCGCCAAGTACATCTCATTGGTCCAAATTCCCCAATTAAGCTTTAACGCGCCCGTGATTCGTCACCAAAAAAATCCAAAGTCGACCGGGACAGCTCGCTCTTCCACTGTCCGAACCTACCCCAACACATATCATACAACACACATACAGCATGAACAACTTTGGCGTCTACGAACTCGCCAGCGCAAAGAAGACGTCCGCCCCGGGCTGGGCCTACGTCCCGGACACCGGCGTCAACCCGTCCGCCGCGGCGCTGCAGCCCGCCGGCCGCAAGCGCGCTGCCCGCAACAAGGCCAACCCGTCCGCCTCGGACCTCACCGTCAGGCAGGAGGCCAAGATCCGCAAGGAGCTCGAGGCGCTCGACAAGGACTGCGGGAGGGACGCGACGATACCGATACCCGCCAAGGGTGCTAAGAGTCGGTCCCCTCTCTTTTCTCACTCCCCATGGTTTCTTTGCGAGCAAGAAGGACGAAGCTGAGCGACGTTGCTGACGATCACGACACTCACAGGCCAGACAAAGAGCGCCCCCAACGTCCGCAAGATCCTCCAGTCCCAAAAGACGTTCCACAACCACCTCGACGACTACCTCGCCCAGCTCTCCCACGCCGAGAGCGCCCCCGCGCCGCACCCGAACCAGCACACCGCGAGGCCGGGCGCCGTCGCCGGCAGCAAGCCCCCGCATCCGAACCAGCACACCAAGCGCGCCGCCGCCGCCGCCGCGAAGCGCTCCAAGACCTCCACCCCGAAACCCGCCCCGGAGCCGGAGGACGTCGAGATGACCCCGGCGCCTTCATCCGTCGCCGGCGACGGCGACACGCAGACGCAGACAGACCCCGTCCTCGCGCCCTACGACGCGCCCCCTCCCCCCGCGCACCCGGGCGACGACGACCCGCTGCTCGCCTCGCGCGTCCCCGAGATGCCGACGGACGAGGAGCTGCGCTGGCTGCTCTCGCGCCCGATGCTCAACTTCTGGGACGCGAGGGCCGAGTGGGACGAAGAGGACACGCGGTACCCCGTCCGCGCCTTCTGCGAGGTCTGCGGGTACTGGGGGCGCGTCAAGTGCATGAAGTGCGGGACGAGGGTGTGCGCCCTCGACTGCCTCACGGCGCATCAGGAGGATTGCATTACGAGGTACATCTGACGGGCCCAGCATGAAGGCGTGTTATGGAAGAGAGATGATCACAGTTCGTCGAGAGAGGGAGGGAAGGAGAGAAGTGTTTTTCATCAAACAAGGCGTTATGATACCCCCAAAGGTCTGCGTTTAGGATAAAGCAATCGAATGAATTGGGAACCCCCATGAATGACTGTTAAATTGCCGTCATTGCCGTCCCTGCTGTCCTTACTGTCCCCCGCTCCTACTGTCTGCTGTCTCTGGTATTTCTGCCGTCCATATAGTATTCCTAGTGTTTTAGTTAAGGACAATAGTGGCAGTAAGCAACAGTGGTGGCAGACAACAGTTACAACAGACGACAGGGACAACGGCGATAGCGGACGACAGCGACAACAGTGATAGTGACGACAGCGGCGATTGTGATCACAGTATAGGGCCTAACCTATAAGCAGAAGGTGTGGAGGTTTTCGTCTAGAATGATTAGTTGCCATCGAGTAAAGCGCCTTCAGGTATTCACATAGAAAAAAGCTCGTAATTCATCGCCAAGTTCCTCGCGGAAACTGCATATGTATGTACACGAATCTACACCCACGGGTTCAAGTTGAACCGAATCTCAACAAGCGTGATTCCATAGAAAGCTACTATGGGGATCAAAGCATCCGCAGTACCCAGTCGAGAGTACCAGATCACTGGAAGCACCATCAACTTCAGAGGCAGCACAGCCCCACGATACACCCACATCGCGGTAACCTCATCCACGGCCAGACACGCCTCTCTTCCCCTTACATGAACACAAACCCCTACTCAGAGCTCGGTCGAAGGAGGCATGCCCTCAAGGATGAATTCGACGTCGCCTGATGTAGCTCCGCCGGCGCAGACGGCGCGGACGCTGCCGGTGGGGCACTTATCACGGGCGACGCGGACGCACTGGTCCCACTTCTGCTTGGTGATGTTGATCGTAGCGCCCTCCGTGGTGGCCTTGAGCGAGAAGCGCGCGGAGCCAGCTTGACCGACGGTGGTGGCGGGGTTGCCCTGGCAGGCGGAGACGTCGCCCGAGATGCCGCCGCAGATGGCCAGCTCGGCCACGTTGGTGTCGTGGAAGACGATGTGACTGGGGTGGATGTTAGTGGCTTGAGTTTTAAATGGGCTGGAGAGAGGTGGCGAGACGTACGCGTTGCGGTCGATGCAGGTGGACTCGAGCACAGCGGACGGGTTTATGTCTGCTTGGGCGCGCATGTCGAGGACCTCAAAGTGCTGCTGAGGTACGGTGAAGCGAGGCCACTTGTGGGCAGGCGCGGCGAGGGCGACGGTGGCCGTCAGGAAGGCGATGAGAGTGTGGATGAGCATCGTGGTGAACATTTTCTCGTCGTTTTGGTTATGATATCGAGGGTGTTGTGTTGAGGCGTAGATGTTCTCGAACGTTTCGTTTCGTTTCGTCTCGTCGAAATCGGGCGTTGGCCTTCTTCCTTCCTCTCTCTTTCCTTTTTTGGAAATTCTGACTTTTGCAAAAACGGAAGGTGCGAAGCGAGAATGACTGGAAATTCGAGATCGTTGTGTGTGAATTCAGAATGTCCCAAGGCGGGTGAGGCGAAAGAATGGAACAGATCACAGATCGTCGTTTGGAAGAAGAGTTGTTTGAAGAAAAGAAAGAAAGTGACGGTCGACAGACTGTCTTTGGTGTGTTTGGAAAGAATGTGGAAAAAAAGAAGAAGAAACAATTCAAGCTGAAAAGAGAGAGAGAGCAAGAGGGGGAAGAGGTCGAGATCTCGGAGGGCAAGCCACTAATAAGTAGTAATAGCTTGTAACACGCTTGAGATCCAAGGCGCTCTGTACGTGATTGGGTATACGGGGTCCCCAGGTCCCATATTCGGTGTCAGCTAACCATTCCTGGATGGAATCTCCACTGCTGGTCCGGTGTAGGTAGGTACTGAATGTTGCTGGGCCAGTTACTGTTATCCGTTCTGCTGTCTCTGTTGCAGATGTTGACATTGTTGTTGCTTTTGTATTTCGTTGCTGTTGTCATTATCGTCCATCACTGTCGGTGTTGTCGTCCGTCATTGTCGTCGCTTTCGTCCGTCACTGTTCCTACGTGTATGTTGTGGTAGAGATTCCCCAAGTGTCCCAGAAGGGCTAGACGGCACCGAATAAGGCACCAGGACCATCATACAAGGAAGGCGTCTCCCAAACCCCATCATCAAGAGATCCTTCCTTCCCGCGCGCCGCACACCACCCCGATCCTTGCCTTCCACTTCCATTCCTACCTTGGCAAGGCCGATGGGCTGTGTGATTGATTGTGTTTGCCAAAAGGGTCAGTGCCGTGGCAGAGATTACCCCGGCAAGGGAAACCTCGATTCAGCCGGGCTGCTCCATGTTGCACTGGAGGAGGAGGTGTGGGATGGCCGATGGATCCACGCAATATGGCAACTTGGTACCTTCCAAGGACGGATTCTTTTCTGTCACATCGACTCAAGCTCGACGCGCTCTGACGCCTGACAACTTGACAAGGCAGGTGAGTTCCGAGAAGCGGAAGACTGGGCCCAACGGAGAAATCGAACCGCGAGGGGATCAGCCTTCTGCCGAGACGTTCACTTGCGCGCGAGTTGCAGACCGCAGTTCAGCGCGTCTGCGTGTGGATACCTTACCCGGCGCTCGGAGGAAGCAATCTGGCCTTCAGAACGATGTGGCTTGGGTTAAACCGGCAAGCCAGCTTCAACCACGAGTTCACCACTTTTACTTGGTTCCCGTTTTTTTTCACCACTTTTACTTTCCTCTGATAGACAACAAGCTCGTCCGGGGTTGACTACCCGCGGGCTAGGTTTCCCATTAACCTTAGCTGTCAGCCACCGGGCTTGCTGGTGAGGTGTGCCAGGGTTCCAGGAAGAGGGGGTATGTCACCCTCAATCCCAACGCCCTACGCCCCTTCGGATCGTCGGTTAGCGCTGGGCTGGTGCTCTGGGCGCATGAGGTTCGATACAGGCGCGTTTGCAAGGGTTGCATGGCATGTCCGCAGCCCTTGGTTCCTCTTGAAAGGCTCTGAGCCTCTTGAAGAGCTCCTCCCCTCTGAATCGTCAGAGGCAGCGTCACATCGCCCTGGCAGGAGTGTTGCTTGAAGGAACAAAAGTTTCGGTGATCACTTGGCTGGGTGGTAATTCTGGTCGCTCCCCAAGACTGAGAATCCGCGGTCCACCAATTCGACATCGGCGGCGCTCATCCGGAGTCGCAAGGTGAAACAAGGGCCAACCTCGAAAGGTTGGCCCTTTTGGAGGGGGTGGGGCGCGCGCGGCGCTTCGGTTCAGACGAGAAGGTGCCATTTTAAGCCTTCTGAAACTCGAGCAAGGTGGGGCCAAGAGACCCGCACCGGTGTTCCCGCGAAATCTCCACTCCGCCAGCCTGAGAGGTACCTTTGGACGCCACGACGTTGGAAATTCAGTTGACAACACGTCAGAGCTTCCTTTGGGGACAGGCAGAGTCAAAGTAGAGGTCAGTATTCACGGAGTAGTACTGCCATCTATCGCCCTCTATTATGCCAGTCATCTTTTACAAGTTCCAACCCAGATGCAGATGCGCTGCTGCACCTGACGGACGGACGCACACACCACACATAACGACCCGCTCGATAAGATGCGCAGCGATATAGCAAAGGATCCCCGAGAATAGGCACAGAGTTTCCCAATGGCAATCCATCCGCGACGGCCAGCTCCCTATAGCTGCCGATCACCTATTGACAACCGGGTCGCGCTCGCTCGTTTATCAGACACCTTGGCGAACCATCTGGGCCAAGCTGTTCCTCTCCCTCCTTGGTCTCTGTCTCTCCTTTCCGTGCTTGATCAACTCTTACAAACGGAATACGACGAGTCGCGCGAATTGCCTCAACGATAAACTCTTGGCCGTGACGATCGTAACACATCCAAGGTGACGAATTCCTGTTTTTCTTCCACATCCTACTTTCCTTCTTCGCGGAAACGGGCCCGCAAGCAACACTGTCATAATGTCCATTCCCCAACTACGTCGTAGTAAACTCATAAGAAGGACTGCCGGTCGGCGCTCGACATCTCGCAACAGCCCACTTTGAGCGCCCTTGCTCCATCGATCGGCTCCTCACTTGATGGCAAAAAGGACAAAAAGGCCCAGGCCCCGCAGCCTCCATGTTTCGTCCAGATTAAGAACCTGGCCCCGGGGGTCGCCATTTAGGCGAGATCCCGCGCTGGGCTGCGGACGAGTTCCCCACGGGCCTGGGCAAACTTTACTTTACTTCGGTCCCTTGCGTATGGTAGGGCCTAGTATAATAACAAGAAAGAGAGAGAGTGTGTCTCTTTTTGATGACTTTGGGGCTGACAGAAAAAGACAAACCCTCTTAAATTGCGTACGAGGTCGGTTCTCTGCGCGGGCTGACAAACACTACCAGTGTCCGTTTCCCAGAATAACAAAAGTGTGCAATCTATCATAAAGTGTCGTCCCCATCGACAGCCCCGCCGAATTGCCAAGAAAAGAAAAGAAGAAAAACGAGCCCTATGGCCCGTCCGTCCGTCTTCCCTTAGTCAGTTCTCGCGACCCCCTTGCCAGGGGCAACGGCTGGTTGCAGATATTTTGGTACACATGCCTGCTCAGAAGAAGCCGTGAACGCCGATAAAGTAACGTGATAGTATAGCAAGAACCCGCAATTTGTCATGACCCAGCTCTACAGGTATGCAGACAAGCAGTGGAAAAGAACAAGCCTCTCATTATGCACAATTGATCATTCTTGCTTTTTGCTCTGCCCGCAGACTCCGCAGACCCCAAAGTCGCCGGGGTTGAGATACCGGCTCCCCTGGCACGCCGCGCTGCGGCATCGCCAGGCGTTCGGCACGCTTCCCGGGTCCAGCACGTGGGAGCACACAACGCACGTTATCGACAAGGCCGGGTTCGCGAACGAGCACACTCCACAGCTGACCTCTCCGCCCGGCACTTCTGGCGCCGCTGTCGACGGCCGTGTCGTCGCTAGCGTCGTCTCTCCACCATCGCCCAAGCCTGGTGTCGCGCCCGCGGGCGGGATCGAACGACGGGCTGCCGATGGCCGGGGTCCGTCGTGTGGTTCTCTCTTGACCGTCGGTTTCGCCTTTGGAATGGCTGATATTGGTACTTCTCGAACGTCGTCGTCCGCCTCCTCCTCCTTGACCTTTACTCTGGGCGGCGCGGTTTGCGATGGCGGTCGTGTTACCGTCGGATCGTCGCCCTGTGGTTGCTTATTTGCCCGGTTTGCCCGGCCCTGGGATGTCGGCACATCCTCCTCGTTTTCGCGTTTGAAATTGAGCTGCGTTTGCCGCCACTGCTTCACGGACGCATGCAGCTCCTGGAGCTCGTTCTGCGCATCCTGGTCGTCGGGGTTCTCGTCCTCGCAGACCTTGACCATGCCGCGGCCCTTGCCATCCACAATGCGTTTCCCGTCGATGTCGACCGCGTCCTCGGCCTTGACGTCCGCCGGGTCGTCCTCGTACTCGCTCTCGGTGCTGATGTCCTCCTCGTCCTTGACCTCGAACTTGGTGTCTTCCTCCGCGTCCTTTTTCTGCTCGCCGAAGCGCGCGAGCGCGGCCGCCGCGCGTAGTTCCCGGCCCCTCGCGCTGCCGGCGACGCGGGGTTTCGCCTGCGTGCGCTTGCCGCCCTCCAGCTTGACCTTGGTCTCCTCGTCGGCACCCAGCGCGACGCCGTTGGCGCCGAACTTCTTGAGGATGCGGCGCTCCTTCTGCTCCTTGTAGGATAGCTTGGCTTTAGTCTTTCTCTTGCGGCCGCGCGATCGATACGTCCCGCCGCAGAGGTGCTCCGGGAGCGGTTCGCCGGGCAGCGCAACATTGTTCTGGAACTCGCCCGTCTGGAGAAGCGTGCCGCGGCCCCAGATGCCATCTCCGGTGTAGCCGCGCTGCCAAAGCCCTCTCATCTGCTCGGCGTACTGGTTCCTGACGGCCCAGAACGCCCTCGAGTGATTCATCTGTTTGCAGTGCGCCAGCCTGGATCGTGGTCAACACAGTCGAGCTTCCCTGATACTGACCAGACTTCACGTACTCGTGCATCATGACCATTTGCACGTACTCAAACGGCAGCCATCTTCCCGAGCGTGACTTGAGCACCAGCTGCACGACCTCGCCGGCGTTGAAGTTCCTGCCGACGAACTCGGGGTTCGGTTCGTATTCCTCTAACGACATCACAGACAAGTAGTGGTCTTTCATGATGGGCACTGTGCCGAATCAGTGTGAGCGGCGCGGGCTCGACGGTCGGGGCGCCACTCACAGCATTGAGCCGCTATCCTCTCGAGAAAATCCTGGGCGACCTTCTCGTCGGGGCCCTTCAGCGGCTTGATGAAGATGATACGGTCATTTGGCTGCGAACGCTTTGCGTTGAGCCGCTGGATGCCGATCGGCATGATGGCTGCGATGTTGCGCAGGTGCTGCAGGCGAAGTGGGATCTAGTAAACCAGGTAACGGAAGTAAATGCCGGTAGATCTGAAAGTTTTGGGTGGCTGCTTGGACGTGAAGTGGAAGCTGTTGCTGCCTGTCAGACGCGATGGCCAATGTCACAAACAGATGCGAGAATGCCGCCAGGTCACGTGCACCTATACTTGAAGGCTACGTAATGTGAGCACGCTTCAAACACAACATAGTCAGTATCCCAAGACCACTAGAATTCAAAGTACTATTGTGTGTATGATTCCTACCATTACATCATTCACTTAGTCCATATTGTCTCAGGTTTTCCTGTTAGGTGTCTGGCCAAGTCTCGAGAACAGCGAGAATATGTCGTTCTTAGATCCAAACGTTACGTAAATCATCGACACAAACATGGATTCAAAACATATGCTCAGCGTAAACTTTACGATATTGCGTCGAAATAGAAACGGTCTTTTATCCTGTGCAGACAACTGTATATACCTCGCCGAAATCGGACAAATCACCTCCTCCTCGCGCCACCAGCGGCGGCATCGCCCCTCTCGGCGAGCGACACGACCTCCTGGATGCCGGCGGCCTCCTGCTCCTCCTCCAGCGCCGTGATCTCCTCCCTGCAGTCCCACCACTTCTCCTCGCTGAGCTCGAACGCCTTGGCCTTGATCTCCTTGATGGCGAGCGTCTCCGGCTGGATGTTCTTCCAGCGCAGGTTGGTCATGAGAATCTCCTGCCACTCGGCCGTCGTGCGCACGAAGAAGTCGCGCCTCGACTCGAAGGGCTGCGTTCGCGGTTAGCCTGGCGTCCCCGGCTTTCGGGGGAGGGGGCATTTGTCTTGGGGTGTCAAAACTTACTCGGGGGTGGGGCAGGCCGTCGTCGACCGTCGTCGCGGCCTCCGTGTCGTCGTCCTCCGTCGTGGTCGTGGCCGCGGTCGATTCAGAGTCGGCGACTGAAGCCTCGTCGACCTGCTTCTTCTTGCGCTTGCTCTCGGTGTGGAATCGAGGCTTGTCTTCATCTTCCATCTCGATGTCTTCCTCGTCCTCATCATCCTCGTCATCGTCATCATCGTCGTCATCGTCATCATCCTCGTCTTCGGAATCCTGTTTACGGTCAGAGAATCAAGTACGATTCGGGACTGGCGTCTACTCACGATCCAGTCCTCGACGGGCCTGTTGAAGATCTCCTTGCAACCGTCCATCTTGCCGAGGTCCACGGCATAGAGGTCGTCAAACGTGAATTCGCGATCCTTTTGCTCGAACGTTCCGCCGTAGACGTAGAGAACGTCGTCCTGCACGGCCAGCTGGGCGTTGAAACGAGGATGAGGCAGCTCCATCGTCACAGGCATATCCCTGATGGGCTTGACTTCTTCTTCGGGCTCCTCCTTCTTGTCGAGCTCCATGTTGTCAGCGTCCTCGATCGACTTGCCCATCTCCAGGGCAGCCAGCTGTTTGAAGAGCTCCTCATCACGATCCTGGGCTCTCGCGCGGCGTCCTCCGCGCTGCTCCGCAGGGGCTGTCTTCTTCTGCTGGCGGGCCTTGCGGAGGGTCAGCGGGAAGAAGCGGTTCCGCTCGATGTTCCATGCGAACAACTCCCGGAAGAACTCGCTGTCCATGCCCTCCTCGCTCTCCTCGACGTCGTGGACACCTCCGAACAAGATACCGCGACCCTTGTGCCACGCCATGGTAGCACCCGCACGCTTGGGATTGGGCGCGTTGGCGGGCTTCTTGCGTCTTTCCCAGCGGACCACGGGGGATGCGTTGGCGGGAGCGCCCTCGGCGGGCAGAGACATTCTCAGAAAGAAGCAGTCATCATGCACCATCGGCTTCAGGATGTTCTTCTGGCCCTGGGAGGAGCCCTTCGCCTGCTTGTTGGCGGCTACAGTGGCCTTGACACGCGAGTAACCGCCGTAGAGAACGGCACCCTGCTCGTGAGGAAGCAGGGTAAAGGAAGATCTCGGGTCCGGCTTCAACTGCGCCGGCGGGAGAACCGGGCTGAACCACGTAAAGTTTTGAGTATCAAAGATCCACAGGTCGGCCAGATACTTGGTCTGGTTTGAGGTATCCTGGAACCCGCCAAACAGGATGATGTACTGCTTCCAGTACGTCATGCGGTGGCCACTCCTCGCCGGAGGCGTCTTGCCCTTGCACTCGATCTTTGTCCACTCCCTCGTGGCGGGCTCGAGGCGCCAGAAGTCAGAGTAGTGATGGAAGGTGCCTTGCTTCGGCGAGGAGAACTCTCCGCCGAACAGGTAGACATGGCTCGGGTTCGACGCCCGGGTCCACGCATGCCCGGAGCGCGGCAACGGGGCGTTGGGGGAGGTCACGCATCTCCACTCATCGCGGTCGATGTAGTAGATGTGCAGGTCGTTGAAGAACTGCGCCAGCGCACCGTTGAAGTACTCGCCGCCGAAGAGCAGCAGATTGTTACGGTCGCAGGGGGAGGCCAGGATAGTGGAGGCAGAACGGGCCTTAGGGGGCCCCTCGCAGACGGTCTCAGTGATCTTGAGGAACTGCTCCTGCTGCTTCTTGTACTCCTCGAGGACGGCCTCGAGGTCTACGTCCTCGGCATCGCTGCCATCAATCTTCGCGGCCTTGTTCTTGGCCTTCTTCTCACCCTTGTTGGCCTGCTTCGCCTTCTTGGCGGCCTACTCCACGCGTTCACCAGGTCAGGCGAGGTTGATGTAGATGGCTTGAGATGCGGTTGGGGGGACGTACTGCCTTGGCCGCCTTGTCTTCATTCTTGCCCTTCTTAGCCTTTGCCATTTTGGGGCGGTGTCGTGATACGGGCGGGCGGATAAGGATAAGTGTTGATTTTGTGACGTCGGCGGGGTGAATGGTGGGATGAGGTAGTTGATGGTGGGGTTCATCGCGCTGGAAATTTTCAAGTCGAATGATGGAGGGGCAATTGTCAATTGGTGGCACAGTCCGTCGCTCCCCGCAATCACTGTGCTTTGCGGTTTGTTTGGGTGTTGCGAAACAGTGCGAATAGTAAAAGCCCGGCTTTATTGGTTGTGTTTCCAACTGGAGAGTTTCATTATTGTTTACTTCCAAGGAAATATCTTCCCTCGACAACATCGGTAAGAAGCTGACAACTTTGACTTTGGCAACTCTCAATTAACCTAGCTGCCTAGGTACGGCCAGCACCGGAGGATGTCGCGTGTCCCTTGCCGTTCAAGCGATCCCTTCAATGGCAGTCGACTTGGCACGGGCCGAATGCTGGCTGGATGGATCCCAGAGCTATCCCAAATGGCGTGAAAGCCGCCGTCATCACATGCCAGAGCTCCCGCGGGTCCACCTCGAAGCTCTTTCAGCAAGTACCACCTCGCTTTGGAGGAAGCTGGGGGGAAGCTCGCGTGGTTGACTAGACCGTTCAGAGGAAGACAGCGGAGGGCGTCCAGTTGCTGAACCCCGGCGTCGCCTTAGCTGAGGGACTTACACAAGTCTAGGACTAGCAGCTCAACGAAGCTGTTGCAAGACAGCCACGACGGCGATCTTTCTGAGATTCTACTGCAAGGGGTAAGGGGTAGTGTAGTGTAGGGCAAGTGGTAGATAGCATTAGCGCGACGCGGGGAACCATCGCGATGCTGTTGAGCGATAACCTACTTGCCTACCTACGCGACTCGAGCCTGAAGTTGACTTGGTTGACCGCTCGTTGAGCATGCATGGAAGCCTGCAAGGTATATGCAAAAGGTCTGCGGTAAGATGCAAAGAGAGAGAGAAGGCTCTGAGAGAAAGTCAATCACATGCAAATCGTGCGAGCTCATCAGCATCCCATCTAGGTAGAGTGGGTTGACTGATCGCAGTGGAAGCATTTATACGCGTTGTGCACAGGTTATGCACTGTTTATGCAGATACGCCCTAGCTGCACTTCCAATGTCACAGCCGCTTACCGGCATGCGTACCCACACATCGTCGTCATTGGCGGCAGCTCCGGGTGACCCCAGAGCTGCCTCACGCTGCATCCGCACCCAGCCAGCTCTTGCCAGCGCATTGTCAGCTTGCAGTCTTTCGTTCCGCAACCACGACCACGTCCTCTACTCTCATTCCACCGAACCGCACACACCACCCGCTCAACCTTTCACCCTTTCTTTTTCCTACATTCTTCGACCTCCTAACTGTTAGACTTCGGACCCTGTGCGCCCAAAGTTTCCGATTGCCGCTATCCAAACCGTCGCCCCCTTACTGCCGAACCCAGCCCGCAGGTCTCCCGCTAGAACTCGTCGGGTCTGTTCTCAGCGCCAGCGCCAACAACTGCGCCGGCCTTGTCCTTGTCTCTGTGTCCCTGTCCCCGTCCCTGGACTTGCTCGCTCCGCTTACGCCCTCGCGCCCTCGACCACACGCCCGTCCGAGGTCCGGTCCTGTCGCCCACCGACGCCGACGCAGCCATGTCTAACTTTGGGGACGCGGCCAAGGTGGCCGTCATTCCAGCAGGTAAGAAGCCTGCCCACATAAATATCTTCCTCCCCGCAACACCCTGCGTAGCGCTGCTGCCATTTGCTTGTCTTGGTCGACAAAAATCACGCCTTGTCATCACGGGAAAGAACCAGCAGCAATGGGTCGCAAGAAGAGCTCCAACAGGTCCAAGTCGCCTTCCAAGGGGCGGCTTTCACAAAAATCGAGCAATTCTCAGCTAGCATCGCAGCCGGGAGAATCTGGGAGCCGGAAGGTTGACATCGTAGCAGAAGCTCCAGAGCTTGGGCCACCGAAATCCTCGACGAAGGCCACCCAGAAGCCTACGATTGAAAAGCAGGACGAGAAGGTCGAGGTGAGCCGAAACATCGCGCGTAATTCCAGGTCCCCGCTGACGAAGACCCTCCTCCCTTTAGAACACCACCGAAGCCCCAACGAAGAATGAAATCCCAGAAGACGGACCGACAAAGAGCAACGGAGACGATGATGCCAATGGCAACTCGGCCGACCCCGAGAGGAGCTTTGGGAGCGAAGGCACCGCCGACGAGACACTCGTCGACGGCTTCGACCTGGAAAAGACCGACTCGACAGAGATCAAGGCCATGGGTGACGATGACTACCCGCGTCTGACGTTCGCTGCGCACGGCCGAAGAAACAGCCACCGCTACGGATGGAAGGCTGGAAACGTTCGGTTCGCACCTCTGCAGGTGCCCCTGGTACGCAGACTGCAGACGGGAGCCGTCCTGTTCCACGGGATGTCTATCCTCACATTTGTCGCCCTTTTCTTCTTCCTGGCTGCCATTCCCTTCACGTGGCCTCTTCTGGTCCCGTACCTCATCCACCTTTCCCTCTCGAGTGTTGCCTCGGACGGCAATCTGAAGTATCGCTCGGAATGGCTGCGATCCCGCTACATCTGGAAGCTCTTTGCCGACTACTACCCGGCCCGGCTTCACAAGACCCACGACCTTCCCCCCACGCGGAAGTACATCTTCGGCTACCACCCCCACGGAATCATTTCCCACGGCGCCTTTGCCGCCTTTGCGACGAACGCGTTGGGCTTTGATGAGAAGTTCCCCGAGATCACTAACTCGCTGTTGACCCTCGACAACAACTTCCGCATCCCCCTGTACCGAGACTATATTCTGGCCATGGGTGTCCGGTCCGTGTCCAAGGAGTCGGTTTGGAACACCCTGAGCAAGGGCGGACTTAACGGGGAGGGTATGGGCCGAGCTGTCACCATCGTGATCGGCGGAGCCAGAGAATCCCTCGAGGCCCAGCCGGGAACTCTCAGGCTCATTCTGAAGGGGCGCAAGGGGTTCATCAAGATGGCTCTGCGAACTGGAGCCGACCTGGTGCCCGTCCTCGGCTTCGGCGAGAACGACCTCTACGAGCAGCTGAGCCCGAAGAGTCACCCATGGGTGCACAATTTCCAGATGTTCGTGCTCCGCGTTTTCAAGTTCACCCTGCCGGCGCTGCACGGACGCGGCATTCTCAACTACGACGTCGGCATGATGCCTTTCCGCAGGCCCCTCAACATTGTCGTTGGAAAGCCTATCAAGGTTACCACGGCCCCCTCGGCGCAGCCGTCACAGCAGGAAATCGACCGCCTGCACGAGCTGTACGTTGCCGAGCTGCAGAAGATCTGGGACACGTATAAGGATCAGTTCGCGCCCGAGCGTAAGGCCGAACTCCAGTTCATCGCGTGAGCTCACAGCTCGTCGACAGATGAGATGAATGGCGCCTGCTTGTGCACGTGATTTTCTTCAAAGTATCTAGGTCTCTGTCTATGCCTGGCTGGTGACAGCGCAAGAGGGTATCTTGGTGTTTTTTCGTTACGGCGTCTGGAGGTTCGTTGAAGATAAAAGGGGCAGCAACACTGGGAAATTGAACGGCAGGTCTGGATAGAGACGTTGAAATTCGTTGCCAATTAATTAAACATTCAGCGACGTGAGATTCGAGAACAACCAAATGCCACGTGAAACAATCTGTGAAGCATCGTCTAGTCGTCCTTGGTAGCCGATTCGAGTGTCAGGGGGTGAGGGCTTTCAGGGGAGAGACAGACACAAGCGCGCGTGCACGGGCCACCACTTTAATTGGAGTCGCGGTGCGAGGGACGCGCCGGCGTCGACGTCAACGACGAGAGCTTTTGCTAGCTCCTATTATCAGAAGAAGCCAAGGTTCCCCCGGACAACAAGCTCGACACCACCACCCACTACTTTCTTCAATTTTCGTGATTTTCTCTGTTGAATATCCTCCTGGAACTTTGAACAAAGAAAATACCCCGATCAGGAGACAGAGAGGGAGACAATGCCTCCCCGAGCTTCCGCCCGCATCAAGGCGCAAGCTGTTGTCGAACCCAAGGTCGAACCCAAGGTCGAGGCCAAGCCGGCGGCGAATTCGGACGGGAAAAAGAGCACGACAAAGGTCGCCGCGACGACCACGGAAACCAAGGTCGCGAAGCCAGCTGCGAAGCCTGTTGCTAAGCCCGCTGCGAAACCCGCTGCAAAGTCCGCTGCGAAACCTGCTGCGAAACGCGCGCTCGAGACAGACGACGAAAAGGAGTGCGGAAGCTGCGCCGAGGAGGAGGAGGAAGAAGAGAAGCCCGCCAAGAAGAGAAAGACAGCGCCTGCTAAGGGCAAGGCAAAGAAGGAGGGCGACATGGAGCCGGTGGCAAGAACAGCGATATCGTCGCTGAAGAAGGCGATGTACATTGGCGCCCATGTCAGCGGCGCAGGCGGTAACGTGCCCCGGCGAATTCTTGCTGTCTATGCTTAGCTAACGGTTCGCTCCCGGCAGGCGTCCACAACTCGATCCAGAACGCCCTCGACATCGGGGCCAACTCCTTCGCGCTCTTCCTCAAGTCGCAGCGCAAGTGGGAGAGCCCGCCGATGGCGGCGGACGTCAAGAAGCAGTTCCTCTCGCTCGCGGAGAAGCACGGCTACGACGCGGGCGCGCACGTGCTCCCCCACGGGTCGTACCTCGTCAACCTCGCGCAGGCGGACGCGGGCAAGGCGGCGCAGGCGTACGGGAGCTTCGTCGACGACCTGAAGCGGTGCGAGCAGCTCGGCGTGCGGCTGTACAACTTCCACCCGGGCAACACGGGCGGGGCGCCGCGGGCGGAGGCGTGCGGGCGGATCGCGGAGCGGCTCAACGCGGCGCACCGGGAGACGGAGGGCGTGGTGACGGTGCTGGAGAACATGGCGGGCGCGGGCAACGTCGTGGGCACGCGGTTCGAGGACCTGAGGGACATTATCGACAAGGTCGAGGACAAGGAGAGGGTCGGGGTTTGCATCGACACGTGCCACGCCTTCGCGGCGGGCTACGACCTCCGGACGCCGGAGAAGTTTGCCGAGACGATGAAGGAGTTTGACGAGGTCGTGGGGAACAAGTACCTCAAGGCGTTCCACCGTAAGTTGCCTTGATGACGAGCAAGTAAGGGGAAAAGCTAACAGGACCGGTCTCAAGTCAACGACAGCAAGGCGCCCTTCGCCTCGCACCGCGACCTCCACGCCAACATCGGCACGGGCTTCCTCGGACTGCGGGCGTTCCACACGCTGGTCAATGACGACACGTTCCGGGACATGCCGATGGTGCTCGAGACGCCCATCGACCGGCGCGACGAGGCCAGCGGCAAGACGACGGAGGACCGGCGGGTGTGGGCCGAGGAGATCAAGCTGCTGGAGCGGCTGATCGGCATGGACGCCGAGGGCGACGAGTTCACGCAGCTCGAGGCGGAGCTGCAGGCGCGCGGCGCGGCGGAGCGGAGCAAGTTCCAGGACCAGGCCGACCGCAAGGCCGCCAAGGACGCGAAGAAGGGGACGAGGGGCGGGAAGAAGGCCGCGCCGGCGGCGGGCAAGGGGCGGAAGAAGAAGGTCGAGACCACCGACGACGAGGACAGCGAGTGAGGGCTTGACCTTGGACAGGTGGAAATTTGTATTATAGGGCGGCGGTGCCCGTGTATACTATACCGCGATCTCGGGGCATTAGAAAAAGGGAACGGCATGGATAGCATTGGTCTCCGAGTTTGTATCACTGCGATAGCTAATGTGGTACTGGAAGATGCCATATCGAACGGCAGCCCATCGCGAGTGTTGTGACTCCTGAGAGGCTTTGATGGGTAAGAATCGGAACCCAGGTATGCTGAGGGGGCGCCGCCCCCTGCAGGATATTGAACTTTGTTTCTTCCTCTCGCAGCTGCGATGGCGCCTTCTCTCAAAGTTCGTGGTTCTGCCGGGAACCCGGTGCATGCTGTGGCGTCGTAAGTGCCAGATATCCATCCAGTAGCCATGAATCACCAGAATGTCATTCCCTATCCACGACCTCACTCACCTCCGCCTTCACGCACACCTCCGAACAAGACCAACAATGCATTCCAACCTCCACGAGCCTCACCACTGGAAAGACCGCCTCGGGACCGCGTTCAGCAGCCTAGACACCTTCGCCCAGCGCATCCTCCTAGTCCTCGCCACAGCAACCCTGGCAGCTCTCCTCCTCGCCGTCCTCCTCACCCACCGCGCCGCGCGCTCCCTCTTCGGGCTCACCCTCGACAAGCTGTTCCTGCGCAACAAACCCGCCATCGTCCGGTGCGGTCGCAGGATCCAGGACCTGCTGAACCTGCCCGACGAGTGGCGCGCGTTCGACGACGACGACGATGCGAGCGAGGAAGAGGGGATATTGGACCTCGACCTCGAAGTGGCGACCGTGCTCCTGTTCGTCGCGATTCTCTCTCAGGCCGCGGGCGTCGTCATCCACCTGGTGCTCCGGTGGGACCCGATCGCCGTCTTTTACATGCTCGTCGTGCCTTGCTATGCCGTGGTGCTGTGGTGGGGGATGACTTCGCACACCCGGTTCGGACGGAGGCGGGCTGCTGCTCGGAGGCTGAGCCGTGTCGCGACGTCTTAGCCCTTCCCTCTCGCGGATGTCTGCTCGACACTCTTGACACGACCAAGCAACACCGAGATGTCGGCGTGGCCGTGCTGCCCGGCTTCCGTCATGCTGCGGCCCGTTCGAACTATATCTTGTCACGGGGTAAAGCTCGAGTGGTATCCGGATGAGAAAAGCACGATATATAGCTCTTCGGTTCTCAAGATGTAGAGGCCCGGGGGCGAAGGCAGGTTTCGGTGTTGGAGATGAGGAATGGTGTTTACCTCAACATGTGCTTACGACCATTCGCGGATAGTCTCGATACCCCATCGCCCCTTTCTCACCCCGAAATATGGAACCCATTACGCTTCTCCCTTCTGCTGCCATAGTGCCAATTCAGTAGATCCGCAAAAGGGTGTAAGACACGGTAGTCCATGCTCTTGTAATCAGGATCTCGCTAACGTTCAATGGAGACAGAGCCAAGCTGGCGGCAGGATAGAGGAAGGAATCTTCCGCATCTCGATTTCGTCTTTGGCCATCATAGCCCCCCTGAGGTGGGAATCAAGCGCCCTTGGATCCATGCATCCCCAACACTTTGGAAGAAACAACTGAAGTAAAGATGTCAAGGAATAATATTAATAAGAAAGCAATAACAAAATCTCAACGCACAAGTGGTATACGAAGTCAGTCCAAAAGAGGTGTTCAAAACCAACCCTCCATCAGTCCCAAAGAACGCCACACCTCTTCATCAAGTCATACACGAAGCACCACCCATATCCAATCACCTCCTCCCCTTGGCAAAAGCCTCGACCTTGCCAACAAGACTCCTCAGCCCGACGCCGCGCTCACAGTTGCCCTCGAGCCACGCCTCCATCCTCTCCCGCACGGCGCGCATCCCTTTCAGAACAGGCATCTTCCCGCCCTCCTCCTGGGCGACCGCTGCCGCGGAGCCCGGGTTGAGCAGCAGATCAAAACACTCGCCCCAGATCTCCGTCTGCCAGTACCGCTTCAGGCTCTCGCGGACGCGGTACCTGCGCCCGGCGGTGCCGATGCCGCCCTGGTCGGCCCGCACCGTCTCGATGTACCGCCCGAACAGCAGGCAGTGCACGACGCCCGCGAGGCCGTGGTAGTCGATCTGCCACGTCCAGGGCCGGCCCTCGCGCATCTCGGCGCAGTCCTGCGCGCTCGTCTTCCAGTCCGCGACGAAGCCCACCTCCGGGTCGAAGCTGCGCATGTCGATGCCGCGGCCGAAGTCGATGAGCGTCACGCCCCGCGCGGCCCACCCGCCGGAGCCGTCGGCGCGGTACTGCGGGTCGAGCGGGGCCCTGCTGCCGGCCGCCGCCGCCGCGTCTTCGTCCAGCCGGAGCAGGCAGTTGTCGACCTTGAGGTCGCCGTGGAGCACGCCGCGCGCGTGGAGGGCCTCGACGGTGCGGAAGAGCTCGATGGTGAAGAACATGGCGAGCTGCTCGTCCATGACGGCCGACGGCTCCGCGCGGAAGAAGTTGACCACGTCGAGAAGGCTGCCGTGCGGGTGGAAGGGGAGGAAGAGGAAGCCCTCGTCGTGGTACAGGTGGAACTCGTGCGCGTACGAGAGGGAGGCGGAGGCGCGGTGCTGGGGACCGAGGCGGGAGTGGGCGAGGCGCATCATGTGGAACTCCCAGGCCGAGGGGGGCAGCTCCATCTTGAGGGCCTCGAGGGTTGTGCGGTGGTTGACGGCAAAGGCGCCCTTGCCCATGGCCACGGCGCCCGCCTCCTGCTCCTCCTGATCCTCCGCGGTCGAGTTCTCAACGAGGTAGACCGGAGCGAACGCGCCCGCGCCGAGCTCCTTCCTGATGGTGTAGCGCGTGGACACGTCGGGGAACTCGACGGTGACGAGGGCGCACGCGTTGCTCGTCCGCTCGCCCTTGGCCGCCTTGGACATGGCCTTGGCAAACTTGCGGATGTCGTTGCCCTTCTCGTACTTCTCGTTGCGGTGGTCGTAGAATCCCGCGTACGAGCTCAGGGGAGGCTGCATGTTCTCGAGAATCTCGTTCCGGACGGCCTCGTCCACCGGGTTGCACTGGAGCTCCTTGATGATGGGACCCTTCTGAGGCACCACCTTGGCGGTGCCAACGGTAGCAATCTTGGGCTTTGTGAGAAGCGGTTGGGGGATCTTGACCGGGCTGAACTCGCTGAGCTCCCTCAGCGGACTGCTCCCGGGCCCTGTCATTGCGTCGTCGTCTTCGCCGTCTTCCTCTTCGTCGATGGTCGACGCTGCGTCGTCGCGGCTGGGAGTCTCGTACCTCGCCCTGCGCTCTGTAAACGCCAGGGAAGACTCTGTCCTCTCAGTAATAGGCGTCATGAAAGGAAGTCGGTTGTTGGCCATCTCGACCGCATCCCTAAACGGCCGTGTCCTGGGCTCGTAGTCCTCGGGCGGTATCGGGACGAACATGGTCTTTGTTCTCGGGGGGTAGTCCTCGTCCTCCTCATTGTCCTCTTCGTCGTCCGAGTCCCTTGCATCCCGAGAGACGGTTTGATCACCCGACAAAGGGCCAGTCGCCTCTGCGTGCGGATCCATCAGGTCAGAGACTTGAGTGTTGTCGATATCGGCCTCAGTCGCATCGCCGCTCACGTCTGGGACATGCTTCCGTGTTGAGAAGTCGGACCATTCGCTCACGCTTTTCGCATCCGACGCCTCATCCACATCGTCCGCATCGTCCGCATCATCCGAGTCGTCATCGTCGTCGCCCATGTCGACCTGGCGGGTGGTCATGGTGCTTTCTGCTTCGGTGTAGTCGCCGTCCGTCTCGTAGTCGTCCTCATCGTCGCTCTCCTCTTCCTCTTCTTCGTCATCGTCTAGGGGATTAGCTTGGATGGGCTGGTTGAAGATCTCGTAAATCTCGTCTGTCGCGGCTTTGGTGTGGATGGTCATTGTCGGCTCAGCAGTGTTCCGCTTCTTCAACTTTGGCCTGGACGGCGAATCCAGGTTTGCCTTGACTGCAAGGAGGTTAGTAATACAAGAACCCTCTGAATGCAAGGTGACTTACTGATCTGTGTCTCATTGACCTCCATCATCTTCTTCTTCTTGCTCTTCCCTCCCTCCTTCTTGATGATGGAACCGTTCTCATCCATCATGACCGTTTCCGTGTGCACTACGAGCTTCTCCTGTACCATCTGGCCCAGGCCATCGACGGCCGCGTTTTCGTCATTCATCACTTCGGGTACATCATTCTCTGTCAGCGGCTCCTCATCCCAGTTGCGGCCCAGCCAGCCCCTGTTCATAGCCCAGATCTCCTCGAAGCCAAGTTCCGAGCCGGGCTCCTCCGGAGTCGGGTACACGGCCTCGAGGTGGACAAAGATGCGCTCCTTCTTGCCGCTAACAGGATTCACTACTATCTGGTTCTTGGACGGCACGAGGGTAATGTGAGACTTTGACATCTGTGCTCGTGATTGTGATCGTGAAGGAGGTTGCGCTTTTTGCTGCAACTGAGACTGAAATACAAATAACGCCATAAGCCACCCATTAGTCCTATAATCATCAACATCTGGGCACTGGGAGGTGCAAGTAAAAGTGGAACATACCGTATCCCTGAAGATCGCCATCTTGGGCGCGGTGCTCTTCTTTCCACCGGCCTTCAGCGTCTCACCCGCCCACGGCTTGGGCTCCATCACGTTCTCCTTCTTCCGGTCGGCCAGCGAGCCGATCGAGTCCCATCCCTTCGACTCCGCTCCACGCGAGGAGAGGGCCGGCGGCGCCGCGTCGGCATCTGAGAAAATGGCCATCTTGGCCTTTCCGGGCTTGGAGGAAGCACCACCGACGCCAGAGCTTGGGCGAGGCGCTTGGGGGTCTGCTTCGGCGGCCGCGCGGGCAGCGGCAAAGGGGTCGACCTTGGCGGCGAGAGCAGGTCGCATGGTAGGAAGGGCCGGTGACGAGGGCCTTGTGGCCTCGTCCGGCTGCTGGGCGAGCCTCTCCTCAAACTCCTTGAACTTGCGCAGAAGGCGCTGGACCGGTCTGGCCTCGCGCTCGATGCCAAGCTTGTACACCTCCTCAGCCTGGTTCCAGCGGCCAGCGCCCTCAAGCCATGCGGCGTACTCTTCGTAGAAAAGGGCGAGGCTCTCGCCGATGTTGTGTCGCGACAGGAAGAGGAAGGTCTCGCGGGGCGAGTCGGCGAAGAACTGGATGTAAAGAACCCAGAGCTTGAGATACCTGGGGTCGTTCTTGTACTGAGACGAGCCGATGAAGGCCTTGGTCGCGCGCTCCAGCAGGGTGTGGAGGCCAGACGCCGGCGTGGCCTGCGCGGAGGGGTATGCGTCCAGGGTCCAGCGGACGTAGCGGTCGAAGACGTCGAGGGGGTCGTCCGACTCGGAGATGTTGCGGATCTCCTCCTCGTACTCGGCGCGGATGCAGTCGTTGACGTTTTTGGTGTCGGACGGCGTGGGGGTGTCGAGCTTGTGCAGAGGGGAGGGCGAGAAGAGCTCGGCCAGCTTCTTGGCGGAGCGCCCGCTAGGCAGCGCCTGGATGTTTTCTTTTTGCGCTTCGATGATGTCGAAGTTGATGAGGTCGTCGGAGGCTGCCATGGTTAGTATCGTCGCGGCAGGGTGCCGGCGCGTCTCCAGAAAGGAAGGTGCTGTGTCTGGATTGTCGATGTTCACAGGGGAGGGAGTGTGGTTGCGGAAGAGATTAATGTTGTGATGTTGACGCCTGATAACGATAACAGACAAAGCCAGGGGAAGTGGGGGCGTTGCCAGGACGACCGTGGCAAGGCTTATGTAACTGCCATGGGCAGCAAGTGATGATGCTACGCAAATGCCTTACCTAAGCTTCTTACCTTACTAGGTATGTTGTTGGGACTGGCTCGGCCCCACTCCGTATCCCGACGCCGGCAGGCCACCGGCGCCTCTCAGATGGCCCTGGGCCCTTTCCGGCGGCGTCCCAGGTCACATAATCTTGGAACATGCACCAATATGAGAAGTTCGCCAGCCTCGGTTAGGAAGTCTCAATGCGCCTTCTGTTCGAGCCACCATGTTGCTTGCGTGCCGGATTACTCGCCGCCTAAAGGTCGCCCGGCGCCCGGTGAGTAGAACTGGCCGGATTTATCTAATACAAAGATAGCTGGGGTGAAAAAAGATTTCTCGGTTGATAACGGAGATCCGGCCAGAAATCTTTCTCATCGATCAAGACGACAATAAGTGCCAGGAAACTGGGAGAAGGCAGATAAGCCGACCAAGACCATCGCGCCAGAAGCCGATTAGATCGCCCACGAAATCGAGCCTCTCAGCCAGCTTGAGATTAGCTGGGAGTATTTTAAGGAAATACACCCAGCGGTTGCGACTTTGAAGATTCCAACGTTGAACCCCACGCCCGATGTTGCGAAGGTTCTGGAGTTGGGTTGAGAAGGCAAAGTCGCAAGGTTACGCCTACGGCCCTCTATTGGAGGGTCAATCTCGATCTCGGCAAGCTCATGTCACTCTGCGTTTAGGCCCTCTTTCACCAAAACCCCCGATCATGAGGTGGAATCAGGGTGCGATATCTTCGGATGATTCTGAAACCGTGTTTGCTGCGGCCATGTCGCGCAGGCCCTGGGCAAAACACCCGCATGCTACATACACGTGTAAAACCGCCGAGCGTTTAAATTCATGTTTTGCGTATTAGAGCCAAAAAACAGAGACTTTGTCCTTTGTTTGATTACCTCGTTTGATTTCCACGTTTCCTCCGTATTAGTCTTGGCCCAGTGTTCTGTTTCCGCAACCCACCTCGAAACCAAACGGATCGACGATAATCGACGCTGCCTCCACGATGATGAAGCCCGAAGTCGAGGAAGATCACCAGCCCTTCTTGGGCTTCCGCGACGATCCCAGCAAGCGCGACTCGGCCGACGACGAGGAGCGCGGAGGGAATACCAGCCAGCAGCAACAGCAGCAACTGGCGCTGAAGGCATCGCGAACCCGCAGGTACCTCCGCGACCTCCTCGTCTTTCTGTCGACGTCGCTCGTCTGGGTCATCGTGTTCTCCGTCATCCCCGGTCCCGACGTTCCACCTTGCGAAGCGGCCGTCGCCGTGCCTTCGCCGTCGCCGACCCTGCCAATGGTGCAGGTCGGGCAGGACGGCAAGGCGGGCACCACGACACCCGCGATAAACCCGGACTACATCGCCCTCACCCACAACGTCACGACGGGCGCGACGCTCGTGTCGTGCGGCAACTCGTCCCAGGAGGCGAGGAAGAACGGGTGCAAGTACGACACGCTGCTGAACCACTGGGTGCCCGCGCAATGCTACGACAAGGAGTTCGAGACAGAGTACATGGAAGATGACACCTGGTTCGCATACTCTGAGTAAGTTAAACCCACCTCCGATTCCTACCCCGTATGCTGTAGGGAATTGCTAAGGCAAAGAAACACGCGCAGCCAGAACCTCACGAAGCGGTTGACGCGCGACGACATGGGCGATCAGGATTCGTACTACACGTCCATCCCGGACCACATCAACCACTGCTCGATGCTGTGGAAGAAGCAGTTCTGGACCATGTTCGAGGACCGGCGCGTGTTCGACGCCGTCGTCGTCACCCCGTTCCACACGGAGCACTGCGCCGACTTTTTGAAGGACATATACGGCTCGAACCGCACCGAGCCGACGGTCGTCAAGGTCGGGTTCTCGGGGTGCTGGGTTAAGAAGGGGACTGGACTGGTGCCCTCTTGATGTGCATCTTTCTCGTGGCTTAGAAATATAGGGCCATCGTATTGTGGACGAGACGTGTTGGGTGTTCTAGTCTCGAGTTGAGTACTGTCGCACTCCTCGGGCTAAAGACTCTTGGGACATCTACATGTAGGTTATTGTCTTTTGGGAGTGGTACAGCGTTAACGAATCATGAAATCTAAACATGTGTGTTCCTTGCATTCTCTTACAGAAAGTGGCCTGCTGAAACCCTCATTGTTAGGACATTGACATGAAGAGAAGAGACTCTGACAAGACAACTCGCTGCATCTTCATCGACGCTCTGCGTATCTTGTCCAGACTGGATCGTTACAAAGCTTCTCCAGGCAGTTCTCATAGACGCCAACCAGTATCTCCCGGCCACCATTAGGATGCCTAGGATACATGATCTGCATGCCGTTCAAAATACCGCAGCTGGGCGAGCGAATGGCCGCAATCTTGCCCCCAAGCGCGGTACCCCAGTCAAGATCGTACATCTGGAACTTCTCCCACGACGTCTGCGCACAGTTGCGCCCCGGAACGTCCAAAAACGACGTCGCGATCAGCGTGCCGAGGTCGTCCTGGTTGTTCACTAGCTCCACGACGTCGTTAATAAACGAGCCCGAAAAGTCCTCGTCCATCGCGATGATGGCCTTCCGGATCAGCAGCGACAGGTCCGCGAGGTTGTCGGCCTCAAGGACCTTCTTGATGGGCAGCTCGACCTGCAGGAAACCGAGGAAGCTGCCAATGGCCTCCTGGTGGATCGGCGGCTGACTCCGGCCCCGGCCGTTGATGGCGATGTTGTAAACCGAGATCTCGCTGCCGTCCAACTGCGCCGCGTCGAACTGCGCCGCCATGATGCTCCGCCAGGTCAGCGCCGAGAGGGCGTCGTTGGTGGACACGTAGCCGGTCTGCGGCTGGGAGTCCCGCTTCAGCCGTTGCAGTGACTCTTCCGAAAGGTAGAAGATTTGTCCCACGTGGCCGTCCGTCGTCGCGATCTTGGCCAGCTGTGTCGCCGGGTCCGTGACGATGCTATACTCGGGATGGTCCTCCAGACGTCCCGCTCTGCCCTTAGGCAAAGCCTGCGGCGCAGCGAGCACGATCTCGCGGTCCGCATAAATGCGGTCGTCGTAGCGGACAGGCTCTGGAATCTCGAGGCCTTGAGCCCGCCGCGTCTCCTCGGCCCAGACACGGATCCAGTTGTAGAACGCCTGCCCGTCGCCGACGAGGTGGAAGAGGTTCCAGTTGAGGATCAAGCCCCCGCGAATGAAGTTGGCCTGCACGATCGTGATCGGCACCCGTTGTCCGGGCGCAGGCCAGATGGGGCAGCGGGTGAAGACCTCGGCCGGGAAGCTCGAGACGGGGAAGTGCTTCGCCTTGAGATCGGCGAAAGAGCTGGTGAAGGTCGTTGATTCGCGCAGGTCGTTGACGATGACGGGCTCGATCTCGTTGTCCGTGATCAGCTGGAGCTTGAGCGCGTTTGCTTGTCTCGCGTCAGGGTCGGGAACGGCCTCGCACGCCAGCGTTGGGAAGCGCTCCTTGGTGGCCTGGAGACTCTTGCGGAAGATATCGGTGATCGCTTCAGGGTCATAGTCCTCCGGGAGCTCGAAGGGAAAGAGGTAGCGAACCCATCCCCTGGGACTGATTTGCTCCAAGGGAGTAAGCTGCGGTATTCCCGAGTGGGATCGAGTATCTGGCAAAGAGCCCATGATTTTCTGTCCAACAGTTGTCCCTCTCTTGACGGCAACGTTTTTCGTAATGGCAAGTCGAAAAAACAAGAAAACGAGAAAGATGGCGAGATAAAACAACTCACAGATTGGCGAGAACATGGGTGGCCGACTTCTTTTGTGATCTTCCTGCCATCCTGGAAGCTAACCCTTGAGGAGATCCACTTGAGACTTCCAACGAGTCTTCAGCGTCGTAGCATTGGGCTACCCAACACTGTTGGTTGGCAAGAACACCGCCGAAAACCCTTGTTATCCATGGCGATCGTTCCCCAATGGCACGATCTTTCCCAGCTCTCGTGGGTTCAACTCCAGAGGTGTCACTCCGGATTGATGCCCCGGACCAATGTGCCGTTGCATCGTGGGGCTCTGATATCCGTTCTGCGTTAAGCGAACCCTTCAACACCCTATCACACCCTGTCTTAGACTCGTCTAAAGTCTAATAATCTTATCCTCGGTGGGAAGCTGCTCCGAAGAGATGAATGCTGGAGGCGGCTCCCTTGTTGGTCTTGTTGTGTATGCACGTCAAAACTGATGTAAAACAAATAATTAGTGGTGTAATAGCACGTTGATCACACAACATGTGTCGATTGAGATTTCGTGGTACCTTACCTTGCTCGAACATCCAAATACGTACTGATAGTACCAAGCCAGTCAACAGTTGTGTCAGCACAAATTACCGGCTACATTCACTTACCCTTCCGAGGTAGGGTGAACAAGCCAGACATTTGAGGCAGTATGCCAAGATCTAACATCTCAACTTGCTCCCGACCAAGCGCACACAACCGATCCTGACTGCCGCACGTGAGTTTGGTCATGTGCTGTGTGTTACGGTGAGTTGCTCAAGCTGTAATAGAAGTTTCATCATCTTTAAGAAGAGGTGATACTGTCAAACGCAAATGTCGTACGTTTCAGCTTGTACATGTAAGCATCACGTATTGCTTGGCTTACATTTGATTCAGTGTCTTGAATCTTGTGGGATGCTGTGCCAGGCGGCTTGCTCACTTGAGTCTCTGTACAGAGTATGTATATTTTTTGCGCACATACCTAGACGTATGTTGAAGGTTGCTTTCAAACTGGTCACACCGAGCGGTAAGGCTGCCTATATAATGCCCGGACGTTCCGCCGCCTTGTGCCGTCGTGATGTGAGGTTACTGTGCTGTCTTTAGTTACCTAAACTCATACCTTTCCTTTTCCCTTTACTGCCTCATGAGGTGCACTCAAGATGGAACGCGAAGATGCGTCAATCTCGCCCCTACCGGAGCCTCTTTATGTTACTGGCAAGGAACGTGGCACTGTTTATGCCTCCGGGCTGATGCCAGCCGAGTTTGGCGATCTCGAGTTGGCGGAACCCAATAGACATGTCAATCACCAATGACAGCAGCACCATCAGTTATCCGCAAACGTCCCAGCCATTCAGTACACAACCAAGGCCGACAAGACCGACAGCTGGGAGTTGTGGATGGTGTCGATGGAAAGGGCGAGCCAGCGCAGACGAAGTCACTCGAAGGAAAGCAAACTTGCGGCATCAAGACAACTACGCTTTGGATTGGTTTTCCGATCTTGGTTCTCCTCTTCGCTACTATAGGAGCACCGACTGTTGCCGCACTAAAAGCACAAACACTGGATCGCGTGAAGCGAGATTTCAACGAGTAAGCAGCAGTCTGCCTTGTCCCCTAACTGGAGAAACAACTGACATTGCTACGATTCATAGGCTGAAGGCGTCCATGTCGACGTCATGCTTACCAGCTGCCGAGACGGGGACTCTTCCAATAGCAGCGGGAAAGATGACCTCGATTCCATTGCCAAGACGGGCTTCGGCTGTATATGGGCAGGCAAAAACCAATTGCCCATATCTTACACCTCAGAATAGCACATACACGGCACCAGGGTCCAACATTCGGTTCCAACGTGAGTGTGGGCCAGACTACCCGGGAGAAGACATAGGTCAAGTCCTAATGACCCGGATGGAGGACTGCTTGAACATGTGTGTAGCACTGCGAGTCTCTGTGCAAAGTTCGAGAGGTCCATGCATGGGCGTCTCTTGGAGAACGGAAACGAAGCAGGGCCAGTATTCTGACTATTGCTGGTTGAAGTTCGCAAAGGGTGCCTCCGATCCCAAAAGGAAGGCTGAGTCGGCATGGGTGATTGAATGATATGATGGTATTGTATAACGATAGTGTACGATATCTAACAAATATGTGATTCCAATTGTTGGCTACCTAGTCCCCAATCGCACTGGCAGACGAGTCTATGGAGATGTTTGGGTACATGTAGCTTCTAGTATTGCCATCCAGTGATGCCTGGTGGGAAGGAAGATAGGTCTTTGAAGCGCCGGGCTCAAGGTTGACTTGAGTACTTTGCATGCCCTCGTCACTTCCGTACCAGGGAATCCTACTGTTGATGTTGCGCATATTTTCCTTTAAATCTGATCTGCCAATTGAGAGCATCTAGAGGTGATTGACGTCAAGAGGAACTCGGCCTCATAGAAGAGTCCGAAACAAAAGTCAATTCAAATTTTGCTCTGGTCGTATGAAGCGTTACAAGAGCCTCGATGTCGTGATCTAAAGCGGGTAAGTCATGGTCTATTGTTGCGTTACTCTTGGCTTACGCTGAACTAACGAGATCACCAAGAGCCGGCTCTGTATACCGCCAACCCCCTTGGAACTAGGTAAGTATTAAGATGGAGTTTTTAAAAATGTTTCTAGAAGTCATCAGCCTCATTAGGTTAAAATAACAGCCCGTCAATGTGAAAGACACGTTGTCTATGCGATTTGTACATTAAAAGGACGAGTTCGAATCAAAACGACCATATGGCGGCAGCAAAGGATTGCACCCTCGCTATGAATAATGAGAAATAGACACGGGAAGAATGCCGAAGCTCGCCAATCCCGTTCTTCGGCCTTATCTTGCAAAGTTCCCACTCTCTTGCCTTGAAGATGTTACATGGGAAGGTGGATAGAGAATTGCGCACACTGGACCCGGCGAAACCCCGGCGGTAGACACCCACTTGGCGCAAGTGATACCATCGACTCCTGACATAGCGCCATGCCGCTATCGCTGGGTGCGCTTGACACCTCGCTTTCGAGGAGCCTCAACCCGAGATTTAAAGGCCCGGCTTATCTTGGATTTGAGAACGAAGAAAAGGCTGTGGCACAAACCTTTCTCGCTCTTCAATAGAAGTTCAAGTTGATTGTCGCCATGGTCCAACCTGATGGAGTCTCGCACGCAACGGCGTGGAGCAGGGCACACGATGTCTACCGCGGAACGCTCTTCCAGGCCGTCCTGCTGGGCCTCATCAGCTTCACGCAGCCGGGAATCTGGGCTGCGATGAACAGTAATTTGAGCTTTCCTAGCCAAACCTGACTGCTTGCTAATCCCTTCTCACAGATCTCGGGGCCGGTGGCCAGGCCGAGCCGTACGTTGTCAACGCCGTAAACGTCATTACTTTCGTGTAAGTGAACACACAAAGCCCCTGACATAGCCACCAGAATCGCTGATTACCTGAAAGAATCATGGTCTTCTTCTCCCCTCTGGCTAGCATTGTCGGCAACATGGTCGGCATGAAGTGGATCGTCGTGTTCGGAACCCTGGGCTACGTGCCCTACTCGGCGGCGCTTTACTGTAACTCTCTTTGGGGCACGCAGTGGTTTCTCATCTTTGGTGCCGTCACCTGCGGCTTTTCAGTATGCCCTCCGCCTTAGGCCCTTGGTTTTATCGGACTTTCTAACATCGAGCTAGGCGGCAGCGTTGTGGCCTGGTGAAGCCGCAATCGCGGTTGGATATTCCGAAGTTGCTCGAAGAGGCGTCTGCAGTAAGTCCGTGTCTGTCTTTTCTCATACAATACACCTCTGATCAGTTCTGCAGTCAGCATCTGGTTGGCCCTGGGCAAGCTCGGCTCCATCATCGCCACCGCGATTCAGCTCGCCATCAACAAGGACGGCGATACGACCGGCGCCATCGCCCCCTCGACGTACCTCGTCCTCGTCGCGATCCAGTGCCTCGGTCTCCCACTTTCCCTCCTGCTGGCGCCCCCAGACAAGCTGGTCCGCAGGGACGGGAAGAAACCGGCCTTCGCCAGCTCGCGGCGCTCCTTCGGGACGCAACTGCGAGCCTTCCTGGCCCAGTTCAAACGCCGCGAGGTGCTGCTTCTGATTCCGGCCTTCGTCACTGCTCAGTGGGGCGTCACGTACCAGGGCAACTACATGGCGGCCTACTTCACGGTCCGCGCCCGCACGCTGTCCGGATTCCTGATCGCCGTCGTCGGTGCCGTCTCCAATCTCCTGGCCGGTTGGTGGCTGGACGCGAAGCAGCTGCGCCGGACGACCCAGGCGCGCTGGAGCTGGTACTTCCTGCTCGCCCTCTTCACGCTCGTCTGGATCTGGAATCTCGTCGTGCAGGAGCGCTGGGCGCGCCAAAGCCCCGGTGAGATCGACTGGAGCAGTCCCAGCTTCGGCGAGGGGGTTGCCATCTTCATCCTCTATCGGTGAGTCTCCAGTCTTGTCTACTGTCCCTGAAGTTCCCACGTTGCTGATACGCCGTTACTTAGAATTGCCTACGAGACTATCGGGGTCTGGCTGTACTGGGCCCTCGGCACCTTTGACGTCGAGGCCGACACGATCGCCCTGTCCATGGGCGTCCTCCGATCCGGAGAGTCGCTCGGATCCGCACTGTCTTACGCGGTCGGTTCGGTCCGCAGCGCGTCCCTGATGACGAACCTCATCGTCTCCGTTGTTGTGTTCTATGTTGGAGTTCCCGCCACCACCTGGGCGGCTCTCCTCGTCAAGGACAGACTCCCTGGGGAGCAGAATGGCTCTGACAGCGATGGCAGGACGTCTGGTCAACTGCCTGCGCAGCAGTCTGACGCAGAGCAAGTTGAGGCCGGTTTCGTGGGCAAGACATGAGTATTAGTTGAGTACAAAAGTACGGGCCGAGGGCTCACTGCTGAGACGAACTTGGCGCCAGACCGTTATCATTCATGAATGGATTTTGGACGTTGAAGGGTTTCATAACTCTTGAACAGACCAACACCATTCGTTTGGTGGTGTCGCAGTTAATACAAATGGAAACTTGCATACTACTGTCAACAATGGCTTTTGTGAGAACTCATGTATCAGACAACCTCATCGTTTGTGAGACCTGGAACGTTATTGTCCAGGTATCTGTGCAATGTTTACAGGTTTTACCAGCAACCAGGCAGCAGTGCTGCCTAGCTGAATACTAGCTGGCCAAGACAATATCGCTTAAAAGACAACCTGCGAGAGACACCAGAAAGTTCCCGCAACCAACTGAATAACCCCTGTTCTGTCCCGGGAATAATAAATAGCGTGGCTCCCAGTCAAGCACTTCAGTCCGTGTTGCTATCTACCAACGTCCCCTCTTCAACTACCATTCTTCATCAGCCGCCATGGAAGACAACGAACCCGTGTACAATCGGGATGCGATAGCTAGCAGTCTCACAAAGTACTACGAAAAACTCGCCCTCGCCTGTTGTTTCTCACCTTCCGACATCCAATCGCCTCCGCCAGAGGGCTGGAGCGACGCCGAGCTCGATGTCGACGTCCTCCGTGCTTTGCAGCGCTCGGACAAGGCCATCGACCTGCTCCGGCACATCCCCTACATCAAGCCCCTCAGAAGCGGCCAGTCGCTCGTTCAATGGCCGATCCTGGTCGGGGTGAAGGCCATCCGCTACCTGCGCGACGGCGGCGACTTCGAGGAGTGGTCTGTCCGAGGGGAGGAAGGGCTCCCCGAGCTGTCGAACCTACCGGACGAAGAGGCACCCGCCGGGCCGAAGGACCTGCCGCCTGACGTCGTCGCCCTCGGCCGCCACTCGGACGCTGCCTGGTGTCTGGTCGACTGCGAAACGGGCGTCCTAAGGAGCAGCTTCGGATCGGCGAGGCGGGTGTACGGTAGCGGCCACCATGTAAAAAACATCACAGCCGAGCTCTTTTTCGACGACATGACCGCCCAGGTGGCGCAGGGCACGCGCCTCCCGCTCCCGCCCGCGGAGGGCTGCGAGCCGGAGATCATGGGCTTCAGCTGGAGCCGGGGGGACGACCGCCTGTTTCAGGACCTCAAGAGGGGAGTTGAAGGGATCTACGACACGTTCGGATGGCGCCAGGACGACTCGAACCCCCGGCCGTGGCGGCGCAAGGAGTGTTATGCCAAGCTGACGAGGTTGGTGAAACTGATGAGCGAGGCCGAAAAGAAGAGGCTTGAATGGGAGGAGATTGACGAGGGTGTGGACGACGATTACGAGGACGTCGACATGAATCCTGCCTTTGAGGCAGCATCTTCTGACGAGTCGGACACCGATGGAGCGGAGACAGCTGAGGATCGCGAGGCAACAGAGCAGGTGAAGGCAGAGCTTGCCGGGCTTCTGGAAGACCAGGAGGAGGAGGTGGAGGAAATGGAGTACGAGCTTCCAAACTACGGCTACGACCGCGACGCCGTCGTGGACGTCGTCAAGCGTTACTACCAGCTTCTGTCCCAGATGGCCTACTTCCCGCCGACGCTCGTCGACTACCCGCCCGAGGGCGGCTGGACCGACGACCGTTTCCCGGTGGAAAAGCTCCAGAAACTCGGGTACTCCGAGACGGTCATCGATCTCCTGCGGCACCTGCCCTACCTGGGAGACTACGAGTACGACTGCGAGTGGGAGCTGTTCGAGGACAGCCGGCCCATACGCTACCTCCGCGACACTCGCCCCTTCAAGAAGAATTCCGACGCCACGAAGCTCTACAGGCACAGACTCGGCAAGCTCAAGCTCTCGCCTTACAAGGACAGAGAGGCGGTTTTGCCGGCGGGAATGGTGGCTCTTTCGGGCTTTCCCGGCATTTTCGGCAACTGGTATCTGATCGACACCGAAAGAGGTGAGTGTCTTACGGGACTGGTGTTTTCTTCGTCCACAGGTTTTTCTTGATTTCAACTGACAAGCGTTTTCTTTCCTTCTGCCAGGTACGCTCTACGTTGAGACCCTCGACGACCGAAAACAGCACGAGCCCCTGGGAAGCCGCCCCTGGCTGGTGAACAAGCCGCTACCGATCGTCCAGCACATTGAGGAGCTCATCTCCAAGACTCGGTCCCTCGAGCTCGTCCCCATCCCCCACGACGATCTGGAGGTGAACCTCTTCCCGGGGATCTGGGCCGAGCCGGACTGGTCACTGGGGCGCAAGGTGCTCGCTAAGGTTGGGGGCATCGACGAGAGGATGTTGATTCCATTCGAGGGCAGATGGGGAATCGAAGTGAGGCCCGGAGCTTTACTCTAGAAGTCGAGAAACTACTGCTAACGATGTATCAGGATGCCCGTAACGCGTACCGCGAGTTCGGATGGCCCGATTTGGACATGTTCCGCCGGGACGAGTGTATCAAGGCTCTTGCCAAGGTGTATCGTGAGACCGTGTACAATCGCAACCAGGGGGACTACGAAACTTACGATGATGAAAGCGAGGGCGATGTTGAGATGGAGGAGTAAAGGGTCGTGATTAGAAGCACAACAAGGAACGACCAGACATTGGCATGATTGTCAGTAGAGAGTAGAGTTGGGGATCAAGAGCGAGAGTCAGTCAACATAGATTTTCTCAACATTTAATACTTTTCGGCTTTCGAAACCTTCACAGAGTTGCGTAATGGGTCAACGTTGGAGACTTTCCTCGCGGCTAATTTAGGGGCAAAGACCAGTCGCCATATGAAGGACGTTCTGCGTTTAATGATATCGAACACTCTGTTTATTAGATAATTATGCTAGTACGAGCTACCCCTGAACTCTCTTCTGATCAACCCGAAATTACAAACCCTCCCCTCACAGTCCAAGGTCCCTCTTCAGACCAGGCAGGACGGTGCCCTCGTTGAAGGACCAGACCAGCGCGCTGTTCTGGCTGCCGAACGCCGCGCCGGCCCAGTACGTGTTCCGCTGCCCCTCGAGCGCCAGCAGCTTCCCGTAGAACCCGGCCCTGATCTCCTCGGCCGACACGCGCACGTTGAACGGGGCGTGGTTGGATACGTAGGGAAACGCCACCGTCTCCGCCGCGTCCGCCGGCACGGCGCCCGCGGCCGCCAGCTTCGCGACGTGGTCCCGCATCACGGCCTCGCCCTCGGCGTCCGTGTAGTTGGACCGGTCGAAGCCGACGCCGAACAAGAAGTCGCCCGGCGAGCCGGTGGAGGTGATGCCGTTCGTGCCCGGGATGATGGGTTGGTTGGCGGGCCGCGTGACGCCGATGTTGTTCAGGTTCGTCCCGAGGCCCGGGATGGTCACGATGCCGGTCCAGTAGCCGATGGCGGAGAACCGCGAGAAGAGGTCCCGCTCCGTGTCCGAGAGGTCGTACTCCCCGACATTGTCGAGCGTCGGCGGCGCCGCGATCAGGAGCTTCCTGGCGCGGATGCGCCTCGGCGCCTGGTCCGGCTGCTGCACCACGAGCGAGACGCCGTCCGCCTCGCCGCTGCCGCGGTCGACCTCGACGACGGTGGCGTTCAGCAGCACGCTGTCGCCGAGCTCCTTCGCGGCGGCCTCGTACAGGCTGCGCGTGTCCCCGGTGCCGGAGAGGATGAAGTTGCCGAACGTGGCGTTGAACAGGCCCGGCCCGAAGCCCTTGATGCCGTACAGCGAGGGGATCGCCGCGATGTCGCCGGCGTACCAGCTGAACTGCCAGATGAGCGGCAGCAGCGCGGTGAAATTGTGCCGCGCCGCGAGCTCGCCGAACGGCAGCGCGAGCTCCTCGGGCACGGGGTCCGGCACGAGGAAGCCGTCGTCGATCCAGGGGTACCTGGCCAGCACGTTGGCCGCGTACGACTGCGCGGCGGCCTGGATGGCGGCCTGCTGCGCCGCGGCGTCGGCCTCGCCCTGCGCGGGGATGGGGATGCCCAGGGAGAAGTCGTAGTTCCTCGTCTCGAAGGCGCCCGGCGGGGAGGTCAGCGGGTTCATGCGGAGGATGGGGACGTTGAGCCGGTCGAAGTAGCTGCTGACGACGTCGCGGTCCTCGAAGATGACGACGCCGACGTTGGCGGGGGCGCCGGTCCGGGGGTTGACGTAGGTCTCGGCGTGGCCGCCGATCTGGTGCTTCTTCTCGACGATTGCGACGCTGGCGCCGGCGTCCCGGAGGCGGATGGCCGCGTGGATGCCGGCGGAGCCGCCGCCGATGATGGCCACGTCCGCCTCGATGGGAGCCGCGCAGGGCTTCGCGAGGGCGGTGCCGAGGGGGAGGGCCCACGCCGACGAGGCGAAGCGCGAGAACTTCATTGTTCGTGGGGGTCGGGGATGTGTAGGTGGCTTCTTGTCGAAGAGTGTTTGTAAGTGGTGAGCAGCCAACCCGATGTGTCCTGCTTGTCAGAGACAACCAGTTCGGTCCAGGGGCGAGGCCTCGTTATTTATGCCCGATTCAACCGTGGCATCTCGCCCCCCACGCCAGCAACCGGGCACGAAAGGGGGCATAACATGCGCCGGTAAGCTGCCATCAGCCATCGTACCCACTCACGACCTTCGCATACCAGGCGTGTCCCGACTCCCGAGGGTGTTCACCGGTGTGGGGGAGGGCTGTGAAAGGCGACATGGACAGCCTTGGCCGGCCTCATCATTGGCTGTGTTTCTTGCTCCGGAAGTCTCTTGAAGAACTGCGCTTTGGTGGAGTGAGGCAGGCGGACGACGAGGCAGCCCGGTGCATCCGTCGGGACCAGCTCGACGTATTGCTGCTACCCGAACCGGTAATGTTCGCCATGGGAACCCTTTGCGCAGGGGGACACGGAGACACCCGCTTTCCCAGGGCTGCAGTTCGTCTTGTCTCACGGGGTGGGTGACGTGCTGGTTCAACGTCGGAATTCGATTCCGTTGGAGTGTGCTAGGTATCCCTTCGGCGTACCTACCGGCAGCACCGGACACCAAAAAAGTTGCTTTATATTAGTCTAATCAAAATACGGAAACCTTGAAGTACAGAAACCGCGCGCTTCCCCTCGGGGGGAACCTGTCCCTCCCCTCCTCCGCATCGGCCGGCACTTTTAAGCTTTTCGCAACGTTTATTGCCGTGTGGGTACGCGGTGGTAGTCGGGAGAATAGCCGACTCGGGGTTGTTGAATGTTTACTCATCTATAAAGTCTATGCTTATAGCCTCGCTTGGCCACCCGAGGACGATCGGGCTGCTCCTCGATGCCGAGTCTATCGGCCGTCCCGGTTGACTCCCCCGCGCGCTGTCTGGCCTCTGCCCCTGAGACCTCGCGGCTTGAGCGAATGTTGGACGACAGCTGGGAAGCAGAAAACCCACGCAGACATTAAATAGTCTGGGAGCACATTCCGTTGTTCGCCTTCTGTGTGTCCCAAATTTGAAAGAAGTTTGACCGGTATTGTGGCCTTCTTATTGATGACTTAGGAGGAGAAGGGGAAGGAAGGCATGATGGTTTGAATATTGGATCACACGGCAAGCCACGCGCTCTGGAAGTTGCCGGTTATTGGAGAGCATGGCTTTTGATTCAATAGCACAGCTGCCTTCGGCCTAGTTATGAGTCTCATAGCACCGGATGAGTGAGACATACGACCCTGGTTCAAGTTCCCAGCTCTAGGCTTAACTCCCAACTCCCGGCCGTAAGAGTCTCCCTGTGTTCAGAAACTTGGGACGAATGGCCAGAAGTTCAGGACGAATGACCGAGAGAGAGGTGAGAGTTGTCAGACATTCATCGTGAGACCTGGAAAAAACAAGAAAGCTTTTCTCATGGGGAGTCTAGGCTTTGTCCTTGATGATACCATCTGTAACCAGCAGCGTCGTTTGGTCTTGATGATCCAAACACCACGAAGAGAATCCATGTTCGCATCTAACCGGATATGAGAGAAGCAACTGTTCCGGCAACTGCGCCTGGGTAGAGAGGGTTGTTGTTAAGCCTGAAAAGCCGTCCTCGACGTAAACGACGACCAGAAAAATGTATCCTTGATCTTTCAAACAAACGTAAGATGGAACGACACACAGACGCGTGGGGAGAGCTTTTGACGAAAAACCCCCCATTGGTGTCGGAGGATATCCCAACTCCAAGGACTCTCTCAACTGCCTGTACAACGAGATAAACTTCCTCATCTAGAAAAAGAGTCTCAACTCTCTCTCTCTCTCTCTGCCCAAACACAAGTAGCAGAAACCGAGCGCAGCTTTCGCAGCATTTCTTTCCCCTTCATCGAAAGCCAGACATGGAAGAAACGAGAAGAGCATACGACGAAACACGGCTCTCAAAGAAGAGCCGTTCATCGAGGGTGTCGGTGGTGGAAAGTAATGACAACCAATAAATAAGTTATGTTTACACGGAAGCATCGCTCAGCAATTCAACGGGTGCCAAAAAAAAAAGACTACTGTGTAGAAAGCTCCCCTCCCCGGGCACCTCTAACTACGCACCAAGATGGAGGAAACAACAAATGGCAAACTGCCTATTACATCGGCCGGCGGCCACTGAGAACCCCCCGAGCTCGAACTCTAACTCGGAGGGGGAGGGAGCGGGTGGACCTTCCGCCCCTCCACCCCGCTAGCGCCAACCCTTCGAGTACAACATTTTGAGCAGACTTTCCAATGAAATCCGATATGGTGTAGTGGCCAACATGATGCCCTCTCATCTCAGCAGTGAGAGGTTAGGCATAGCCCCGAGTTCGATTCTCGGTTTCGGAACATCTACTTTTGCGGATTTCCGCAACTTTATTTCTTTTATCTCTCGTTTCTTCATTTTCAGCCGTCTTCTCCTGGTTGATCTATTGAAAGTGATTTTTTTTCTTCGTTAGATGATTGAAGGTACGCATTATAACTTTATGCCCCTTTTTTGTCTTCTCTCGAGGGTCTTTAAGCCCTTCTACGTTCATCCGATTGTTGTGCACTAGCGATCCGCGCCGACCGGATTTCTCACGATCCAATCCAACAAACCAACCAACCCCTCTCTTGCTTGCCTTCACACCAAAATATCCCGTGATCAATCCGCCCTGCGTCGCGATCCGTCACAAGCGCCAACCATGCAACCCATAGAAAAACAAAGAAGAACGGCGGGCGCAACTTTGGAGGTGGAGGGGGGGAAGCGGCGACGTCCCGTACCAACCAAAGCGCGCCGTCCCCGTCACATCCTTCCCGCCCGCCGGACGGAGGCCGTCACTGGACCGGATGGGGGCACCAACAATCTTGAACCAGCATCCCGAGAAAAAAGCTCGAGGGGCGACCGCTGTAAGCGCCAGGAACGAGGGACATATCTCCCCATGACGTCTTGAAGCTATCTCGGCCCCGGCCGATGGTTAGATTCCCTCTAGCGCGCGGGACCTTGTCTTGAGGAAGTTTACGACGGACGGTGCGGCCCCTAGGCGATGTGATGATGGCGGCGCGACGAGAGGACGTCGCGCGTGCAGACGATATCACGACCGGCCGCAATAGTTGGCGCTGACGACAGTCGGTCCTAAGAGGCGTGATCTTCGCAATATCCATGACGGAAAGTGAACCTTTGGCCGGATGGCTTACGACGGGGGACATTTGCGCATCCTCTCCCGCGGCCGAATAGGAAACTCAGGGTCCAAAACCGGCTTCCCATTCGTCGCGAGAATCTGCAGAACCCCCCAGTTTGCGATTCGCGAACGACAGGGTCCTTACAGACGTTACGCGACCTGCAGTTGCAAGATGAAAAGACAAAACCGAAAAAAAACAGAAGAAAAGTGGAAATACCAGCTGGCCCCCCCATGAGCATTTTACGGTGGGTGACAATATGAATAGACCGAACCGCGTCTCGCGATGTATCATCATCGTTGGATTCCCCACTTGGCATCCCTGGGCAGAAATGGCGAAGGGCCATGTAAGATCGTTGGGAATTTCCAAAAAGAGCATCATCTGCCCACGGCTTGTGGGAGACGGCGCCCGCGCGCGCGCGACGCGATGAGAGAGGCGTCCAACGGGTACCGAGAGGGGAGTCAGACCGGTCATCCATCAATGCGGGAGAGGCTCTGTGGCGTCCCCAGCCAGGGCGTAGGGCGTCGCGGGAAGCTGTAGGAGTGCACGCTTAAGCAGTTCCATGTCATGAGGATCCCGCGCTCGATGACTGCTGCCCATGCGCACGCGGCGTCCGTCTGATGACAACGGCGATCAAAACGCGTCCTGCACTGAGGACTCATACTGGCCGGGCGGTTGCCAGCTTCAGCTGTGTAGATCCGGCCTGGCAGGCTGCCACCATGTAAGAACAGGCTGGCTGCTCAGCATGATGGGCAATCTGCGCGAGGAGGATTGCCATCCGGTAGGACCCTTGGGTGTGACTGCGAACGCTACGCGATCCGTATTTTGGAATTGCTTCGAAACAATAAAGGTGACGGCAATTTTGCAGGTCGCATTAACCGCCTGTCCGTCCATTTGGGAGGTTTAATGAGAAGTGAGCCGTGTCAAAGTCCGTTCCAGCTACGGGAGTCTCGACCACCGTCGCCCAAGGCCTGGAACAACGCTCGAGATGGACGACGTGACATGGGGCGTGTTGGAGCAACGCGCGGAGTGAAGGTACGATAAGAGAGCCTCGACGCCTGAGGATAGGTGGTAATACCGACAACCAGGAGGCTCGGCAGCCCCAAAGTTGACTTCCATCCAGGCCCGAGTGGTCGTCAGCGCGTCTTGCCACGCGCAGATGCCCCCCCCAAACATGGCGAATTTGGACCTCTGACGATGGGCAGAAGATATGCCGAGCGAGGACTGGCGCAAGCTTGCTGCGTCCGTGGGTGCGTACCCCAGGATCAGAGGGCGCTGGTGCATTCCCACCCACTCAAATGCACGGGTGTCGAGTGTAAGGCGACGGAGTGCAGTACCTAGACCGGGCAGCTGACCACTAAGCAGCTGCGGAAATGATACGTTTCCAACCACTCAGGATTTTCGTACGAGGCGAATTCTCATCCAATCGTTGCCGGCTGTCACCCTCGTGTCGGCTGGCTTGCGGAGGCTCTTCGACCAAGGCATCGAGAGTCGAGACAGGTTTCCGCCAGCCAAGCTTCCCCTTCGGCGGCCTTTTGCTCACCTGACTTTTGGCAGAAAGATAATGAGCAGATGTCTCCCCACGCTGCGCGGGTGCGACGACCGACGAAGCCGGCAACCCCACCGCAGTTGTCAGCTCGTGAGACACTCCTGAGTCCCAAGCCTCTGATACACGAACTGCATGCACGGGTGTACTTTTCTGCAGTCGTAGTTCTGTAAGTAGCTATCTCCGAGCGGCCGGATGCAGCCTCTGCAACTCCGAGACCTCGGAGGACACGCGCGCAATGGCTGCGGTACGAGAGAAGGACTTCGCCTTCACCCTCTCCCCGCCTCACCGACAATCTGGATCCCGACTCTGAAGAAGTCTCGAGGGGAAGCGGGCTTTACTTGATCTGCCATGTCGCTTTCTCCAAATACATGGCCTCGTATACGGCAACGTAGTATGTGCCGTAGCGGCAGAGTATCGACACGTCGACGAGCACCCACGGTGATCTGTGCGGAAAAGGTGATGGGAGGGCGTCATGCCCATGGGCCATGGTTTGCGTACTATGTGCTCGGGTGCCTTGGTTCTTGATGCTTGGGTGAGGCCAGGCTGCCAGGGTACAGTACCAACACGCCGTAGCGAAGGCAAGTACCTATCTATCCAGACTTCTCAGTTAGGTACCGACCGTAGGTACTCTAGCCGAACCAACCTGCTCCTCCGAGAGTGTCACTCCAATGTTCTCCGCTGCCAAAGGTACCGCAATGGTGTGGTCTACTATAGTAGGTACCCCGTGCACTGGGGCGGTACCTGTGCGCTCGCCAGGGAAAATGCTGCTTCAGAATCAGAAAAAATTTCGTCAGAGATTCAATGCGGTGTGTGTCACGTGGGGCCGAGGTGGCTGAGGGTGGAACCGAGATAGAAAGAAGCAAAGTGCGATGCGGCGCGGACGGAGCTGGTTCTCAGAAAGGCCGGACACTGTTGCAGGGGAGGCCCAGCCGCACAGGCGGAGACCAGGGGGGGTGAGTCTTCTTCTCTTTCCCAGTTGCTCGCAGCCCAACCGATCGACAGACAGTCTGTGCTGTGACTGCTGTGTGCTGAGTTGTGAGGAGCACTGAGCCTTACGAGCCAGACAAACCGCCAGTGGACGGACGGGCTGTTGTTGATGGGTGTTGTTGTGATCTCCGGTGCGGTGTGCAATCTCATCTCCAGCTGAGGAGCACCGTCAATCACATCCTGTAATAAGCGCTCGTCGGCGCGCGTCGGTTGCCGTATCCCTGGCCCATCACGAAAAGTTCTTGCGTTGTCCCTCTGTCTGGGCCGGAGGAAATGGAACAAACACGGTCAGCAGGACTCAGGACAACGCGTCCCATCCCCAGCCTCTCTGTCGTCGTCAACTTGACCTTTTTTGCCCCTCACCATCCCAGAGCAGAGCCAACAGCCGAGGGGAGGCTAGCAAGAGTCAAGACCGGCTGGCGGAAGAGGAGTCGTCACCGCCTCTTCTTTTTTCCCCTTCGACCTTCTCCGCACTGTCCGTGTGTTCCACTCCGCCCACGAGCGAAGAAGGGCAAAAAAAGAGGCAAGGTTGAAAGCGGTACGAAGCCTGAGTGAGTCGGTCGCTAAATTTAGCCCACGCCGGAGTGCCAGCTCACGAATATGTCGATCGGCCTCATTCCTCGGGGAGTCGGATCAGGTTTTCGCTTGTGTGCCGACGCTGACCGACTCGATTGTGGCGTCACCCGGACGCACACAGCAGGCAGACCAGGCCTCGAAACCAGTTGCTGAAAGTCGCGAGACAGGCAGGAGGGAGGAAAACAGAGAGAAGAGCCCGAGATAGCATGAGGCAGCCCGACCTTACCAGCTGTCGCGGTACGGCGCGGTGCGGTGCAGTGTAGGCAGTTCGGTGCCGTGTTGGCGCTGATACTGGTGCTGGAAGCTCCGTGGGGGGTAGCACACCGGTTCAAGAGAGCTCTCTTCCGCTCCCGCTTCCGCCCCTTGGGAGCTTGGGCTCAACAGTAGGAGTGAACACCGACATCCGGGAGGAGTCATCACTCATCAGGCGAGCGGGCAGGCCGTGGCAGTCGCAACTTGCAGGGTGGTCGGGATAGGCATTGAGCAGCAGAGTGATGCGTCCCTTCTCGTCTCATGTTCTTCGCGGTGTTGGGGCGTGCAGCCTTGCTTTATTAAAAAGAGGGAAATGCTGAAGTAACGTGGCAGGCAGACACACAGGCAGATGGGGACCTTGCCCCATACGGAAAAGTCGAGACCAGGGGAACGGAACTTGAGAGGTTGACAGGACGAGCGGTCGAACAGAGGACGAGCCTAGTGGAAGATGGCGAGACCTCAGAGGATGGGGAGGAGAAAAAAAAAGTTTTAGTTGAACGAACATGTGAGAGCAATACAGAAAGCTTCCGACGTGATTGCCTTCAGATAGAGTACGGATACATGGTTAGTAGTAAAGTTGGAAGGAAGCTGTGGTACGTGTACTGCGTGTGTAGGTAGGTGCTGCCACTGCTATCCGGCATCACGAAAAGTGAAGGAACGAGGACGTAGAAATGACTGGACAATGGGGACACCTCCACCCGCGATCTGGTGTTGAATCATGCCCCCCGTAGGGTGGACGCAGTAGAAGTAGCTCGCCATCACGTCATGACAGCAAATCAGAAGCGACGAGGGCGCGGTCGGCCACATGCAATGCCCCACTAGGACCCGCTGAATCAGCCAGTCAGAGATGTTAAATGGCTACTGGTCCCGCCCCTTCAAATCAACGCAGAGAATTCTCCCTCGCCATTCACCACCTCCCCGCCCACAGCCAATCAATCCTTTCCGGCCCACCCAAACTTGACGGACGCCAGGGCAGAAAATAACAGAGCCCAGTCGAATCAGTCAATCAGATTCGCCGGTACCATCAGCAGCGCTTGCGAAACAGACACCAGGGAACGAACGCCCGGGCTGCTTTCATTCGATTGGATGCTCGCCATCATATCGAATCAATCGCCAATCACCAGCGACGCCTTCTCGCTCCGCATCTAGCACTTTATCGATCTTGCATCGAGGGCGTGAGAAACGGCCCTGCGGCGCAAGAGAAACGGGGAGCAAGAGGGAAAAAAAAAGGCAGAAGAAGCAACGACGAGAAGAGTGTGCGCTGTAGAAGTAGTGTGGAGGGGAAGCCACGAGTACGAGTCTACGACAAACCTAGCGCGAGTCCAGGCAGGCAGGCAGGCAGTCAAGCAAGCAAGCAAGCCGACAGCAACGCAGCACCCAGAAGCAACGCGCACACACTCTCCCGTCTCATACACTCAATAGTCCCTCGCGTGCACACCTACCACGCACATCTAGGAGACGTCAGACTTGCTCGGTCTCTCGACGTCGACAGAAGAAAACCGCAGCAAGAGTATCCGTATCTCGAAAAGAAAGAAAAGAAAAAGGGAACATCGCGGGAAGCCGAACCGGGCCTCTCCTTCCGTCCCACCCTACCTTTCCTCTTCCTTCCTGTCTCGTCTCCAGCCTGCTTTCTGATTGTTGGGCAAGAGCGCCTCCTCCTCCGCCCCCCCGTTCCGTCCGACATCCACAGCCACAAGAGGGGTGTACTTTGATAGGTGCAGGCGCGGCTAACCTCACCTCTCTCTCTGTTGCTCCTGCCCTCACGTTCGACTGCGACGTCAGCGTCAGCACCACGGCCCACACCCCTCCCCTCCCCTCTCCGGTTCCTTCCCCTCGCAGTCCACCCGAGGACATCCAAGGACGAAGGTACCTAAGTACTTACTTACCTGCGGTAAGCTATCTCCATCTCCTCTCTCTCTCTTGCTTGCACAGAACTCCTCAGTCCCGTATGTCCTAAGGCAGCAGTGCACCTCTTGCCCTTTTTTTTCTTGCCTTTTGCCCTTCAGCACCTCAGGCGTCAGGCCCCCAGATCCTAGCAAGTGGCCCATTTACCGCCGACGCCACAAGGCCCCACACACCTTTTTTTTTTTTTTTTTTTCCCTGCTCTTCCACCTTCCCCTCTTCCTCCGAAACAGGCGTACAAAGTGCAGCATTGCCCCGGTTCGCGCAGAAGAAAAAGCTCCAGCGAATCCAACGAGGCAAAAAGCCAGAAAAAACCCGCCCTCCCACAAAAGTCAGCAAATCAGCTCGGCTTTTTTTCTTGCGACCACTCACATCCGTCGCGCACTTTCTCCAACGTCCCGTCCTCGACCTGACATTGGACACTTTCACACGCCACGGCCACGCACTGGACACTTGCTTGTCTGCTTCCCCCTTCCCACCTTTACCTGACCTTAATCCAGGAACCAAAGTCGTGGATTCGTTCGCGCGACTGGCCATCTGGATCATTCCCGATTTCGACCATCAGTCTTCACCTATCATCTTCGTCCGTGGCATTCGCATTCCGCGTCTTCTCTGAAGCACCGCCTTTATTGGCCGCGAACACAGACAAAAACCCACCAAACCATCACCACCAACAATCAGGTGACGGACTCGACCTGCGGAAACCAGCAAGAAGTCGACGCCCATTTCCGCGCCCGTTAGGACCAGCATCAGCATCAGCATCGGCAACCGGTAACCGTATCGCAGCGCAGCGCATCGCATCGCATCGCGACAGCCAACCGTGTCGTCGCACACCTATCCGCAGCGCACCCGCACCACAGCACAGCACACGCGTCAAAGCTTCTTCCTTAGGTAGAGGCGATCTCCAAGCTCTTATCGTGACACTCGAGTCAAAAGCCTATCAGAAAGCTTCGCTCCGACTTAGACCGGGAGCCTATTCAAACCCCAAACCCCTCCCCTCCAGGAAAGCAAGCACAACGCCAAATAAACAGTCCAACCAACCAGGTACGTTTCGCATGCCATTCGACAGAAGGCCTATTGCGCCCCTCCTCTCCAGCCTTGTACGGACAACGTCGCGCGCTTCCTTGCCCCCTACCCAGGCAGGGCAGGAACACCACAGGCGCTGCTGCTGCCGTGTATTGTATTCCCATCTCTGCGTTCTGTCCTGCTATTTGTCTGCTCGACCGTCGCGTTCCTTCTCTTTTTCCAGGGTCTAGCTGCGCTGCAAATTTGGGCGCTTGACAGACGCCTTTTGGCACCTCGCGACGTCGAATTTCGACGTCGTGCTGGCAGCAAATACCTACACAAGAGCCTGTTTTCTCCATCTCCATTTCCACCTTTGCCTCCTCCCCTTGTACCTTTTCTCTGCTATCTTTTACCTCTGCGCCCCCCTCGTTATATCACGCGTCGCGGTCTTCCGTTCCTCTGAAACCGACGCCGGCAGCATGCTGACTGACCTCGAGCAGGGCGCATAATCCCTCCCTTCCGGCACTTGTACTCAAAACATACATCGGCGATTCCCACGCTGCAGCGGCAACCTCAAGCCTTCAACGGTACGTGTCTTGTTCTTTTCTTTGCATGTCGTCGTGTCGCATCGTCACCGCCCTTCACAGCATCTGTACGGCCTCCCGTCCTCCCCCGGAGGAGGTGTAACCATCCCTTCCTCGGTTGGCACACACACACACACACACACCCCCTTCCCCTCTCTTCATCCATCATCCGCACCTTGTCCACGTCAATCTGTCTCTGTTCTTGTCGATGTGTATGTACGGACATCGGCGACACCCCGCCGTGTCGACCATTTCGTACTCTGACGTTACCTGTTTTCTTTTTTTTGTCGTTGTCAGTTGCTCTGCTGCTGCCTCAGCTGTCCCCCGCTGGATGCACACCCGCATAACCAAGCCTTCTATACCTTCTGGAAGCACACCCTCTGTCGATGATCCGGGGCTGGTTACGGTACGGCACAGTTACCGCCTGGCATGTGAGGTGAGGTGGAAGAGAATGGCCACTGGCAAGCCCGAGACCCCTGGGCCAACCACCCGAGCTGCAGCCCCAGCGGGATGCACGCACGTTCTTGGGGGAGAGAAGCGCTTAGTGAGTGAGTGAGCCTTAGCCTACACAGTAGGGCTCTGGGAAGTCCCGCGGGTGGCAGGCAGACAGGAGCACAGCGCCTGTACAAACACGCCCCTTGCTCCTTCCCCTCAGCGCATAGCACAGGAGGCAATTGCGCTGTAGCTGGGGCTGGGTTTCTGTCTTGGTGGCCTGCTCCTGCCATGACAGCAGCTTGGACTGCCTTCTGGCTCTGCGTTGCCCGCCGCCACCATCACCACTACCACCACCACCATTACCGCGCACACACACACACACACCTACACGGCAAGAACGAGCAGCAACAACAGGGGAAGGTGTCGCCGGGCTGGCGCTGGCGCTGGCGCTGGCATGGTGGGCCCTGTCTCTGCATATTCCGTCATGCATGCGCGGTTTGCCAGCGCATCAAGTGGTGGCCCGAGGCGCGAGCAGAGCAGCAGCTAAGCAGCTACCCCACCAGCCCGCCCGTCTCCTTGTCGCATCATCCTGTTCTGCCCTGTCCTGCCCTGTCCTATACTTTTCTGTCTTGAGCATCCCATCGGCCTATATACAGTAGAGGCTAATGCTAATATCTCTCTGGTTGGACAGATCTTTTTACGCGTTTCGCGAAGTGGAAAGCAAATTCCCAAGCCGTCACCATTTTCTGGGGAAACTAAGGCACCGACACTTCTGTTTCGTCCAAAACTATCCGCCTCCCGCAGTGCATCGCAGCGCCGGTAGAGACCAACCCTAGGTTCAGGACCAGAATCAGACCAGGACCAGTATCCTTCCTTACCCAGCAACGTCGCGACATATCGCTGCCTCCACCGTCACTCGACCCAGAGTTGACAGCCAGAAAGCCCCCCTGAACGAACCCTGGAACGGATACAGACGAGACATCAACGTCTCGCCTCGCCTCCTCCCCTCCTCCTCTGTCAACTCGCCTCGCCTCGCACGGCACGAGCAACAAACTATTCCCGTCTCGTCACTCTCACGTGGCTGACATCCTCGCTCCAGGCTCAGCCACCCACCCGGTGTCCGCCCCGCGACTACATCAGCCTGCATATGCCGTGGTCGGCCACTTGCGTCGCGCACACCACTGCCAGCTCATCCACGCATCGCCAATAGATTGAGACCCTCCGCTCCCAGTATACTGGCAGAGCACCCACCCACTACCTAAAGCCACTGCCCGCTCCCAACGCGTGTGCCCAACTCTACCCAAGCAGACGGAGACTTGACTGGGCCATTCCCATTCATCTTAAACCTCGATTCTCACCAAAAAAGGCAGCTTTCGTCGCAACTCATTCGTCACCCGCGACCCATACCCCTAACTCACTCATTCGACACAGCGCTCACCCAAAACGTCACGCTATCTCGAACCACCGCGTCCCGGAACCGTCGCCAAGCTAGATCCTCCTGCTCGGCTTCCCATTGGTCCTGAGCAACATCGCGACGAAGAACTCTACAAGGCTTTCTTGGAGCTTCATCGCACCCGCTCGACGACCCGCACGAGGACAGGCTTATTCCCAGTATGATGGAATACGCGCAGTACCCACAACAACCACAGAACGCGCACTCGGGATACACGAACAGCTCCAGCTCCAACAACATCACCTCTCCCCACGGCGTACAGACGTCACCCATATTGTCTACCCAGCAGCAGTCGCCCACACAGGCACAGGGTCACAACATGTACCAGCCGCAGTACAACGTCCCTCAACAGGGCATGCACTACGGCATGCCCCAAATCCAGGCCGCCGCCATGGCGGCGACCGCGGCCGCCTCGGGTTCCAACTACCCATACATGTCGTCGGATCCCAGCCTGTCCCAGACCTCCCCGCGAATGGGCACCAAGAAGGAGAACACCCGCGACCCCAGATCACCAACCCAGATGAACAACGTTTCGCAGCTGCCCGGTGGTCAGAGGCGCCTCAGCCAGGTCACGAGCCCCGGCGTCCCGGCGCCCGGCATGATGAGCCACGTGGGCCCCCGGCCCGGCGTCGCCCCTCCGCAGATGCCCCAGCCCCAGGCCATGCAGCACCCGCAGTCCCCCGAGATGCCCGCCGGCGGCGTCGAGGAGTCGCCCCTCTACGTCAACGCGAAGCAGTTCCATCGCATCCTCAAGCGTCGCGTCGCCCGCCAAAAGCTCGAGGAGCAGCTCCGTCTTACGTCCAAGGGCCGCAAGCCGTACCTCCACGAGTCAAGACACAACCACGCCATGCGCCGGCCCCGCGGCCCCGGCGGTCGCTTCCTCACCGCCGAGGAGGTCGCCGCCATCGAGCGCGACAAGGGCGCGGCCCCCGGCGAGGCCCCCAAGGACGAGAGCGCCGGCGCCAAGGCCGGTTCGAAGCGCAAGTCCAACAACGACGACGCCGACTCCAACAAGAAGCCCAAGACGGCCTCGGAGAGCCCCGAAGAGGAAGAGGAGGAGGAGGAGTCGTCTTGATAGGGCTGCCTTCCCCCGAGTTCATCTTTTTTTGTCGAGCATTCCGATCACGAAGTCACGACAGCCAGCAGAGACGTCGAGCAACCATCTCTTCTCTTTCGAAATTGGTTTATAATGACGGCGGGAGTCACGATGTCAGGTTCTCTTATGAGGTGTGTTTATAGGGGCTGGACCATTCCACGGACGTCTTCGCATACAGCATTCGGGCCGGTACACAGGACTCTCGTTGCTCTCTGGCTGCCAGGCCTGATCGACGCCACCACGGTGGTGCCGTCTTTTTCTCCGACTTTTTTTTTTTTTCGTTTTCAGTTTTCTTTTTATCGGCTAATACAAATACTCGACTGGCAACAGCATGGTGCCCGTTCAGACGGGTGGCCGCAAGGGAAATGGGAGGGAAGAATGCATGGACGACTCGAAACGACGGATACCCCTCTTGTGTTTACTCGATTACCCCCTTCTCCTTGTTGTTCTTGATTGTTCTTTTCTTCTTCACTTCGTGTCACAATCTTTGTCGGGGCGGGGAAGCGTCTTATTATATTCTACGAGAGAAAGAAAAACGCAGGGGATGACTGGTCTGGCTACCAAACGGATTTTATACGTGGGGAGTTGAAATGAAGAAAAAAAAAAAGGACAAAAAACCCCCAAAAACGAAGAAAAGACGGCCAATCAGCTTGGCGCGTCCGGATGTACGGGACCAAAGAAGAATGATTGAAGATTATATTTACGCTTTATTTACCTTTTACTCTCCTCTATTTTCACTGCAGAACTTCCAATGATGTGACAAGATGTAGATGGAGCTTTACCTTGGCACTCCGTTGGCGGATGTGTTGCCGCAGGGGGAGAAACACGGACTTTGGACTTTGATCTATTGACTCGTAGTGAATACACACTCTGTACTGGGTCCGCGCGGATGTAGTGTGACTGACACGGACGCATCGTCAATTGGAGACCAACGACCAGTGAGATGCGGAAGCAATTGCCATGCGAGAGGAATACAGAAAGGGTCGGCCCGCTTGACCTCGTGGCTTGCGGACGGACCCCGACGATGACGGACGGCCAATGGAGGAGACGCGGGGCCTGACTCGAAGGGACGCCGCCGGTAGGTGTTTCTGGGGAAGGGAAGGGAGGGGGGCGTGAGGCTGGGTGATGAGAGGCTGTTTGCCGCGAGGAGCCGGGGATGTGGAGGGTGGTTGGCCGGCTTTCTGAAGCTCTTTTGAGTGGTTGACGAGAAGTTGGGGTTTTGCTCCCCCTCCCCCCATGTCTAAGTACCCTCCGTCGCTTCTATGGTGGATAGGTACGGCGGTGGACCTCGGCATCCTGCTTATGTCTCTGGGGTCGGGCAGTGACAAGCATTCCCTCGTAGCTTCCCCCCGCGCGCGCACTCTGCAGTGACGTTTTCTTAGCGGCCTGGACGAGCCGAGGCTGATGGAAATTGGGAGATGGGACCTGAATTACCCCGGAAATCGTCTCCGCCTTGGAATTAACTGTCTGCATCTGCCAATCCATCAGCGAATCTCCCCCCCGTAATTTCTCCAGCTTACCGTCACTGTATTTTTTGATTCGAAAAGGGTTTGGGATCGGGCGGGCCAGGCCAATTGCAATTGCGACTGTCGATTTCGTCTCCTGTCGCATCTGACGACACCCTGCAGCACCGAATACACGGGACGCGCAGACACACACAACCGCAGCAGCACCTCGACGGACGGACGACGAAAAGATGGCTGGACGCGTGCGGCACCCGATCGACCAGAAGGCGCTGGAGCGGTACCTCCAGGACAACGTGCCGGAGATCAAGACGCCGCTGGACATCAAGCAGGTCTGTCTCTCCCCCATTCCAACCCTCTTCCATTCTTCCCGACGGCTTCCCGCTGACGCATGCCTCTACGCACAGTTCGGCTTCGGCCAGTCCAACCCGACGTACCAACTCACCGACGCGACCGGCGCGCGCTTCGTCCTGCGCAAGAAACCCCCCGGAAAGCTCCTCTCCAAGGCGGCGCACAAGGTCGAGCGCGAGCACCGCATAATCCACGCCCTGGGGCCCACGGGGTTCCCCGTGCCGCGGACGTACTGCCTCTGCGAGGACGAGTCCGTCGTCGGCACGGCGTTCTACGTCATGCAGTTCCTCGACGGGCGCATCTTCGAGGACCCCACGATGCCGGAGGCGTCGTCCCCGGAAGAACGAAGAGCGTTGTGGAAGGCGGCGACGGCGACGCTGGCGGGGCTGCACCGCGTCGAGCCCGAGGGCGTCGGGCTGGGGAGGTTCGGGAAGAAGGAGGGGTTCTACGGGAGGCAGGTCGCGACGTGGACGACTATTTGCGAGAGCCAGGCCGCGGCGGTGGATCGGGAGACGGGCGAGAAGGTCGGGGATTTGCCGCACTTTGGGGAGATGGTGGGGTTCTTCGCGGACGGGCGGAGGCAGCCAAGGGACCGGGGCACGCTGATACACGGGGATTACAAGATTGACAACATTGTGTTTCACAAGACGGAGCCGAGGGTCATTGGCGTCCTGGAGTGAGTCCTCCCCCCCTTTGATCCTAAAGGATAGCACGCTGACAGAAGTAAAAACAGCTGGGAGATGTCGACCATCGGCCACCCGCTCTCCGACCTCTGCAACTTCCTCACCCCCTACTTCACCGCCACCCGCGCCGAGAGCGGCGTGTACGCGCACAAGGGCTTCCTGCCCGGCGCGACCCCGGGCCTCCCGCCCGTCGACGAGGTCGTGGGCTGGTACGCGCAGGCGGCCGGCTGGGACCCCGCGCCCGAGCTCAACTGGGGCATGGCGTTCAACATCTTTAGGTTGTCGGCCGTGCTGCAGGGCATCGCGGCGCGGGCGGCGCAGGGCCAGGCGAGCAGCGAGAAGGCGAAGCACTTTGCCGTCACGAGGGGCCCGCTGGCGGAGTTTGCTTGGGAGCTCGTCGGGAGGAGTATGGGGGATAAGGCGAAGCTTTAGAGGGGGAGGTTGTAGGTTGGCTTTTTTGAATAGAGGCGTGATGATTGAGGTTTGGTGATGGCGATATGTCTGGTTCACTGGTCTTGAGGTGTGATTCTCTGTTCTAGAAGTGCTTTTGCGCCCGGTACATTCACTCCTCCGGCCTGCTTGACAACTATCATCCAAAGGGGCTCTCCTAGAACTACCCGGTGTGGCACGGTCTCCGGTTGGGAACTCAGATGTCACCCGCCCCGGTATCCCTAGGAAAGCGCGGGTCTGTTCTCCCGCTATGCTGATGCTTTCCCTCCCTTCCCTCCTTTCGCTCCTGCCGCTTACAAGACACATCACGAACTCGATGATGGTGTCCCTACAAAAAGAGAGGCAGGAGGCGTTTCTTGCAATGTTTTTTTCTCCACAGCCCGGGTTAACCGACGATAACCATAACGGTCGGTGGTTTCTTTCCCATCTCTGAAGGTACTGTCGCTGATACCTCGAGTTAGATAGGATTTCTCCACGTTGTTGAAGTTGGTTTCTACTCTTGACTTGTTCCTTTTCCTTCCCCGTCGGCGGTGTATTCTGTTCCTAGATAAGCAGCAGCGGACGTTCGACGACGAAGAAAGAATTACGGTTATGAGGATGGCCGGCTGGACTTTTTGACGGTTCCAGTGACGGATTCGCCGTGACGTACGTATCGTGCCTACGGACGAGGTCTACCGGGCTGGTCTCGGCGACACATGCCTGCAGCCACAATCAGTTGTGTGAAGTGGCATCTAGACTGAACGGCGTTGTTGTTTATATATGTTCTTTTCTTCTAGGAGGGGCTTATTCATTCGTTGGAAGGATGGGGTGTGGCGGCGACTATAAGAGTAAGTCGATCACCGGGCTAAGATGATGGCGAGCGCAACGCAGACACGACAGTATATCTGTCGTGTGTTGAGGTTTCTTAAAAACAAAAAAAAACCCCCGTGCGGGACTGATGCCTATTCCATGTTTGGCTAGCACCCTAACTAGGTACCTAGTGTGAATGGTCGTCGTCTCGTCGGCTCTGTTGACTAGTCCTCGGGTATTCGGAGTTGTATACGACGCCGGTAGTGAGGAACAGAGATTTAGAAGATATGAAAATGTTTGCACCGTTCTTACGTCAAGCTTAAGCAATGCACGTGATACGCAAGAAGCACGCGGTCCTGTTGCTCTCTCTCTCTCAGTCTCTCTAATCCGGTTATCTCGTTCGTCGTTTATCGCTGACAGTCTAGAGAACAGTTCGTAGGTATGAAGCTAATTTATAGGTACGTCGGCGAGGACCGTTTATTCCTATCCTGGTGCTGGTGTAACTGCAGTTCTCTCTCCTTCTTCTCTACACGCGGGCAACAGCATAAATTACCCTCTCGCCTCCGCCCGTAGTAATCGCAAAGCCCAGTCCGGTAACATTCTTGTGCCGGACCGCAAGAGGCCGGGGAGATATCGCGAGGTGAGGTGTGCTGGTTTGGTCATGCTTTGGTAATCTCACAGGACAGAGAGTGTATAGTTCGACTGGTCTCCCCCCCTGGTGTTAACTTTGTGTCCCCCAGTTGTTCTACAGTCCGGTAGCTGCGTCGTATCGGGACTGGAATAGAACGCGGACGGCAGGGAAGTTAGCAGGGCTTTGAAGCACGCAGGCAAGTTTGAAGCTATGTGTGTGCCCTTTTGCTTTTCTCATAGTCGACATGTACGCGCTCAGCAGCAACAGCGACCTTTCAAGTACAGCTAGTCGGCTTGTGTGCATACAGAAGCCCCGCGATAATGGCTTTTACACATGGTGTCAACAACGATGTGGCTATGGTATCTATACTGGCAAGTTATCGAGGCGTATTTCGTGCGAGTATACAGCTTACACATGCTACTTGGGCTGCTTCGCGATGAATGAGGACATCTCGCAAAACTTGGACGCTGTGGCTCGACAAGAGACCTGTTATATATATTTCAACTCAAGTCGTGCTATCTTTCTGGTCCGTCCAGTATAGCTTCTTGCCGAGAGATTTAGCCCCGTCTTAATTGCATCTGGCGTTCGGGTTCGAGCTCGTGGCACAAGGACCCTGGGACACACTTCATCAGCACGACGAACACCACACACCGCGCTGGACTTGAACTTACGTTGGAGCACTATCACAAAGCCGGTCAGATTCTGCAGCATCAACACCATTCGCGCCTCGGAGAGTCAGAACTTACGCAGCCACAGTTGCACGTTCCCGGGATGAACGAACAGCAGTTACCCCCCTGCGGCTCGCGGACCAGGAGGTTGCTCCCGTCGGCCGGGGGAGGCGCCGCGGCGGCGAGGGACGCGAAGAGAAGGGCGAGGGCGACTTTGAACTGCATGGTGGCTGACTTCGAAGAGATGAGAGGCGTGGAAAGAGAGTGTCTATGGGTGTTCAAACTGCGAGACAGGTTTCGGTGGTGAGATGACTTCTGTTAATGAGATGAATTGTGCAACTGAGGTTGCCATCATTTATAGTTGTTCTCACCAGCGAGCTCGCGCCCTGGTGACCGGCGAGTTGAGTAGGGCGTAGGGCGTATGTATACGGACTTGGCTACTGTGAGAGTCCGTCGTCGTACTGGCAAACTTTCCGGCCGCTCCGATAACCGAACGTAGTACGGAGCATATATAGTCAGCTTCGCAACTAGCCGTATGGCGAGTGTGTTGAAGTTGCCGGGTAATACCTGTTGCTTATGGACTCATGGGCGGGATCAGGAGGTCTTGTGCAACGCGCCCAATAGGGGGCCTCCGCACTTGATTGAAATAATCTATTTTACTTTCTCACGGCGCCTTACCGACTGCGAAGCGGGTAGTTTCCAATTCCGAACGCTTTGACTAGTAATCACTCCTTTGGCGGCACGAGCAGACCCCTCGAGCAGCAGTAAGTACGAGACGTACATGCTATCCAAGCGAGACTTTGGGTACTGTTGTGAATAGCTTGAAAGTTCACACAACCCATGCCTCTTAGGACTTTTTTGAGTCTCGCAAGGCCAGCCGAGAGCCAGCTTCAAGGAAGGAACGGATCTCATGCGGACGCAAGGTGAGCCAGCTCATCGGCATGGATGGATGATCCACAAGCCACAGGTCTGTCATTACCTCTGCATTTCTGTCATTCCCTCTGCATTTGCTTCAGAAATCTCTTTTGGTCTACAAAAGGTGTGTCGCTCTCTCCCAGAACAGTCTGCACGCGCATGGATTGAAGTCCATCGGGTCCAACGAGCGGGCGGCCACGCATACTCCTGGAACGGATATCAATGACTAGAATTGACGTGTCTGCTGCCTCGAACCGCATGTCAACCGTCTTTACTCCAGCGTACGTAAAGCTCAGAAGGCATGAACTCAACCTGTCTGAAAGTTAACATGTTAGGCTGAAGAGATCTCAGACCCCGAGACTTCTGTGTCGGTACCGAACCGTTTTATCACGCAACATGCCGTCAATTTCATCAGAATCCACACTTGTACATCCTGTTTCCCACGAACTGCCAACCCAGCCTGGGTGACAGAAAAGACGATTGGTCAGAGATACTCCTGCGCTGCTGCGCATTCCTACAGTGCGATACCAAAGTCCCTTCACGGCGATGTTGGAGAGCGGGACGAGACGGAAGACCCCTGTTGGATCTTTTGCTGTGTTGCGGTGCCGTTCTGATGTACTGTCCCTCGGGGTTCGGCCTCGGGGGAACAGATTATCCAAGGTGTTGTTTAACGAAAGTTGATTTTTATTACTAATAGTATAGAGTTATCCTTACTACTAATCTTTACCTTCTTCCACACTTTATTACTATTATCCTTTAACTTAATTTAACTTATACTATTATTATAGCTAGCCTTTTAATAGTAAGGTTTATATTAACAAAAGCTAAGGTTTAATACTAGTAATAGTACTATAGAGTACTAAAGGGATCCTAGGGGTTAAGGTACTTAAGTAATTAGTCTAAGTATTTAATAAAAGGGTTATAGTAGTTACTACTAAAGGGCTAAAAGTATTTAAAAATTAATATAAGGTTAATAATTAAAGAACTATAAAAGGGAGGACTTAAAAGTACTTAAGTCTTATTTATATATAAGTTTTATTTCTTTATTTATACTATAATAGTAAGTATAATACTAATTAAGTAAGTACTTAGTAATCACTAGTAAGTACTTAGTAATTACTACTAAGTACTTAGTTTTGGCTATAGCTACTTAGTACTTTATTTTATTTATATATAACTTATATTATAGTTCTTCCTTCCCTAGGGAGTCGTTCTGTAGTTTATATTAGTTACGTCTTTTATTATCCTTTTAACTACTAATCCCCTATAAGCGGGGTCTACTACTATTTATAACTAATAAGTTATAATAACTATACTTAGTACTACTATACTTTATAAAGTACTACTATCCTTTATAATAAAGTCTCTTAAATTTTAAAGAATTAAAAGAGTTCTAAAACTTTAACTTATACTTTATTTATTATAACTTATTAGTTAATAGACCTTTAATAATAACTCTATAGAGAGCTTAGTAGTTAAATAAATATATTAGCCTATATTAGTATAATAACTCTATAGAATAGAAAAACTAAAATATAAATTATATAATAATAAAAAGGACTAATATATAATAAGTGGTTTTAGAGTAGAACTAATAATACTAAAAGTGGTTTATAGTAATAAACTAATATACCTAATATTAGTTCTAAAAACAAAAAGATATATTTATAAAAAACGAGACTTATATATAAATAAAACTTAAGTACCCTTAAACCCTACTTTTTATAGTTCTTTAGTTATTAACCTTATATTAATCTTTAAATACTTTTAGCCCTCTAGTAATAACTACTATAACCCTTTTATTAAATACTTAAACTAATTACTTAAGTACTTTAACCCCTAAAATCCCTTTAATACTCTATAGTACTATTACTAGTATTAAACCTTAACTTCTATTAATATAAACCTTATTATTAAAAAACTAACTATAATATTTTAATAGCTTTTATTTAATAAATTAACCTTTAATACTAATAAACAGTATCCTATAATATCTTCTACTAAAATACCTAAAGTTATTTCTACTTTATCTAAGTCCTTTAATAAATAAGTCTATAACCTTACTTAAAAACTAAAAAAATAACGTATAAAAAATAATAAAAACAAATCCAGTAATAATAACACTAATAAGTAGCTAAAACAGACACACTATAATATTAAATAACTTTAAAAGATATTTAATAAATACTCTAGCTAAATAAAGAAGCTTTAAAACACCATTTAATAAACTAACTAACATACACAGAAGGTCAAAACCTAAAACAAAACCCTCTACACTACTATTAATATTATTACTACTCCTATTTAAAACAAATATAAAAAACTTAAACTTAACTCCCCTATTACTTATAATAAAACCCTAAAATAACTTAAAGGATTTTTAATTTAAATTAAAAATTACTAAAACTTCTATTACAGTAACTTTAAAAACAATACTAAATAAGTTATTTATACTACTATATTCCTTTATAAATATACCCTTTAGTAAATTAAACCCTTTTAAAAATAGTTCTTTAAAGCTAAAACTCTAAATAACTATATCTTTAAAGTTAAAAATATCTTCTTAACCTTTAATAAGTTTAAACACACCCTTAAGACCCTATTCTAAAACCCTAACTAAAAACAATAAACTAAATACAACCTTACTATACTTAAATAAACTAAGTCTATAACCTACTATACTACTAAATTCTAACGTATTAATACTTAACTAGACCTTACTAAAAAATCTAAAATCTTTATATTCTACTAAAACTTAAAAAATAAAGTTAAAAATAAACTTATTAAAATTAACTACCTAAAAGACTTTTTTTAGTACACTAAACTTATAATTAAAATTAATAACTATCTTTAAAAAAGATACTATAAAAAAAAACAACAACTAAATACTAACTTTAATAAAAAGTACTAATAGTAACTTTAACAATTCTAGTACTATAACTAAAAATAGTAGCCCTAGTAGAACAACTAACAAAAACAAAACAATAACTAGTAAAACACTACCTATAGATACTATACAGGTCCTATAGACCTTAATACTACTAAATAATAAAATCCTAGTAAAAAACACACCTTTAAGTACTATAATTATAATAAACTAAAATACATAGCTAAAAACTACTACTAACCTAAAAAGCAGTAATAGTAGCTAGTACTAAAAAGTAAATAACTTAATACTATTTTTAAAAAAGACTATACTAAACTCTTATAAATAGTATATTATAGTAATAAATATACTATCTATAAAAGTAACAAAAAGAACACTAAATAGTACTCTAAAGATACTAGCTACTCTAGTTATAATATTACTAACCTCTCTAAAAAAATACTTATAGTTACTTATAAAGTACCCTACTAAAAGCTAAAATAAAAAGCTTAAAAACAACTTAATAGTATAAGTTTATAATAAGTATACTATAACTTAATAACACCTAGTAATAAAGAAGTTAGGTATAAAAATAAGTAAATTATCTAAAAACTTAATAAGTTAATTAAAAAACTATAATATACTACTAATATAGAACCTAATAAAGACTATATAAAATATATCTAAATATTACTTACTTAATAAAATAAAAGAATATTAATACATACTAACCTACCTAAACTTAAATAACTTAACATAAAGAACGCTAAAAGAACAAAAAGAATTATAGCCTATTCTATAGCCTAGAATACTAAATAAAAGTCCAATATACTCTATAATTTAAATAAACCTCGTAACGTTACTTAATAACGTACTTAAAATAAAATTACTTAAAGGACTTAATTTAATACCTAAAACTTAAATTCTAAAAAAAAACCTTTAATACAAAAAAAAGCACAAAAACACCTACTATATATCTCCCTAAATAATAACTAACAACGTATTATTTTTTATAAAACCAACTCTATTAAAAAAATAAAAAAATAGTTACTTAAGTATATACTAGAAGACCATAAATAGCTAAATATACTATATAAAAAGTACTATAACGTTTTTTAGTTATAATACCTTGAAAATAAATATTAAATATACTTTATAAAAAAACTCGACTTATAATTCTTTTTTTAATAAAAAAAGGAAGTACTATATAAGAACGTCTACCTTATAAAAGAACTTTATATATAAATTATTTAAGAATTTAAGGGAACTAAAGAAGTAGTCTTTAGACTTAACCCTAACTTTTTAATAAAATACTTATATAATAATAATATAGATTAGTAAAACTACTATATTAACTAGTACTAAGTTTACTATATTATAAAAGTAAAGACCTTTAAAAGGAAGTAGTTTTAAAAAAAAAGGGAAACTAACTTTATACTACTAATTTTTAATATTAAAAATACTTTTAAAAAAAGAGGAGTAGTTAAGTACCTTAATAATAATAGGATATATATAGAATAGAGGCTTAAGTAGTTAAAAAACTAGACTTGCTTACTATAGTAGGATTATAATAGGTAATTACGATAAGATTTATTAACTTAGCTACGAAGGTAAGTAAAAATAATAAATACTTTTACTTTAACTTAATAGTAAATAGAATACAGGTTAAAGCCTTAATTAATAGTAGTACTTAAGGTAACTTTATATTACTACGAGTTATAAATAACTTATAACTACTATAGAATAAAAAAAAAAACCCTTATACACTTTATAACGTAGAAAAAAAAGGAGTATAATATAGTAGAGGTATTATTAATAAAGAGATTACGCCCCTTACTTTAAGCTACTATAACTAAAAAATATACTACTACTTTAATATTATAGATATAGAATACTAAAATATTATTCTAGAACTACTATAACTATATAATAAGAACCTATAAATAGAATAAAAGGATTACTACTTTTATTAAAACTATAAAAAGAGTTTAGTTACTAAAGGATATAGTTAACTACTAACTTTAAATAAACTTTATTATAAAACACTAATAATATATATATTATAATATATTACTTATTTAAAGGTTAAGGAAGTAGTTACTTAGTTGTTATATATAAAGGACTTTATTGTAATATAAGAAGAACTAATTATAGATAAAGATTAACTTTTATTTATTCTAAAAGAATATAGAGTATATAAGAAGCTATTTACTTTAATACTAGAAATAGGCTTATTAGAGTATAGTGCCTTTAACTATAAAATCCCTATTAAAGAGGAATAAATACTAGTATTTAATAGAGTTTACTAGTTAAACTAATAAAAAATAAAAGTACTTAATAAATATATTAATAAATATTTAGTTAAGGACTATATTAAAGAATTAATATTACTAGTAAAATACCTAATTCTATTTATACTAAAGAAGAATAATAAACTATAACTCTATATTAATTATTAATAACTTAATAATATTACTATTAAAAACTAATACCTACTACTACTTATTTTAAAACTATAAAACTTACTTTATAAAACTAATTAATTTATAGTTCTAGACTTTAAAAGAGCCTATAACTTAATTAGGATTAAAAAAGAGAAAGAGTAAAAGACTATATTCCGCTTTTATAGGGGATATTTTAAATACTTTATAATACCCTTTAGACTTACTAATGCCCCTATAATATTCTAAAATATAATTAACTATGTTTTATAAAAAAAGCTTAATATCTTTATAATTATATACTTTAACAATATCTTTATCTTTTTAAAGACCCTTAAAGAATATAAGTAATATATATACTAAGTACTATAAAAGCTTTAAAAAGCTAAACTCCTTATTAAACTAAAAAAAAGTAAATTCTATATATAAAAAGTAAACTACTTTAGATTTACTATTATACTTAGAATTATTAAAATATTAAATAAGAAAATTACTATAGTTAAAAACTAGTTGATACTCTAGAATATTAAAGATATTTAGTTTTTTTTTAGGTTTATTAACTTTTATTAATAATTCCTTAAAAGGTATTTAAGAAATATTAGAGCCCTAACTAACTTTACTAAAAAAAACACTAAATAGGTTTAAATAAATAAATAAAAAAACATATTTTAAAAAATTAAAAACTAGGTTTTTAGTAAACTTATACTTATAATACTTAACTCTAATTTACTATTTAAAGTAAAAACTAATGCTTTAAACTACGCTATTAGTAGATAACTTAGTTAATATAATAAAAAAGGACAACTATATCTGTATACTTTTTACTTAAAAAAACTTAATAAACTAAAACTTAACTACTAAATTTATAATAAAGAACTTATAGTAATTATTAAAGTATCTAAAGAATAAAGACTATATCTCTTAAGAACTAACTATAAAGTTATAGTATATATAAATTATAAGAATTTTATATATTTTACTATATCTAAAGACTTTAATAAATAATAAATTAAATAGTTAAAATTCCTTTTAAAATTTAACTTTTATATTATATATAAAAAAGAATTAAAAAATAAAAGAGTAAATACTTTTAGTAAATAATTAAACTTAAAAGTAACGGTTTCTAATAAAACCTAAGTAATTCTTAAAAAGAATTTAAATAGTAACTTTATACTAACTATTTACTTTTTTATAATTACTAAATAAATTAGTACTAGTACGCCTGGATAGATAACTAATAAAATAATTAGAATAATTTATAGTACTAAAGTATATAGGTACTAGGGAGTTACTAAGACCTAAAAAAGAATTAAATAATATTATAGTAATAAAGTTACTAAAGAATAAGTTATAAAAGTTATTAAATACTATAATATTTATAATAAAAGTAAGTTAGTATATTATAAACTATATAAAGAACTATAACTACTCTTTATACCTAAAAAAGTATAGTAATTAATTTCCCTTAATTTTATTGTTAAACTACTATAATTAAAGGAACTACTTACTAAAAAATAGTTTAATAGTATTTTAATAATTATAAATAGACTTACTAAATATACTTACTTTATTCTATAAATTAAAACTAATATAATTAAAAAGCTTATTTATATCTTTAATAAGTACATTCTTAATTAATATAGTTTACTATTAAAAATAGTATTAAATAAAAGAACGTAGTTTACTTTAAAGTTTTAAAAATCCCTAATTTTATAACTTAAATCTAAACTATAACTATTTACTATATTCTACCCTTAAACTAATAAATAAATAGAATATATTAACTAAATCCTTAAAATATACTTAAAAAGTTATATTAACTACTAATAAAATAATTAAGTATTACTATTACTAACTACCCAATTCGTATATAACAGTATAGTAAAAAAAAGTATATAAAACTTACCTTTTTACCTTAATTATAAATTTATACCTACTACCTATAAAGAACTAAAAACTAAACCTTTAGCTATTAAAACTAAAACTTATATTAATAAAATTAAAAAAATCTATAAATAACTCTAACTTAACCTCGAGTTTATTAAATAATATATATATAAATATACTAATACCTTAAAAATAAAGGGACTATTTTTTAAAGAGAAAAATAGTATATACTTTATTTAATACAATATTAAAACAAAATAACTAAGTAATAAATTAAACTTTAAAAAACTCAAACCCTTTAAAATTATTAAAAAAATCTTAAAAGTTAATTTTAAATTTATACTACTAAATACTATAAAGTATTATCTAGTCTTTTATATCTTACTTTTTAAACTAGCACTAAAAAGATTATATACTACAGATTATATTAAAGTTAATTTAAAATAAAATTATAAAGTTAAAAGAATTATTAACTATATTAACTAGTAAGATAATACTAAAATTAAGTACTTAATTAAATAAAAAGACTATAGATATAAAGATAATATATAGGAACCTATATTAAACCTTACTAACGCGTAAGATAAACTATAAAAATACTAGACCTAGTAGTAAAAACAATAATGTATATTAATTACAAAAATACTAATAAATAAATCATATATTATTATACTTTAACTTAAGATCTAACTAATTAAGGGACCTAAAATAAAATAAACATTTCTTTACTTAAAAATACTTAATTTAAAATAAAACTAAAAACCTTTTATTAATACACTATTAACTAATAAACCCAAATTAGCAAAGTTATCACTAAACTTAAACACTAACTAAAGTAACTTATTTTCTAAACCTACCACTTAAAAATTACTTATTATAAACCCCTTATAAGTATTTAATACTAATAATAAATTACTATTAAAAAAAACCCTATCTTTCTAATTAACCTCCTATATACCCCACTTAAAAGCCTTAGTTTACTTTTTATAAACTTTTTTTTAAATTATATAAATATAACTTAAGTAACTTACTACCTTTACTATTTAAGATTATAAACGCGTAAATTTATAATAAAGTACTAAGAGCTCTTTACTAGCTTTTTCCTCCTTCTTATCCTACTCCTTTTATTAAGAATTTAACTTTTATACTATATAAAAATTAGTACTAGGAAACATAAGTATAAAAAGAAATACTTATAAATAAATACTACTAAAACTCTATTATATAGCTTTTTTATAGTAATATAAGTTTAATAATAAGTAGACTTTTTACTAAAATAATACAGAACTTTTATATAGAAATAACAAGTATAAAGTATATTACTATTAATTAATCAAGACTCTATATATTTAAAAAGTACAGCCCTCTTATAATTTTTAATTATAATTAAATATAATTTTAATTTTTAAATACAACTTAATATAGTATTAATATTATAAAAAATAAAAAAGTATAATTATAGATCCCTAACTTAGAACTAATAACCTACTTATAATAAAGTCTTAAAAATAAAACCTTTTAAAAAAGGAGCTAATATTATAACCTATTAGTTAATAGACCTTTAATAACAACTCTATAAGGGGCTTAGTAGTTAAATAGGTATATTAGCTTATATTAGTATAATAACTCTATAAAATAAAAGAACTAGGATATAAGTTACGTAATAATAAAAAGAACTAATACATAATAAGTAGTCCTAAAGTAGAACTAATAATACTAAGGGTAGTTTATAGTAATAGACTAATATACCTAACGTTAGTCCTAAAAATAAAGAAATATATTTATAGGAAACGGGACTTATATATAAATAGAACTTAAGTACCCTTAAGCCTTACTTTTTATAGTTCATTAGTTATTAACTTTATATTAATTTTTAAATACTTTTAACTCTTTAGTAGTAACTACTACGACCCTCTTATTAAATACTTAAACTAATTACTTAAGTGCCTTAACCCCTAGAATCCCTTTAGTACTCTATAGTACTATTACTAGTATTAAACCTTAGCTTCTATTAATATAAACCTTACTATTAAAAGGCTAGCTATAATATTATTATTAATTTTTTAGAGTAGTTTTATAAAGTTATTTTAGGTATTATTAATAAAGCTTTTAGTTATTTTAAAAAAGCTATTATACTTTATAAGAACTTTATAGTTTATTATATTAATTTAAACTCTTTAGTATAGAGTTAAGTTATTATATACTTATAGTTTTTTAAGTATAGTATAATTAATTACTTTAATATACTTTAGTTACTTATTATTATTAATTTAGAAATTAAGAGGTTAGTTATTATATATTATAACTATAATTTTAATATTTATAATATTAACGTTATTATAGTTAAACGAAGTTATAATTATTTTAATAAGGGGGGTAAGGGATAAGGATAAGGAATAGTTATAACTAACCCCTATTTAGTTTATTTTAGTATTTTATTATTAAACTTCTTTTTATTAAGGTTTTTTAAGAGGGCTAGGGTATGACTTAAGAGGCTGAACTCTATTAGTAAGGAATCTTATTTTTTAGAGTAGAAACACAATATACAAGGCGTCCTTAAAGTAGAAGTTTTTTTTTTTTTTTGTCTTATAATCACACACAAGTTCTGATGTACTGTTAGACAATGGACATGATGTGATCAATCTGTAGATCTAATGAATACCTCCATATCATCTGAGAGAAGGTACAGAATGGACCCCCTCGTGCTGTGTCTTATTTTCTGAGTCGTCGTCACTACCTAACCACCTGTCGAGGCTAGTGTGGTCTTTCTCGGGGGCTCATGTGATCACTATCGACCATGTACATCCTACTCTAAGAACATGGAAATCCTTGAAACAAGTTGTAGGATTATGGACAACTCATTCAATACCTACAGAGGAGCATGTACACACCAGGGCTGAGAATCACGGCGTCGTGGAGATCCGAGCTAGCAAGAGCAGAAACGTGTTGTTTTCCAGTCACAGTCCACCTTGGATAAATTTCATTCACAAGCTCGGATCTACAGGATGCCGAACAATGCTGCTTGGCTAGCATACGTGCTCCCGCGCCGGACGTAAGCAGGATATCTCGCCAAGAATTATACAGTGCCTCAACCAACGCACCAGTCAATCATCACCCCATTTTGCACCGTAGTTTACGCGGACCGTCGCCAGCTCGGCCATCCGCGGGCGCCCGTGGGCGCGTTCTCCGGGGACCCGATGAACGAACGTCACGCCGTCACATCATAAGAATCTCCAGATTCTCTCTCCTTCTTCTCCCTTGATCCAACCACCCTATCCTCTTTGTATCGAGGTCAATTTGATACTCAAATTCTTACTTGGTTTCGAAAAAGAAGTGACCCATCATGTCTTCCGTCCTCGGGGCGATCTACCCAGCCGACGACGGCCGCGACAAGCTCGGGACGACGACGACGCGTTTGCACCAAGAACCTCCAACCAAGGAACAGCCTCACATTCCCAAGCCAGATGCTCCCGCAGCCGCCGACGCACCGTCTCCGACCAATGAATCCCCCAGCGAGGAGCCGCTCCCCGACACCGAACCCCCGGTCCCGAACCTCTCAGCGACCAAGATCGCCCTGACGATGATGTCCCTCTGCCTCTCGGCCACCCTCTCGGCGCTGGACATGACCATCGTGACCACCGCCGTGCCCAACATCGTCGCCTCGCTCGACTCCGTCGCCGGCTACATCTGGGTCGGCTCGGCCTTCATCCTCGGCTTCACGGCCGTCACGCCCGTGTGGGGCTCCGTCGCCGACCTCTGGGGCCGCCGGCCCATCATCCTGCTCGCCGTCGCCGTCTTCCTCGCGGGCAGCCTGCTGTGCGCCCTCGCGCCGCACATGGACGCCCTGATCGCGGGCCGCGCGGTGCAGGGCGTCGGCGCCTCGGGCATGGGCGTCATGGTCAACACCATCATCTGCGACATGTTCTCCCTGCGCGACCGCGGGTTGTATCTTGCCATCACGTCTATTATCTGGGCCATTGGGTGTGCTATCGGTCCCGTTCTGGGCGGTGTCTTCGCCACGCGGATGGAGTTAGTACTAATCTTCCCCGATTTTTGCTTTCTTCTTGCTGACCTGCTCCCGTGTAGCTGGAGATGGTGTTTCTGGATCAACCGTAAGTCCCTCACACCCTCGCAGACGTCCATCACCTAACCCACACCCGAAGTCCCCATCGGCGGCGTAGTCTTCCTCGTCCTCTTCTTCTTCCTCGACCTCCCGTCCCCCAACACCAAGATCTGGGCCGGCCTCAAGGCCATCGACTGGACCGGCAGCGCCCTCTGCATGGGCGGCTCGCTCATGGTCCTCCTCGCCCTCGACTTCGGCGACACCGTCCACCCCTGGTCCTCGCCGACGGTGATCTGCCTCATCGTCTTCGGCCTCGTCGCCGTCGCCGTCTTCCTCGTCAACGAGTGGCGCTTCGCCGCCAACCCCGTCCTCCCGCTGCGCCTGCTCTCCACCTGGCCCCGCGCCGCCGCCTACGCCGTCTTCGCCTCCAACTCGTACGTCTTCATCGGCATCGCCTACTACCTCCCGCTCTACTCCCAGTCCGTCCTCGGCGTCGACGCCCTCCGGTCGGGCTTGTACATGCTCCCCCTGGTCGTGTCGTGCTCCCTCTCCGCCGCCGGCGCGGGCGTCTTCATCCAGCGCACCGGCCGCTACCGCGTCCTCATGCACGCCGCGCAGGTCCTCCTGGCCCTGGGGACGGGCCTCTTCGTCAGCCTCGAGTTCGGCGGCGGGCTGGCGCGGCTCTTCGCCTTCGAGGTGCTCGCGGGCGTCGGCGTGGGGCTCAACATCGAGGCCCCCGTGCTCGCGGCCCAGGCCGCCACGAGCGTGCGCGACACGGCCGCCGTCGTGGCGACCATGGGCTTCCTGCGGTCCATCGCGACGGCCGTGTCCGTCGTCGTCGGCGGCGTCGCGTTCCAGAACCAGATGCGCGCCGGCAACGCCGCGCTCGCGGCCGCGGTGGGTCCCGAGCTGGCGCGGCAGTTCGACGGCGAGAGCGCCACCGCGCGCGTCGAGGGCATTCGATTACTGCCGGAGGAGCAGCAGATTCCCGTCCGGAGGGCGTACTACGACGCGCTGAGGGTCGTGTGGATCATGGTGAGTGACCGAAACATACCTCCGGGGTTCGCCACGCTGACTGATGATGTAGTATGTCGCATTCTCGGGCCTGTCGCTGGTGCTGAACCTGTTCGTCAGGGAGCACCACCTCAGCAGCGAGCGCAAGGCCGTCGTCCTCGGCGTCGACCGCGGACGGGCGCCGCAGCCGGGCCGCGGGGAGGAGATACCGCTCGAGTCGTCCGGCAGGGAGCAGAACGACGCCCAGAAGCAGCAGCAGACGCTTCGTAACAGGGCCACTGCGGCATGAGGGTACATAGAGACGAACGGACTGGACGTGTATCATATCTACACAATGGGTAATGCGTGGGTCGGACCTTGTTAGTTACTATCGCGTTGCCTGCTCAGATACCCTGTAGACGCAGTGACTTCATATCGCCACAAGTTCGCGATACATTGGGTAGTTTCCAGTCATATTCTTTGGGCGTTGTAGACCGTTCCCCGGCAAGGTGAACATCGGCCTCCCGATCGGCCCCGCTGTCCGGTCCAGATGGTCGTCCGAGAAGGTGGGGCCGGAACCGAGACTGGCCGGCATCGACCCGATCCCGATGAAACACTTTCCTCCTTTCCCCCTCCTTCACTTAGATACTCTCTTCAAAATCCACCTCGCAGCCTGCTGCAGGTTATAGGTCCTTGTGAACTTTTTGTCATTTGCTTTTAGACAGTTGCAACTGTTTTTGAATACACACGCTGGAACGAACCCCTTCCTCAGCGACCCCGTCGAACATGTGTAAAAGTGGCTTTGATTCCTCCGACGCTTTCACGGCTCTCTCACTATTTATTTCGCTAATAATAAACAAACAAGAACTTCACGACACAGGCGCAGACGACAACCTCTTCCAGAGGCTAGACTTCAGCGACGTGCCCTCACGTAGACGTACCAGGTGCCCCTGGGTTCCACGTGCTCCCCTAGAACTGCCTGGCAACAAGGTTTCTCCTAGTCCGGCGAGAGAGGGAAGTTTCTTGGAGGTCACGCTTGTTGTTGTTGTTCTGGTTGTTGCGGCCCTGTCCGCGACCTCCTGCCTGCGTGTTCGCTCCGGCGCCGCGGCCGTTGCCGTTGCCGTTTCCGTTGGCGGCATTTCCGTTACCGTTGGCAGCGTTGTTGTTATTGCCAGCGTTGCCGCCACGGCCATTGCCCCGGTTCCTTCCGTTGCCACCGCCGGCGCCCGTGTTGGCATTGTTGTTGTTGTTACCCTTGCCCTTGCCTCTGTTCCTGCCGTTACCGTTGTTGCCGTTGTTGTTGTTCCCATTGTTGTTGTTGTTGTTGTTGTTGTTACCACCACCAGCTCCACCGGCAGCTCCTCCAGCAGGACCGGCAGCCTCCAGAGTGGCGGTGTTGCCGAGAATCTCCTTAATAGCGGTAAGGCCCTGCTCGTCCTGGGTCTTGGCCTCGGCATTCGACTTGAAGGCGGCGGGGAGGTCCTTCGCGTTCTGCTGAACCTGAGTGAGGATGCCGCCGAGGGTCTGGGCGGTGTCGATGTTGTCGGGGGTGTTCTGCTTCGGGGTGGTGTCGGTCTGCTGGACGGCAACGCAGCCGCCGAAGGGACCCTTGGCGTTGGAGTTGAAGCAACGGATGGTGCAGACGTCGCCGGTAGAGGCTGCTGAGCGTCAGTGTCTGCCGATATACGTAACATCCTAAAAGAAAAACGTACCTCCGACACAAGCCATGTCGTTAGGCATCGTGACCTTGAGGTTGATGATACCGTTCTGCGGCTGGCTCTCCTGAACCTGGAGGGGCGTCTGGCCCGTGGCACCGTTGGAGTTGCTGGTGAGATCCATGTCGCAGGTATAAGGACCGGCGCCGTCAGCGCTGACCTGCGCAATCTGGATGTCGACGGTGCTGCCCTTGGTGACCTGGGTGACGGTCTTCGCGATCAGCTGGTTCTCGGTGTTCTCGCCGATATCGATGTTGCCGCCGAGAATGGTACGTCCGCATTCGTTGACGGCATTGTCGACAATCTCCTTGTTGTTGATGACGTTCGCGTCGGCCTGCTTGACGTCGACTGCAGTGATGTTAGATGCGGAGGCCCGTCCTTCTCATCGTCGAAGCAACCATACCTTGGAGCGGCAGACTAGCAGGGCCCTTTGCACCCTGGGCCTTGAGGATAACACCTTGACCGTGAGCGACCGCCAGCAAGGCGGAGACGGCCAAAGCCCTCATGGAAGAAGACATTTTCGGTTTATTGCGAAATCAAAGACGAAGGAAGAACAAAAAGTCAAAAATTGGATTAGGAACGGGATTGTGTCCAGCACCGCGTTGAGAAGAGAAACGAAAGGGTAATGGGCCGAAGAGAAACAGACCGGCTGGGAATAATTCGACGAAAGGAAAGTGTGAGCGAGCGATCCAGACGGGAAAAGCACAGGGAGGCCTGCGGTTTAACCGAAGAGCGAGCCTAATAAGTTTTATAAGACGGTTGACATGGTTGACATGGCCGCGTCGAGACCTCCCACCCCTTTTGACGATGACAAGAGGAGTCGCTACCGGGGTAGAGCTTGTTTCGACATGGGGGCATGCGTGTTGGGCATGGCTCGTGTGCGGCGGCGTATGGGTGAGAATTGTGTAAGCGCTTCTTGGTGGAGGGGGAGAGAATCTTGGTCTGTTGAGTGAGTTCGGAGGTTGACAAGGTTTCTTTCCTCTGCAAGAAACCAGGAACAGGTGGGTACGAACCAGGGTAAGCAAGGCGCCGTCTGGACTTTGATTCTTTTCTTTCCATGGTTGACCGATTTGGGGGAGGGCTGAGAGTCGAAGTCTGGACACCAGAGCCTCCTCCGCCTGTTTCCTTCTCCTAGCAGCCAAGAAAGCAGGGAAAGCAACCCCAAGCACAGATCCTCTCCGCAGCTCCGACGATCATCTGGAACGGATGCCGTCGCGTGGGTGGAGTTGGGCGGTGGGTACGGAGGTGTAGAGGGCTCTTCGCGAGTGGAGGGCCGATGACAGAGGCCGAATCTTCTCCGTGGGGGTGTGTCCCTCCAAACTTCTTCCGCAGGCACAGAGTTCCAACCTTGCCAGTTTGGCTGTTCGCCCCCTGCTGACAGGCACGACAGCGCCCAGCGAGGCATGTTTACACGCCCGAGAAATACCAGGGGGCGTCCCATCCCGAGTGGTAGGGTTGTGTTGGCTTGTGGCAGCAATGGGCAGATGTCGCTGGGAGTCCAGACGAAAACGGGGCTGCAGCCGCGTTTCAGGGCCTCTTTTGGATGGACCGCCATGGGCCATGATGGAGCATGCGTGCCGTGGTAGCACTCCCGTGTTCCCTATTTTCCGTTCTTATTCCTCGTCGTCGGCGACAGTGCTCCTGCAAACACGTGTGACGGGGGGGCGGCGAACCTCCGATGGCAGCCTTTCCTTCCCCCCCTTATGCGTATCCCCCCGAAGAATGTTCAGACGGCCCATCGGTTCTGAGACGAATGCGTAACGGCCGGGGAGTGCGGTGACGGGTTCCTTTTTTCTTCTTCTCTTCGCTTCGAGCTGCGCCTTCGCGTATTTAGTCCAGCGGGCCGCTCCACGACGTTTGACGCAGCCGCTCACCCGTGATCGAGCCTGGAACGTCTTTGCTTGCGAACTCTTCGACCCGAGGTCGTCTTGGTCGTTCATCGTGGACTTCAGCGCGTCCCACTGCCTCCGGACACAAGCTTCATTGCGCCCCCGGGCGGTGGATCGGGAGGCCGCCCCGATGGCGTTGGGGTCGTGGGACCGACCCCTTCGGTAGTCAGAACTTGCTCATCTTCGAGACAAGCTTCTTCGATAAGGTCGAGGCTAAGGGGAATTTAATAAATTGACGGCGGGAACTGCCATATTGCATTGTGGGGGAGAGAGAGAAGAAGGTTGGGCTGAAGTTGTGGACGAGAGGGGAAATTGTTGGTGGGCTACGACCCTTCAGGCTTCAGCGGACACACACGCCGTAACCTTGCACTGAGTACAGAGGTACAAGGTACGAGGGTACAAAGCTACAGCGATGCAGCAGGCAGGCACGCAGGGCAGGCACAGGCAGGTGCTGCCCGGCTCGCTTTGGTTGACCCCTTCGGGCTATGCGGACAAATGGAAACGCATCGCCCAGCACCATCGACCCGCTGGCTGCGGCACGCCAGTCGTCATCGCACGACGCTGAAACAACCATCTGGCCAGTGTTTGACCCATCCAACCGCCCTGTTGGCCCGCTGTTGCTCCATGTGCATGTTTAAATACCACTCACTCTCTTCTTTCCCCAACCAACGCTCTTTAGACAATCTCGAGGCCCTCTCCCTCAAAATTCATTGGGATGAATTTTTTTGCACTTACACGTCTAGAGTGATAATAGTGCATTGTGCTTGGCGTGGCTCCGCAAGTGCTTTTCTCTCTTCCCGTAGGTACTTTGACGCCGAAGTTGATGTGAATAGATAGACTGTGATGTCAAAATGCTGAAAAAGACTTGTACACTCAACGAAGCTCATGGCGATCTTGCATCAACCGCACTCGATCCATCTCGCGGCCGAGTCAGGCCGTGCCGAGCTGAGCCGCATGGGTCACCGTGGTTCTATAACGGACCAGAAACAAACCACGTTCCTTCTGGCATGAGCAAGGCGTTTACAAAAGGCTGACAGGACGAACTCTACTATTATTGGGTTGCTCGATTAATTTAACACTGCAAGCCGCCATGTTTCACCGGTCTGCCATCAGTTGATCTTAAGACGATGATAACACTGACTGCTACGTTGCGAATGAGAAGAGAATACTGACTTGCAACCGCCACTGTGCTCTATGTCTACCTACCAGAACCTCACTTGGTCGGATCTTGCCCAGTTGGATCCAGCTTCCTTGAAGTCCGTATCAACCCCCTCCCCGATAGACACAACTGTCTTAGATGCTCTATAAGTCGCCCACGTTGGACGCATTGGTCATCTGGCCAGCAGCTCTTTCCGGGGTAGTGGAAGTCTCGTGGTCAACCTAGGCGCCAAAGAGTCAAGGCAGTACATTACGACTGTATAAAAGGTCGAGCCCACAGTTCTCTCAGCTCCTCCAACATCGCATCCGCCACGATAAACTTGCGCCGAATACGTTGCAACAGCTCTGCAACAGCTTCCTGCTGCCATTGCTGCCTCGCCCGCGCCCCCGCAACTCTGAGCGGGTATAAGAACAGTAGGGGCGACAGGCTAGAACCCTTCACAGCCTCTTTGACCGTCACTATAACAGCGTCAAAGTGCTCTTCTATCCGATCCGTACTCAATATCGGCACTGCCACGCCCATCTCCTGCCAGTGCGGCAGGTCGTAGTCGTAGTTCCCCGAGAGATAGATGCTGGTGGCCGAGTAGTATGCCATCGACAGCAACGTCTCGTCTCGCGATTCCGGAATAAGCCACGTGGTAAACTCCCAAGAGTCGAGTGCTTCTCGCAAGCTGAGCCCTTCGAATGCCAACTCTAGAGCCTCTTCACCCAGGCGGATGTCCAAGGTTGACGTTGCCTGAGCTGGAAAGGCCTTGCGTGTGAATTCGGCCGTCCTTCATTTTGATACATCAGCTTGACCGGTCTCTCGCGTGCATGGAAGAAAAGGCTTACCGAACACGCAAACTAGAGCACAGTACTACCAACTTGAGAATTCCACTTAGATTGGTCGACAGGCCATCCGTCAGGCTGATCCATTCCGGACTGGCCAGGAAACTGGACTGGTTGAAGATGATCGACCTGCAGGCCTCGAACGTACGTGCCTGTACGAAGAACGTCCTCATCGTGCCCGACTTACACGCCGCAGGACCGCTGGCGACGAGGGCCTGTGCCGTGCCGAAGACCATGTGCTGGAGCCACTTCTGGCCAGAGGCGTCTTGCAGGAGCTGTATCTACGTCAGCACTTGACATGGACCACGGATTACAATATCGGAGTCCCGCTCACCTCGAATAAGCCAAGAAAGAAGGTAGACCAGGCTATGCAGTCCCTCTGCGTGGGAGAGAAGTTTGACACCGCATCGCGCAGCTCACGAAGAGACTGCTGGTACGACCGCAACGCGAACCCCAGGTTGTTGTGGCGTGCCATGGCGCCCAGGGAGTGTGCTTGCATGGCGCCGAGTGCGAGCATGGCACTGAATAGTGACCGGCTCGGATGCGGGACCAAGTCAGCTGTTGAGTACTTCATCAAGCGCTGGACGTCGGAGATGAAAGCCGGCTCTCCCCCGGTGAAACTGTTTGTCCTTACAAACATGTCAAAGTAGAACAGATAACCGGCCGTGACATCTGGAAGGGGCTTTTGAGGGCGCACGACTGCCGGGGGCCGAAAGTCCTTGGGCGTGTGGATCTTGCCTCTGTCTAGCTTGATGACGGCACCCTTGGCCTCAGGAGGGGATACTGCAAAGAGGCATTCGATTCCGCGTTTCTGACATCTTGTACAGGGACTTGAACCGGAGCACTGGACTCAGTCAGCGAAATGGGAAGAGCTGGGCAGGGCAAGCACCGTGTTAGCGATACATGAGCTGCATACCTTGGAGTGACTCGTAGCGCAAGTCACGCAACGAGACCTTCTGGTCCGACGGTCGAATGGGCCCAGAGACATTGACGCGAGAATGGTTACCAGTTAGGCAAAGCTCTTCCACGTAAGCTTTCCGTCTCCCAACCTCCTTCTTCGGTGATGAGAAATGAGAAAGGAGTCGTCAAGTTCCGAAGTAGGTATTGTTGAACAACGTCTGAGAGGTATTAGTCAGTGCGAACGACAGAGGCGCGCGACTCAAAGTGACACCAAACCCGAAATGGAACCAATCGAGCGGCGCTAGCCACGAACTGAGAGTTGCTGGCATCATTCGCCAATCACGTCGCAGAGGCAGATTCTCAGCTGAAATAGAGATTGAAGAAATGGATCACGGACCTGGGGCAACTGGGGTCTTCAACAACTCCACTCCGCTTGCCCGATATGGGAAGCAATCGTGCGAAATGACATCCGCAAGGCATCGCGACTTGGCGAGGATCGTGTATAAGAGGCTTCGACTTCGTGATTCGAATCGGAAAGATGAGCCAACCACTCAATATCAGCGCAGAAAACAACTATTCAAAACTCATAACCCAGCTTCTCAACCTCCAAATCCTCAGCCATGCTCTACACTTACATCCTCTGGCTCCTGACCTCCTCCGCGCAGGCCGTCCTCGTCTCGCCGCCAACCGGGCGCTACGCCGTCTCCATGTCCACCCAGGCCCTCACCGACCACTCCCGAGCGGATCCGTACGCGCCCAGCAACAGCTCACACGCACGCCGGGTGATGATCTCGACCTTCCTCCCCGTCGACGAGGCCAAGACGCCCTGTTCCGGCCGGGAGACGGTGCCGTACATGACGCCGCAGGTCGCCGCGGCCTACGACCAACTCGCGGCTGCCGTGGGCCTTCCCAACGACACGTTTTCCTCTTTCGAGATGGACTTCTGCAAGACCAAGAGTCGAGCTTGCCGGCGAACACGCTCCAGGTTCCCCCTGGTGCTGTTCTCGCCCGGCTGGGGCAATCCGCGACTGCTGTACGGCGCCATGGCGCGGGAGGTCGCGAGTCGGGGATTCGCTGTTGTCACCATCGATCATCCCTACGACCCGGCGTATGTCGAGTTTCCTGACGGCACTGCCTACATGGCAGTGGAGTTGGACACCGACAACACGTCACAGCTGGAGATGCTTACCAAGGTATGGTGATACCCCAGTTCATGAAAAGAGTAAAATGAAATGTTTACAAAGGAAGCAGGTTCGGGCTCAAGACACGTCCTTCGTCCTTTCCCACCTCTCCAAGAACCCCGTGGCAGGCATCGACCTGTCACGCACCATCATGTTCGGCCACTCCCTCGGCGGCGCCACCGCGGCCGCGGCCATGCTGACGGACCCCCGGATCCTGGGCGGCGTCGGCATCGACGGCAAGCTTCTGAGCCCCGTCCTCGAACAAGGTCTCGACCGGCCGTTCGCGCTCGTCGGGAGGCCGGACCACGCCGCCGAGGACCCCACCTGGGACCAGTTCTACAGCGTCCTGCGCGGGACGAAGGCCGACCTGAGCGTCTCTGGGACGGTCCACGCGAGCTTCACCGACTTCCCAACACTCATTGCTTCGCTGAACATCAGTCTGCCGGAGACTGCCGAGGCGCTGTTGCAGGCCGAACTAGGAACTCTAGAGTTTGGACGCGGGGCGGAGGTGGTGGCCGGCATCGTTGAGGCTTTCGCAGAGTTGGCGTATAACAACCGCACCGGGCCTATTTTCACCAAAGACGGCGATGCGTCTTACCCCGAGGTCATGGTCTTGCGAGCTAGCATCTAACGACTGGACGTCGTCTCAGAGACTCAGGCTAGCATCGTGTGCCACTTAGACAACCGCGGCACTGTTTGGAGACAGCTTTCATGTATGATATAGATAGTTGTGACTTGAAACTTGTTACCAATAGAGTTCAACATTACGACTCTCCCGTTGCTACTTTTGCTTCCGACCTGCTCACTGCTAAACAAGAACTCCAAGGCAAAACTCCAAACACTTCAATTCAAATAACAATTAAGGCAACAGCAACGCTCGTCCCCTCTTTTCTTACTCAAAAGTAAATGAAGAAGATTTTCTTCCCACAAAAGAGAACTACCCGCCAGCAACTGCTGTCATGCTGTCTAGACTCTAGATGACATTGGCAACATCATGTAGTCCATGAGCTTGTGGAAATCATTGAATGAACCAAAAGTGGAGAGACGTTTAACGAAGACCGTTCCGGTCACCCACTTATTGACAGACCGAAAGGCCGGCATTTCTGCCCACGGGATAAAAACAAATATCCCAATTAAGCAACTACTCTACCTGGCACCATGCGGTTAAAAGTATGGTTGGTTGATGACTCCTCAGCTGAGTCATAACGTGCGAATGAGGAAGGTCAAGAACGAAAGTACCAACATGAAAACATGCATAAACGGCCGGAGCAGGATCCAAATATGAATGATGACTCACTGAGGGGAAAGTATCAAGGAAATCGCAATCTCGTGGATTGGCCTCAAATCTTATCGATTTCTGCGGGTGAAATCTCATCCAATGGCCTCAAATATTAGACTGCCGCCAAACCACGAAACTCATCATGGCTCACTCACCTACGATATAACTCACCCTCGTTCTCATTACCACCTCATCCCATCATCACCTATCTCATCCAATATTCACTCAGCTCATCAAAATCACCCAAAATGACAGCTCCCTTCCCGCAAGACGCTTACACAATCACCACCCCGCGGCTCGTCATCCGCAGCGCCACCCCCGAAGATGCCGACGCCCTCTACGACCTCATGTCCACCCCAGAGAACCAGCCCTTCGACAGCGTCCAGCCGGGCCTCTCGCCCGACGTCATGCGCGCCCGCATCGGCCGCTGGCGACCCATGACCGAGTCCGGCAAGAACGCCTTCATGGTCGTCGCCCTCCGCGAGTCCGGGCAGGTCGTCGGCACCGGCGGGTTCAACTGCTTCGAGGACGCCGACGGCGCGTCCGTCGCGCGCGGGGAGGGCGAGGAGGATGTCGGGGGACGGCGCCCCTACCTGACCGACACCGGCGTCGTGCTGGACCACCGGCACTGGGGCAAGGGGTACGGGCGGGAGACGCTGTGCGCCAAGGTCGAGTACGCGATCGAGCAGCTCGGGTGCCGCGTCGTGCGCGTCGAGACGGCGGACGACAACGAGCCGTGGAGGGCGCTCATGGCGTCGCTCGGTCTCGGGCGCCTCGAGACCAAGGGGCCCGTCAGCTACGACCAGAACATCATCGGCTGGGTGTACCGGATCGACTCCGAGACGTGGAGTTCCGTGAGGGAAGAGTTGAAGGGCAGAGGGAAGTGGCCGTTGTAGCTGAGTCCCGAGTTTTGTGAGAAGAAGCCTCGCTACACCAACAATCAGTGCATCAATGCAAGTTGAGAACGTTCAATAATAGGTCGCAACCGTCTCGTTGGCGGCGGCGTCCCTGCAGGGCCGCCCCCAGATACCCATGTCTTTAAGTGGACCTGCAAGTGAATTATCAGGCCATTTTCTGAAAAAGTCTGACAGCGGAATCTTTCTTCTCTCAACCCTCCGAACGCAAGCTTTTTTTATTTTTTAGTGAAAATCGATTTGTGCTTTGCCAAGAGATCGATCGCGATGCCTCCCAAGAAGGTCGAAGCCGTCAAGGACAATGTCGTTGCTTTCGGCAGGGTCCGCAAGAACCTCAAGATGGGCTGCGTGGGCCTCCCCAACGTGGGGAAGTCCAGCTTGTTCAACCTCCTGACCGAGCAGAGCGCCGCTGCGGAGAACTACCCCTTTTGCACCATCGAGCCCAACGAGGCGAGATGTGCCGTCCCCGATGCCCGATACGTGAGTTGAGAACTTCCGCCTCTGGAGCGAAAATATGAATGAAATGGCATGGAAACTGAGATGGGAGAAATAGGACTTCCTCTGTGACCTGTGGAAGCCGCCTTCCATGTACCCCGCCTATCTGCAGGTCACCGACATCGCCGGTCTGATCAGGGGCGCCTCCCAGGGAGCGGGACTCGGCAACGCCTTCTTGTCTCACATCCAGGCCGTTGACGGCATGTTCCACATCGTCAGGTACGACATGTTGTGGTCCTGCTGTGCCTTTAGGCTTTGTGCTGACTTGGACTTCTCGACAGAGCATTTGACAACGATGAGGTCTTGCACGTCGATGACTCGGTTGATCCCGTCCGCGACTTGGGTTAGTTCTGCCAAGTCTCTTAACATGGCGAAAACTAATAGGCTCGTCATCTAGACACCATCCAGAGCGAGCTTTGCAAGAAGGATCTCGGTTTGTACCTCCCCCCTGAACCCGCTTGACACCAACTTACCTCTCCGTTTAGACATCCTGGCAAAGACCATTGTCGCCGAGGAGCAGATCGTCAGAAAGGCGGGTGGCAAGTACAAGATGCTGCCCCTCTTCACGGAGACGACAACAAAGATCCAGGCGGTGAGTCCGGGGCCTCTGTTCTCATTGACGTGTTCGAAAACGCTCACAAATCTCGACAGATGCTGGAGAAGGACCAGCCCGTCAGGGACGGCACCTGGACGCCGGCCGAGATCGCCCTCATCAACGAGAAAATCCAGCTCATCACCACCAAGCCGGCCATCTACCTCGTCAACCTGACGATGAAGGACTACCTCCGCCAGAAGAGCAAGTACCTGCCGTCCATCGCCAAGTGGGTCACCGAGCACGGCGGCACCCCGCGCGACATCATCCCCTTCTCCATCGAGTTTGAGGAGAAGCTGCACAGCCTCAGGGACGACCCGGCCGCGCGGGATGAGTTCCTCAAGGAGAGCAAGGTCAAGTCCAAGCTGGACAAGATCGTCACCGAGGGCTTCAACAAGCTCGGCCTGCAGTACTACTTCACCGGTTCGTCCCCGCTTCGACAACCCCTTTTTGGTGGATTTCGCGCTGACGTTGTAAATAGCTGGCGAGAAGGAGATCAGGTGTTGGACCATCCCGAGGGGCTGCCTCGCGCCGCAGGCTGCTGGCGCTATCCACAGCGACTTCGAGAGGGGATTCATCAAGGCCGAGGTGGTCGCCTACCAAGACTTCCACGACCTCTGCGAGGGCGGAAAGTCCATGGGCCCCATCAAGGCTGCTGGCAAGTACAGGCAAGAAGGAAGATCTTACGTGAGTGCTCGGGCTCCCTCATGTACTGCGGTTCACTGCTAACTTTGCTCTCACCCAGGTTGTCCAAGACGGAGATATCATCCACTTCCAATTCAGTATGTTGAAAATTAGGCTCCACACTAGACGTTTACTAACCATCCCTTAGACGTTTCGAACAAGAAATAGACTTGTTTCATGAATGCTGGCGGCAATTGGGGTTTGGTTCAACAACCGGTTTCGACTACTAGACCTTTCAGCTTTAGATACCTGCTAGGAACTCTGGCGTTTCGTCTCAGGATAGATACCAATGGAAATGACTCTCGATCTTCACATGTCAAAGCCGTACTAGGTAGCCAGTTTGTCTGAGTTCTCTTGAGATACAACTGACGTGTGAGAAGCAACACTTCTCAAAACTTGCCAGCTTCCAAGTTTGGGTATAGCGGCAACGGAAAGTCCGTATCCTCGGTCGTACTATCGTCCAGGAACCTCTTCTGCACCCACGGGACGGACGTAACCCGGGCCATCGTCGACATGGCCGTGTGAAGCATCCACCTCTGTACCGTCGTCGCGGGGTGCGCGCTGCCGGGAAAGATGGACGGAATCTTCTGCACCTCCTCGACAAACGGCCGGAACTTGTACTCAAACTCCTCGAGGGCCCTCGCCGGGTGCTCCCTCTCCCGCAGCCCGCTCAGCTCCCCGGCGAGCACGTACGCGCCCGTTATCGCCAGCGACGCCCCCATTCCCGTCAGCGGCGACGGCGCATGCGCCGCGTCCCCGAGGCACACCACCCGCCCCGCGGACCACCGCGCCATCCGGACCTGCTCGACCGCCTGGAAGTAGTAGTCCGGCGCGGCCTCCATCCCGTCCAGCACCCTCGCGGCCTGCCACCCGGCGTCCGCGAACTCCCGCCGCACGAGCTCCTGCTGCGCCGCCCTGTCGCTGCCGCCCTTGGCCGCCGCCGCCCGCCACGCCGCCCGCTGGGCCTCGTCGAGCGGCATCCGCGTGACCATGGCGCGGATGGTGCCGTGCGGGTCCGGACGCAGCGTGACGATCCGCGAGCCCAGCGCGACGAAAACGTTCCACCAGTCGTCGTCCCCGGGCACCCGCGGTATCGTCGCGTACACGACGTACATGTCCTTGTCCACCATCGTCACATCCTCCTGGGGGAAGCACTGCGAGCGTAGCGCAGACCGCTGCCCGTCCGCCGCGACGAGCAGGTCGAACTCGCGCACCTCCCCGTCGCTCAGTTCCACCGTCACGGCCTTGTCGTCGTTCGAAACCACCCGCGTGGCCGTGGTGCCGAAGAGGTACTCGACGTTCTTCTTCGCGGCGTCTTCTCTCGTCGCCCCGTGGAGCAGCCAGGCCAGGTCGCCGCGGAGCACCTCGAACTCGGACGTCGGGCTCGCGAGGGACCCTTCCCTGAGGGGAAAGCTCGCGAGCGTCTTCCCGGCGTCGTCGAGGATGCGCGTGCCCTTCTCCGTCGTGTTCCAGCGCCGCAGCTCGTTCATCAGGCCCATCTTCCGGATGACGGCGACGGCGCTGTGGCTCACGTCCACGTTCTGCCCCTGCCGGAGGAGGTCGCGGCTCCTGTCGAGGACGGTGACGCGCGCGCCCGTCTTGGCCAGGAAATAGGCCAGCGTCGGCCCGGCGATGCCTGCCCCGCTGATCAGCACGCGCATAGTCGGTTGAAAGAGTGGATGGAAAAGATGGAAAGGGCCCGTTTGGTCAGTGAGAGCATGGGAGTTTGCGAGGTCCAGCGGCTGAAGTCAGGATGAAAGCATCTCTTTTTAAATAGCAGAGCCGGCCATGACGCATTGTCGTCCGTTTTGGTGTTGGGTTACTTGAATGTCTGACCTGTGGCGCTTTACTTGCCGTGTTATCCATAATACAGCATTTGACAGGGTGTCTCGAAAGTGCACTTGCTCCTTTGTAAATGCTGCAGTTTGATTCGCTACGTCGGATCTTCTAGCGGTTTTGACGTCTGTAACTCTCCGATTCCAGTTCGTCTCACTTCCGCGGCTCTGCATAGATTTTCTTTTTTAGATCTTGGATCAACGTTCAATAGTTCCTGTCCCTGAATTGGCAGAATTTTAAGGCTTATTCATTGCGAATCAGCCTAAAGGAACTAGTTGACACGCCTCACTAAGAACAAGCAAGCTACTGACGGCGTTCCATCGCGCAAGTCAATGACGATAGGGAGATGTCAGCATTGCAGCGGCTGTTCCCGGACGCGGCTCGACCCAGTCACTCCGAGACCGTAGTCCGCCCGGTCCGTGTGAGTCACGTCGCCTTCGTCCTAGGACTCTGTAATACCGACGTCAATTTAAACTACCGCTTATTTGAGACAAATTGTATGCAATTCGTACTACCTTGTAAGAGAAATTCATCACATCGAACAATAACTATCCTAAACTAGTGTTGCAGCCGTTCACAGGTGGAAAATCATTCCATTCTCGGACAACTTGATACTCGGAACAGGAACTGTTTGACCAGTGTTGATAACTGCTTTTATCTACGAGGGTAGGTAGGTAGTTCGAAAGGGCATCGGTGGTGATCGTCGTTCTTACTAGGCTACTATGTAGGTTTCGTTGTCTCAATGAGACGTCGAAAAGTCGGCCAACTCAATCAAAAGTGACTGTGCTGACAAGAGCCAGTTATTTGGTTGCCTTTGATTCTAGGTAGTGAGATACACTCTTGGTCTTCTTGTAAACTGGCCGAACACCTTCGGCTTAAAGTAGATACCACCAAGAAGGATTACAGCGTTCGGATGACACTAGCATTCGAGCTATTCTTATTAAAGCAAGAAACCGTTGGCAACTATTAGAAACTTGACAGCTGATCGGTCCAGCACTCAGATTCTTTGTCTTTCTCGTTTCAAGTCAATGAGCCTTCGCCGTTGCCCGAGCTACCTACTTGGATGACTGACACCATCATCAGCCAGTGAGAGACGGGATGCCACCTCAAGCTCTTTCTGCTCACAATTGAAACAGTGGACCTTGTTGGTTGCCAGACTCTATTGCTTCTTCTTTTGCCCATTGGCAGATCTTCAATCCACCGTTTAGCTGTCTCCGGGCTAACATGCGGCTGAGATCGTAACGTCCAGCCCAGCCAAGCCCTGCTATTAGGCCCATTTATTCTGACTGCTATAAGAAACATATCCTCGCGTCGCTGTTCTTCTCAATGATTGTGACCTCTCGTTTGCTGAACCGGTCCAAAAAGCAGTTGATCCCCCGGACGAACGACAACGCCATGGAGGACGGACCCTGCAGCGAGAGCGTGGACTACAGCGGGTAGTTCTTCAGGCCCAAGGCCGGAGACGTCTTCCGCCCGGGGGACAAGATCACCGCCTACTGGTTCGGGGGAAAAAAGGGCCCCGACATTCAGGGGCTGAACTTCGCGTGGACGAAGCGCTGGTCGCTCACGATCCAGCACCTGCGGTTCCGCCAGATTGCCACCGAGCAAGGCGCCGCGAAGGCCGTTAACATGACCATCTTCTGTGAGTACACGCCCCAAGCGTCCTCCCCCCCCCCTAAAGGCAAATTTTGGGACCCGGGCTGACCGTTCCCCGCAGCGGACAGGGAGTTCATACACTCCACCGCCGACTGGGCCGACGGCGGCGTGTGCGGGAATACGCAGGCGAACTACACCTGGACGGTGCCCGCAGACTTCGACACCGCCGGCGAGCACGAGTTCGTCCTGATCGTGCGGGGGGACGTGGCGGGGCAAACAGCCCCTAGGAGCGACAGCTTCACGGTCCTGGACGCGGTCGACTCCGCCCTGGGAACTGCTTCCTCGGCGCCCGGCGGCGCGTCGAGCACGAGTATGGGCAGTATGAGCGCGAGCCCGTCCGCGGCGCAGACTGAAGCCGACGGCGTAGCGTCCGACGGCGCTGGGCGCTTCGTCGGCGGCGGACTATCCGGTGCCGCCATCGTCGGGATCGTTGTCGCCTTCATCCTCGTGGTCCTGGCCGCGCTGGGGGTCTTTTGGTTTCTCCGGCGCCAGCGCCGCCGAAAGCAAGAGACGGAAAGGAAAGGCACCGGCGGTGCCGATGGCGGGCATGGGAAGCCGGAGCTCGACGGGCGGGAGGTCGAACCGGAGAAGACGGACGTCATGCTCGACGGTGCGGCGGTGAGCGAGTTAGATAACGGGGATCCGCCGAAGGACCATGTAGTATCAGAGCTGGAGGATGAGCGGCGGTTGGTGGAGATGGGGAGCGCGTCGCAACTACCGGTGGAGCTGGATGCCGTGGAACAAGTTGTGTCGAAACACGGTGGTGATCATAACTCACGAGAAAAGTAGAGACACGCTCCCATTGAAAAGATACATGTGGAGAGAAGCTGGTGCGCACAGCTGTTCACTCACTTGCCTCGTGTGATAATTGGTAAAGCAAGGAATAAGATCCATCTACATTTACTGATATCTAGATCAAATATATGAGGTTCTCTAGCTACAACGAAGTCGTCTCCGTTCAAGCTTCTAGGAGAGTGCGAGGATCTCATCACTGGATACAGCGCTGCCCACGCGGTCATCCCATCATCTAAGGCCACACATCCGAATGCTTTTCAATCCGGATCATTCCTTTTTCGAGCAGGCCCTCGAATCATCATCTCTCCGTCGGGCGCGTTCGACTACGGGAATAGATCCAAACACAGAGGGCCACACAAGGACGACCTCTTCTCTCTTGCCGTCCCGGCAGTACCGCAGCCAGAGGCCAAAAGTCACGTTGACGTAGCACGCGATACCGGTTAACAAATGCCTGCGTCTTATTGTTAGCGTCCAGTGTCTCTTCAGCATCAGAAGGAATACCACACTTACCACCATCCGTGGCCCTCGAGGAGCACGCCCCACGGCAGTCCGAGCGCTCGCCGCCACCCCCGAAGCTGCGGGCAGAAGATGTTGTCGAGGTTCCAGGCCAGGAAGCCGACCGCTATCGCCGCGAGGCCGAAGGCGATCAGCGTCCACAGGGTCTTGAGCAGCTGCGCGTCCGGACGCCCGGTCTTGCCCTGAGAAGCAGGTTTGGGCCGGAGCGTCTTGTCCATGACGTACAGGCTCCGCAGCACGACGGTCGCCGTGAGGATTCCGAACATGACCTGGTGGAAGACAGGGTCGCCGAGGTAGTGGTAGTAGAGGGTGATGAAGACGGCGAGGCCGGTGATGAAGACGCCTAGGAGCGACTGGCCCAGGAAGGACATGCCATGGGAGAATACCGCATAGAAGAGGATGCAGGTGGTGTAGATCATCGAGAGCTCGTCGAATAGTTGCATCCAGTCTGTCGAACGTCAGCACTACATCGCCCAGCATGAATGTCTAGGACTCCGGGGGCGGCGAACATTTCAAGGTCGTGTGGTAGAAGATGCTGGCGACGCCGATGGTCATGTACCCGACATACGCCACCAGGAACACGCGAGGGTGGTCATTTCTGATGCAGTTCGAGATGCCGACCAGCGCCAGGTAGACGAAGATGGCATTGGTGGACACATTGACGATCTCGGCCACATACGGCGTGACGTAATAATCCTGCGAACTCCGGTCAGCATCGGTCATCCACGGTGTAACAACGAGGCTCTCTGCGGAGAGCTGTTCGGGAGGCTGACCTCCTCGCACCAGTTGATGGTTGCCGTCACGGGATTCCAGTAGCCATTCCCGGAGGGTTGGTAGGGGATGGACGGCAACGAGAACGCCATCCCGGCTTGGAATAAGGACGCTATAAACGGCGAGAGTCAAAAGGCTGAGCAGGACGGGCCGATCCAGGATATGGTACTGGAATTGCTTTTCCGTGACGTAGCAGCCGGCTCGGCACCGGTGCAGCACCTCTCTCCGGAGTCCGAAGCTGATCCTCAGTCAGTCACACTGTTAGTCTAGTCACTCTAGCTCGAACCCGATCGGGCGCCGGGTCTCTTTTACCTTTCAGTCTATGAAGACGAACCCGGGTCAAAGTCTCAAAAGCCGGGTAGGTTCGCGGAATGTTGGTAGTAGCAGGAGGTGTTCGGAAGTCCTAAGTGTTTGAAGGTCTAAGAGCGTCTTGGGCTTTTTTTTTTTTTCTTCGGACGACAGCTTGTTGCCAGATTGTAACTCGTCGGCAAGATGCAGGGAAGAAGCCGCTATTGCCGAGCTGAGTCATCCGCTTTGCAGCGGGTTTCAATCAACCCCGGCGAGAGTCATTCCAGAGCGTAAAAATAACCCGGTTCAGCATTAGAACTGCGGACTTGGAACGCGCTCGCTTCACCCTGCAACCATCAACTCCACTGCGAGCTAATACCAACTAGGTAGGTAGACAGCAAGGCCAAGTCAGTCTTTGTGGTGGACCGAGTCAGCCACAACTACTGCTGAATCGGGGAACACGCACGCCCCTCCGCTGACGGGAACGCTACTTACTCGCAGACAGCGAAAGCCACAGATCCCCAGGGCTGATGTCTTGTTGCAGATCCACCGCCTTCTGACTTTGTCCTGCTTCAGGGCTGACTTGTCTCCGTCGATCGAGTCCACTGTTGAGCGAGGTTGTGGAATGCGGCTGATCCAGATATTCGGGAAGGAACCCAATAGGGTTACATTGAAGAAGTAACTTGCCATTTCAGGCAACCCACATCTTGTTTCCCCTTCCCCAGTATCCGTACAGAATAAGCATCAATCGAAAGAACAAGTCACTACCTAGGTAGGCACATACGGGTTGGATTGAGACATGTTTTTAATAGCGAGAACCGATAGAATGCTAAAATTGTGACGTTGTCAAAGCCAAATTACGATTACAGGAGAGTAACCATAAACCACTTATCTAGGTAACGCACAGGTCACGACAGAGCTTATATCATTTCAACAAGAATAGTTTCGCCTCCAATCCAATTCCTGCGCGTAATATTTGTTCTTGTTTCCATAGGTATGTGGCTCGACTCCATTTGAACATACATAGGTTTCCGTAGTCTTCGGCTTGTCTGTGTACAAATACCTTGCAGCATGCAGCATTTGTTCGGGGTTTCCCCTGTATTCTATGGTTTCTTCACAAGTTTTGCTTGGGCTAATCTTCCAGTGTGCAATTACATCGACGTTCAATCTATGTTTTCTGGTCTCATCGACCGACGACAGAAACTTTATGCTTGTCGGCAAGCAAACAGATCACACGCTAAGCTTCAGCCACGGATGCCAAAATTAACCTCTTGTCTAAGAGTATTGTTCGTCCGCATGCTGACCAGCATGAAGTGTCTGTTATAGGTTACAGAGATGAGCAGGCAAGGATCGAAACCACAAGTTGCCATACTCAAAAGCGCCTACCCATGTAACCCCATTCCTTCACAAGTAGACATAGCAGAACGGCCCGGCAACCGTGCTCATGACGTCCCTGATCTTGATAGACTCGCCAACCCAGCCATACTCAACAAGGTCATCCATGGTCGTATTCGCGCTAGGAGGCTGGTCCAGGAACGTGTTGGTGCCGCTCAGAGCGATCTCGCCGTGCTGCCGCTCCTCGGGCGAAATCATCTGCCACATCCACCACACGCGGTCGATCATGGAGTGGTGGAGGTAGAAAGCCGGGTCGCCAGGCGACGTGAAGACGTCTCTTCCAGGGTCGCCGCCTAGCGCGTAGTGGCCGCCGCCGTGGATGCCGATGTTCCCGGACCCGGGGACGCCCTGCATCTGCATCTGGAAGTCGTACACGTTCTGCGGCTCCAGGATGTTGGCGAGCACGGCGGTGATGTTGGCGTAGGCACGGTTGACGTCCGTCGTCAGGTCGCGCTTGAGGCAGCGGGGGTTGTGAGTCAGGGGGCCTTCGGGGTTGGCCTCGGAGATGCCGCCGGGGAGGTCGAGAGCGGCGGGGCCGAGGTTGACGACCATGTCCTTGAAAGGCCCGGAGGTCACGCAGCCGCCGCCGGTGCCGGCGGGAAGCTCGACGGGAGGCAGGTCGTTCTGGCCGCCCAGGATGATATTCGCCCGGCCCGGGATGAACTCGCCGTTTCCTGACATGGAGGTCTCGCTGCCATCGAAGATGGGGGATTCCTCCATGCCGGTAACGGCAGTTTTTGTCCAGTCCCAATACTTAAGACCAAGGTTAGCCGAAAGTCGACGGAACAGGTGAGGAAACCCAAGGAATGTGATGTCTTACCGGCTGAGTTCCACTGTAACCGCACTCGTTTCTCAGAGCCTCCTCGTACAGCCACGTGAAGTACCGATGCCAGGACAGAAAGTTTCCGGTGTAGTGGATCGTCAACGTCTGGTTGATATGGGTCGCCACGAAGTCGTCAAATCTCGTCTTGGCGCCGGAAGCCACGGACTCTGGCGTAAGAGCGGGCTTAGACTGGAGGCATTTGACCGCCTCAATGTAGTCCAGTCTCTCCTCCTGGCTAAGATCACCCCTATAACGAGTTTTCTGTCAGCTAACATAGCACGATAAACGGTTCGAGAGAGATTTGGGAGAAAGCAAATCAGCCTGAGCAATTAAGACGCACCACTCCTTGCGGATCCGGACGTTGTCCCACGAGCAGGGCCCTTCGCGCTTCTGGATCTCGCCGTTATCGACCTCGGACTTAGTCTTGTCGAAGGCCGCCTGGGCAATGGCCGCAAGCTGGTCGAAGCCGTTGCCGGCAACTTGGCTGGTCGTCTGAGGTGTCGGGCTCGCCAGGACGGCAGAGGCCTGCAGAGCGAGAGCGCCAAGCCAAGCAGAACGCATGTTTTCGATCTGACAGGGGTGCGGGAAGGGGGAAAGAGAGATCAAGACACTCAACGAACGCTGGCCGAAGAAGAGCGGGAAGGGGAAGTCTTAAGGCGGAAACGCCGTCGAGGAAACTTTCATGTCAACCCGGAAAGCTCTTCATCCCCTACAAGCGAGCTACTACTGCGGCCAAGAAGATACCCATCATGCAGGCCGCGCAGACTCGCGGTAAGACCTAATGCCAGCGAATGCCGACCCTTGCTTGGCCGACCACGCAACAGTGGGTAATCTCGGACTCAAACGATGCAAATCCACCGGGGCCAATGCAGGAGCGTGACATCGTCGGCAGACAAGCCCAAATCCTCTCGGGCGACGACTCTTCAAGCAAGACCCGGGCCCGCAACGGACCCGCAGTAAGATTAGACCCCGGGAAGCACCGCGGAGTTGACCTTTGCAGTGCTCAATGCCTTCGGCCGATGATCAAGGGTAGTATCCGGGGTAACAGAGCTCGATTCTTGGGTACGAGCAACCACAACCGGAAACTGGACGTGGAGCCTATGGGGAAGAGTGCCCGACAACCTGACCGAGATGGAATAGCTTGAATTGAAGACATAACCAACAATGTGAACAGCCAGCAGCCAACCCCAGTTGTAACGGGCGTCGTCCAATTTCGACAACTTGCAGTCCTCCGGTTGGTCCAGAAAGTCTTCCGGGTATTTCCCGGCCCGAACATCTCATCTCCTATTATTTCATGTACATGCGCCCTCAAGCGCATACATGTACCCTGAATACAACTACGCAAGACCGTTGCAGACAGTTGAAGGGAGTTAACCGGGTGGCGAAATAGGTACGCGCAACGACTTCCAAGGGAATGGGTCTACGGCCCGGTGCTTCTTTATTTAGAATGACGACCAAGAGGATTTTAAGTTTCGCCCTTCTCGCGGCTCAGATTCAATTACATGGTCCATTTTGTGCCCAATATCGATCATGATATCATAACTTGTGGTTTTTTGTTACTAGGTGAACTTTCCTCGCAGTCTTCTTGAGATTATCTCTATCAGGAGCACAAAGAGAGTTTTGACCGGGCGTCCAGCGGCTCGCGCATACTTACTAATCTAGAGTAGTCATTCCGTTTGCGTCGATGGCATCTTTCAGCTGTCTGGCTAGCCTACCAGCTACTAGGGTCTAGACTATCCCGTCAAGCGGGCAGTATGATATATTAGTTAGATCCCTGGACCTACGATTCGGGGTCTCAAAATATCACACGGAGATTCCTCCATGCTTGGGTAGATTTGACTACCCATCCCTGCGCCAAATGGACCTGGTATCCAACCCGGCCCAAAACGACGGGCCAAAGATCCTGGCGGCGGTGTTGACCGTCACGACCGCGGCCCTAATCGTCGTGCTCGCACGCCTCTACGTCAGGGTCGGCGTCGTCCATAGCTTTGGCTCCGATGTCGGTTTCAGCCCGAGGCTGCCCACACCCGTCGCAGCATTCCGCTGACCATATTTATTCGGCCGACAGGACGCCGTCATGACATTTGCCATGGCTACCTCGCTCGCCGCCGGGGCTTTCTCCTCTGCCTCGGTCCGCTATGGCGCGGGCCGCCACGCAGGGGACATCGACAGCAACGACTTCGTCATCGGGATGAAGCTGAACTTCGTCAGCCAGGAGCTGTATCTGGCCGGCATCTGCCTCGTAAAGCTCTCGGTCGGCTTCTCGCTCCTACGAGTCGCCACGAAGAAGATTCACAAGCGCATCATCGCGTCCGTCATGGCCTTCATGGCGACGTACACCATCGCCTGCTGCATAGCAAGTCTATCCTCCTAGCGAATCCTATCAACACATGCTGACGAACATCCTCATGCAGACATTAGTGGTTCAGTGCGACGACATCCGCGTCCTATGGGACCCGTCCGTGGTATCCGGCTGCTGGTCCACCCAGATCCTCCAGGGCCTCAGCTACACCAACGCCGCCATCACCACCCTCACAGACCTCCTCTTCGCAACGATCCCGATAGCGATGCTCTGGCGCCTCGAGGTGCACCGTCGAGCGCGATTAAGGATCTCGTTGGTCGTCGTCCTGTGCCTCGGCCTCTTTGCCGTCGCAGCCGCCTGCGTCAAGACGGCCTACCTCGTCAACTACGGCAGGCGGGGCGACTTCCTCTGGGACAGCCGCGACATCACAATATGGACATCGACAGAGATGAACGTCGGCATCGTCGCGGGTAGCCTGCCCACGCTACGCCCGGTGTTCAAGCGTTTCCTCGGCGGCACGTACGGCAAGGGGCCGAAGCCGCAACCCGGGGCTGGGCCTGCTGATGCCCGGCAGGAGATGCGGACCGACGACTGGAGGGCCCTTGCCAGCAGAGAGGAGGCTAGGAGGGTGGATCGCGAGCTCTCGAGGTTCGAGACGCCGGAGACGGGGACGAAGAACGCCATGGAAGACTGCGAAGCCGGCAGTTCTATGCCGCCCAGCAGCCCTGGCAGCAGCATCGTGAAGTCGGTCGTCACGCCGGTGGCATTTCCGAAGAGCTAATACTTTGACATATCGTATATATCGCTAATAATGACATTTTGAATCATACGTCGTGCCTATGGGCCGATCGAACCGTCAGAGAGGTCTATCCGTGAGAGAAGGAAATAGCTTGAGCTGTTGAGCACATCGTATGATTGCTAAGCCAACGCTTATACTTCTTCGACAGCGACAAAGGAGGCTTAGTTCGGACCTCCCGGGACGGGCACGCCGAGCGCCTTGTACAGCTCCCCCACGTACGCCTTGACGGCCTCGTTACCCACGCCCACGTTCTCCATTTTATTCATGGCGTACGCGATCGTGATGCGCCGGCCGACGTCGTTGATGACCACCGACCCGCCCCATCCGCCCCAGAAGCAGATCCGGCCCTCGGGCAGCCACGAGTCGACGAGCCCGTCCCCTCGGCCCCTTAGGCCGAGACCGCAGCCGAAGCGGGCCACGGCCCCGAGCACGAGGTCCGTCCCGTACGCCTGCTCTTGGAAGATGAGCTCGACCGTCTCGCGGGACAGCAGTCGCCTCTGATCGTCGTCGCGCAGCGTCGCCGCTCGCGACCAGATCCGCGCGAGGCCCGCGGCATTGGTGTGTCCGTTCGAGGCGCCGATCTCCGCGCGCCGCCAGGGGGCCGTGTTGGCGAACTTCGCGTCCGGGACGGGGTTGAGCACCAGCGAGGAGGTGGAGCTGGGGGGTTCTGCGTGTTCTAGGGCGGGCGGAGGAGTCGGCGGCGGGACGAGCTCGGCGACGCGGGGCCAGTCCGCCTCCCTGGCGCCGATCTGGAAGTCTGCGCCGAGGGGGCCGGCAATCCTCTGGGCGACGAAGTCCGTGAGACTGAGCCCCGTGACGCGGCGGACGAGCTCGCCGATCAGAAAGCCGTGCGTCCAGGCGTGGTAGCCGGACGCGGTGCCGGGGGTCCAGCTCGGGGCCTGCGCCTCCAGCCGGGACGTGGCCAGGCGGACGTCGCAGACCTCTTCGACCGTTATGGGGCCTTCGAAGGCGGCCAGCCCGGAGGTGTGGGAGATGATGTGGCGGACTTCGATGTCCTGCTTGCCGTTGACGGCGAACTCGGGCCAGTACTTGAAGACTTTGTCGTTTGGCGAGAGACGGCCCTCGTCTATGAGCAGCAGGACGGCTAGGGAGCAGACCGTCTTGGTCGAGGAGAAGACGTTTACAATGGTGTTCTTGGTCCAGGGACGGGTACGGGACGGGTCCGCGAAGCCGCCCCAGAGGTTGATGACGTCCTCGCCGTCGATGGTGACGGCCAAGGACGCGCCCAGCTCCTGTCCGGACTTGAGCAGCTTGTCGAACTTGGCGCGTACGCCGTCGAACTTGGGATCGCAGGTGCCGTTTGCCTGGGCCATGGTGCTGTATTCTATCGCTGACGTTGTAAATGATTCGACTGATGCCAAGGGACGAGTCGTGAGAGTTGAGCTACCATCTCCATTATTGGCACTTTACAGAAGAAACGGAGGTCTTAAATGTCGATACCGTTCGTTGTCTCGGTTTACTTAGATTCCGGAGCAGAGGGCTGGCTTAGAATCCCGCAGCGGAGGCAAAGTCCGCCATAACGTCCTCTTGCCCCAATGCTCGTCATGTCAGTGGAGGGAGGTGGAGAACGTAGGGTTCGGCTGCCTTTTCGGCAGCTCTTGGGCCAGACGTTGGCTGTGTGATTTGTTTTGCATTATTAGCTTCTGTGCAGCTGGAGACTAGGATTACAAAGCCGGGAGCAAATTCAAGGCTGCGGCGACACCCACAGTACTGACATACGGGATGCCAATCTACGAGTGGTTCTGGATCAAGTTGGTGACGTAGTTTCAGAGCCAAGTTGTCTTCTTTTACATTCAGCCGACCACAATTGCCGAACCTCTTTGGCATAAGCTCTCCTAGGTAGTTGGAGTGGCCTGCTGATGCGAAGACTTTACGAGTCGATCCTCAATTTCAATCTTTTCGTGACTGTTCAGCTGGTCAACCTGCACCGGAATAATGAGAAATCAATACCCTCAATCTTGAAGCCAGTCCAAGATTTCAGTAAAAACGCTGACTATGACCGACATTGCCTGCAGTCGCTATCAAGGCAGCGGTGAAATACCATAAGTTGCAAGCCCAGAGCTGAGTTGACACACTCCACAAAATCCCGGCAGTCTTCGCAAATTGGCCGGCACACCAGAATCTTCGCTTTCTTGAGACTGACCGGAGGCTCGAACTCCCTGAGCATGGATAGCTTCTCTTTGTGACGCCTCGCGAGTTCCCGCTGCTCCTCCTCTCCATCATCCGGACGCTCGGAGAGGCTAAGTTTCGAGACGTCTGGAAGCTCGTCATCGACCTCCTCGGGCAGGAACATATGCTTATTGACGAGATAAGCGACGAGCTGCTTCTCTGCGTGGCAAGCATGGTACTGCCCAGGCACTCCTTGGTCCCTCTCGTGAACCGGAAGCGGGTAGCCGATGAAGTTGCAGAGTCGGAGGACTTCCGGCGTCCACTCCCTGCCTCCAACCCTAACGCCGGCGTCGTCGCCGTGAGCCCAGCCGCTCATGGCGGCCACAACGGGAAGACTCCCGTCTCGGTGCAGTACGGCTACTGTCTTCCATTTGTTCGGGATGTCGAAGTTGGTGATGAGCGTAAGCAGCGTTGGGTCCTCCATAGCACGCGTGAATGCGAAGCTAGACACTGGGAGGCGAGCTGGAGGCGAGACTTCTGGGCCGCCGCCCAATAGACGAAATATCCTCTTCCTATCCTTGTCTCTCTCGTAGGTGTCTTCTTTGTAAACCCTTCCAGCCCGCATGTGACGCTCTTCGCGGTTGTCATTGTCGAGTGATCGAGCAAAGTCGGCGGCCAGAACGCGTTTGCCACGACGGAGGCAGTGAATGCCTTTATCTGCATGGTATTTCAAGAGAAGGTTGACGTTGTCGATCCTCCCCCAGAGGGCAGCTTCCATCAGCGGGACTCTTCCGTCCATGTCGATGGCGTTGGGGTTCGCTCCCTTGGAGAGAAGAAGCTCGACCATATGAGACGACGCTTCGCATGCGGCAAGGTGAAGCGCCGTTCGGCCCGTTACTTCGACAGCTTCGACAGTTTCGCTGCTAGTAGATTTGGTGCCGTCGTCGCTGTCGTCGCTATCGTGGTCAAATTGGGGGATTCGGTGTGCTTCAACGCCATAGAGGAATATTTCAGCGTCCGCAGAGGATTCCAAGTACTGGCGCACCTCGCTCACTCTTCCGGTAACCAATGCAGCCACGACCACTGTCATTCGTTCAATGGAAAAGCCACCGGGAATTCCCGTGTCGGCCTCACTTTCATGTACCATCTCGGTAGCTTCAGTCCACTTCCTTCGATCTTTGAAGTCATCACTCGTCAGGCCAGAGTCGTCTCCCTCTCTGGCCCGGTAATAATCGTTCGGATCGGCCGTTCCGCACACGAAGATGGCTCTCCGTTTGTCGATTTCGTAGCTAATTTCGCCCGACTCGGCGTCAAAAGGAAATTCGAATTCGTAATGGCAGCGGTCGAGGTCTCGACCTGATATGGCACAGTGTGATATCCGATGTGGCGGAGGCTCGTATCGGCCGTCGAAACCATGAAAATGGATCTCGTCACAGTTGGGGCAGCGAACGTAGATGCTTGACCGGTCCCACCACTGCACCTTTGCCCGGTCCAGTGCCGATGTTGAGTTGAGATGGGACTCCATTGTAATCACCTTACGATGCTGAAGAGTTGCTGAGTTCACGCAAAACCGAGCTGGGTGCGGGGTGGTTTTTTAAACCCCAAGTTTAACCCCGCTGCTTACCTAGACAAGAACCATTGTCAAGTCATAGATGGGCGACTCGCAACCCTTCATGCGCCGTTGGCCTGCAGGTGCCTTGTTTGGGGGAAAACCGTAGGGCAGGAAAGGCGTCAATGAAGTCCAAAGTGGACCCCGGACCACCGGCGTTATCGCCGACTACGTGCCTCCGGTATCTCGGCCGTGTCTTTTTGGTTCACCGAGATCATGGCGTCGGAAAATCCCAGGAAGTTGCTGAGGAACAGACATAGCTCCTTCCCTCATCAAGCACCAAGAGCGGGCAAGGAGGCACCCACTCCGCGACTGCCGGCTTCGTGATGCGGGGTGCAGCGGCGGGTTATGCAGCTAAGCAGAACCTAATTCCCATACAGCTTCAGGGCATTGTACCTTTCCCAGCAGCCTGGAAGCCTAAATGCGAGGTCAACGTCGCTGCTATCGTGAATCTCAACGAACGGATCGCCCGTGCCTCATTGGACTGCTCTCTCGTTGAACACCGTGCGAATGAAACACTCAATCGCTAGGCTTGGCTGAGGGGGAAGGGATGAAACGAAGGCAGAGGTTGGCAGATCAGTCGGACTGTTGATGGGCAGATGCTCGCCCCAGGTCTGCAGATCACGGAGAGGAGTGACTCCCCTGTAGCCCTCCGCGCCTATCGGGGGACGACTCCGTGAACTGCAGTGAAACGAATCTAGCTCCGTCTCCGAAGTCGTGTCCTGGAACTCATCAATCCTGCTCCAAGACATGATTTCCATTTCGTCATCAGACTGCCCCTGACAGAAACTCAAATCGGGTCTCGGCGCAATCAATTAGGCGTTCGGCTCAGTCAAAGTTTCACGACTCAGACGCTTGGAAATTTCCAGACATCTGGCGGTGCTCTTAAAGGGGCGGATGCGAGTAAAGAAGCGATAGCCGCCACAGGGCATTTCCCGATTCTGCTTAGCAGACGGACCCGGACGCGCCGGGGCTCCGTCGCGCCTCCTGCGCCAAGCGTCTGACTACTCGGATAAAAGCAACAAAAGCGGATTCTCTCGACGTTTAAGTGGAGGCTTTTCTCCCCTGAGGCGCTGCCCCTTTTACCACGTGGTTTTCTCTCTGGTTTCCCCGTGTTTCCCGTTGATAACGTCCGGTCGGCAGGAAGGAAGAAAAGTCCATGGCGAACTCCCATCGCTGGTAGACCTGGGAGCAATCTTCTCTGCTTACTGTCACTTTCTCTGTCCATATTTTTCTCCCCACGATCTTGATTTTTTGGATTCTTGTATATTTGCGACCACTACTTACTCCTTTCGTTCATTCACATCTCTACCGCGACCATGAGTGCGGCAGGTCTAGTCCCGCGGGACGGGGCACGCGAGCACGACCCCATGCTCGGGGGTAGATCGTCTTCAGACTCGGACCTGGAGGGCCTCCAGAGCGACACCCTCGCCAGCTCGGCCGAGTTTGACGAGAAGGCCGGCTTCAGGCGCCCGGCCGGGAGGAGGAAGTCCTTCCGGTGGATCATGGGCCTCACCTGTCTGTCCATGCTGCTCCTCTTCGGCCTCATCTTCCTCCAGTTCTTCGAGGTGCAGAGCAAGGCCGCCCCGCCCGAGGAGGCACATCACGACGACAATCAGCCGCAGCAGCAGGAGGAGCCGGCCCCACCGCCGCCGCCGCCGGTTGTGCCGGAGGTGACTCCGACGATCGAGCCCACCTCGAGCCTGGCCGCCCCCACTCAGACCCCCGAGGTCAAGCTCACACCGCAGCAGCAGTTCGACCTGCAGACCGGCTTCCAGGTTTCCAACGTCACCACGCTGAGAGAGTACGTGTTTAACATCACGCGGGACCTGCACTCGCCCGACGGCTTTGAGAAGTCCATGATTCTCGTCAACGGGCAGTCCCCCGGCCCGCTCATTGAGGCCAACACCGGCGACACCATCCGCGTCACCGTCAACAACCAGATGCTCGAGGAGAGCACCACCATCCACTGGCACGGCATCGATCAGAGGAACTCCGTCTGGATGGACGGCGTCAGCAGCGTTACTCAGTGTGCGATCCCGCCCGGCCAAGGGTTTACCTACGAGTTCAACCTCACGGACCAGCGCGGGACGTTCTGGTGGCATGCCCACGTGACTGTCCAAGTCACCGATGGACTCTTTGGACCCTTGGTGAGATCGTCCAGGCCCCTCAAGCAAGGTCGCTGCGGTAGCAAACTGTGGTTCTAACGAGATGCGACAGGTTATCCATGATCCCACCGAGGAGGTCCCGGCTGTCGATGATGACAAACTCGTCATGGTCGGCGACCTGTTCCACGAGTACGGAGGAAATGCAAGTACCCCATCCCGCATTCATGCATATGTCGCATTTCAACCCTAACCATTAGCAGCTTCTCAACCAGTACTTGAGTGCCCACCCTCCCTGGGCGCCCAAGAAGCCTGGGCGCGAGCCTCCTCCTGACAACATCATCTTGAATGGAAAGAACACCTTCAACTGCTCTAGCTTGAAGGAAAGCACTTCCGGTGGAGACAAGCCAGCCGACAACCACAACATGGAAGGCCACAACATGAAAGACATGCAAGGCCATGACATGGCTGAGCACAACTCGCCCCGAGACGCCGCCCCTGCTGAGTGCACCTGGGGTTCTCTGTACAACACCCGCGTGAAGAGCGGCTCCAAGACGCGCCTCCGACTCATCAACCACGGCACCTCGACACCCATCTTTGTGACGGTGGACGGCCACGCACTCGAGATTGTCGAAATCGACGGCGTGGAGGTCGCCCCCATCGCGACGACCCGCGTGTACATGAACCCAGGCCAGCGTTACTCCGTCATCCTCACCGCGAACCAGACTGCTGGAAACTACCTTATCCGAGCGGACGCCGCCACCCAGTGCTTCCACATGTCGCACAAGAACCACAAGGGCATGGGCATGCACGGCGCCCCTTTCGGCGCGACTGCGATTTTGTCCTACGATGAAACTGACGTCGGCGTTGCGCCCGTCGGAAAGGCTTGGAACCTCAAGAGCACCTCGAACCCCGGCATCGGCAAGGAGCCATGGGGCGACCACTGCGAAGACTTGCCCTTCAACCTGCCGAAGCCCGTGCGAAGCAGGACGGCCTACGACGTCGGCGAGAGGAACCATCACTACTTCACCTTCCGTCAGGAACGCGTCGGAGACGTTGTGCGCACTCATGTGAACAAGGTATGTCTAACTTCTTGTTTGCCAGCACATTCCGAAGCTAACTGCGACAGACCCTCTTCACTCCGCTGAAAGATGACGCGACCCTGTGGAAGGTCCTGGAGCAGGACATCTCGCCGGCAAACCTGAACTCCCCGGAACCCAAGCTGGACTTTGGCAAGGACCAGCTCGTCCTTGTATCCAAGGACGACAAGGCGGCCCAGATCGTCGTCAACTCGGACGCCATGATGGTACACCCTTGGCACTTGCAGTAAGTCCATCCCAGTTGACAATATGGAAGGTAGACGGAAAGGCTAACATTGCTACAGCGGTAATTGCTCCGCGATCAAATGTGACAAACTCTCGTACTGACCCTAACAGGACAAAACTTCCAAGTCATTGGCTGGGGCGACGGCTTGTTCGGAAAGAGCAAGACGACGTGGAACTTTGACAACCCCATGCGCCGCGACACCGTGACCATCCCCGGCTTCTCGCACATCGTGATCCGCATCGTGGCGGACAACCCCGGCGTGTGGGCTTTCCACTGTCACTACTTGTGGCACGCCGAAGGTGAGTTCATGCTGGATATGGCATTGTGGCTAATGCTGACGAATTTTCAACAGCCGGAATGTTCGTGTCGATAGCCCAGCGCATGGGCGAACTCGCAACCATGCTTGGCGGGTTGGATGCCGGCAGCATCAAGAAGAAGTTCTGCCCCGTACCAAACGCCCAAGCGCCGCCGGCAATGCCGGCTGAGCCGGTCAAGCCGGCAGCGGGTGGTTGATGTTGGATTGAGTTGGAGGATCTCATTTGCGAGATATAGACGTACATATTGCCGATGCATAGCGAACATTTACATTTACATAGTTGATGAATCTGATATCAGTCAGCCAGTCCTTTGCTGCCCTGTGACGAACTTTGAGTTGTGACGGCGATGGCAACTCGGCCTTTCGGCTCTTTGCAGAGATACGACACACGAGTTGTCCTATCCTCAAGCTCTACAATTCGGGAGTTGTTCTCATGGATGTGGTGGCGAAACAAAGGGCTCGGAGTCACTACCCGGCGCCTTTCATGAGGTAAGCTGAACCGGGTTCTTGCCGATCCTTTCCGTTTGTGCACCACGTCGTTGCCGACTTTCTGCGAGCCTCGGATACGAACCAAGTGGCTCTCTTATTATGATAAGGACTCGAAGCTGCCAGGACTCAGAGATCAGGCATCAGGGTACTAGACGAGGGGGGGGGAAGCAAAGATGCTTGTTGGCGGCGTTCTTCAACGTTGCAGTAACCGCTTCCGTAGCTACCTCCGGCCCTCCCCCCTGACCGGGCCCCGGGCAGACTGTGGAGCTCCTGCATAGGTAGTTCGGCGGGGGGAGAGAACCAACACGCCGATTCGTCCCCTCACCCTGTCTTCAAAATTTCGTTGTTGTGCCGATGCAGCGGCAGAGAGGCGAGATGGCCACACACACCACACCGACCTCTGGACTGTTTCCCCTCGTGTATTTTCCCGCTCACCTAGTGAAGTCGGAAGACTGCCAAGCCGTCGGTACGTTGGAGGCGTAGGTCGTTCTTTTCGGCACATGTTCGTAAGTGAGCAAAGTGCGTTGATGTGTTGTCAACGACAACTCTAAATCAGACTTGAGAGACCGAGCGTTGCAGGCTCTCCAGATTTAAGGCTGAGTCTCAAACTTCATAGTACTACTACGACAGTTCGTCCCCTTTCACAACCGTAAGCATTGAACCCGGGCCAGTCCCTGCGTGATCGCCCCCCCTCCCGCAACCATGTCTTCATTTCAACTACACTGATATCCGTACATAGTAAGCGACCCATCGGGTCTCTTTCCATCCGCCAGCCGGTTCGTTCGATCGGATCTTGGTCCAAAAGTTCTCCACCGCAGGCTTCTCTTGATTCTTGGGTCATGGACCAGGGGTATCTATCCACTCTCTCCTCGCTTTTTATAGACTAATACCTGGAGCCCCCCCCTCTTCCTGCGTTCCTCTTTCTCACCCACCTCTCCTCAAGGCATTCCCCCTCTGTGCTCCCCTTGCAGATCTGTCTTCCCCCTTTGGCACCATGCACGCCGCCAAGATCGTGGCCGCCCTCGGCCTGTCGGCCATGGCTTCCGCCGCGCCCCTCGAGGCCCGCGACGACGCCGGGAGCATCCTCGCGGATCTGCAGGCCCAGGCCATGGCGAACCTGAGGGAGGCCGAGGCCAACGGGACCCTCCCCAAGCGCGACGGTAGCTGCAACCTGCTCAACGCCCAGGTGCGCCGGGACTGGTACGTTTCAAGACCCCGATGAAGATGATTCCCCTTTCCCGTTTGTCCCATGTCGGTGTTCCTGAACGCAGAGTCATGCCGTGATACTAACAACTATCCACAGGGCCGCCTTCTCCACCGAGGAGCGCAAGGAGTACATCGCCGCCGTGCAGTGCCTGCTCACCTCTCCCTCCAAGTCGGAACCGGCCTTCGCCCCCGGCGCCCGCAACCGGTACGACGACTTCGTCGCCATCCACATCAACCAGACCACCACCATCCACGGCACCGGGAACTTCCTGACCTGGCACCGCTACTTCGTCTGGTCCTACGAGAACGCCCTCAAAACGGAGTGTGGCTACAAGGGAGCCCAGCCGGTGCGTCTGCCACTGACTTAGAACGTGCACAAGTTGACTGACCCTTCCAGTACTGGAACTGGTTCGCCCACACCGACGACCCTCGCAAGTCTCCCGTCTTCGACGGCAGCGAGACCAGCCTGAGCGGTGATGGCGAGTATCTCCCGCACAACGGCACCGTGAGCCGCGCACCGAACGGCAACATCGAGATCCCCTCCGGCCACGGCGGCGGCTGCGTCGCAAGCGGTCCCCTCGTCAAGTAAGTGTTTCCCCGTGCCCATCATCAAGGCCATCCCAATCTAACAAACCCGTTCCAGCATGACCGTGAACCTCGGCCCCGTCTCCCCGGGCATGGACGGCCTCGCCCCCAACCCCAACGGGCCTATGGCGCACAACCCGCGCTGCCTCCGCCGCGACCTGAGCGCCTACTCGGCCTCGACCTGGCTCACCCCCGCGAACCTGCTCAACGTGACCGTCGGTCGCGCCTCTCCCGACATCGCGAGCTTCCAGAACGAGCTCCAGGGCCGCTTCGGCGACGGGTTCCTGGGGATGCACGCCGCGGGCCACTTCGTCGTGGGCGGCGACGCCAGCGACCTGTTCTCGTCGCCATCCGACCCGTCCTTCTTCCTGCACCACGCCATGGTCGACCGCGTCTACTGGCTCTGGCAGGCGCTGCACCTCCAGGGCGGCGCCGCATTCGAGATTGCCGGGACCATCACCATCCAGAACATGCCGCCCAGCCGCAACGCGACCAAGGACGACCTGGTCGAGATGGGCGTTCTGGCGGAGGACCGCCCTATTAGGGAGCTGCTGAACACCATCGACGGCTCTCCCCTCTGCTATGTGTACTTGTAGAAACAGAGTAGCGGTGGAGGGTAGCATGGGAGAGTGGCGTGATTGCAGTTGAGCTATACAGTAATCACTTAATCACAATTTGCTTGTTGTGGAATTAGTGACCTGATCACGAGATTCTCGGTGAGTTTGCAACGACTAAGTCCTCTGGGGACCTATACATCCTTACAGCGGATAAATCTATGGTCCTCCTCGGTTCCCAGGAATGAACGGCTGACAATGGGTACTGCCAAGAATACTGCTCGGTGAGAACTTTAAAGAAGGTCATGCTGGGTGTGAGAGGAGGCTGGCCACATCCCCTCTCCGGTGTTCCATGCCTCGTGGATCGTACATGTAACGATGAAATGCGGCGCATGCCCGCCCTGTCGATCTTTGACTCCTTATCCCGCATGTGTATCTTGAGGAGCCAGTCACGTTTCCGACGGTGCCCGAGAACTTTATCGATCTGGAGGTCTCTTAGGATGTTACGTGATTGTACCGACGGGCTTTTGTTGCACCGATTTTTGGATATATTTCAAAAGTCCACTGAGCAGCGTTTCCAGGTTGTCTCTGGCGTTCGAGGCTTGTGCTGGAACAGCACGTCGATGTGGGGGTCGACTTTACACAGGTTCATGCCAACTAATCTTCAGCCGACTTTTGAGTTTCGGTTTGCTATGCAAGTACACTTTTGGGGTCTTCTCGACCTTCTGCGTGGCCCTGCCCGGGATCTCGCTCCCACGAACCTGCCGTGGTCCCTGCTGTGCCCCTGTTCTCGCCTCGGCTGGACCCTTCTTTTGCCTCACCCAACTTGGCATTATTGCTTTTCTGGCCCCCTCAACGCTGTCGATGTTGGGGTCCCTTCCATTGCTTCGCCCGACTTGTTTGGCGAACGGCGTCGGATCTGTTAAATGACAAGGGACATGATTTCCAGATCATCCTTCGCCCATGGCGAGTGGGGCCCGGTTGAAATACAATAGATATTCTTACCGAACGTTGACCTCCATCTCCCGTACAACTTTGGTATAACAGCAATGTAGTGAGCTCGACTAGTCGTCAAAGACGAAGTTATGGGTCGGGCGAATACCAGGAGGGGGACAGGCTCGCGTGAATCCGAACGCATTGAGTCTAGGGTAGGTAGCTCGGGCAACATGTCGCTAGGGGGCGGCTGGCTGTATAACTCCATGTAGGCTAATAGCCCAAGATTTCTTGCTGGTTAAGCTGTGAACAATTCAATCTTGTATAAATATTCCCAAGTCCGTCGTATCTCTACAGTCTTTTGGTAGCCGCCGTGCTCTGTTTCCATCTACCAACCTCACCACCTTTGCCAATCGCCACTAGATTCCCTCTAGTGCCCGTCGGGAAGTCGTCTCGTTCCTCAAGACAAAGCAAGGTAAGAAGACCCTCATCTCACTCAACACCCTATGGCCTGGCCTTGAGACTTTTAAAAGGCTAAAACAAGCGACAGCTAAAGATGCGTCTCTCCGCCGCCGTCACCGCCGTCCTCGGGGCCCTCGTCGCAACCTCGTCGGCAGACAGGTTCGAAGTCTTGGAGAAGTGCAGATCCAAAAACCACAACTGCGCGAGCTGGGGCACTCTCTTCACGCCCGAGCGCAACCACTTCATCTACAGTGCTCGCGACGGGTGCCGAAACCTCCACTACGGCGACGACTGGAACAACAACAAAGTCGATGGCCTCAAGGAGATGTGCATGGACTGGGCCAAGCAGAGGGGTCACTACGTGTGGTCGCACGAGAGCTTCAAGCGCTGCCTCAGAATGACCAAAAGAATCAAGGACCCGTGGGGGAACCTCTGTAACCTCAGTGATGGACCGCATGCAGGCCATTGTTACTTTTCTGAGTGGGTAACGACGACGTGTACCTGGTGATGGGTAGTAGTACCAGGCGTCTAGCCCCAGCACGTACCTACCGATTTCAGAGGAAACTGTATCCGTAGATCCAATTCATTTCTACCCTGCAGACCTCACCTACCACGAGATGTAAGTCGTTGGTTAACACTGTGTATTGTGCTTCCCAACGGCCCGGCCCGGTGGCTGGACCCTGAAAGGCTGGATCTATAGCAAAGCTCGGGCGGGGTATGTTTGCTTAGGTCAGGGAGCTTGTTCGAGAATGTGATGGTTGGGGATTCCTGGTGACTGGGCCGCTTGTCGCCTCATTCTCTGACCGTCGCCCGAATCATACCACGTCCCGCAGCGCCGCGCCTTGCAGAGGCGGAACCACCATTGATTCGCTCGGAAAGCCTGCGGACAGGGCCGGGCCGGCCGAAACCTGGACCCGCCCGGACTCCCCCGCACCAGCATGGTGGAGTAGAGCCGCGGAAGACCCAACCGTTCGTTGCCATGGACCCTGCCTGACTTCGTATCCGGGCGATGAATAGAAAACTAATACCTACCTCGCCGTCTGGCGACGTGGAATGAGCTAGGGGGCAGCACGGTTCTGGTGCACCAGTGTTGACAACTTTGACATGTCCAATAAAGTAGGGATATTTTGTCCGTCACCCCCTCTCTTAGTAACACCCCGATGGTGCTTAGCTCCCCAGTCGTCAGTCATCCCCTCTGTAGTTACTATACAACGGACGATAATAGACAATGATGATGACGAACACCAACGACGACAGGGACAACAACAACGGACGACAACACCGCAGCCTGCGGTGGCCCTCGGGCCGGTATCTCGCATGGACGTAGAATATCTGGGACTCTGCGGCGGTCGTGAACGATTTAAGCCTCGCGATGAAGGATGCGTCTGCAACCACGGCCTGCGCCGGGTTTGGAATGGGTGTCACGTCTGACCGTTGAAAGTATCTCTCGAGATGGCGTGTCTGGGCATCTATCTCCGTCACACGCTGAAGGACCATTTCCGTCGCGAGCAGTGTCGTCGGCTCGTGTTGACCCATGCCTCATGTCTCAACAAGAAGGCCTGTCTCGTCGCTTTGGATTGCTGGTATTATGGTCAGCTATGGTAAGTTAGAAAAGAAGGCTCGCTGGCTTTGAACGTCCCCGAACGAGGTTCGAGTTGCTTGGCAACCACTTGCTGGGCAAGAAAGTCTGTCATAGACTGACCCACGATTCCGAACAGCATTCTGTTGAAGTGGTCATCCATGACGCTCTTCACCGTCGGCCTGACGTTGTCGGTCGTCGGCAGCAGGCGAACATAGTTTCTTTGGTCCACCATCTCGGCGATGACCTGCGTGCGGAGTATAGAGTCCTTCTGCTCGGCTTCAAAGATGCTCGTGAGGTATCTTAGATTCTCTCTTGTCTCCTCGCTGATGATGCGGTTGACCCTCACGTCCACCGATGTGCACTTTTGAACATGCTGCGAAAGAGCCCGCGACGTCTCGGTGACCCTGTGTAGGTCGTCATTCAACTCCAGCGCCAGGTTCTCGTTGAAACTGAGGGCGAAGTTCGAGCCGGCTCCTGCTGCTGTGCCAATCGGGGAACCACCTGATGAAGTGACACAAGTACTTGAACACGAGCGAGTAAAGGCGCATGGTCAACTACCTGATCTCGTCTGTCTCATGAAGCTCTATTGTTTGGCTGCTGGCAGCCAGTGTGTCATGTTGAAACTAGTCTAATATAGAGGCAGAGTTCCTTGATATTGACGGATCTCACGGTGTGACCTTAGAGAGGTACCTATTCGTGATTCTCGTCTTGAACTCCGAAATCAGAGACACGACCAAGAACTTGACGACGATATACATCAGGGACGGCCCCGAGTCTCACCAGCCCACAGAAGACAAGATCACCATCAACAAGATCGCGTCCTTTCACAACAGGACGCACAAAAGATGACGACAAACAAGGGGTCCCGGTCCAGCAACTTCGTTAAGGGAAAGGGCGAGGGCCTTACGTTTCTGGTCCACAGAAAGCCTGCGGTGGGCAAGACTTATACGGCAGGTAAGAAAGACTACTTTCAACGCGCCTTCTCACAGCAGGTTATAGACAGCTGACGCCCCGGGCGCGTGCAGAATGCATCGCGAACCACACACAGCGGCCCCTTCTCTCCCTTACCTCGTCGGACATCGGCGTGGAACCGAAGCTGGTCGAGGGCAACCTGACCCGGTGGTTCAGGCTAGCGGAGCAGTGGGGCGCCATCATACTCATCGACAAGGTCGACATCTACATTGAGCGCCGCGAGGTGCAGGACTTGACGCGAAACCGCCTCGTCGCGGGCTTCCTGCGCGCGCTCGAGTACTACCGTGGTATTATCTTCCTGACGACGAGCCGCATCGGCACCGTTCATGAAGCCTTCGGCTCGCGCATCCACCTCCAGATCTACTACCCGCCCTTCACGGACAAGGACCGCGAGAAGGTTTGGGACATCTTCTTCCAGAAGCTTGAGGAATAGCAGGAGACGCCAATCCGCGTCATGCAGTCGACCAAGGACTTCACTCAGTCCGAGGAGCTCCGGACCCTCAAGCGGAACGACAGGGAGATACGTAACGGTAAGCACCGTGATTCTCATTTCCAAGAGACGGATGTAAACAATTGTGGCTAACGGCACTGCCCCGCAACAGCTTTCCAGGTCGCCGTCGCGCTCGCCGAGGCCAAAGCGGACAAGGACTCCAGTGGCAAGATCTTGATCAAGCACGAGCACATCAAGGCCTCGGTGCAGATGTCGAGGGAGTTCAAGTCCTACATCACCAAGCTCCACAAGCAGGACCCCAGCAAGATGGCCGCTAGCATGGGTAACCGAGACGACTCTTACGGCGTGGAGTCCCAGAGGGTGACGGCGAGGGGCGAGAAGAAGTACTGAGAGGTGCGGCCAGGCAGAGCCAAGCGACGACAACAGAGCCAAGCAACAACAACAGAGCCGGGCAACAACAATAGAGCTAGGTAATACCAACAGAGCCAGGTAATAACAACAGAGCCAAGTAACAACAACAGAGCCAGACGACAATGACAGAGACTGTTCAGCCTGGTTGAAAAATGGAGGAAGGCCCCAATAGCTACTCGACCAGGTCCCAATAGCAAAACTCCAAAACAAAGGTCATATTCGGTCTCTAGACTTCATCCGAGTAAGAAGCATAGCTGGGTACGGCGGATACTCATGCACGGTTCACCAATATCAACTCTCAAGGCCAGCACCAGCCAGCTGCTGCCAATGCAGTGATTAATACTCTTAACAATGTCTTGTGGGCAGCTTCATCTCTGGTAGATGCCTACTTTGGATTATCCAGAGGAGCAACAGCCTGTCGATGGGCCTGATCTAACTCTCGGTGAGACCATTCTCGTTCTCCGTGTGCATGATCACCGTCACAGCCCCTTCCCCGTTTTCTGCAAGAGGGTTATGGATTTGCTCATCCCGGTGCCGGTTTTGTCGGTGTGTGGGTATACGTAGGACGTTGCGTTGCGTTCTCCGCTTCTGATGCGTCATGCATGATACATGTATGCTTGAGGTGTGTTGTCAAGGGGCCGGGGTTGACAGGTTTCGCGACCGCAGTGACGACGGGTTTCCCTATCCTCATTCTCATGTCATCTTTGTCTAGCAGAGATTGCATCGCGGGGGATCAATGTATTTAGAGCTCAAGACACACCGAGAAAGCGGCCACCTAGGCGGATCCCTCACAGAGGGCGGAGTGAAATGGGGGCCGAGCAAACCATCGGAGAACGTCTGAAGCGGGCACGTATATCATAAGCAGACTTTCCCGGTATCTTGCCGTCCTATATCTAGGTACACTAAACAAAATCAGATGTTGTTTCCTGAACTGGAAAGAAGAAAGAGAGGAAGGGAGACCACGGGCCGCGAGAAACAGAAGGCAAGAGGAGAAGACGAGACGCCGCAGACATGCGAGGAAACATTACAAGAGAGAGAGAAGTTGTGGAAACCCCGCCCTCGTTCCTAGATCCCCTCCGTAACTTGGTTAGTTAATCATCTATGCAGCGGCCCTTGGCCACCTATTCGGTGTCAGTTGGCCTTCCCAAGACGGAATCTCTTGGGCAGCATATACGCCAGGACAGTGACGGACGAAAAGCAGCACAAGCAAAAGCAGTGGTAGCAGCAACATTCCTACTAGTAGCGATAGGAGCAATATTGAGTAGTATTCTCAAGGGGTTTCAAAAAAGTCTCGAGGAGACGGGGAGCCACCGAGGGCGCCTCGCGTGGGGGGACGATAGATAATGGGTGACAGGGTGGCTGATAATACTCGTTCCTACGAAATACTCGAGACGAATGACAATAGTGCAAGAAATAAAAAAGATGGAATGGAAGAAATATTTGTCATTGAAAGGTCTGAAGCGGCATGGAACGTGTGTCGGAGGTCGACTGGGGGCGGGCTGCATGATTACTGATGTTCTTATTACTACTTATAAGCCCTATTACTCTTTATACCCGGTGCTGATCTCTTTGCCTTTGATAAGTTTTCAAAGACGAGTCCAACATCCTCCCATCCATCAGATAGAGCCATCAAGCTCTGAACTTCACCATCTGAAGCGCGGAAGGGGTACACCGTACAGGAACACAATGGAGCTCGCGACGTCATGTTCTCTGTCCGACCACACGATTCTCCCCCAGGAGTTCATCTCAGCCGACATTTGACGTGTGGGCGCCCTCATCGTAGCGGTCACTTCGTAACTCTGCTCTTCGCCATATCCGCCAAAAGTGAGCGTATCGGGCTTCACGGACACATCGATCAGGCCTGGGTCGCTGAGCGAAACAGCCACCTTGTACGTTCCGGCTGCGCCCACATTGGTAACAGTCCGCTTGAATGTGACCTTTTGCGTTTCGTTTCTGCCAGACGTCTGGTTGTACACGGCAGAAAAGGAGGGGTAGTTGAGATCGGATACGCTGTAAGTGCCGTTATCGCATGTGAAGTCGGCGTTCTTCATGATTGCTTGGACGACCTGAGAATCCGCGTAGACGGCACAGAGAAAGCGCCCATAGTCGTCGGCAGTGACGTTGTACACGAGGCCTGGGTTCAGAGCCGCCTTGGGGTTCACGTGGCCATTGCCGTAGCTGAATGGGTCTGCAGGCTCGCCAGATACTTGCTCCTGGATTGGCGAACCATTGCCTTTGAGGGTGGTATAGGCTGTGGTCATCAGGGCCGAGCGAACGGCAGCGATGCTCCAGCCCGGCCGCCTCGCCATGATGAAGGCAGCAATTCCAGATAAATGGGGGCATGACATGGAAGTTCCGGACATCAGTAAGAATTCGTTCTGTCGGGTGTCGTTCTCGGAACCTGTCGTGACATTGATGTTGCCGGCCAAGATATCCACCCCGGGGCCGGTGATATCGGGCTTCAGAAGACCAGGAACGGGAAAGTTTGGTCCTCGGGAGCTGAAAATGGCCATTTTGGGGCCAGGAACGCCCAGACGCGTGCCTTCAAAGTCAAAGACGACGGTTGCGTTGTCTGTCATTGCGTATTCTACTACCCCAGACCCTGCTCTGTGTCCGAGATTCATTGCAGGGACAAGATGTGGGTGTGCCGAGGGCAATGACCCGCCATCGACACCGATCATTGCACGACCGCCAGCTGCCCTGACGTCCAGGCCGTCTTCGGGTGATCCTCTGGGGCATATGACAGCCTTGCCGGCGACCTTGTTCGGATCGAGTTCCCCGCAGTGATGATAGCGCGAACCGCGTACGTTTGTGGTGAGCTGTGCATCGCGGCTGAAGATCAGGGGGAGCACCTCGCCATCTTGCAGAGGGTTGGCACTGTCAACAGCATATCCCTTGGTGTAGAGGGAAGCACCGGTGTACCGAGTGCCGTTTCCGAGGGTGATGTGGGCCGGGAACTCGCGGTCAAGGGTGCTAGCAGCAACGGTCAACATCCAAGGTGCGGTGTTGGTCACGCTTGACAATCCGGGACCGCTGTTGCCTGCGGAAGCGGAGACGAATATGCCATTCTGCATGGCAGTGAATGTGGCCGCAACAAAAGGATCGGATGGGTCGAAGAGTGGATAGGTTTTGCCCAAAGACATGGACAGCACGTTGACGCCGTCGTATATGGCACTGTCTATTGCAGCGATGATATCCGAGTCCGGACAGCCGAACCTCATTGTGCATACCTTGTAAATGGCCAGACGAGCATTCTTGGCCATTCCGCGGGCCGTCCCAGAGGCATGTCCAAAGATGCTCGCGTTGCGCACCTCGGAACCAGCGGCTGTAGTAGAAGTGTGGGTGCCGTGGCCTTCGAAATCTCTCGCGGAACGGTAGTCGCCTTGCAACGTTTCGTTGCTGGCAGCCGCCCCCTTGGAAAAGTACCTCGCCCCAATCAATTTCCTGTTGCAATTTTCGGCGGACCAGTCCTGTCCTGTTTCGCACTCTCCCTTCCAATGGGCTGGGACGGGGCCCATTCCCTCATCGTTGTAGCTCGGGTGCTCCGGCCAGGCACCTGAATCGAGAAGTCCGATGATGATATCCGACTCGGCCTTCGAGCCATCAGTGTCGTCCAATCCGTCCATGGGCATAGAGTGAATAGCCTGGTCCATATGGGCATGTCCTCGCAGGATATTCTCCACATCGTCAAGACCAAGAAATTCTGGGGTCCTTGTGGTGAACAGAGTAGACTTCCGGTCTGGAGTGATGGAAAACACGTCAGGGTCTTGTCTAAGCTCATTGACCTCCTCCTCGGTCAACAGAGCAGCGAATCCATGAAGGGCATTTTGATAGGTGTAAAGAAGATCGCCGGGGTCATCAGAGACGGATTGGAAGAAAGTTTGCAAGAGGGCTTGACGCTGGAGAGCAGTTCCACCCAGTGGCTTGTACTGAACGATGTAGGCTTTCTTGTCTTCCGTTCCAGAGACGAGCCCAGCAGCGAGGGTGGCCAAGAGGAAGAACAAAGATGACTTGGCCATGGTGCGGCTGTTGTGTATCAGATAGTATGAATGATGATAAGGGGCAGAGATGATGGGAGAAAGAGATGATGGGGAATAGACGGCTGGGATGTGTAGTTGGTTAACCATGTCCGACTTGGCAGTTGTATCGCAGCTTCTCACAGAGAATTTTGGTCTTAAGGTTTTGCAGAGAATTGTAAACTTAAAAGTGTTGGGGGACGAAGCCCTGGACGTATTAAGGGTGTTGAATGTGGTGTATGCATGTATGGGAAAAGTTCCGCGTTGGAGGCTTGAGGAAGGAGAACCCTTAAGACGTGAAATAGAGTATGAGATAAAAGTAGTACATTAATAAACTGAAAACCTACAACACTCTCGCGCTCAACGGGTCGCGTGTCAATCTTCTAAGAGGTACCAAGGAAGGTGTTTTCGAAGGGATACGGGCACTGTGACTGTGAGGAACGCTTCACCTGTGAAGGTATCGTGGGGTCGCCCTCGAGTGGGGACGCCCCTGCCTTGTAGTGCTGGACATCTCTCTCTTGTGATTGGCTTAGACATGTGGTAGTCGCCAATTAAGGCAACTGCCATCTCAAAAGCATCCAGTGTCGTGAGGAAGGAACTGTAGATATCAATCCAGTACATCCTCCCGCTGTTTTCACACACACACTGGACAAGAAGATATTCCAGTGGTGCAGGGACTGCGGAAACGGATACTTGGGCGGCACCTGCTTGACTCCAGCTGAAGAGGAGGTAGATGCTTCGGATAAGGGCACCCACTGAGATGATTCTTCCCGCAGTAGCAACCACTACACAGTGTAGGTAGTACTCAATTCAACCTCAGAATACCTAGGTAGGTAGGTACCACAGGTAGCTGCCCGCCTACCCCTACCTAGGTATAGGTAGGCAGCAACAACGACCCCGGCACCAACAGCGAGCGACCAACCTCGGGCACCAAACAGGACATCCAATGCAGCACGAATTCTCGCCAATAACTTCCCACCTTCACAACCCTGTGATCCCGCAATGTCAATACAGATCCTCTCCGACCTGCACCTCGAGGCACCAAAAGCCTACGACGTCTTCGAGATCGTTCCCAAGGCCCCAATCCTGGCCCTGCTCGGCGATATTGGCAACATCAAGCCCCATAGAGCAGAGTGCCTCGTTTTCCTGACCCGGCAATTACGCGCCTTTCGCACCGTTCTCTTCGTCCCTGGGAACCACGAGGCCTACCACTCCAGCTGGCCCGAGACCCTCGCCATTCTGCGCCAGTTCGAACAAGACGTGCGAGGAGACGCCTCACTTGGCGAGTTTGTCCTTCTGGACCGCGCAATGTTCCGGGTGCCCGACACCAACACAGTCATCTTGGGGTGCAGCCTCTTCTCCCGGGTGCCGCCCGAAAGCCGCGAGGACATCGGTTTCGGCCTCAACGAGTTCTTCCAAACCGTCGATTGGGATGTGGATACATACAATGAGTCCCATGAGAGAGACCTTGCGTGGCTGAACGCCCAGGTCGTAGACCTTGAAAAGACCTTAGACGACGTCGACATCGCTATCTTCTCGCATTGGAGCCCATCGGTGGACCGCCGATCGATCGACCAGCAACGGGCCGCGAGCAAGATTACGTGTGGCTTCGCGACCGATCTTTCTGGGGAAGCCTGTTTCAAAAGCAGCAGAGTCAAGGTGTGGGCTTTTGGACATACGCACTTCAACTGCGATTTTCTGGTCGACCGAGAAGGGGATGCAGCGCCGTTGAGGCTCGTTACGAACCAGAGGGGCTACTACTTTGCGCAAGCTATTGGATTTGACCAAACCAAGGTTCTTGAATTTGGGTTGAACTGAAATTTGCAAAACAGACAATAATCAGCCATGCTCCATACTCGCAACACATACATCGTCGGCAGTCCAACATCCAAGTAGACTAACACGCTCGCATTCAAAGGGTATCAATAGCTCGTACAACCATCACTCTCGTCCCAGCATCACATTGTCTGCGCCTCAACATAACCCCGCCACCGACGCCACGGTCCTCTCCCGGTCTACATCCACCCAGCTCTTGAGGCTGTTGGTATTCACGAATTCGCTCCTATCAAGCCGCGACAGCGCCCTCGTGAAGTCGCGCATGTACTCCGCGGCTCGTATGGCAGGCTTTTCGTGCGGTTCGAATGGGCAGTTGAGAAGTGTCACTGCCACGTCTCGGACTTTGTACGTCTGGAGGAGCGTCAGCTTCGTCTACCCAAATCCTATTCTTCACCAAGCAGCGTCCAAGCTAATCAGACTCACCAGGTACAACCCGTTTGGCTCCAGGTACGCATAGGGTATGCTATGCAGCAGGTGCAGCATCTGTCGGCAGATGTCCTCGCGCTCTGCCCAGTTTGCCTTCATTGCCGCGGCAACGTCGTCTCCGCTCATCGCCGCCCCGGGCCCGATCGCGCTCTCCTGTAGCACGACGTCGACCTGCTCGAGGAGGATGCTCTGTAGCCACAGATGGGTGACGTGGATATTGGCGCGCATGACGTCCGCCTGGCCTTGTACGAGCTTCGAATGGGCCCCGGCCTGATCTACCGTGCGCTCCACCACGGGGCTGCCGTAGCTCGACATGGCCGGCCGGTTCTCCCCAGGCGTCACGGGCGCGCCGCAGCTCTCCGACGAGGCCCACTGCCGCATCGGCCCCGGCACGTCATCGAGCATGTACCGCAGTTCTTGCAGCAGGTCGCGCAGACGCGCGAGGCGCACGCCTGGACCGCGCCGGAGCTCGCACTCGCAGCCGACAGTGGCCATGGCCTCCCTGAGACCCTTGAAGAAGACGCGAGAGTGTAGGATGAAGCCGCTGGTCAGCGTGAGCGGCGCTCTCGGCTCCTGGGCGTTGGTGGCGGCGTTGCAAGGCGTGCCGGGAGAGACATTCATCGGAGACACGGGGGCTACGATGCGAGTCTCGAAGATGTGCTCATCGTCCACGTCCAGCGGCATCAGGGCCTCGAAGTTGACCTCGCGCATCTCGTTGGGCTTGAAGTAAGTCAGATGTTCCGAGCGTCCGCTCTGCACCTTGTTATGTCTATTCCCCCTCGTCAGCCGGAAAATCTAGGGAGGTGCGGCAGCGCTCAACTTACGCCCACGCGTAGTACAACAGCCAGAAGGCCTTCTTCCGCAGCTGCGTCTCAATGCAGTTCAGGCCCTCGTACTCGGTGATCCGGTGCAGGCCCAGCAGCCGCCCCAGCTGAAAGAACTCGATGTCGAACATGCGACTGCGGTTCGCCTGCCCTGTCTGAAAGCAGGCGACGGAGAAGACATACGACACGGTCCACTTGCGCAGGTTGATGTGGTCCCAGTAGCTCACCCCCCTCTGGCGCGTACACATCTCGGCGCAGTAGTTGATGAAGGCGGTGCGCGTCCCGAAGCGCATCCCCGCCTCCGGATCGACGGCGCGGTAGGCGCGGAACCGCGAGGGCAGCAGTCCGACAGTCAACGCGGCGAAGCTCACCAGCAGCGCGAAGAAGTCGGGGTCCGTGAGGTCACGATTCGCCGCCAGGTCGTGCCGGAAGCTGGGCCGGTGGACGAGGGGCACCAGCGGGTAGATGAGGTCGAGGTAGTCGGCCATCAGGATGTTGATGAGGGCGCGGGAGCACAGCTCGTCCGTCGGGTAGCCGGGGCCGGCGACGGACGGCGACGGCGGGATCGCCGCGTTCGGCGACGGGCCGGTGATGGCGTAGGGCGATCTGACCTGCGACGCCCTGAGCCGAGGGTCATCTTCCGTGACGATGAGGACGGGCTCGCGGGCCGATGCGGGCTGCGACTCCCGGCGGTCGGCGTGGAAGCTCACGGACTCGATCGGCGTCTCGACCGTCTCGCTACCGCTCCTATCGGACACGGACGACGGGAGACGTTTCCTACACGCCGGTGTGAACACGCATGCGCATCACAGCAGCAACCAGGGTAACTTCATCTATCCCCCCTGCCCGTCCCCAGGATTTGTCTATCGCTCACCTTCGTTTCGGCCCCCTCGGCCTCGTGGGAACAAGGAAGCTGCACGCGATCCCGAGCCGCGCACAGTCTCGGCACTGGGCCTGCTGCGTGTCGTCGAAGTGGCATTTCCTCCTACGGGCCCTGCACGCATCGCAGGCCCTGCTGGCTAGATTCGTCCGCGGGCCGCTGGCGGGCGTTCCTGCTGCTACTGTTGCTGCCGCTACGGCCGCGGCCTCTGGGGTCTTGCTGCCGCTGCTGCTGCTTCTCCGCCTCCTCCTGTCGCCGGTCGTCGGTGACGACGCCGGCGGGGGTGTAGATCGTTGCATGCTTCCTTGCCTTGCTCGCTCGCTTGCCTTGCTGGTTAGTGGACCAATGATGACATGCTCCGTAGTACTACACTATACGGCGGACCCGGGAGTCTGGATCGTCGTTCTGTCTCTCGCTCGGCGAAAAGGCGGAGAGTTTTGGTATGGTTATTCTCGAACAATACGGTAGAAAACGAGGGGGAGAAATTGGGAAAGAAAGCGGAGAAATGGGAAATCAGGGGGGGGATGGATGGTTCTTTTTCTAGAATGCTGCACCACAACAGACGCAAGTTGGAGAACGTTTGGAGAAATGACCCACCCAACCCACAGCCCAGATGGCCGACTATTTCCGGGGTCCCCGGCTCGGATTTGCGTTTTGTTGGTCACTTGATTTTCGACAGGGGTGTGATGGATGGGGAATTGGGGATGGAGACCCCGGGGGGCATCGGGTGATGGTCCGACGGGGACTCATGGTGGAGCAGGGTCGGACGAGTTCCGCGTTCCGAACGCTGGCCTCGGCCGCCGGGTTGGATCACCAAGTTCCAACAAAAACAAGGAAGGGTAAAGATTTACCACGATACCGAAAAAAAGAAAAAAGTGCCAGTTGGTCTGAACGTGGTATCCATTAAGAGAAAAAAAAATAGTCTATCTACAACTTTTTGTCGTAAATGTGGTTCGTTACTGTTCCTGGGTCATAGCATGATGCTTCAAATCTCCGACCTGGCCTTAAGCCCGCAGGCCGCTCCACCTCGTCGTCTTCTCGACGACGAAGCTCTCCTCCAAGAACTCGCCGCGGCTGCTCGTGCCCACCAGGATGCCGTACGTGCCGGCGTCGCTGCGCCAGCAGTCCTCCATCTCGCTCCAGTAGCTCGTCGCGCGCAGCACGTCGATCGTGACCTCGGCCGTGGCGCTGGCGCCGGCCTCGAGGGTGACCTTGGAGAAGCCCTTGAGCTCCTTGGCCGCGCGCGTGATGGTGTCGCGGATGGTGCAGGTCAGCGGCGTCGGCTGCGCCGGGGTGACGTACACCTGGACGACCTCGGCGCCGGCGCGGGAGCCCGTGTTGGTAACCTTGGAGCGGACGACGATGCTGTCGCTTCCCTTGGAGACCTCGAGGTCCGAAACGTTGAAGGTCGTGTAGGACAGACCGTGGCCGAAGGGGAAGAGGGGGGTGACGTCGAGCGTGTCGTACCACCTGTAGCCGACGTAGACGTCCTCGCTGTAGAGCACGCGGCCGTTGTCGGAGCGGTAGTTGAGGGCGGCGGGGTTGTCTGCCACGCGGCGAGGCATGGTCAGGGGGAGCTTCGCGGACTGTAGGGTGAATGGGTTAGCAACTTCATCCGTTGTAGAGTGACCGCAAGATGAACACTTACAGGGTTGACGTTTCCGAAGAGCACGTCGGCAATACCGTTTCCGCACTCGTTGCCACCGAACCAGGCCTGAACGACCGCGCCGGCTTGGTCGATCCAGGGCATGGTGACGGGCGTACCGCTCTGGATGACGACGGCAGTGTTGGGGTTAGCAGCCGTGACGGCCGCGATCAGGTCGTCCGTGCCGGGAGGCAGGGCCATCGTGGTGCGGTCGAAGCCCTCAGACTCCCACTCGCCACTCAGTCCAGCGCAGATGACCACCTGGTCGACGCTCTTGGCAACGTCGACAGCCTCCTGGATCGCCGTCTTCGGGTCCAGTCTGGGGCAGCCGCTGAAGCGGACACCGCCCTGGCCAAAGTCGACGGTGCCAGAGGGCTTGATCTTGCTGGTGGCAGAGCATCCGAAGCGGACGAGGACGCGGTAGCTCTTGCCAGCCTCCAGGTGCATGCGGCCCGTCTCCTCGACAGTGCCGCAGCCGAGGAAGCTGCTTCCCAGGCGCTGGTTCTCAACGTTGGCTACCACAAGCTTGCCGTCAATGTACAGCTCGCCCGTGCCGTGCACCGACAGGCCAAAGTCCCACTCGCCAGAGCGCTCGGGGGTGAGAATACCCTCCGTCTCGGCCCACCAGAGCGGGTTCAGGTCGGGGTTCTCGTAGTCGACGAACCAGATGTTGGCATCGTCCAGAACACGCTCCTCGAGGGCCTTGCGATCGGTGGCAGCGCCGTTCGGCGCCGGAGGGTCGTTGTAGATGCGGAGAACGAAGCCATTCTGCTTGCCGTCCGGCGTGCGCAGGTTCTTGCCGAGGAGGGGCAGAGACTGATGGCCGTACGCACCCTGGGAGAAGACAACATCGCTCGCCTGGGACTGAATGCCCTCGAGCGGGGTAACCGTCTTGTACGCTCTCAAACCTGCGCTGCCTCCGCCGCAGTACGTCGCGATCTTAGAGTTGGGCCCGATGACAGCAACGCGCTTGTTCTTGTCAAAGGGAAGAACGTTGTTCTCGTTTTTTAGGAGAACCTGAGACTTGGCGGCCGCTTCGCGCAGCAGAGCGATGTGCTCAGGGGTGTTGGCCTCAGTCTCCGGGGCGTTGGGCGGGATGGATGTGTTCTCAAGGCCGTGCTTCACGAGCTTCAAGACGTTGCGAACCGCAGAGTCCAGCACAGAACGCTTGACCTTGTTAGAGGTTACGGCGTGCGAGAGGGCTCCGCCGCGCCAGCGGGTAGGGCCAGGCATTTCAAGGTCAAGGCCGGCGTTGATGGCCTCGGTGGTGCTGTAAGTGCCGAACCAGTCGCTCATGACCAGACCGTCCCACTTCCAGTCATCGCGGAGAACATCCTGGAGAATGTGCTTGTTCTCAGCGGCGTGGGTACCGTTGAGCTGACTATAAGAGGTCATGATGGCCTTCGGCTTGCCCATCTCGATGGCGATCATGAAAGGCAGCAGGTAGATCTCGCGCAGGGCACGCTCTGTGACAATGGCGTTGACGGCCATACGCTCGCTCTCCATGTCGTTGCAGACATAGTGCTTCAGAGTGGCGGCGACGCCTGACTCCTGAACACCGTTGACATAGTGGCCGGCGATAATGCCCGACAGAACAGGGTCCTCCGAGTACGACTCAAAGCCACGACCGCCGAGAGGGCTGCGCTGGATGTTGACCGTAGGTCCGAGGAGTACGTGGGCGCCCTTCGCGTGCGCTTCGTCTGAAAGCAAACGTCCCAGGCGGGTGACCAGCTCCGTATCGAAGGTCGCGCCGATGGCGGTGCCGCACGGCAGACAGGCGGAGGGTGTGCTGTCGAAGAAATGAGTGCCGCGAACACCGTTGGGGCCGTCGGACAGGCGGATCGGGTTGATGCCCAGGCGCTCAATGGTTTGCGTGTGCCACCATCCGTTTCCTGAAGAGCGGTTAGAGACGAGTTTGAGCGATTGTCGCAATTGGGAGCGTACCAGCCGTGAGGGCGACCTTCTCCTCCACCGTCAGCTGCTCGAGCAGGGCCTCGACGTCCATTGTGGGAAGTTGTGTCTGTGAATTAGAGAAGAGCTCAGACAAAAAATAGAAGCTTGCGGCGAAAGAGAAGTCGCTCGTGGGAAACAAAAAACCACCCAAGAAGATCAGAACAACCTCTGCACTTGAAAAGAGGAAAAGTTGCGCTGCTCAACCAGGCAAAGCTCTTTATTCTAGAGTATCTTGAGCGCGGGGAGCTCCAGGCCCGCGGGGTCCTGATCCACATTTCGGGCTTTGTAATGGCTTCAACAGCACTCTGGCTGGCATGACGTATGACGGCTCGAGAAAGCAAGAGAGATCTGGGGCTGGAAAGTCCAAACCCCACTGAGCTCGCCGAAGTCGCGTGAAATGGTAGGTCGACGCGCCGGTCACGATGGTTGAAAATAGTTGGAGGCGGAGAATTACGACTCGGTCAAGAGCCGACGACGGCCAGGCTTGGCTGTACCCAAGTACCTATTGGTCTTGCACGGACCACCGGTCGCTCCAGGCGTGTTCGATAGATCTTAGGTAATCCCGGTCACCGACCGAGGTAAGTGGAAGGCACGCCTGAGGGACGCCGGATGCCCTTGGCCACCAATTCTCCGCCTCGGTCTCGAGACACCAAAACCTCCAACTCTTCATCATCGTCGTTCCCACCAATTCAATGCGCAACTGACTCAATTCTCCGCCCCCATTTCCTGCTTTTCGGACTCTCTGTCCTGCACTTAGTCCACAGTCAAACCACTTTTCTCCAATGCCTGCCGCGTGGGTCGTATGGGCCCCCGCGAGAGCGCCTGCAGGTGGTGCGTCTTCTCCATGGGGGGTTGCATAGCGGCTTTGGAGAGGAGTCTGAGGAGAGTTCTGGGCCCCGTATCCCACTGCTACCCGATCATCTCTCGCCGGACGAACACGCGACGACCGGGGCATCGGGATGAGAGACTCCACTCCCTCGTTTTTTTTTTCTTCGTGGTTCCCAAACAAGTTAACCGGAACTGATGTTCCATGCGGATGGGCTGTGTTATATTAAACCAAGCCTGTTCCCGGAGCTGCCAATGAAGCTTGTGTTCTGACTGCATGGTCTTTCAAGACTCGACCGAGTCCGACAACCCGACAAACAAGCCATCAAGCGGACTGCTAGACCGTGATCATCTCCTCCCCCTTTTCTACGTTATCCAACGTTCGGGAGTTGTCCGAATCACCCCGTCACCATGTCGAAGCACGCCAATGATCTCGCCGAGCTGCCGGACGACGGCACGCCCTGGTACAAGCAGCGCCACTTGATCAAGCTCAACTTCATCACTTTGTCCATGGTGTTGTTCTGTACGTGGAAACTTAATACTCTCCATTGATGCGCTGGGACTAACACGAATGCCACACAGCTTCCGCCAACGGTTACGATGGAGGCATGCTTGGAGGTCTCCAGGCCCTGCCGCACTGGAACAGCTTCATGAACAACCCGTCCGGCTCATACCTTGGCTGGATCGGAGCCATCTACTGGCTGGGCAACGGTATTGCCTTCCCCGTCGCCGCCTACGTCTCCAACCGCTGGGGCCGCAAGCCCGGTATCTACGTCGGCTACCTGTTCCTCATCCTCGGTGTCGTGATGCAGACCGCTGCCCAGAACGAGGTGACATTCACCTACGCCCGTCTGTTCATCGGCATTGCTGCCTCCTGGCTTGGAAACGCTGCTCCTCTGCTGATTAACGAAATCGCACACCCGAAGCAGCGATCCATCGCGAACGCTCTCTTCATGGTCGGCTGGTGTGAGTATTCTGCTGTATCATGTTGGAAAGGAACTTGACAACTGACTTTCGACGCAGACTTTGGAGGTACTCTGTGCGGATGGGTTACTTTTGGCACAAAGGATATCGACTCCCATTGGTCGTGGCGTATCCCGGTGCTTCTGCAGCTCTTGCTGCCCCTGATGACCCTTCCCGGCTTCTTGATGGCCCCCGAGAGCCCCCGTTGGCTTGTCAGCGTCGACCGGGTCGAAGAGGCTACTGAAATCCTTGCCAAGCACCATGCTGGAGGTGACAGAAACAGCGCTCTGGTCCAGTACCAGATGGTGGAGATCCAGGCCACGATTCACGCTGAGAAGGAGGCTTCCGCCAGCGCCTCGTACGCCGACATGGTCAAAACTCGTGGCAACCGGCACAGACTCTTCATCTCGATCACCCTCGGAGTGTTCGCCCAGACTGCTGGTAACTCTGTCGTGAGCTACTACCTCGTTCCCGTGCTCCAGTCTGTTGGAATCAAGTCGGTCTCGGACCAGACTCTGATCTCCGCTTGCTTGAACGTCTGGAACTTGCTGTGGGCCATTGCTGCCGCAACCAACGTCGACCGCCTCGGCCGTCGGTTCCTGTTCCTGACCTCTGCCAGCGTCATGCTTATCAGTTTCATCCTGGTCACCGCCCTCAGCGCGAAGTTCGCCGAGACCCAAGCGTCTTCCTACGGCCTATCCGTCGTGCCTTTCCTCTTCATCTTCTTTGCCGGCTACGACATTGCCATGTGAGTCTCCCCTCTCTCCCCGAACGCTACCAAGCCCCAGCTAATAAGCAAACTACAGGACGCCATTCCTGACTGCCTACCCCTGCGAGATCTGGCAGTACAGCCTCCGAGCCCGCGGCCTTACCGTGACCTGGTGCGCCAGTGTCATCGCCATCTTCATCACCACCTTCGTCAACCCCATCGCCCTCGAGGCCATCCACTGGAAGTTCTACTTCTTCTTCATTGCGATGCTCGTGCTCCTCCTCATCACGGTCTACTTCACCTACCCCGAGACGCGCGGCCACACCCTGGAGCAGATTGCGGTCATCTTCGATGGCGACGACGCCGGCGTACCCCCGCCGGCGGTTACGAACGAGAAGATGGACGTCATGGTCACCCACGGAGAGGAATCGGAGAAGAGGTTGAGCGACGTCGGACAAAGGGTCTAGGAGCGTGAAAAGATCTGCACAACATAATCAGAGCCAAGCCACATAGTGGTTGTTGAATACTAGAAGAGGGGGTGATGAATAAGATTTCCCTTTATCTACTTGTTCGGACCAATGATGATTTTGCGACTGTTTAGGACGGGGGGGTCGAGCCGTTATTAAATATCTCTAATCATCAGTCTCCTCCCCCTCTACTGTACAATGGATGACGGACGACGACGACGACGGACGACGACGATAATGACAACAAGAGACGATAATAAGCCCATACAGCCCTTAACTTAGCGACGCCTAGCCACGTTGTGGCTGGAGGGGTTGTTGGATAACAGAGGAGGGGGTGATGATTAGGATCTCCCTAGGCAAAAGCCTGCGGGTGTGAGGCGCAGCCAAACAGCCAAAGTGGCGGCCTCATTCGCCAGCCGTTCGATCAGCCTGGCCATGGCCAAGATGCTCGTCATTCTGGGCGTCTGATACTTTACAAACCCCATGATGGCGGTTTATGTCAAATATATCCAGCACGTTCTGCATCCTCCTCTCTCCGCATCCCATCGTCGGCATCCCTACGATCGCAACGCACCCGGATCGCCATCGCCACGCTGAACGGCCTTCGCGACCATGCCTATTAGACTCATCAACACCGAGTCACTCACGCTAAAGGTCTTTTTCGACCCGCCGCCGTACGCCATCCTCTCGCACACGTGGGCCGAGGGCCAGGAGGTACTACTCCGGGACATGGCGCTGATCGCCGAGAATCCCTTTCACGAGGCGGCCTCCAAGACCGGCTACGCCAAGATCCTCGCCGCCTGCCGCAAGGCCCGGAACCGCGGGCTGAACCACGCCTGGATCGACACATGCTGCATCGACCGGGACTCCCCTGCCGAGGTCGCCGAAGCACTCAACTCCATGTTCCGCTGGTACCGCGACGCAGAGGTCTGCCTCGCGCACCTCGCCGACCTACCCGCCGACGACCCCGCGGCGCCGGAGACGGCTATGCGCAGGTGCCGCTGGTTCACCCGCGGCTGGTGCTTGCAGGAGCTCATCGCGCCCCGAACACTGGAGTTTTTCGACGCGGGCTGGAACTTCTGGGGCTCCAGATCGGAGCTGAAGAAGCCCTTGGCCGCAGCCACGGGCATCGATGAGGACGTCCTCGACAACCCCGCCGCTGCGCACTCCCTCCCCGTCGCGCGGCGCATGTCCTGGGCCTCGCGCCGGTCGACGACCCGGCCCGAAGACGCCGCGTACTGCCTCCTGGGTCTCTTCGACGTCAGCATCCCGATTCTCTACGGCGAGGGGGGACCCGCCGCCTTCCTCCGCCTCCAAGAAGAGATGGTCAAGAGGTCCAACGACGTGTCCATCTTTTGCTTCGGCCCGCGGACGGCAGATGACTTCCACAGCCATCCTTACGTCTCGAACGCAAACGGCCTCGAGAGCGCGGATACGATATCCCGCCTCCGCTTCTGCGACATGCTCGCGCGCTCGCCGGCGGACTTTGCAGACTGTGGCACGCTGGTCCGCAGGGCCGGCGCGGGCGCAACGTTCGACGAGGCCGAGTTTTGTCTCAACAACCGCGGCGTGAAGCTCGGAAGACGTGGCGGGGTGTACCTCGCCCCGAGAGAGGGCGTGCAGTGCTACGGCCTGGAACTCGACTACGAGCTCGCCCCGAAAGACGGCGAGACGCAGCGCACCACCGACGTCTTCCTGCGCAAGATCGGGCGCGACGTGTTCGCCCGCGTGCCGGACGCGAGGATCCACGTGCCCCGCGACGAGAGGCAGAAGGCCTCGGAGGACCTCTGCGTGCTCACCCGGATATCGCCGTCTACAGAAACAGACGTCCGCAAGGCCCTGGGCCGCGTCATCCGGGTGCGGGTGGGCGCTGCCTCGCCCGGCATCCGCGCCGAGATATCCTCCCCGCCGTCCCCGCGGGAGAGCTGGGACGAGGCGGCGGGGCAGTTCCTCGTCCCCGGCGCGGGCGAGTTCAGCGCGTACCTCCGGATCAGGGCCGTCGACGACCGCGGGGCCGAGAGGTCGGTGTTCCTCGGGTGCAGCAACGGGAAGGGCATGTTCCCCTACGAGCCCCGCGTCGCGCTCGGGGACGCCACGGCAAAGAAGGAGGAGGAGAGGTGGTCGTCCGGCCTGTGGCGGTTCACGCGCGTGCACCGCGCGGCGCCGTCGCACTTCCAGCTCGTCCTGGGGCCGCTGCGGTTCGTGGCCAAGGTGGCGAGGGAGGGCGCGGCGTGGAGCGAGATGTTTACTTGTACGGTGAATGTCCACCGCGTCACGAATCCGGATTGACGGGATGTTCAACTTGCGAGTGATGATACGTAGGGAGCAGTGAGAAAGAAGCCATTATCGTTGCATCTATGACGTGTAGGTTTGATTTCATTACAATATAGTTCTTTAAAACGTTCTACCAGGCAAATCAAAGAAAGACATCAAAACACATGCCCCCATCTTCGGATATCGTACCACCGAGTTCGCCAATCTCTCTTAAACGCCAATGTCCCAATGTTCCCTAAACCCCAGGTCTTTTTTCTCATGATTCCCATTCGCCATCACGGTCATTTCAGAATTTCAGTTCTTTGCTTGGCTCGTCTGGTCCTCGCCCTTTGACGGCCGGTAGTCAGCCTCCTGTCCCGAGAACGAGAACCGGGGCCCGTAGGCCGGGAGGGGGGAGTTACCCGGATCGGAGGACGCCGGGAGCTCGACGGGCGGGGCCTCCGGCACGGGCGGCGGCACGGCCTGGTTGTCCGGGGCCTCGACGGGCGGGGCGAGGCTCGGCGCTATCGAGGAGACGCGGTGGTCGCTGTTGTGTCTCCGGGTCAGTTTCTTTTCTCAAGGCCGTTAGATGTCTGAGAATACTCACTAGTACGCTTGCTGCATGCCGGGAACCTGGTGGCCGTACCCCGTGGGCTGCGGGCTGATCGGCGGGCTCACGCCGGGGAAGTTCATGGGCGTGGGCTGGTCGCGGTACGGCCCGCTGAGCTGGCTGTAGTGGCTGCTCCTCCAGGCCTGCGTGTCGGGGCTCTTGGGGTGCACGGCGTAGTTGATCTCCGTGACGGGCGGCGGCGGCGGCCTCGGGGGTCCGGCGTGGTGGCCCACGTGGGCCCGGCGGTACGCGCGGTCGAGGCCGCCCCGGCGGCCGCAGAGGTAGAAGAACACGCCGCCGAAGAGCAGGACCGCCACGACGCCGATGACGATGCCGGCGATGGCGCCGCCAGTGAGGCCGTGGCTGTAGTTGTTGTTGACGACGGAGCCCGAGCCGCCCGAGCCGCCGGTGGCCTGGCCGCCGTCTGATTCGGTCGGGAAGGGCTCGCCGGGGAGGATCTGGGTGGTCAGGGGCAGGGCTGCCTCGAGCTGCTTGTCGAGCGTTTGCGTCAAGTTCTGTGGTTGTTAGTACTCTGGTTTTCAGCCTTGAGTTGGCGGTGATTTGTCTTACTTCGTTGATGACGCCAATCATCTTCTCCTTGTAGCATGATCCAGGAGCGCCGCAGTAGAAGAATATCGGTTCGGTGTCATTCACGAGAACTCTGTACCGGGGCATCTGCATCATGTTAGACGCCGTGGTGAATCCAGAACCAGACTGCTTACACTATTCGTGATGGCCTTGACGGGCTGTGGCCCGCTGTAGAAGCCCTGGCGTCCAATATCGACATACTCGTACGGCGTGCACGGGAAGTTGAACTCGGCTCGAATGACTGAATGCCCGTCGGGGTAAAAGACCCATTCTGAGTACTGTCAGACCCGCTTGTTCAGAGTGAAGAAGAACGCAGGAATGCTAACCTATCGTGTCACCGACGTTGGCTTCCACTCTTGCGGGCGAGAATGCGAACCCCGACTGGTATAAATCAGCTTCAGGCCAAAACCACCCTCCAATGCGGGTCCCCTTACAACACCAACGGCCACAGTATGTGTGGTAGCAGCAGCTGCCGGGGACTCGCTGCCAGTCGCAGCCGCCGTTGCGGATCGAATCGCCGAGGTCGTGATGGTGCTGAAGAAGGGAGTCGGCGTGATCGGTCCCGAGGTCGCCGACTGAGCTCTCACCACGGCCACCAGAGCGGCGATCCCCACGACCGAAGGCAGCACCATGCCGGGCAGGTTCTGTGTATGCTGATCGACAGTCGAAGGAGCAAAAAGAGTATGGCACCCAGCCGATAGAGATGTTGATCAGTGACAGAAAGGAAAGGGGGGAAGCAGGCTAGAAACCGGGAAGGGCGTCCCTCAGGATCGAGGGCAGAGCGCATTACTTATTCGCTGCCCCGGTGTCCCAGCTGTTGCACACATCGACGGGCATAGCGGCGGGGGCTGGGTACTCGGTCCCGTACTGGGGGGCTGATACCACCTCGGCCTGCAGATTCCTCGTCGAGGACCGCATGCGAGAAGGACGAGCTGAACCGAAGGGATGGGTTCCAACCGGCGTGGGACGCTGGCAGAAACAGAGTTCATGCCATCATGCAGCCGTCGCCGGGGCAGAGCGAGCGTGGCGTCCGGGCTAAGCCGTTGTTCACAGCCGAGTCGACTCCTGGCTGTGGGAGGCTAGATATTCATAGCCCGGGAAGCTTCGCGGAAGAAACGAGGATATCTCGTCGTACGTTCCCGAGGCTTGTAAAACATATGCAGCAAGCATGCCGACCTGGAACCAAACAAACAGGGCTTTGAAGGCACACGATGATGAGCCATTCGGCCAAGGTCAACATCAAAGCAGGAGCATTTGCCTCTAAAAGACATGAGCGCTGCTTTGTCATGTTAGCCTCGCAGATTCAAGTCAATAAGGAAATGTCGCTCGATGAACAGTTGCTACAAACAACCGGCCACTGATCAGGAAGCTTCCGTAGCAAAACGCATCCGCCACCGAAGGCACATGAAGGATGACATGCCTACGTCGAAACGCCTGTTCCCTTTGTCATAATTCCTACGAGTCGGAGCAAATCGATGATTATTCCCGAAACTATTGCGGTTTCGAGATACTACGGAGCTTTTTAGACCCCTCCGAGTCGTGACTGTTTGTGGTCTTCGACCGATATCTGATGGCGTTGGCGCTTGAAGAAGCCGTGTTCGAAGCAACGGGAGCCAATATCAAATGGCTGCTCCCAGCTGAAGGCCCGGCGTGGCCTGGCCGGACGCATCTGACGGACTACACCATGGGCAGGGTCCAGCCTCAAGCGGTTGCATAAGATTTCATCTGGCGTGGAGAGGAGTCCTGTCAAGCCAAGTGCAGTTGGTAGTCCGTGAAGATGGTATGCATCCTGGAAAGCAGAACAGGAGCTCCCCCTGTCGCCTACACAGGCACAACAGCTTTTCCTGAAGTCTTGGGCAAACGACAGACAACCCTCAACCTGCAGCGAAGAAACGATTGACGTTCCGTTTTAGGTGAGGCGAGTTTGGATTATCAGACGCTAGAGCATTGTCAATGGTTTTGGTGTCGCACTAACACTGCTTGATCCTAGTTGGGGGTTCAGAGCCCCGTGTGAGACAATATTTAGACAGGCCAGCCGATCTCCCTGGAGAAGTAAGCGAATTCGGTCGTCCGTAGTTACGCTGTGGTCTTCAGGCGGACTGAGCCTAGCCAGGCGGTGTCGGATCACGGCACGACCTGGGGGGGAGGTGACGACCGCACGCCTCGTTTGAGGTTGCTGATTTTGGTTTTCTTCTTGAGCATCCAAAAGAAAAAGGTTGCTCTGCTTTATCTGGTACTTGAGCAGTCGATCATGGAACTCCATAAATAAAGCTCCGAAACTGCAACCGGCTTGGGGAACACTTTTCTGGTCCGCATCCTAGTTGTTTACCCGTAGCGGACGGCTCGACTGGACAGTCTTGTTTGCATGGTTTTGTTCCATCAGTTAAAGAGGCATGCGCGAACACAGCGCTGCAGATGAAGGATTCAGCTCTGAGCCTGGTGTCCGGGAGGCGGCCAGAACCCAGACGATGCACGGGCTGGTGCCAGAGCGCGGGGGTTGGACAACATTCCGACCGTTCGGAGATCCAAATGGTGGGAATTCAAGCACTGCAGAGGAGAGAATCTAAATTCAATCATGAAACGTCCACAAAGACGCCGGATTCTTCGAGGCTCACGCCAGACCGGAGTGCGGCTGGAGACATGGAGAAGGGGCGCCAGACAAGCAATCTTGAATGATGAGACACATCGCAGAGTGGTGATATTGTGATGGCGTCCCACGATGTCCCGCGAAATGGCAGTCAAGATGAAGCGTCTCACTCAAGCCGTTTCTTCAGGGAGCATGCAACAACTCGAAGACGGTCGGGAAGAGGGTATGACGACCTGACACCGCTCATCTGGTGGTGCTGTTGGGATGGAGAAATTCAAAGCAGCTTTGCCGTTCATGAAGATCAGACAGCCAGCAAGTCTTTGACGAAAGATGATGCACCTTACACATGTGGGTCATGTTGTTGATGTTGAAGACATAGGAGCGACGAGACAAGCAACAGGGGACTGCCGGATACAGTGCAGTACGTATCCTTCACCTCACTGATGACTAAGAAGGAGCTAACCCAAAGGACCTTGGCGCGAGAGGAACACCTCAAGCGGGCCCAGAAAACTGGATTGACCCACCTGTCGAAGAGCTTCTGGCCAATCACGCAGTAGTTTCAGAACTTGACCTCTCCGGGAAAAAAGTTCCAGCCTCGCGCCGGTGGACAAGCCAGAGCCTTCGCCTCACTCGGCTGTCTTCATCTCCTATCGTCAATCGCATTTTCCAATTCTGATTGCCCATCATCGACGATTAGCCCTGCCACGCCACGCGAAGTCGCAAACATGAACGGCGACGGCTACTCCCGCGGTAAGTGCATTGAACGTGGCCTGACGCGCTTGCTTGGTCTGCTCGATTCTAACACCGGCTTGCAAAGACGGACGAGGAAAGGGATCTCGCGACTACCCGGTAAGAACACCTTTGAGGCTCCCATCAACTTGCCCTCGGCAATCCATCTGACAGTGAAGAAACAGCGGGATCGCGACGACAGACGCGGTGGTGGTGATAGGGATAGGCACCGCGACCGCAGACGCTCTCGTTCGCCGTACGACCGAAGCTCGAGACGTCGCGAGGACGAGGACAGCTACGCGACCAGCCGCAGCCACCGCGAGCGCGAACGCGAGGACAGATACTCCGGTCGCGACAGGCGCGGTGGCGAGAGAGGTGGTGGTGAAAGGGGCGGCGGCGAAAGAGAATGGGATCGCGACCGCGGGTCCTCTAGACGCGACGCCCGCAGAGACGACGACGACCATCGCCGCAGAGACCGCGACCCCTACGACGACCGACGCCGAGGCGGCCGAGGAGACAGACATGACGATGGCGGAGCCGGACGGCGCGAACGCCAGCGCAGCGCGACGCCTCCCCCGAAGAAACGCGAGCCCACACCCGACTTGACCAACATCACGTCGGTCCTTGAGCGCAAGCGACGGTTGACTCAGTGGGACATCAAACCCCCCGGTTATGAGAATGTCACTGCTGAACAAGCCAAGCTGTCAGGCATGTTCCCATTGCCCGGTGCTCCTCGCCAGCAGCCCATGGACCCCAGCAAGCTTCAGGCCATCATGAATCAGCCTGGCGGCCAGGTGAACAGCGCGGCCCTCAAGCCGAGCAACTCGCGCCAGGCCAAGCGACTTCTCCTTAACAACCTCCCTCCTTCTGCGACCGAGGACAGCATTGTCAGCTTCTTCAACCTGCAGCTCAACGGCTTGAACGTCATTGAGAGCACCGACCCCTGCTCGAGCTGCCAGGTCTCCAAGGACCACGCTTTCGCCGTCGTCGAGTTCAGGAACGCGTCCGACGCAACGGTCGCGCTGGCCTTTGACGGAATCTCGATGGAGCCCGAGGATGCTGCAGACGGCGACGCTGGAAGCAAGGGCCTTGTCATCCGCCGCCCCAAGGATTACATTGTCCCCGCTGTCGTGGACGACGTCCCTTACGAGCCGGGCGTCGTGTCGAATATCGTGGTCGATACGCCGAACAAGATCAGCATTGCCAACATGCCCCTCTACCTCTCGGATGAACAAGTCACGGAGCTTCTGGTTTCTTTCGGAGAGCTGAAGGCATTCGTGCTTGTGAGGGACAAGAGCACGGAGGAGTCCAGGGTATGGCACTAACTACAAAATGTTTTGGGAACAGTTGCTAATCAGTGACCAGGGTGTCGCGTTCTGCGAGTATGTCGACCCCGCCGCCACGGATGTGGCGATCCAGGGCCTCAACGGCATGGACTTGGGCGACAAGAAGCTCAGGGTCCAGAAGGCCAGTGTGGGAGTCACTCAGGTTGCAGGTGTCGAGATGGGTGTTGCTGCCATGTCCATGTTGGCTGGTACAACCTCGACCGACTCCGAAGAGACCCGCGTCTTGCAGCTGCTCAACATGGTGACACCGGAGGAACTGATGGACAATGATGACTATGAGGGTAAGATGACGATTCTTCTTCCAATGCTGACTTTCTTGCTAATGTGCCCCAGAAATCAAGGAGGACGTCGGAGAAGAGTGCGCCAAGTTTGGCCAGGTCATCGACATCAAGATCCCCCGGCCAGTCGGAGGCAGCAGGCAATCTGCTGGAGTTGGCAAGATCTTTGTCAAGTTTGAGACCAAGGAGGTGGCAAAGAAGGCGCTGCAGGCTCTTGCCGGACGCAAGTTTGCCGACCGTACCGTGGTCACGACATATTTCCCAGAGGTAAGCTTCCCCCAACCGGTGCTGACGTACGAACAAGGCTAACGATCCTCGCTTTACAGGAGAACTTCGAGGTGGGCGCGTGGTAATTGCCATTACAACGGACGGAAAAGTAGCGGGGGAGAATCATTAAGGGGGCGCGGAAAATCGGGCTGGTATCAGAGACCGCCTTGTAACCAACCAAACTGCTGTATCATATTTCCGCGACACGGTCGATCAAGGCATGGGGCATATTCAATAAGTCGCATTATAACTAAACAGTACAGCCTGGTGGCAGGGCGCTTTTGTTGGTCTATCAAATTGAGCATCGCATCAAGTCACGCGAATCGCGTCCAGGAAAATTCCGCTTCCATGTGCCATGTCAAGTCTCAATAGATGACTCTTTTCTCGATGACGATGAATAGGGCAAGGGCTTCACGGAACGATGTAGTATGTGGGACACGATGAGCGGTTTTAATCGAGTTCAATTTGCTATCTGCTTCGCAGGAAAACATGACATCCTCTGCGCGAGTCCCTCTCATAGAACGATCCTGACCAGCGGCCACTTGGCGATCTGGTCGCGTTCGAGAACGCGAGTTGAGTACGTCGAGCCTTTGATACACCGTTAGCTTCATGTTCAAGAAGGGTGTCTCATTATAAAATGATTGAAGGTGTGCAATGTTCAGAAGTCCGATTCATTCATTAGGCCCGAAGACCTTAAAATAAGAGGTACCAGAAAAATGTATAAAGGTGAGGATCATCATTTGGTGCGGGAGGAGTGGGAAACTTGAGACGGAGGGAAAGTCCTTACCTGGAAGCTGGAAGCGTGTTGACAAGACAGTATGCAGCCAGCTGCATCTGCCGCTGGTTCACCGAATAGATGATGTTGGAGAGGCGAGAAGAAAAAATCTCGAGCTCACGAGCTTGAGGTAAGCAAAGTCGCGCACGGGCCATGAGGCTGCACCTGGTCCCACCAGGTCCACCCACCCAGCGGGTCACCATGCTGAAATTTTCCCAGGCCCTCCCGCCGCAAGAAGCAGCCAGTCGCACGCACAAACTGCCCTAATTAAGCGAGAATTCTCCGGCCGCACAACCCACCCACCCGCCGTCCGGTCGAGCGCAGCCTCAACACCAGAGAAACTCGTGAACTTTTTTTCCTTCCCTCAATCGACCAACGACCGACCGACTGACCTTCCGACCAGCCGCCAAACCACCAAACCAACCGTCAAAATGGGCCGTCTTCACTCCAAGGGAAAGGGTATCTCCTCCTCCGCGATCCCCTACTCGCGCAACCCCCCCGCGTGGCTCAAGACCACCCCCGAGCAGGTCGTCGACCAGATCTGCAAGCTGGCCAAGAAGGGTGCCACCCCCTCCCAGATCGGTGTCATTCTCCGTGACTCCCACGGCGTTGCCCAGGTCCGCGTCGTCACCGGTATGTGTTTTCCCTGGAGCGCAAGAACGAAAAAAAGGAATTTTGCGACTGACAGGTTTTGCGTCACAGGTAACCGCATTCTGCGTATCCTTAAGTCCAACGGTACGGCTCCCCACAGATGAACGACAAGCGACGATGCGATATTTCTCCGATTTCGCGAAAGAAACAACAATCGTCTGCTAGAGGATTTTCCAATCCTCCATAATGCATAATTATGCGCCTCTGTTTGGTCTAGGCTGACAGAGTGATGATGAACAGGCCTTGCCCCCGACCTCCCTGAGGACCTGTACATGCTCATCAAGAAGGTACGTTGAACCCACGATCGGATGGAAGTCGTTCGGACAGACGGAGGGAGAAGCGTGGGAGGGAAGTGCTGACCAAAGTTCCGACACAGGCCGTTGCCGTCCGCAAGCACCTCGAGCGCAACCGCAAGGACAAGGACTCCAAGTTCCGCCTGATTCTCATCGAGTCCCGTATCCACCGCCTCGCCCGCTACTACAAGACCGTCGGCGTCCTCCCCCCTACCTGGAGATACGAGTCCGCCACCGCCTCCACCATCGTCGCTTAAGCGTCTCTTCGTCTCGTTGAAACGAAGTCGTCGATACCCAATCGCTTCTGAACAAAACGATGCGGGAGAATGGTCCGGTCGCAATGATGAAATAAAACATCAAAAAAGAGCCACCCGCGCTCGGTGGGGTTTGGTCAAGGAGTTGGGGGGTTATCAGGGAAAGTGTGTATGCGTGTTTTCGGCATTTTAAGAGACCTGATGCACCAACAGCTCTCTCTCAACTGGAAGGCCTGGTGGCCGTCGCGATAGCCCAAGGAAGAACAAAAAGTTTCATCGCCCTCTCCCAAAAAGAGACCTACTTGAGAAATAGTAGGCAACGTTTTCACACACACAACAGAGGATTGTCTTCATTCCCAAAAGTGGTGCACATGGCATAAGCCGTGTCTGAATTCTGCTATGAACAAGAATCAAAAAGTTTTAAGAATAAGCCCATGGTATCAATCGTCGCCAATGACCCGTAGGCCCTGAATTCCCTCCATGCCTGAAGACCCTGAAAAGAACTTTTAATACCTCCCCGAACGCCCTATGCCTGAGAAGCTCGTTGCTCCAGGATGTGATCCGCATGTCGCGTAGGTCGCCCAAGCCTTTCCCAGCCAGATAGATGTATGATCGTAGTAGTGCCAACGCGGCTGAGTCTTGGTGCGACTATTCGCTGCGGTACTCGCCGCGCTCGCGGGACTTGTGGAGCAGAAACTCGCCGAGAACCTGGAGTGGGTTGGGGGGTCTGCCAACGCCCGGTCAGCCACGCGCGTCCCATGTGTCCTCTGTTGCCCCGTCCTTTGGGCTGTTGCGAAGCCAGAGGCAGAGGAAAGGGCTACTTACTGGTCCTTGCCGATGATCTTCATGCCCTCCAGCAGCGCGGCCGTGACGTTGGCGTTGATGTACATGCGCGCGCTGTCGCCGTGGTTCGTCGCCTGCGTCGGGAGGCCGAGGCCGCTGGGGTCCGGGTGGACGGAGCCGGCGCGGGAGCCGCTGGCGTCGCCGTTGTTCGCGTTGCGACTGGGGGTTCCGTTGCGCGCGGGGGCGGCAGCGGCCGGGGGAGGCGCGGGAGCTGGGGACTGCGGGTTTTTCATTGATGTCAGCGCTTCGAGATCTGGGAGCTTGCTGGGTAGAGGGCTTCGTACAGAGGCCTGGTCGGAGGCGTCCGCCATGGACACGTCGGCGGCGGTGGCGGCAGGAGCTGGAGGCATCGCGACGTCTGCTGCTGGTGGTGGAGGCGGTGCCGGCGCGGCGTGTGGTATTGTGTGCGGAACGAAGGGTGGCGGGATGGGTGTTTCCGTCCTTGGAGCGTCGGACATTGTGGATAGGAGACAGGTAGGATCTCCGAGACCAGGGTGCGAGCTCTATACGACGAGTGGGTTCTTCGACGACTAAGCGGTTCGGTTGAGGGCAGCTCGAATATTCTCGTCTGGCGTGAGGTTTCGGCCGGGGGAAGAGGTTGGTCAATGTGCTTTTGAAAGCGCAAAGGGACTAACTCAATTGAGAAGAGAGTCCGGGTGGTAACCGAATCAATTGAAGAGTTGCGCAAGAAAGCAGGGAAAATCTGGATCTTTGTCAATGGGTTGCAAGAAGTCAATGACGAAGACCACTAATGCGCCGGGGCCGTCTGCGGGAAGGTTCCATCCTTTGACGGCTGCCGGCCGCTGCCGGGACTTGTCCGGCCCGGAGCTTATTGACGCGGGGTCACCTGACGTCGCGCTTGCCAGCTTGCCTCTTGCCTGTTTTCGTCGCGTCCCCCACTGCCTCGAGGTACCTCTGGTCTGACGCCACACGCGCCCTTCACAAACCCCGCGGGACTTTGAGGGAAAAAAGTCTTGAATCGCCCTGGACGATGTCGAACTTGTCTGCATCCAAAAATGGATGCGTTCGTACAGAGGCTGCCGCGGCCTAAACCGCAGCCGCCCTCCAGATCGCCTACAAGACCGTCGCCGCTTGGTGAACGGCCCGCGAAAAAAGTCAAGGTCGAGATCGAGGACAGCGACCGTGACGATGACGACTACAGGTCTCCAGAAGAGGCTGACACGTCTGGCCTCACCGTCAACGACATCTCTGATGACGACGACAGCAAGGACCGCCATAGCCGTCAGACTGCGATTGAGAGTGCTCTGCCTCCCGTTTCCACGAACAAAGAGGCTATCGAAGAGTACGAGCTCATGCGCAGCTCCCAAATCAGTGCCTCCGACGAGAAGGAGCCTGCAACCACGACGAACCGGACGTGGGTGAGGGGCAAGAGCTCTATCTACGTGGATGCGTTCAACCTCGCATTGGACACCGTCCTGGCTGATGAATCACACCTTTTTGACACGAAAGAGCGGGCTGTTTTTGAACAGTGGAAACAGCTTGACTACGAGGCCCAGTATCTGTGAGTGTAATCGATTTCGGTTTCGGTTGCGATATTCTGACAACCCCAGCTATGTCCGTCTGTTTCTGCGAAAAACGTCGGCTTGGCATCGCCAGGACCGCCTGGGATACTACAGTGATATATCAGACCCAGATTCTGCTATCAAGTCTCTGCAGGAAATCAGGGAACTTCCGGAAGCCGACTGTGCTCCCGCTGACAACCCGGTCGAAGGTGTCGATCTGGAAGAGTTCAGCTTGAACGACACCTTTACTTTCGCAGATGCCTCGGAAGAGCATATCACAACCATCGAAGAAGCGGCCTCCCTGCTCAGTCTGGACGAACTTAAAGACCTCGCCAAAGAAGCCAAGTTCCAGGGGCGGAACAAGGCCGATTTGGTAAAGGCGCTGTGCCGGACTGGCCACCAGCAGACCGGGCTCTTTGCTCATGGGCTCCAGCGATCTGGCAGCAGGGAGTCGCCAACTAAAGGCCTGAATGGGGATCGACATGAGACCCCGCCAAATCTTAGCAGACAAGATTCGAATCAGACTGGCCACTTTCTGGTGAAAATCAGAGTCATCACCGGACCATGTATCAGGCTGTCGCCTCTCACGCACAAGCTCTTCGAGAGGGTCCATCTCGTCTTTTATCGATCGACCGAGTGGACTGAAAAGTCTCTCACGGCAATCATCCTGGCCAGCATTGCCCGGCGAAACTACCCGGAATACATCGTCTGTCGGAGTACAAACATTTTCGCTTCCCGCCGACACGTTCTTGAGTTTGAGGCAGCAATACGAATGGAGGCCGAGGTCGATGCGGTCTTGGAGTTCAACGGGCCGCCGGGCGAGGCGGGATTCCGCCAGGTTGTGGACATTTTTGAGCGAGTATACCCCCGGTGGAAGAGGCTATTGAAAGAAGAGGAGGAAAAGGAGAAGCGGGTGTACGAGGAGGGCGAGGGCGCGTACCTGAGAAGGTTTACGCCCGTCCACTCCTACAATCGAATCATCCATAAAGCAGCATTTGTTTTTGGTCGACTGAAAGAATACGAGCGCGAATACGCCCTCCTCACTGAGCTCCTAGAGCAGCACTTGTTTCACCCGGCAAGACGAGGCAGCTGGTATCAACGAAAAGCCCTGCTAGAAGAGCATTACATGCACGCCAGCGACGGTAACCCTGTCTCGGCCGACCCAGACTTGCAGAAGAAGCACTGGAAGCGCATTGCGGCGGCCACGTGCGAGGCGGGTCTTCAAGACAACGACTGCCACTTGATCTTCCATTACGACTTACAGAAGCGGCTCATGAAGCTCGAGAAGCAGCTTCGCATCCCACGCAGGCTACAGCACGACTTCGGTCACGTCCGTCTGAAAAAGCCCGTTGAGCACACTGTGGAGGGCATCCAACTGAAGAGAGACGACCCCCAGGGCAAGAACGGCCGCCAGGCAAGCACTAAGACAGTATGGGTTGACGAGCTGGAAGACGGCGGTGAGTGTACCGTAGAAGAAATGTGTCTCAGCTGGTACCGCAGCCAGGGGTACAAGGGCTACCACGCCGAGGGAGGCATCGTGCGCACGCTCTTCGCCTATCTCTTCTACGACATCCTCTTCCTCTACATTCCGAACGTATTCCAGACGGCCTACCAGACGTGCCCTCTGGACCTGCACACGGATACCTTCTACTCGACGCGCGCGTCCGAGATCAACCACCGCCTCGTGGACATCGCCAATGGCGGCGCGGAGCGCATCATTCGGGAGGTGGACGACAGGGAGCGCGAGCGGCGGACCTGCGTCATCGGGCTTAACTGGGACTACGAGATTGAGGACCTTGTGGAGCTAGTCGGGTGCTTCGACGGCGGCGCGCTGGCCGCCGTCTGCAAGGTGATGGCGCAGGAGTACCGGCAGCGGGGTGGCGGGCTGCCCGACCTGATACTGTGGCGCACGGAGCCGGAGAGGGAGTGCATGTTCGCCGAGGTCAAGAGCGCCAACGACCGGCTCAGCGACACGCAGCGGCTGTGGATCCACGTGCTCACGGGGGCGGGCGTCAAGGTCGTTCTCTGCAACGCCGTGGCCAAGGAGGTCAAGGTCGTCGACTGAGGCGGTGCCGCTGAGATTACGATGCAATCTCAGGGTAATCTCGACTGTATTGCGGGATACGCAACGTCGGCCGGGTCGGCGTATTGCGTGGTACCACGCGAGGCGGAAATTGGTCTGAGATCCGGCGCTTCGAAGAGGCGGGAGGGATATTGCGACGAACACATCCAGCGGGACACTATAGAGCCAGGCGACACGACCATGAATCCCCGCTGCGCCGACTTGAACTCCCATATACGAAGGTCATCTTACGAGCATGGGATACGGGCCCCGGAACACGAAAATTCGAATCGTGAACCAAAAATAGGTCATGATCTCCAGGAAGGTGATGAGAAGATCATCACATCAGTGGAAGCATGGAAGGAAGCGAAGAAGACTCTGAAACGGACACGCCCCCCTGGCGAAGCTGCACCTCAGCTCCTTCAGATCACCGGTCGAGACCCAAACGAGATTCAGGTCGCACCCTCTGGCCCAATCACCGGACGGACACGCGGGCCCCGTTCCTGTTTCTCATCATTTGACGAACCCCTCGAGGGCGAGGGCGTTCTTGGCTCCTGTTTCACAGGGGTGCTCCCGCAAAACTTCGCGCGGCAACGTGTTTCTAAATCTGGGTGTCAGGTTCTGGAGGGACATCCATTCAGACGCGGCCACAACGACCGGCCTTGTCCGTTTGAGATCGGAGATTTTTCGTTTTCAAACGGAGCGCCGTCTTGTTTTGCCTCGCCTGTAACTCTGGGACTCCTCTCTCCTGGACTCCCTCCCGCCCGACCAATCACGGAGCAGGCCAACAAGAGCGTCCACCAAGGAGGAGGTGGTTGGGGTGCGTGACGACGCGCTGTGCCAGAATGGGGTTCGGCGGAAGATGGACGGCGGGCGACAACATTGCAGCGGTCCACTGGGCGGGGAGCAGAGTGAGATATGGTTGCTGGTTTCGGTCCAGCGACGCGCAGAGCTGTTTACTGTTGATACTGGCGCTGCTGCGTGGCCGAAGCTGCGCTGGAGGGGAGGGACTGTCACACACATACAGACAGACACGCCGCGGTTGGCGTCTCGTTCTGCCGGGCTAATGTACGGGAAAGAGACTACCGGATGGCGTCTGACGGCCGGCCTTCTCTTCTGCTGTATGCATTCAGAGTCTCCTGTGGTTCTCTTCACCGCCAGATGAGGAGATGCGCAGTTGAGTTGACGACCAACCAGCGACTGATGGGCCGGTCTCAGCAGCAACCGTAGCAATGATCAAGCCGGCATCATGCCGGTCTCAAAGCGCACTCAATCTCATCTCATCTGCCTCCGAACAGGAAACGAGATCCTTGTTCCCCGGGACAGAAGACAAGTGTCTCGTCTTGCTAGAGAGCCGTCCAGATGACTCTTCTCTCTCGTGTCTCGCTCTCTCTCTCTGTGTCTCTGGACGAAAGACCAGGAAAGGCACGTCGAACAGACAGACACACGCCCCCACAGCACCAACAGCACAGCTCGCCGGGCGCTTAACGGACCCCACCCGCCGACCAATCCCCTTCGCCAGCTCCGGACCACGCCTCACCCCCCTGGGACGACGGAGCCGTTCGACTCCCCTCCGGAGTCGTGCCTGTGGCCAATAGGGTCTTCCGTTTGGTTTTTTCTTTGGAGGGGAACAAGGCGCTTAGAGAAAGTGACTTTTCTCTGGGGCCGGGGCCGGGGTGGGGAGGGGAGGAATGGACGAATGCATCGCCCGGGATCCCGGGTCATACCATTGCCGGATCCGGTATAGCGGTAACCTGGCGTTCGAGGTATCCCAGCACTGCTCTTGCATTGCGAGGACGGGAAGGAGACCTGGGATCTTTTCTGCGTCCTTTTTATTTTGTTATTTGTGCTGCTCATGTTTTGATGGTCTCGTGGTCGAGACCATCACACGTGCTGTGTTTTTTCGCGCACGCGTGTGCGTGTGGTGTTGTCTGTTGTTGGTGGGTATTCTCTTGGATCTCAATCGCGAACTACCTGCAAAACATCACTCTTCCTCCCCCCCCCTCCAGTGGAAAGAAACATAGGAGGGGGGAGGGGCGTGAACCCATCCGTTTTAAACGGCTGCTGCTGCTGCAATCACTTTACCTCGTCCTCCTCCCACCCTCCATCTCATCCCATCCCATCCCGCGAAACAAAATAGTTGATGTGTGTTAAGACGAAGATGGACAGGGGGGTTCGTTGGTGTGTGACGATGAAAGGATTAGGGGGAGGGAGACATGGATTGCCTTTTCTACACTTTGGTCATCGTCAAGCCGCATCGGCTACTACTTCGCCGCAGGAAGGATTTCCAACGAGACTGCGCACGCCGTAGAAGAGAAAAATAGAGGGAGCCTGAGGTAGGCAGGCCAAAAAAATGATGGCCGAGAACCCCGGCAGTTCACACACAACACCTCTTCGGCGCCCTCCCACCCCGCGTTCTGCTCAGTGCTTCCAACCAAGAGAGATGGTGACCTACACAACCAAAGAAGATCGGTCATGGCTGCCCTGACTTTCCGCGCGTGCCTGGCCAACCCGCCCATCCACTCAGGTGACGCCGTTACCTACCTACCTTGCCCAGGAGAAGAATGGACAGTAGAGTGAGGACGACAATGATTCAACCACCATCCACCACCCATCCCAAGCAAACACATGGAAAGAGAACGGCAGCGGGATGATACTCACACCTACACTCGCCAGATTATATGATTTGTGACGGAGGACCGACAGGTGAATAGTTTCTCACCTAGAAAGTGTTTGCTTGTATTTGAATTCCCCTGCCAACAACAAGGGGAAAAAAAACGTCACTTGAGATCAGCGCCATGTATGCAAGCAACGGCTAGGAGATATTTTTGGCAGCGATCTTGATTTGTGTTTTTTTCTTCCGTTCCTTCTTTTTTCTTCCTACTACCTAATCCACTGCACTGCGTCCATCTGCCAACCCCTCGGCCGCGACGGCGGCCATCTGCGGGGCCGCAACAAATCACGCAGGCCGCATCTACGGCCGCGCTCCACGAAACAGCTGGCCGTGGAACGGTAAACAAATAAACACATCTCTCACTGGGGCGGTCAGACTGCGTGCATGGTAGATATACACAGTATGCTGATTAGGCTACCTGGCGTGCTGTGTACTAGGTATCTCGGCTCCCCGGGTGAGCCCCTCCCCGCCAACAAAACAAGGCATATTCCAGCCAGATCAAGACCCCTCCACCTTCCTGTGGTTCCTGGTATCGAACATGAGCATCGTGCGGATGACGCCAAAGAACTCCGTGTGTCCCAGCCCCCGTTTGGGGACGTGTAGATTGGTTTCAAACATGAAAAATAAATCGAGTCGCTTCCTCCTTTCTTTCGCGCAAGATGTCCCGCCCAGAGCCAGTCGTTGATAGATTCCGCCGTCGTTTGAATGTTTATGCGCTGATGGTGTGCGCCGGTGTGCTTCCGTAAAGTCATGCCGTTTGATACGTCCCTCCGTGGGAAGAGCCTGCTTCATCACATTTCCTTTCTTTTGCCGTGGCGCAGAGCCTGCGTGTCGTGGGTGAGGGTGTTGGTGGCGTTGCGGTTCGGTTGGTGTGTTGGATGTTGGTGTTGGTTGTTGAATGTTGGATGTTGTTGAACAAAGGAAATTCAGGGGCGTGTGGTGATAGGTCCGTTTGCTCATTCTGAGCCGAGCATCACTCCACCTTCCTCCTCTTGCCCTTTGGCGCCGGGTTCATCCTCGGTGTGTACGTCACCGTCCGCGTGACAACCTCCCGGATGTGCTTCACGCTCGTCCTCGAGGGCTTCTTGGCATCGTTTAACCTCTTTGCCTTGAGGGCCGCGTCCCAGTCGAATACTGAAGAGTGGACGGATCTGGCGCTGAAAGGAGACCGCACCGTGCTGGCGCTTATAGGGGAATCCAGGTGAGACACTGCCGGCGAAGGCGGGATCTTGAGGCTCGGAAAGCAGTTCGCGCCGGTGGCAGGGGCCGACATTGGCAGCTGCGTGAAAGGGCTGGGGGGGACCACGGGGGCCGTGGCCGGGGCCTTGTGCTCGAGCTCGCACTTGCAAGAGAGGTCTGTCTCCTCGCTGGTGGCGGTTGATGGCGCCGAGTCGGCGGTGGACTCGGGCGTGGTCTCTCCCGAGGCGGAGGGCTTGAAGGCAGCCGGCGAGTTGAGGGACATGACCTTGAGGAAGTCGGTGTAGGCCGTGGGCGGGCTGATGGGAGTCTTGATGGGCAGGTCTTTGCAAGACATGGGCCGCGCCGAGAGCGGAGTCGTGGCCGAGAAGATGGTTTCCGAGGGAAACGTGCTGGTGACGGGCGTGGCGAGCTGCGCCAGCTTAGGCTTGTTGGCAGGCATGATGGCTTGAGGCGGGAGGTGGGGAGAGGGGCAGGATAGTAGCGAATGTGCGCAGGGACGGAGGAGATGTCCAGTCAAGTGAATGACTCTGACTTGGTGAGGGAGGTAGTCAAGCTGCGTGGGAGCTGCAGAGACAAGTCGCCTGTGGGAGTGGGAAAGAGAGAAAAGGTCGGCAGTTGCGAGGGTGGGAGGACGTTATATTATTCGGAGAGATGAGATGGGATGGGCGCTTGGGTGGTCGTGGTGTAAGTGAGTGACAGGGCCGCAGGGCGAGGTTAAGCTCTGGCGGCGGCAAGGAAGTCGAGGGACAGCTGATGTGCTCCCGGAAGTCTGGTCTGGGGTTGCTGGGGGGTGAACAGGTGGGAAATAACAGGCCGGTGTTATTCGCCAGGGAAGCGGTTGGAGCTTGGGCGGGAAAAAGTAGGCAGAAAGACAGACCAGTTCTGGCGTTCTGGCGGTGGCAGCAGAGCCCTCGTCTGGTAGGCCGGACGGCGGGAGGGGCAGTGGAGGAGGGGTGAGAAGAGTCGCGAAGGGGAGGCGTGGGCGGTGATGGGATCCCGCGGGAGGAGGGGTGGTCGTCTAGAGAGGCTACACGAAGAGGCTGCGTAGCGCGTGGAGGATCCTGTGAGGTGAAGAGGAGTCGTGGTGCGTTGGTGACAGCAGACCCGGACGGACCAACGAGAATCGAGCAGTGGCGCGCGGCGGGAGCGTCGACGAGAGAGGGAGACACGAACGGGAGCGTGGTGGTGGGGATGGGAGCGACGGAGGACGGGAGTCGAGCGAAGGGGCGGCCGGGATGCCGTTGAAGCGGCAAGGGGGCAGCGGGTGCGGGGGGCCGGATTGGTCGAGGAGCCTGTGCAAGCGACGACTCGATTGGCTGCGTGGGCGCGTGTGGTGTGTGGTGTTCACTGCCTTAGTGCGTGCTGAGCCTGCTGCAGGAGACAGCGCGACAGTGACTGGACGACGAGACGGGGGCCTGACAGGGCAGAGGTGCCAAAACGGACCAGGGGGTGTTCGAGTTCGAAAGGTTGCTGAGGCTAATTTACCTCTGTAGTCTCCCGTCTGGAACGAATCGGCTGGATGCACACCAAAAGAAAGCGGGCAAATTGGTGACTGGCGCAACTGTGACGTGCTGTGCTGTGACTCGGGTGCTGTGCCTGCTGGTGCTGCGTGCTGTGTGCTATGTGCTGTGCCTGGAGATTCCGTTGGCTGCGCTGTAATGTGATGAGACGGGCGTCGTCTGCCCGTTTGTTGGTGTTGCTGCTGGCACTTTGGCACGACAGGTAACCGGCACCTGCAAGTGGAATTGCCCAGTGACGATGGAGTATTCGGCGGAGCGATAGACAGGCAGAGGCAGCGATAGCTGGCCTGGATGAAGCTCGGATTTGAAATGGTGATTGGCTCCGGTGGAGGCTGAGGTGAGGTGTCGTGCAGTTGCGGCCTGCCCGTCGCTGGGATGTTCAACAGCGGACCTATGCTTGGAGGGCGCTAGGGCTCGTCGACAGCAGCCAGTGACAGCCCGGGGAAGCTCAGAGAGTCCAGCAGGTGCCACTTCAGGGACCGGGGCAGATCAACACAGCCGTTCGGGCTCTGTTCCGGCGTGCTTCGCTGTGTTCTGCTATTCTTAGTCCTGGGGCCTTTTCTTTTCATTGGCGGCTGTCCGACGGCGCCATCACTCACCTGCAAATCCCAAACGTCGTCCACCAGATTTCGCAGGCTTCTCTTCTACCAGGAAGATGTGTCGAGAGCCGGGCCCGAAGGTGACGAGTGGCAAGGCGCTGCGGTGATGTCGTTGGCTGGGGAGATGTTCCGAGGCTAACGACGACAGGGCAGGACACACGAGAATAGGCGTCTCCGAGGCTAACGAGGGTCCAAGGTATCTCGATGACGAGGACTTTCGGGAAAAGAGGAAGCAACAAGGAGAAAACTCTGTCGTCAGTGTGAGGTTGAGAGGATGAGGTGTCGTCGGACTGGACTGTGACTGTGACTCGTGATCAAAGTGGAGCCACCCGACGAGTGATGAGCCGAGAATGTCAAAGAGGAAGCCGCGGGCCACGAACGTGACGACTGCTGGACCGGGAAAGAAGGATGCAGTTGTAGTGGAGAGCGGCAATGGATGTGAGCCAAGATGGGAAGCCACGCAATGGGTGGAGCAATGATTTGAATAAGTGGTAAGTGAAGTGACTGTCGTGTCGGCAGGTGCGATGCAATGTACCAACTTCTCGGAATCCAAGGAAGGCGCCAGCGACTTAGACGGTGGATGGTTCTTGCCCTTTGAACTGGGAGTGGAGGGATTGGGATTAACGAGGAAAGAAGGGCTGTTGGCTGTGGTACCTATCACAAACTTCACTTTCCATTGCCATCCACTCGGGCTCAGTCATCTTTTTATCCATCTCTTCGTCTTGTTTACATTCATCTCGTCGCCCACGTCTACATACCTGGTCAACGAGGCGGTTGCTCTATTTTCGACACGGGCTCCATTCGCAGTATCGACCTCTGCTTCACTCCGCGCGCGGCATAGCTCTGCGTCTCGACCCTGGAGGCTTTCTCGATCCATTTGGCCCAATCTTTCTTCTGCTCTGAAGCGCTCTTCCCCCAAAAATGGCCCGCGCTTCTATCCACCAGCCACTTTGCCCGGCGACAGCAGGCTCTCCGGTTACCAGAGCGCGCGCCATGTGAGGCACAACGGCGATTGGGGCCGGCCGCCACCCTGCCGTTGGCCGTCGACGACTCGGAGAAATCCCTCCCCTGCACGCCATCTATCTACCTGGCCCCAGATCCATGATGCCGCCGTCCGTCTGTCTGCCTTGCTCCGATACACACATGCAACTATCCTCCGGGCCCCGTCCTCGCAGCGCGCGCCTGTAGGTGTGAGGTTGGGCCACGGCCGAGCCGCCAGACCCTCCCGCTTGAGCTTGTCGCGATACGACGACGAGCACCAGACTAATGTTCGTCCAGGTTTTCTTTTCTCTCTCTCTCCACGCCATCGCTTGCCGTCTGCCGAGTTTTTCTTTTCTTTTCCGGTTGCAAGATGGTCTAGAATGCCAGTCTACGATAAGCGCCGCCTAACCTTCCCACTCAATTTCACCATTCGTTGGTCGAGGAGGGTTCGAATCCTTCGCGCCTGTAGCCTGCGTCCACCCTGCAATTTCATTTGTCCAAACTACGCCAGTTTCCCGCATCGCGGACCGCTATAGGAAGCATCATCTGGATGCCCTGCCTCGCATGCAGCCACACTTTCTTGTCAACACCAGCGGCGAGGCAGAGCGAGCTTGTGTTGGTCCACGCAGACGCTGTTGGTGCGTCTAAGGCGCACCTTGAATCCTTCTGTTGGGCCGCGAGAGGAACGCGACGTGGGCGATTCAAAGTGGTTGGATCTTACTTCCACGGATCCAATCAACTTCAAAGTCCCTCGCTCCAGGTGTTTGCACCCGCCATATCTTGGCTGCGTTCTCGTGCTTCAGAAGGATCGCGCTTAACATGCTATGCAAGCCATGGTGAGCGGTCGCCGCCATAGGTTGACCAGGCGTACGCCCGTGGTGTTGCTTCCAAAGGTCTCGAGAAGTTGAAACTCGACAGGCGATGCCTTCGAGACGTTGACGTGGATGCCATATCTCCATTCATACATATGCCGCCAACGCCCCGCAGGGCAAGACACGAATTGTAGGCGAGCAAACAACGAAGAGGAGGGACGCCACCAACGGCGGCCGCACCGACTTGTCGACTCTATTGCCTTCAGTGATAACATATAGAGCAGCCTCTATTGATGCCGTGTGAGCGTTTGCTGCAGTCAGCTCACTAGACTCTCCGCTACGCACTTCCCCTTTCGGTGGCTCGTAAGGAAACGGGAGTCTACCGTTGGGCTCATCTTGCCCAAAGATGCTAGTGAAGCCATCTGGGGCACTTTCGATCCCAACAATCCAGCGAAGGTATTGTTGTATAGCGGCCGTGAACTGAATCCAGGGTTACAAGGCTGTTTCTGAGATGCGGCCTTCTGCGCCATTCAGATGGGAAGTCCGGGAGGGTGTCAAACGGACTCTGCAGCCGAGCCTCTGCAGCCCAAACACACATCTAGGCCGACTGATGTGGCCAGCGTCACAAGGTAGTCCTTCGCGATCGGCCGAGGCGTCAATCTGTCACTGAAGAAGCGTCAGGTGTGAATTGCCTTGTCTTGGCCCAAGATGCATACACGGCGTCTTCTGGGTGGCCGTCCAAGAGTATTTGTTGATCAACAACCATTGCAGACCTTGATACTGGCCTGCCAACGTGAGTAAATAAGTCATTCCATTTGAGCGTGGTTTTGTCGGCACCACGGGCGGCGAATGGATATACCTGTGTCGTCTTGAAGGATTCCTCTCCCGTCCTCTTCCCTTGACGATCGATGAGATGCTTGAGAGCCCCGAGCCACTCCTGTGAAGGTCCAATTACAGCGCAGAGACATCGAAGAGATTTGTCAGAATATCACTGCAGCGGAGAGACGGCGATTCTTGAGCGGTTCACGGGCGTGAGGCACCGGGAGCGCCACAGCTGGGTTGGATGTGAACCCGAGGGAGGGGGCAACCACTGGGCGCTCGTTGGGTGTGTCTTGACATACCTGAGGGCGGTCTCTGAGCTGGTGTTCCGCCCAAGGAGGGGAGGGGGAAATCGCCCATCGCCTGCTTGGGAATTCGTCTATCAAGTTTGTGCCCTCCGTCTCGTTCTTTCTCGCCCCCATTCGCAATATCCGGCCGTGTGTTGCTCTTTCTCTATCACGGATTTCCAATCCAAGACGGCACGAACGAGCCCACCCTTTCCTTTTTCTTTTGGTAGAAGTCTCCAGACCGCCTTTGTCTAGCTGTTCATCCTCCCCTATCGAAACTCTCGACGACTTCGATGTGAGGACCCAATTCCTCATCCTGGGAGGAAAATTTGGCTTTCAATTGATGTCGCGGACGGTGGCACCTCCATGTTCTTCCTTTTAGTCCTGGGTTTTCGTATGTCGAAGAGATGGTTCTAGACAACCGCCCGCCGTTTCCGAGCTCAAGATATCTCGTTCTTGGGACGTCAGTGCTCTTCGAGCCGATGGGAAGAAGATGAGCCGCCCGAGATTGCTGGAAAGGACCCGTGACGCATACCACGGGACGGTATACACCTACCTTCCAAGTCTTCCCGGCCGCTCCTTGAGAATCTAATAATTCTCGAAGACCCTTCACATAAACAACAGCAACTCGCCTACCAAGACTGCGGTTGAGAACCGCAGCTTTGTAACTGCAATGACCTGTATATATATATATATATATATATATATATATATATTTAGCAGCCCTTGCGCCTGGATGGGCTCTTCGTCTGCCAACCCAGACGGAGATCAGCTTGGCCTGGTTCCCTCGCAGCTTCATCTCTCATCGTCGTCGTCCTTGGGTGCCATGACTTCACACGGGCCGTCCTGGCTTTTGGCGAAAGCATCAACTTCGATCTGGACATGCTTTCCCCCTTGCCCTGCGGTTCTTTCGTCGTGGTATTCTCCTACTGATACCGGGTAGAAGACGAAAATTGAGGTGTTGTCGTTGTCGTTCTTAGTTGTAGATCTGTCTGTGTTTCCACATCGTCTCGGCTGTCGACCACGAAAGAGGAACAATATCACGAAACCCAAATCCATTCCGAGATGGCACTGGTCGAATTTCTAGGCAATAGTTTCTATCGAGTTTTATATCACGGTCGCTGCGCCCATGGGGCTGGGTCTCGGCCAAGAGTTTGTCCAGCATTCTCGTTGAAAGCTAACTCTCATCTCTGCCGGCGCCACTTCGACGGGGGGAGGGACTCTGGTGCTCTCGAGGTACGCGGTCGGGGACATGGACAAAAAAATGCCATTCACACGTACGCTGCTCGGTAGAGGCCTTTTCATCGTTCCGCCAGACAAACTGCTGCTTCCTATTCGTGTCTGGGACTGGCGTGACTACACCCCATCCATCGCAGGTTGACGACCGCGGACTGTACGCCGGTTGCTCTTCAAGAAGCTCTCTCACCTTCGGCAGCCAAGGTCAGCGAGAGTTGAAAGCAAAAACAATCAGGAGAGTAACAGAGTCAAGTCTAAGGAAAGACCAAAAAAAAAAAAAAGAGGGGGAGAAAAACCGGGCTCCGAACCTTGAGTCCACTATGCGGTGGATGAAGCTCACGATCCACGGCGGAGCCAAAAACCACAAAAAAGACATACAACACCAGGTATTCGCTGGTCGTCACCGACCCAACTACTAATCCGGCCCTCATTGGCTTATCTATGGGAGAGCGGACGGGATCCCGAGTTTTCCAATGGGTATGGTCGTATGTGACAGTTTCACGACCGTAGGTTGACTATAGTGGCAGCCTGCGAAGCATGGCGCTCACCCCGCGAGGAAGGAACGCGGACTACCTGCCTACCACTAAAGCCAGGAGAACAAGTAACCCTAGGATCGAGAGGTCTGCTTTTCCGCAGGTAGGTCTGAGAAGTGTAGTAAGAGGGAACTCGGATAGTTTCTCAATTAAGCTGCCTGTGAATCGCATTGCCTGGCTGTGTGTTTAGAGGTCCAGTATAAATAACACAGGACAAACTGGACGAACGACTCAACTGGCGCTTCATCTCCAAGAACTCCATGGTTTCCGCCATAGAATTAGTTTTGGTTTACGTAATTGCCGTAGAAAAGAGGCGATGATGTCGTTTAGTTCCTGACGTGTCCCCCCCAGCCCGTAGAGAGCCATCGTCTAGCCCCTTTCTTTTCGTATTGTTAAACGGAATAGATCTACACTAGTAAGAAATACGGACGGATGGCTGCGGATACACATGGCGAAAGCAACATTGTGAATAGATGAGACTTAAAGATAAGTTACGTCCTTACTCACTTAAGGTACGCAAGCATCACCACAGTCAACAGTGTTTTTAGACTGTAAAGAGAGGAGCAGGAGGAGGTTTATTTAAGCCTTGAGAATAGCTTTACAAGTACTCCACGGAATGAAAATACCTTTTCAAATAAGATCATGCCGAGCGGGCGAAGAAGCCCGCGTCTCTACGCTTCTCCACCTTGTAATGGATAGTTGCGGAATCTCCTACATTTTCCAGCTGGTAACTTCGTTAAGGTCCAATCCCGTAGAATCAACAGGAGAAACGAAACTACACGTAAAACAGTCTTCCGCTATTACTGCCGCCCTGAACGAGAGCGACGCTGGCGGTCTCGTCACAGAGACCAGCGCACGTAAGGCTGTACATGAACTTGCTGTAGGGGAGGCAAGAAGGCAACGGGAACCTCAACCGCTCGCTGATAATTTCTAATAGTCTCCTGACTTCCTTTGTTATCAGAGTAGCTCCTTGTCTCCAAGGCTACAAATACAAAGCGTTGCCATCACCAAAGCCCCAGCGCAACAACGCCTAGGGCGGAGACCAGACAGGGATCTTGGGTATGCGGGATGTCCGTGAGTCTATGGCAACTCTTGTGTGGTGTGTGTGTGTGTGTGTGTGTGTGTGTGGTTTTAGTTTGATGTTCCGTCTCTCGTTGCTGTCCTGTGAGTATCGCCCCAAGGCATACACGACAGATGATGACCACCGCCGACGAAACCCAGCTCGACTCTCCCCTTTCCCTGAAACTCCGTCGAGCCGCGTGCTCATCGCAAAGGCGGAGAGAGGACCCGGCGGGCACTGTCTGTTGACGCACCGCCCATCAAGAATCAAGCCAACGCCCTGCCACGGTTGGCCGTGATGCAAGAGCCCGAGTGGCTCGATGACAAAGCCGCGCTTTTTATACGTACTCAAACCCCGAGGCCAACAATCAGACAGTCACCTGATAATACGTAGATACTCTAAGGTGAATACCTCAGATCCGGGGCGCGTGGTCTCGAGTAAACAACGTGTCTGCGTGAGAATTCCCAGTATGCCCCAGCCCAGCCTCTCCGTCCTGAGGCCAATCCCACTTCTACAAAGATAAGACTGGGATTGACAACTCTTCCACAATTTCAGAGGCAGACTGCAAATCGCCCCAGCCGAGAACTCTCTCCTCGTAACCTCCCACCAAAACGCCACACCAAAGACCTGCATCCACCCGCCGCCGCCACCTAGGCATCCTTCCCTCCCGCCAGCCGCCTCCCGTTTGCTCTCTTTCATTCATAGCCCCCCTCAAACGAACCCATCCTCAACAAACGCACAGCCAAGGGGCGATTGGTTTAGTGGTATAACGACCGCTTCGCACCAGGCCACGCTGTAGGGTCAACTCCCATCTGCCATTTCGGCGTGGAGCGGCAGTGTCCATGCTGGGTCATCACAGCCGGCTGGGCCCTGGCGCTCTTCGCTAACAGGACTTTCGGGGTTGATCATACCGCGTGGTCCAACAGGGAGATTGCGGTAGGCCCCAGGTTCGATTCCTGGATTGTCCAGACCTTTCTTTTTTGGGCGTTCTGTGGTTGTGATAGACGACTCACAATCGAATATGACGACAGTTGGGGACGAGGACGAGATAGAGCTAGACATGAACACGCAGGGCCTGTCAGTCTGTGACGAGGTAGATAGAATCAAGATATTGATTGCCTATATCGTCCGTCAACTCGTAACGCGGATGCAATTCGTCACCTACGCTTCATGATCCCTCACCAACCGTTCCCAAATGCAACGTTGAAAAAACTCCCTTCATGCCAAGATCGACCGACCACGAACGCACTGAAAGCGCCCTCCCTCCCAAAGATTGAAACAAAACACGCCTTTCAGATCTCTCTCACCCCTCCCTTTCTCGTCCCCGTATCTTAGACCCGCAGCTCGACGGCAATCTTGTCGCCCTCTTGCACCGGCCCGTCCTCCACCGCGGGCTTAGCAGCCCCCTCCCTCCGCCGCGCCGCCAGCTCGCTCTCGGCGATGGACCGGATGAGCTGCGTCGCCAGCTCCGTGCCGCGGGCGACCGACTCCTCGGACGCGTCGGACGGGACGTGCAGGAACACCACCCTGCGGCGCTGCTCCTCCCGCAGCAGGTGCGACAGGCTGGAGAAGTAGATGAAGTCGCAGAGGTAGTGGCCGGCGTCCTCGGATATACGCAGGTCGGAGCCCTCCTGGTGATTCGTCAGCATGCCATCCCTCCCTCTCTCCCGTTGTGTTCCTCCACTGGGAGCACTTGGAAACTCACCGGACTATGCCCCTTCCACCGCTCCAGCACGTCCTCCAGGTCCAAGTCCGTCTCGATCTCGGCCGGCATGCCGTGCCAGACCCAGTCCTCGCCCTCCCTGGCGTGCCGCTCCTCGTCCTCGAGCTTCCTCCCGTCGACGTCCGGGAACGCGTACCCGTCGCGGTGGCCGCGGCGCTCGACCGAGTAGAACAGCCGCGGCCCGGCCATGCCGATGTGCACCGTGGCGTCGATGCGCGGGTGCGTCGCCGGGTCCCAGAGCGTCGGGACGAGGCCGCGGACCGTCTCGTAGTTGACGCGGACGGCCTCCGGGTGGACGAGGATGCGGACGGGGGGGAGGGGTTTCGCTGCCGCGGCCGTCGTCGAAGAGGAGTGGTCTTTGGGGTTCTTGGCGCGGAGGGGCGGGAGGTAGGACGGTAGCGAGTGGGCGATCTCCCAGGACGGGTTGACGGGGTACTGGACCTTGAACGGCTATTGGGAAAAGTTTCGGTCAGTGATCGTCCTGTTTGTGGTCTTTTTTTTTCCTTCTTGCATCGTGGCCGGCGATGGCGTTCACATGGTCGTCTGGCGCATGGCGGGGCACGCCGACGGCGGTAGGTGGAGGGGGGAATGGACACAATTGGGAGAGGAGGAACTTACGCCGAAGCCGGTGACGAGCACCGTAAACTCGTCTTGCGAGTCAATCTGCGACCCCATTGCGCCGGTGTATTCCTGCTGTGTGTTTCTGTTGTAGTATTAAAAAAAGGAAGGATGGAAAAGTGCAGGCGAGGAAAAGAAGGGACCTCGCGCGATCTTCACTCGGTACGTTGCCCGGCCGAGAGTGGGTGGGCGGCGGCAGCGGCTGTCTCGCGATTAACCTACCTTTTGTATCTCCCTATCCTGAAGGATGGGGGTGGGGTAGTTACCTAGGTAGCTGGCGCAGCGCTAACGATGCGCGGAAAACATGGATGGGACCGCCGCCGTCGCCGCCGCCCGCCTGAGGTGTGTATGTGTGTGTGCTGCAGCAAGGGACCTCTTGACTTTCCGCTTAGGGAGGACGCTAGGAAGGTAGGGAACACTGGAAGGAAGGTCGCTGAATTTGCGGGGCAAGGCCGCTGCGTCGGCACCTACCCGATTGCCCGAAACAGGGTACCTACCCAAGGCAAGTATTACTTACACTGCTCTTCTTGCAACTTCCCTCTCTATATTGTCAGGACACATCAACAACTTCCACTGCTTCTTGGCTCATTTCTTCCTTTCAATAAGGGTACCGCAACCACTCGGAAAAGATCACGTAGAAGTCTCCCGAGGGTGAGGTGCACGACATGCTGACCGCCGCAAAGGCCTGGATAGAAACACGAGATGGGATGGGAGGGTGCCACCGCGGCTTAGTGTACACACGTAGGTCTGGACCGGGCAGAACCCAGTTGTCCATCTCGGCCAAGGCGCGAGGCGAGAGGAGTTGAGGTTTCTTTTTTAACCTTTTGAAAAAATTACAGCCTGGGCGCTGCTGTGCTGCGGCAATGCGTGGTGGGCTGACCTGATCCGTGCCGAATGGGGATGTTGGACGTTGGTCGTTCGTAAACCTTGAGCTCGAGCAGAGTCATCGACGAGAGTGAGGAGAGTCGTGTCCAATTCACCACAAAAGCTTATGGAGTGCCGTTTGTAAAACTGATTTGTTACTGTTGCTCTATCCATTTTCTCTAAGCCATTGAATCGCATCTTGCCTAACCAAAAGTGCAGTGCACCCATGTCTGGCGCGGGTATCAATCGTATACTTTTCCAACCCAGCCTTGGCAACCCAACACCACCAAGGTCTTGACAAAATCAGAGAACACACTCATTTCGAGCCCGAACGCGGCTCGTCCAGAATCTTAAGCCCCCCGGTCTCGTCGTATTCGACGCGCCCCTCGTCCACCGCCAGGCGCATCTCCTCCCGGAGGACGGTCCTCTCCCCCGTGGCCGGATCCCACTCCCACCCCTCGCGCATCCACATCCACCGCAGACACGCCCGAAGCTCCTTGTCATCGGGTCGTACTCTCATCCACTCTGGCTGGAAGTTGGGCGCCGCTCCTTTGCCGTTCCAGTCCTCGGCCCTTCCGAGGAGCTCGTCGCGGCAGAAGATGCGCCAGCTGTCGAGGGCGTACTTGCCCTGGGTAAAGTGGCCCATTTCCCATGCGTCGTCGGCTTCTGCGCGGCTGACGATGGTGACCACGTCTTCGGCATCTTCGTTACTTGTCAGCGGAACGTCTCGCTTATCGTAGTCCTTCACCGCAAAAGTAACTCCGGCCGTCGGTGGCTGTTCCAGCCATAGTCGTGCAAATCTCTGAATCGATGCTGTTCGTCTAGCATAGAGGCCCAAGTGGCGAATGATGCTCGTAATTGTACTAGTTGCCTCGGGATCGGCCAGGGCAGCTGGCGTTGGGAAGCGCTCCTTGAGCTGGTAGAATGTGGGAATGGCCAGTTTTCCAGCCGTCTTGACGAGGAGGGTCACGACGACCAGCAGCCAGAAAGGTTCGTGGGCGCATTCTTCTTGAATCAGACCGAACTGTGGAGCCGACAGCGGCGGGAAGGGGATGGTCGAGACAAGACCGGCAGTCCGCTTAGGTTTGGGGGACTGCTTCGCCGGGGGCTGGCCGAAAAAGGGGGATCTGACGGCCGCCTTCCGCTTGGGCGAAGGCTCTCGGGCTTCTACATCTCCGACTTGACCGGACTCAAGTCCACGGGGGACGATAATTCGGATGAGGTCGTCGGAGATGGGGTCTTGCGCCGAGTGGGCCAGGATCGCATCTTTGCCCGAAGATCCCTGGCTGTCAGCGGGCGTTCGGCTTTTAAAGCGCCGGCATCGTCATTCTCCCCATGGGTCGAGCCAGCCTCGGAAGCGGAATGCTGCGGGTCGCTGCCCGAAGTACCCATCGCGGCCTCGTTTTGGGCCTGATTACGGGGCGTCCTGCGAAGCTTGGTGATGCCGTTCCGGGTGACGGCCGAAGTACGGGTTTCGGCATTGTGAGTGGGTGCCGGAGTTGTCAAAGGCTGGTGTTGAGAACTTTGGTCATCCGTGGCATGCGCAAAATAGTGCGAGGTGGATGGTTTGGGGGTTTGTTGTCTCTTGACTCGCCGTCTCTGGTGGTCGTTGGCTTCATCATCTGGGTCGTCTTTCCTCTGGCGTTTGTTGCCGGCCGCCTTTTTTACGATTGGCTGCTCGTGCCCAGAGGCAGCGGGTTGGGGCTGCTGGGACTCAGGCGTGATGGTAGATCTCTGGAATCGAAGCAGGCGGGCCAGATTCTTAATGGACTGGTCGGTGGCCGCCCAACCTTTGCGTATCTCCTCGTCGGTGCGGGTGGCCTCATTGACCCGCGGGACGAAGGCCAGGACATCTCTTGCGTCCAGCTCGGAGGTGCGTGGGGTCCTATCTCTGATGGAGGCCGCACACTCCAGCCAAAGGCACCAATCTTCGAAGCCGCTGAGCAGGCTCAGGTCGAAGATGGCAAGCTTCTCCTCTCTTGGGGTGTAGGGAGAGGTCAAGACCTCAAGCAGAAACTGCTTGTCGTGGTCGGGCACATCGAAGCCGCTGAAAATGTCGTCTGCTCTCAAATTCGCCATGGCTGACGAGGTATGGGCGTCTTGCTGGGGAAGATTTTTGGATGTCGTGAGATTGAGATGGGCTGATGGTGATGATGGGGATGAAGAAGGGATGAAATTTGTGGCTCGAGGTTGGGACCAGGAGGAATTTTGATGGAAGTGAAAAGTTCCGAGAAAAAGGTTTTGATGAAGGTACGACTGCCTGGCAGAGGCTGAAGGCTCAGAGAGAGAGAAAAAAAGCCCAGCGCCATAAAAACCCAGGACGGACGGGGACGGGATGCTTCAGTTACTGAGATGGTGGTTTAGTTGGTGTGTGTCAGTGCCGTCGACTGCCATTTAGAATGTACCTTGAGGGCGGGCTGTCAATAGCATTCAGTACCAGCGTTGAAAGAAGATTTAACGCAGGGCAAGAGACCTGGACGGCTGGCTGGCTGTAAATAGAGGACGGCCGTTGCAGTTGCGGGTGAGCTGTAGAGGCAGCTCAAGCCCAGCGCCTGGGTCTTGTCTGGCAGACGACGTCGCTATTCAGTACGTCAAAAGCCTGCTGCTGTCTGTTGTCGTGTGGTCGATTAGCCTCATCTGTAGCCCCCTGGCTGTCATGCCGACACTACATACACAGGTACGTTTCTTTCAGCGGCGTCATTGGGGTAGCTGCCAGCCACACCGCACCACACCGCCCAGGGTAGTCGCTCTGTCCATCCACTGGATTTGGTTGGGCATATTAGGGAAGGGACTCTACACAAGTCAGAAGCGGACAGGCCCGCCGGGTAAAAAAATTAGAGGATCTGCTTGTGCGTGTGTTTGGCACAGGGCTGAAGTGAAACAGGAGAACAAAGAGGACAGGAACGGGCATTTCGTGTCTTGTTTGTCCTGGATGACTGCGATTCAACTGACAATATGATTAATCGTCAAGTGCAGGCAACATGCGAGGTGATGTTTTGCCGACACGGCGACGAATAACGTCGGTATCTAAGCTGGGCCAGTGGAGCTGTGTAATCATTATCTTGGAGGACCATTAGCATGCCGCAGACAGCCAAGACGTCTGCGGATATAGTGCAGGTAGAGAGGTTTTCTGACCATACCTAGCTGACAGCTGGTGCAAGTTCCAAGGCCGGCTTCTCGAACAGCGTCCAGGGTTCCTACCTATCCATTGTACCCAGAGCCGCTCTTCCCCAGATTATGCGATGCCTTAGCACTGATAGGTAGGTAGCGATAAGCCCAGGCTTTACATACGCTCTTATCGCATTGATCAAGTTACGCAATCTCCAGGCCGATCGTGTGACTTGTACAGGTCCCACTCTTCATCAACCTCAGGATCCAACGACTTTGGAGCAGAGGGAAGCAGCGATGCGTCGGTGAGGTGTACTCTACGTAGGCAGTCTGCTCAAGCGTGTTCCACGTCAATCGCCGCATTGATTGCAGGAGCATGGCGTGCTCAGTCTCCGCGGAACTTTGCTGTACACTACCTACACTGTACCGAGCTCAGTGCCAGGCGGTCTGTTTTCGAGCACTGGTCTCAGACCGGGATACCATCCTATGGATAAACTGAAGCCCATGTATACCTACTACATTTTGAAGGGCGTAGGTATCGGGTTAGGTACCTTGCGTAGCTCGTCGTCCGAAAGCAAGACAAGGTACCCGTACCGCGATTCAACCTAGCTACCTAGGTACCGTGTCTAGGACGGTACGGGAAGGTCAGTGTACACAGTCAGGACACCTTGGACGCCCCAACGGGCAACTCCAGTCGAGCCGGAGCCGTTCCCACTGGACGTTGGCATACCATGCCGCGGAGGCCCAGGCTTGAATGCATCAATAGCGAGCCAGTCCGGTAGACCGCTGCACCCGTACACAAGCTTATCGCTGGTACAGTAGACATTTGATTGTGGTAACTTTCAGAACCCGGCGGGCCAATGTGCGAATCCAACATCAGAGTCTGTCAGTGGTTGCTTTGCTTCTGGAAGGAGTACAACTACATCTATACCACAGTTTCACAGTTTTGCTAAGTAGATAGGTAGCCTCTAGGTGCCTTGGCTGCTTGGCTCCCTGTGGAAGGCACCTTAGGCGGAGACCGAGATACCGTTCGGTGCCGTGGCTGCCACGTCTGCGGAAAGCCGATTCGGGTACGTACCTCACCTCCGCCTGCCCAGAGCAACATCGTTGATGACGGGACGCATGATGAGTGGTCCACCGCGTGACGGTGTGTGGGTCCAACACGGTCACGTGGGTGCATTCACCCAATCCTTGCACTGCCGCCAGCCCGTCGCCTCATTTACTGCCTGCTCCCCATTTTCGCAGTTCCTAGAACTTCCAGATCCTATCTCAATCTTCCCGCCCAGTCCCCCATCAACCAGCGTGTCGTAGTCCTTTCCGAGCGTTCACCAACCCGAACCGAACACTCACAGCGTCACCGAGCATCGAGAGATGAGTAGTCGCGGTGGTAAATTAGCCCCAGAAGTCAACCGGTGAGTCCGATTCTTGCTCAATTGCGATGCCCGTCCGGCCTTGGCCCTGTTTTTTCCGCTGCAACGCCTCTCGTCCCTGGCACGAGACCCGGAGCCGGTGCACGTCACCCCACGGCCCATGCCGCCGTCTTCCGTCGACCTCTCCTCGTCTCCGGCCCGGATCACCCTACCCCCTTTGTCGTATGCTTCTGTAGCCATGGCTGACTCTTCGTGCAGAGCTCTGTTCGTCAAGAACTTGAGGTAAGCCTCGCCGACCCATCCGATATCACGACATCGACATCAACATCCATCTCGATAACCACTACCATCGTGACGGACCATTGCTGACGCGATGACAGCTACAACGTAACTCCAGAGGAGTTGTTCGACCTGTTCGGAAAATTCGGCCCGATCCGGTACGCGGCATCCATCCCTTCGAGATAAACTGCAACAGATGACTGACTCTCCAACAGACAGGTGCGCCAGGGCATTGCCAACGGTACCAAGGGCACCGCCTTCGTCGTCTATGAAGACGTTGTAGATGCAAAGCAAGCATGCGATAAGCTCAACGGCTTCAATTTCCAGAACCGGTACCTGATTGGTATGTCGCGTCGCGTGCAACCCGTCGTCTCATCCATTGCTAACCAAGACTCATCTAGTCTTGTACCACCAGCCAGAGAAGATGGCCAAGTCAAAAGAGGACCTCGAGGCTCGCCGCGCCAGTTTAGCACAGCTCAAGAGACAACACGGTATCGATTGACAATCCGACGGGTCTGCGGCCCGCCTCCAGACACCTACCGCGTCTGCAGGCCCGTCTACTTCACCCCCTAGATCGATCGCTTCTCCGAACTCGAAGACGATCCTACGACAGGGCAAGCCAACCATGACCGCCGGCCACGCTCACCGAGCTGGCGGTGTACGATTCGCCGACGGAGTGCGGCCCAACAACCCGCTCCAGGCCCAGACTTGCGCTTAAGGGAACGGTGGAGTCGTTGTAAAACATGACCCGCCTGAATTCAAGTTTTCCGCAACGTTCTGGTCGGGGGAACCATCCCATATGGTTCGGAGACACACGCAATGTGTTGTCGTCGCTGGTTTTGGCTTTTAAAACAAAACGCCCGAAAACTCATTCACCTCTCCTGGAGAGCATCATGATGACCTGATATGAATCTTGTGCGATGGCAGGGGCAACTAGGAGAGACAGGATTTGGGGTTGAGCTGTGCGTGGACTTGATAATGGCAGCAGTTCCGCCGGCGTTGTCTTTATTACTTTTTCATCTTTCATTTTTTCTCACTTGTTTAGGGAAAGGAGGGCGTACGACAACTGGGAGAGCTCCGATATGTGGTCTCCACAAGAGCACTGGATCAAGAAAACTCGAGGGTACCAAAGGCCCAGCCTCGAACACCACCGTCCTGTCCTCCCAGCCCCGTCATGCGCTCGGCTCGTTCTTTACATGTGTCGGCGCCCAGGTTCCGTTTCTGTACGTTATAGCTATTTCCAAGTCGGGTCTGCCACCACGATCAATTGCAGGCAGACGCGTTCTTGGCTTTGTTTCCTGAGTGAAATGTGCTCCGCTCCCGTCCGGATCACAATGTTGTCGATGTAAGAATGCCGGTGACATGCAGTGTGGACATCGACCCAAAGAGCTGTCCAGACGAGATTATACCACTCCGTCACGTAACTATTACTTGATTTCCCCTGCGTTTGGGACCTACGTGAGGCCATCCAGCTACTTCCTAGGTCTGGCATTGGTCACACGGGGTAGTTGATCGACAATGCAATGTGTGAAAATGTTACTCCTTCCTGCGGGAGGGCTCCGGGGTGCCGTCCGATGCGGAACACTAAATAAGCTTATTCTGACATGCCGGGGGTATTTGTCAAGGAAACATGCGAGCCTCTGCGTTTCCTGAACGATTTGGTTCTTCAGCCAGCACTCGGCCTCAGATCCGGGCTCCGATTCCTGCAGCTGACCCCCCCTTCCCATATAAGACACCACTGAGTAACATCATGCCACTGGCCCTGGTAGGACAGACGGTCCCTCGTCCCTCGCAGTTGACGCAGCACCCCCTCGGTGTCCCGTGTTCTCCATCCACTGCACGAACTTGGATTGATCCGCGCAGACGAAAAGCCAGCACCCCTTGTTCTCGCAGATCATTTCGGCCGGGGTCTCCTCATTGACGATCGGTAACGGGTGGTTGTATTTTGTGTGTCTGCAGGTAACTGTGGGATCAGGGGGGGAGCAACCTGTTTGGAAAAGGCCAGGGTCGGTCAGCGGAAGCCAGAAGTACTCCCCGAGAGAGGCGGGAAGGGAGACTTACGTTCGGGAGTTTGTCTCCGGTGGAGGAGCTTTGGCCCGAGGGGCCGAATGCGGGTTGTACACAATGAATAAGGCCATCCTGCGCTGCTAGAGCTTTCGGAGGTGAGGTCTACTGTCGTGGCCGAGGTTCACCTCGCTGGCGGTTGTATTGTTTCGGTCCGGCGATCTCTTTGCTGCCAGTGTGCAGATCCGTGCAGTTTTGTCTTCAGGTCGAGCTCGACATTCGACGCCCTTGGGGCGTATATATCGTCGGCCTCCTTCTGAAGCGCAGGTATGTCTTTTGGGGAGGCTGTCAGACCCGGCGACGGTCAGACGCCTTTGGGCTGAGGGTGCCTGGTGTATCGCATCGTGATGCCCGCAAGGACGAGATCACGGCCGGTCTTTTGGCTCGGATTCGTTCGTCAGCCGTAATTTTTGTCAGAGCCGTCGGCGGCGGCATTCTCGCGTGCGGAGGCCATCATTTGCGTCGTCGTCGAAGTTGGCGAATCTCACGATACCTGACGACATGCGGTCGCCAAAGAAGGTCGAGAAAGAGCTTATCTATGAAGTCACGTGAAGATAGTCAGAGCTACTTGAACACAGAACTTGGTACGCTAACTGCGCTATTCGACCAATCACAACGTTCGAAGATCTGCTGAAGCTGGGGAACGGCAGAGACAACCCCCGGCTTTACAGTGTGAAACCCCCACGCCCAAAGTGGGGGATATCCTTCCCACGTCTTCCCTCGTAGATCACACATCGCAGATATGTCACAGATCATCTGTTCCGTTAAATCTACGGTAGCGACTCCTCGCCTCGCCTTTTTGAAACTGTGATATCTGCACATTCTCCCGCACCAACCAAGCCATGCTCACGTCCGTATCCCCTCCAGCGTCGTGACGACCCACTCCATGAGCTGCCCGGCCTCGCCGCTCGACATCCCGTCCCCGGCCGTCAGGCACCGCTCCACGACGCGCCTGTACGCCTTCCCCGTCTTGGCCCCGAGCCCCGGCACGAGCACCGGCATGACGACCCTGTCCCGCCACCGCTCGGCCGAGTAGTGCGGCTTGTAGTACGTCTGCAGCGGCTTCCACAGCCCGATCTCGAGGAGCACGAGGCCGAGGCTGTAGACGTCGTAGGTCTTGCAGTACTGGCCCCTCCTCCCTCCTCCGTCACCTGCTAAATCGCCCGTCGTCGTCCGCAGTCCTCCCAAGGACCGCGGGTCGCGGTGCAGGTCGAGGATGCTCGGGTTCCGCGGGTTGACGCTCACCTCGGCGTCCATGTCCGGCCTGGACGCGTCGAAGCCGACGAGGTACGGCCTGCCGACGTCCGGGACCACGGCCGCGGACGCCGTGTCGCGGGTGGCCGCGGCGGACACCGCGGAGGGGAAGAAGAGGATGTTGGCGCTGCAGAGCGACTTGTGCAGCCAGTCGAGCGAGTGCAGCGACCACAGCGCGCAGGCGAGCGTCGACGCCAGCGCGACGCGGTCGTCCAGGTCCGGGGTCTTGAGGTCCGGGGAGGAGATGAGGGTGAAGAGCGTCGAGTGGGACGTTGCCGCTGGTGCTGCCGGTATTGCTTCTGGCGTGGTTCCTTTTGCTACAACTTCTCCTGTCACTGCTGCTTCTCCCGCTGGAAGCCGCGGACACTTGTAGACCAGCCCGTACCGCGCGTTGGCCGCGTCGTCGGTGTATCCCACGCAGTCCGTCGTGTGCAGGTCCGGGTGCCGGTCCGACGCCGAGTGCATCATGCGCGCGAGGTCGTCCAGCCGGCGGAGGTGCAGGAACCGCTCCTCCGGGTCGGACGGGTCGTACTCGACCCACTCGACCAGCACGGGGCCGTGGACCCTGTGCGAGGCGTGCGTGCGCGTCTCGCTGCCGCTGCTGTTGTTGTTGATGTTGCTGACATGACTACTACTGCTCTTGGATCTGCTGCTCTTCCCGCTCTTGTTGCTCCCGGAGCTGTTCTCCGTAGAAGAAGAAGCAGCAGCAGCAGCCTCGGCAGGCCCCGGCAGCTCCAGGTCGGTCCGGGGCACCTTGAACGCAAACGTCGGCCTGAACGAGGCCTGCGGCTTCGCGTCGAGGTTGATGCGCAGCTTCTTCAGGTTCGCCGACGTGCCGAGCTGCGGGTACGAGTCCTCGGACGACGACTCGAGGAGGGACAGCTGCGCGACGTCGCGCGCCGCCGAGTCGAGGAGGGAGTGGCGCCAGGCCCGGTGCAGGGAGGGGAGGCGGGAGGGCGGGAAGAGCTGCTCCAGGCCGTCGTTGAAGTCTGATGTTGTGTTAGTGTCGTCTTCACTGATGGCAGGGTTCAATGTGTGTATATGTATACCTTTAAGGTCCCTCAGCAACGACGTGAACTTGTCCTTGTCTATTATCTCCATCAGCCTCATAACATTTCTCAAACAGATTTTAAAAAGACAATACATACCAGCAATAACCCACTTTGCCCGCCTCGAAAACTCCTTCCTCCAACTCTTATCTGCCGTCGTCGTAGTCTGCTTCACCTTCTCCCCCCCACCCCCAGACAACACCATCCCCCCCTTCCCGCCCTCCCCGTCAACCAGCCCGTACTTCTCCCTCAACCTCTGGAAATCAGTAACAGTAGCATGGAGCTCCCTCATGATCCCCTCCGCCAGCGCCGCCATCTGCGGGTTGCAGCCCCCGCTCCTCAGGTGCGCCTCCAGCCGGCCCTCGGCGACGCCCCACTCCCGGCCCCAGACGACGAGCCGCATCTCCTCGATGCGCACCTTGCACAGCAGCCGCGCCGAGTCGGCGTCCATGCCGGCCGCGGCGGAGAAGTACCCGTACGCCTTGACGCAGCCGTCGAAGAGCTGGCCCAGGAAGCCGACGACGCCTATGGCCGTGCCGATCGCCTCGGCCATGGTGGGCGGGCTGGGCTGGGCTGGGGTGTTGTTTGGCGGCGAGTTGAGGGGGTCTTGGGCTGGCGGTCTTGAAGGTGTAAGTTCGCGCGGTGTGAGACTTTGGATATTGCAGTTGCAGTTGCAGTTGGTGGAGGGGTAACCGTGCAGTGCGGGACTACACACACCGCTACCTTGGAAATATCAAAGACAGTGCGGAATCAAGTCACTCGAGAGTCTTCGACAACAACCTGCAAAAGAGATAAGGTGGAGGATGGAATACCTGCTGCTTTGTAAACGATCACACAACCTCGACAGTCAGCAAGTAGTTTGCAGGATTTCGTGCATCGCATGTGTTCGTCTCAGCCGAGAAGGTCACTAAACCTGCATATGAGATCCACTTCCAATCTCACCCAATGGCGGGCGGTGCAATTGAACGGCTCCTGCAGAAACCACCTTGCCACCGTCGATGCGAGTGATTGTCGAGGAGACACCATCTGTCCCTGGTGTCGAGGCTTGGCACCGCCTCCTCTGGAGTTGGCTGTCGGTGTGCGCCAAGCTCCCCTCTCTCTCTCGCAACCCCTGACTGCTTGCTGGCCTGCACATGCTCGCGATCGCTCAACGCTTTGACTTAATGTGTATCTTCTCCCATTCAAGCGCGCAGCTTAACTTCCGTATCAACTATTGTCCTCCTCTCTACAGTTCATATATGCCACGATGTAATCTCGTAACCCGCCACCCGTGTGATCGCGGCGCGGGATCGCGCAACCTTTTGATGAATGCCGTTCGTAATGCCAAGAAACCGACCAGATTTTGCGGTGTGCTGCCTCCTTCTTCAGTTCCTTCTGCCCGTCCGAAGCCGGGCTTTCCGTGTCTCCTCTTAGTAGACCTTCTTCTTCTCGTCGATGCTGAACTGGCCGGGGCCGCTGTTGACGAGCAGCAGGAGACCGCCGACGATGGACAGGATCTGGAAGAAGTCGTACTTGGCAAAGTCCTTGTGGGGGTGGTGCTCGTGAAGCTATGAAACGCGTCAGCAATGTCATCTTTCAGCACGGAAACGGAGCAGCTTACAGTCCAGAAGTTGTTGACGAGGATGTTGAAGACGCTGAGGATCAGGACCAGCAGCGTGGCGCTGAACTTGGCCTTGAAGCCGACGACGACCATGACGCAGGCGACGAAGCCGATCAGCGAGGTGATGATGCGCCAGACGGACCAGGAGCCGCTGAAGACGAAGCCGACGAAGAGGAAGATCAGGAGCACGCGACCGGCGAGCTGGAAGTACATCTTGCGGTCCTTCTCGTCGAGGGTAGGCAGGCCGGCAAAAGCCTTGGTCTTGCGAACCCACGAGTCGGAGAGCACCATCAGCAGGCCGCCAATGACGGACAGGTTGCGGAGGAAGAAGTTGAGGTCAAAGATGAGGCCGTATCCCAGTGCCTGCGTGACGACAACGGCCATGAGGCCGGCGACGGCGTAGTCGGAGTACTTGCGGATGATGACGAGGATGGAGCAGGCGGTCATGGCAACGACGTTGGTAATGAGGAAGATGTGCGTGATTCCGGACGGGACTGGACCAGTGTTAGCATCCGATCGCGACTCGAGGCTTGTGCTCGGCACGTACTGTGGCGGTAGTCGTGGAGGTAGAGAAGCTGGTCGCTCCACTGGGTCATGATACGGAGGGCATCCTCGAGGAAGGTGACGACGATCAGGAAGCGGCCGATGGCGGGCAGGTAACTGTCGGACAATTGCAGTCAGCAAACAGCTCACTCGACATCACAAGGTTCCCGGCAAGCTCCCTGCCAAGAGTTGGGGTCCAACTCACGGCTTGATGGGCTCGCTGGCCGTGTCCAAAAAGTCCTCAATCTTGCTCGTCTGCTGGCGGATCATGTCCAAGGGGCTGGACTCGGCGTTGTCCATACTCGGGCCACCGAAAGACGGGGGACCGCCGGCACCCAGGCCGTACGAGGGGCCTCTCTGTTGAGCCATCGCAAGGAGGGGAATGTGGTCGAGACGAAGGAGGGTTTCTGTCGAAAGGTTCGATTGACGTGGCTGTCGCACAACAAGGTACAGACAGACCAGCTGTTTGATCTGAGTGCTATCTCTGTCGTGTCGGGTTCAAAGTCTCGTCGGAAGAGACGGGGGAACTATTTGGTGGAGAGAGATTGGGGTGATCGAAACCGAAGAAAAAAAGAGGGTTAATTGCAGCTGAGATCCGAGGGCTAGCCTTGACGTTTCGGCGGCGTTGTGGTAGGGCCGGTAGGTTTGCGACGTGGGAAAAGGAAAAAAAGAATTGACGAATCTGCCCGTTGGCGATGGGAGAGAAAAGCCGGAGACTTGGGTCTGGTGGTGCGTCGAGAAGACTGTGTGTCGAAAGGGAAGAGAACGGGACGGGGGGTTTAAGGTCAAGGAGGGCAAGCTGGCCAGAATTGCCTGGATGACTTCAGGTTCAGCAGATTTGGTACAATGTGTCCTTTCGACCTCCCGCGATGGATGCTCGAGGGCCCGAGGTGCCCACTTTTTAGACAGGTCTCCCAGAACGGGGAGGTCGCTAGTATGTACCTGCCCAGCGGCGAGGTACTTGGCCAAGTGCCGCTGGCTCCCGCCCCCGCACAGGTACTCCCGAGCGGGAAAGTACCGCCCGCTCTGCCCGCCCTGAAGCTCTAGGTGCTCCCCATCAGTTACGGTTAAGGTGGTACGTATCCGCACTCGGTGGGCTGCTTTCGTCCCCTCAGGCCACTGAGGGCTTGCCGCTTGCTTCCCCTGTGGGCGCTGGCTCGTGCGCGCCATGTCCCTGGATTCGGCACGAACGCCTATTTTCTTCTTTCTGTCGGTACCTACAGTAAACCAGGTGGTCGACCATGTGGTGGCGGGAGCTGAGTGAGAACCAGCAGGCCTTCCGGTGCATCACGTTCCGTGTTGTCCTGCGCATCACGACCTGTCAAGAGGCTGATGCGAAACTGCAGCCCAGCCTGAACTCTCATGAGTAGTGTAGCGGCCAAGCTTGTCGTAGGGTGGGTTTAGGCCTGCCTCAATTGATACCCGCCGCAGAGCTACGAGCTCCCCCTCCCTCCGGCTAGTAGCAGGCAGTCCCTTGCAGTGGTAGGAACCTTTCTTCAGTCATGATTTGGCTTCTTGCTGATTCGACCTCACCGCAACTTTGCCTTGCTGTCATCTTAAATTCACAGACTCAGCCAACAAACTTGCATGTTTAAAGGGCGAATTGCAAGACTGACTGACAATCGCAAATTGAGCTTCAATAGTCAGTTGCCTTGGCATCTGATCCGAACATCTCAACTAAAATAGGCTGTTTCCTAGGAGGTACAGCTGTCTCGTGCATTCCCATGGCAACTGCAATCAACTCACCTCTACAAGAATGTGCAGCCCGCTTTGCGCAAGTGGAAAGTTCAGCCACCTGTGATCGTCGTGATACACCTACCTCGCACGTTTGTTCGTTCGTTTGTCTGTTGCCCACGGAGCCGGATCCGCGGCGGGGCCGGCAGTCGACTTGGATCTGCCGGCCCGGCGGGGTCTACCTCCGGTCAGGCGATCTGTCCTTGGCGGGCGTATCAGGGGGAAGGGAAGGTTCTCTCGACACCATCAGCTCAAGTCTTGCTGGTGCAGCTGTCAGTTGATAAAGCAGTGGTCACTGACATCCGGGCATCTGTGTTCAGATTGTAGGTCGTGGATGGAAACGAACAGATCGTGTAAGTCGTCATTCGTAGAGCTTGCTTGGTACTCCGTAGAAGTCGGTGTCTTGCACATTGCGCCTCCGAGGTCACAAGTGCCTGTTCAGGTGTTTGATACTTGAGGGGACCTTACTGACTGGTAGATTTGATCTGCTCACACTGGTAGAGAGGAAAACAGAGTGTTCTGGCGGCAGGCACCGTCAACTCGGCCGAAAACATCTCGGGAACATGCATTGTCTACACAAAATGGCTGTCAAAAAGGAGCGTCTGCTGTGGGATCTAGCCTGCCTGCGCGTCAAAGCTGCGCAGCATCTAAAAGCAAGAAAGAAGAGCTTGCCGTCATGTTGAAATTTTGCAAAAATAACAAAAAGTCATCGAGATAAAAGTGCAAAACAAAGGCCATGGACCCGGAGAGGATCGAACTCTCGACCCTTGCGAGGCATATTGGCGTGGGATAACGCAATATAAGCACAAAGCTCTAACCAGCTGAGCTACGGGTCCTCGTTGGAGACAAGAGTGACAAAATCTCATAAATAAGGGTTTGAGCGGGGCAGGTGGGGTTGTGTGGCGGCGAGTTGACGCTTACCTTCGGGCGTGGGCATGAGTGCTCTCGCGTCTAGGCTCCCGGGGAGCATCAGGGCGAAGTTGATTACCCTATTTCATTTTTCTCTTCTGGTGCGGACGAGACTTGCATCAGGTCCGGGTCGCATTCAATCGCCGTAGCGGGGACGACCGATGACTACAATGCACCTAGGTAGGCCGGGAGGGCACCAAACAAGCACGAGGCAGAAAGAGTCTCATCACACAGCAGAACGACCCATGGGCTCGAGCACCGGACTGAGGTAAATTTGCGCCTGAAATAAGTTTGTCGAATCCCTGTTATTGGCGGCGCGTATTGACATTCCCGCCCACCATTGAGTTTCATAGGTAAGGTCTCCGGGCGGCGGCACCCCGGCCCCACCTCCGCCATCTGGGATCGGCGAACGATGCCGTGCAACGACCGCATCGTCGGCGGATGCCCCGGACGAATCCAAGTTGGTTCTGCCGAATTCCAAACTCTCATAGCCTATCACACATGTCAGCCAAAGACTCCGATAAGAGTGATTTTTGCACATCCGCCGCCCAAGAGAGGACCGTCAAGTCTTCATTTGGGGTGCATCGGCGGTCGTCGACCGGGCAGTAATCTGACCTCATCAACGTAAGACAGCAGCAATATGCTCCCGCATGTCATATTCAAGTCTTACGTTCCGTTCCCGGCTCGAGGTCCACCTGCTGGATCACGGCTTACCCTGCCATGCACGCTCCGGCCCTGCCAAGCAATACGGACAACTCCATGTCTGTCCGGCTGTTTGAACATGCCTGATCTGACCGGCCGACTTTGCGGCCGTCTGCTCATCCCGTTTGGGAAAGAAGAAGTCCCGATCGTGAGCAAATGCCAATCGTACGAAGACATGAGAAGCCGTACAAAACTAGGATCATATACCGTCGAGTTCTATGTGCTTGAAATATGGCAGCGCAAGTAGAATCTCCTGTAGGTCTCACCAGTAGGACTAGGTTTTCGAGATGCCTTCAGTCAACATTTTCGACGGGCTCTTCTTGGTCCTCCTAGCACTACTGCCAGCAGTATCGTCGACCCAAGGCCCTCTTGGCTCGACCTTAAAGACGCCACCTCTCGTCTCTCTCAAAAATGGCACACTGGCCGGCACTCACAACCCGAACTTCAACCAAGACTTCTTTCTCGGGATCCCCTACGCCGCACCAACCATTGGTGACCGACGCCTGCGACGACCCGTCCCAACGGAGCCATGGCCCGACGTTACGCGGACGGCCTATAACTACGGGCCCTACTGCATCGGCACCGACCCGCAGGTCCCGGGGATCGGCCAGGACATCCACCCGCACATGAGCGAGGACTGCCTGCACCTCAACATAATCCGCCCCTCCAACCACCCCGCGGGCACCAACCTCCCGGTCCTCGTCTGGATCCACGGCGGCGCGTTCAAGTACGACAGCGCCGCCGACCCGCGCTACAACGGCTCCTTCCTCGTCCGCAGCTCCGTCGAGATGGGCACGCCCGTCATCTTCGCCAGCATCAACTACCGCCTCGGCGTCTTCGGCATGGCCAGCGGACCCGAGATCGAGCGCGCCGGGCTCGCGAACCTGCTGCTGCGCGACCAGCGCCAGGCCCTGGCCTGGATCCAGGAGAACGTCCGCGACTTCGGGGGCGATCCTTCGCGTGTCACCATCGCCGGCGAGTCGGCCGGCGCCGCGTCCGTGGGGTACCACCTCCTCGCGCCGGACGAGGGGCTATTCAGCGGCGCCATCGCGCAGAGCGGCGGGCCGTTTCCCTCGGTCTCGCTGCACGGCGAGGAGGAGCGGAAGATGCACTTCCAGGTTATCTTGAACATGACGGGCTGCACGGGTGCCGAGGATGCACTGGGCTGTTTACTGTCCGTCCCGGCGGAACTGTTGCGAAAGGCAAGCTTGGTGCTCCCGTACACGATCAGCCTGGATGGCGACCTCCTCCCGGGCGCGGGGTCTCGTCTCCTAAGGGAGGGTAAATTCGTCAAGGTGCCGCTTCTCATCGGCTCGACCAGGAACGACGGCTCCTCCACGCTGCAGTTCGCCATGCCGGGCCCCCTGAACACGCACCAGGACTTTGCAAACATGGTCGCCGCCGTGAACAACAACCACCCCTTGCCGGAGGAGACCACACAGAAATGGGCCGAGCTCTACAACCGGGAGCTCCACGATCCCGCCGCGGGGCTGGGCACGGTCCTAGCGGACCCGGGACCCAAGTACGGAGCAGAGTACGGGCTCACGAGCCTGTGGCTGGGCGACGCCTTCTACGCCGCGGGCAGGCGGTTCGCCAACCAGGTCTGGGCCGACCACGGCGTGCCCAGCTACAGCTACCTCTTCGACGTGGTCACCGCCAACGTCGACGCGCAGACGCTCGGGGCGACGCACTTCCAGGAGATACCCTTCATGTTCGGGAACAAGGGCTCCGTGGGTTGGGTCGTCGACCCGTTCCCGGCGGACCCGGGGGCGAGCGGGCGGTTCGAGGATCTGGCGGACATCATGAGCCGGATGTGGATCAGCTTCGTCGCGACGGGGTCGCCGAACAATCATAGGGGTAAGTTACAGGGAGTGACGCCACTTCTTGTTTGCTGACGAAGTGTGTTTCCAGTGGCTGATTTCAACGTCTCGTGGCCCGTGTACACGAGGGAAGACCCGAAGAACTTCGTGTTCAGCGTAACGGATGGGAGTCACTTGCAGGCCGACACTTGGAGGCAGGAGGCGCTGCAGATGTTTATCGATCTGGCCGACGTCATGAAGAGATGATACGGTCGTACAGACTGGTATCCAAAGCTCTTGCCTCATGGAATGTCTGGTTTGGAGGTACTCAGTCTTTAGGGATTTTGAAACCTTCGCTCTTCCTGCCTCGGAGTTCAGATGACGGTTCCTGAATGATCCTGCGGTTGGTAGCAAATATGACAACAGCCTGAAATGAAGCGTCTTGTCGATTTAATTCGAAAAAAATATAATTAAATAGAGATTATAAAGAAACTGCCACTCCCAATATGACAAGAGTCCGGCTCGAGGTCCGGAAATCGACTTCCATTGGCGGCACGGACCCGGCCCGGAGTGGGTACACGGACACGGCGGTCTGAGACAACCGGGGCGGATCCTGTACCTCCGGCGCCGGCGGCCGCCGGTACGCAACGGGCAGCTCATTTAGACGTCGCTTGGCTCTCCATCGTTGCCGGTTTCGAAAGTGGCTCCCCAACAATCGAACCAGCCAATAAAGAAGGAGCAGCATCGGCAAGCATGAGCAGGCTGCGGATATTTAATGCCGCGCAGCCTGATTGAGGATACCGAGCAGTTCTTTTTCACAGCTAAACAACAAAACATCCACTCCAAGGAAAGAAGCATGTCCGAGACGGAACCCGAAGCAGACAGCCCGCCCACGGGCTCCTTCGTCGTCTGGCACGAGCCAGTCTCCGACATACGAGACATCCCCCTGAGCCAGGACCCCTACGTCTACAAGCCCCTCTCCGACGCCGCCGCCAACCTCCGCCTGCTCCTCCTCCTCCCGTCCGCCGACCCGCAGGCGCCGCTGAGGGCAGGCCTCCTCCACGTCGAGCGCAGCAACGCCCCAGCCTTCACCCCTGTGTCCTACACCTGGGGCCGCGAGGACCCGACCTCGGCCATGTATCTGATCGGCCTCGGCCCGGCCTCCGACGGCGCCGGCTTCTGCCGCTTCGCCGTCCGGCCCAATCTCGAATCCATGCTCCTCCGCTTCCGCGACCGGGAGAACATCTCCCTGCTGTGGGTCGACGCGATCTGCATCAACCAGGCCGACGACGGCGAGAAGGCGCACCAGGTCCGGCACATGGACCAGGTCTACCGCGGGCGCGCGACGCGCATCTGGCTCGGCGACCGCTCCGAGACCAGCGACGAGGCTCTCGACTTCATCCAGGAGTGGAGGGACAGGCCAGCAGCCGGAGGCGACGGCGCGGGAAAAGAGTTCGTCGACGCCAGCGCGAAGCGAACATCCGCCTGGCGCGCGCTGTGGGACCTCATCTGCCGGCCCTGGTTCTCGCGCCGCTGGATCGTGCAGGAGTTCGTCCTCTCCGGGTACAAGCACGCCTACCTCGGCGACCGCGACTTCCCCGTCGACGACCTGATGCCGCTCGTCGCGCAGATGGACCGCTTCGGGCGGCACCTCGAGGGCGGGCTGACCAGGGAGAACCGTCCCGCCGAGGACGGCGAAGCTGCCGCTGCCGACAAGAAGCCCGTGATCGCAGGCGTGACGCCCGACCGCCTCGAGTCCCTCAAGCACCTCACCAGCATCGCCGCCGCCTCGGACCGCGGCGAGGAGCTGACGCTGGAGATGCTGCTCGACGGCTTCGTCAGCTTCGAGTCGTACGACCCGCGCGACGGCGTCTACGCCTTCCTCTCCATGGCCAGCGACGCCCGCGACTGGGTGCCCGACTACTCCGCCGCCACGACGGCGGGGGACGTGTACGCCCGCGCGACGTGGCAGGTCATGCGCACCTCGGGCAGCGCCGACGTGCTCTGCCGCGCCGTGCCGGAGCTCAGCAGGCGCAGGATGGACATGACGAGCTGGGTGCCGTGGTACGGCACGCTGGACGACGACCACGACGGCACGGCGCTGGGGTACAACACCAGGTCCCTGACGACGTTCGGCCAGCCGCTGTCCGCGGGCAACCACGGCCCCTGGCTCGGCTTCGGGTGCGACGGCTGCGACGAGAAGATCCGCGGTGCGCGGTACCGGTGCACGGAGTGCAAGGGCTTCGACTACTGCGCCGCCTGCGTGCGGTCCGCGGGCTTGACCCACGATCCGGGCCACCGGTTCCGCAAGTTCCCCAGCGCCGTGTACCGCGCCTCGGGGGGCTCCACGGTGGGCGTCGGGAGCGAACCCTCCACGCTCGGGGGGTACATCCACCTGGACGGCTTCGTCGCGGACGCCGTGGCCCGGTTCGGCCCGGAGCTGCACGTGCTCCGCCGGCACAACAGCGTCGAGATCAACGTCCCGGGAGCGGACGCCGTGTGGGCCGGCGTCCCGGGGATCGAGGGCGCCGGCCCGCTGACGCGCCTCCCGGACGCCTTCTACCGCGCTCTGACGGGCATGCGGCTGGTCCGCCGGAGCGGGGGCGGGCGCTTCGCCGACGTCGACCCGCCGCCCGAGAACTGGATCGAGACGGCGAGGCGGATCCTGCCCGTCGCCGAGCACGCCGAGGAGACGCGGCTCACCCTGCTGTGCGAGACGGACGAGGACGTGCTGGCGTCGGCCGAGTTCATGCTCTCGGGGAACCGGCGGTTCGGCGTCACGGAGAACTCGATGATGGCGTTCCTGCCGCGCGCGGCCGAGCCGGGGGACAAGATCTGCGTACTCGTCGGGTGCTCGGTGCCGGTGGTGCTGCGGAGAGTGGCGCAACACGAGGAGGACGACAACAAGTCGGTGTGGGTTCTCGTCGGGGAGTGCTACGTCGACGGGTTGATGGAGGGGATGTGGTATGTGCAGAACGTATTGCGAGGGGGCCTGGAGCAGCGGCCTTTCTATATCAAGTGATCGTGACCCTGGGAAGACTCTCTGTCTGGTGTAAGTTGACAATAAGCGAAGAAATGAGAAGAATAGAGTTTCGTGTAGGTAGTTTAACGTATAAGCTGAAGCTTGGGTGGGTGGTTGTACTCGACAGAGTTGTTTTGATAGAGTTGTCTTAGTGCACCCACCTTTTAATTTGCGGCTATTTGTCTTTTTCATAAGGTGATACTTGTCGTTTGGAAGTACAAAAGCGAGTTGTCACTGGCTGTGCCAGTCAGTGGAGCGAGTTCTCATCGTTAGATATTGAAGGTAGATATGTCGGTATTCTTCTCAAGTGTTTCTAGTTCTCATTGGGAACGCCTCAGGTCCCCATCTCTATCGTCTGTAGTCTTCATCTTTGTCTCTGAGTATCATGCCCGATATGTACAACTCGACATGACAACGAGTCAGACTCTACTTCTCTTCAAGTCGACCCTTCCTTGGTCTGTGCTCTTTCTTCTCACAACTTCCCAAGTCTACCACCCCTCTTTTCCTTAGATAGTCAATTCTTCTTCCTCCTCGGCGCGCGGTGGTACTGATTCGCCCACTTCACGGGCACGCCAATCTCGTCAGCGACCTTGTAGACGAAGTTGGGCTCCCTCATGAACTGCCTCGCGACGAGCACGGCGTCCGCCTGCGTGACCTGGCCGTGCTCCTCGTCGATCTCGATCGTGCCGTTCGCCTGGCCGTTCCTGGCCTTGGTGCCGTTCTGGCCCTGCTGCGCCTGCACGATGCCCCGCGCCATCTCGCCGCTGCTGATGAAGCCGACGGCGGCGATCAGCAGCTTCTTGCCCTCCTTCTCGAGGGCCGCGCGGATCTTGCCGGCGATGCTGACCTGGTAGTAGGGCGAGATCTCGATCTTCTGCGCCGGCGTGTTGCCGCCGCTAGACACGTCGAGCAGGTCGACACCAGCCTCCGGGAGCAGCTTGGCGAGGCGGATCGTGTCCTCGACGGTCCACGAGGGCTCGGACTGGTGCTCCATCCACTCCGTCGCCGAGATGCGGAGGAAGAGAGGCATGCCGGCGGGGATGACGTCGCGCACCGCCTTGATGGTCTCGAAGAGGAAGCGGGTGCGGTTCTCGAAGCTGCCTCCGTACTTGTCGGTGCGTTTCTAAGGGGTGCGTCAGTGCGTGCTCCTGAAGCGAGGTGGCGAGCAGCTTACGTTGGTCAGGGGAGAGAGGAACTGGGTGTTGAGGTAGCCATGGGCGCCGTGGATCTCAATGACATCGATGCCAGCCTCCACGGCCCTCTTGGCCGACTCGGCAAACTTCCTGACGAGCCCCTGGATCTCGTCGATGGTCAGCTCCTTGGGGACGGCCCATCCCTCGGTGTAGGGGATGGGGCTCGGCGCGACGACGTCGGTGTGCCAGCCTCCCTCGCCGTCCAGCGCGAGGTCCTTGCCGCTGTTCTCGGTGATCCACGGCGCCAGGGTGCTCGCCTTGCGGCCAGCGTGCGCGAGCTGGATGGCGGCATGCTGGTTCTGCGAGTGGATGAAGTCGACGACGCGCTTCAGCGGGGCGACCTGGGAGTCCTGCCACAGACCGACGTCCTCGGGCGAGATGCGACCCCGGGGCTCGATGGCGGTAGCCTCGACCATGGTCAAAGCGGCGCCGTTGAGGGCGAACTGGCCCAGGTGGACGAGGTGATAGTCCGTGAGGTGGCCATCGGGGGCGGAGTACTGGCACATGGGCGAGACCCAGATCCTGTGGTTGATGCGCAAGTCGCGGATGGTGAGGGGTTGGAACAGCGTCGGGGCCGAAGCGGCGTCGACGGGGGTTCCCGCCGGGGGTTCCTGGGCCGGGGTGTAAAACGGCACGCCGGCGGCGGCCTTGTTGGCGGTGCTAGGCATGGTTGACGTCTGTTGGTGTTCTTCCTTCGCGGAGGTGAAGGGGGGAGGACGGAAGAAGGGGGACGGGATGCGGGGTTTTTGGGTGGGAGGTGGACAACGTCCGGCTCGCTTGCGGGTGACAGGAGGTGACTTGTTTTGCTAACGGTAAGAGAAAGAAAAAAAAGAGGATGCATCGTGTGGGAACCAAGTCAAGACGGGAATGGAAGGAGGGCCTCCTCGTTGGTCTGCGCCTGCCTCTGTCGGTGTGGTTCTCCTTCTACTTGTAAATTGTTAGTGCATTGGTGAGAGAAGCCTCAGTGCAGTATCTTAGCGGTGGTGGTGGCACATTGACAGTGACAGTTCCAGTGGAGCGGAAAGGGTCTTAGTCTTGTGCAGATTAATCAGCTTCAGCATCCAAGTCGTCATTGCCACCAACTTGTTGCAAACCTCCCACACGCCCTACGCCCTCGCCCTGCCAAATTGCCCCATCTCTGAGTCGCCATGAAGCCATTCGGTGTCTGGCTGGTTAGTCTGCTGAGTAATTGTCTATGTCGGATGGCCTCCGGAGTGGTATTCCCGTGTGGCGTCATCCCGAGTTATTCCCTCGCCTGGCCCCGAGTCACCGATTCGGGCACCAACCTCCGATCCCTCTATGCGCGACACCAAGGGACCTCCGTTTCTTTAGCCCGTTTCCGAGTTTCTTATAAATCGACGTTTCGCAATGGATCACGCTTGTTACCCAACCCCCACAGAACCCCGCAGTCTTCTACGACTACTGACATTACTCCTCGTTGCTTAATCACTCAATGGACGGACCAGACGTTGAAACAAGATCATGAATTCATGAACGTACTAACTACATTAGACCTCTCTAGCCCGTTAAGGGGCTTTTTTGGAGTCTACCTAGGGACCCTTCCCTGAAAGCGGTATCTGTTGAATGCCTTACTTTTCCCCGAGTCCCAAACCCGCTTGCAAAACGCCGTGGAGATAATGTTGAAAAAAGAACGCCTATGTTGAATGTGTCCGAAACCTTCCCCTGATTTTTTTCCGGTTATCCCCGCGGGTATTGCCACGTCGTCAATGTCTGTTGAAAAGACCATCGTATCCCAACCAACACCTAAATCACACTCATATACACCGCATCATCCGCTTAGGCCTTGTCGGCGTACTTGGTGCGGAAGTACTTGGCAGCGTTGACCATGTTGGTCAGCGCGGCCTTGGTCTCGGCCCACTGGCGGGTCTTCAGACCGCAGTCGGGGTTGATCCAGAGCTGCTCAGGGCGAAGGCCGTTGTTGAGCATCTCCTCGATGCGGGTCTTGATCTCCTCCTCGGACGGGACACGGGGGGAGTGGATGTCGTAGACACCGGGGCCGATGTGGCGGGGGTAGGCCTTCTCCTCGAAGACGCGGAGGAGCTTGGCGTCAGACTTGCTGTTCTCGATGGACAGGACGTCGGCATCGAGAGCGGCGATGGCGTGGAAGAAGTCCTGGAACTCCGAGTAGCAGAAGTGGGAGTGGATCTGGGTGGAGTCCTCGACGCCGGCGGTGGACAGCTTGAAGGAGTCGACGGCCCAGTTGAGGTAGGCCTCACGCTCCTTGCCGGAGCGGAGGGGAAGACCCTCACGGAGGGCGGGCTCGTCAACCTGGATGACGTAGATGCCAGCGGCCTCGAGGTCGACAACCTCGTCGCGGAGGGCCAGAGCAAGCTGCTGGGCCTGGACGGACTGGTGGACGTCGTCACGGGGGAAAGACCAGCGCAAGCAGGTGATGGGGCCGGTAAGCATGCCCTTCATGACGCGCTTGGAGTTGGCAGCGGCGTACTTGGACTCCTTGACGGTCATGGGCTCGTTGTTGCGGCGAGAGATGTCACCGACAACGATGGGGGGGCGGACGCAGCGAGAGCCGTAAGACTGGACCCAGGCGTGGGTGGTGAAGACGTAACCGTCCATGCGCTCACCGAAGTACTGGACCATGTCGTTACGCTCGGGCTCACCGTGGACGAGGACGTCCAGGTCGAGCTCGTTCTGGATGGCGATGACATCGTCAATCTCCTTCTCGATGAACTTCTCGTACTCAGCAGCGGTGATTTCACCCTTGGTGAACTTGTTGCGCTGGATGCGGATCTCCTTGGTCTGGGGGAAGGAGCCGATGGTGGTGGTGGGGAAGAGGGGCAGGCTCAGGTGCTTGCGCTGGGCGGCAATACGCTCAGGGAAGGCAGACTTGCGGTTGTGCATCTCAGCAGTGACCTCAGACTGGCGCTTCTTGACCTCGGGGTTGTTGGTGCGGGCAGAGGTAGCACGGGACTGGATGGCCTTGGCGTTGTCGTCAAGCTGGGCCTGGACGGAGGCAGCATCGGTGATAGCTTTGGCAATGGTGGCAACCTCAACGGCCTTCTCGGAGGCGAAGGAGAACCAGGCGTAGACCTCCTCGGGCAGCTTCTTCTCGGAAGCGAGAGTGTGGGGAGTGTGGAGGAGGGAAGAGGAGGTGGCGACGATGACACGCTCCTCGCCAATCTTGGCAATGGCCTGCTTGACGGTGTCAATGGCACGGGCGAAGTTGGTCTTCCAGATGTTACGGCCGTCGACGACACCGGCGGACAGGATCTGGTTGGGGCCGAGCTTCTCAAGGACGGGGCCGAGCTGCTCGGGGTTGCGGACAAGGTCGACGTGGAGGCCGTAGACGTTGTTGATGGCGGGGAGGACATCGAAGTTGTGGACGATGTCACCGAAGTAGGTGGCCAGGACCAGCTTGGGGAGGCCGGCGGCGGTCAGAGCCTCGTAGGCGGGCTTGAAGGCAGCCTTGGACTTCTCGGGGAGGTCGAAGACGAGGATGGGCTCGTCAATCTGGACAGTCTCGGCACCAGCGGCCTTGAGCTGCTTCAGGAGCTCGACGTAGACGGGGACGAGCTTGTCGAGCAGAGAGATGGGGTCGACAGACTGGCCACGGTCGGGCTTGCCGAGGTGGAGGAAGGAGACGGGACCCAGAAGGACGGGGCGGGTAGCGATACCGGCCTCCTTGGCCTCGTTGAACTCAACAACGGGCTTGGGGTTGGCAGAGAGCTTGAAGGTCTGGCCATCCTGGAAGGTAGGCTTGACGTAGTGGTAGTTGGAGTCGAACCACTTGACCATTTCCTGTTGATGGAGCCGTTAGTATATTGTTTTACGTTATGATATCTCTTTTATCGCTCGTGCTCGAGCGGGGGGCGGGGGCGGGGCTTACCAGAGAGGGGACGTCGATGCCATCCTTCTGGTGACCACGGCCCATGGCGAAGTACTCGTCAATGGGCTCGAGCTTGGTCTCGGCGTAACGGGGAGGGATAGACTAATTGGACACGTTAGCTTTGGTGATGCTGGCATCTGCAGGGCGCAGAGTTTTTGCGCGCGAGTCACGTACGTTGAAGAGCTGGATATGGTCGAGGACCTGGTCGTAGAAAGCAAAGTCGTTGCTGGGGATAATGTCGACACCGGCATCCTTCTGGATCTTCCAGTGGGCGAGACGAAGTCTCTTACCCTCGGCGAGGAGCTCCTCGCGGGAGAGCTTGCCACCCCAGTAAGCCTCGTTGGCCTTCTTGAGGTCACGGTTCACACCCATACGGGGGAAACCAAGAACCGAGGACTGAACCATTTTGAATGCTGTTGCCGAACGACGCAAAAGATTCAAGTGTGATAGAATGGTGATGTGAAGAGAATTACCCCGCCGACAAATAAGCAAGGTAAGAGGGAAGGAGTTTGAGAGTCAGGCGGTTAGGGAGGGAAAGAAGGAGAGGGAAGGACAAGTGGAAAGAAGGGGAGGAGGGGCAGATGAAGTAGTCCTCAGAATCGACGCGCGGATAAAAGAAAAAAAAAAAAAACTCTAGTGGCACCCGAGTCGGTGAATTGGGCAATTGCGTGCGAGGGGCAGAGGTTGGACTGGGTCCCAACGAGTCTATTGGACTGCGAAGTCGGCTTCTCATCTACGGACACTTTTTTTCACTCCCTCACTATCTGTACAGGCATGGATAACTGTGCAGCAGCACTGTGATCTTTTTTTTTTCTTCGTGTGCAAGCCCAAAAAATGAGGTGAGAATTCCTCTCAGTAGCGTTGAGGTGGGGTAGTTTTGTGAGGGAAGGAGGGGTTGTCGCAGATTGCCCTTGGGAAGCGCGGCCTCTGACACGCCGTGAGAACGCAGCGTGGCGTGTAGCGTCGCCTGCCATTGGGGGGACCTCTGCTGAAGCCCCACTGTTGGCCGGGCAGCTCATGGCGGGGTATACAAACCGCTATCTCGAGGGGCAATGGAGCCCCGCGGATGACTGCAAGCTTCCCATTGTTTGCTGTTAGCGTCTTTCGTACCTTGACCGGGTCAGGTACTTAGCTCAGGCGGGCGCACTGGGTAGGTACTTCAGAAGCTCAGGTAGGTCGGGAAGGTACCCGCCTGTGTCCTTTTTTTACCTTGAGCTTACACCTATCCCACGGTCTTAAAGGTTAGCGTGTTACCTGCGGGGCTTGCCATATATCCAGGCCCCGCAAGAACTACGCTAACCTTTAAGACCGTGGTATAGGTGTACTGCCACTTCCAATGTCCCGGCCATCATTTTTTCCCCATACATCCAACGTCCCGTCCACCGTGGCACCATCTAAAGCTTCGCTTAGATGCACTGGCCGTTTATGCATTTTCCCTTGGAAGCGACTTTCTCAAACCCTCAGAGAGTCAGGCCCGATATGAAGCACGACCATAACGTCAGGCCAGCTGCTAAAGTTCGCAGAGAACAATGCAGGGCAAACAATGGGTGGCCCGTGAAAGGACGAAGGAGGGGCAGGCGAGCTCTGACTGGTTCAATTGAGACCGCAGGGCGGCAGGAACGCAGGGGACCTGCCTCGATACGGAAGGGCGGTGTGGACGTGGCGGGGAGAAGCAGATTTTGCCTTATCGTGGAGTGAGATTGGCTCATTGCGTGCCTGAGGAAACACTGTGAAGTGCTGAAGCTGAGCTGAGGCATCCAGCGTACGGGGAGTGGGGTCCGGAATCTGGTTATTCATTGGCTCCTTGTGCTCTTTTGGCCCCAGTGCGAGCTTTGTTGGAGCCAGGGACAGCTCCCTCCAGTGTCCCCCGACTCCCCCTCCATGCCTCGAGCTGCCCGGGCCCAACCTCTCCCTCGCCGCCGGCGACACCACTGCGGGAGCTAACAAGCATGGACACGAGCTGAGGCGGTATCGACATGACGCCGCCGCCGCCACCACTATCACCGCCGTCGTTGTTTCTGTTTCTCGAGCCATGATGCAGATTGAATTCCTCTTCTCGCCCTCGGCAGCAAGTGTCTCACCCTCACGCGCCAGTGTCTCCCTCAATTGGATAACGTCTTCACCGTTCAATCGTGGCAATGTCTCAATGCTGCCGCCACGGTCTCGGAAATGGTCTGGCCTTCGCCCTACCGTCTTTCTCTTGCCAATGACACGTCAACTGCAGCCAAACCGCCACTCGTCACCGCTCAACGTTCAGGCTTTTTCTCTGCAGAGAGCTCTGTACCTTGGCTGGCTCAAGTGATCTAATCCGGTCTCGACCGTCCAAACCGTCGTAACTTTCTCGCCCGATCAATGATCCTCGTGGGAGCTCCCGAAGTCAACGACGAGCCATCCATCCAAGAAGCGGGATCGTCAATGCCCATCGCCTGCCTGCGTGCCTGCCAAAACACATAACGGCAAACAATCGGCCCCGATGGACACAGCTTTTGTTTCTGCCCCAGTCCGTTATGGCGTGATCGGCCAGAAAAGACCCAGAGACCCAGAGACCCAGAGACCCAGAGTCAGAGAGAGACCCAGAGCCCGTCGACTCGACGATGCAAAATGGGTCTACGGAGAATACCGTTGTATGGACTCTGCAGCAGCCTAGCAGGAGAGAAAAAATCCGCGCAAAACACAAGACAGAAGACTCTGACAGATGCACCCTTGCTCCCGGTTCTTCCTCTTGTTACGGGTCGGGGGTTGGGGGTCTCAATCTCGACCCCCTCAACTCCACGTCTCCATCCACCTACATCGGAGCCAGCCCGCGCCGATATTGCAGGCGGAGGTCGACCAGGTTCAGTCAATGGGCACCGCCTGGAATTCTGCCGCCCGGCCCGACAATTGCCCTGTGCTCTTGCCTCCTGCCCAGGTGGGCCCCTTCTGGAAGTCTGCAAGTCGACGCGAGCGGGCGAGTCTGGGTTTCAAAATTCTGTAGCCGAGGCGAATACGGGCCTTCGATTCTTCCACCACCTCCCAACTCCACGACTGAAACCAAACGTCCCATGGTAGCGATATAGGTGCCCGGCCCTTAGCATCCGTTCTTCGGGCTCGTCCTCCTGCACGAAATCCCGCGAGCGTTGCACTGCCTCGACGATCCAGGCATCATCGGACGGAAGGTCACAGGACGAGCAACGATGCAACGGCGAAGTCTTCTAGACTGGAAAATCATTCAATGCACGCTCTGCGATGCTGGCTGCGATCATTGAGTTCGTCGGCTCGTGTGGCATGTGCGTCAAAGCATTGAAATGCCTCCTTCGCAATGACCATGGTGATTCCTTGGTAGCTGGCCTGGCCAAAGCCAAGTCATCGACGCAAGCGAGGTGAACCACGATGCACTTCGGAGATGTAGGCGGAGCAGCTTCGTACGCGTCGTCGATATAGCCCGGGATTGTTGAAGCTAAGCAAGCTAGTTGAAGAACGCTACACAATTCCCTCATGGCTTTCTTAGCTTGCTGACGGGCTGCGACTAACAAGAAAACAATGGCCCAAGACGCCTGACATCGCCGTCTGACATGTCGGTCCAAAACATTTATTATAGCCACGAAAGTTTCACAAGACAAAAAAAACCATCACCAAAAATAGGAGCCGAAGAACCATTTTGGTGCCATTCGTGGTTGCTGGTGGAGGACGATTGCCTTGAAGCCATCCCGGCTCGCTTGGGACGCTACCAAACTTCGCGTCCGCACAACAAGATAACTGAATGCAACAGTTCAACCTCTCATCCCCAGGGTCGGTCAGGTCTGGCATTACTACGACAGTCTACGACAGCAAGAGATCGTCGCACAGACGAGACGGTTCTCTCTTGACAGGGCCCCGTCGCTGGTCGGGAACGTCAAGACATGCACCCAAGCACCAAGCACCGCACCCCGGTCCTATATCAGTCGCGGCTAAGCTGCCCCGAGCTTCCGCGACAGCCGTGTCCCGCAAAGACACAGCCCGCAACCCTGTCGGTTGAAGCATTCGAGCCCGTCGAGGGTGCACTTCGCGCGGCACGACTCCCACACCACTGCACTCAGCGTGTTTGACAATGACGCTTGAAACCGCCACCCCTGCCCGTCCCAAGCGACGACATCTCGTCTTTTGCGTGAACCGCTGTCCGATATCAGCCCTCTCCTAAGGCAAGCCAGCATCCAGGAACCGTTCCAGCGAATCCCGCAAACCCCCCGGGCTCAGCCACCCCGGCTCGACAGCGAGCCAGCCACGGTCTCTACCCTCTTTTTCGAAACCGGCCTAACGGCGATTATCACGTATAAGCTTATTCACACACTGCCCTTGGCAGACGACAAAGGGGGTTTCGTGCTAGGCCGTGTTAGTGGAGCTCGAGGAGGGCGTGCCGCGATCCCATGCTCATGCTCCTGCCTGCCATGGCCGTCTCCCATGCTCGCTGCTGCTCTGCCCGCTTGGAGTTGCATCCGAGGGGGGAACTCGAGGCAATTCATAATGGGAGAGCTTCCTCGGTTCCGTCCATCGAGCTCTCGTGGTGTCCTCCCCCTTCCTCTCTTTTCAAGCTCTCTGGGAGAGTCATTGCTGCAACGTACGAATCACGACCTTCGTTTTGTGTCTTCTCGGGTTTCCTTGGTCTCTAACAATCTTTATTCGGTCTCGTGTCTCTCTTTTCTCTTCTCAACACAAGAGCTGGCTCCAAACAACTGTATACCCCAGTGCTGGAACACTTACTACGACAATATTAACAACTACTACCGTCAAAATGGCCCCTATTACGAGACCAACGGCACACTTCCAGAAGCCTTCCATGGGCAATGTGTAAGTCGTTCCCGCCACCGCACAGGAGGCAACTCCAAGGAACGACAGCTGACCCGTTCTGCCCTTTCCAGATCACATGAAAACGACAATGTGGCTCGGGTGTTTGTCGGAAGAGGCGAGAAGATGAAGGAGTTCCGCGTCAACAAGAGGATGCTCAGCGACGTCGCCCCCTTCTTCGAGGATCAGCTCGACGCCACACCGGCCGGCATGGTCAAGACGTCGGGCAAGCCCATGCCCGTGTGGCTGCCGCAGCAAAAGTCGGAAATCCGTCTCCCCAACGAGTCGGCTTCCATGTTCGACCTCTTCGTCGTCTGGCTGCACCAGCGCGACGGTTTCCGCCGCCACCTGGACGAGATGATCGCGCTCGTCAGCGATGCCCCGGGCGTTCCCTGCCAGCGTCTGCACTGGGCCCTCGTCCGCCTTCACATCTTCGCCGCCCGCCTGGACCTGCACCACCTGCAGGACCTGGCTATCGACGCGCTCCAGGACATCTACCTCCGGTGCGACTGGGACGTCACGCCCCGCTTCGTCGAGTACGTGTACGGACAGTGCGACTCAGAGGCGGCGATGCGCATCCGCAGGTGGACGGTTGCCATGGTCGCATGGTCGGTGGCGGGTGGCTCGTCGATGGCGAGGGAAGACGGCGGGCTCGAGAGATTCCAGGAGATGATGGAGCGGTTCCCGGAATTCACCACCGACTACACGTCGCACCTGCGCAAGATGAAGTCGAGCAAGCTCAACACGTGCATCAAGAACCCGCAGCTCCGCATCCCGGCCAACAAGCTGCGCAACGAGGAGCGGCAGTTCGGTTTCCGTCAGTGCTCGTTCCACAGCCACCGCGCTGCCGTCGGCGAGCGCAGGTGCCCGCACACCACGGCCAGCAGGGAGCTGGACAACTTCCTCCTCGTGCCGCTGGTGATGGAGACGGAGCCGAAGCGCATTCCTCCGCGCAAGAACGTGCAGCACCACCTGCGCCAGCAGCAGATGAGGGCGCAAGCAGCGAACGCGGGGCGGCCGTTCTAGTCGGGCAGAACGCGATGGTGGACCTTCTCCCAGGCGGACGTCCACCTGGTTCGGCCAACATAACCACCATAACCACCATAAACCAAAAAAAACAACAACCTCAATACCAACCAACCACAGATCCCTCCCTTGGGAAACTTTAATATTTTCATCTCGTCAAATCGCCCAAATCCTCATCCTCACAGGTCCTCGGGGTTGGTCCTCTCGACGACGGGACAATTGGTTCCCATGAAGACTCCCCAGCCGTCGTTGGGCTTGATGGCCTGGCGGAAGGCGAGACGGCTGCGTCCGGCGCCGGTCAGCTCGAAGACGAAGCTGTCGGCGCCGTCGCAGAGACCGAGGTCGATGAACTGCGTGCCGGGCCGGACCCTGATGGCGCCCAGGAGGTTTCGCTGCTGGCGGGCGGCGTCGTCGGTGTAGTCGGTCGGGACCCTGAAGACGCGCAGATCCTGGGGGCCCTCGCGCTGGACCAGCTCCCAGCTCTCCGAGTCCTCGGGCATCACGAAGAGGAGGCGGCACGAGGTGGGCTCCTGCTCGAGCGGCGCGCCAAAGGTGACGAGCTGGGCGACCCTATTCGCCTTGCTCCCTGCGATGAGTCAGCCTCGATGACGGAAGGCGTCGCAGTAATAACACCACACGCGAGAATGGGGGAATTGGCCCTACCTGTGGCGTCGATGTCCTGGTTGACGTAGAAGAAGGAGGACGGATCCTCCTGCTCAAAGGGTTGATCCTGCAAGAGCCACGTGAGAGACGTGGGAGCCTCGATGCGGGCGCAATCGTGCGCCTGCTGGTGATGCTGCGGCAGCAGCAGCAAGTCGGTCGTCGCCGCCGATGCCTTGTTGACGGCCGATCCGGCGAGCGACAGAGCGTGGGTGAGGACAGCGCTTAGACGAGCCATTTTCGGATGTATATAGTTTGACTACCCAAGACGGGGGGAATCCTTTTTTTCCCTAGTATACACCTGACAATTGCTGGGACGTTTCGTTTCCTTTTCGTTTCCGTGATGCTATTGATGTTTCGTTGGTGCCTCTACGAGTGTGAAACGTCGAGCGTCTGTCGGTTTACACGGCAGTCGGGAGTCGGGAGCCGCGAGCCTTAATGGTGGATGGTGTACGTTGTGGAGTGATGGAGGGGGAGAAAGATCCGAAGGACGGGTAGGAAGGGAGGGGACATGGGAGAGTTTAAAGTGTCTGTTCCAAGCATACGAGAGAAAAGAAACGAGGGCCGAAAGGAGGATAGCGGGCGTGGCTCGGTCTGACAACGATGTGTTATAATGCTTGGAAGAGGGGAACGATGAGGAGAGGGGGAGAGGGGGGGAAGGGAATAGTGAGAGAGTCAAAGCTAAGCCGGGCGTTCGGTTCGGCTGATGACTACTTTGAGAAAACGCGCGCGTGTGTGTGACACTTGAGAGCGTGTTGTACGACTAAGAAAAGCTTGGGCGGCGCCTTTTTTTGTTTTGTGTGTTTTGTGCTGGCCTGATTTTCTTTTCATCTGATGATGCGAGTTGAGGCGCTGGGAGATTCAGGTCCAGTGGATGGATGGTTAGGCCGCCGGACAGGCTGGTTTGTAATATTGAAGCTCAATTGATGCCGGAAGATGACGAGAGAAAGAGGTCCAGCTCGGACTTATTTTGGGGGAGGGAATAAGTGAGAAAGATGTCACCCGTTATTATTCCTTATTCTGCCTGTCTGCTGGTAGTAAACCCAATTCCTCTCCCTCTCCCCCGGACAAAAAAATGCCCAAGTGCCGCCAAGGCTTAACCGCACCCGGCTTTCCACGCAGGCAACTACGTAGGTAGGTATGATTACAACGGTGGGTTTTTGCTGTGGCTTCGCACGCGCGCGCCGCGGATGGGCACCGGGATGTTGCCTTTTTCGGAAGGACAGGCTATGGGGATCGGACTGTTCGAATGTACGGTACCTGACCGACCCTGGGTCTCTGGACCCTTGGGTTTTCTTCTTTCTGGAGGGAGGGGCTTTTTGGGCTATTGCTTGCTTTGCTGGGCCGCGTTGGTATGGATGGACGATGATGGAGGATGCTGCAGGGGATGAGAGACGGAGAGGCTGTGCTATCTATTCTGCTGAGGCGGATTTGATCTCTGGATGCCTACGTGAGGCAGTACTACCGCTTTTGGGGGCCGTGGCTCGTTCCGCAGCGGTCCGTTTTTCGTTTCGTTTGGGTTGTGTGTTTATGTAAGTCCGAAGGACACTTTCATTGCCTACCTTCAGCACACAAAGTCGCATCCCCACGCCGGATCTAATACTTGTCCATCTTGGCGCATTGTCATAACATCTCCCTTCCCCCAACTTCTTCCTTCTTTCAAGGGAGAGAATGAAGAGCAAGAGCGCACAATCAGTCGGATTACCGAAGGGAGGGAAGGAAAACAGTTGGAGTCCTCCGCGGAGGCTCGAACGGGGTGGGCACCCGCCGGACGGACAGTTCCAGGTGGAACGTGACACTTGGAACCACATGGGAAAACCCCGCTGAGGCTCAGGCCGGTGGCACCCGGATGCACTGTTTTTAAACACTGCAAACGGGGCACTCAGTTGTGGTCCCGTTCCGCCTTATGGACGAGCTCCCTAGAGGCCCGCCGTTCGTGATTATACGAGCGGTGGATTTGCTGGCGATCACCCTGTCCCAAATCAATTTTACGCGGGTTTCCGCTGTTCGCGCTGTAGTACGCTAGGTAGTGGAGGTCTTGTGCTATTATTAATTCGTATTCTCCCCAGATTCAATCTTAAACTCTGCTCTCTAGGCCGTCACTAACCCCTTCTGGGGCATCGCGGTCGAGGTAAGGGGGTACTTTATAGTGGGAACAGCTCAGCAGTGCAAGGCGCAAACGAAAACAAAGCTCACGGACCCTTTCCCATGTTCAGGGCTCGTTCTGGTTCGGGGTCCAACATACACGGCGAGAGTTGGTTGATTGTTGGAGTGGGAAGATGATAATCACCAACTCGTCCCTCGCCAGAGCATCCGCTCCCCCCCTCTCTCTCGCCCGAACCATTGAAAAGAAAGGAACTTTGGGGGACCCGTGACGGTTATTCGGTATCAATATGACGGACCAGCAAAGTCGGGCGTAGAGACCAAGACCACGACCCCCTGGGCCACGGCATGAGCGGCACGGCCTTGCGATTTGCTGACCTTTCTCCATAATGGTCCGGTGCCTAGAGGTGCCAAACCTTTGGGGCCAACAACAACACCACGCTTTTCAGGCTGTTGGGATCTGTCCTCCTTGTGTGTGGGAATCGTTTAGTGTACCTTTCCATCAGAGGGGCTCAGCCCGCCGGGAAGATTTGACATCACCAGAAAGAAGACCCCAAGAAAAGAACCCGACATTCTTATCGTGCTGAGTATCTGATCGGGATGGGGATCAAGGTCCGCGTGACGCCGGCACGGCCGACTAAATAAGGAGAATAGGGGAAAGGGAATAAGATGCTGCCTGCTATCGACCGACTTTTGACGGGAGGGACGTCTTCAGGTGCACCAAGAACGCACGAGCCCCAGGAACCGTCGTGTAATTTGCCCGTCGCTCCGGCCCTTCAAGGAAAGAAAAACTAGGCACCCTACGCTGAAGCTTAAAATTACCGAAACCGACTCACGATCCATCTTGACCCAAACGGGGAATGGCAGGAGGCCTCGTCGCGACCGGGCTCGTGCTCTCCGGGTCTCTCGGGTCCCGCGTGTTTGGAAATGGGCCTCGAGACAGGTTGTTTTCTTTTTCTCATTGAAAGCGAAATCAACTGCAGTTGAATAAGAACCGCATCATTCCTCTTGCCTTTCGAATCTATAGCCCCTCTTTGGAACGTTTATGTTTCCTTGCCCTTCTCCCTGACGAAAGACGGAACGCCGGCTCGTGGAAGCCGAGAGACGACGTCTGACACGCGTGACATCTGAAAAGGAGCACTCTTTCCAGCAATGATGTTCCTGGCCGAAAACATGGACCGGACCGGACCGGACATGTGACAAGCCCGGAGGGGAGAAGGAAAAGAGTTGTCTCTCCTTGTCCGAACCCTCGGAACCAGCCCAAGGGACCGTCGACGAAGAAGAATTGTTCAATCACCCGCCGGATATCCGATCAAATAACTAACAACCAGCGGCGCCCAACGTCCGCCACATCTCCGCAGCCATGTAACGTTCTTCCCCGCCCAGACAGCAAACCTCCCCCCCAGCTTCTCGGCCGAGTCATCCAAGAAGAGGCCCATGGGCCTGACACCAACAAAGTGCCATCTCCTTCCTCCTTAAGAAAGTGACAAGGCAGCACGCGACCAATATTCCGTCCCCCCCCCCCCCGGGTCCCAACGGAGCCGAACAGAAAAAGATCTCGGCGCGGACTCACGTTCTCTTTTCGGCTGCTGTTGCCGCTGGCTTCTGGCGTTTCCACATGACTAACACGTCCAAAGGGGGCCGCCGCCGCGCATCGATTCTGTGCGAGAAGATTTATCGTGGTCCCGGAGCTGGCCAAAACACGACAGCATCGTCGTGGACGTCCAAATCGCATCCCAGTGCGGGAGGAACTGACTCGTCGTCACCGGCACACGTATCTCTCCCAAAACGGGGAGCGTATTTGTTTGTTTTGTCTGTTTGTGTGTGCTGACCCAACGCGAACTCCCAATCAACATCGGCTTGGAGCCGCGAGAGCAAACTGTGTCGCTGTCGAGCGTCAAGTTCCCGCCAGGACGAACAACAAAACGAACAACAAAAACACCATCTCGCGACGGCCAACACGAAGAGAGGGAACGCAACCTAGCTCAATTGTCCTCGCGCGTACATCATCACAAACAACACGCAATCAAGCATCACCGCAGCTCAACAACAACTCCCCACAGCTAACACCGCGTCCCGGCGACGTGCAGACAAGAAGCGTCAGCATAACCACACAAGGATTCGTCTTGGCTCGCCGTGATAGGTCCAGCCACCTCTTTTTCACGTCCAATCACCAGTCTCACCACGTTCAAGTAAACTCGTTTTGTCCGAAAGATCGTCATCCCGACGATTCCAGACTTGGCCGTCGGAAACCACATATGTAGGTCGACGCGCATATCAGACGTTGAATGCGTTCACGGCGTACACGCCCTCGGGCTGATGTGCAGCAAGTAAATGAATGCCGGGTCACTCCCATTCGTCTGAGACGCCGGTTCTGATACCCGGGTCACGTAAATATCGTTATTTTCTTTCGTAGCTCTTCTGTTTTTCTTACTGCTTTTTCAAAAAGTTCCCTTTGCAAGGAGTTTCTCACTCGGCAAGACCGCGGGTGGCCCAAAAGGGTCCCTCGGCTGCCAATAATTACAAGAAACGAGAATGATAAGAATAAAAGGAAAAGGGTCCGACGTCCGCGTCGGATGTCGTCGCATCGTATCCTTCGTCATGGTGCTCATAACAGGAAGCTGCAGGGCGCGGGCTCAAACCACGTCGCCCGCAGGACAAAATGTGCAAGACGTCCAAATCGCACACTATCTCAAGCAAAGTGGGAATTAGTCCTCCAAGCCCGCATGGGTCTGTACCCTCGATATGTGAAGCAAATGTCCGCGAGAAGTGAAGTAAAGGAAACCATCATCAAAACGTGCTGTCGTCTATGTACCGTTGAGGGCGTGTGTCCTTGCTGAAGTCTGTCCACATGGGGGTATCAGGCAGATGACTCGCATGAACTCATAAGGTCGTCAGATAGTAACGGGCATGGCAAATGTACAAAGGAAATGTGTCACTAAAAGGGTGATTCAGACCGCCGCCGATTGACATCGCGTTGTCTGAACTCCCGAAGTCGGTCGTCAATGTAGGCCAGGCGGTTGGCCAGGTTTCGGGGCGGAGCTGATCCGCCGTCCGCGGATTGCTGCACCGTTGCGAATGGGCGAATCGTTCCGTGATCAAACTCATCAGGTTGAGTGAATCGATTGGGGAACGAGAAGCTAGTGTTCGATCCGGGGAACGGCGATCCAAGTCGCGGGGGTGCCGTGGGAGGTGCCAGGGACGAGCCCAAAGGCTCACGGCGAGTCGTGGGGATTGCCATCGGGGCGGTAAAGAGGCCAGCCAGTTTTGTTCGCGGTACGAAGAGGTCATCGTGCCTGCTGCTCTTGGTGGAGCTGAACTCGGCGTCGGTCCGATTTGGCGTTTTGGGAACGTCATCGAATGGCGATGGTTCGGCCCAGAGGTCCGAGCCGAGACTGGGTCGCTTCGTCCTTCGCGGCTCGTAAGATAATTGCCGTGGTCGTCCAACCCGCTTCTGGGTGTTGGATCGACTTCTGGTCAGGCGAGCCGGAGACTGCAGGGTGCGACGGTGCCCGAGGCTGAGGTTCTGTCGCTGTGGCAAGGAAGCCACCGCCGCGGACAACGCGTCGGTTGAGCTGGGCCCGTAACTGTTGGCCATAAAAGGTGATGCCAGTCGCGGGCGTCCCTCGTCAGGGACGTCCAGACCGGCTAGGGCGGTGATGGGCAATGGGGGAAACGGTTCGGTCATTGGTTCTTGGGTAGGCTTCGGACTTGACCGTGTGAGTTGTGCCAGAGGGCCGTGAGGTTGCATGGCCTCGGAAGTACTGAGCGTGAGTGACATGGACATGTCGTGGGCGGAAAACACCGACGGGGACTGGGCCGGTGTGGCCCTCCGGTTCCAGAATCTTGTCGCCGTCCGTCCGAAGGGTGTCGGACTGTTGGCGAGGAACTTACTCGTCCTGGCCGACGACGAAGCTGCTTTGAGCTTGCAGAGCTCTCGCAGATGTGCCCGGGTAGCTGCCTGCGTATGCGGCCACTGTAAATAGGTACAGGCACCTTCGACGGTAGGGGTGTTGCTGCCGCTCTTGAGATTTAACGGCTTCTTCGCACCCTTGGGGCCTCTCCAGCTCCTCTTTGCTTCCCTGGCGACACGGGTGCAGACCCCGTCAGGAGGGATGCAGCTCTTGCCGGTGCGGAAGGGCGTGACCTTGGGGTCCGACAGGTACATGAGGTAGGTCGTCCACAGGTGATCGCTCATCGCCTTTGTCCAGGGAGCCTTCCTCCTCGCGCCCTTCGCCTTGGCTGGCTTCTCGACAGCCTCGTCTACCGTCTCGGAGAAGGCCCGGTTGAAGTGATCAGAAGCCTCCGTCTCGGGACTGATGCATTGGAGGTCCTCAGACGTGAGGGAGAAGCGGCTAAAAAGGGAGGCGCTGGTTTGAGTGGACCGTGCTGTGGAGGGCCGGCTAGATTCGCATTCCGGAGTAGACTCGCCGCTACTAACGGCAGAGTCGATGGACCAGTTGGGATATCTTTTGGGGGATAGCGAGGGGGCGGCGCCGGGTGCTGGCGTCTTGGGTGGAGAAAAGCGCCTGCCGCGGACTTTATGTAACCCGAGTTCTTCCAGGTCCCTCAGGTTGTGGATGCCGGGATATGTCATGCTGGATATCTGCATGTTTGCGCCAGATCCTTCGGGTTCTTCGATGCTGGGAATCGGCACATCAGCGGCAGCGACTGACGCGAGGAACTGCTGTGTCGGGGCGGCCAGGCTGGAGGCGACGCGCCTTTTCAATTTGAGCCGTGGACGCGGCGGCGATGGTGGCTGCAATTCCTCGTCCGCGGCGGAGGGCTCCGGTGTTTTGGGGTTCTGCATATCCGGGTCGTGGAAACGGAAGCCTTTTGGCAGCGTCGCCGCTCCGGAATGCTGAGGGTTCATCGCGCCGGGCAACCAGAGGGTTCCTGGCATGTAACGCCTGCTAAGGGAATGCCAACGGCGGCGGAAGTCCGCGAATTGGGGTCGATCGACAATTGTCCGATGGGGAACAAAGGCGACGCGGCCCTTTAACTTGTCTTTGTGGTCGTTGTTTGAGACAGACTGGAATGCGGCCTGAAAGCGCGCAGGGTTCCAAGAATCCAAACAGAGCCCAGCGGAATTCAACGCCAATGTCGCAGAGTGCGCGTTCGCAGTTTTCGACTCGCGGTCCACGTCTATTCAAGATACAGGGCCGTAGATCGATTGAATGAGGCAATTCCGGGGGCTGGTATGCAGCGCTCAATCCAAGTGCAAATCAGATCTGCCTAGACCTCGCCTGGTTCGAGATCGTTCGGCACCACAGCAGCCAGCAAGTGCTCTCAAGGCAACTATCGTAAGAAGAAAATAAGAAAGGCAAAGAAAAACGTCGCGTCGTTGTCGTCGTTTCGTGCTAGGGTCGTGGGGAAGTTCGTAGATATCGGGTTTCGTATGCGCAACACTGGCGCAAAGTCGTATGGTTTAAGGAAAAGGGTCGTGGCGACGGGCCGTACAGACGTCTATCGTCGTCGTCGCTGGTGGTGGATGGCTCGTGATCGTGGGCTTGTCGGGCGGAATCGCAGCGCGCTCCCACCACCGAGAACGGCTGATACTTGCGAAAAGAACGACTGTGGTGAAGAAAGGGTGGGAGAAGGAAGATCGTGGCGGCGTGTGTCGAGGCGGACCGGTGTAGTATGTATGGCAGGTCGCGAGACGGTGGGCGGGTGGAGAAGAGAAGGGCGGGTGGCGCAAACCTGGGCACTGAAGGAGGGGGGGCGGGACGCAGGATGTGAATGGAAGAGCCCTGTGCCTGCGCCTGCGCCTGAGCCTGAGCTTGTGCCTGAGGGTTGCAGCGAGCCCTTGGACGCCGAAGGTACCTCGAGATGGGGTGAAAGTTCGCACGGCACACTGGTCGCTTGAACCCCCGTGCAGAGGATGCTACTGAGCGTATGGCCGGGGGGGCGTTGGGACAGCAATTGAACACGCTAGAATCCCCCACCAGCTAAGCCCAAGGAAACCTAGCTGGACCGTCCAACTGACAGATAGTGGAGAGTCCGTGAGTGACGGAGCAGCGATGGCGCCGGGAGACAGGCCCAGAAGCTTACCAGCGCATGTGGCTGGGTGGAGTCTCGGGTGGGCGTGGTCTTGTTTTCCACAGAGGAAGGACCCTGAAGATAGATGTGCGGTGAGGTGTTTCTTGAAGTGGGAAGCGCCGTACACTAGAGGGGATTGATCGCCTTTCGTCACTGCTCAGACCCGGCCCGGCTGAAGTCGTCGTTCGTCTTCTTCACAGGGGTTGCTGGAAGTCTTCTTCCAAGTGAGCAGGGCAGCCGCGGCGCGGGAGGGTGTCGGTGATTGCAGTAGTGTAGGCGCATGCACTCCGTATGCACTGTGGTGCGTGGTGTAGCCAGTCGACGGACACGACAGGAGTGCATGTGCAGCGGATCATGGAGCAGCGAACGGCGAGGGTCTATGCTCTATAGTCCGGACGAGCAAGCAAAGCAAAGCAGAGCAGATATCCGGGCTCTCGTTGGTTGATTCTTTCGTTCGCCGGCAAGGTACGACGCGCACGAAGTGTGAGAAGCGCGCCTAGCCAAGGGTTGGGTGGTCGAGGCAAATCACACACGAAGTTGATGACGGAAGTATCCGCAACAACGAGACCACTGGCCCTTCCTGATCGTCGGGCGACGCAGCAAACGTAGCAGATGCAGCAGAAGACGAGCTAGCTTCGTGACTAGCTGGATTGAATCAGACGGTTGATCCAAAGGAAGAGGACGAAGAAGACCACTGGACGAGCTGGTCTGGGAGTCCGGATAGACAACAGCAGACGGTCAGGTTGCTTGGTTTGTGGGGCGGTGAGACAGTGAACCAGACGATTGCTGGGAGAAAGCTGGATGTGCGTGTAGGTTCGTGCTCTCTTTTCTTCCCTGCACAGTGAACAGGGCTCGTTTGGTTTGCCCTGCGGTTGATTGCTCTTGCGGGTGGGTGGCTCTTTGGTTCGCAGCCTGTGCGCTCGGCCGCTTGGGGACCGGGGCCCGGGAAACGCAAGAGGCTGGCTTTCTGCGTCTATAGCAACCGACAGGCCTACTTCGCGCCGGCCGTTTGTTCTCGGAGACGATCAGTCTTGTCGAGCAGGGTATGAGCGGTTACAAAACCGCAGGTAGGTGATGGATGTTAGGTAGGATGTAGCCGTCGTGGGCGAGGTCAGAAGATATCGATTGCAGCAAGTTGCAGAGACAGACGGTGTCAAAAGAGCGAAATGTGTGATTTGAATTCAGCGTCACACTGATGGGAGTAGCGAAACTGGACGACAGAGAGCGAGTGGTTGGCCGGATGACTCGTGCAGGTGCAGCCGACGGGAACCTGAATATTTCCCAGCAGGCTGGCAGGTCAGGTCGGATCAGAGCGAGAGCGGTCGAGCGACAGGTGAAGCGTTGATGTGCCCGGTGAGCGGCCAGGTGAGTGCAACGAGCGGGCAAGGCATCACAAATGTGGGCGGTGACGTCCGTTGAGGTATTGGTCGGAGAAGTTGAACTTGGTGGGCGGGGGTGAGTCCAGCAGAGCAGAGCAGATGGAAGGCCGACGAAACTGGGTGACTGCCCGGGTTGATGTGATCCGTGCGAGCTGTGGAAAATTCTGATGCCGACCCAGGTTGAAGTGCGTGGGAAGTCGCGACTTGAACGCGACTCTGACGCGTCGAAGCACGTCGGTTGAGCCTGAAAGTCACTCCATTTTATGGGTCTCTACTGGGATTGGAGGTTCTGATTGGATACCTCTAAGGGACCCCTGGTGTGTGTGGTGGTGGTGTGTGTTCAAATGGATAATAATGGACGTGGAGGGCAGGCGCTGCCCGTGGTACATGGGGTCCAGGCCACAACCAGATCTTTTTTTTTTGCGTTGAATTCAGTTGAATTGGGAAGGCAAACCCCGCCAGGCCACCTCAAGGTTGGGAAATCAGTGTATCCGTCGTATCTGTGCTCTTTCCTTGCTCCCACCAAAGTTCAAGCTCGGGGGCAGGAGCAGACGGTGCATCTGCAAGAATTACGAAGTGGCAGGAGCGGCCGTGCTGAGGTTAGAGAAGGGAAGGACCTCCATAATAGGGGAGAGAAAGAGCGGCTGCAATGTGAACTGACCCATGGGAGGTGGGAGGTGGGAGGTGGGAGGTAGGAGGTAGGAAGGAGGTCCGAGACTCCTTCCCCATCCCATTCATCCCTGCTGCAGGAGCATTTGGTGATGCTCATCCACCTAAAAATGTCATTTCGAAAGTGTCCGAGATGTGAAAGGAAGCACGACGGACGAAGTTGAACACACAATTCCCCGCCGGCACTGACGCCAAGTTTCACGGCACTGCTAACTCAGCTGACTGGTGTAAGCTGGTCACGACCGGAGGCTGGGAGACAGGGCCACAAACGATGAACCAAGCCAAATACGAGTCCCGCGGCTCGCGCGAAACACACGAACCACATTCCACTTTCACCAAACGGCTTTGCGTTGTGTTCCGCTGCTCTGCGTTGCGTTGCGTTGCGTTGCGTTCCGCTGCGTCCCTCTCTGCCATCTGTTGTTCGCAGCCAGGTCGCGGGCCCACAGCCAATCGAGTCACAACATGGCGTCTCTGCCGGCCCTGAATGCCTGCTTCGGTCTGCACGACGATGGGGTCACGATGCGGTGAGCGACGAGCCGGGGAGCAGATTCAGCGTGGCCCGCCTGCCTTATCATCACCCTTCCGGCTCTTTCAAGCGCCCTGCCCTCAGCCCGCAGGTGCGCTGAGGGCTGCTGCTGCTGCTGCTTCTACGATGCTGCAGGCGTAGCTACTAACATGTCCTTGGGGGTAGCCGTGCCGTCTAATCATTATCATGAACCGGCTCGCCAAGCAGCTGCAGAATAGCGACAAGGAGTCCCGCCACGGCGATCAACAAGTCTACTGCAACGCTGCAGTTGAAGCATCGAGATCCGCCGAAATGCGAGGATGGTGCGCTTCATGCGAAGCCTATGCCCGCAGCCGCTCTTGGTCTGGGGCTTAATCGGCACTCGTTGACAGGATATCCCTTGTGTGTTCTTGGTCTCTGCTTGAGCTCATCTTTCCCGGCGTCGTCGTCGGGTACTGGCATCCTGCTTCCCGTCCAACGGGTTGTTTCAATGCTGGAATAAGCTCGTGGCCAGCGCGGCGGGAGGGCTTCGCCGAGTCAAACGAACGGCCCCGCGGCGGCAACGGTTCACTGCAACACACCACCAGGGTTTAGGAAGCAAGGAAGGACGCGACGGCCAATGGGGACGCGATCGCTATCGCAGGGCGATTTCAACGCCGTTACCTGGAGATCTGGGCCGTATGGACCCGGAAATGCTGTGAACGCCCGCGCCGCATATCCCTGGAGACACCGTTGCGGATGCACCCTTGGGCGGGTTGGTTGCACGCGCCGACGTGATCAGACGGTCTTTGACAGACTCTAGGGACGACATTACACGATACGGACCAGTTGCGATCCTCGTCTCTATCGTTCTAAGCACGTTCAATGCTCACAAAGATGAAACAGGAGACTCGACCAACTCGCCATTGGCCCCAACGAGATTCGGATATGGCCAAGTAACCCGTTTCCTCGAAATCTCAGCCTTTGACTCAGCGACCCGGCCTAAGGAACAACGACAGCCACCACGTGAGTCCGGCGGCATTTCTCAGGTGTGGCATTCGCCCGGACCACATTGTTGAGACTACCTACCCAAGTATCTAGGTGGCTCAGGGGTGGGGGTCATCACCTCGGTCCCAGCCGGGCATGAATCTTCAATGCCCACGAGGCCTCAACTTGTCTGTCCCGAACGACAGTCGAAGGATGGTTTCATGCTCGATGATGCTTATAAAAGACCAAGGCAGCCATGACAGTTGAAGAACGTCAAGCAGAGCGTAGCACATGAGCTAGCAGCTACCGAACGCGCCATCACCAATACCATCCCTTCAATATCTGTCGATCGACGCCATGCCGTTCCAAGAACGACAGTTTACGCCACATTTCTGCCTCTGGCAGCGATGGCAAGTCTTTTCATTCCATCCACCTCGCCCTGGATGAACTGGACATCTTTTTGGCGTTCTCCTCTTCTTCATCAGCCGGCGGTCTCCCCTGTGCTCCCCGTCACCGTTGCCCGACTGCATCGACCAAGGAAGCACCCAGCATGCTCGGCTCTTCGTCCATCACGCGGCTTGCGAAGGTCATAGGACCGTTCGTCTTCATTGTCTGGACAGTCTGGTACATGGGAATATCTCGCCAGCAGGTACACGAGGTCGCCCGCAAGTTTCGCGCCCAGAAGGACTTGTTCGTCAACGACTTCATCGAGCATGAAATCGACGGAAAATTCGACGGGGCCGCTATCGCCGACCTCTGTGCGAGTCGCAAGTGGACCTCTGGGTTGGTCATGAGCTGCGATGCCGTTCACGGAGGCATTGGATTTGTGCGCAATGCGTACTTACACTGCATCCGCTTCGCCGTCGAGGCAGGAGGTGAGCATCCCCGGGCAGACTTTCGACTCGAATGTCCATTGTCTAACAACTGATAGCCGAGCTGGTCTTGCCGAGCATCTTTCCTCGCTCGGAGGAAAAGCTTCAGGACATGGGATCACGAACTCCCGTGCCGCTAGACTACTTGTTCGATGCAGACCACCTCCACCACGTCTTCTCGACATACTGCCCGCAGTTGAAGACGTACGAATCCATGGACGAACTCTACGACGTGCCAGAAGTCGCAAATCCTATCGAGTTTGTCATTGGTGATACCAACCAGGAATGGATCAACGGGACCCTCCTCGCGAACCCGGGCAACTGGAGCAGACAGTTCCACGCCTTCCTCGACTCGAGGGTGCCTCTCAAGGACAGAGAATACCCTCTCCGGGTGCACCTCAAGCACACGGTCTGGGTGTGGCCCACGGCGAACGACACCGTCTCGGTCGCGTCGTCTTTCGGACGCATCCTGCGGATCCGTGAAGACGCGCGGCGGCTCGCAGCATCGGCGCTCTTCACGCTTTCGCGTCGCTTCACACTGAACCTCGATCCGCGGACGAATTACCACCCGGGGAGCTTCGTCGGAATTCACCTTCGCACCGAGGAGGGCATCAGCGACGGGTTGCCAGATTACCTCACACAGGCGGCCGATTACTTCCACTTCCTCGCGGGGGCAAACGCCTCAGTGGCCTATCTCGCCTCCGGGGCGACAGAGACGAACATTACGTCGTTTACGGAGCGAGCCGAGGACTTCAACGTGACGGTGGTGACGAAGAGAGACATTCTGGACGAGAAGGAGCTCGCAGTGCTCGACGAGTTCTCGTGGGACCAGCGGGGCCTCGTCGACTACGAGATCATGCTGAGGGCCGGGCTGGTGACGGGGATAGGGGAGAGCGCCTTTGCGTGGAACCTGGCACTCCGACGGGCGTACGCGTTTGGGTCAGGGCCGATGGTGGTGCCACGCCCGACGGCGGAGACGATCGCATGGAAGGACGAGTTCACCACGCTGTACGGGAGGCACGAAGAGAGGACGGACGCGATGAAGGCGTCGATCTGGCCATGACGCAAGGCGGACGGATGGGTGATGTCCAGGGATGTGTTTCTCAGACTCGGGTTGCAATTACACGTGTAGGCGTTTGGGGGGGAAGGCGGAGCGGGAGGGGAAGAATATGGGTCTAGGCACTTTGCTAAATGCTTACCGTCTCGTCGCGGGCGTCCTGTCACGTACCATCTGCATGCAAGGGATATCATATCAGGCTGGGTCTGTTCGTCTGCCGGATTGAGTGGTTGTATATGCGTGAAACGACGGCCAAGCGGTTCGTGTCTCTCGACGATGGAGGAAGATCTGACATGTCATGGGCGAGAGCAGTCCACGGCGAAGCACAACCCCCTCACTTGGGTTCGAGTTTTCGTCGTGGCGGACCCCGCGTGGACGAGTCGACCCGGGTCCGCCTGTACCGGGGATTCGCGGCGGACGGGGGATGGGGCATGGGCCGTCGATTGGCCGCCTTGCGGCCGGACTACAGCGGGGGTCTCACTGACCGGCCTCTGTACCTAGGTACTGTAGCAGGTACCTTGGTACCGACCTTTGGTGCTTTAACCCCTCAGGTCAGGGCTACCATCAAGATTCGCGACAACCGCGACTGCTACAAACACAACAGCGACCTGACACTGACATGTCACCACCAGATCAAGCAATAACGCCAATTGCAACATCGACATGGACGATTATGACGAGCTTCGTCCGACCGAATTCAATCCCAAAATAGGAAAGAAGAAGAACAGAAAAAATACACTGCATCCGCCCGTCCGCCCGCCTGCCTCCGCCTCTTTCCTCTAGACCTTTGGAAAAAAAAAAAATGTGAACCCATCCACACACACACACACATCAACCCTTCCCCCTCCCACCTGTCTGGCCCCGAAAACCAGGGATTGTGCCGCCGCCAGCGACGTTCCTGGGGGTCGCGTGACGGGGGTTCGGCCACTGGCTGACGCCTGCCTGCGCTACACAAGAAGGAGGATGCACGTCGTCTCTCTCTTTCTCTCTCGCGTCTGCATGCGACTCTTCTTGGGAATCTCTCTTCATGCGGGTCAGCCACGGTAGTGTCGCAGCCTGCCACCGCCGCCGCCGCCGCCGTTTGACCTGCTCCAGCCTGCCGTTGAACTCGACTTTTGACGTTTGACAGATGGACGGACGTACAGGATGACAGACAGACAAGAGAGGGAGGGAGATGGGATGGACCATGGACGTGAATTGCGGGTTCCGGTGCGTCGCTGCACATCATCCTCCTCGTCCTCGTCTGTCTGCTCTCCACTGCTCCACGGTTACACAGGCCTAACACTAATAGTGTAGGTAGGTACAGAGCAGGGTGGGTAGGTACCTACAGGGGAGGGGCACAAAAACAGCACAGCACAGCACCTCACAGCTCAGCTCAGCAAGCATCGCGGGGTACTCTACTTTACCTTTGCAACATTATTTGGAAGCTTGGCGGAGCAGCCCACCACCACCAGCAGCACCAACATACGGGGCCCGGGTCTCTGGCCATCTGAGATGGGCGATGGTCGATGGGCGAGGATGCGGCCTTTTTACACCCCCTGCCCTACCTACCCTGCCCTGCGATGACTGTGTATATGTGGGTGTGCTTGCTTGTAAGGTGTCATTCCCATTCCCCTTGCCTGGTCTGCTTCACGTGTCTCGGCATCAACTAACTCGTTGCAGCAAGTGCTATATTAAAGTAGCTTGGGCTGCTCTGCTTGAAGAGGGGCGCGAAGTCGATCGAAACGAAAGACCAAGACATCGAGGACGAGGAACAGGACGAGGACGACGCCGCTTCGGGGCAGGGCAAGCTTGGTTCTATTGCTTCCATGACACAAAGTTCCACGGTGGGTTCGTCTCGTGTTATCCGGTGTTGTTGGTCGTCTTGCCGCGCCGTGCCATCTGGCTGAGTCTGATACTGATATTCAGGCAACGAAGACAAGGCCCTCCACCTCCAGCACTTGCACTTGCACTTATAGGTTGATACCCGGGTACTCCGTACTCCTCCATACAGTGATAACCCCTCCATCCTCGAAGCCTCGACCTCCATTTCCCCTCCTTCGCTCTTCGGCCGCCATTTCGCTCCAACACACGACGCACACACGCACCACACCTCGTCTCACCACACCACACCACACCACCAACGACCGCCGCCGCACATCGTCGGCCTTCGCTGCATACTCCCGCCCGCCCTTGTTCGGCTCGAACCTTGTCCTTACTTATAGACGACCCGCCGAGAAGACCCGCGTTATAGAAAGAACGATCAGACACGCACCACCACCACCACCACCACACAAGACAAGACAAGACACCAACAGAGACCAACACACACGACCAACAGATATAGACGCGCACACGCATCACGCAGAACCTGGAGAAGGCCAATGTCGGCTGCCGACGCCCGTCGAATTCCTTCTGCACGACCGCTTTGAGCCTCGAAATACCACCCTAAACCCAACCCAACCCGACCCGACCCCAATCCCGGCGCCGGCCATGGCTTCAAGCTCTGACATCATTACGCTTGACAACTTCGAGCAGCTGCTGCCAAGATGGGACCCCGCAGGCCCCAATCACCTGTATGCGCTGGTTGATATGGGCAGGTCAGTCGCTTTCCTTTGCTGCCGCCGCTGTTGGTGATGGTCGTTGGGGAGGCTGTCGTCGTCTATCTGTCCACCATTGCTTTTTCTGCTCGCTTCTCTCGCCTACGATCTGGGGGATTTACCCCTAGGCACCGTACGATGCTACCCTCCGACCTGAAGCGAGGATCCCCCATCCGCCGTTACCCCTCCCCCTCCCCCTCCCTCCCCCGAGACGAAAGAAGCATAACGGCGTCAGTGCGTGCGTCTGCGTAGTTCCCGCTGACTCGGCGGGCGGCCGCCCCCCCGCAGCAACGGCATCCGCTTCTCCATCTCGGACCTCACTCCGCCGCAGACCCGACTCCTGCGCCCGATATACCGCGAACGCGCCGGCATCTCTCTTTTCGACGCCCTCAACTCCTCATCCACCGCCGCCTCCGAGCCCCTGACCTTCCCGCCCGAGACCATCACCAAGGTCGCCGAGACCCTCGTCCGCTTCCGCCGCATAGCCGTGTCCTATGGCGTCCCTCCCGCCCACTTCTCCGTGCTGGCCACCGAGGCCATGCGCCGCGCCGCCAACGCCGCCGAGATGCTGACTGCCATTCACGCTGCCGCTGACATTGGCGTCCACGTTCTCGCCCCCGAGGTCGAGACCCTCTTCGGCGCCGTCATGGGCTCCCGCTCCGCCTTTGTCGACATCTCCCGCGGCGGCCTGTTTCTGGACCTCGGCGGCGGCTCCGTGCAGATGACATGGGTCGACACACGCCTGCCCGACTATGAGATTGCCGCCGCAAGGGCCGGCGAGAGTATGCCCTTTGGCGCCGCCCGCCTGATCCGCATCCTCGAGGGCCAGCCCGAGCACGTCCAGGCCCTGGAAAAGGAGAAGCTCTCCGCGAGCATGCAGTCCGCCTTTGCCAAGCTGTGCGACAAGTTCCCCGCCTTGGCCCAGGCCAAGGACGAGTGGGCCGCCGCCGATGGCGTCGTCAACGGCACCGTTCCCGGCGGCATCGACGCCTACCTCTGCGGCGGCGGCTTCCGCGGCTACGGCTGCATGCTCCAGCACAACGACCCCATCCAGCCCTACCCCATCCCCTCGGTCGGCACCTACACCGTCACGGGCGAGTTCTTCAAGCAGACGGAGAAGATGCGCCGCGTCAACCGCGAGCACGACGGCAAGATCTACGGCATGTCGAAGCGCCGCCGCCAGCAGTTCCCGGCCATCATCGAGGTCGTCGAGGCCTTCATCCGCACCGTCCCCCACCTGCGCACCGTCACCTTCTGCGGCGGCTCCAACCGCGACGGCGCCCTGCTGATGAAGCTGCCCAAGAGCGTGCGCGAGAGCAACCCCCTCGAGGCCCTGGCCGGCTTCGCCATCCAGGGCACCCCCGAGACGGACCCGGAGCTCGGCGTCGCCCAGGCCGTGCTGCGCACCCTGTACGGCGCCGTCCCGGTCAACGTCGACATCTCGCGGGTCCCGACCGTCTTCTCGCTCGGCCTCGGCCCGCTGTTCGCCCGCCAGATCTGGATCCACCAGGGCGAGGACGATGACGCCAACGCCTCGTACGCCCTGCACGAGACGGTGACGCGCGATCCCAGCGCCCCGGGCCTGACGCACCTCACCCGCGCCGTGCTGGGGCTGACGGTGTGCGCGCGCTGGGGGTCCAACCTGGGGCCGATCGACGCGCAGCTCTATGGCAACCTCAAGGGCCTCGTGCTCGAGGCGAAGCCCGAGAGCGTCTTCTGGGCCGAGTACCTCGGGGCCGTCGCGGCGGTCATAGTGGACCTCGTCCCGGCGTGGCCCAAGACGGTTGAGGAGCTCGAGTCGACGCTCAAGTATGTCTTCCTGATGATTTTGACAAAGACAAAGGGGCTAACGTGTTGCGAACCAGGTTCGAGGCGACGCAGACCATCGACCCGGAAAAGAAGAGGGCGCGCATCGACCTCACGATCCTCGTGGCCCCCGGCGCCGGCACGGGCATCGACCCGGACGACATCGTGGGCCGGCTCGCCAACGTGGGGAAGAAGCGCAAGGACGGGACGAAGCCGGAGAAGAGGGTGACGGTCAGGATGCAGGATATGAAGAAGTAGCTGATGATTTGACTGTTTTTTTTTTGATATTTGATGAGATATATACCCCCCCCTCCCTTTCACTTTTTTCCCAATTGAATTTTGACTACCTTTTTTTATATGATGGGTTTAAGTGCCTGGATTAAGTTGTGCTTTGTTCTGGTGTCTGGCGTATTGTGTTGGTTTGAGTGACTTGTTGTGTTACACAGCTTGCGATGACTGTAACTGGTCGTGATGCACACTGCTCGAGGGTTGCTGTGCGTCACTGACTTTTGAGTGCGGTATATTTAAACAACACCTTGACTGGATTGTTACTGAAGATACATCGCCTAGACACCTCACGAGCATCGAATACCTACATCCACATCTCTTGTCTCCGCCTCTCCTACTCCCTCGCGCCCGCCCCCTACAACCCTCGACAGGAGTCACTCGATCACACTATCCCCCTCCCTTGCTACCGCACCTAAGGACTTGAGAAGAAGATAAGTGTGAGGATCAAGGTCTAGTATGCATCCACAACAGCAGCAGCAGCCACAGCAGCAGAAGCAACAGTCCTACGCACATGGCCCCACGCCGCACCACCGACCGACGCCACAGCAGCAGCAAAGATACACGACGGACTTTGGATATCCTCGACACAAGACGCAGGCGAGGACGCCGGTTAGGGTCTGGGAGGTCGATGCCGACGGGGACGTCATCATGACCGACGCGCCGCCTTTGGTGGAGTGCGGGTTGGGTAGGTAGGAGGAGTTGAGAGTGAACAAGGGTTGGAGTAAGCAGTAGTTACGTGTGTCAAGGCTGGAGGTTAGAGGGATTTAGTAGGAAGAAACTACACAGTGATACTTCACGAGTGAGAATTTGTTTGTCTGTTCCGTCGAGCCTGTGAAGTATGTAGTGCTTTCTTGAGAGTTTGGGGATAGTACTTTGTTTTGAAGATTCAAGCTTCCATTACATGCTATGGTTTAAAATGCAAAAAATGCCCCATCTAGACCGGCACTCTTGATTCAGTCTTTCCCGATCCCCCAGTCTATACAACAAACGACATGTAGAATGATAATTAGAAACACATCGCCAGCCAGACAAGCATAGTAGATTAAACCACCCCTTAACCATGAAGCCGTTTCGAGAATGATACGCAAAAAGAAAAGAGAAAAAGAAGTCGACCTCCTGGTGCTTGAAAAAAAAGAGCCCTTTTTAGATGTCCTTCCTAGGGGTCAGGTGGACCTTGAGGGGCGGCTTGTTCCAGAGCGTGTAGACCGGGTGGTCGAGCCAGCCGGCGCTCTCGGGGCTCAGCTCCATGTCGAAGTGCCAGACCATGCGGGAGAGGATCATCCTCATCTCGGCGTAGGCGAGGCTGTGAGAAGACCTTTCGTTAGCGTTCACGTATCCATGTCTGTTTCAAAGGTAGGTGGGGTTTGGAGAATGAGAGTTGACGGAAGAGAGAAAAGGGGGAGGGGGATACGCACTTCATGCCGAGGCAGTTCCTAGGCCCGAAGTGGAACGGCTTGAGCGCGTCGAGGTGGTCGTCCTCGAAGGCCGGGTCGCCCATCCAGCGCTCCGGGAGGAAGTCGAAGGGGCGGGAGAAGTTGGCCTCGTTGTGGTACATGGCCCAGTGCCAGATTCCGAGGGTGGTCTATTTTCCGCCGAAGAAAGTAGTCCGTTAGCAACAAGAACAAACACTTTTCTCCAGTGTCGAGACAGGCAACAGCAGAAAGAAAAGAAATAAACTCACGTTGCCGGGCACCCAGCGCCCGCAGATCTCCTGGCCGGCGGCCGGCGTCACGCGCGGCAGCGAGCTGGGCACGGGCGGGTAGGCGCGCAGCGTCTCCTCGAGGACGGCCTGGAGGTACGGCAGCCTGGCGGTGCCGAGGATGTCGATCTCGTCGGGCGAGGCGAAGGCGCCGCGGACCTCCTGCGTCAGGCGGGCCAGCTTGTCGCGGTTCGTGGTCAGGAGGTAGGTGGCGCCGGAGAGGGCGGTGGCGGTGGTCTCGGAGCCGGCGATGATGAGGACGTTTGAGTTTTCGTAGAGCTCGTCTTTCGTCAGGGACTATCGACACAGATGTGGTTTAGTAACAAAAGTTGATAAAACAGGATAGACTGAGATGGATGTGTGTGTGTGTGTGTGTGTGTGTGTGTGTGTGTGTGTGTGAGACGTACCTCGGCCCCCGTCTTCTTGAGCATCGACTCTGCGAAATCCGGCCGCGGCGTGCCCAGGGCGATGCGGCTCTCGACGCGCTCCCGCACGAGCTGCTTGTGCGCCGCGCGCTTGGCGACGAGCGACGGCGGGACGAAGCGCTTCAGCAGCGGCGTGAAGGCGGGGAAGAGCTTGGCGACGTAGAAGTACGCCCCGAGCTTGATGTCGTCGAAGATGAGCTTCACCCACGGGTGGTAGTCGGACTTGTCGAGGCAGCCGAAGGACTCGCCGAAGGCGAGGTCGCCGATGATGTCAAAGGTCGCGTAGTTGTACCATGCGACGACGTCGACGGGCTTGTTCTCGCTGGACGCGCCGTGCAGCCTGTCGATCAGCAAATCGACGTAGGACTTGATGATGGGCTGCTGCTCCTGCATGCTCTTGGCGGAGAAGCCGTGGGAGAGGATGCGGCGGTAGCGCGCGTGGTCCTCGCGGTTGGAGGAGATGATGTCGGCGTGCTTCTCGTCGATGAAGATGGGCAGCTTGGCGTTCTCCTCGGAGCGGCCGCCCTTGCGGTGGCCCATGACGTCGCGCCAGGCGTCCGGGGACTGGAAGGAGAGCTCCGAGGGGGCGACGCGGACGACGGGCCCGTAGCGCCGGTGCAGGGCGAGGATGGTCTTGTGAGGGTCGCCGCGGAGGAGCATCGCCGCGTAGGGCAGGCGGGAGGCGGCCCAGAGGCGGGGGCCCGGGTAGGAGCGGAGGGGGTGGAGGGTGATGTTGTAGAGGGCTGTGAGGAGGAGGTAGAGGACGGTCTGGGTCGGGACGTGGTTAGAGATGGTTAGTTGAGGAAGATGGGGGAGGGCTTGGTACCAAGGAGACGACCAGAGTAGGCCAGAGGATAAAGGGGGAGACCCCTTGGGTCAGGGTTTGGACGTCTATCGCCATTGTGTGTGTAGTCTTGTCGTGTATTTGTTCAAGAAGGAGCTTTCTAGATCAACATAACCGAGTGATTATGAAGATAGAGAGAGCTAGTAGACAAGTGTGATGAAGTAGCTGGTGATCTGATCTTGCTTTACCAGCTCAAGCGGTCGTCCCAAGATCCTTATATACACTCCTGTCAACTCACCTCAGTGTAGACATATCCTTGACATCAGAGGACCCTCTGCTCCAGACAACGGCATCCCAAGCAGCATACGCAAAACGCAACGTCACATCGTCCACACATTCGGCCGCCGTCCAGCTCGGCCCATGCACGACGGAGCGGATATGGAAAGCGACCCCAAGCCGCAGTAGTCGGCGGGTAGGTCAATCCCTCCGAGATTCCCCGGGGACCATCGAGACACCGCCCTCCAGCCCTCGAAGAATCTCAACGGATCGGGCAAATGATACATGAGAATGTCTCCGGAAACTCCGCACTATACCTCTCCCGCGGTTCTAGAGGTTAGCGTGTTACCTGCCGCGGGGTCTGGGTATATGAGAAGCCCCGCAAGGAACTGTACTAAGGTTGTGAACCTTTTCCAGGCCGTGGGATAATAGGCGGTAGGCAAGAAAGAACCAAGTGAATCATGATGAATCTTGGGTCCAGAACGGCCCGCACGCGCGTCATGGGAAGGGGTTGGCTCCCGCGCCGGCAGGGCGTGATCGACGGGGTCTAGGCAAGGAGAGGGGAGGGGACAACCCAACATCGTCATGATCGTATCCGTATAATACAGTCCCGTTTACTGGTCCGAGATGATAGCAAAGAAAAAAACCTGTCGGTAGTAGTCTTTTTTCTTGATGTTGCAGGGAATGGGCGGGACGGGACGGGTACACTAGGCACGCGCGTAAAGATGCGCCGCCGCTTCCCCCTTCACCGGCACTTGCAAGCGCAGCAACCTTGTTTTCGGTGCAGGTTGCATTTCCATAGGGGGCAGCTCGGCCCCGAGATATGATGCGTAAAAGAGAGAAAGTGGATATGATCGTACATGTACATGAAGCACCGGTGAATGTGGAGAGGAGCAAAAACCTCACTTACACCGGCGCACGGCACGCTCTGCGTCTCGTCCGCAGATACATGCCTAGTGAATACCCCGCTGAGCCAGGACGTGCATTGTGTCAGTTCGACGTTGCACCGCAGCAGGGAGAGACGACACCGTATGTCTCCGAGAGGAGGAATAAGGGTCCGTTGATGACTCCGGCCCCGAAGTCCGCGTCGTGTATTCCGCATTCCTGGCTGAGATCTCTCGCTTCCCCCCCATGCACGAACGGACTTTCTGACGGGGGCGGAGTTGGATGTGAGTTGTATAGGGTGCGCCCCACTGTAATCCTGCCGAAGACCTTGCGATCCCCCAGACTTATTTTTCGAGAATCTGATCTAGTTCTCTCGCCGTCTTCCTCCGATTCTGAGGGCTTTGTTTTTACTGTGCCGCCCGGGCGCCGCTTCCGATCGGATCTGTTGGTGGTTCGCGGGATTACTCTGACGATTCCGATCGTTTGCTTCTTGTAAATTTGACTTGAGACTAATACAGAAAGTTCATCTCACCATCAATTATCTGATAGACGGAAAGAAAGAAAAGCTCAGGGCAGGAATTCGTTCGAACGAGCGTCGTCTGAAAAGAGCGCTGCTCGGCGTCGAGTCACCGGCATGAGATTTGGCGAGGTGGTGGTGTGTCGACGCTCACATCATCTCATCAGCCGTAGGACGAAGGGCCGATGATTCATATGCTATACTATGGCTAGGCTCTTCCAAACAGAGTCATTTATGACCACCTCCAAATCCGAACTCATTTCGAACCCGACGCTTTCCGTCCACCGCCTCTCGCTGCGTAAGCTCTGACCATGATGCCGTGACCCGAGACCGAGGACCTGGAAGAGACCGAAAGCGTGCCGTCCAGGATCGACCCAGACGGCGGGCTCGCGGCCGAGTTCTCGTGAAAGACTCGCATTCAATCGCCTGCGAAGTCATCAGACCCGAGACGAAGGAGGCGATGCCATCGACAATGTCATCTTATCTCCGCCCAGCGGGAACAAGAGCATGCTGGCATGTGGTGTGCGTTCCCCTCCCGTCAAATCTGACACGCAGAGAGGAAACGCCTGACATGCATGGGCGATCGCCAGTTTTGGTGTCGGCCGCGGCTGCACGATGAGCCCCGGATGCTGCCCACCTACCCGGGGACAACGGATCTCATCTCTCGTAAATCTTGTAGGATTCGGCACCCATGACGAAGTCTTCTGCGTAGATTGAGATGTCGATGATGGGGGCGTGTGTAAGTATTTACGTGCATTGGCACATGTGAGAATTGAAGCTCCGAAGCGTCTAGAAGCTTGTACATTGCCACCCTCTCAAAATTCAGCTCATCGCACCGATTGAGCTGCCCCTCGTCGACATCAACAGTCCAAAATGCCTCCCCTCCGAGGAGCCGCGGGATCGGATGGTGATGCCGCGGAGCGCCTGTAGATCCGAGATCGGGGCGCGGGGCGACAGGGGTTCCCGACCGGTTCTCCGCACCTGTCGAATCGGAGGGCCACCGGCTTACTTCGGCACCCATCTCATGCCATTCTCAGATCATCTCATAACATCTTCACAAAACACTCATTCTCATACATCCAAATAAACATCAATCTCATCGCAATCAACCCCTCCAATCCGAAAACCTCACTACTCTCCTCAAAAAGCCACAAACGTTGTTGCCCGCCATGGCGTTCACGGTCCTTTCCGACGCGGACGTAAAGCGCCTCTTCCAGGCCTTCGGCCCGCCCGACGTCGCGCACATGTGCGACGTGCTCACGGACGCCTTCGTCTCCTACTCCATCGGCCCGGAGGCCCAGTACCAGCCCCACCGCGCCGCCGTCGTCCGGCCCTCGGGCCACACGGGGCTCTTCATGCCCGCCACCATGGACGGCGGCATGTCCGTCAAGATCGTCGGCCTGCCCCCCGCGGACGACGCCACGGCATCCGGGCTGCGCTGCGTCCTCACCGTCTGCGACGGCACGGGAAGGGCCGTCGGCGTCGTCAACGCCGAGGAGATGACCGCCTTCCGCACCTCGCTCGGCTCTATCCTGCTGTACCGCTACCGCAGGCAGACTGCCAATATTGTCGTCTTTGGAGCCGGGAAGCAGGCGCTTTGGCATCTTCGCCTGGCGCTCGTGCTCCGCGGCAGCGACGTGAAGAACGTCACCATCGTGAACCGCTCCGCGGCCCGCGCCGAAAAGCTCGTCGAGAGGCTGCGCGATATGGGCACCGCGAGCGGGGTGGGCGACTGCTCGGGCGTCAACTTCTCCATCATCGAGGCCGCGCCGGGAAGCGTCGGAGATAAGGAGGACGTGCTGCGCGCGGCCGTGGAGGACAGCGACGTCATCTTCTGCACCACGCCGTCCACCGAGCGCTTGTTCCCCGCGTCGTGGCTGACTTCGGAGCGCGGAAGAGAAAAGACGCGGTACATCGCGGCCATCGGGTCGTACAAGCTCAACATGAAGGAGATTGACCCGGACTACCTCCGCGCCGTCGTCGACACGCCGCTCGGGTCACACGCAGGCAGGGACGGCGTCATCTTCGTGGACAGCCGGGAGGCGTGCTTCCTCGAGGCCGGGGAGCTCGTCGAGGCGGGGATCCCCGCCGAGAAGATTTCCGAGGTGGGCGAGGTCGCGGACAGGCTGCGCAAGGCTGACGAAGAGGAGGCGCGGGGTCTGAGGGGCCAGCTCGAGGAGGGGCTCGTCGTGTACAAGAGCGTCGGGATCGGCATCATGGATCTGGCGCTCGGGAAGGCCACTCTGGAGCTGGCCGGGAAGCACAACGTCGGAACGACCATCCAGAACTTCTAATTTAGATGTAATTAAAAGACTGTGTTCATTGTTTTGATGTATTGGGTGTGCTTGTGATCGGCCCGGAGGAACCTACTGCGAGGAATCTAGCTGTCGTTCCGTATCTACGAACCGGAAGCCCATTCTGAGAGGGTGCGGCCCTTAACTCCGTATACAGTTTTTGCTACGTAAGGACTAAGCCTTTTCCTTTAATACAATGACTAAACTCCGGCCGTACGCCCGTACCTCTTAGGCAACCTAATATTGCCTATTTAGGACACTCGGGCCGGACCCGGAGGGCCTTCTCCACTTTTCCGGCCGCTGCACCGGTGATCCTTCGGGACATCTGAAGACGACGAGGTGCTCCCCCAATCGGCTGGAGGTTCGATGCCAGATTCGGGCAGCTGTTTCAAACGCATGCGTTGAAGTTTCCTCAATTCTTTCAAGCTGAAGGTTCCACCTTCCTCTTCAGCTCGGTGCTGTGGCTCTTGTATCCCAGCGCCGGCTTTGGAAGGACTCGGTGGCTTTTCGCCGAGTCCGCCGAGTGAGCTGCCCGTCCGCTCCCTGCTCTAGCTCAACTTCAATTCTGCAGAGCCATCACGTGAAGAGCCATGCTTCGTTGTTGACGTCAGTTGGCCGGTGGGCTTGGCTAGCGCAACGTGACGACGAACGCATCCGGACATGGAGCTGAACCTAGACGGAAAGTCCCAACCAGACAGCTCGCATCTTTTCATTCAACGGGCTTGCAGCTTTCATGTTCCGCGGGCGCGGAAGGCCGAACAGCCCGTATTCGAGCCCGTCAACCCGGGAGCTGGATATCATGATTGGCCTGTTGGCGCCACGCCCAAGTCCTGCCCGTTCAGCCGTCAAACCACAACGTCTTTGTATGTCGGTTCTTGAGAAGCCACCAGCGGGGCAGGTTTTGAAGAGCTGAAGATTGGACGGATACGCTCGGATCCACGAAAGAGTCCCCCTCGGCCGCGTTCGTGAGGTGTCGAGGGATGCGGTGGATATAAGTCCCTCGATGATCCCGTCGGGGACGAACTGCATGAATGGTTTGAAAGATTTCTCTGCTAGTTCTTGTCAATATTCAGAAACATACCTGCCGATCACCTTCATCCCTACCAAGCACCATGTTCTCCAGCTCCAAGGACTACGACGAGGAGTGCGCCCGCATGACCGACAAGCAGCTGGTCCAGCACTTCTGCCACTACGACCGCCAGGTCTCGAGCAACCTCGCCGGCGCTTCCGTCTCCTCTGAGTCCTCCGGGCTGACGCTGGGCACCGCACTCGTCCTCGCGTCCCTCGACGGGTACGCCGCCGCCCGCGCTCAGAAGAAGCGCGGCATCCTGGGGAGGCACATCGCCAGGCGCGGCTTGCAGGGGGAAGCGAAGCTCAGGGGTCGCTTTGATGCCGCTGTGCGCGGCGGGGTCTCGCTGGCTGTTGCTGCTGTCTTCGAGTCGGCGCTGCGGGACGAGTCGGAATCCTCTGATATGGAGGAAGGGGAGGAGTGGGACAAGGGGGGTGAGGTAGAGGTCTGCGAGGAGGAAGTCTACGAGGTGGAAGTGGAGGTGGAAGTGGAGGTGGAGGAAGTCTACGAGGTGGAGGGGGAAGAGGAGGTGGAGGTGGAGGTTCAGGTGCAGGTATACGAGAAACATGCGGTCGGCCACGAGGATGAGGAAGGTGGCGCTTATGTAGCAGAGATCGAAGACGAAGAAGAAGAAAAAGGTGAAGAGGAGAAGGACGACGACGACGACGAAGACGACGAAGACGACGAAGACGAAGAAGAAGAAGAAGAAGAAGAAGAACAGGAGGAGGAAGGGGCTTTTGAGAGCGATGGGTACGAGGGCTATGAAAATGAAGACGGCAGCTGCGAGCAAGAAGCTCACATGGGATTCCACGACGCTGGGGACGCGTGTTACGAGAGCGATCCGGATCTTGAGTGCGCAGAGGGACGATTGGTTTTTGGGCTTTGAAGTCTCCGGGACTTGTTCATGGTCGTAATCGCATCAGTATCCGTCACCTCAAGAAGTAAATCGTCACGTAACTTCCACGTTATGCGCATATATCCTGTCAATGTATGTACCTACAGCCATCTAACGGTGCAGCTATCACGGAACTGGTCTGCATAACTAGTCACGAGGTACCTACGAACAGGCTTGATAAGTATGAGTACATCAGGTACCACCAGTCTAATCTTTTGTTCCTCTTGTACACAATCTACCTAGGGTAAAAAAGCTTAATTAGGCGCGCGTCAACGTAGTTCCACCGTTACTTCCCACCTCCATATAAATCTGGGTAGGTATGGCTGGTGGGATTCGTACTTGCAGGATACGCGTGGTATAGGAAATCAAGTCGATTTCTCCTTCCATGTTCTCTGGTTCCTCCAGGTCTGTAGCCAACTGTAGTGCAGGTCGAGCCGTCACTGCGATTATCTCTGTGAAGCTGCACGTTCGTTGTTCGTTTCTTTTCTTTCCCTCCCCCGATAGGTAGGTACTCCTACATAACTGCCCGTCGCTGCCTGTCCTCGGCTCCACAGCGGCTGTAGTATGGCTTCAACTTTGTTACAGAATACTTTAATCACCAGGAAGTACCTAGGTAGATATAATAGAAATGGACATCGTGAAGCATCCGTTCAGGACCTCCCCTCGGTCAAGGTCGCGCTTCCACGCGCTCAAAGTGCGGCTCCGCAGACATCACCTCGATGCCGTTTCGACCACCAGCCCAAACCTCTATGGCACATCGGCTGCGCCCTCGACAGCGCCAGCCCACGAGCTCGCTCCCCAAGGTACTCGTGAACCCTTATGGACAGGTCTTGCTCTTGCTTGAGCTGATAAGATTCAGCCACTTTAAACGTTGGTCACGCTTGCTGAGGCGTGGTTTCCAAGAACCTTGAGATCCTCCGCAGCTATGGCGAATGCCGCATAGGCACCCAGTCAGCCCCCAGTTCAGGTAATAATTAAAAAGGCAGCGGGGAGCAGCTTCCTGAGACTTTGGATGTTTTTCTACCCATCACTCACACTATATCCGTTGACTGTGGTACGCATATTCGTCGTCACCTGCTCACTACCCGGGCTTACCATTCATCGCAACAACGGCATCCCATCCCATCAGTACTAAGAATCATCTTACACTCCTACGATCCGATTCAACATCGGTCCAGCGTCTTCTTCTATTCCCCCTCATCCTTGTCAATCTTCATTGTCAGCTTATACGTGATGGCGTCTGTCAGGGAGAGGGGCCGGAAGAGGAAGGATTCTGGCGACGAAGACCAGACCACCGCACGTCGACCGACGCCCTCGGACCCCGCCGGCATGCTTTCCTTCAGGCCCTCGGAACCAGACCGCGGCTCCGTCGACAGCTCTATTCCCACCCACCATGGCCACCCCTTCACCGACAACGCCGGTCTGATCAACTACGAGTTCGGGCATGCAGGCCCAAGCCAGTTGTTCCCTGGCATCAGACACAGCCCGGGTCTCCCGATCCCGATTTCAGTCTTCGGAGTTGAGGGTATGAACGGTCGCCCGATGCCTCATATCGAGTCCCCCGTGAATACCACGGGGCCGCCGCTGCCTCTTTACGGGTTCACCATGCCGGATGCTGCACCGCCCTCGCGCCCCTCTGGCGCTGTCGGCCATGGCGTTTTCGGAACCACGCACGTCAATCCGGATGTCAACTCAAGAGCCTGCGTTAGATGTTGTGCCCGCGGCAAACTCTGCGAGAGCGTTGGCGCTTGCAAAAGGTGTAATGATGCCCAACTGCACTGCATCCGGCAGAACCTGGTTACCATCGCCAAAGACTTGGCGAACGGTCGATGTACGCCTCCCATTCATAAGTGTGATGTCAAAATCTAACGCAAGTTCAGTCGAATCCCTGAGCAATTGTCTGCGGCTCGATTTGCCAGAGACTATGAGTCCCCATACCCCCGGGAAATTGCGCTTCAATTTTGGGGTACCGCATGAGCCACTCCTCATCGCCTTGGAAAGCCACGAATTAGGACTTGAAAAGGAGTGGTGCATACCGAATGGCTGTTTTCCTACGACCGTGGCCATGGTGGATTGGTCCGAGCAGATGATCGATACATGTGGCACTAACTCCGGATCGTTCAAAGTCGCCATTGAGAAATTTGTCAAGTGTTATTCTAGGCCGGTTCGCTTTGCCCTGCAAGATCCCAACGGAGAGCTGCCTCTGGTAAGTCGTCATCTGGAAAATGCCGAACCTGTAGTTGAGAGACTAACCCGTCGCCCTCCACAACAGGTCAGGCTTCTCTACAAGGTACACACCTTTAAGGCCTTGTACAGGATCTGCTGCTGCAAAAGTTTCACGGTCGAGATCGAAGGCGTCCCCGGTGCTCAGCCGCTAGGCTTGCTCGCAACGGTCGAGTTTCGCAGCTTTGCCCGCTTAGCACTTGAGACTGCCGAGCGCGACATCCTCGCAGAGCTCGACAACTCGGTCTTTTCCAGACAGTTGGACACGTCCCGCATGCCCGCCCTCTGGGCTGCCTTCTGGCAGCTTATCTTCGTCTACAACCGCCTTCTCTGCTGGGAGGAGCCCCGCGACCAGGACGCCACTGAGCTGCTCAACGGCGTCGCCGTCTTCTACTCGGCCGTGTTCCGAAGAAAGCAAGATCTGCATATGAGCTTGAGCAAAGCTGGTGGTGCGTCCAATCAAGAGCTTGACCAAGCGTTCAAGAACGCCTTGAAACTTCGTGAGCCTTTTTGTAAGTATCGGTTTGCTTTCTCTCTGTATACTACACCAGATGCTGACGGCTGCTTCTCCAGTCGACGCAATAAAGAACCGCAACGAGTCCATCCATTCATCGCTCAACAGTCTTGTAGAGCAAGAAATGAAGCTCATGGAGACGAGGAAGCATAAAGCTTCCCAGTGAACAAGTCGTTGAAGACATTCCAAGAATTTCTTCTCGTAGGCGAAGGGAACTGGCCTCTCGGCCTCTCTCGACTTCTCTCTCGGCTTTCCGCGTCTGCATTTGAACTTCTTTTGGTGACCCTTCCCAACGCAACACTCTTTATGTTGCGGCGCGAATCCCCGAATGTATTGAGGGTGCTGAATGTGGTGGCGTGTGAGGGAGAAGTTGCCGGCAGGAGCCTGGAGACAGGAGACAGGAGGAGGCCTAAGAGGCCAGGGGTCATGTGACCCTGCTCCTCAACGTTACGACCACTTCATCTTGGCTTTTGTTTAGCGTTGAATTCACGCTCAAGATACCCAGGTGTTCAGTTTACTCTTGTCGCTCCGTGGGCGACGGAGAGAGAAAATGTGTTTCGGTAGGGAATGCGAGCGCACTTGCGAGGTTTCGTCACTTTGAAAGCGCATGGCTTCATTATTGGTATTGCGTTAGTTTCCTGACATTGAAAATGATTTTGTGACAAGGAATCTCCAAAAATGGAATTTGATGATGAATACTTACAGAGATAGAGCAGTGGTAAACACGCGACGTCCCTCCGCAAAGGCGACGGGCGTGACGACCTACCACCGTACTCAAAGTTTGAAGGACCCAGAGCCTTCCCCAGGCAGCCCAACCTCTGTCGCCATCGCCTAGGGTCTCGAGTCTTTCATATTTATACCCGAGAGAGAAGCAAAGATGGACGGGGCGAGTGGGGGGTTAGACTCACCAAACTCAGATTCAACAGGTCGTATGACACCTTCCGTATGACACCTTGCACTCACCGACCGCAAACGAGTTTTTTCCTTCCTTTTTTGTGGAAGGAAAATGCACCGTTGAGAAAAGTATACTGTAGAAATGACCAGTAGACCCTCTTCTTGCCTAGGAGATTCAAGCCTCGTGGATCTTTGCACTGGCCATGCGTTCCTATCTTGGAGCTAGAGATTTTGATAGAAAGAAGAAGAAAAGGCTCATCAGTTCGGTGGCTTGCAGGACTTTTTTTTTTTTTTTTTTGGCATATTTAAGCTGTGAGAGAAGGATTGTTGGGTTGAGTATTCTGTCTGTTGCATCCCTCGTGAGATGCTTTTTTGGGCAGGCGGAGGTGTGGGTGTAAGTGACTGGAGGGGAGACATATCAGAGAGGCTGGAACCGTGGTTGATGAGGCAGGTCGGCGACGAGTCCTCTTTGTATGTGCGATCTCTGGAGATCATCCACTGTCGGGTCACTTGGACAATACAGTTTTCTCACTCCCCCCCCCTCCCCGCCATAGGAGTGAAATCAAACCAGAGGCTTAGGCTGCATGATGTATGTTGGTCTGGCGACTTGTCTGTGCGGAGGGGAACGGTTGAGGTCTGTCCGCAGCAGGCCTTTTGTTGAGCGGGGCTCCGGGGGAATGCATTGCCCCGGGGTGCCGCTCGGATGGGGCCGATCGGGGCTGGTGACATTCCGGGGTTTCGGTAGTGGTCGCTGCGGCTTCGGAGGCCCCGGCCGGCCGTTGCACGGATTCCGAGGCTTGGCCGGAAGAGGGAAAGCCGGGGCGTTGGGGGATGATTGGCCCTATCCAGTACCTAGGTAGGTACTTCGGCATGATGACTGTGAGAGGCAGCTGGCAAAATGCAGGGTCCAACAGTTCGTTTGGGGCATCGTTCGTTGGTTGCCAGCTGGCAAATCTGAAGTGCGTCTTACAAGCTTCAGGATCTGGACTTTGGCGATGATAAAACTGCAACATATCGACCCATTGTGCCTGAACAAGTACATTGGATCTGGACGTGTCCTGCTGGATTCCTACCCAGATCTTTTCAATAATAATGTAGGCATTAGACCCAAAGCAATATGAAAAACAGCATCATGCACTTGGAGACCTCGAGAGACCTTGTGCCCAGCGCATTAAAGTCGGGAAGCCCCTGCACCAAGGAACGTGCGTACCCTGCATTCCAGCCCCACCTACTCAAACCCACCAGACGTCACTTTTCCCAACGCTTCTGTCCGAGGATCGCGCCATGTGCGCGGCGGCAGTCGCAGCTCGCAGTCGCAAATTCCCATCCTTTCCCTCCACCATGAGAACAGCTTGACTTCTGCTCTTCCTGAACTAAATTACCCCAGAGACTTACGAAAATGGCCGGCCTACTTTCATACGTCCCGATCGTCAACAGGTTCGTCTCGGACGACGACCGCACGCAGGCCATCGACATCCCGCCCGTCCCCGTCCACAACGTCGAGACCGACCCGGACAAGCGCGCGCGCTGCCTCAAGCACCTGCTGAGGGCGAACCACGTAAACCACGCCATTCTCTACAACGACCTGCGGTTCCACAACCATGCGCCGCACATCCTGGGCTCGGCGTACCTCCTCGGCGCCACCGACAGGCAGCTGCACGCCATCTACGAGAACGAGGCCAAGGAGCTCGAGCCGTGGGAGGAGTCCCCCGCCGAGGTCACCGAGGACGACTGGCGGGACTTCCTGGGCGACAAGAGGTACCAGCGCGCCTACGTCGACTTCTTCGAGGACTCGCTGGCCCTGGACTGCGGCTACGACTGGAAGAGGGTCGTCGCCAAGTACATGTTCGAGGGGAAGGAGCCCCTGGTCAACGGGCTGATCGGCGGCCGTACGTATTGCTCTGCGGGATCCGTGTGGTGGTGACGCTGCTGACACCCTCTCGCGAAAAAGTTGGCCACCCCCTCATCCACCTCGGATACGCGTACGAGGTCGACAACAAGGAGGTCGCGATCGAGGCCCTCGGGCTGACGGCGACGAACTACGACTTCTTCCACCGCTACCTCGACGAGAAGAAGTACACCAAGCCCGCGCCGTTCGGCTCCGAGTCGACGTTCGAGCTGATGCGCAGGCTGGCTAAGGACGAGCGTTTCGACGGGCTGTTCAAGACGCCGGACGTGGACAACCTCGAGGTGCTGTTCGAGAAGCACGAGGCGCTGGTGCTGGAGTACTGGAACGCGTGGACCATCACCGACCCCGTAAGGCAGTTCGAGGAGTCGCAGGAGCTGGCCGTCGCGCTGCTGGTCGCCACCATCAAGCCGGGCTCGCACGCGTACAATTTCTTCACCGTGCACCTCCTCACGACGAGCCACGCCGTCCGCATCCTCATCCCCTTCATCCCCGCCAAGTTCCACGTCAGCCTCGTCCGGCAGTGGTGGCTGTTCACGCTGTCGGTGTACATCTCGCTGCTGAGGCCCGAGATCGACCCGGACAACGTCGACAAGGACCTCAAGAGCCGGCACTGGGGACACGTGGAGCACGAGGCGCTGAACTCGCGGTGGGCGACGGATGCTCACTTCGTCAAGGGTATGTTTCCTGGTCCAACCTGTAGGAGGGACGTTCACTGACGAGGCACAGCTATCCGAGCCATGAAGGAAGCCGCCAGGACGTGGGGCGACGTCCACGAGCGGTATTTGGCTTCGGCATTGACGTTTGTCGATAACTTCCAAGGCTGGACATTCTGAGGTGGGTTAATGTGTAAAATATGAAAATAATGTTACCCGCTGCGCTGCCTGCTTTTGGGATCTGTTTGGGCTGTAATGGGCGGTTAGCAAAATTGTCTTTATCTTTGTACAGCATGGGCGTACCTACTACATAATCACGAAATCAGAATGTATGTGTAATGATCAAAAATGTCTGCCAGCTAGCTGCCTATGAAGTTGCGGTTTGACAGAGCTGGTGTGTGTGCTCCGTCATAAGTGGCTTGGTGGAGGTCGATATGAACGCCAACGCCACGGCAAGCAGAGGCTGGGTACACAAAACACGCCTTCGGCGAAGGAGAACAGGAAACGAGTTTATGGCAAACGCTTCCATGATCGAAATTGAATTTCCCTATCCTCTCCTTCCCTGTATTTCCCCATTTCGTTGATTTAATTACCCCTAAAGAAACCGTCCTTTATCGTGGCGTGAACCAGATACTTGCCTGGAACCTACAGGGCGGCCAATGTAGCGGCAGCTAGCGGGGCGATGGCTGCCGCAGGAACGGACAGTTTAGCGACCTCTTAGGCTCTTAGTGCCCGCTGAGGTACTTAGGAACCTTGATACCTAGAGTGCCAGCCAAAGTGGGGTCCAGATTCGCGAGGACGAGGAAGCTGCCTCAGCTGGGTGCACCTGCACCTGCACCTCCTCCACCTTGCACATGTTTCCATCTTTCACATTTCAGCACACGTCGCCCGCCAGCCTCACCGACGAGAGACGCGACCCGGGCTGCCACTTCGGAGACAATGCCCTCATGTTGAGTCGCCCACGCACCTTCTCCATTCAATGGCGCCGCCTGCCAAGCGCAGAAGGCGCAATGTCGTCGACTCCGACGACGAGGACGACGACCGTCCCAAGACCACCACGTTAATGGACTTCTTCTCCTCCCCCTCGAAACCGGATAGCAGGAACGCGACCGCATCCCCGAGCCCGTCCAAGCCGAGACCCTCCCGCGCCGCCGCCGCGGGCTCCGGCCGGCCGATTCCCGCCCCGAAGGTGCTGCAGGCCCGCAGCGGGCAGTCGAACAAGGGCACCAAGAGCCCGAGCACGAGCCCCGAGAAGCCAAAGACGAACAAGACACAGAAGCGCGCGAAGACGGAGGAGAAGGGGAGGAATGGCGACCTGATGACCCTCTTCTCGAGGCAGGTGCAGCGCAACGGCGCCAGGCCGGCATCCTCGCGGACCGTGCCGCTCGACGACATCGTCAGCGACCCCATCTCGGATGACGACGTCGTCGCCGACAAGAAGGCGAGCACATCCAGCATCATCAGCCAGAACGCGCGCAAGAGGTTTCGGGACAGCACACCGGTAGGCTCGTCGATGCCGTTCGGCTCGAGCCAGAGGTTCCTCAAGCCCACGCGCCCAGGGGCCGCACCGGCGGCGCTGGACGACGACCTGCGACCGTGGTCCGAGCGGTTCGCGCCCCTGAACCTGGACGAGCTCGCCGTACACAAGAGAAAGGTGTCGGACGTGCGCAAGTGGCTCGAGGATGTCGTCGCGGGACGTCTGCGCCAGCGCCTGCTGCTCCTGAAGGGCGCGGCGGGCTCCGGCAAGACTACGACGATGCGGCTGCTGGCGAGGGACATGGGCTGCGAGTTGCTCGAGTGGAGGAACCCCACCGGCGCGAACGGCGCAAACCTCGGATACGCTTCGTCATCGGCGCAGTTCCAGGAGTTCTTGGGTAGAGGCGGGAAGTTTGGTCAGCTGGACCTCGATGTGACAGAGGCACCACCGCGCCCGGCGGCGACCGACAAGCCCGGCTCTTCCTCGCAAAAGATCATCCTCGTCGAGGAGTTTCCCAACACGTTTTCGAGGTCGTCGACGGCCCTGACATCTTTCCGAAGTGCTCTTCTGGAGTACCTCGCGGTCAACACACCGTCCCTCTCCGCCTTCGGACGGCGGCCCGCAGAAGGGTCCATCACGCCAGTCGTCCTGGTCATCTCGGAAACGCTGCTGACTACGACGTCGGCCTCCGCGGACAGCTTCACTGCGCACCGCCTGCTCGGCCCGGAGATCCTGCGGCACCCCGGCACGCGCGTCATCGAGTTCAATGCCATTGCGCCGACCCTGCTCGCGAAAGCCCTGGAGTTGGTGGTGCTGAAAGAGGCCCGCAAGTCAGGGCGGAAGCGCACGCCCGGGCCGCTGGTGTTGAAGCGGCTGGGGGAGATTGGCGACATCCGCAGCGCCATCTCGTCGCTGGAGTTCATGTGCCTGAAGGGAGACCAGGACGCCGACTGGGGGGCCAAGGTCGCCCTGGCCAAGCAGTCGAAGGGGGCCAAGGCCGGCATCGCCCTGACGAAAGGGGAGCAGGACACTCTGGAGATGATTTCCCAGCGCGAGGCGAGCCTCGGCATTTTCCACGCCGTGGGCAAGGTGGTTTACAACAAGAGAGAGGAGGCACCGGCAGCAGCCAACCCGGCTGAGAGGTTACCCAACTACCTCGCCCAATACTCCCGGCCGAAGCCGTCAGAAGTGTCGGTCGACACCTTAATAGATGAAACGGGCACAGATACGCAGACATTCATCTCTGCTCTTCACGAAAACTACATGCTCTCCTGCGAGAACGTCCCGCCGTTCGACGCGTCGACCCCGCTGGACTACGTCGACGGCTGCATCGAATACCTCTCCGAGAGCGACCTGCTGTGCCCTTCGTCGGACATCTTCTTCGGCGGCAGGGGCGCGTACACCGGCTTCGGCAGGGACTCGGGGAGCCACGTCCTCCGCCAGGACGAGATCGCGTTCCAGGTCGCCGTCCGCGGGATGCTCTTCTCCCTGCCGTCGCCCGTCAAGCGCAAGGCCTCGACGGGGGCCAAGGGCGCCGACGCCTTCAAGATGTTCTACCCGACCAGCATCAAGCTCTGGCGGCAGAAGGAGGAGTTCGAGGCGCTGGTCGACGTCTGGTCCACCAAGCTCATGAAGGGCGAGGAGACGGCCCCGCGCAAGGGCATCATGGACGGCGCCAGCGCGTTCCGCCGGCCTAGGCAGCAGGCCGACGTGGGCAGTTGGGTGGCCAACCGCCAGCCCCCCAAGAGCGACGCCGCCGCCGCCGCACCCAAACCCGACGCCGCGGCGCCGCTGCTGTCTCTCGGTAGCTCGGCGCGAAGGGAGATGCTGCTCGAGCGCCTGCCGTACATGGCCTCCATCGTCCGCGGGCGCCGGTCGACGCTGCACTCGTTCAAGCTGCGCGACCTCGAGAAGGTGGTCTCGTTCCACGGCGCGCTGCAGGGCGTGGACGAGGAGGAGGCCGAGGACGCGCCGGAGGTGGCGACGGGGGACGCGTGGGCCACGGACAGACCCTCGGAGGAGTCCTCGCCGAGGAAGAAGGGCGCCGCGATCCGGCACCGCGGGGGGGAGGGTGCTTCCGTCGCGGGGCTGCAGGTGCAGAATCTCGTCATTAGCGATGACGACATTGAGGATGACTGAGGTGTTTGCTTTGTTTTGCACGGAAAGGGGGGGGGGGGGGGGGGGGGATAGAGTAATGTTATAAAAATGGGATTCGGGAGTATTGGCGTGGAGTCTGGGGGGGGTGTGGGTTATCTGGTGTAAGGTACTTTGAGCCGTGACTTGGGCTCTGTCGATGGGCGTTTCTGAGGAATACATGTTGATTCATCATGTTGCAACGTTGGTGGCCCGTTGAGTGAGCGACTGGTATTGTGTCTTCGCTAAGTGATGTATCATCGTCAAATGTCGTGTCGTCTCTGAGGGTCGAGACCAAGGGCTCCGTATTTGGAGTCATTCCGGCCTCGGCGCATGAAAGGGCTGGCGCGGAAACTCTCATTCTCAAGAAACCAACTCCTCCCCCGGGGTATTACTACTAAAGAAGTCTCCATGAGGGTTCACCTTTCCAGGATGGGCTGCTACACTCACATCTCTTACCCAATGCGCGCCCACCTCACCAACGTTGCCGGCCTCCGGTTCGTTCGTGGCCGTAAGCCGCCGTCCTCAGGGCCTTCGCGCCGGTACTGGCACGGGCATTGCCTGGCCCGGTAATCGCCGGGGTAGTCTCCCTGGCTAACCCGACGGGTCAAATACTATGCAGTTATCACAAGGTCGACTTTACGAGCTTGTCAGTACAAGGAGGGAGCGGGCAACGTGGGAACAGCGAGAAAGACCATCGTGGAGAGAGTCAGAGCGGCCCTCGAGAACGTTGGGCGCTCGCGTTGCTTCCCCAGACAAGAGAGATTCTTGCCGAGAATAGAGGTCAGGCCAGAGAGTTTTAATTAATTGGTCAGAGAACTACGCTGTTTGTGTGTTTTTACGAAAAACATTATCAGTGCGATGAAGGGAGTTGAACCCAGACAGATGGAAGTCTTTGTTAGCCACCACCACCCAGAGGATTTTGCTAGATTTCTAGAGCATATCCACACTAGGAAGATATCTCGTTGGCATAGAAATATTTCGTCTTTCCTCCGCGCCGGCGATGCTGGAAGGTCTGTCTGGGATATCCCCACGGCCGTGGGTGCCGTGGTAGATGCGTTAGTCTTGTCACACATGAGAGAAGCAATGCTGGCCCCCGTAGTCCCCAAGCCAGCTGTTAGACCAAGACGACCTCTGTCTGTTCACCTTGCATGAAGATTTTAGCAGCGGCCCTCCACGCCCTGAAAAGCCCTACCCGGGTAAATGAACCATCGGCGTTCTCTTGAACAGCCAACCCATCAATCGCGTCAAAGCCTCTCTTGCGAATCGCCACGAGGTCGACGTCGAAGACTGTCCCCCCACAGTGCCCTTCGTCAAAGATAAGATAGATATTGCCTTCGGCATCATCTTCGACGAGCCAGCGCCGCGAAATCTGCCAGTTGTTCATCCACGTCAAGTCCTCGATTCTGAAGCCCGAGACGACAGGCTCGAGGCTAAGGGCCAGCAAGGCGCGTGGGACGACACCTGGCCGCCGTTCGACCCGAGTGACGCGTACCAGCGATGACGTCCTGATCCGCAGGCGAATATCGTGGGCGGAAACCACATCGATTCCGAGGAGCTGCGAGTGGGACGCCTCCTCGAGCACCGTGGCCTCGCACAGGTCTTTGAGGTGAACGGGACCCTCGAGAGACATCCAAGACCAGGATGGAGCCCGTCTGGGGCACGGTCTGTAGCAGCGGCTTGGCTTCGGAGTCATGTCAAGGTCCTCGCGGGTGCTCCAGAGAAGATGAAGTGGCAGAAGATGCTCCCACATGCCAGCCAAATGCTGGCCGAGGTATGGACGGAAAGTATCCAAGATCCCCATCATGGCAACGGGCCGGTCCGTATCCTTTGTCAATGACATGCGCGAGTAGATTTCAACAAAGTTGATCCATAGATTTGACGGCGACGAACGATCGGCGTAAGCGAGCAGGACCATCTTACTATTACCGCGAGGTCCGGGAGTCTGGAGGACTTCTCGATGTTCGGCTTCCCACTTCTCCATCTCCTTTGCCGTGAGTCTAAGGCTCGAGATTTCGCGATTGATCCTCGATCCTAGAAGACTGCGTGACGGGTGATGATAAGTTATATCCTACTGCGGCGGGAACCCGTCGGGGGCTTCTTCCGACGCCATGGATTCGTCACATCGCCAGAAAAGCTGGTGTTTCCCGCAGTCGATGGTCCTTGGTGCCAGCAAAGCTTCTTGCAGTACCCAAGCGCGGGAGTATAGCGGATAGGACTGGCTGAAGTTGTTGTTTATGTTAATGATACGAGGGTCACTGTCTTCGTCGGGACACCAATGCAGGCGTTCTGCCGTAAGGAGGCGATGGTTTCGGGAATATAGACAGCCTTCATGGCTGTTGGCCGCGTCGGAAGCTGCGATGTTGCAGGTGGCATTCTTGTAGATGCTGCGCATCATTGCCGACTCGACCATCCAGTCCTCAGGGGAGTCTTGCAGGATGCAAAGACTGTCGATCCAGAGGTAATGGGCGCCCAGGTGTCTAGCTATACGGATGGCGTCCTTGAACGTCTGGGGTAGGGACTCCCAGGGTATGCCTCGTCGGAATGCCCGTTGGTTGCTCTGTCGGAGTTGGATGAAGCTTGCGCCTCCCCAGCAATGGCTCAGCGTCATGTATGATAACGTTTCTGGGTACTCGTTTGCTGTGTGGAGGCGGACGTGGTCAGCGCCGAGGTGCAACAATCGCGAAGGGCGGAAGTGAAGGTCGATGTTAGCATAGCAAGACGGGTGGTTTTGGAGGCATGCCGCGAGCCATTCTTTGGCAAGGTTGAGACTGGTGTCGGAGCCCGTGTGATCTTCGAGAGGGCGTGGGCGAAGAGGAGGCGAGGGGGCAATGCTGGCAAACCGGGCGAATGTGTCCGAGGCCGTGGCCGTGGCCGTGGCCGTGACCGTGGGGCTGAGGAAACGGAAGTAGCAAAAATGACCTTTCCATCTGGTATGTATAATTATTTGGTTTTGGAGAAAGAGCTCCCATGTTGTCACGCGTCCCAAGACAAAGAAGCTCATCACGTCCTTCGCCCGGTGGGCGGCCAGATTACGCCAGATTGTAGCACAGATACGACAATCTACGGTAGCCGATTTTCGTAGCGATCTAGTGGTCCAGTGGTGTGTGAATGCGGCGGAACTTCTTGCAGGAGGATTCGACCGCATTTTGTCGAGTATGGTACTCTGACAAACTTTGCAGAAGGGTCTGATGGGGATTATCGGAGAGGGCGGCAACGGGATGGGTTCGGCAAGGTACTCGGGGGTGCGAAGGACGAACAGAAAGCGCAGCATGATGGAAGCACTGAGTGAGGGGAATATCACACAGTACTGCCATGACCAGGAGAACGTCAGGGTCGCTTGCCACAGAAGGAAGAGACCGAGCCCGAACCGAGGTTTGTACTGGATCCCAGTGAAGACGGCAGGTACCATCTCGGAAGTCGTGATACCCATTATGGGTATTACAGCGTGGGCGTCGACGACGAGAAGGGAAAAGGCCAGCGTTACGAGTCGCATGGTTCTGACGCCGAACCATAGAAGAAGGAGTGACAAGATAAGGGCCATAAGAGCGACAGTGTTGCAAGCGCAGGTGGTGGGTGAAGCAACGAGACCGGCTGTTGCTGTTGATGTTGAGGGTGCCATTTTTCGTAAGAGGGAATATAACGAGCGGTATCCACGTAGGAGACCCCAGCGAGGTAGCAAATCGATGAGAGTGTCCAGTTCGACCTTGTCCTTTGTAGAGGCTGCACCCTCCTCAGACTGCCTCGCGTCTCTCGCTCGAAACATGGTCCACATGCGGGTGAGTACTGACAGCTGGATAACCAACAAGGCCATGTTGCCTGCCAGCCAGAGCTTTTCATCGTCGGTCAGAGGAGCTGACGATACTATGTGTGATAGTCCGGCCGTCGCGTCGAATTGAAATGCACACAGGCTGTTGTAGAAGACCGCGGGAATAAGAGCCTGGTAAATCCTGCTGCACCAAACGTAGAAGAAAATGTACGAAGGTTTCCACCGGGTGTGCATCTTGATCCTGATGCAGTGAGAGGTCGCTGCAACTCGCCTGCAGCGCCAGCAGTAGGGTGTTTTGTTTGATGAAGTTGAGATGGAAGCGGAGAATGAAGGACGTGGACGTGGATAGATACGGATAGACCCCTGGCCGTGAGATTCTGTAATACCATTGGAACTGTGATGTGACCCTGGAAATACACGTCTTTAGGTAGGCACCGGGCAAGGTGTGGGCCCGTCGTGACAGTACTACCTGCACCTACGGATGCCTAGGTAGGTATGTACTAACAGTACATAGTACACTGATTAGTAGTAGCGGGTAGTACCTACCTAGGTAGGTAGGTAGGCAGGTAGGTAGTACATATGCACCAGGGCGGGTACGCCTCCCGAGCTGTTGGTGAGATGAGCTCTACCAGCCATGGTGGCATCCGGATGTTCAAATCCAGAATCGTGAAATACGCTTCGCGCTTCGCGTCAACAAGTCAAGGAGAAAAAGACCGATGAGCCCTTCGAGAAGTCTCGCCTGGTCATCCAAGGCTACTCCAACGATGGCGACCGGGTGAGCATCATAGCCTTGCCGGGGACGGGATCTAACACCTATTATACATACCTATGAATAGGAGATCAGCCCGGGCGGGAGCACATAGGTAGTCGGAACAGTGGATAATTCAGTCACGTGTCGTTGTCATGTAACCGTCCCGGAGCATTGCTCCGTACCTGGGTACCTAGGATATCCTACCAGCTAGGTATGAGCAAGCCATTTCTTTTCATTTTCATCAGCAGCAACTGGCCTCCTAGTTCAGCGATGGACCCGCGGGCAGAAGCAGCGGCGATGTCTGTAAGTTCGCCCGGATCTCCGAGGCGCAGTACTTCGGCGACGAAGACCGGGTCGACCTGGACGGCTGCTGCCCCCTGCTCAACGTCATGCTGCTCACCCACGACGACGGCGAAGGCGGTGGCAATCCGGAAGTAGTCACGCGGGCCGGCTTGGGAAAGAGTGTACAAGTGGGCGTGGGAGGAAGCCGGGCCGCGGATGGAATCTGTAATTCTGGGATGATTTGGGGTGTCAGTGGAGGAATTAATTGGGTTTTAATTGGGTTTCAGTGGTTTCGTATCCTTTCACAGGTCGGACTGCCCATCTAATAGTAATACCTTCTAATTCGAACAACAAACTGCCGAAGAGTGTGTAACAAGTCAGTCTAGAGCAACATGGTGAAGCGACATATATGTAGTTCCCAGAACCCCCACCAACAGAGCCATGGCCTCGGCTCAACATTACCTGACTCCCGAGCCGGAACCCTTCGCCCAACCCTCGGCGACGATACAGTACTTAACAGCGATGCAGGACTAGTCACGCTGACGACCGAATTACCCCCCAAGAGCAATATTGGTTCTCTCTCGTTTGGGCGTTGAGAGAGTCGCCCGAACGCAACCACTAGTTTGATCACCCGGCTGCGAGAGAACAACACGAAGCAAGGCACAAAACCGCCGTCATCCAAGGCACCATACTGGATATTGCAAACGGGACTACATTCGTCCTGAATACAAAACCAGAGGTAGTGACGGACGACGGAGGTAGGGCGTGGGCGGATGGGAACACGTCCGACACCAGCACAAACACCCGCCGTCAGCAGCTATGAATGTAAGGCCCGAACTGGACTGCTCGTGACTTTTCGACGATTGGGACACAAACACGCCGTTCGTGCCGGCAATCTAGAGTTCGCTCTCTTCATTATATACCAAGTCTTCTACGTCTGAATGTGTGACACGCGACAGAAAGTATTAAAGCTGCGGAAAGACTCCGGTGATGAGACTGCCAAGGACCACAGATGAGGGAATCTTGTCTGCTGTACGCCACAGTGCGGCGGCGCAACATCGTGGAAGATTTTCCATCTCGACCACTGGCGAGGCCAAGAAGGCAATGTTGCGGTAAGGCCGTCGTCGTCGCGAGTGCTGTGTCGGTTGCACCAAGTGGGAATACCTGTCTATCTGAATACGGGACTAGAGGCAGTGACGGACGACACTCGGCCTGGGTGGTGGAAAACGTTATACATCTTGACCTACCAGCAAGTACTCAGTCACAAGGCGGATCGCCGCTTGCAGGACATGACGAGGCCGGCTTTGGCATAGAAGCGGGCCAGGGCCGAGCTCCACGCGGAGCTTGACAGTCTGGAGGGCCGAATCAAGGTTCGAGTTGATGAACACAGGTAGTCTTGCAAGTGTCAAGTTATATACGAAATTATCGCACGACATCTCCGTATCTCAGGAGGGTCTACGAGCCCTAAGAACGCCGTTATCGCACGTATAAAAAGGTGATGACATGGCCTCCTCGAGGTTGGGGTGGACAGCAGAAATCTTTGCTTTGGATCGCTTGCTTTGATCTCAATTTTTGGGGTTGTTTCGGGAGGAAGGTCGGTCAAGCTGTTGACTGTTGATTAGATTCCACAAAGGGAAGAGAGTCATCGGACCGATCCTATCGCGATCTCCGCCCGCCGTCCTTCATCTCTTCCGTCCACGTATCGGCCGTTTGAATACTATGCAGTCCCTATCGTCTTTAACAAGTTTGATAGTCACTTTCGGTTCATTGCCTTTCTCAGAAAGACAGATCTTAAGCGACTCGCGCGGCCCCGTGAGCATAGGCTTCTTCAAACAGGTCCGCACGATGCCGCTGCATCTCCTGCCGCCTATGCTTCTATACTAAAGGGGTTTTATATAGTATTTAAAAGGAACTGCCCTACTGAATACTAAGCGAATACTCGTGACTATGAATGCGCTTACGCGGGGTTGGGGTGCGAAATGCTGTTGATTCTGCCATGCCGGTGCGTACGCCTGCACGGGAGGGGCCACGATGGTAATAAGGCACCCCGTTTGACATCTCGGGAAATGACAAGGCAATGCCTACACAGGAGGGAGGGACATAGTGTTGTTGATGATCGTAGTATGGCTCCCCTCCCCGTTCGACATCTCGGGGAATAACAAGGCACCGACAGTGACGGACGAGGGAGTTTGCAGTCCCCAATACCTATCGCTACTACAACTTATATTTGTCGTTTTGTCTTCTTTTGCCGACAACACAGACGAGACCGACAACAACTCGCGACAGGTTTCAGCTGGGCTCCGCGACTCCAGAACGCGACGAGCGCACAGGAGGGCCTCGAGGGTCGGCGAGAAACCACCAAGTTGGTCGATGACCAGGGCTGTAGCGGGGGTCGGTCGCGACGAGTTACTATCTCGCCCAAGGCGGCAGTTGCGAGGGTCAACTTTGAAATGAGCATCCTCGTTTAGACCGGACAGTGGAGGGGATCTTACAGATATCAAAAGCGCTGTCTGTCTTGGAGGGCCTGGCACTTTTTGGGGGTGGGATGGGTCTCCTTTTGAAAGGATTCCTGTAAGACTGCTTAGGAGTCTTACTTTGGAGAAAACTACGATGGTCCTTGCCGGCGGAGCGAGAGATGCGCCTTTGCTTCGATCTCGGAAGTGTTAAGTCAGTCAATGGCCATATCTAGAAGCGGGTGTTGTGTGTTCCTGAACGTGTGGCACAATGACATCAGGCAGAGAGCCAGAGAACATCCACAGAGACACTACTATGTGGTTTAAGACCATATGTCTCTATCTGGATCATTCCTTTCGTTTGTTCTTCCGTAGAACACGTTTCGCGACTTTCATGTTCTGCCAATTTCAACCCGGCAGAGACAGCCGAATTCCCTTTCCCAGCCCGTCATAAAAGCATACCCAGCGTGCCCTTGCGCCCTAGAGGTACGATCGCATTATCCCGCCCCAAACGGTCCAGTCTTGTGTGCCCGTCCGCCGGCTTGTTCATAGCAACAGATCTTTTATCGTAAGTGCTTGACTTGGGTTCGTCGGTGTATCATCAAGAGTTCCCGGCGTCCCTGAGGTCGCGTAAACGTTGAAGCAACCAGCCAGCTGGCCGTAGGTAGAGTATATAAACACTTCCCCCTTTCTAGGAAAACAGTCCCACCCACAGACAGCGCAGCCATGTCATCCGCGTATCCCATGCTGTCAATCGGTACATGGTATTTCGTCTTCTGCGAACATGACCTATCATCCCCAAGTCGTACTTACTAACAACCCAGCACAAAGACCTCCCAGCCTCAACCGTCGTCCATCGTCGTCATCCCCCGTCATCGGCACCGTATTCATACCCGCCAAAAGGGGGACAAGAGAAAAAGAAAAAGAAAAAGAAGAGACAACATCCCCAACCCCTCGAGCGAGATTCTACGTACAAGTAGAAGGCGGTTATCCAGGTCTTACCGCCAGCAAGGATAACCCAACCTTCATCGCCCCCTTCACCCTAGAGGACTGCTTTATGACGGTTGGTCTGCTCATCGACTCGATTTCAGACCATCACAACCTTTTTATACCGATCTCATTCATCATATTGGACATCTCTAGCAGTCGTGTTTCACCAGGAAGGAGCGCGGACTGACGTAGTCCCGGTCGCTCCTCCCCAAGTTCAACCGCCCGCATCCGATGAATTCATCTTGTCAAGACCTGTATAAAACGCACACCATCCCCGCCGAGATAATGAAACCCAGCAAGCCATACTTTCCCCGTTTGAATGCACTCCCCATAAGGGATCGTTGGGGGAGCTTGGGGAGGGGAATGCTTCCCGGAAGCTCTCACTACACCAGCAAAACACATTCGCCAGACCACAAAAACCACACGTATCTTTCTCTCTTCCAGTCACTGTCGTCGTCCATCAACATCCTCGTATTCCACCGAGACACCATAATCAAGAAGCCAGCCAAACTAAACCTACGCCCAAAATATAAACCCGATCAACACGTACGTGACCCTCGAGGCTATGGCATGACCAGCGGAAGCCAAAACAACACCGCATGTGTCGCGGTCCAGGATACACAAGACGCACAATCGTCTATGGTTGGGTAGAACAAAACCACTGTTGGGCGCGGTATTTATCAACCTCGCTACCGATTGCATTCAACATCGAAGGAAGGCATCAAGTCACTCAGAACACTTCAAAGCCATGCCGTCAAAAGACTCTATTCATCTCTCACCCGAGGCACCTCGGGGACTACTCTCAAGGCAGATATCATTACCGGTCTATGGGTTATGTGTCTGGTTTACCTCCCGTCTCTCGGAGGCCGCTGCCTCTATCCCTCCCTCTCTCAAATGCAAGAACGATCTTTTATGTAATGGGTGGTCGTGTCCATCAAAACTTCCAAATGCAAAAATTCAAAAGCGCAATTTTTTTTCTGTGATCAAAAGCCGTCATCTCTCCCCTTGTGGACGTAATCGTAAGTGGCCGCTCTCCCCTGATTTTGGTTTAATGCAAAAGGTAAATGCAAAGCAGACGTCTCCAAATCAACTGCGCGCTGCAACTCTCAAAATCGCACACAGGATTAGTGGTATAAATACAGCTCTCGGTGCATGTACAGGTGAAACAACGTGGCGGGCAAAGACCTTAGAAGAACTTGCCCTTCTTCTTCTTGGTCTTCTTCTCCTCGCCACCGCCGCCGAGAATGTCGTCAAAGGTCATGGTCGCGGTGGCCGAGTCCTGGCCCGCGTCGGCCGAGACGTTGCGGAGGTTCGTGGCGGACGGAGAGTGCGGCATGACCATGCTCATGGGACGCGAGCCGGCCGAGCTGCTTCTCGCACTGCTGGCGACACGCGACGAGCGGTCGCCCGGCGTGCCCATGTTCTCCTCGAAGCCGGCGAAACCGGCGGGCTCGAGGCCGAAGATGATGCTCGAGCGGTGCGCGCTGCGGCTGCCCAGCTGGCGGCCGCCGGGCGAGGCGTTGCGCGGCCGCAGGTGGGACTGTGGGGAGGCCGACAAAGGTGGGGTAGGCCCAGTGCCAAGCGCCGGGGCACTGCCATCCGGGCCAGGGAAGACCGGCCGGGGAGGTTCCAGGGGCGACATGCCCGCGTCTTGTGGGGGCGGGGCCGCGCCGGTAAAGCCCTCCCACTCTTTGGCGGCGAGCCAGCAGTGGCTGCGGTGGTAGATGGCCTCCACGCTGAACAAGACGCTGTCGGCCGAGAGCTCGACGTAGCCGGTGCCGCCAGACACCTCGTACCACATCTTGCGGACCTGGCGCGCGTCCTCGACCCACGGGGGGTTGCCCATGGGCGGCTCGCAAAGGAAGTACTCCACCGCCTCGTTGTACTTGAGGTTGGGTGCATCGACGACGAGCATGGGCAGCGACTGGATCACGACGTAGAGGAAGAGCCAGTAACCGATGCGCTGGTCTGCAAGGTCCGCCGCAGTCTTGCCCTTGGCCTCGTGCTGCTCAAACTCCTTGAACTCGAGCAGGAACGGAATGTTGACGCTGTTGGCGTCCCAGTTGTAGGCCTTCTGGATGACCAGGGTCAGCTCGTGCTCCTTGATCTTGCGGTCGAACCTCGCCTGCTCTTTGGCGGAGAGGTTGTCGTACGTCTCCAAGATGGACGTCATGCTGGGAAGCTTGGGCACGTCGAAGGGGATCGGCGGCAGGACCGGCGGCGTCGAGTTGTCGAACTCGGTGAGCATCTTGCGGAGGTTGACAATCGACGGACTGTCGGTTGACTTGGCCGCCTCATCGTCCATGTTGCCGTCCATCACTCGGGTCGTGATGTTATCACGGTCAACGAGCAGGTCGTACAGCGCACACATGTCAGAGTACAGTGCCTTAAGGACCAGGCGGTTGAGACCGCTCTCCGAGAAGGGGTTCTTCTTGCTGCTCGCCTTAGGGGGCCATGCGCCAAAGTTGGTCTTGTAATATCCTAGAACGAAGTGCTTCATCTTGTTAAAGTACTTCTGCCACACCTTGAAGCGGATGGCCTTGAGCTCGGGATTCGATGTTGAGCTGGCGACGCCGGCGAAAAGCGAGGGAAACTCGAACTGCTCTAGCCTGACGTTGACGTTGTGCTGTCGGTTCACCAGATCCAAGTGAGCTCGCTCGAGTCTTTGGCGGGTGTATAGGGAGACCTGCTCAAACAGGGGAGAGTTCAGATCCATGATTGCCGTGTACTTGCCCACGGCGTGCGCAAACGCCTCGTTGTACAGCTCCATCGACCGCATGCGCTCGCCCAGGACCAATGACTCAAGCGTCTTCTCGCGGCTCTGGCGCACATCCGCAAGCGACAGCTGCTCCATGAAAAAACCGAAGCTCAGATCGACGGCCTCGCCAAACGACGAGCCATCCATGCTGGTGAAGCCATACTCCTGCAGCAGCTTGGAGATTTGCAGGAACGCGGCGAAAGTCGTAGGGTGCGACTTGGTGGCGACCAGGGGCTGGCCGGTCAGGAACGCAAACAAGTTGCGAATGGCAATCAGCCGGTCGAGATCGGCGCGGAGCTGGGGACCCGGGGCGGCGAGCTGGCCGTTTTGCGTGTACTGCGGGGGCGTCGCCGGCAGATACAACCTTGCCTCGCCCTCGCCAGGGCTGTCCTGGCCCTCCAGAGGAGGCGAGCCGGTCGGGGAGAAGTTCCTGGCTCGCGCATCGTCGACGGAAAGGCTGTCCCGACCACTGAAACTCCGGCCTCGGCTTCGGCCGCTGGTCGGAGTTGACATGTCCGCCTGGATGAGCTCATTGAAAATGATGGAGTTGATGATGGAAAAGCTGGGGACCTTGAAGGACGGCTGACCGTTGCTGGATTTAGGTTGGAGGTATACGTAGACGTTGCCATTTTCGTTCCACAACTCCGGGACCTGCAGTGCTGTTAGTTCCCGTCCGATCTTGCGCGCGGGCGTGACCACGTGGGAGGAAAGCTTACCTTCTCCGCATTCAACAAGAAAGACGTGTTGTAATCTCCGACTGTGTCCTGCGACAACACCCAGGCCTTTGAGTTTTGCGAGACCCCAGTGACGTCCTGCGAGTTGGACCGCGACCTTCCGCCGCCCGGGAGCCAACTCCTCCGAAGACGTCCTCTTCTCTCATCACGGGTCGGGCTTGAACTGTCGGTTGAGGCGGGGGCGCCGAGGGTGTTGCCAGAGCTGCTGCCGGTATCTGTTCTGGCTTGGGGCGGGTGTGCCGAGGTGCTCCTGCCTCTCGAGTCGGGACCTGGAGAGGTCGAGCGGATGCCCAAAAAGGCCATGGAGCCTCTCCGGGCCTGCTGGAAGGAGCTGCTCCTCTTCCGAGGCTCATGGTTCTCCTTCTTCAGTTTCGCAGGCGACGTGGCTTCCGGGCCGGAGACGGCCCTCGGCGAGGGGACGTCATTGGTCTGTGGTATAGGGGGAGCCGTCGGCACGGTCCTCTCCTTCCGCAGCTTGCCCGGGACGGGCGGGGGCGGCTGCTGAGGAGGCAGAGGTGCAGCCATCATGTTGGAGGCGGTAGGTGTGGTAGGTCGAGGTGCAGAAGCCAGAGGCTGCTCGTCGGATGTCGTCGAGGAGTCTAGCGGCGCGAATGGCAGTTTTGAAGGGATGGGAGGCGGTGCATCTGTTGGAGCAGCCGGTGGGGGCGGATCGAGTGATTCAGGAGCGATTCCCAGGCCCAGACCCGAGCTGGTGACTGGGCGCACTGTGGGATGCTCGGAGGTATGGTACGAGGGCGCGCTGTCGGAAGGAGAGGTGGCAGGCGAGTCGTCGGGGAGCGGCTTGCGGTGAATCGGGAGCTGTTGTTGGTGGGCAGGCTGCGGCACGGGAGGGGCCTGCGCTTGATCTGTTGGTTGGACGATGAGCGAGGGGAACAGGGCAGACAGGCGGTTGCCCCAAGAACGGGACTTTCTGTTGTTGGGAGGCCTGGTGGGAGCGAGCACTGGCTCGGCGGGCTTCTCCTTCTCTTCAACAACCAAGGTTTGCGTCGTAGACCTGAGATCCGTGTCGGTGCGTGATCGTTTCGGTGATACAGGCGGTTGCGGGCGGGAGGACGTTTTGCTGCTGGCGTAGTCGTAGATGGCGGCGTCCCCGGCTGCTTGATCGTTTACGGGCTCGGATACGCTGTGGTGCCTCTGGTTCTGGGCGTGATCGTTGGATGAGGGTGAAGGGACGGGGTCGGCGAGATTGGTTTGAGAAGAAGAGAAGGAGAAATGGCCAAAAGAAGACTTAATGGTGGCACGAGAAACCGACAACTTACTCGACGTCATGCTGGGCAACATGAGGTGCGTCTTTCGGTCTGGCTTAGTCTAGCTTCCCGTCTGGATCTGGCGTGTGTGACACCTGGTGCTGCTGCTGCGGCAGAGGCGAGCAAGGCAGAGAGGAGGCAGAGCCGAGGCGGAGGTTCGCGGTGGAGTGAGGTTGATCTCTCTCTTTCGCTCTCTCTTTCTCGCGTCTTCTTCCAGGCAGCTTAGCTAGCTGTCTCTTTTTTTTTTTTTTTTCTCTTGCCTCTTTTTACCTCTAGCAGCTTCGCAGACAGGTACAAACAGATCAGTCCAGACCAGAAGTAGCAAAGCAGACGTCCAGGTGGCAGGAGAAACGAACGGGGCGGACGGGTATTATGAATCCAAACAAAGACCCCAAGGGACGCCCAGGGCAGAAAAGAGAGCGCCGGCGGCGACGGCGGGACTGAGACCGTGGGACCAGGGAGTGGAATGGAGACGGGTGGCGTGCACAAGGAGAAGCACAGGCACAAGAAGCCAGACCGCGGACACGCTCTCGGATCTAGTGTAGTGTCGTGTAGGGACTCAGGGAGCAAGACATGCGCAAGCTGGCAGATCCCTGACCTTGATGTGGGAATGGTAAGTCAGTTCTCTCGAGAGAGGGGTGAGGGAGGCTTCGCACCAGGAGCTGCGCGTTCGGCGGGGATGGGAGAGAGTTGTGCTATGCCGAGTTGTGTTGTGTTGTGTTGCGCTGCTGCTTGCGACTTTTGCAACGGTGGACGTTATGGAGCCGTTACGTGGTGGAAAGTAGGTAATTAGTCGGCAGACCAGACCGTCGAAAGGAAGAGAGGCAGAGAGGAGGAGTAGTCAAGTGGCTTGTCCCGACTTCCCGACGAACGGCTACGAGGTGAGGTGAGGTCAGGCGAGGAAACGGAAGTGAATGGAGAGAGAGAGAGAGGTCAGGGAGGGCGGGTACGTATCGTCAGCCAAGGAGGCCATGCGGTAGGGTACCTACAGAGGTACTTGTGAGTTGGCGGGCGAGTGGGTGAGAACACAAGTCTAGGTACGCAAGGGAAGCCCTTGGAAGCTGGAGCTGCCGTTCGATGGACGTTTTTTTTTTCCTCCTTTGGGTCCCTCCTCCCCTCGTTTCCCTCCCTGCCCCACGGTGAATCTGCCGCAGTGCAGCACAGCGTTGGCCATCCATCTTCCTCCGGATCCTACCTAGGTATCCGTATGCTAGGTACTTGACTACCTACATAGTAGGGAAGTAAGTACTCATTGTAGGCATCCGTACCTCAGCAGGTATCCAGGTGAAGAAATACGTACCAGAATGCGTCCATTGGACGAAGATGAGCACGTACAGAAGCATGGCCAGCTCTAGCGCGGCGTTCCTTAGCGGTAAGGCATGTACCTAGTCGTGCTAGTCCTAGGTATCTCGGTACCTCGTTCAGGCTAGGGGAATTTGGATTCGCTGGGGGTCGGGGATGACGTTTGGGTGCAGTGCAGAGTGGAGAAAAGTCCCGGGGAGGGGGAAAGGGACCGACACCTAAGATGTGCAGGCAGGCCCTGAGCTGCAGCAAAAAGCAGAAAAGGGAGCCCGTAGACATGGGATGGGGCACAGAATCCATTGCCATTTGGATCGGCAGGCAAGAGACGCGGCCGTTTGATGTGGTTGCCAACCCCAATTTTACCTTTCTCTTGCTCTTGCGCTCTCCTTCTTTTGGGGACCTCGTAAAGACTCTGGACTTCATCACGGCTCCGTGTCAAGCGGAGCTCCTCACTTCGTTGTTGCAATTCAATAGCCGGTTAGTCCTCCTCTCCCTCAGGTGAGCTAGGTGGATGCAGCTAGGGGGTGGACGGCTCGGGGCAGTCGGGTCTCGATCAGGCACCTCGGAGCCCGTAAAATTGGGTGTTATTCGTGGCTCTATTCGTACGTCTGAGGCGGAAGGCGAAACCGAGGGGCCACCTGCCAACTTAGGGGGGAAAGTAATACGGTCACGGTGTGCACTACCTACCCTACCGTAAGAGGGAGGAGGCACCACGAGGCCAGAAGCTTTTTTGTTATTTTACAAAGTCTTCGGGTTGTTTTGTGCTTCACAGCCACTTCCAGACTTGGACGCGGTGCGACCTTGGTGGCCAGCGTTGGGTTACAGCAGACGGAAACTGCGACTCACCCTACTGGACCCGACCCCGAAAAGCCGGAAACACGGGGTGCCCCGAACTGTCGGTGCAGGTCGTATCATGCCGGCAGTCGGTCTCGCCATAGAGCATTACTTTTGTGTTATTGATATTGTCGGGCAATATTAGCACCGAATGTATCCCAAACCGTTCTCTTCTATATCCTGCTACTATGTATGCATTCATCAATGATGCATTCACATCCACTTGCTTCTTTTCAGTTGCCATTGGCAATAGGCCTGTACTTGAAACCTACAGGCAGTCTCCCCAGGTATATACATGCTATAACACCTACCAACCCCAAGCCAATGCCAGTGCCAATATCCCCCCGGCACACCCAACCGCTTGGCTTACTGGACCCAAGCGGTTGGCGCATGGCTGAATCACCCGTCATATGAGCATCAATTGAAAGAAGGGGGCTAAATGAAATCAAACGACTCAGCTCAGCCCGTGCAACGGTTCATTGGGCGGTAGCGAGTTGCAGAGTCAGAGACAGCAGGTCCTAGGCTCGGTGCGTGCGACTTGCCCCATCCGTCGCGGCTGAGGAGTTCCTTCTCCCGATGAATCACCCGTCTTTTGTGCCTTACAGTGAGGAAGGCGCCTTCCCGTCTCAGCCAAGGAAAGTAAGGCGAGGCAACGCAGGGCAAGGCAAGGCAAGAAGCTCTCGACACCCGACTGCATGCCTCTTTCCCAGCTCAGCAAGAGCTGACCAGCAGCCTGGCTGAGTGTTCCCTCTTGGTGCCTATGTACTCCATCTGCCTGCCTAAGCTCTGACACGCATTCACCATCACCACCTCCTCATCCTCACTCTGCCTGCAGCGTCTGACCTTGCATCTCTCACCTCCCAATCGAATTCCAGTTCATCCAATATTTTGTTCCTCTACGGAGTTTTGGGCATTATCATCCGTCCCCTCCCGTCCTGCGCCCATCGTCCGACAAGCCGGGATGAAGGAACATGTTCGTGCCACCCGAAACTCCTCCCGCTCGTCCAATCTCTTCACGTTGGCCGTTGTTGCCCACGACGATCCAGTCATGACGCCAGCAGAGCCAGGCGCAATGACGCGAAGCGATTGGAACCAAGTACGCAGGTCCGGCGACCGTCCTGTTTTCTTCTTCAAGTTGCTTGCTATTGAGCGACCAAGCGCTCGCACTTGGCTGCGCGCACGGCACAGAGGCGACTGTCGGCAAACACTTTTTACGTATCCTGACACCGGTCATTGGCACCTTGGCGCCGATCTGCCCGTCGTCCCATCTGGCACTGCGACCTGGCGGCTCTTGGCCCGCATCGCTCCTTCGTCCGGTTTCCCGGCCACCGTCCATTGTTCTCGGCCTTTTATCTAGTCGTTTTCTTTTCTGTACCCCCAGGGCAATGTTTTGTTTCTGCCGGTCGTCGCTTGTTTCCTCTACTGCTTAGTGCCTAGTGAGCTAACGTATACGGATGCCTAGCAAGGCAATAGGTGGCTTTCCCGGCCTGAATGGGAGTCCCGCGCCGAGTCTAAGGCGGAGCCCCAAGCCACGAAATACGAACGGCGAACGGAACATCACAAAGAGAACCCGTATACGTGGCTCCCCGTCGAAACTCGTGTGCAACCCAGAGCCCTTGCTGGAATCGGACACAAGGTTTTCCTTTCTCGCCGGCCGGGTGGCTCAGGAACAAACGGATTGGTAAGAAGCGTGGATACACACTCTCTGGTGACACCAACACTAGGTAGCTGTCCAGCAGAGCTTGAATTCGGTAAAAATAACTCAGCGGCGCCTCCCTTCCCCAGTGCGCCCCGTCCCACGCAACATCTCACCCACTCGACGAACCCACCACTTGCCCGCCCTCGGTTCATCCTCCCACCTGCCCGCCAATGGCCCGCCACTGACCCGTAACGGTGACAGTTGTCAGTGACACCATCGAGAACTGAGAGAGACGCGAACGCAGGCACAGCCACCTTCGACGAGTCGCATTTCGACTGTTCGGCCCCTTCACAACTCGCCATTTGCCAACGTGCTCTTCGCAGCTGACGCTCCAACACGGCCGCCCGAGACCCCGAGACATTATTCCCTCCAAGGTAAATCTCGACCGAAGAAACTGCTCATCCTTCTCCTTCTAGCGCCGATTCCGATTTTCTTGGCCAGCCACCAGCCCGCATACCACACATCTCATCCTACGGATACAGTCCCCAAACTTCGCCCCTTGCCAGCCTTCCTCGACAGCTCCCGTCGCGCTTACTGTATCTTATGCCGTCTGCCCGTCATCCCATCTTACCGCCAGCCCCGGACCGAGATCCTACCGGCATATGAGGCCGCCCAGCTTCATCGGGGCCGCGGGATCCTGGACTGATGATCCTTTGATGAGGCTCCCGGAGTTGAGCCCCCGATTCTTACGGCGCCCCGTCCTGCTTCAATGCAACGCCACATTTTATTTTGGATCGAGTCCCCGCCTTGCTCATTCCAACCCTGCAAAAGTGGAAAGGGAGACCCTTCTTCTCCGTCTTCGATGGGGCTCCCCTTTTCGAGATTTTCCAGGGGCCTTACGGTATCCAGCTGCGCCTGGACCAGCCAGAAAGATGTGAACAACGTCCCGAGCATTCCAATCTCGGATCAGCGCGCTCGACAATGCAGTGCAAGTGCAAATGCAAGTGCAGCGCAACGCAAATCAGTGCCGTTCCCCACAGACCATCATTCCCGCCGGCGACCGTCGCTTTCGCTCCACCCAGCCCGGGACTTTGAGATCCAAGAATGCTACCCTGAGAACGGGGTCCGCTGACGACGTTGGTTGCGTCGCCTTCGCAGGGCTGAGCCGATCAACGGGGCCGTGGGAGGCCACGACTCCCCGTTTCTGTTTCCTAGTCAAGCTGGACTGGTGGCTTTGTGCATTCTGGCGTGATTTCTGCGAGGGCTCGCGCGACTGCTAGCGGCGCAGACCCAAGACGCCCGACCGAGGCCGTGTCCACGGGGCCGGGGGTCCTCCATCTGGTCCTTCGGAACCGAGTTGCCTGTTGTCGGGTCGAGAGGTGGTCCGATGTGGCCGATGACCGAGGACGGCGGCCAAACTAACGTTTGCTGCTGTTATTACACACTTTGGCCTGCTCTCGTCACGACAACGGCCCGGCTCCCGCTCGATGAGCTACCACGTTTGATATTTAGTTATCCCAGATAGCCCGTCAAGTCTTGACGCAGGTGCAGGTCCGTTTAGTATTCGTGAATACGTCCAGCTACCTATATAAAGCCCCTTCCAGGCGTAGAGAATGATCTCGCCGGACAAGACCTGTAACGCCCTCAGGGGTTGTGATCGGTCCGTGCGGCCTCCATTTGACATGCTGCCACGTACATTGCAAAGTTGCTCGCGATGCCCACGCGTGAGGTTTGTTCACCTCGCGAACGACGTCTGGCCTCGTCCGGCATCTCTATCTTGCCCGACATCTTGCTCAGAATACGACGGGGACGCACGGGGGGAGATATCTTGCTGTTTACATGCCACCACGCTGCAAAGCCACTGTCCCGTCTGCGAACCTTGGGAACACATGAAACATCATAGATGGCATCAGACACCCGGTCGTGATGGTTGGAGATTTGTGTTTGTTGAGAAGCAACCTTCTTCTCGAAAGAGACAGCAGAGAAGTTTATGTGCACAGTTTATACGTGGTGAATACGAACCCCGTCAGGATATGTCGTGTGTGCCTCCCGACTGTGCGGCAACATATCTAGCTCTCACTACGAGTTCGGAGTCAAGGAGTAAGAATACGAACGAAGCTACAGCCGTGGCAGTGAGGACAACATAGCAAGGAAACCAGTCGTACCACTACCTTTCTATCATGCATACCAGACTCGGTTTGATACCACTCGACGAGGCGGGGACTACTAAATCCGTCTAGCCGGGTCACAATCCTTCGGTCGACAAGAACACGGCTTCTCATCTCTCTGCCTGAGAACCCGGCCGTAAGCCAAGCCAGCAGCCACACCAACCATACTTGCAGTTCCTTGAAGCGCCGTCGGTGATGCCAGTCATCCGGCCGAGCGAAGATGCTGGTCCTTGTGGGAGAGACCTCGTCGCTCTTCAGCTCTTTGAGTTTTCCTTGTTACTTACAGGCGACATCAGGCCGAGGATAGACTGTGTCTACCTGAGAGCCGGCTCGGAAGCCTCCTCCTGGCATCCCCTGCGTCGAGGGCTTTCTCGAAGCGATGATTTGCCGTTGGTCTCGTGCCTCTCAGGCAGTCCCGCCTCTTGCGCAGGTCAGACCTGGGAGCCCATTAGCGTCCCACAGGAACATTCCCCTTTCGCTTTGCCGTCTCTGTGATACTGCCGAGGGGTCCCGCACGTGTATGAAACCAAGATGCCGGAGTTTCTTCGCAGGAGCTGGGCGCGCGGTCGAGGCATGATGATCTTCAGATGTGAGCTCGTGTGATTTCGTCGCTACTTCTTGCGAATCGAGCATCCGGCGGTCTTCCTGAAGAATCAAATGTATCTGGTTGGTTTCTTCTCGTGTCGAACGAGTTCTCTAGTGTTGGGGAACACAAAGGAGGGAGCCTGTGTCGAGAACTACTCCAACGGGTCAGCTTCCCAGCCAGACGCGTCGTACACGGCACGCGGGGAGGGTATGTCGAGGGAGGCTTTCAGGAGCAGTTGATTGTCTTTGGCATCTACTGCCGGCGGCATGAGCGGCTGTATTCTTTCTCGTTAGCCACGTCTCTGCAGAAGAAGTTGGGGCCGGTCTTTGAGCTCGGCTTCGCCGGCCGAGGAAAATACTTCCCTACCTGGACACCGCCTTGGAGGAGCCAGGACCGTCAAGGACGTCATCGGGGATGTGTGTCGACGATGTTGATATCGATGTGGTGTTGGCGGGAAACAAAGACGAGGTAGGAAGACGGGCGGGATCGTGTCCTTGCCTGGATGCCAGGGACGGACAGAGCAGAGAGTCGCGTCCGTTCGAGCCCTCGCCGCACTGTTTGAATCAAGGCTCGATCGTCGTACCCGGAAATCTCTTCGTGTACTTTGCACGATTCCTTCATGCGCGTTGCGGTCGATCTGAGGGACTTAGGGGGGAAAGCACACATGCGGCGGCTCGCCGTACCATGTTGACTTCTTGTTCCTGAGGCTGGTTGGCCGGTCGAAGGGGATCCAGAGCATTTTGACAAAAGTTCATGGTGTCTTCTCTCGGATTTTCGGTTTGTTCTGACCTGGCTGGTAGGTGCCCCCCGTCTTGATGGAGGGCTGTCCTGCTGAGTTGTTGCCGTTACTGGCAGGAACGAAAAAGCCGGCGGCTCTCCTTTCACGCTTCGAGGTAGGCAAGCGAGGTTTTTTTTCTTTGGAACTTGCGCTCCGAAATCAGTGTGACTGGATTCGTGCTCAGTGCTGCCACCAAAAAGAGAAGGAGGTAGCTAGAAGTATGTTCGGTATGGCTCCTTCCGATAAACCCCTCCACCGACATTTTCGAGCTGGAATTCCGATGCCAGTCTTGGGAAATCGCCGCGTGAGCTACGCATCTGGGGGGCGGGCTGTGGGAGAAAATGGACAGAACGTCCATGGAAGGAGGTGGAGGCGAACATCACGAGTTCGCGTCAGGCTAGACGGCCTCCGAGATGAGCAGGCAGCATCACACTTGTCTCGCTCGAAATCGACCTAGGAGAAGCACCTAGCCAGATTCCAACGCGTCCTGAATTCAAGCAACATGTGTGCCCGTACGGCTGTCCTGCCTACCTTCCTGCTCGTGGCTGTTTCGCGCGTTTGTGGTTGCAGTAAATTTACGGCTTGGTTCGCACTTGCCAAATCGGCATCGCCGTCGAACATGGCCACGAGAGCTTCAAAATCGCCTGGGTCGCCTGAATATCCTTTTTTTTTTTTTCACCCTCCAATGTCCATTCCCGGTTCGTATTGAGGTCAGAAACTTCCCACTTTCCGATCACGGCTCCTGTGGCCTTGGAAGCGCACTGCTTTGTGATGTCAAATGTCGAGCGTCCCTTCAACACCAGTGGAGTTCTCACGCGGACCGAACACGGTAAGCTCAACAGATGGAAGACAGCACGAGCGGACAGAGATTGACGGCGGGCCTCGCAGCTCAAGAACTGTGGATATTGCCGTCTTGCCTTCTCTTTCCACCGACAAGCTCAATCGGATCGCCCTCGCAGGATCTTTGCGGATCGCAGATCGCACGAGGGAGAGGACTCGCGCGGCAGGATAGCAGACGAACTGCCGCCCAGGCGCGTCTCGAGCAAGCTGCGCGAGCCACGTCTTCTCATTTCCCCAGAGACCAACAGAGACGCACGTTACGCGTTTCAACACTGCGATCAGAGGTCCAACGCAGACCACGATGCATCTGCAGAAGGCTTTCTTCGCTGTAACCCTGGACGCACCAGAGAAGACAATGAAAAAAAGAGAGGGTTCGCGTCGCCTGGAGGCAGTGTAATACCAGGGACACTGTGGGTAGAGCCGTGTGCAAGCACAGAGGGCTCTTCCCTGAGACCAAAAATAGGAATAATCACGATTGGTCTCCTTAGAGACCTTTCAGAGATTAAACTGAAAAGAACAGATACTACACTTGATCTAAGCCAAAAGGCAAAGAGAGCTAAAGAAGAAAGAGAGAAAACAAGCAAAGACGCGCGGGCTGGAGGGGATTAAATAGGTTTTCGGAGGGGCGCGCAATCACTCGCCTGTGGGTCCCGGAAATACCTTGGGCCGGGCTGCGTGGGCCTCAGGGAGATTAGGGCTCGTGGTCAGCCAATGATTTAATTCGGGGCTTGTGGTGCCTTCAGGTGGCTCGGTCGGGTTCCGGTGCGTGTTACCTAACAGACCGCCTCTAGACTTCGCCATTGGCTTCGAGGCTAGGTCCACAGTCCTGTTTGTCGACCGCCATTCCTGCCTAAGGCTACAGCACCACCCTCTGCGCGGCGCCCGGAGAAGAGCTCTATGCCACCACAGCCAGGGCCCGTACCGGTTGCACTCCGAAGCGCCCCCCCCACGACCGAGCCGACAGCCCCGCACTGCCGCGTTCCGGTTCAGGTTAACACTTCCGGAAGCGCCGCGCTGGGAGTGCGGCGGGGTAAACTGTGCCGTTGGATTCGGGCCGACATGACGGAGTAGAGGCGACGCAGAAGGTATCTCTTCCGTGCCTACAGTTGGGTTGAGAGATGGCGGGCTTGGGAGTGCACTGACTACGGATGGCCTGGCTACGGTTGGCCTGGTATTGGCGGTTGGACTCTATATTCAAGCACAGCCTTCAACCGCGCGTTGACCAGAGATGGAGCCCCACGACAAGATTGTGAATCAATAGGAGGTTCCCCAACGAGACCGAAGCTCTTGGTTTCGTGACCCCTAGGTAGCCCCACAGTACAGTCCTCCTCACCTTTGAAGTGCTGGAGGAGGTGTATCATGTTGTAGTGTAGGGCAAGCATTCTTGCCCAATCACGGAGTCAGACAGACATGTAGGTACCCAACAACCGCACGTCGCGGCTAACACTGCACACCCACTGGAGCCATTGGCGAAGCCTCCGAAGATACGATGCAACATATAAGACGACTCAAATGATTCTCTGTACCAACATGCATGCTCTGCTGCGCAAGCATGTCGTCCACCAGCATGCCACAAGAACGCTTTCGTCTCAAACTGCGCCAACGGCTGAAACTCTTCCGTCCGCTCAGTGGAAGCTCTATTTCAAAGTCTTCGAGTGCTATTACAGCTAGGCGAGATCTTGTTAATTCCCTTTCTTTTCTCTTTTCAACTTGCGGATGGGATCTTCACTAATTGAGCCATGGGATGCAGTGCAAACACTCCTTCTACATGCGACTCCTCCACGGGGCGCAGGTGTAGTTCTGCTCAGAGTGTAACAACCACCGCTCTTGACCAAGCCGGCGAAAGCCATGGCCTCACTGCAACCCCTGCAAGTGTTTCGGCGCTTCAGAACGGCTCTGCGTCTGCCAACGTCCCTGGCGTAGCCGCCGTCACCACTTCTGTTTGCACTACTACTGAGGTGGTAACTACTCCAGAGTCCGGCATTGAGGCGGCCAATGCTCCTTCGGACCTCTGGAGCAAGGCTCACCAGGAGGAAGTCCAGAACATGGGCCAAGACGTGGACGTTGCCATCCTGACGGGAGAAAACATTGCGCAGCTTTTCAAAGAGCTCGAAAAGGTTGACAAGCACGCAACCGACGAATCTGTGTTCCTACGGGGAGTGGGATATCTGAGTTCCATTCAGGTCCCGCTGGAACGATTCAAGCTGGCGCTAGACCTGACGGTGCCCCTGACGGCCCTCGAGCCCACCACTTCTACCGTTTTTGGAGTTATCAGAGGTGTTACTGCGGTGAGACGCTTCCCCCGAAGTTACCTGCATTGCGGATTATTCTGCAAAGTTTAGGCTAACCAGATTACATACAGTTAGCCATCAGCATTTCTACCGCTGATCTCGAATTTGCGAAAAAGATTGGAGAAATGCTGGTGCACATTTCCTACATCGACGACTGCGATACCCTCGGTCAGAGGGAAGACAGAGCAGACATTCACAGAGTACGATCACACGTCACGTTCACATGTGCATCTTCTAACGATATACAGGCGCTCGTTTCCGTGTATCAGAAACTTCTCGAGTTCTACCTGTCTGCCTACAAGCTTCTGTCCAAGGAGAGGACGAGGCTCGTGCTGGCCGTGGTCGTAGACACCGGCACGCTGCCGGATATTGTCAAGGACTTTCTGAAACAGGCCGAACACCTCCGAAGGATCGTGGAGAAGGCCACGTTCGACGTTGTCCAAGACATCAAGACCATGCTTTACGACGACAAAAGTTTGTCCTCTTCGTTCTTCGTTGGCGATTCCAAGATTGTCGGTACGAGCTTGCTGATTTGGCGTAGTTTCCCAGTGGCTGGGCCGTGACAAGCTGTCTCAGCAAAGCCGACATCATGCCGATCTGCAGTCCCTTCGAGCCGACCCGGCTTGCGAGTTCCTCCTGGAAAAGTCCGAGTCCAGAAGCTGGTATCGAGCATCCGATTCTCGGCAGCTGGCCATCATCGGCGCCACGGGCAGCGGGAAGAGCGTCGCGATGAGCTTCCTCATCGACGAGCTGTGCCGGCGGAGGAGCCACCAGCTACCGCAGCCCGTGGTCCTGTACCACTACTGCCAGAACGACGAGACCGGGAACGCTTTGTACATATTCTCGTCCTTGATTCTGTCGCTTCTCGAGCAGTCTGCTGGGTTGAAGAAGACCTTCTTCAAGTGGTACAGACGAGACCTGCTCGGTGGGAACTTCGAACCCTCGACGAGTGTCCGGAAGTTGGTTGGGTTCTTTCAGAGGACGGTCGAGCAGCTTGATAGGCCGCTTTACCTGGTGCTCGACGGCCTGGACGAGTGCGACGCGGGATCCCGGGATGTACTTCTCCAAACGCTGCAGGGCTTGTCGCAAAAGACCTCGGGGCTCAAGGTCGTGCTGTCGTCTCGTCCCTGGGGAGACATACTGGACCAGCTCAGCGAGGTTCCAAAGATTGACGTCGGCACCGACCCGGAGAGAGACAGAATCATCGCCCAGAAGACCGTCGAGACAAAACTAGCCCCGCTGGATGCGGATACCAGACGGCTCGTCGTGGAGCGGCTCTCCCTCTCCGCGCAGGGAAGCGCCATTTGGACCAAGATGACGGTCGAAGCCATCGCCGCTCACAAGATCAGGGCGCCCGGCCGCATGAAGAAGTTCTTAGACAACCTGCCCCAGCCACGGAAGCTCTCCGAGTTGTACGTTGGCCTGTTCCTCCGATGCGCCGGGGAGGAGCCGGGGGCCCAGGACATGGCGGCCACGGCTTTGGAAGTCCTCGGCGCGGCTCGAAGACGGCTGAGCATCCTCGAGCTCGCCTGGGCCGTCGCGCTGGGCACGGCCGGTCCGGACGTGACGACCGTCGCCGACGTCGCGGAGCTAGTAGATGGCCACGGCGTCATGGCCCTCATCCAGCCGTTCGTCGCTCCGGTCGATTTCAGCGATCTCAAGAAACGGCAGGTCGTCGTCGTTCACCAGTCGGCGAAGGAGTTCACACTGAACGAGCTGGCTTTTAGTCGGCCAGGACTTCACGCTGCGGTGAACCCTCCAGCGCCAGGGGGGAGATCGGTGGCCCCGTCTGTCCCGGCGAGGCTGGAGAGCGGCATCTTCAACGTCTGCGTCCGGTACCTGCTCCTCGACGAGATCGACCGCGTGCCTCTGTTCTCCGACGAGCAGATTGCCATGCAGGAGCTGCCCGCGGATTGGGATCTTTTCGGCGGCGACGACGACGACGACGCAGCTGCCTACACGACCGACTGTTCGTGGGAGCGCTGGGAGGAGGGGATGGTCCGGTACGACCCGGCGGATCGCGGGTTTGGCGAGTTCTTCGTCTACGCCTCTTGCCACTGGATCGATCATTTCGGGTCTGTGGTGACAGAACCTCTCCCCGATCTAAAAATCATTGAACAATTATGCCAGGCCAGCTCGACCAGGCTGCACAACTGGACCAACCAGAACAGCCGGCCGGACTGCGTGCTCCAGGCGAGATTCGAATTCGACGGCAGCCTGTACGACCCCCTGAGCATCACATCACTGTATGGGTCGGAAGAGATGCCGCTCAAGATGCTTGAAGCATCCGAACTCGAGCCTCCCTACTTCCTGGCCGGCACGGCATCGCTCGCTGTTGGCCAGGTTCTCCGATGGGGCGATCTACGCAGACTTCCAGCGTTGTTCTTCGGACGTGGGACCAGAGACCATCTGCAGAACCTCGATTTTTTCTGCTGCGTCATCGACTCGTGGCGCTTTTCCAACACGAACGGCCGTCGGGATTGGGATTGGGACGCTGCATTCGACATCGTCAACAACATCCCCGACATCCTAGTCGCAGACGGATGGGGAAATGAACTCCTCTGCCTGGCTGCCGGCCAAGGCTGCCTGCCGGTTGTCGAGCGCTTGATGAGCATCGCCCGGCAGAACACCGATCTCAGGAGGGAGCTGCTGCACGAGTCTCGGCGGCAGTCACGGAGCTCGACGCACCAAGCCCGCCACCAGTCGATTGGAGAGGCCGTCGCGGCCGGCCACGTCGGCGTCGTCGAGTACTTGCTGCGGCAGGACGGCATCGAGGCGCATCTCCGCCACCGCAACACGGACGGCGAGAACGTCCTGCATCTGGCATCTGTGCGATGCGACCCTGCCATGTTTCGGGCTCTGTTGCCTCGCTTCCCCGACGGCGCATCTCAGAAAGACTGCCGAGGCAGGACGCCGTTGATGCGAGTTGAGGAAAACTCGTCCATTTCACGGAACCGCACTGAGTCGGCACAGATGCTCCTATCCTGTGGGTAATAACTCCAGTCGCCAGATTGCGCTGTTCACACAGACGGCTAAGCGAATATGGGATGAGAGGGTGTACAAATTTATTAACTAATTTCAAGCCATGTGTCATTGACGAACAACGATACAATAGCTGAAGTTATTGTTGGGTGTTGAGGATGACACAGTTGACCTGGAACTCCAGTATGTATCGTTATGCAGATAGATACCTAGTCCATGTGTGATTTCCCGATACAAGTGGTTGGACTGAGAGGGGTGGGTAATAGAGGGAACTCCAGTGTACACTGATCAAGCGTCGGACGTTGTGAGAGGCGACCACTTTACGAATCTCTCTTATGTGATGATTACCTCCTCATCTATGACGATTAGATTCGACTGCTGCCTGGTCTCTAATACTCAATTATGTTGCATCCAAGTTCTGCGCCAGTAAAAAGCTCGCAAATGTCGCCGACCCTTGCTTATTATCGTGCCTCTTGGCAGCTTTACTAGGTACCAGGGGTCAATCCTATTCTCCTTGGGGGCAGATTTGACCAGACCAATCCTATGTTTAGCAAGCACGCAAGCAAGCAGCAAGACTGGTCTTAATTCTGCCCATATCTTCTTTTCTCTGCCCTCGTTTAAAATACCTTGCAGGTCAAGAGAAGCCCGGGGCACGAGTTAGGTAGTAATGCCGCCGTAGACACTCTTCTTTCTCGTCTGATTCGGAAGAGTTGCGAACAAAGACACTTGGCGAGCCTGCGCATCAGATAAGAGAACCGTGCCCGCTCAACGCAGGTAGCTTGGTTTTAGTTTCCCATTGCGGAAACTTACGAGACAAGCTTCTCGTCAACCTCACCTCACCTCACTTCCCCCCCTCCCCCGCATCTCACAACGTCGACCAGCGAACGGGTGGCTGACGGGACCAGAAACCCGGCGATCGGGAATCCCACTCTCAATACAAGGGAACCACCTCGGATCTCGGAGATCTCCAGCCCTATCCATGTCCCTGGCTGGCATAAACATCCTCACCTTTGCCATCCCGAACTGGCCGCGGAATGCCGGGCCCAGTACCAGGGCCAGCAAGCCCAAGGTCAGGACGGGCTGCGTCACATGCAAGTGAGTTCACTGATCCGCAGAGATCCAAAAGTAGAAGGCATTCTGAGACGTTGGCGACAGGAAGCGCAGGGTCAAATGCGACGAGTCCAAGCCGGCGTGCGGAAACTGCGCCAAGCGCCGGATAACATGCGAGGGCTACCACCAGCATGAGCCGCGGCCCAAGGGCAGCAACCAGAAGAACATGGTCCAACATCTCCCAAGCCGGACGGCCACCGGCGTACGCGTGCTGATCGAGCCGACCTGCGAGCGCCTCGTCTTCGGGAACCAGGCGCAGAAGGACCACTTCGACGCCTGGCTCTCGTTCGCCGGCGACGCCCTCGTCTTCCCCTCGGAGCTGATCACGGGGCTGATCCCGCGCATCGCCCGCTCCGACCCGGCCGTCCGCAGCGCCGCCTCCGCGATCGGCGCCGCCGCCCTTAGGGCCGACACCCGCGAGCAGCGGTTGCAGGGCCGCGGCCCGCACTACGCCGAGGCCCTCGCCCACTACAACCGCGCACTGCGCCTCACCGCCGCGACCCCGGCCACCGAGGACGCCCTCCCCGGCGTCCTCATGAGCTGCCTCCTGTTCTTCGTCTTCGAGGCCCTGCAGGGCGACCGCCGCGCCGCCCTGACGCACGTCAACCACGGCTACGGCATCCTCGACCAGTACGAGCGCCGCGCCGGCGCCGACCGCAGGCGACAGACGCCCCTGCTCGACGCCCTCGTGGCCGACTTCCAGCGCCTGACGATGCAGTCGTGGAGCCACAACGGCGACCACCCGGAGGAGACGGCCGAGCGCGTCCCGTGGTGCTGCCGGGGGGTCAAGCGGCGCTACATGGTCGACGAGATGCCCGACGCCTTCGCGGACCTCGACGAGGCGCACCGCTGGTGGGAGATCACGCAGCACCACGTCGTGCACCACGCCCCGCTCATCATCGGCTTCCGGGTCGAGGGGACCGGCGGCGGGGCGGGGCCGACGGCGTCGGGGGCCTTCCCCGCCGACCAGCCCCTCCCGATCCCCGCCGACCCGGTCAAGGGCTGCGAGCGCTTCATCGAGCGCTGGCGCCAGCGGTTCCGACCCCTGGCCGAGGCGGCCGGCACGCCGACCAAGACCCGCGAGCGCCTGAAGCTGCTGGGGCTCAGGATGCACTCCACCTACCTCTCGATACCCGTCCTGACGGCCAACTACACGGACGCCGAGGCCCTCGCGTCGCTGACGCCGGCCTTCCGGGAGGTCGTCTCCCTCGGCGAGGAGTTCCTGGAGGCCCAGCAGCGGCAGCGCCGCCCGGGGGACGCGGAGGAGGTGTTCACGGTGGACAGCAGCAGCCCGACGTGGCCGCTCGGCGCGGCGGCCATGCTGTGCGCCGACGCGGACGTCAGGGCCGACGCGACCGAGCTGCTGCGCGACTTCCCCCGCCGTGACGGGCTGTGGGACACGCAGGCGTTCCTGACGATGATGGAGCAGTTCCAGGGGGCGAAGGAGGTCATCGAGAGCCGCGTCGGCGGGGGCGGGGAGGAGGAGATGCCGTCGCAGCACGTGTTCGACTTTGAGGTGGTCTACGACGAGGGGTCCGTCTCGTGGGTCAAGGTCGTCGATGACCCCGCCGCGGTCGGGAGGGAGGCGCTCGAGTACAAGATCGCGCTGCCGTGATTTGGGCGGGTGAGGTGCTGTCTGTGGATCTACAGTTGTGAAGTCGCATGGCTGGGCTGAATTCCTGGCTGAGTATACAGGCCAAGGTGTGATGTCTTTTGCGATTGGTAGTTGCGGTAGAGCATCGCTTGGTTTTGCCCGTCATTGCTTCGATTCCAGAACATCTTATCGCTTGTCTTTGTATAAATACACATACCCCATTGTCACCGCGTTGGTCTTGATCGTGCCGACAACCACCTCATCGGTCCGTGACAAACCACCTGTTGGATCGGTGTATCGTGGCAAGTGGGCGAGAATAACGTTCAAGTCAACCAGGGTCTGCCGCCCTTTCCTCATCCCTCCTGCGCCAGGGCTGGGCCATAGCCACCGGGAGGCCAGATACACGCAGCTGCAGAAGTCATGGGCCAATAAGCTTTCTTTAGCATGCCGGCAAAAGAGAGGTAGAAAGTTTTCCATCATCTTCTTCGAGGACGAGAAGAGGAAAGCAGCGACGACTGGAGTTCAGATGTTGTTGTTAGTAACAACTAGATAGCTGGAGACTAACATCTCTTGAACGTAGAAAGAGTATCATGTTATGGTCTTCATCTTGCTATCTTCTCGGGTTGTTTACTGAAGAAGATGGATGTTCGAGCGAGATACAGCCTAAGTATGGACAAGTAGAATATAGGTTGGAATTATCTACTATTTACCTCTTGTTCCTTTTTTTCTATTGCTTATCCTATGAATCGCATGGTGTTGTATGTCCCTAGAAGAGCGAATGCCATGTGTCTTTAACTAATTTGCTTGATGGAAACCCCGGAAGGGAAGCCGGTTGCGTCTGACTTTCGCCGGAGCCCCACGAGTAGCTCTCTCGAGACTTTGTGTTTTGCGAATGTTGGATATCTAGCTTCGTGTTTGGTAGGACGCGTCATCCTCCGTGGGCCCGGTTGCTGTGACCAACTAAGAAACAGAGGAGGAAACATTTCGAGTGCTCCTTCTTCCTTTGGGAAGTCTCGGAAGGAGCCGTAGTTAGGTAGAACGTGCACGTCATACATCATCGAAAGGAAGCCAGCAACAAACGCTCCTTCCATGATCTCACGGCTAACACCAAGAGCCGGGGCTTTCCTTCTCTCCTCCCCTCCGGCACGTAACAAGCACGAGCTGGACCACCTTGAAAGTATTCCAAGTTCCCAACACTCCTCTCCTCCTTGAACCTCGCCCACGACCACAACATAGCACAGGTTCGGTAATGGATCCAGCTGTAGTCTCGAAACAGCCCAAAACACCTCTTCGGACTGACTGCCTCACAGCCTGCAAAACAAACCTAATATCCAGAGGAGCCGGAATCTGCTATCACTGTTCTGTCTAAGGAACGAGACAATTTAATCAATAGTAGCATACTGTACGTTCTCTCCATCAAACACCGAGCCTAGTCCCATAATGGAGCTGATATCGACGTGGAAGGTTCCCGCCCGGAAATACAGGGAGAGGCAAGAGCCCCCGCGGATGACGAGAGAACGCCTCATCTCCCGGGACAACCCGCGCGTTCCTCCCAAGGGGGCCCTCGAGCGAGAACCCCCGGCAGAGGAACAAAACCTCATCAGAAACACCATCATCCCTCCCAATGACGAACCCCTTCCACTCCCCCTTCTCCACTTTGGCCCCCAAGCAAACAACAAGAAGAAAGCATCCCACAAAGGTAAGTCTCACTCTCATGTTACACGAGATAACAGAGAGAGCCTAGGGCTACGTGTCTCACGCACTCGTCGCCCCCACGTAGGCAGACATTACACCCCCAGCTCCCTTCTCGTCGATAAAAAGGGGGACGGAGAAACATACAAAAGGGAGTGCGGATACGAATACGTTGTTTCCAATCCTGAATAGACCAGGAATTCAGACTCACTTCCCCAGGAAAGGAGGGCTTGGGGGTGGCCACAAGAGCCGGACAACAGACACGCATTCTCTACTACCATGTAAGACACACCCCCTTCCATTCTCTCCGTCGCACGAAAAAGCCGCTCATAACTTTGTACCACCATCATCACCAACGAACTCGGGCATCGAACTCCGAGGTCTCTCAATGGCCAATTCAGCCACCGATCAGTTCCAGCTATCCGCAGGTCGCTACGGACGTAAGACACTTCCCCCCAAATGCTGGAAACCTGGGGGAGCCCAGCCCGCCAGAGATTTCCCCAAGGAATGCCCGTGTGTTTTGATCTCTTGTTGTGTATATTTCTCGGTGTAGTCGGTTCAATCTCATGGCCTTCCTTCCGAATGCTCGGACTTACGAGCTTGTCTCTCCTATCCTGACAACACGCACTGCCCACGACACACCGAACGTTCTTGAGCACGGAAACCGCCCCCCACGCTCCCTGATAACATCCTCCTAGAGTCCCCATATCATCATAAATGATTGATCTACCAACATACACTTACATCAGTCCACATATCTCAAGCTTCCCCCCTTCTCCCAACTTGTTGGCGAATTCCTCTGGAATACTCGGGTTGATCGTATCTCGTATCACGCATCTCGCATCATGCCAATGCATTACGCACGGCACCCACTAACACACACCCCTCTTCCGACAACGAATGCGGAGGCGGATGGGACATGCAGCAGCAGCGGCAGCTTTCAGGGCTTCATCAAGAGCTCTCGAATCATTACCCAAGAAACGATGGTAAAACACCAATCATTTTTTGCGCCCTGCCGAAAGGAAGATCGTCGCTGCATCAGAATCGGGCATCGACGGCAGTTTTCGAAAGAAACCAACCCAATGACCCGAGCTTTTGTGTGTCCCGCCCCGCAGCTTACTTACATACATGTTATGTGCATACGCAACTTCGCAGGCAAACGTACATCAGCCCGCAGCAAGCTGCGTCAGATCTCCCAGTCGTCCTCCTCTTTCGCCACCGCAATGCCCCGTCTGAGAGCTGGCCTTCCTCACCTCTCACCTCTCACCTCTCACATCGCCTCGATCGTGAGATTGGTCTGTCATCTGGGGGATCAGAGCCCCATCGTGCATATGTCAATGATGTTCCATCCTCCGATCCCCCATTAGATCACCAATCCATCTACGCAGGCAGGCGGGCTGGTGTTCATCTCGTATCCCCATCAACAACGGAAACGGGAGAAGACGTATCGTGAACATGCGAGGGGGAAAAGCCACCCGCAAGTTTAACGCCCACGAAAGACCCTGATGGACACCTCGAGTATGCTTCTGAAAGGTCCAAATATAGCAAACAGCAGGCTTGCATCAAAAAGAAACCACCCTCGTTAACATCGTAAGACCCTTTGAAAACGGGAGTAGATGTAAACCTTCATCTCCACGTCTAGAACTATCCCCTTCTATGGACCCTTCCTGCAGGACCACAGCAAAAGGTTGTCACGGAAAAGTCCACTCATGACCTCACAAGACTCATCGACGTGGAGACGATCATCGCCGTCAAGCCTGCCACGGCAACAGTACCCTGACGATCTCTTTCATGTCACACACACATCCCCGCCGCCACGCCACACCGACATCTGCTTTACGTTTGACGTAAACACGGCGGTCCGTCCCCCCTTCCAAACTCTACTCATCCTCCACCTACCCACAAAATCAAGAAGCCTCACGAACCCAAACAAAAATAAAAACATCACCAGCAACAAATTAAAAAAAAGCCACCGCGAGGCTACCGCCGGTGTGGCCAGGTGAGGTGGAGATCTGCGCAGGGATCCCGAGGAACACACCAGACTTGGACAGATGCAACATACCTACCCTAGTTATCGCGTCCAGATACTTGACATAGAAAACCTACGTACGTAGAGAAGAGGGGGGTGAAAGCCAGCCTCGTCCCACCCCCCTCTCATCGTGACATACAGGGAGGAGGAGGGGAAAAAAGCTGACGTGCTCACTCGAAGGCTGTCGTCTGGCAGAAACCACCTTCCCCACATCTGCGAGCCTCGAGTTCTAGACTTGCACTTGACTGGTGATCACCGCAACAAACATAAGTTCCTCCCCTTCCCCTCCTACGGCAGCCGGCGCCTCCCGTTGCCCCAAAGGCGGTCAAGGTAGACATGCAGATGAAGAAAAGGTGGCCAGCCCGCCCATCCATCCCTCACGTCACGCAGAGGGGAAGAAAAGAAAAGCAATAACTGAGACATAGGGCGTGAGATGGCACTTCACCACGAGGCCAACGGCCAAAGGTGAAGAGTGAAACGAACACACAAAGAGAGCATATCGTTAACTCGATCTAAGAATAAACAAAATGTTATATTGGCATTCGCCGGGTCGAGTTCATTTGCTCGAACTTTTTTGACGTCTATATACCGTGCCGTGGGTCTCTTCCGGTCACTCGCAAACCTGCGATGCGCAAGCCAATCCCGAGCCATGTCTCCCATCCCTAGGATCCCCCGTCCCTACTGCAAGCCACCGACAACCCATGGAATGTCTAGGGCGCTGGCCATTTCTGAAAAGTGCCCCCCCAGCCACCATCACGCAAACCTGACCAGGTGAGACATGACATGCAGAGAGGACCCCAGATCAGCGCCGCGCCCAAGCTCCAACAGCAGTCTTGACATGCTCTTCTCGGTGGCAGAACGAACACCCGGGGAACCTGTACCCAGCTCGGTGAGACCCAACCGGCACCTCTTGTTGTGAAACAAATCATTTTCTTTTGTTCTCCGCCCTCTTTCCAATGCGCCGGTGCTGAAAACCTTGTCCCTGGACCCAATCGCGTGCCAGTTCATGATGACAATGACCAACCGAGTCCCCTTCCAAAAGCCCCCAAAAAATTTGTTACATGCGTATTCCGTGTGTTGTCATTAGACCCCCACGCAACATTCCAGTTGCGACTATGCGAGGGCATCGGGCAGCCCGGTACTAGCCTGCCAAGGCGCCGATGTGCTACCATTTCCCCCTCCCGTGTGTTGATACCGAGACCGTTTGTTGTGAGCCGTTGATGCGCTGCGTGAAAATGCTCAAATGTGAGATGGTGTCATTAGATCGGAGTCCTCGATGAGCCTTTGCGTATAGGCCCGATTATATCCTCGCAACAGAAGATGAAGCGCCAGATGCCCTCGGTCGCCGTCCACGACGACGTGGCAGCTCAGTGTCTCCCCTCCGTATCGTACAGCCAAGTGGTAAGGGTCCGTCGTGCTGAGTGTTGTTCGCCATCGGTAGTTGAACAAATAATCCGGGGCCGTTCCCTTCGCGAACCTCTTCACTTCCTCCAACCCACGTTCCAAATAACATGAGCAATGTCGCGGGCTGTATTAACTGTATCAATGACCCGGCCGATGATGCCTTCGTTGGAAGATGATTCCCCCTCTTCATATGGCATGAACATACCTGACGAGGTCCTACGCATGCCAGCCGGTTCGGCGTTTAGACTGCTGGTGGACGATGATCGTTGTAAGCCCGTTGACTTGTCGTCGGTTTTTGTCGGGGATTGCCAGCCGAGGGTTGCCTCCTCTTCTTCTTCATCGTCATCATCGTCGAAGAAGAATTTTCCAGATCCTTTAGACGGGCGAAGGGTTTCCTGGGAGGACGAGGGCGAAATGACCGGGCTACGGTACACTCCAGTGCTGTGCTTCATGGCCGTCTCTTGCGGCTCGGGGGTATCTTCCCGGTACTTCAGGGTCGTCGACGGCAGCATGGCAATCGTCTTGCCCTCAGCAGCCGCTGCTGCCTTGGCCGATTTCTTCCTCAGGAGCGGCACCCGCTTCCTCGTCCTCGACGACCTCTTCATCATAATGGCTCCATCATCCGAGTCGCTGTTATCATAACGTTCCGTGTCGTCATCATCGTCGTCGCCCTTGATATCAACGGCGATACATTGTGACACTTGCTCGTTGAAGTGAATGTGCCTCTTCTCGCTGCTTGGCGAGATGACGCCAGACGATGTGCTCGAGGGGCACAAGTTGGAACTTTCGCGGCTCAATCTTCTCGAAGCGAAGGGGAACGTGACGTAGTCAGTAGCTGCTCGCTCCAGAGTCGGACGTGCGAGTCGCCTCCTGCCGTCCTTCTCTTGTGCTTGAACGGCCGCAGCTGCCTGCTTCACGAGCGAAGAAGCAGAAAGCGATCTTTGCAGCATGATTTCCGACATGGTTCTCTTCTTCAGGATGGGCTTCTTGTTGATGAAGGAGTTGTTCTTCGTCAATCTGGCACTGTTGGGGTCGGTGCCAATGGGGTTCAACGTATTCGGGCCGGTCTGCAGGGGTCCATACAGCCAGGTGACATCACAGTCCTTGAGCCTGCCAAGAGTCAGCATGTTTGGTCTAGCCCTCGACAGTCGCACATAACGAACCAGTTGAGGGTTTCTGGCGACACCGTCTTGAGCTTGTTCTTCGCCTTCATCCACGTTCTCCAGGACGCATTCTCCAGACGAGCGGAATTGCTGTATTCGGATCTGCGGGACACAATAAACTTCCACGACGACCAAATGTCCTCCTCTTTCCAGTTGTGCGACAGGTAGTCGACGTGACGCGAAGGCTGAGCCTTGACGGCGGTGTCGTCCTCGGCGTGCTCCACATCGAGAATGAACTCGGGGGTGTTGGGGCGGGAGGTGTTGCCCTCAGTGTCGTTGTCTGCAGGCGAAACAGTATACGAGTCACCAGTCCTGGGACTCGTAGGCGGCTCAAGATCCTCCACCTGTGTGTTAAAGTAGTCATGCTCCGCGTAAGAGGGGATCACGAAATGGTCGTTTGCGTGAACGGCGAGATCCAGCGTGTCGTCACAATCGGAGGCGATGGAGACATTGCTGGCGGGTGTCGAGGAGCAGGAGAGATCTGTGGACTCGGCGTGGACGGTTCTCGGAGAAGAGGGAGCGGACGAAGGGGCGGAGTCAGGATACACCTTCGAGTCCGCGAAGGCATCGCTGATGTGGCTGGCAGAGGCAGATCCGTGGAAGCCGGTCTGTTTTGTAACGAATTTTGGTTGGGAGTGGGACCGCCGTAAGCTCGAGGAGGAGAAGTAGGTGTTCTCCTCGGAAGATAAAACGACAGCCATGGTGGAAGACGTGTTTGACGAATTGAGGAACATTAGTCCCTAATCGCCGTTGTCCCGGAGGGTATGCAAGCAGGTGCAATCATAAGTATTCGAGAGAGCGAGGTTGTGGTGACGGAGGTTTCTTGTCTGTTGGTAGGGGAGAGAGATGCGAAGCAGCAGCAGCAGCTCGTAGATCGTTGTCCAGGGAGTCGGGATCGAGGGACGGCAAGGAAGAGCGGAGAGGGAGGGGGGGTCTGTTTTGGGGCGGGAGGATGACGGACTGTCCCCTTTCTTATTCGTTCTACACCAAGCCGTTGGTTATTCGGTGCAGGTGTTCGGTGGCTCAGGACCTAGCGCGGTGGCGTCCCAAGAAACAAAGGCGGTGACTGGAGTGATTCGCGGGGAATTTCGCCAATGGTGAGTTGAGTATCCGTAGAGGCGGAGAGACGCAGCAAGCAAGCAAGCGATCAAGCAAGCGATGAAGCAAGCAAGCAGATCATAGGCGTGTAAAGCGTAGAAGCAGCAGAGAAGCACTCGACGAACGGGCTAAAAGGCTGAACTGGCTAATTGCTGGGTATTGCTCGCTGACGGAGAGGAAAAACGCAGACGAGGTCAGTAACGGCGGTCGAGGACGGGCGACGGCAGAAACAGATATCGCAGCATTGGAAACGCAAACGGATGTGTCAGGAACTGGCCGTGTCGGGCGGGAGCGGCAGAGCGCGGGAGGGAGTCAGAGGTATATGTTCGAGTCGGGGCGGGTGGAGAGTAGTTATGGCATCCGATGGCGAAGGGAGAGGGGAGGGGAGGGATGGCCAAAAAGGTATGCGGCGTAAGTGGGTGGTAAAGTATAAGAGATAGGACCCAGCAAGAAAAAAAAATAAGATAAAAAAAAGGTTACGGTCTCCGTCGTGTAGGTAGTACCACTGTGTCCCGCAGGCGCAGGGTTTTGGGAAAGAGGAGGAGGCGTAGTGGTAGTAGTGTACGGAGTATGTAGTAGGGGAGTTAGTGGTAGGGAAAGGGTGCAGAGGTAAAAAAGTAAAATACCGGGTTAGGTAGGGGAAAGGATAGGAAATGGAGTCAGTGTAAAGCGGATCGCGAAGGACTGGAACGACAACCGGCACGTTCGAGCCAGCCTAGAGGCTGATTTGCAGGTCTCGTCGCGCCCGTCCGGTGGAGTTGGAGAGCAAGAAAAAGTGGGAAGGCAAGCCAGGGCAAGAGACGACAGGCAAGAGACAGGGGGGAGAGAGAGACCGAGAGAGGTCAGGGAGGACGAGAAGGGGGGGAGGGGAAGGAACACTAGGGCAGCAGCATGGAGAGAGAGAGAGCCTGAGGTACATAGATACATACACTAGGTACCTCTTCGTCCGCTGAGAGAAGGGGGGCGTGGGAGATGACGCTCCGGGGTGTATGGGAGACATAGTTTTTTTTTGTCTTTTTTTCTTCTTCTTTTTTTCCCCCTTCCCCTCCCTCCCCCATCTCTTCTCTACTTCTCGCCTTTGCGATTCGGGAAAGGCCCTGATGCCGCAAGCAAGGGTAATGGTGGGTTGCGGAGTGGGAAGGAGTGGGAAGAGGAGTTCTGGTCCTGTTCGCCCCGAGGTATCTAGGTACTTTGCTCAGACACCCCCTCGTTCCCCTTCCTTCCCTCTTCTCCTCCCCCAAAAAGCCAAGCCAGGGCGTAGGCAAGTCCCTAGGTACCTAGACTGTGGAGAAGAAGCCGAAGCGAAGACTGGCTGGAGGGGGACGGAAGAGTCACTGGGAGCTGGAAGGACGGGTTGGTTGGCAGTGAGGGGGGAAGATTCGGTACAAAGGTACGTACACTACTCCAGGCACTGGCTGCATTGCACTGCGATGCACCGCACCACCAGACTGGACTTTGATAGACCTGATGATGACCTGGGGATGCGGGACGCGGACGTCGACGTGGATCGGGTGTACCCCAAGGTAGACACAGCCCATTATAGAGGCCGTAGGTACATAGAAAAACGTGGGCCAAGGCTGGGTCTGGGGCTGGGGAAGGTGGAAGGACCAGGGCAGCAGCAGCAACTACAGTGGCGGCGACAGCAGGAGCAACAGCGGCAGCGGCAGCAGCAGCAGCAGCAGCAGCATCAAGTGGCCGGTGAGCGTGCGCAATGCGAAAGGTACTTTGCCATGGCCCGGTGCGCCACCGAGTGCTTGCGTACCGGGTGCTTCCCTACTGCTGCACGGCCAGGACAGCAGGGTAGTATATGTACCAAGGGTGTGCCAAGGGCAACCGGTAGCGTTTCTGGGGGAGAAGGATACGTACACTACACGTACTCTTTCGGCTTGATCTCGCACCAACAGTACATGCCCGGCCCCTACGGACTAGGAAGGGCCGCAAGGTATGTTCCTTGTGGTGGAAAAAGAGCAACCGGTGAGAGAAGTATGGATGGATGGATGGATGGATGGCTTGCGTGCTGGATGGATGGCAGGAGATGGATGGATAGGTATCCGTAAGTTGGTGGATAGGTGGATGGATGGACAGAGATGCAAGCCCAGAGTGTGAAAGCAAAGTAAGAAGAGGATGGATGTGTATGTGTGCGTAGGTAGGTAGGGGGAAGTAAACAGGTACGTAGGTAGGAGCCACATACGCAACTAGAAACCAAAAAACCACCAACATGATGAGGTAAGGGGAGGGCAAGGAGACCGCGCAAGAGCTAGCAGAATCAAACACAACGCTACGCTGCGACGCGCTGCGCTCGCTGCGCTATACTACGCAATTCAGAATACGCAGAGAGAAAGAGTGCAGCTCGCAAGCGTTTATCAGACATGCAAGCCAATGCACGCACCTCAGATGCAAGTGTGGCAGCGTGCATCGAGGCCGACAGGCTGGAGCCGGGGGTGTGAGGGTGTGTGTGTGTGTGTGTGTGCAAAGTGGGAGTGTATCGAAGGGGTGGAGGAGTGCCAGATGCACCGATACAAGGAGTCGTACACGATACTTACCTCGATGCTTATTTGTCCGACACTTCCCACCAGCGAGACGATGATGTTGACATGAGTGCCGGTCTGTCGATGGGATTGGGGGGGTTCGGGCAAAGAGAAGCATAATATATATCTCCAAGTGTCTCTCCTCTCTTGCCCGCCACGTACCATCACCCCGCCCAAAGTTTAGCCCAGATGGGCACAGGAACAGGAACAGGAACAGGCACGCATGGCACGCCGAGCTAGACGACAGAGACACAAAACGGCGAGGCGGCGAATCCGGCGTGGGAGCCATTTACAGAACGAGCAGTAAATAGCAATGCCTAGAAGACACCGGATAAGTGAGCCACGGCGAGGGAGGAATTCGCACTACATCGTCTTGATCGCCCAAATCGCCCTAGACGGTGGTGGCAGAGTGAACAGCGGGACGATGCCGTTCTTCCCCAGACCCAAGAGACGCCTTCGAGAGGTGAGACGCAAACTTCCTCTTGAATTCTCGCCCAAGGGAGAAACAATCCCAAGTTAAAAAGCACACCCCGACGCCGGGCACCAATAGCGGCTGTCGACATGGACCAGAGACAAGCAGGTCGATCCGGGGCAAGCAGACGAGGGAGCTCAGGCCCTGGTCAGGTACACGGGTACATGAGCCACGATATCTCCTAGTCGAGCCTCGAATATGTTAGTACAACGATCGGATGCCAGTGAAGAAGCCGTGTGCGGCTTACCAGCCCGACACTGTAACCAGAGCAAGCATCGTGCAAGAAATGTGCACGGCACGCCGGTTCAGGGGACGCGGAGAGGGTCGCAACACCAAATACCACGACACCATGATACATTGGACGAAAAGAAAGGAGGCGCTTGGTGCAATACCAATGTCAATACTACCACCACTGCCAGTGCAGTGCGAACCTGGCGCAAGCGCGTAGTGTACACGACACACTACACAGCTTCATCGAGATGTGCTCGCACAAACGCGGGCGGGATAAAGTAAAGAGATGACGGCACATACCTCAGGTACGGATACAGATATGCATCCACGCACGCACGCACCACACGCCTCTCAGCTCGACTGAGGAATGATGCTCAGAGGAGCGTGGCTCCCGGCGTTGTTCGGGTCTGTTGATCTCTGATCTTTAGCCGTATCCAGCCTCTGGGTGCTTGTCTAGCTCCGTGTGCCTGGCACGAAGACGTCAACGTGGGGACGTTTGTCATTCCTGTCGAACCACCTGGAGGGACAATCACGTCTCGCAAGCCGTCTACACACGAACCCGTTTTGATTCTGATGGTGGAACAACCGCAACCCCGAGAGGACCAACGGCGGCTGCCAAATTGCGCTATCCTGGATTGGCCCTCGCTCTGGACGGGTGTGGTCGCCTTGATCACCCTTGGAAGACAATGCCGCCGACAAGACCAGCCGGCCTCCTCGACTGGCATGCACTTTAACTTGACAGGGTCTATCCGTAGTACCGAGGGAATTGACGATGAAGGAACCATTCGAAGACTGAAATTGGCAATGGCAGGTGCAATGGTCAGAGAGCACGGAGGTCCCAGACCGAGTTGCGATCCTCGGCTGGTCAGGCGCCGCCGTGTCTGAGGGTTCCGTAGGGCCAGCGCAATCCCAATCCAGCCAGGGTCTAGGTGATCCAGTCCAGTCCAGTGCAGTGTCTGCAAACTGCTGGGCAGCTATTAGCGATGGGAAAGTGAATGGTCCCGTTGCCTGTTTCCTGGTACGCTGTGAAATTGGCGAGGCGACAGGATGGTTCCAAGGGACAGGGGGCCGTCGGCAAGATCCCAGCACAGGAGGCAGGGCGTAGTGGAAGAAAAGAATTTTTTTTCGAAAACTTTTTCTCTCTCTTTCGCCCCGGTCAACTTCCACGTTGCTGTGCCCACTGACGATATCCCAACTAGCTGAGCAGTTGGGGAGTCGAGAACGTCGGGCGGATACCATTTTTGGTCATGTCTTGGCCTCGCCCTCTTCTCTCTCTCTCTCTCTTCCTCCTGTCTGTGAGTAATTTTGCGCCGTGCTACGGCGTAGTCCGGGGCTTCAGGTCGTCGGTGGTGTGGTTGGAAGGCGCCGCTCGAGCCGAGAGACGGCCTGGCCTAGGTTGGGGGTCCAAGACAAGTATGGAATGAAATCGACAAGCAGGTAGGTATAGAAGAAAAGCGAGTCTCCATCCAGCGTGCTGTACTCCGCGATGCGGAGAGAATCAAGGGTCTCTGGCGTGCTAGTATCAGAATTAGTGCTCTGCAATGGGCCTCCTCCCTTTACTCGGCACAGGATTGCGTCTCTGTTCTCGCGGTTTGCCTCGTTGGGTTTCCCTTCTCCTCGTTGTTGATCAAACAGCTTCAAGATGGTTCCAACGCTGCGATGCCGGGCTCGAGAGACGGTGAGTTGTATCGGCTCTGGATAATTGGTTGGCTGAGTTGAGCGTTCGCAGTTTTCCAACCTCTCCGCGCGGAGAATCGAGAACGGCGACGTACCGTGGTACAAAGTGCGGTACGTACCCAAATGACATGAGTGCCTTCCCTGACATCCATTACAGGGGTACTGTACACTAGGTAAGGGTAAGGAAGGAAAGTCCAGATCCCAATGCGTGCTGGCGGTCCACAATCTCGCCGTGAAATGCGGGTCTTGCCTTGAGCCAAGGATGTCTGAAGCGTGGCCGGAACCTTTCCCCGGGTCGTCGACCTTGTAACTCGGCGCTGTTTTCTAGCGTGCCATGGACTTGGACACCGCGGGGCCGCCAGTACCATGCTAACAATTAAATGGCGACCATCCCCTGTATTGCTCCTACTGTTCTTTTCGAGTAGTACACTACGAATAGCGGCGACGATGATAGTAGATGGCGATTGCTGCGAACAGGACAGCCAGTGCCTTCAGGTACCTACCTACCCGTGCCAGCTCCGGTGGCACTTGCCCTGCTATGGGGTGAGTACCTATGTAGATAGACACATAGACACAGAAGCCACGGTGATGTAGAAGGAAAGAGCAAGACTGGTCATGGTCAGGTCGGGTCTGACCGGCACCTTCCTCTCGCTGAAGGGAAAGGCCTCACCTGCACCGAGTTTTCCGATGACGACGCACGGGGAGCTCAAACATCGTCGTGTGCAACATATCTGACAAAAATCCTCACCTCGGTCAACGTCGCACAGCGTTCGGTCGGTCGGTCGGTCAGTCGGCTCCTCGGTCGTCCGGGGAATACTCGACCACGATCCGCAGTTTCAGTGCGTGTATGGTCTTGGCTCTGTCCGCCCACCCCACGGCAACTCCATTGACGACCTCGTGGCTTCTGGAGACTCGGAACCTGACTGTCTCCGCCTGCTTGCTGAGCCTGAGCCTGAGCCTGCGCCTGCGCGTAACCTTACAAGTTACGAGCTCCCTCCACATTCAATGTGCGCATATAGGGAGCCCCCATGATGTCTCTCTGCTTGATTTGTTTCTAATTACCGGGCTAGTCAGGTGCACCAAGCCTCTCAGAAACACGTCTCGGTTCATTTTCTGCCTTCGACACCACGGCGCGGTGTGGCACGAAGCAGCCTGTGTTGGTATGATGTTATTCCCCGGCGTTGACGGCCGCATCATGGCATCATTGTCATCATCATCGAGGATCGGGGATGGGAGTTCGCGTATCCGCCCAGAGCTCTGGACCAGCTTGTCTGCCCCTATGCGAGTTGGGAGGCTGATCTCCCCTCCACAGCGAGTGCACGTCCGTCTTAGCTCCATACCCTGCATTGAAGGGAAGGAAGAAGTTACGATGCCGTACCGAAACACATCTTAACCGTGAGGGCAGCAGACAGGGGGAACGGCGACGGCGGAGACGACCCAGCGAGCATGGGTAGCCTCAACCGCTTGCCATACACCCATAGTACCGAGGTCTGCGTCAACTCCCTGGCCTAGCTCTGCTCTCTGTCCCAGACTGTCTGGCCGTCGAGCCCTGATCGCCAGGCGGAGCCAGATGTCTGCTGCGCTCGACGAGCTTCAGTTCCAATCTCGTCCTTTTAGCTCCAAGCTTGCCGTCCCAAGACGTCAGTATCGATCGACAGTAGCTTTGGCCTCGGCGGTTCTGAATCCTGATTTCCTGTTGGCGGCTGTCGAAGACCCAATCCGCTTCGGCCAGTCAAAGTCGTATTACTGATACCGAGTACTGATAACATCAACTGGGGTTTGGGAAACCGACCAAAAGCAAGCGTCGCGGCAGCCCTCCGCAAACATCAGGCAAACTCTTTCGTTAGAAGCCTTTGGATGCAGGTTGGATGTAACCTCAGCACCTGTTACCCCAGAAAAGGCGCCAAAGTCTTCCGACATGTTCCGCGAGGGTTCCAGTGGTGCTGGCAGTTGGCATACAATGGCGGTGTCGTGATCAAGGCGTTCAACCCCGGCCGTTGTCGCTGGCGCTACTGCTGCGCACAGCTCTGTTTTCTATCTGGCCGTTCATTCTGAGCGAACCGTCGCCATCTTGCGGTTACACAGGCAGTCGTTCACCAATTGACAGAAGCGAGAATGGCGGCTAAGTGCTAGCTGCACAGCATCTGCACCATAGTAGCGGCCTCCTGCTTCGGCCGCTACGCAACGCGCCAGATGCTGGGCATTCATTCCACTTGGGGCGAACCGCTCCACACGATCGATCACCATGATCGGCAACTCGAGGACCCTTCAACTTTTGACCAGCTCTTACGTGTGCCCTTTGCCCCTGCCGCGGCTGTGGTAGAGGTGGAGTAGCTGCATCGCCCAACAAAAGCACAGGGCGAGGATGATGCCAGCAACCATCGACCCTGACAGATGGAGGCTCGAGAGTCTCTAGCCTAGCGTGACGGAGGCTATACAAGGTGTCGATCTAACGTGGCTCGAGATAATACGTATCTAACAACTCCGGGCGGTTGCTTCCATTCCAAAGACCATCGTGGGGAATCGATCGATATCGATCTCGAGATATCTTAGCAGTAAACTCTTGGTGCTGCAGTTCAACACCTTCAGTCACCGCAAGCAGCTATTGAAAGACAGGCTCGACTTCCCCGGCTTTCTCCAAACTCTGCCTCGTCCTGCGGGCAGCAGGCGTATCTGGTTTCTTGTTACGTTGGCAAAACTCGGTCGCTGCAGGACGAACACTCTGGGGTATACGCAAAGTTAGCATGGTCAGTGCTATCAGAGCTCCGTCTTTCGAGCCTAGGAGAGGCATGTCATGCACGGAACGTGCAAGCTGATGAGTAGCTGCAGGCAACGGCAATGACCATGGCAGGCAATGCCTTGTATAGAGACGAGAGGTGGCCACGGTGCCTGATTCAACCTTGGCCCCTGGGTTGGCCCGAATCACCGTGAGCTGAGCTGAGGTTAGGTTCAGAAAGGTTTCTCATGAAACGCGGACTATTCTTGTCGTGGCATCTCGCGTGTCACTGTTACGGTCGCGGATAGCGTTGCTGGAAGCAATTGACGCGTTCAGAGTCTGAATTTGGCGGCGGGCGAATGGGAAAAGAGCCAATTCGGTTTTGTCGACAAGCACAGGTCCCTGAAAACGCTGCTGTCGATACAGCTCTGGCACTTTGGACGGCACGACGGGACCACTCCACGGGGAACAATGGGGGAGAGTCGAACTGACTTGCTTGGCTGTGGAGAATCCCCCATCCCCATGGGCGACACCGGGAACGTTCCATTCGCAGCAAGTCCGTCCGCAAAACAGCCAGAGCTGCAGGGCGAGTCCCTCCTTGTGCTCCTTTCGCGACCCCAAAACTCGTGGCAGCCACCGCCGTTCACTGTTGTGCGATGCCGCCGTACGACAACCCGGCGGGTAATATCACTCAAACATACGAACCGGTCAGTGGATGCAGTTTCCAGGAACCCAACAGCGACGCCTCGGCATCGAGCGTCCGTCCATGAATTTGCCTCCAGCTCGCCCCGCCGGTCTCCTTCTTGCAGTGTCTCGCACAACAGGCGTAGCACACCGTTCCGAGTGCCCCGCTCGGTTCAGGCGATAACGGGCCATCCTATTGAGCGGAACTAATGCTCGTTTAGCAGATGTTTCTCACCGAACGAACTCTTGTCTCGCGCCCCCGTTGCCGGACACAGCCCCCCGGGAGCAACAGGAAGCCGTGAGAACGGGGCGGGCAGACGGAGCAGGGACTGTGCTGGCTTCTCGGGCGGTCGGGCAGGTCTAGACTTCGTCTCGTCCGAGTAACCCAGCCATCCAGAGGAGGTATGGCGAGCACATACCGTATGGAGAGACACTCGCTACTGTCCCTCGGGCCTGTTTCTCATGCCGCGCTCCGTGCTGCTATGGATGCACCTACTAATACGGATACTATGCATCGAAACCTGCCATCCGCGCCTGCTTGGTGTACTGTGCAACTACACCATCCGGCCGTGGGATTGCGAACTGCAGCATGAAGCGTCCAACAATTACAGTTCAGCGTACAGATACAGACAGATAAGGACATTTCCCCATGTTCTCTAACTCTCTATCCGTACACCCACCCCCGACATGCTCCGACGCTCGCCCTCTCCCTATGCAGTTTTGCTCCGTCTCCGGTTTCCTCCTCCGCCATCTGAAGCAACTCCACATTTCCATCTCTGGACACTGGGAACCTCGAGATTCCCGTCAGCCAAACACGAACCTTAGAAGCAGAGGCCATAGGCTGGCGTCTGCTAGTTGCGCATCAAACCCTCGATGCTCTTGCTTACCCTGCTCCACAAACTCACAGGCGGCGGCAGGAAGATACAGACAGATACGGCAGCTAAGAGCTGTCCGTCCGTCGTGCTTTACAATGGCACCTCTTCGGTCTGGCTGGTCCTTGCTTGTCCTGTGTTCTGCCATGTTATTCCCTGCCAACGTTGCGCCGGCCACCCCAAGTCGTCCAATCGAAGCCGCATGTTTCAGACCGTGCCTCTGTCATGGAGGTCAATAAAGACACCGCGAGTTGATGCGATGAGGGGCAGAGTTCACAGCGTCCCATCTCGCAACTCGTTTGGCCGTACTTGGTCCGCAGTCAGGCTTTTTCTTCCCGGCCACACAGATTCCTAGATTGCCATTCTCTGCGGAACGGCCACCGGTCTTTGCCGCTTGTGTACTATGGTATACATTGCTCAAACTGCTGTGCAACCTTTGCACTTCAAGTAGAAGCTACTTGCCTGGGTGTCGTCCAGTAGTCCAGTCTGCCAACCAAGCAGCTGCTTCACATCTCCTCCTAGTATTGTAGGTAGCTCACCACTCCCCGGCACCCAAAGAGACGCCATAATCTCGCTCAGTCACCGCATCTGGCCCTCGACCAGTGACAGGCACGGCGCACAAGCTCAACCATGCGACCTTCCTGCTAGGTGCAAGCCACACCGTCCGCAGCGTAAGCACAAAGTATTAGTGCTCGCCAAGAAGACGGTGGTGGGAGACGAGCAAGCTTGCAGTTGCAGTTGCAGTTCTTCCCGGAGCGGAGACGACCGTCCGCCGCTCTGGGCTTATCTGTCGGTGGATATGTATAGCAACTGCTGTTAAGAGTCAGTTTCCAGCTTCACCCACGACACAAAATGTATGGGGTTGGAACTTGGAAGCGAAAGCCAAAGATAAGATAACGACGAAAACGACGATGTCGAGCCGCGAGCTAGCAGAAACCAGGTGGTCCCTTGCCGCATCTGCTACTGCTACAACGTGCTATCGACTCAAGGGCACTCCCTTGAGCCATACCAGCCACCAAGAACAACTCACTCATCAACCCCCGTATGGATACAGTGCCAAAGTGCTAGCCATCTTTTCCCGCGTACAGCTCGGCCGCTATGCTACAACCCTCCCTGCGGCTGATTCTTAGACACAAGCACAGACGCTGGCTCCAACCAGACACGGCTGGCGCAGGTCATGCTCTCCGCAACTGGGCGCTCTCCAATGCCTCCTCCCGTCGCCAGCCCTTTCTCGAGCCCCTCGAACGCAGCCACGAGGCGGACGGCGCGCGTAGAGCATCCTTGATTTGGACAGTCCGGGGCGGCGGAATGGCGGCCGAGGCTTGAAATCGTCCCCGCCCCCTCGGTCCGGGCGCGGCGGTCAATTGGCTAGCAACCATGAACTGTCCTCCGCTGCGCTGCCTCAACAACAAGGTTCGCATCATCAAAACTTTCCCTGGTGTGTGTGTGTGGCACGCGGGAAGCAAGACCCTGATCGGCGCGGCGACTCGAGTTTCTGCCACATCCTGTGCCTTCAGCCCAGTTGTGTGTGGAGGCAGACGGCGGAAGAGTCCAAACTTCGTCTGAGCCAAAGCAAACTCGTTGAACCTCGACAGGGTTCACCATCCTAAACGGCGGAATATCTCCGCCCAGGATCCGGTAATTATTGTTCGAGTGCTTAAAAAGACGTGCTCGTGAGTCGTGGGGACACTGTTTGACGACGCGGTAATACGACACGTCCGCGCCGGGTAGTTGCTTCCTCTCCGGCATGATCAAGGCCGCTGGCCGGAGCCGTTCGCACAGGCCGAGGTGCCGGCTCGCATGTCAAAGACTGCTCGTGACCTCGATTCTTCCCGATGGTAGTGCTTGCGGCTGCTATTTGCCGACGAGTCGGCACGGTGCTTAGCAGCACGGTGGTTGTTGGCTGGACCGGATTCTGTGCTGTTTCACCAGGCAAAGCAGAGTATCCAGATTCCGCGATGCCCGCGTCGACGTCCCATCATCCATCATGTCAATCGTCTTATCAATATGCCGCGCCGGGAGCGCTGTGCTCGCGTCAAGCAGAGGAACTCCGAGCTGTACGACATCGGAGCGATTCTGCTCAAAGCAAGAGCAACTGGCTGGCCGCGTGCTGACCGAGACGAGAAGTGGCAGAAGCTAATGCCGCTGGATCCCTGGTTGTCCTGCAACTGGATGCCAGCCATTATCGCATCACCTCTCGCAGGAGTACTATGTAGTTCGCAAGGCAGGTTGGCCAAGACATATGCCTTGTCCTTCCTTGTGCAGAGATCGCGACTTTCCGAGACGACCAGTCATACTGAGGTGCTTTCGACTATCTCGACTGGAGACTTATACACCAAGCGATGCAACGAGCCCCGGTCAAACCAGCAAGGATACCACACCTGCCACGCTTCCCACCTTATTGGGGAAAGCCTCCTGCAAAAATGTGATGCCTTCCGGCCTAAGCAGTTCAAAGTGACCTAAATTTCCAATATTGTATCTAGGAAAAAGCTACTTCCGCCTATTAAAGGCCCCCTATAATTTTAAGTCCTAGAAGGCCCGTGCCTCTCAAATCCCCCCTCAAAGGGACGCCCCTGTCCTATAATAATACCTCCAAGGCGTAATAATAGAAAAGCCTCTAAATACAACTATTCCTAGTACGGACTATTACAAATAACTAAAAACAAACCAAAGTAAAAGCAAAGCAACTAAACTAAATCTATCTTTCCCGCACTCATCTTCCAGTCAAGCAACTCCATCGTTTTTAATACTCTACACAATTCCCATCACCTTTTAAAAAACTCCTAATTCTACAATCTACACTTCCCTAATTTTTTTCTCAACTACCTTTCTAAGATCTATAGACAGCTTATCTATCCTTTCCTTAAATTGTTATAAGCGTCTCTTAAATTCCGCGCAACTTAGGGTTACAATTACAGACTTCCGAATCAACCTTAGCCTGTTGTTCCGCCACCTACTTATCTTCCCTGGCCTAGTTCAACTATATCTAGAACTTCTCCTAATTAACTTTAGCCTATTTCTCTAACCTTCCCACTTTACCAATAGCCCTTATAACTTAAGCTTAAAGATTAGTATTATTAATAGTATTAGATTTTAATTTAGCCTTTTACTTAGTAATTACCTATAACTACTTTTAAAGCTCCTTTAAATTAAATAATTCCAATTCCCTTTATTTAATTAACTTTAATAACTAAACTAAAAAATAATTTTAAGTTATAGTTATATTTATTAGTAATTCCTAAAGTATCTCACAGACTTTAAGACTTCTTCTAAAATATTATTATAATTTATAGTATTAAAAGGCGTTAAGCTTTAATACACTACCCTTATTCTAAAGTTTTTCTACTAAGTTCTAAAGTACTTTTAGATTATTAGAATATCCCTCTCCGTTCTAAATCAGTTCTTCTAACTTTTTATAAATCGTAACTCTTAATTTTAATTCATACTCTAATTTATTCTAAAGTTTCTTATAAATATCCATTAATTATTCTAACTTAGTACTAAACTTATCTACTCTTAAACGTTACCTCCTTTTACCTTTCTTACTAAACTCTAGTAGTACTTTAAATAAACTAATACATCCTTCTAGACTCTACTATAATTCCCAAAGCTTAGTATCTTCTTTATCTTCTAACTTTACTTTTTTGCACTTTAAACTAACATTCTTAACTTCTAAGTCGTCCTCTTTATTTATAGCTTTATACTTTTTTAACTCCGCCTTACTATATTAACTTTAGTACTTAATTACTAAATATATTATATTATAAATTACTCTAAAGTATCCCTAACTTAAAGGTTATTACTAATAAATTTTATTTAACACCACCTCTATCCTAATTACAATATTTCGCATCACCTCGTCTTTTTTAAAACATACTAGTAGTATACCAGACTTTAACACAACTACTATCTTAAAAACAATAAACCATAACTATAATTCCAGAATAAACTTAACTAAGTTACTATTCTAATAGTCTTATACTACCTATATAATACCTTAATATACTAGCGTTTTTAATAAAGAATAGGTAGTTAATAATTAACCCCAGTCTATTTTAACTTTTATTTTATCTAGTATTATTTTAAAAATAGCTTTTTAAAGTATACTATCTTTCCCCTATACTTCCCAAATAGCCTCTATAAAGTCCTTTATATTAATTTTATTATTTCTAATTTCCTATTTAGTAGCCTTCCAGTTATTATTCTTCCCTCCTAACTTTTAAATTACTACAATTAAACTAGTTAAAACTAAATTAAATTTTATAGTCTTTTAAAAGAGTGTTTTAAACTTCCTAAACTCCCTAGGGTTTCCCTTACCACCTTTATCCTCCACAACTAACTTATCTTTATTTTTAATTAACTTATCGTCTTTCTTAACCTCTTTTAGTAACTTTAATTCCATCTCTATTTCTATTTTATTAGGTTTATTAATTAATCTTTCTAAGTAAACTAACTATCCTAGTATTTTATCCTTATCTTCTTAATCTAACTCTAATCTAAATTCTACTATAATTAAGTTATTTTTTAAGTTAAATAGTTTCCTACGTCTTTAAACTAACTTCTAGCTTAACTATATTAAACCTCTAATTATAATATTATAATCCTTAGGTCTTAGGAGTAGTAAAGTTATTCTTCCCGGGCTAAAATTCAAATCCCCAAACAAACTTATAAGCTTCCTAAGTATAGGGGTACTAGGTCTAGGTCTAAATACAAAAATATCAATACCTCTAAACTATCCCTTTATCTAGTTATTAATAGGTAAAGTAGAATTACTAATTCCTAATTTTATAAGTGTTTAAGTAGCGTTAGTAAAGTAAGACTTTAAAGTAGTACGGTTAACTCCGATATAATTATTTTCCTTTAATTTTTCTAAGCTTACTTTTTATTAAAGGGGGTTGTATAAAAGTAGTAATTTTATTAGTTAATTAAAACTTAATACTAAAGGTATAATATCTTTAAACTAACTACCTTTATTCTAAATTAACAACTACTAAAAAGGAGTAATATTTATTACTTTAATTTCTATAGTATTTTAATTTCCGGTTTAACTACTTACTACTAATTAATTCCTCTTTTTCTATTCCCAATAGCACTAAAGAGTTCGCTCTACTTTTCCTAATTCCACCTCTACTTCCTCTTTCTCTTATATTATTTTTAACACAATTATTAAGTATAAGTTAAGCATTATATCTTTTCCAAAAATACTATCCGTATTTATTCGTATAAAACTTAAGGAATATACTTATTACGCTTTTATATAAGCTTTTTAAATTCTTATACATAGTCCTACTTCTCTATTCTATTTTTCCCGTAATATACTAACTTTTTTCCGTAGTTATATAATTTTCCTCCTAAACTTACTAACTATAATCCTCTTCTTCCGCTCGCCAGTTATAAGAGTAACTTAAAAGACGTGCCTTTTTAAGTTATTTAAAGCTACGCCTTTAAAATAGCTCTACTAATTCCCGGTTTTAGTTATTAAAAAGAATTTATTATATTTAGTATACCTTTAAATATTTAGTAATTCTAATGTGTTATAAATAAAATAGTTTAAGTATATAGTAGTAATATTTAAGGTCAACTAAGTATATAGTAGTTTATAAAAAAATAAATTAATATAGAAGTAAAAAAATATAGAAGTAAAAGATAAAAGAGTAAGAGTAAGTTATTATAAAAAAGTTTAAAACTAAAAAAAAGTAAGTGTTTTAGTTATTCTAGTATAGTAAAAGTACTAATAAAGTAAGTACCCGTTAAATTATAATACAGTAAAAGGTGCTTATAATAGTTTTAAAAAATTCTTAATTTTAAATTAATTAATTTTATTTCTTATATCAACGTAATAACTACGTAAACAGTAATAATAACTTAATTCTAAACTATAAATATCTAATCCTTAATTAAAAAACCTTAAAATAATCCTAGTACCTTATTAATAGTATTATAGTACTATTTAACTATTTTAAAAAGTAAGTAACTCTTCCGACTCAGTATTAAATAGTAAACAGTCCTCTTTATCTTAGTTTAAACTTTAATAACTTTCCTTTCTACACTAATATAACAAAATCCCCCTTTTTAAATAGCTTTATAACCCTTTATTTATATTAAACTAGTTTAACTTTATTCTTAATTAATTAGCGTTCCTTAATAGTAGCTCTCTAACTTTCCGCATTTACTATTCTTATAACCACTACTTCTTCTAGCTCTTCTACAGTTAGTATTTTAACGTCCACTAAAATCCCCCTTCTATAGTCGTGTTCCCAGCCAAAAAATATCTCTAATAGTAAGTATCCAAAATTCCTTATCTACCTAGTATTTATATCGTATACAATCTCTCTATAGTATAAGTCCTAGTCTTCTAACCTAAAGGCATCTTCTAGGATTCTCTTAGTAAACAGTTTAATAAATAGTTTAATATAAAATTCTACTATTCTAACGGACTTATATAATTTAGCTAAGGTAAAATTAACTCCCACACCTTAATTCTATATCACTAACTTAAACTCCCTTAAAATAAATACCCCTCTAGTATTAGAATAAAAGGATCCGGGCTTTATTCCTATAATATTTATCTAGTTAGTTAGGATAGGGATCGTAGTTCTTATTAATATATTTAGTACTAGTTAAGTCTATACAAATCAACTAAAATAATTAATCTATATTAATAGTAATGTATTTCTATAGGCAGTCTTCTTTAAAGAGCCTAGGTAATTAATTCCTATAACTCTTAACGACTCTGTAATTAAAACTACTTAATCCGGGTATAAATATTTCTAAGCTCTTATACTAGTATAAAGCCAGTAGCTTTAGATATACTCTATAATATTAGTAGCTATTCCTGGCTAGTAATATTTTGCTAAAAGCCTCTTTTTTGTGATATTAATTCTAAAATATCCCTTATTATTATATTCCCGTTTATATATAGTTATAACTTCTCTAAAAATTAAGTAATATTTCTAAATACTATATACTATATACTAAAGTATTCTGTTTTAAATAGAGTATAGCTGGCTTTTATTCTTAAGGGACCTTAGTTTATAATTATTAATTTCTAAGTTATTTTTAATTAAAAAGCTAATAATTTCTAAGTACTATAGTTCTTCTAGTTACTTTAATACTTAGGTTTTTATTAGAGTTACGTTTACTTTGTTCTATAGACACTTAGTAATAGCTATAACTACTTTTAACTTATCTATACAGACTTTTACTAACTATAGGTTTAAAATCCAGCTTCTTACTTTATTTAAATCTTACTAAACTATATTTACTATAAAAAGTATTAAAACCCTTTTAGGGACCTCTTAATTAAACTAAGTAGTTAATCCTACTTCTAATTAAGTAACTCTTACTTCCGCCAGAGTTAATATCAACCTAAATGCCCTATTAGGGCCCTTTAAAAAAGGGGGGTATTTACTACTATCTATCTTCTAAGCTCTACTAAAGAGGATTACATTAACAATTTTGTTAGTAGCATCTGCGTTCAGAGTATTTTATCTACTTTTCTAAAAGAGGTCTTTATACCCTCTAGCTCTATCTTTTTAAATCCACACTCCGTCTTTTACTAGTTTACTAAAGTCCTCTAAGTTATTTTCGTCACAGTTATATAATAAAAAAACAGTCTAAGATAGTATATCTACTACTACATTCTAACGCCCTTAAATATATTCAAACTTTATATTAAGTATTTTTAACTTAGTAACCTACTTAATATATATTCTATTATAGTATAGTAAAGTAAGAAACTAAATTAAAGGTTTATAGTTAGTATAAATAGTTAATTCCTACTTAGTCCTTAGGAAATAAAAGTAGTACCTATAAAATTCTATAATAACTAAAAGCTTCCTTTTATATATACTATAGTTGTACTGGCCTTTAGTAAAGAGAAATAAATTATAGAAGATTAGAATATAATTGTTTCTCTATTATTAAAGGATAATATAACCCCTAGTAAATTTTAAAGTATTTAAATATAGTTAAATAAGCTATTTAATTTTTAGTCTATAGATATTAATTATATTAAAGATTAACTTCTTTATAAGGGTAAAGGTGTATACTTTTAAGGGTCCCTAACGCTAGGGCACATTCCTAGTTAGTCAATAGAAAAGTCGAGCGACCTTAGTAATATTCTTTATTTAATTCCAGTAAGGTCCAGTAGTAGTAATAAAAGCCCTAACCTTAGTTTATATCTTTAGTATCGGCTATTCTAGAAGTTTTATAATCCTCTTAGGTTTAATACGTGTAATTCCACTGATCTTATAAGTTTATTCTATAGTAACAACAGACGTTAGTCCTAATCCAATTTTCTTCTAAGCAAGCCTAACTCTAACCTAAACGAATCTTAGGAGTAAATAATATTTAATAAAATACTACTCTTTTTTCTAGCTTTTAAACTTTATAAAAATATTATCAAAATAAATATTAACTAGTAAAAGACTACTTAGAGTATCCAGAATAAGTAGTAATAGTTTAGAGCTAGGCTTTAGAATAGCTCCTAGAAAGATACAGTTAAATTCTATTATTTAGTAAACTAAACTCTTTACTCCCTACTATATCCTAGTAGGTTAAAGCTGTAGTTAATTAGAAGTATTAAAAGTATAAATATAGTAGTATTCCGGATAAATTAAAATACTTTAATACGTATACTTTAAATCCTAACTTAAGTATAATTAAATCCTAAAGTCTAATAAATTCTTATATACTTTTTTAAGTAATAGGATTAATAATACTAGTAGTTTTTTATTAATATTTCTATAGTTAATTATTAGTTAGTACTCTTCTAGTAGTCCAACTCCCGGCTTTTTAATAATAACTAACTAAATTCCTTAAGGTAAAGTAATTCCGTTTACTACTATAGTAGGCTTATACAAACCAACTTCCCTTTTTTTAGTAATTAAGCAATCCAGCTAGTACTACTTAGTTACGTTCTATTTCTTCCGTCTATTACTATTCCAAAGTACCGCATCCTTTTCTAGCCTAGGGATATAGTAATATAAGTTAGTAGCTAAAAAGTTATTTAAAAAACTTAAAAATAAAACTTAGTATATATAAATCACCCTTTTTACTTTTTTATAATTATATTTAAGTATATTAAGTCTTAATATTATTAGTTCTATATTCTACTACTCCTCTACCTCTAATAGTAGTATTATAAAATCTATTTTAAAGTATTCTAGCCTTTTTAATATAGGAAATATTATTTATAAAGGGTAATCCTCCTAATTATCTTAAAGCGATATTATTCCAGAGTAAGGTTTTTCTATCTAAAAGCTTAAGGTATAAATAATATTAAACTCTTTTTGTATAGTTATATTCCAGGTAAGTTTAGGGGTATAAGTAGTAAACTAGGCTGTATTAGTATCTTATATATATTTAAAACCCTATTTAAAATCCTCTATAATTAACTTTTTATATAATTTAGTATCTTCCTAGTTTAAAATTAACTCCTCTAAACTAGTACTTAAGTAACTCTTACTTACTAATAAATACTTTTTAATAACTTACCTAAGTTAGTTTATAATTAAGTATTTCCTAATAAATCTTAAGTATCTTTTTTATCTTCTAATTCTAATTTTAATTCACTACTAAACTCCTTATAGTCTATTAATATAGTAAGTTAATTTTTTTTAAATAAGTTAGTATTATTATTAACTAAGACGAGGATAAGGCACTATAATTCCAATATTTATATAAAAGGTCCTTTAATTTTAATAATAGTCTCCCCTTTAACTCTATCCCTAATTATAATCTTCCTAGCCTAAGAATTAATTATTACTTTAATATTAAATAGTTAAAGTATTCTAAGTAGTATTATAACTAAGTTATTAAAGTCCCTAAAACGTATATAAGCCTAAACCTCCCGAGATATTCTATACGTAATAACTTAAATAACTACAAAATATATTATTCTATATATAACTCTATTAATAGCTTTTATTTAAAAACCTTTAAAGCCAATTCCTACTAGTAAATATTAAACTAATCCATAAATCTCAGCAAGCTTAAGTAAAATAACACTTATCTCTAAGTTCTAATCGGCCTAAACCCATTTACTAAGTACTAAATAATAAAACTTCTAAGTAGCGATAATATAATTAAAGTAAAACAGTCTAGTAGCTTTATAATTTTAAAAAAAGGCTTAAATATTCTTAGTAGGGTCTAACGTAGTTATAAAATATTTATCTTTATATCTAAACAATACTAAATTACTCTAAACAGGGACCTCGCCTTTATTAAGTACCTCTTCTATAGTAACAGCCTTACCTTTATCTTTATTCTTCTTTAGCCTTTTAATAATAGTCTTTTAAAATATAGTTTAAATAGATTTTAAGAATTTAGAACTTAGTTATATTAAGTCTATAAGTAAAATATTAAATATAATCTTTTTTATAATCTCTTAAATATTTAATAGCAGTATTCCAGCTTATACTATAATATTAACTAGACTTTATTACTTTATAAGTACTCTAGTTACCTTAATAAGTCAACTCTCCTCTATAATCGTCTAGAGTAGGATACGTTCCTTAGAGTTCGCATTTAGTAATTTAACTATTCTAGCCTTTTTAAAGGGATTATCTAAAATAGTCTCTATCTATCTCTTTTAATTCCTAACTATAAGCTCCAAAACTAACAAGTTAAGTTTAATAACCTACTTATTAAAACTAAGTTCCTTATTAAAAAGTATTTAAAGTACTAACATAACTTCCTTAAGCTACTCCTTAGTTAATACTATTTTAACTTTAACTATAATACAATTTTCTTCTTCTAAAGTAAAGGGGGTTACTATATCTCTAGAGTTATTAGTTATAAAAAACTTAAAGTAATAAGAACTAGTTACTATATTAAATAAATTCTAGGGGTTCTGAGTAGGATTAGTAGTTAGGGGCCTAGGGTTATTAGTATAGTAATCTAACTCCTAAATATAATATAGTTATATAAAATAAGTATTAACAACTCCTAGTAGTAGTCTTACTCCTCCTAAAAAGCTCTAACTAAACAACTATATTATTAATTTAATATACACCTACTCCTACACAATAAGACCTCTTTTAGTATAATTTAAACATCTATAACTAGCCTACCCACACTTAATATACATAATCTCTCTAAGCTTAGCTATTTAAGAACTATTAATAAACTTATTTTATAAGGACTTTTTATTTAGTAACTACAGTAAGTTTCTATTAGTCTTAATAAAGTTATTAATTAAATTCTATATCTAAAGCTATTAAAAAGGGCCTTAGAAGTTTTAATTTTAATTCTAAGTTTATTAAGTTTTAGTCTATCCTATCTAAAGCTATTATTAGTAACTTTAAAGTTAAATTAGTATTATAAACTAAGAGTTAAATAGTTATTAAAAGGGATAACTATTAAAATAGGCCTAGGCTATATATAGGGGTATCTATATACTACTTATCTATTAAATTAAAACTTAATTAACGTTTTAACCCGGATTCTAACGCTTAATAAGTTAAAGAAGTAGCTTTAATTATATTTTATTTATAAAGTATTTATTTTCTACTTTTTAATTTTAAAGAATTTATTTAGTATTCTAGATAGTATTATATACCACTCTAAAGCTAGTAAACGTTATAACTACTATAGTTATAGCCTACTAACAAAGTTTACTATCCTATAAGCCTTTAATAAATTATTAAATTAAACCTTAAAAAACAATCTATTCTAGTATAAATAATTCTACTCTAACTATAGTATCTTAGTATTTAATTCTATAAAGGGCTAAAAAAGTACAGTTATAGTATACTATTAAAGCTTTATCCTACTTTTATAATATATTATTAATATTAAATATTAAAGCCTATTAGTCTATAATTTAAAATAGAAATCGTTCCTTTAAAGCCTCTTTTAATAAAATAAAGTCAGCTTTAGTAGCAATTCCCTAATCAACTCTATCTATAATATCAACTAACTTAAAAATACTATTAATATAAAAAGTAGCTTTCCCCTTAGTTTATATATTAATAGTCTTAATTACCTAGGAAAATAGTAATTCTAAGGGTTTATAGTTAACTATTTCAAAATTCCACTTTAAGTAGACTAGCTATTAAGCTACTACAGTTTAACTACCAAAAGTACTATAGTTAAGGGTTAGTAGCTTTAATATTATTAAGCTCTTAGGAGTATTAGTTAAGTTACTTATATTACCTATTAATTCTAGTAATTTAAACACTAATTATTTAGTTAGTAACATAAGGGTCTAGCGTTCCAAAATATTTATAACCTCTTTTAAAGTATCCAAGTAGGAATCTAGGGTATATCAAAGCTAGTTTAGTAGTAGTTTATAGGATTCTAAGAATATATTAAACAAAAGTAGCTAATAAACTACTAGAATCCTAGATCGTTATTCTATAGTAGCGACTAATTCCAGGGTAGTTAAAGGGCTAATTTTAAGTATTATTAGAGTCTCTAGGCCGTCTCTAAAGTCCCACTCCTCTAGCTCTAGTATATCTATAGGGTTTAAATCCAGATCCTTTAAAACTCTAAGTAGTAGTAACGTAATTCTAAAATAATTTCTTTACTAATAAAGACTAACTAAGCTAGTTTCTAATAAATCCTCCTTAAAGATAGTTAATATTCTAAATAAGTATATATATCTCCCAACGTCGTTAGCCAATAGGATATAAAGTAGGGTAGTAAGTCAGAGATTCTAATAAGTAGGTATACTCCTTAGTAACTACTTTCTACGTTTTCCAGTATTAACACAAGTACTAAAACTAAAAAAGTACCTATAACTATACTAATAGTAGTATTCTAAGTAGCAAAGTAGACACTAGCTAAATTAGAGAAAGTGCCTGTGCTAAAAAGTACATTAAATAGTACAAGATTCTAAAGTCCTAGGTATTATCCTTAAGGGGGTCTAATAGGTTTCTAATAATTCCTAGGTCTATAGAAGTCGAAAAACATACATAGAGTAGCCGAAGTAACGCGTCGATTGATTCCGATTATTTTCCCAATAAAAATAAACCAACCTTATTTATAGGTAGCCAAAAATGTGATGCCTTCCGGCCTAAGTAGTTTAAAGTGACCTGAATTTCCGATGTTGTATTTAGGAAAAAGCTACTTCCGCCTGTTGAAGGCCCCCTGTAATTTTGAGTCCTAGAAGGCCCGTGCCTCTCACCTGCGTCCAGTCACGACGAATCTGCAATCGTGGTTTTTTTGGTGTGGGTGGACTTTGTGCTGCTGCCCCCTACTGTCACTTGGCTGCTGGCAATGTCCAATCCAGGGCCAGAAAGACCGACGATGATGCTGCTGTCACTTCTGAAGTTCACATAACAACGCGCCACTTATTCTGCACGCCGTGGCTGTTATTAATTAACAGCCCAGCGTGGCTTACCACGTACTGTTACCCGTCCGTACCTTTACGAGTTTATCTGCGGGGTGGAGTCCCGCCGTGGTGTTCTAGAATGCGTGGAGTCTGGACGAGACCCCAGAAGCAATTCTTAGAAGTTGGGTTCTTTTGATAGGATCCAATTTGCACCACAACCACGCATTGCAACTTGACATCTGCAGGCGATTCGAATAGGAATGTTGACTGTGGAACTCGGAGCCCCTCGGCTTCTTACGCGCCCTGGTGGATCGTCTCGCCAAACAATGCCCTGTTGCCTCCCTTGTTTCCAGCAACATGGCCGCTCGGCGCCGCAACTTCGTCTGCAGACGTGCATCGGGACCCTGAACTACCGGGAGCACCTCAATCAAGGCAGCGTCGCGACGATCTCAAGGTCCCCAGAAGGCAGCCCCCACCTCACGATGCTGCTACGTACGCTACTATTACGCGGTAGCTCCGCCGCCATTGCATCCCCTTGAGATGTCCTCGGGGTAAATGGGGTCGATCTACGTTCCCGTCATACCCAGCTGCATGCTGCAAGTTGAGCCCCAGAAGGACCCTGTCTATCGTCCAGGCAAAAACCGGTTGTGAAATTCAGGGTACCTGCTCCGTCACAAATCTATCGACACGGTCGAGTTCTAGGCCGCGGTTACGGATACGACAGGCGGTTATATCACGGCCGTGAAGGCGAATCGGGGATAACCGGAGGTTTTCCGCGAAACCTTGCACTGCCAATCTGCATAGTGCTCGTCATGGCGGCCAACACTGACTTCATGTTGCCACGCGTCGATGTTATTGTCAACCCCTTTCGCGTCACGATATGGGGTGGCTTGCCGTCGACGAGGCTCAGGGACAAGCAGAGCCAACGGAGGGATTCTCGTTGATAATATGCCCTGTCAGCGGCGTTCATGTGCATGCGAAGCGCATGTCAGATTGCAGTTACAGTGCGGCATCCCACCTCGAGATGGTTCCAAACATGAAGCCGATGCAAACATCAGTCCATCTACGGCGCCGTTGGAAGTCTGTTTCGTCACGTCAGCCTCAGCCAAAATAGCTGTCACACAAAGAGCAAGAGGGCATTTGTCCGACACGATGTGACGGAGGTATGGCGATGGGCACGCCCAAGCCGTTCGGCCGGCTGATGATGAGGCTCGGTAGTATCGGCGGCCGCGTACGGGACCAGCCCGTGCATCGAAGCGGGGGAGGCCGGGTGGTTCCCGGCGATGTACCGTTACGTCGACGGTGTTGAGGAGGGGCCAGAGCCGACTGTTTTCGTCAGCCATGAGATGCGACGGGCCTTGGGGAAACCGTCAAACAGGGCAAGTCGCCGCCCAAGAGCTTCCTGAACTGTCCGACCGGAAAGATGAATGCTTCTTCCCCGCCTTTTCCTGGTCTGGAACCTTGAGAGGCTCAACTCTGGAACCTCACCACCTCCAGGCTGTGCGCGGTGTGAGAGTGCGCTCACTCGCAGATCGCTCCCCGTCCTGCCCGTCTCAATTTCGACGGCCGTGTGGCAGTTTGCCATCGCACGCCCATCGCGTGGCCCGAGCCACAGGCAATTCCGATCGATTTGTCTTTTCCCCGGATGTTGGAGTATGTGTTTGAGCTCTCATTGAGCGACTTGGTTCCGGGGAGCATCGCCGCAAGACAGGCCTTCCCTGCGTCGAGCCGAGGCGGGGTCTGGCAAACAGCACCACCACGACCGTTCCTCCGGGAAGTCTGTGTCGACGGAGTTACTGTAATAGACGCATGCAGGCTGCGAAGCCGCGAGACAGAGACTTTGCCGTACGTTTGACGAGGCTCATCCTTCCGGTCTACAGAAGTAAGCTACGAAGTATGTGCGCTTGACATCGATTACTGCTTCTCCTCGGAGGTTATGGGGGACTTGTGCATCGCCGACAGACGTCGCAAGCGCCGCACACACGCGCCCCCTACATGTCCGTAGAACCGCTGGTCCAGCTGCGGCTCAAATGGGGCTGAGGAAGCAGCAGCAGAAGCCGCAGAAGCAGTGGCATCGCCATCGTCAACACGGAAAATCCTTTCACTAATGCAGCGTTGGGCAAAGACCTATTCCTGGCCCTGGCCCCAGGTGCCTGCCTAGGCGTCAGTCAAGGCCTGCCAAGGTTTTCGTCTCCGCGTCTCCGCGCCACCGGCTTGAGGCACTATCAATGGTGTTGAAGAGATGAAGTTCGGCTTCTCAAAGCCAGTGCCGCCAATTGCCAGACTACAACAGGGTTTTGCTAGAAAATGTCCCGGGACGCTCAGCTCACTCTGTCGTCTGCGACCAGACGCGTACACCTCTTACAGTGTAGAGGCATTTTTTTTTTCTTCATCTCGTGTCGTCCCCTCCATCTCCTCAAGGGCTAGCCAGGCACGGGCGGACGGGCGGCCGGAAGCCCGGGAGGTCGGGATGTATGGGTGTTCCCCTATGACGAGGGGGATGCTAATACAGTACAGAGGGTGTGAGGGAGTTGTTGAAGATCGGCTGCTTGTGTGACAGTCGCGTCTTGAGCGTAATTTTGCTCTCGTCTGTGTCACGAAAATTGGAAGCGCACACGCGGCAAAGAAAGAAAGAAGAGGACCTTGCGAGCGAGACAGACGACGGTGGCTTATTCTGGGGAAGAGTTGCCAATGGATTGCCGGCTGGACAGCAACAGAGAGGGCGTGTACGGATACCGCAGAGCCTCGACGCCGTTCGGACTCTCACTCTCACTCTCACTCTCACTCTCTCTCTCTCTTGGAGGAGGCAAAGTCTTTCGTCTCGTCTCGTCTCGCCTCGCCTCGAGCACTGAACCGAAGCAGGGTACGGCATATCACAGGTGGGGTCAACGTCGTCATCTTCTGTTCTTGATTTGGTCTATTCGCTCGGGCGCCTACTACGTTCGCGGGCTGTCGATTTCTGTCTCTCGCTCTCTCTCTTGGTCTTCTCGTTGGCTGCGTGGCATTCGCCGTAATGGTGGTGAGGAGACGACCCAAGGACCCAAGATTAGGAGAGACGCAGGCCAACGCTCTGGGACGTTTTGGATCATGCGAGGCGTTCTAGACCTCTTACTCATCCACGGCGCGCATGGCCCGCTAGTCACGAAAGCACCCGGATGAGCCTCCCCGGGATGCGGCTAACAAAATGGTGGTGGGTGGCTTGGTCCTTGGGAAAGGGGGGTGGAATGCTCGTTACCAGATGAAGACTAGACATTGGCAAGAAGAGGGAGGGGGCGTCGTTTACATGGTGAGTAACTCGAGTATTTCCCCCCTTTTTTTGGTCAGAAATCATGATCGATCATGATCTGACCTCGCTTTTCTTCTCGTCGCCATCCTCGGCCGTCTTCTTCAACTGGATGAGAGGATGAGACGGTCCGTGGCGCGGGCTGGGTGAGTTGCGACTTGGAGGCGTGGTGTTGTGAGGTGGTGAGTGTGCTCACTGTGAGTTTTCAGTGGACACCACCACGGCGATTCGCTCAGGGGGCGGCGACGGCGGGAAGGGGGGGGGGCTGATTTAGGGCCTAGGCACACTGACTGACTGCATGCCTTGGGTAGCACCGCGACGTCCGTCATCCGGGATCGGGATGCCCTCTTTGTACATGCCGCAGCCAGTGCCGGTATTGCTGAGATTTGCTGGAGAATTTTCCTTTCCTTTTTTTTTCCTTTCTGTTACTTCTGGAGGCTCTTGGGGCGCGAGTATGCATCTACGAGGGCGGCTCCCCCGTTTGCGGAGTTTGATACGGAGTTTCTCGCGGTGCTATGGCGGCGGTATAGCATACGGCCCCGTAAAAAAGGACATCTCTAGGCTGTCGATAACGGACAACCAAAGCGCACAAGGTGGTGGATTTTGCGCCATTTTCTGTTTCCTTCCCTCTTCTAGTCTTCTACTTGTCGTTTCTTCGTTTAACAGGCGCCCAGGTGGCTTCCTAGCACGTTGCGCCGAGTATGGTTGCTAAGTAGCGCCCGCCCGACCGCCCGTCCTCAGCCCCTCTAATTCGCCGCGAACGACAACGCCGCAACTACAGCTCGTTGTCTTTCCTTACGTACCTACTTGGCAACTTGGATACCAAGCCCATTCTGCGTATTCTGTTACGAATAATAACAGGTACCTTTGATGATGAATGGATGGTAGAACCCGGGCACGCCCGTCGAGTCTCGGCAGGAAGCGTGACCGTGGCGACGCTTGTCCATTGGCGTTATATCTCATTACGCAAAGAGGTTGTAGTGACTCTCAAGTGAGAGACGAGATACGGGCGTTCCTGTCAGATCAAGTCAACCCCCCGCCCGAACGTCGGAGTGGCGTTTTTCCTGTTTTTTTTTCTTTTTTTCTGTCTCACTTTCCCAACGCATCCAACGACGGGCACATGATGTAGCGACGAACGCGGCCTTGCATCTCTCATTTCTTTTTCTTCCGAAGTCTATTAGCTTCAGGGCGGGGCGGGGTATGGCGGGGGAAGTCGGGAGGTTTTTCTTTTCTTTTTTTGTTCTTGCGATTGAGTTTTGATGGTTTCGTCCTGGCACCACGTGTTTTTTCTCGACTGACTGTCAGCCTACCTGAAGTTGGTTTTGATGACATGTGAAAGGAAGTTGGTGTTGATCGTTGTCTTGTTTGTTATCTTGGATACGGATCGTTGTTGCTTGGTTGATTGGAGAGGAAGAGGCTGAGAGATGGACTCAGGAACACACACATAGAGACAGATAGACATGGATAGACATTGATAGAGACACAGAGATAGAGAAGATAGATAGACACAGAGAACTTGACTCGTCGAGTGACCTTTTCCGTGTAACTTTGCTGCTGCGTGTGACTTGGCCTAACCCGTGTAACTAAAGTTCGCGGCTCGCTTGGTTCGGGGGAGAGGCCTTCCGGATGGGCGATAACCTCTGTACGACGGGCATATCAAACTGCTACAAGCTTCCGGATGCTCGTCATCGTCATCGTGATTAACAACAAGGACAACAACAACAGCGAACCTAGCCCCCAGGAAACTTCTCTCCGACTGGGGTTTCGTATCACTTCCCCCTGCCATGCCCGGTCAACTACCGCCGCTGATGCAGTCAAAGTCTCCCCCCCGACGAAATATTTACATGAAGCCCGGTAATACAAGATGACAGACATGGAGAATTCCCAACCAGTACTACTGCAAAATCTCCGCCTCTCCTCCGCCCTCTCGCCACTGTGGACTTGGATGATGGCGTGCATGGAAGCGGATGGATGCAATGTCAGCTTTGTGTAACCATCCCCCAGCGAAGGAGAAAAAGAAAGAAAAGAAGAGAGTTCCATTGGGAGTGTTCACAAGGGTTTCTGAGATTGCTTTCTTTTTGTCGTTGTTCTGCGTTGGCGCCCTGGGGAGGCGTTTGTACGACAAACGGCTGATCATCTTCGAGGGTCGGTCCTAGGCGCGCGCAGTTCCACTCCGAGGGTTTGTCATTGGATGATACGTAGCTCTGCATAGGCATACTATATCACAGCATCGATATCAGGGGGAGATGTCATGGACAAGGAAAGTGCAAGTTGAGGACAGCCAGGTAGACGATACATGGCCGCCCCCTCCGCTGTTGTGATACCTAGCTTGTTGCTCGCTCGTTGCGATGTGAACCGACCCAGCCATCGACGGAGCGATTACATCTTGCTGACAGATGACAAGGGGAGAGCGGTGGGTTATGTGCCAAATCGGACAATTATGAATGTCACAAAAAAAGGGGCCAGTTGCGACGAGAAATTCTACGGTTGGATGTGCTGGAGCGGATTCCATTCCGGGGGATGGGGTGTCTCTCTCCCTCTCTCTCCCACTCACACACACACATACACACGTATGTGTACTTACGAGTACACATGTTCACACGTCGACGCAGACGAAGAGGAAGAAGAAGTGGAAGAAGAGTGCTGATCATCTCGGGCGTCCACCTCCCCAGGGCACATCAAACAACACACACACACACACACACACACACACGCCCCCACCTAGATTCTTCCACGGTTCGGAGAATATGTCGTGCGTGAGAGAGGTAGATCGTTAAGTTCTTAGTAATATCTATAAAAAAAAAGGACTTTTGACATCTTCTCGTTCGGGTATACCGGCACGGGTGAGAAGAGGAGGAGGGTGTAGTAGCAGATTACCTTGGGCCCCGACGGGGAACGGTGTTCCGCTGCCGCTGCCACGGGGCGGAGATATTCCCCTTCGTAGTTCGTTCGAGACGTTTTTTTGGGGGAGCTGCGAGATGTGACGAAGATTCCGTGGCAGGGGGGGAAGTTACAAAAGGTGGTGGTGGTGTTGATAATGGATGGTGTTGTTGTTGTTGTTGTTGTTGTTCAATCGAAGCACACCCCCCGAGAGGATACATCATGTACAATTGATACGACTTCCGTAGCCAACATACACGAGAGAGAGACGCGCCGCAGAAATATGATGCGATCCGTGCAGGTTTGACAGGCCGAAAGGTGTGGTGGGGGGTGGAGTTTGATCCTCCTGTTGCTGCCCATCAAAGGTGGGATGGGACGGGAAGGGACGACGTCGTGAACCAGCGCCGCAGCCACGAGGAACCAACGAAGGGTTGACAGTCAATCTTGGAAGGGGGAGGGGTGTTGGAATAGGTTGGCGGCGCGTTGGAGGAGGGTTGGCATACATTGACATTGACAGGGGAGCAGGGGAGGGGACGTTCTAGCCCCGCTTGGCCGGAGCAAAGCCCGTCATCATCTACATGTCATGGTGCAGCGCGAAGAGCTCTGCTCTGTTTCTCTCTCTCTCTCTCTCTCTATCACTATCTCACTCGTGTGTGTATGCACGGGTGGGTTTGGTTGGTTACATCTCGTTCTTGGGATTGCAGATTAGGAAGCGGGGCAGGGGGAATGGGTGGGAGGGGATAGGTAGCTCGATGCACGTCGAAACAGCAGCAGCAGCAGCAGCAGCAGCAGCAGCGACGAAACAACTAGGTACAGCAACGGCGGCGGCGACGAATTTCCTGGGCAGCGCCCGGGATGGTGGTGTCGTGGGTGTTGCACAGCATTAGCAAGAGGAAGTCCGATGTTGCTCTCGCGACAACTCTTGCAACATAGAGAGGGAGAGGCTCTCTCTCGACTGGGAGGGAGGGGCGCGCGCGCGCACCGAACTGCGGACTGGGCAGACGGGCGGGTATGGTATCACATGTAATTCTGCCATCCTGGTCGCGCGTCAATATAGCTGTCCTGGCACCATCGCCAATCCATGGAAAGAAAAAAAGGTGGGTGGCGGCGGTGGAGTACTAGGAGTCGGAGCCGCATATGCAGACAAGGGGGGGGGGGGTTGGTGGGTAGCTAGGTAGCAAGGTAGGTATGTAGGCAGCATGTATGCAAGTCGTTCTGTTTGGATATGTATCGTCGGGCAACTATAGAGTGCATACATTGAAGACGCGGCTCGCTTGGTTGGTCCGCACAGCTGAGGCCGAACGAGGCGAGGGAGGGGAGGGGGGTGAACGTCTTGCAGCAATACTACCTGCCTCTTGTTGCTCTTCTTGTCTCCTTCTCTCTCTCGTCTCTCCGTTATCAACATTGGCTCGCAGGCTGCTTGCTGCTGGCCTCGCCGCCCAGCATTCTCGTCACCGGTCCGTCAGGGTCCCCAGAAAAACAAACAAAAGGGTTGCCTTATCTCTCTTCCTGCCCCTTCCCCCTCATCCATACGTCTGCAGGACCGCAGATCGGGCGACTCCTCATGAACACGTATGCAAGCCTCTAAAAGGCGAGATTAGGGAGGCTGACGGCGGTAGTTGAAACGGTCGACGGGGTTCGCCAGCCTTACACCGGCTGCGACGTAACCGCTGCGGCACGGCGACCTGGAACGGCCGGAGGCTTTCTCGGTCAGGAGTGGAGTTGTGTGGCCCCGGATGGCGTGAGTGGAGGAGGGGGAAGGGAGGGGGAGGGGGAGGGAGATGCTGGCCGCGTGAGCCGTTAGTCACGGACGTATGGAAGGCCGGTCGGGGTTTGCTCGGCCAGGCGAGGTGTTTTGGCTCGGCCAGGCGATGCGCGAGTGGCATCACTTTTTTCTTCCTCGCGAGAGCCCCCGGGTGGTAGTGGTGATGCGACCTCAGCTGTCCGTGGCGAATGCGAAGTCGGGCGGCAGGCGGAAGCTGGCGCAGAACATGCGCTTCTTGGGCGCGACGTCGCGCACATTGTAAATCGTCATCTCTCCTTGCTTATCCGCATCGCCGAGCTTGAACTGGACGCCCGTCTCCTCGCGTATGCGCTCGAGGATGTCGTTCAGCGGCACCTCGTCATCGCTCTTGAGCGCGAAGCAGTGGACGTGGACCATCGGCAGCTTGGTCTGCGTGTGCGGCTCGAAGAGCTTCTCGAGGCCCTTGTAGATGCCCTTGTAGTTGTGCACGAACGTGTAGGCGGAGGCTGGGAGGTTCATGACGAAGTGCGAGATCGTGGGCGGCACCGGGATGCGCTGCGGCGCGGGGGGCGGGTTCTGCGGCTTGCTCCGCGACACCTTGGGCTTGATCACGGCGGCGTCGCCGCGGGTGGAAGCATTGTAGACCTCGTGAACGGCCTTCTGGATGAACTCGCGGCCGTCCATGTTGTACGGGCGGACGTACTGAGAGACCTATACGGAGTCAGTCGGCAGCCCCTCGCTCTTCGCATTCGAAGACTTGCCTTGTTCTTTTCGACAGCTGCGTTGAGATACTTGTAGCTCTCGGGGTTCATGTCGTTGGCGAACACAAACACGCCCCTCTTCCCGGCCGGGACGGCGAACGGCCCGATGCCGGCCATCACGTCCGCGACGACCTCGCCGGGCTGGAACGTCTTGATGAGCCGGGTGTGCTCCGACTCGAGCTTGCTGTTCCAGTACACCTTGGAGTAGTCGAACTGGAAGACGCAGCCGTTCTCCTTGACCTCGACGTTCATGTCGTCCGGCCCGCACAGGACCTCGTACGCAAAGGTCCTGAACTCGGACTCGCTGCCGACGTCGTCGACCTTGTTGATGACCGTGCGGATGTTGGGGTTCTTGTCGAGGATGACCTCGGCAATGATCTTCTTGTACGGGAGGTATTGTGACCTCAGGTTGAGGTGGGCTGGCCTGTTAGCCAGGGGTGTTCATTACGGTGTAGACCGATGACACTCACCAACGTGTCCAGCAGTGTTAAAGCCCACCGGAATCTCAACGTGGAGCTCCTCGGGCAGAATAGAGGTCATCACGTCGACTGCTCCAGTCAGTACTCCACCTTCATTCTCAAACCCGACGTCTCACTCACGATAGCTCCAGTAGTCATAGTCGAGCTGCAGCTCATAAGGAACGACCTCCAGCTCGCCGCTCTTGACTCCCTCCTGGAAGACGGGACCCCATGTGTTCGGCGCTGTCGCATTCTGTGTTAGTTCACAACACCCTTCACACGCGGAATCTCAGAAGAACACACCATCGGGCTTCACTCCGGGCCGCAGCAGAAGACACTTCAGCTTGGAGTCGTTTGGGTCCGTCCGGCACGAGTCGAGACGCTCGAGCAGCAGGAGCTCCTTGGACTTCTCCAGCTGCTTGCGGTACTTTGAGATGTTGCGCGGGTCCTTGACCGACGCCGCCGCGAGGTTCACCGTCTTGGAGAACAGCGAGCGGTCCAGCGTGGTGGCCGCGCGGGCGAGGGGCGCGCGGAACGTGATCATTTCTTCGGATTCAGTGGTCTTTACAATAGTGTTAGTTTCTACTGTCCTCGTTGGTTCGAGCGAACACGGCCCGTGCAAGGGTCTATACTTACCTCCATGTTTGGATGAGTCGATGGCGGGGGGGAGCGGACGATCATGGAGGGGCAAGGCTGAGAGAAAATTCCGCCTAGGGCTGAGGCGCGGCCAGGGGTCCCTGGAAAAGTGTGGCGCATGACGAGGCTGTCACCGTTGTAGTTGCTGGAACGCCACTGTGATGTCATTGGCGCTCCACGATGTAAGCGTCATCGATGATTGGTCGGCGCGGCGGTCGAAGGGACGAGGCAACTCTGCGGAGGATCTAAACGCGACTCTAGTGAATCTCAACTTGATTGACGGGAGTATCTCATTCGCGGCTACCTGACATAAGAGCAAAGTTTCATTGCGGAACTCTTCCGATTGACGTGAGCCTATACTACCATTGACTGTATGTGGCGGCGTCTCTACGCTCCCCGGCTCACTCACGTCCACCCACTTACACGACCCCAATCACCTCTCCAGGGGAGTATCTCACACACAATGTCAAACAAGAGAACCCTAGACGCCTTCTTCACGCCGATGGCAAAGAAGCCCAAGAAGCAAGATGAGACCGCCGACGAGCCGGTAGCCACCAACCCCTCCCACCCCGGTCAAGCTCACAACAGGCCGCTAATGAATGATCCAGGCCGGAGAGTCAAATCACCCCAACTACCCCTGCCCCATTAAGAACCTCCCGCCCTCGCTGAGCAGGGAGCTCTCCTCGCTACCGGCAAGCCCCGGCCGGGAGATCGCCGACCAGCCGGACCTCGACCTCGTCTACTTTGAGCCCTACGTCCCGACGTACCTGGCGCGGGACCTCTTCCAGTTCCTCCGCGCCGAGCTGCCCTTCTACCGCGTCGAGTACGACATCAACCGCGGCGGCGTCAAGACGCACATCAAAACGCCGAGGTACGTCTCTCTCTCCCTCTCTTTCTCCGATCCATGGCCCCTGATAACACGTCCCAGGTACACCACCGTCTTCGGCCTCGATGAGACCGCCCGCTTCGACGAGGACGGCTCCGTGGTAGACGCGAAATCAGGCTTCCCCGCCGCGGACAAGCGCTACGAGCGGTACCCGCCCCGCCCGATCCCAAAGTGCCTCGACGACCTGCGCCGCTCGACCGAGGCCGCCACGGGGTGCCGGTTCAACTTCTGCCTCGTCAACTACTACGCCTCCGGCGCCGACAGCATCTCGTTCCACAGCGACGACGAGCGCTTCCTCGGCCCGGACCCGGCCATCGCGTCCTTCTCGCTCGGCGCCAGGAGGGACTTTCTGATGAAGCACAAGCCCGTTCCTCCTCCCGGTCCGGGAGAAGTAGCAGCAGCGCCCCCAGCGACGAGACAGGTCAAGCTGCCCCTCGGCAGCGGGGACATGGTCCTCATGCGCGGCCGGACGCAGTCCAACTGGCTGCACTCGATCCCCAAGAGGACCGGGAGGAACGCCGAGGACGGCGGGCGCGTCAACATCACCTTCAGGAGGGCCATGGTCAAGGACGGGACTGAGAATTACTACAACTACAACGTGGGGACCGGACCGGTCTTTAGGTGGGACAAAACAGCGCGGGAAATGCGGGTATCTTCCGCCGGCGGCCAGCAGCCCAGAACAAAGCCGTGAACAAAGTACACACACACGATTTATGGGGTATAGGAGAACAACAATTGTGAACAACCGGCCCGCCCGCTCATTTGCCTTTGCGGAACTGCGCGCCCGCGAAGTTGCGGAGCGCCCTCAGGAACACGTGGTAGCCGACGCCCTGGTTGTCGGGCAGGCAGAAGATCTCGGTGAGGCGGATGGGCCAGGGGGGGTAGCCGTCCAGGTTGACGTAAGGGCCGAAGTGGATCAGCAGGTCGGGCTCGGGCATGATGCCCTCGGAGAGCTCCGTGTCGATGAGGCTGGTGCTGATGTCGCGCGGGTGGAGCTTGTTCCTCTGGGACATCTCGGCGAGGGTGCGGGTGAGGTCGACCATGGACTCGCGGCCGTCCTCGGCGGAGATGACGAGCACCTCGAGCTGGCGGGGGTCCTTGACGACGAAGTTGCCGTGGGCGGGGGATCGGAGCGTCTCGTCGGCGTGGGGCATGGTCACGCTGAGGGCGGGCTGGTGGCGGCCCCAGTAGGATCGGGACTTTCGGATGATGGCCTGGTGGACGTGAGGCAGGTATCTCTTGAGAAGGCCTGCTCCTGTTAGTAGCCGTGTCTAGTTCGCGCGGAGGGGACGGAGTAGTCATTACCAGTCCGCTCGTACACCGTCAAGACGGGAATCCGGGCGCAAACGCACCACACGGCGATCTCGGACGCCTCATCTATCAGCCGCTCCAGCTCGGCGCCGTGTCTGCCGCCCTCCTCCAGCTTCAGGATGACGCTGAGGTGCTTGGGCTTCTGCTTCAGCCCGGCGACGTCGCCCTCGATGTACTCGGGGGTCCGGTGGTGGTAGCGCATGACTGAGGCGACATGGTAGCACACCAGGTGCCAGGCCTGCCGTATCCTAATGTACATAGAGAAGAATGCGTGCATGGTGGTGTAGAGCAGCAGGTGCAGCTTCGAGCGGAGGGCGCGCCGCAGGCCGAACCGGCCCTTGATCGGGATGTCGTCGTCACGCCATTGCTTCTGCGTGTCCTCCTCCTGCTCGGACTTTCCGGTGAGGTATGTCTGCGGAGAGCCAAGACCGGGTCAGCCCACGTTCGCGCGTAGCTAGGTGAGGGCAGCAGCGTGTAATTCGGACGTACCTCGATCAGTTTCCTCCTGTTTTCCTCGTCGATGAAGCCCTGGTTGTCCTTGTCCTCGGTCCTGTAGGACTTGCGGTCCCTCGCGTTGAGCGCCATCTGAATAGCGAGCGGTCGGATCGATTCTCGGCGGCGCGATCAGTCGGGGGGGTGGCTGGAAGCGCGGTGTGCGCGACGTGTGGGAAGGGAAGCTGCAGGTGGGATGAAAGTGCGAAATCTGTTGAGATGGAAGGGCAAGCTAAGAAGCTCAAACGGCGCAAGGGAAGGAAAGAAAGAAGAAGGAAAAAAGCGTGAACTACCGCAATAGACCGGTAGCTAGAGAATCCGGATATATGGAGACAAGCTGCTGCTACGTCGTACGCGGCCTCTATGCGCAGTTTGCCATTCGAGCTTGGCGGGGTGGAAGATGTGGAAGGTGAAGGGGGATGACGACGTCCTGACTTGAGGAAACTTGTTGAAAGTTGCCAGCCAGCCGTACAGCCAGACAACCTGGCAGGGGGGACAGGTCTCGGGAAAATAGGTATTAGGTAGGTCCCACGGCGAAGCTGCCTGCCCCTGCCTGCCTTGCCCATTATTTTTTACATACGCAGTAATACGACATTGGCTCGGGGTGGGCTGGTGGATTCCTGTTAGTGGGCGCTGCGCCGCTACTTCCAGCAAAGCTCCCTGTGGCTGAGGGCTCAGCTGACGCTGACGGTAAGCTCTCGTCGTTCAGGTCTGCTAGGCCCCGTACGCTAGTGCCGCCGTCCCGCGTTCCACGTCTTTCAGTGGGGCCCCAAGGCCTGGGCGGCGGCGGCGGCGCCGGGTACGTATCTCGCCCCGGTCGGCTTCTGGCACGTTCGAGTCCCGTCTTGACCTGTTCGTAGCCACCGGCTGGCAGCGGAGGGCACGGCCGCCGGCAGCCCCGGGGGCCACCCTTATTGAGCCAAGTAGGTATTAGGTTCCCTGGTAGCAGAGTTGAGCAGACTTTCGGGAGTTTGCATCTGTCAGTTTGAGACGCCCGAGCCATCACCTTAAGCATGTGTCGAAAGTGCTAAAGCGAAGCCGAGGTTCTGTAGAAGGCAACTACCGAGAGACCTTTGGGAGGGTTCACCCCGTAGTAAAACGTCACAGATATATGTATATGTAACCTGTGGATATACCAGCCACAAAGTGGAACCCATATGGTTGTTGCTCACATGCACGAATGGATTTGCTAGATAGTCAGATAACTGGACGAAACTACCTTGTGCTGTAGAGTGTGACTTCATGAACAGGTTGGGATGGGAGCCGAAGAGGAGGAGGACATGCTTCCTGTTGACTCGGGCCCCTACACAAACCAGTGATACTCTGGCTTCTCATTTAATACCGACTTCTCAACTACCACCTTCTCAACTTCCGACTCCTCACCTTCCGACTCCTCACCTTCCGACTTCTCACCTTCCGACTCCTCACCTTCCGACTCTTCATTTTCCGACCCGTCCTCCGGATCCTCCAACTCCTCACCCACCATCCACTGGTCCCCCGGTGACACGAACCTCGTCTGCCACGCCTCGCGCGTAAACACCTCGAAACAATCCTCGCAGTCCCCGCACCGCCCGCAGCCCCTGGGCATCCACCGCCCGACGAACGGATCGAAATCCCACTCGCCCTCGTCCCTGAGCCTCGCGTGCGGCCCGGATGCGAGGTGGTAAGACTCCATGCTCTCGGGGAACTCCACCTCGTTCCTCCTCTCCCGGCTCCCCGCGGCGGACACGATGTCGACGCCGTACCGCTCCGCGACCTCGACGAGTCGCTGGAAATTGAGCTCCCCGGCCGGCGGCGCGGGATCCTGCGGTTGCCACTGCCCCCGGCAGCGGTTCCGGAGGTCGTCCTCGATGTAAATCGCCTTCAGCTGCTCGCACTCCCCCAACCTGAGGAACTGGATGAGAATCTCCTCGATCTCCGGCGCGCCGGGGGCGCCCTCGCGGGCCTTGCAATCGCCGATGCATAGCACCTCCGTCGATGTCGGTAGGCAATCAATCGCATACTGCACCTGCTCATCGCGCTGCTCCGCCGTGCCGTTCCACGCCTCCCAGAACTTCTGGTCGGTAAAGTAGCTGCCGGGGACGAGGTCTTCCATGTCGACGTACACGTGTCGCAGCCCCCAGCAGTGGGAGGGCGGATCATCATACACGTCGTAGACCCTGTTGCGGTAGCCGTTTAGCCCCCAGGCGTCGTACATCATAAGATTCTGGAGTGTAGCCCGGTAAAAGCTAAAGACCTGGCCGACGATGATATCGACCTCGTGAAACTCGACCGTGTTACCGCGGAGGCAGAACGTCTTGAGCACCCGCGGTGCGCCGAGCAGGGCCATGCGGAAGTCATTGTTCATCCAATCGATCTCGTGAAGGAAGAGATGTTCCAGGGACGAGCAGCCGCGCGTAAGGCCGTGCGCGGCTTCCTCGGGCGAGCGAGGGGGCTCGTTGCCTCCTCTCCTGCGGTCTTGGAAGCCCTGGTAATAGACCGAGTTGATCCGGGGCAGCTTGACGAGGGCGGCCAGTAGTTCTTCGCCGTGGATGACTTCGGCGACGACGGTGCGGTCCAGCCAGGTGCCCGACTTGACGCCGATGGCGACCTTGCGCAGGGACACCAGCCCAGGGGCCCAGGTGCTCTTCGCCAGGCTCTCCTCGACAACCAAGGTGAGCCAAGCATGGCTGGAGTCCCTGTTTCGGTTGTCAGAAAACATCAAAAGTTTGGTCAATGGGCGACTAACGGTAGAAGCAGGTTTCTGGCCCACACATATTTGACGCTCTCGAGATGGGGACAGAGGGCGATCGCGAGTACTTTGAGGATCCCGTCGTCACCCTTCTCGAGCTCCTGCCTTGCTTTCGTCAGATGATCCTCCGGCAGGTGTAGTTCGTCTCGGAGAATACGCCCGTAGACTTTTAGCTCCTCTTCATCGATGCTCCATTCCAGGGGAGACGCAGTCGGGTCGAAGCGGCTGGGCGGCCAATCCTCCTCCGCCGGGCCGGGCGGCCCGAGCCTGAAGGGCTTCCAGTCGTCCCACGAGGAGCGCGTGCCCCAGACCTCCAGTGAGCGGACGTGCCACGCGAGCACCGTGTCGCCGCCGCGGCGGGTGAGGGCGCGCACGACGTTGGGGATGCTTTCGGGAAGCAGATCGGACACGGTCGACTTGTTGTGGGCTTCTCGGTGACGCTGGAGGATGTTGCTGCAAGATTGGGCAAGTGTCTTGCACGTGCAGGCTAGGTCCAGGTGCGAGACCGGGTGAGTGAGCTCGATGATCCGCAAGACGAGCTCTTGGGGGAGCGATGTGAGCGTCGGTCCAGCCATCGGGTTCTGGCAGCGATGCGATGGCAAAACAGCTTCAATTGAGCGAGATGCAAATGTGTAATATCTGATGTTCTGCTGAAAAAGTTGTTCCATTCAATGCTTTTGTACCTGAGTGGTTCCCGTACAGGTCCGGACGGTCTAGACCGGGCCACGCGCTGCTGCCTACGTCGTACCAAAGCTGGCCTTGGCAGAATCAATGAAGCCCATTCGAGATCTTAGGCGTGGAGAGTGAATATTTGCTGCGAAGGCACTATGAAAACTGCACGATGTCAGTTGATAGCCGCCAGGGTAGGGTTAGGGGCGAATGATTCTACATACCATTGTTTTCCGGCGACACTCGTTTGGCAAGCGAGGGTGCGACGGACCAAGGACTTGAGATGCTGGGCACGACAGGCCCCTGGCTATCCAGAGCTGTGCCACAATATCGCATAAAGACCTTGCAGTTCAGGTGGCCTTGCCCCGTGCCTGGCCCTTTGGGGAGCACATGAACCTATTTCGGGCAAGGTCAACAAGTCTGCATATCGCCCGGCCAGTTCGTCTCCCTGCAGAAAGGTGTTTGTTTCTCTCATCTTGCGCATCCAGGGAACCAGAAAATTCAAACAGCCCGATCGCAGCTCTCAGCTCCCAGGCCGCCACTTATCCAGCAAACCGACACTCCACTCCTTGAAGACGCGCTCCCCCGGCGGGAGCAGCTGGTTACTCTGCCTCAGCACCTGCGCGGCTGCAACGATGTCCGCTGCGGGTAGGTTGACCTCCTGGACGTCCGAGGTCATGCTTTCCAGCATCGTGTCGGCCTCACTCTGCGGGATCTCACGGAACAGCAGCTTGACGGCGGCGCGGCTTCCCTCGCGCTCGGAGGAGGCGTAGGTGATGTTGCCGTTGAGGATCCAGAGGTGGAGGGCAGGAGACTCGTCGTCATTGCTATTGCCCTGATTTGAAAAGGTCGGCACCACGACGGACTTGGACGAGCCCGACCGCGAGAGCGTGGCGAGCAAAGTCGCGGCGAGACACTCGGTACTAGTCGGCGGAGGGCTAGGCGTGGTCGTCTGGCACGACACCTGCCACTTGAGCAGGACGACGGAGGATATGGCGACGTTGAAGAAGCCGACATGGCTCCTGCAGCCAGAACAGAAGACGTGGAGCATCCTCGGGGGAGGGTCAGCTTCCCTAGCCAAGACGGCAGAGCTGGTGTCTGAGCCGGTATCCCAAAACGACAAAGAGAACTGCACGAAAACACGAGTAAGCAAGGAGAAACGGTGTATATTAATATATCGGTTTGCAGATAAATACTAGTATGTCCCTCTTGTAATCCCCAGGCTCCCACGGCTCTGGGAGCCTCGGTGAAAATAAAAGGGGCGTCATCAACCAAACCAACCGAACCCGTCTACCGAGAGGCAGAGGTTTCGATCGGCCGGAAGTCCGCGTGAGCAGAACGACGCAGAGTTGACTTCATCTCGGGGCGGAGTATCGGTGACCACGTCACTGAGCGGCAGAAACTGCCGACATGGCCTCCTTCTTAATGCCCCGTAGTGTTCGTGTTTGCATGAAAAGCATGTCACTGGAGAAGACGGGACAATAAGCGCAAAAAAGAGAGATCCGAACTTACCAACAGCCTCGTGCAGTCGGACTCGCAGAACAGGAAAGAGGTCAGGTCGACCATGCCGATACCAGGCTGCGCTGCGATGGACGAGTTGGCGCCGTAGCCGCGCTTCGCGAGGTGCTCGTGGTCATGGCCGTCCTCGTGGTCCGTCGGCTTGTGGCAATGCCAAAAGTCCATCATCTCGGCCCAGTTCTCGCTCGGGAGGTCCTTCCACTCTTTCGCCTTGCCCTCAGGCACGACGGCAGCCGAGCATCCGCGGCATGTCACGCTTGACCCCGGGAGCAGGTCCGTCGCGGTCCACGGCACGGGCTCGTCGTGGAGGCTACGCGCCGGCGGCTGTGTCTGCGTGTCAGCCAAAGGCAGACGCCACGAAATTGCACGCGATCCCGGCGGTGGCGCGGGGAGGGCTGCGGCCCGAGATACTTGGACTCTGCCCGGCAAGGGGAGCGACGTCTGCGAGCCCGCGTGGTTGAGGTGCAGCGTCGCGCCGTCCGCGGTGAGACTGCCTGCCGTGCTGCGGTCGGCGGGCGAAGGAAGAGAGACTGCGACAGAAAGCTGGCGGATGTTTGTTAGCAGCTCCGCGTAGACGCTGGGCACGTCTTGGGGCGACATCGTGAATGATGTTGTTGAGGGTGAGAAAGTTGAAATACGAGCTAGACGTTGGAATTAAGCTCCTGGTCTACAGCAGGTGCATGCTGTTTGGGCGGAGTGGGCCCTGTGGGCCTTAGCGGGCAACGCCTGAACATTGAGGGTGAGGGGCCTGAGGTTCTCAAGCCCATGGCAAGGACAGGTAGTGGCTGCCACCGTGGAAAGTAAACGTGAATTGGGCCTTTTTACATTTACAAGAGTGAGAAATCAAAGACGAAAAATAAAACTGGTGAGAAGAAAAGGAGAAGACTGGAAAGGGGAGTGACCTTGGTTTGGTCTCTCACGATGCGATTTCCTGCTTGCTGAAGCATGGGCATTGGCCTTCAGTTTAAGGATAGACAACTGCCAAAAGCATATTCGAAGTCAACGTAGAATACGACATGTCGATACCCATTAGGGAAATCATAACCGATATCAACTACAAGCTAAATAAGAATCATGGGTATAGTTACGAAAAGGAGAAAGTATTACCATTGCATCCAATGCACTTTAGTTCCCTCTTGTTTCTCGCTGATTACCGTCATTCCGAGGCCAATCGTGGAGCTCATATGCCGGGGCAGGCACGCCTCCAGCCTCGTGCGAATGCCTCGCCTCCACCAGGTGTTCGGCAGACTGCGGCCCACTCCCCTGCGCGGCCGGGCTCCCCTCGTTCGGATCGACCCTCGAGTACGGCGGCAGCTCGTCGTCGGCGACGGCGTCCGGGTCCGCCTCCCGGTGCACCCCCGGCCTGCCCGGGCGCTGCTGCTGCTGCTGCTGCCGCCGCCAGCCTCCTACCCTGGGGACGGGAGGCTCCTCCGGCTCCGGCTCCGGCGGGTACAGCTCCGGGCGCTGCAGCCGCCCCCACATCCACACCGACGCGAAGTACGAGAGCAACCCGAGCAGGTGGCTGGCGAGGGCGCCCCAGGTGAGCATCAGAAACGACGTGCCGACGGCGTGGTAGCTGAAGTAGCTCGGCTTTTCACTCAAGATCTCGTTGGCCTTGGATGCCGCCACCGTAGTCATGCTCGAGGCGACCGCCAGCACGACGAGTGACACGGCGTGCGCGTACCCCATGGCGCGGTAGTCGGTGCCGTCGCGCGGGACGGACCGGTGCCGCCGCCTGATGATGTGCCACAGCCACGCCCCGAGGTTGAGGGCCATGTAGACGGCGTACATCACCACCGCGTACCTGGCCGTGCTTCCCGTGTCCCTGATGCCGATGGCGGCCCAGGTCCACGACGACTCCCTCGACGAATCCCTCGACCGCGCGCCCTCGAAATGGCCTTCCTGCGACGCGTAGTCGCTGCGGAGCAGCCCGCCGCCGTCGTTGCGCTCCTCGGCCAGCCGGGCGTTCATGTCGGCCAGGATGTACTGCAGGTCGAAGGTGGCCCCCATCGTGCGGCGGATGCAGCCCGTCAGCGCGCTCCTCTTCTCGAAGTAGACCTCCTGGTAGCAGGTGCTGCTCAGGAACCAGGTCATGGCGAACGTGCTCTCGCGCAGGCTCTCACTCCTGCGAAACGTTACCGACCACTGTCGATGCGTCTGGATTAGCTTCGCGATCTAGGAAGAGCGAGGAACGGAAAGGGGGCTTACCGTGGCGAGATGGACATCGCCGCTGTTGACGGTGCCGGCCTGCTGGTTGCCATTCTTGACCCAGCCGCCGACGCAGAGGGGGATAATGAGGGCGATGGCGATTACATCGAAGACGACCGCATTTCCTATGAAGCGCCGCCTGATCTTCCTCTCCTCCGGACGCGTGAAGATGAACTTTTGCGCGCTGACCGATGCGTCCTCCTCGGTGTGCGTCTCCATCGTGGGCGGGGCACGCTATGTCCGTATGCGCTCTGGTCCAAGGCGAGAGGTGGTGAGATTCACAGATTCCGAGGTCATCTCATAGTCGTGATCATGGCTCAAAACCTGAGGAGTCGCGCAACTTGGGCGGGAGGCGAAGCGGCGAGGGAAAGACGGTCGAGTTGGACCGCCTCGCGCGACCCGTGAATAGGGAGGGCAATGCATCGTTCTGGGCAAGTAAGTGTGCGGCACAGCAAGAGGGCGCAATTCGCTGGGATGCAGGTCCAATGACGGGATCTAGGTGCCCGGCGAACCTGGAGAGCTGCCGTTTTGGGATCCCCTACGGCGGCAAGGAGCGATTGGGTGGATGCCGTTTTATTACAGTGCGGCACGTGGTTGGAAACACTTGGTTCGAGCCAAGAACGCCCGGCCCGCGAGCGTTTTTGCGGGACGAGGAGAGGGGAAAAGCGGTTCGAAAAAGAGAGATACGATTTTAGGAGTAAAAAAGGATCGAAATGGCAAAATGTTCAGACATATGGCAGATATTGAGGTATGGTACTAGGCGGAACCAGGGAGTGAGAGGGATGGCACTATGGATTTTCATGACGTCCTCTAGCAAGTGAGTATACCAGAGGTCAGAAGACGTACACGCTTGACCACTCGGCCAACTTTCCGTCTTGAGACTCCGGGCTCTTCTTGCCCCCAGGAATAGGAAGGGTGGTTTACATAGATAAACCTTTGTTCGTTGTGAGCCTGGAAGTGCCACGATGGTGTTGTTCTCCAAAAACCTGCGCCGATGGCGTCTCTGGCTGAAGTGAGAAAAGCCTCTTACTACCTAAGCACTGCAAGTGTACGTACCTGCGTCCTTCTGCAGCAGGGGTGCACAGGCCAGTTGCCTGGGTGAACGACGGACGGTCGGCGAAAGCTCCATCGGCGCAGCGCGCCTGCCCCGAATCGGCTTAGCCCGGAAAGCTCCCAGGTTCCCCCAATCCGCGAATTTCAACAGCCAGAACATTTCGATAACGAGACGGGGAGCCTGGCCGGAGACCACGAGACAACGAATTCCTGGCGAAGCAAACGACGACTCGAGACATTCGCTCCGAAGCTCCATTGACGACGAAGAATCCGACTCGGCTCCTGCTCAGACACAGTTTCAAGACTCTCTCTCTCTCTCTATTCTTCGATCCCAACGAACCGAGTCCCAGAACCGCAATCATGGCGACCCTCGGAGGCTACCTCAACAGTACGTCACGACGCCGCATGTCACCGTCGCGCGAAAGCTCCTTCCTTCCTCAAGCTGACCATTCGCACGCAAAACAGAAAAGGTCCTCATCGTGACGTCGGACTCCCGAATCCTAGTCGGCAAGCTCGAGGCCGCAGACAACTCCACAAACCTCGTAAGCTTCCACTCTCTCTCGCGACTACCAAGCCGCCAACCTCATCGCGCTCCACGACAGCCAGCTAACCTGTCGCGCGCGTGACCCTCAGGTTCTTAGCGGCGCCGAAGAGCGGGTCATTCAGACCCCGGACAGCGGCGAGCCGTCGGTACAGGTGCCGTTGGGCCTGTACCTCGTCCGTGGCGACAACGTCTGCACCATCGGCCTGGTGGACGAGCAACTAGACGAGAGCATCAACTGGACCGAGGTCAAGGGATCAGCCATCGGAGGGACGAAGCACGTATAGAGAGAAAGAGAGAAGAGCGAAGGCGGGGCGAGAGTCAGGGAAAAGAGCAGCACGGAAGCAGGGAAAGAAAACTGTGCGGCCTGGCATTGGCATTGTTTTTTGAGTCGTAGAATCATGGGCTTGGTTGTTTTTCATTTGCACGAAGCGGGATACCCGAGAGAAAGTTGGGGGAGGCATATGTTTGCAAAAGACTGCCGCGCGGGGGCAAGCAACATCACACACCACACGCACAAAAGACACGGCGTTTGAAATCGTTTTCTTCATGGGTTGGTAGAGAATGAACTGGGATCCTACGGGGTATGCGTTTTTATCTTTATCCAAATCCTCTCACCGGTCGGGTCTTGATTCGTTATTTCATACTGACAAACCTAACCGATTCGAGAGAGCGAGAGAGCCTGCCGCGACACTCAGGGGCTGCGGCTCGGCCTCTTCTCCCTCTTAACCAAAGATCCTCCTCATCAGGTCCTGCGCGCATACCTCGACGCCCGGGGACTCGACCACCCTGTTGATCCTGTTGCCCCTGCTGTAGCTCAGCCAGCCGCCATGGTCGCCCGGCACCTCAGGCAGGGTGAGCGAGTCGACGCCGCCGGACTGGCCCGTCTCGAGGGTCTCGTCGTACTTGACGCGGATGCGGCTGTCGGTGACGAGCATGCCGCGCGTCCACTGGCCCGACGTCTCGATGCGGATGTCCTCGGGCTCCGGGACGGCCTTCCACTTGGGGTCGTCCTGTGTCAGGAGGTACCACACGGTCAGCGGGTCGTGCAGCTCGAGGCCGGGTTCCTCGCCGTTGCCCTGCAGTCGCTCGATGTTGGCGAAGGTCTTGGACATGAAGTGGTTCATCCACTGGGACAGGGGGCTGCCGCCCTCCAGGCTGGCCTGGATGGTCGACGTGAAGAAGCCACGCTTGAGGAGGTGCGGGGTCGTGATGTCGAGAGGGAAGAGCGAGAGCTTGAGCTGCTTCGACAGCTTGGCCGGGTACGCCGGGAGGGAGGACTTGGTGGCCGAGATGGGGGGCATGGTCGAGCGCGGGTTCGGGGAGGTCAGGGCGAAGACCCGGGCGGCCGCGACGGTGTCGGCAAAGGTGTTAAATTCGCCGACGGGGGTGATGTTTCCTGGGTGGTGGACGGCGCCGCCCATGACGCATACCTCCTTGACGCGGAGGAAGGTTTCGGGGTCCTCAGCGGCGGCCAGGGCGACATTGGTCATGGGGCCGACGACGCAGATGGAGATGGTGTTGGGAGGGTTTTCCCTGAGGAGCCGCAGGATCTCCTTGTGAGCAGCCTGCTTGGCCGGGGTGAAGTACTGGTTGGCGGGAGCAGGATCGTGGTCGAGGTCCTTCTCGGTGTGGAACAGGGACTTCCACCTCTCGTCAGGGGTCAGGTGAGGGTGCTGCTCGTGGACGCCATGCAGGCCGTCGAGTCCGTCTGGCTCGGTGTTAGTATCCGAGTAAGCTTGACCAGACTGTCGGGGGCTTACGGAAGTAGTCTGCGGCGAGCTCGTCGTCCTCAAGAGGGTGGTCGGCACCGACAGCAACGATGGGCTTGTAAGCCCTCATCGTGTCGAAACCTTCAGGCTTGCCGTTGGCTTTGCGCCAGGCCAGCTCCTTCTCCAGAACGTGGAACAGCGCGACGACGTTGCGCAAACAACTAGATCGAGTCAACCTCGGTGACATTTCACCCGGTGGGACGGCGCATACCTCTGCAGGGGCACGTTACCGTATGTGACGGAAATCATCATGACCTCCAGCTCTTCGGGCGAGGCCGAGAGGGCCAGGAGCATGGCAACGATATCATCGACACCTGGAGGGACGTTAGCCTGGCGCACCGAACACTGCGTCCCGTCATGACGGATGCTTACCGGGGTCGGTGTCGATAATGACACGGTTCTTGGGGGCCATGGTTGAGACGGGTTCGGGAATTTGTGATGGTATTTCTTGGTCCAAAGTGCCCCGGTTCACGACGAGTGAGACGGTCTGGAGTTGGTGGTAGTGTTATAAGAAAACCGGATCTACTGCGAAATGAGTCAGGGTGCCGTCCGGAGCCGGAATTCGACGGATATCGGCGGTGACAAGAGGAGGCTGACGGAGGTGACCGACCGCGGGCGCCGTGGAGAGCTTTTAGTACCTACCTATCTAATAACTGAAAAGTCCGATCTGACTTTCCCCGTAAGAACTGGTAGGGTTTTGCTCGGTGAAGGCGGTTGAACACCTGGAGGACTGGCTTAGCGACCCCTCACTGGGTTTGGTAGAGTCCGATGGTGGGGTACCTACCGCCGATACTCGAGAGGGCCGCTAAGCCCTTTCAGGCTGGAGAGCCAGGTGATAAGATTGGGGGCGTAGCTCTTATCGGAGGCATCCATCCATCTGACATGCGGCACGCTGCAACTTTACGGGCTTCAACATGGGATGAGACACGGAAGTAGAGACGACGACCTCGGGATTTTCATTAGTCGGGAAAGAGAATCGGTGTGTCGCACACGTGAAGCTATTTTTACGTTTGAAGCCTGCAGACGGCTGTGATGTCTAGGTTCTCTACGGGTAGAGCCTCCCGTCTTGTCGGCAGGGGCAAATTGACTCCGGCCCTGAAAACGCAGGGAAGGCCTCTGGAGATTGGAGGTGGCAGAGCTGTGTCGAGCTGGGACCAATCAGGTGCTCAACAGTAAGGCAGTCAATCACGTGGAATCTTTTGCCTTATGTAAGTAAAAAAAAAAGTCGCACCTTCCACCTTTGGACCTTGAGGCCACGTGACTATTACAGCAGCTTCACGTTCCCCGGCCTGGGGGTTTTCAGCTCTAGTGGACCCTTCAAACCCATGCAAAAGACGAAGCTGTCACCTTTCCATCCAAGCCGGCGAGGAAATTACACAAGACCTTGGAGAGATAGCCTCATCCTTCTCTTTCTCCCCTTGTTCCAGCTCTAGGCACTTGGAGTGATAGCATCAGCACCATCTTCCATCACACCCGGTAGGTTCGAATGTTTTCTTTGTTCAATTGACTCCCCAACATCACCAATTCTTTCCTCCCTTGCAGGTTACCTTGCTTGAGGTACCCTGGCTCAATTCACATTTGCCGTTGCCTCGGGCTTCATCTCACAGCAAAACAAAGCAAAGCAAAGGCCAAACACGCCAGACCAGACCCGATACGTAATTCCCAGCAACCCCTAGGTCCTTGGGGGGACTCGGATGCACGTCGGGAGTGGTACAGTGCACCTCTTGCGGCGGTCGGCTCTTGGATCCGTGACGGGACCCCTTCCCAGAAACCCCATTGCTGACACCTGAGTGGTCCTGCACTGCATGCACCCGCTGGGCCCTGGTACCACTGGTAGCAGGCACGCTTGAGAACACCTGGTAACTTTTTTTCCACCTGCTCTGCTTTGCTCCTTGCCAAGCTATCTACCTACATCTGAACACGACATCCAGCCCGTCTGTCAATTCCCGTGTGGCCGAGACGCCTCCTTCCATCACCTATTTTCCCTCTTCCCTTTTTTTGATTTTCTTCCGCTGGGTCACAACCTCTCTCCCACCTCCATCAATTCCACCTTGACCTTACCTCGTGGCATCAAGTACCGCGCCCAGGTTCCCCTGCGCATCTTTCTTGCTGTATGTCGCCATCAGCACTTGACTCCCCCAGCTTGCTTTGGATCATTGCATCCCGTGAACAGCTTGAGCCAATTCCATTCAATGTGCTAACTTGGCGATGAACAGACACTCCATCTCTGCGCACATCTTCCATCTGAGAAGGACCAAGATACTGCCCTGATTCAACTCGACACTCGAGGTTGCGGCATCTATCCAACAACCCATCATCGTCTCGCCTTCGGTCGCATCAGACTTGTCCAATCGACCACAACACCACCCCTTAATACCCATCACACAAAGAGCGTTCTGCGCCCATAACATCCATCAAAATGTCGTCCTCTGAGTTCCTCACGACCCAAACCATTGGCGGCTACCTTGTGGTGCTTGCCCTCGCCGGTAGTCTTACCTACTACTACATGGCCGACAAGAACCAGGCACAAGCCAACAAGGGAGTGAAGTCGTACGTTGAACCGCGCAAGGACAACAATGCCAAGAAGCAGAGAAAGGCTGCCTTTGCCTCGCAAAAGTCCAATACTACTGAGGACAAGGCCTCTTCCACCGCCGTCGCCAACTCTTCGGGTACGTGGTTGAGCAACAACCCCAAAGATGATGATGATGTCGACAACAAGGCCTTTGCCAAGCAGATGGCCAACGTCAAGGAAGGCAAGAAGTTCGATGGCAAGTCCACCGGAGAGCAAAAGAAGAAGCAGAAGTCTGTCAAGCAGTCTCGCGCTGCTGAGAAGCCTGTCGAGGAGAAGCCCGTCGAGGTCGCCGAAGTTAAGGAGGCTGCTCCCGCTCCGGTCCCCGCCGTCGAGTCCGAGGCTGAGAAGGAGGAGGAGGTTGAGTCCCCCGCCGACCCTACCGGTGTCAGTGACATGCTCGAGCCCGTCGCGGCCGGCCCCTCTGTTCTGCGCCTGACGGGCACCGACAAGGAGAAGCCCAAGGCCAAGTACCAAAAGGTCCCCGAGAAGGCCGAGACCAAGAAGCAGCGCCAGAACCGCCAGAAGAACGAGGCGAAGAAGGCCGCCCGTGAGGAGGAGGAGAAGGAACGCAAGGTTTTGCTCGAGAAGCAGCGCCGCACTGCCCGCGAGGCCGCTGGCGTTCCCGCCAAGGACGGCTCCCAGTTCATGGCCGCCGTCAACGGCAACAAGTCTGCCTGGACTGCCGGCAGCCCCAACGGCGCCTCTACCAACGGCAGCTCCGCCGCCGTCCAGCCTCTCGACACCTTCGAGGCTCCTGCCAAGAACGGCACCGCCGCCGCTCCTGCCCAGTCCGACAACTGGATCTCGTCTCTTCCCTCCGAGGAGGAGCAGATGGAGCGTCTCAAGGAGGAGGACGAGTGGAACACCGTCCCTACCAAGGCCTCCAAGAAGGCCAAGAAGTCGTCGCGCGCCGCGTCTGCCTCTCCCGAGCCCGCCGCCCCGGCCGTCGCCGCCGCTCCCGCTCCCGCTCCCACTCCCGCGGCTCCCGCCCAGTCTCGCCCTATCCCCCAGGCCGTCCAGAAGCCGGCCGCGGCCAACGGCAAGCCTGCGAAGCCTACCCCCTCCTACGGCTCCTTCTCTGCCCTGAGCACCAACGACCAGGAGGAGGAGTGGGACGTATAAACGGTCTCACCGCCATCGACACCATTCCAGGACATCCCCGCCTCAGACACGCGATTCTACACGACAGGCCGCTATGCCGCCATGTTGAGCGTCGTCTGACTGTCACTTGTTATTTTAACTGTACAATACTTCTGGAGTGCGGACCAAAACTCTCACATGCATCCCCTTCGACGTCATGAAGGGGCGCCGGATTTGGACCGACCGCCTTCGCGCCAGGCGGAGGCGCGACCGGGACGGGCACACGGCCAGTTATCGCGCACACAAAAAAGAGATCTCAGCAACAGTATGAGATCTGGAGTTGGGGGAACATTGGCCAGCGGGCTGAATGATTTTGCTTGCACATGCTTCCTTTTTTAATTTTCTTCTCTTTTAGCTTCGAGACCAAACTGTCAGGCGGGGCGTGACGAAGGAGGAATGACACGATCACGATGTCGACGAGAGAGAGGAAGTCGGGTCTCGGGCGGGAACAAAATGGCACCCTTGTTTGAGGGCAGATTGGTTGAATCACATGGGAATGGCCATGCCTCACTACCTTTCAATCGCTTTGTCTAGCGCAGATTCCCGCTACACACTTTCAATAGGTTTTCGTCCCCTGGAGTGCCGTCCGTCTTGGGTGATTCTGTCGGTTTCTATGGTGACATGTCAGGCGAGTCCTACTGGGATCGTGCCGCGAGGGATGATTAGCAGCGTCTCCACGTTTATGCTACGTGCCCCGTCCTGTCGTCACGATTTTTCTCTGCTGCTTGGCTTGTGCTTCTCACGACTCGGACTCGGCGGGAGGCCGGGATGAGCTGTCGGCGCGAGCATGTGGAAGTACCCACGAACGTAATGCCGTCCATCCTGGCCGGCCGGCTGTTTGTCACTCGTAGGAAGGAAGGGATGGGTGGACTATACACTACAGACTAGAGTATGTTCTTTTTTTTCCCTTGTGGTCTGCTGACCGCCATCTCGAACGAATCGTGGAAACGAAATAAGCCACCCCGCGATTCGCATCTCGATCGAAGACGTGCAGCGGTAGCTCGAGCCGGGCATGCAGCTACGCGCGCGTGTGAGACCGGGTGTACGTACGGCGACGCGGTAGGCGCGGGTACGATAGACACGCATACACACTTGAATACCTAACATTAGGGAAGGGGGAGCCGAGGGACATGTGTTGGCCGCGGGCTGGCGAGGCGCCGTCCGACGACGGAGGTTCGGGAGGCCGGCGGGTGGGGGTTTGGATGCCGCCGAGCCTCCGGTCTTTTGCCGGTGGATAGTACGTACGTAGGAGCATGACATTCGTCGTCACGGTGGGAAAAACACGGGGTGCGTTTGGCGCTGGCGCACGGCGATGGATTACGTGGAGGACGAGGCGAGCGAGAGAGGGGTTCGGGTTCCATTCGTGTGCAGGAGGGACCAACAAACACCAAGGAACGACTGACGACGACGAGAGAAGTCTTGGTATTCGGGTCTTACAGGAACGACGATGAGGGGAGGGGACCCGCACCACTGAGGAGATGGTCCTCCGGAGTCCCAAGAAAGGGCCAAGAGCCAAGTCATGCCCAGGCTCTTTCGTGTGCGGGAGAAACAGGGCGGGGAAGAGAGAGAGGGGAGTGAGGCCTTTTTCCCTGTGTCTACTGTCCGGTTTCCGTGTTTGTTTTATCAGGACTGTTGTTTATGTTGTTGGTTGTTGATAGTGCGTGCGTGTCCCAAGGAGTGTGTTGACGTCTGTTTGCAGCTTGGCTGTGTATGTCTTCCCTCCTCGCTGCTCGGGGTGACGATGGAAGGATCGACGGAGGGGGGGGGGCTATTTGGGGGTGTTCCTTGAGGAAATGACGAGGGATCAGAGCTGGAACCGTGTGCTATTATTTTTGTATTCCGTACATTTTCGCACGCAAGATGAAGAACCGAAAAGAGAGACTGCAGTGAGATCTGCCCATTCTTGGCGGATCTAGTTTCCTCCCATTGTTCACCGCGTAAGCAAGTTAAACCACCTACCTAGTAATATGATCGCCGTCCAGGTTTGGGCGGGAACGGGCAAGTTTGTCCGTGTGCTTAAATGTTGTCCATGTGAGCCGTGAGAGATTTGTGTTGCCTATTGCTTTTTAGACTTTTGGCTGCATGGTTTGTTGAGGGTCGTCGACGTGTTCATCAGCCGCATAAAGGTTAACAGTGACCTACGAGGTGGTGGTGGTGGTAGTGAAGGTTTTGGAGGGTTCAGCTCCTCGGATCTGTAGTCAGTACACTTAGGTAGGTACGGTGTACCTACCTGTGTGGAGGAAGCATGAGTGGCGAACGTGGGGGGCCAAGTGGTTTATTATTATGCGGAGGGCGCGGCGAAGAGAGGGGAAAACGACGATATCATGCCATGCTTGCCGCGGTTGGTTTGTCCGGGAGGCTGGCACGGGTTTTGGTTTGGAGAGGTAGGTTTCGTCATTGCTCCCGGCGATGGAATCCATGCCAATGACTGCGAGAATCTGTTCATGTTTTCCCCTCGGCATGTTAATGCGGTTTGTCTGGCTCTGGGAAAGTCCCAAGAGACGGATCCCGTAGGAGATCGACGTCGATTCCGAGTAGCCGGGCTGTGGTGTAGCATACCTGCTACGTACATGTAGTACCCCAAGCTGTGGTGCGACTGCACAGTGACAACCGTCCACTGATCAGTTCCCCAACGGTCCGCTAGGGCATCTGCGATGGCATGCCGTCGCGTGCTGGCAGCGAATTGCAGCCCTGCGAGTTCAGGGCACACACAGGTGTGGTGTGCGTGCCTAGGTACATCAACCTTCGCTGAAGTGTAAGTACCTTGTACCGAGTACCGAGGGGGACGTGGAGTGGAGAAAGGGGATGGAAAAGGTGTGGAACAACAGGGCATGAGCATCGATAGGCGTCGATAATATCCCTCCAACAAGGGACCCTCGCTGGGGGTGGACGCGCAGTGACGGATTGACGAGGTCAGATCAGCGGGCTTGACTGTGTAGCCGAGTCGTCTCGCGAGAGTATGAACCCGTGGTCTGTCTCGTGGTCGAGTCGAGCCATCAGTATCAGCCAGCAATCGCGATGAGAGTGTCTCTGGCAGCAGAGATAATAACGCTTTGGCGCGCCAAACGCTGAGGCGCACGTCTTGTCTCACTTCTTGGTGTCCTTTTGGTGCCGTCGAGGGGGCAGAGACAAGAGACAAACGTGCGCTAATTTGGAACGGAGGCAGATCAGAGCTGGAGCGCGAAAAGGGAACGAAGGGAAAGATTAAGAAAAAACGAGCCAGGCGCCGCCTCCGCCGCCCGTTCGACCGCCATCCAGTTCGAAAGAGTGGCCGTCGGCGGGAGTCAACCGAGACAAGCAACGGCCTGGCTGAAGGGGGAGAAGGAATGAAGAGCGAGAGAGGCGTGTGTGGAGTGACTCCTTTTCTCTTGTCTCGAGATTTCCCACTCTCATTCCCCCAGCACCGCAATCTCTGTGCGAGATAATCCCCATTAGCGGTGACAATAGCGCGGCTGCCTCTTGCAGTTCACGGCCCTGTCTACATGCGTAGGTACCTCTGCGGTTTGCTGGCAGCAACTAAAGCGTCGGTCGGCCGGCCAGCGCGCGCGTAACGCACGCCACAAGGCGCGACACGGCGTAAATTGGCCGAGTTGCAGATTCATGATGCCCGGCCGGGCCCCCGTCACTTCTCGGGCGGCCATGGCAATGTAAAAGCCTGAAAGGGTGAGGTGAGGGTTCGGTAAGAAGTGAGGTGCTGCATGGCATATCGGGGGTTGTCGGGCAGGGGGAGTACCAGGTACATCCGACCGAGGCGCTGGGCAGCACCTAGGCACCTACAATACAAGCCTAGGTCGATAGTGTACAGCGTGCTGCTACGACGGGCATCGACAAGACTCGACGGACTAAACGGGCATGTCTCGACTGCGCGTGTGTGCATTTGCAGCGCCCGAAACTTGTTGGAGCATAAGCAAAAAGCAGGAGTCGGTGTCGTTGGTGCTGATGCGTTGGCACGAAGATTCTAGGCGGTCGAGACGCAAGACGCAAGGAAGAGGTCGCGAATGTGAAGCTGTCTGCGTTGGCCAGGCCCATCGTCCATAGGGGGAAGGTCCTGGTCTGGCTTCCCCAGATAGGTGCTACATTCACAAGGTACTCAGGGCCTAAGGTAGGTACCAAGGTCCAATGGACCTACATACAGTGAAGTAGAGTTTTTCTTATGTTCTTTTACAAAAAATACAGTGTAATACTGGTAGTCCAGTGACCACCGCGGCGGAACGGAGGCACCTCAGGGCCGTGACACCCCACCGCTGCGCCGCTCTCTTTTTCGCCATTGGCGGACCCCGAACGCTGCGTTCCGTATCTGGCAGTCGCATCATCGGGGGTCGGGCGGGGGGGCCGCAATCTCTTGCAGTGATTTCCACTAGAGACCACGGGGGAATGAGAGGGAATTAGCACCAAGGCCGTCCAATTGCACCACCCAATTGGCCATGTACCCGATACCTGCCCCCCTCTTGCAGCATCCCCCCCAGCGCAATCCATCAATCGCCCCCGGTGCCCACTCAGTGTGTGCCCACAGTCCAGCCATTGGATCCCCTCCCGTCCCTCCGTCCACACTCCAGTACCCGTCCACTCCATCCTCCACCCACTCCCACCCCCCCAGACTCGAGCTACAGTCGCAGTAGCAGTAGCAGTAGCAGTGGCAGTGGCAGTGGCATTGGCAGGAGCACCAGTGGCAGCAGCACATTGCGTACCTCCCTTTTTCGAAACGTCGTCTCCTGCGCTCCCAATTTGGTTTCAATTCACCTGGCCTCGCCTCGCCTCGCCTCTTTCCCTTTTCCTTCCGTTTGACTTTTCTTTTTTTTTTTTCTGTCTTGACTTTCCCCTCCGTCCATCGACCCCTCCAGAACCAACGATCCAGGGCCCGATATCCGTACAGACGATCCATACGTCTGAGATGCAGATTCGAGGACCAACAGCCACTTCCTCCTGTTGCTCACGAGACACCATCGTCGCCATCATCTGGTCCTACCTCACTACGGCCTCTACACCGTCCCTCCGTCCGACCGCCCGCATACACGCCTTCACCCATCGCTTGGCTCATCGAACGCCGCCTTGCGCTACGGCCCCAATTACACTACACACGCACATAACTTTGCTGCGTACGGATACACAAGCGCGCACACACGCAAGGCGTCTTACTTCCATCTCCTCTGGGGCACTACGCACCACACCTTCTTGCTCGGCACGCACACCCCCTCGATAGCCGTCCGGTACCAACCTTGAAACTCTCCCGTCCGCCAAACCCAAACCTCGATACATTACACACAATACAGACACCTACCACCACTGCTACTCCTCCTGGTACCTGGGGGCCCGCACAGCCCGAGCCACTCTTAAAGCAATTTGCGCCTCTGTACCGAAACTGTGTCTTGGACTGCACGCCGGCGATTTACCCCAATGGCGCTTTAGACTTGCCTCTGCTCTGGCGCTGGCACGCGGTCCTTTCCCCTCGTCAACACCTCAACCAACGACTTGTACTGCGTACCGGACCGTACCCTTACCTCCGCAACTACGAGTACTTACTTTCGGGCACCTTGCTCGCCTGCACCTGCCCTTACCCAGGGGACCTCTGACTTGGACATTGCCTGCTCGTTCCTCGTGGTTCCTGTCACTCTCCCGCCTAAAAAGCCTTGACATCCTCCCTCGTGCCCCGCGGACGACTCGCCGAGACACCACGTCGACCTTTGCGCGCCCCGTCTATAATACCTCGACGACCTCCTCTTACTCCCCCCTCCCCTAACCACTCCAGCACCCGCAAACACCTCTGTGCCCTGGCCTTTCGATGTATACGTGGACCTCCGGCCGCCGATTACGCTCTACCTCTTGCTCCCGAGCCGGGGTCACGGCCAAGTCGCCAACATGTCGTTACCGGTCGCAATTCAGTCGGCCATCTTCTACTACCTCGCCTGCACGCCATGTAACGAGATGAAGGCCTTTAGGAAGGCCAAGAAGAAGGCCAAGGAGGACAGAGAAGTCAAGAGACGCATAGAGATGGAGCAGCCGGGACTGTACCGCCATCCCGATCCCTTTAACATCAACCCCTACTGGGCCGAGGAGATGGCCATGGGCCCCCACCTGCCCAAGAAGTCGGGGAGCAAGAACCCGAGTCAGAGAGGCCTGGCGAGCGCCGGCAGGACGAGCACAGCCGCTAGTTTCGGCTGCGGGAGTACCGCCGCCGAGAGCGGTCCCGTCAGCCCGACCATCAGCGCCGACACGACACGGAAGCTATCCGGCGACGGCTGGAACAGGACGCTGTACCAACGCGAGGACGAGGAGCTGTGGGGCCACAACCTGACCGGCATGGGCCACAAGATCATGGACAACATCGTCAAGGCCGGTAACACGGCCGGCCGCTACGTCGAGGAGAAGCTGGGCCGCGACAAGCAGCCCATTACGGACGAAGACCGCCAGAACTTTTACCAGACGCCGAGAAACCCCCCCGTTAACGACTACCACCCGCCCATCGTCGGCAACAAGCCGTCCCGCCCCGACGCCCTCAAGTGGATGTTGCAACCGCCCCCGCCCGCCAAGCTCATGGAGGGTCGCGTGCCCGTAACGAGGACGCAAAGCACCAGCACCGTTGGCAGCAGGAGGACAATGGCCTCCGAGGAGCCTCCCCTCGACAGGCTGGTTCGGGAGAAGGCTCTCCAGAAGAAGCTGCGCCAAGGGGAGATGCCCCGCCAGGATGAGACTCCTTCAGAATCGGAGCTGATCAACTCGCTTATCGGAACGAGATCCCGGAAATCGACGACATCGAGGGGGGGCATGTCCAACCGCAGCCGCAGCCTCTCGCTCGAGTCTGAAGTGTCTTCGGACGGCGAGCTGGTAGAACGGCGGCGAAGAGCACGTGCGCGGCGCATTGCCGCCACTCCAGAAGAGTCGTCGTCTTCGGACGAGGACGACTCTATCCCGCACCGCACCTGGGATTCGTTGGGACACACGAGCCCTCCGCGCCGACCCAGGCTGGAAACAATCGGCAGCTCCCGGTCCAACGCCCGAGAGGCATTGAAGGCACGGCCAAACGGCACAACGCCTGACGGCGCGCCCAAGGACAACTCTGACATCACACCCAAAGCGTCGGCCAACCCCATCGTCGCCCTCAAGGCGGACGAGAACACGCCTACAAACATGACGCAAACAGTATCATCATAAGTCCAACGACTCTTTACCACTCGAGCCCCTAGATCAAATACTTCTGGGGTTTCCCTTTTTTTTCCATCCTGGGTCCAATACACTCATCCCGGGATGGAGTCTATGCATTATTTTCACTCTGGGGGGCATAGCGTTCAGGCACGGAAGGGCATCTGCATTACTCGGAACTGGATTGGCATTGGCGTTGAGAGATGTGCGCGCAACAAAAAGCAGCAGCGTATGGACACATGGGTTTACAAAAAGGGTTTTGGCATGGAATCAATTTTTCTTTTTCTCTTTCCTTTTTCCTCCAAAATGGGACAGACGGCACTACAGATTCCGTCAAAAGATCCCTTTCTTCTTCTGCCTGACACATTGGGCTATTACACGCGCAGTTGCAAATGAGCAACTCTTTTTTCTTTTTTAGTTCGTTCTCTTTTGTGATGGCACGCTAGCAAGCAAATGGAACATGAGAGGGTATTATCTCTTCTTCCGAAACCCCGTTTTCTCTTCCCTGACCTAGCCCACGACCGAAATGAAACGCCCCATCATGAGTATGTGTGTGTGTATGAATCCCCTTGTCCCATTTACAAGTGCATCCCGCCATCGTCGTCGTTGTCGTCACCACCAAGGCCTCTCATCCGCTCCTCCATCGCCCGGCGGAGCTCCTCGTCCGTCAGGCGGCCGCCGGCGGCGGTGCCGTTCGCTCGCTGGCCGGGCTGGGCATCCATCTGGATCTCGCCGTTGCGTATCGTGCCCGTCTGGAACGTGCCGTCCATCCAGGCGGGGTGCTGCGAACCTCCCGTCGTCGTCGTCGTCGTCATCGTAGCAGAAGAAGCAGCCTCGGTCCGTCCAGCGATCCTCTCCTCCTCCTCCCGCGCAGCCTCCACCCCATTCGTCGTCGTCGCTGCGGTGGCACCGTTCGTCGTCGCAGCAGTGCCGCTCTCGGCGTCCACCTCGTCCTTGCTCTTGAACTCGTCCCAGCTGCAGCCCCTACCCTCGACCTCGGCGCGGATGATGGCGACGCGCTCCTCCATGCGCGCGATGACGGCCTCGTTCTCGCGTATGGCCTCGACGCAGGTCGGGTCGGGACGTCCGGCGGCGGCGTCGGCGGCGTCGAGCGTGGTCGCTGAGCCCTCGGCGTAGGGCGCCAGCTGGGCGTTGGAGTAGCGCAGGTGCAGGATCGAGTTGCGGATCTCGAGGACCTTGAGGTGCAGGGTCGGGAGGGAGAGGTCGCGCAGGGCGGCGGCGAAGCGGGCTGGGGATATTGGGGTCGTGTCGGCGGACATTTTTGTGGACGTGTGGATGAGGTGGATGCGTGTGTGGGTGGTTTGAGGAAAGGTTTGAGGTGGTGAGAAGAGGAAGAAGTGATAATGTGAGAGGTCGTGATTTGAGTGGTGTCCAAGGGCGTAGTCGCAATGGGGTAAGCTGCCTGCTGGGGATGACGACGGTAGGCAGGTGGTAGCTACCAAAAGCAGGTTCAGCGAATCAGCAGAGCAGCTCCAGCGCGGGGTGGAAGGTTCCTGCCGTTGGTGGGGTTGAGGGGAGCAAGGGATGTGTATTACCTAAGCCGATCTAGGGAAGGGGGTGTGGTGCTACACAATTTCTTCCTTACCTCATCTGGTACGTACCACTGACAACCCCAGTGATCAGTCTCCAATAGGTGGCAGACTCCACCCCAGGGCGTGTGGCGGAACAGACCGGCCGTCAAGGTACCCACAGCAGTCCCCCGATCCTATACGGATACATGACCAAAGAATTTCTAGAATTTATTGAACTTTGGTCACAAAGAAAATCGAACCACAACCTCGACGACGACCAACGACAACACTGCGCCGAGGAATTTCTCCTGCAGAGGCGCGATACTCCCTGTTGGGGAATACGACCCCCCAATACTCGTCATCTGCGTGTCACCCCACGCACAACACCCTTACCGACACCGGTGCCGGCGCATTGAAGAGCGGAAGCTCTCGGTGCGCTGCGACGACCGACGCCGGCTCCAGGAGCCATGAACGTCTCACTCGGCCTCCCCTCGCGATCCCTCCTCCGTAGCGGCCTCCGCCTGTGCCGCGGCTCTTCCTCCCCCTCCTCTACCACCGCCCGCACGACCTCGGCGACGTCCGCATACCTCTCGACATACACCTTCCCCCGCGCGAGACCACACCCGTCACCATGGTCCCCGACGTGCGCCCGTAGCCTCTGGCCCTCGCCGGCTACACAACAACAACACCACTCCCCATCACAACTCCTACTCCGCTGGGCCTCGTCCAAGGCGGGCAAGGAACCGATCCTCACCCACTACGAAGACCTCCCCCTCGAGTACAGGGACAAGGTCGGCCTGGCCTTCCGCGATACGGACCTCTCTCACGCCGAGGTGGAGGCCATCTTCGACAGCCCCCGCCCCAAGACCGCGGCCGCGAACCGCCTCCTGCGCATCCTCCACGGCCGCCGCGTCGCCGGCACCCTCGACGACCCGGCCTTCGCCGTCAACACGGCCGCCTTCACCCCGGAACAGCACGACGCCGCGCTCCGCTACCTGCGCGAGACGGTCGAGATCGACGAGGTCATCAACGCCGGCCTGCGCGCCGAGGACGAGCTCGCGCAGCTGGAGAAGGACCTGTCCGAGGACCCCGCCGAGGCGAAGTCGCTCAGGGACGATAGCAAGGACGGCAGCGACGCCGCCGCGCCCGAAGTCGTCGTCAAGCCGGACCCCGTGTACGGCTACAGCGCCCTCGACGCCATCCGCGCCAAGAACCAGGCCAGGAACGCCGCCGAGGAGGCCCGCCTGGCAAAGGAGGCCCTCGAGAGGGGCGAGGACCCCGCCGCCGCCAAGTCCGGCCCCCTCGCGCTCAAAATCAAGCGCCCGGCCATGACGGCGCGCATGCAGAAGTGGCAGGACGAAGGCGCGGCCTCGGACCTCCAGGAGCCCACCGAGCTGTCCTTCTTCGAGCGCGTCCTCCCCTCCGCCGCCGTCGTCGTCCTCCTCGTCGGCGCCCTCTCCGCCTTCGCCATGGTCTACTCCCCGCCCACCGAGTCGGAGCGCCTCTTCCCCGAGGTCCGCGCCTCCGTCGCCACCGTCGGCACCATCGTCGCGCTCAACGTCGCCGTCTGCCTCGCCTGGCGCATCCCGCCCCTCTGGCGCTTCTTGAACACCCGCTTCGTCCTCGTCCACGGCGCCCCCCGCGCCCTGACCATGATCACCGCCAACTTCTCCCACTACAAGTTCTTCCACCTGGCCACCAACATGTTCGGCCTGTGGTTCGTCGGCACCTCGCTGCACGACGAGGTCGGCCGCGCCAACTTCCTCGCCGTCTACCTCGGCTCCGGCTCCGTCGGCCTGCTCGGCAGCCTCGTCACGTACACCCTGCGCGGCGTGCTCACTGTCTCGACGATCGGCGCCTCGGGCGCCGTCTTCGGCGTCGCCGCCGCGTACTTCTGGACGCACCGCTACGACTACTTCAAGGTCTTCGGCTTCCCGCCCGACCCCATGCGCGGCGTCCAGGGCCTTGGGTTCATCGGCCTCATTTTGGGTCTGCACGTCTACTCGATGCTGAAGCGCGGCCCGCAGACCATCGACATCACGACGCACCTGTTCGGCATGGCCGCCGGCTACGTCGGCATCGAGATGATCCACGCGCGGATGAGGAAGCAGGCCGGCCGCAGCGGCGGCGGCGGCGGGGCGGTTGTGGAGAAGAAGCGCGAGGATCTCGTCAAGGACGCGCCCTCGCCTGTTGGCAACGATGCTTAGCTTGGCTCTTTTGGTGTGTTGGATCTAGCGATGATGTATGTGGGGGCTTGGCTTGTTACGGAAATCTACTAGCAAGTGCACTCGAAGACCCGTGTGAGAGGGAATAACTGAGGATATAGCTAGGCTTCTCAAGGCCCGTGTAAGAAGAGAAGAAAGAGAAGAGAAAAATAGATATCTTGTATAGTAATATCCGGAGAAGGTGCTATAAATCCCCCTCCAACCTAGGTATAGGTGTTCCTTCACGTGTTGGTCTTTTGTCACGTTTCGTCAGGAGGAGTTCTTGTACGTTACCTAGGTATGTATGTCGGTAGCCTGTAAAAGACCAAATCTCACCAAACCACAGAAGAAGATCTACTTCCACGAAGAAGAGCGAGCCCATTTGTGACGTCGACAACATCAATTGCCGCTGGTCTAAATACAGCTCACAGTCGGGTTTGCTGTCAAACTCGACAGGCCAAGGGAGAGAGTCACACGAGGTTGTGCGGAATGGCAGTGACTGTGTAAGTACCTCGGATCCCCCCCCTCCCCCCCCGTGGTGAGTCGCTTCGATCTCTCTGCTGAGTACCTTATAAAACAGATGCTTTGAATATTTTGAGCAGATAGGGTTTCGTAACTCGAACACACGGCAAACCACGGCCACTGTGCCCAAGTGTAACCCCGGGGGACGTGGGCCACAGCCACTGCGCGCCTAGCCGAGTCCCTACATCGCTGCTGCGACAAATCCATAGGAACAGTCTGTTCTTATTCGCTTTCTGCTGCTTGTAATATTCGTGGTGGAATAAGAACACGATGACGGACGGAGGCCGCTATCCACTGAGAACGCCCATGTCACATAGTTTGTCCGTACCACCCGCAAACCTCCGCTATCGCCCACGACCCCTTACTACAGACACTTTTGATTCCCAATACCTCAGGGTTTAAACGAAATGATAAGCTGGATCGTACTAAGACCAAGAACTAAGAAGGTAAGCCAGGACGCCTTTATAGGGGGCGTTTTTGGGATCGACGGTGTCCACGGTCGCAGATATCAAGAATCAGGCCGTTACAACGGGTTATCAGGCTGGGTAATAGGTTAGGTAAGGAGAGGAGAATGATCAAATGAGGTTGATGATCACTCAGGCAGTAACACAGCTGGCAAGGCTGGAATAAGTAATGGCAAGCACACCAGAGAGCAAGAAGAAGCCGAGGATTATAAAAAAAAGAAGAAAAAAAAAAGAACAGAGTTCTATCGACGTCGGTCTTATTGGAATCTCTGGCACAGATGCACTGTGATCCGGAATGACCGACAAGTCGTCGAAGCCGATGACGAGGTCGAAGACGAAGGGTTTATGGAGGTTAGACTAGATCCAAGAGGCTGGTTGAAGAAAAGTAGTCGCTCGACAAAACCCCGGCAGGCCGGTCGCCTTCCTTCCTCGACTACTGGGCCATGGCTACTTGAGAGGTCAGCGGCTAGTAGAGTGACGTGTTCGGCGCTGGCGGCGAGGCCAAGATGAGGCTCGGGATAGTTGCGATGATGTAATTACAGGGACGCCATTGCTGAATGGTTAGCCTAATGCTCGTTCAATGCCATCTGTATCAAAGGTGCGTTTGCTTCGCCCGAAACTCGCCCTCTTGTTTTCTGGTACAGGAGCTTGATTTGCCGTTTACACTCTTTCCGCCACTACCATAGGTCTGGAGGTCTTGTAAAGGGACGACATGAGTCTGCTGCAATGCGCGTAAGCTACCCAACTGCAGTACTAGACGATCGATTACGTGTTTTTTCTTTACTTGGTATTCATGAGGGAATAATAATATACTGATGGATAGAGACACGGACGAACTGAGGTGCGGGCTTCCGTCCCGGAACTAGAGTGCCGCAAGTCTTCAACTGCCATATCACCGCTAGTAGTTCCACTGACCTGAGGGGAGAGTTCAACTAAGCGCTGGACGTCCTGCTCGGCTTTGCTTTGCTGGCAAGTCTCGAGCGCCATTCGAGCAGCCTACCTAGATAAATAAATGAGAAACGCGATAAAGGGCTTGAGGTTAGGAAGTTAAGTATAAATAATATATGAATAATAGCATAGACAGAAAGTATAGAAGAAAGACTAAGCTATGCTGTGCGTAACTGAAGTTACTAAAGTATCTCAAGACAATAGTATCAATCAGGCTGTAAAGACTCAAACAGGCCATGAACAGGACCGATAAAACATCTCAAGATTTAGATATCGACTAGACATAACCGGCCTCACCGAACGGAGGATAACACTAGGCTCGGTCTAATTCCCCAAGACAACCCCCCCCTCTTGCGATTACTCACAGCAACTCGAACCTAATTTAATACATTCACCACGGTCGTCGCTGGCTATGTGGTCTAATGTTCTGTAGGAGAGCGTTAGCGTAGAGTGGTCTTTCTTAAAGAGAAAACAGAGAGAGAAAAGCGTACTGCCATAGTTACATGCCAGCGTGGGCAGTTTCGGTAGGACTTCATCGACACAAAACCCAGCTTCCCGGCTGACCCTATGGCCAGATAACTCCCTCGGTGATGTTGTAAACTGAAAAATGGCCAAATACACGAGCCCAGTTGGATGCGTATTCTACCTCAAGACCACAGAGCCCAGTTTAAAAAGACATTATCAAAGGTCGAGAAGTACCAATTGAACTTGCTCTTCAAGCAATAAATCCCAAGTGAGAATGATCATCGCTGCCTCGAATTTGAAGTCCGTGGTGTGCGAACTTCTGGGCGATCCGGTCTTCAATCGGCGCCGTACCACCTTACAGCCCATCTACCGCTTTACCCGCGCGTAGAGTAAATACTGTATGGAATAAGAAGACGATGAAGAACAGAAACAGTAACGGACGGAGATGGATGAAACACTCGAATGTAACTTCTCACTGACATCACCTTCTCTCGTCCATCAAGACAGACCAACGAACCGCGGCAGCGTGAACAAATCGACTGATCGGAGAAAGAAATATGATCCGCCTGTACACTTTGAATACTCCCATTGATGTGCTATGTTGCCAATAAATAGTATGGCGGGCGTCTAAGTCGAGGAAATGCACGACTCAGAGGCGTTGCTCAACAACTGGACCAGGCCAGACATCAAGTTGCACATTTAAAAGCACGACCAGCCAACAAACCCCAACAAACTTACCCCGGGATCTTAAACATATCATGCCCATATCACGGAGGAGTAAATTTGTTCATGTTTGGAGCGGATCATCAAAATCATTCATTTCGTGATCTAAAGCAGCAGCCGTCGCAAGCCTTCTCATCACATCAACCTAAACTAGCGAGCGGCCCGCGCCGAAACCTTCCTGTTCGAAGCGAGACACCAAACAAACAAAAACAATCAATTACTCCCCGGCCGGGCTTTGTGGAGAGGGCCGTTTTCAAACGGCGTGGCTGGCGGGGGCCCTAAATCCCCGAGGCCCGCGTGACGGCGTCCCATCCCTTTGTCCGACTCACCGCGTACACTACATACATAACGTACAATGACCACAGCTGCCTTCACCGATTTTCCTATTCGATAAACATCCCCGTGGCGTTGTCGTTGAAATGGGACGAGAGTTCATGCCGCCTGAGAGAAAACCCCGAGAGATTCTCCTCGCTCTTCGCGTCGTCCAATATTGACCCCTTTGTTCATCATCCTGGTCTCGTTTATCGTCAAAAGATCCCCTTGCTTTTCCAACCCCCACAGCCCATTGCATTATGCCATGTCATGCCACGTACGTGACAGTGCAGCTCGGTCAAAGTCTTAAGCGCCCGAACGGGAAGACGTCCTCCGGGGAGGGGCCAGCTCGCTTGCTTTTTGGGGGGTCAGAGTCCGCCCGGTGAGAGAAGACCACAAGCCGAAGCGTCTTGGACTTCTACAAGCCCTGCAGCAGGTCCCAGTCTGGAATAGCCAACGGTCAGTAACGGAAATTTCCGCAAGTTGGCTACTGGGTTCGGTCACTAGTCTCGTCACCCCTGGATATCCTTACCCTGTCATTGTCATCGCCGTCGTCCTCCCCCCATTCCGGGCCGGTCGAATACGTACGCCGTTCTCACCAGAACGACAGAAACTGGTTGGTTATTGGCCCTTCCTATCAGGCTACGGGCCGTGATCGAGCAGGAAATATCCTGCCGTCGTATTTCGGCTGCGTTGACGTGCCGTACGGTGTGATCCATCTCGGGGCTAGTTGGAGTTCCAAGCACGACACCAACCCTGAAGCCCTGACAGCTCTTCTCTTCTCTCTGCCCAGTCTACACGTAGAAAGGGCTGAATTACGCACATGTGGCAGGCAGCAACACCCCTTTCAGGAACCCACCAGTTCCACTAGCCAAGTGACCCTTTCCTTGTCAAGCGGAGTCACCGCCACCAACCGGCATGCCAACTATGACCAACGTCTTCGAGAGGCCGTCAGGGAAGGCATCAGAAAGAATACAAGATCGTCCCCCCGGCTTAAACCCGGACTTGGATCGCCCGAACGCCGTTGTTTGCCCCTGGTCGTCTTGATCCTGGATAGACCTGGCCGGATGTGTCCCCCGTAGGATCGCAGATACGCGCGCCTGACAACTCGCATAAACAGATCCGGCGTCAGATATCTGCGATCCATCCATGTGGGTGAGAAGTGCTCCGCCATGACGGCGTACGGCTGGCAGCGGCGGGGGCTCCGGTGCCTTCGAGTGGTCTGATGGTGTACGGTGGAGGCCGGCAGGCAAGGGCGTGGTCATTCCGTGCCGGCCGCAGCGTCGTACACGTCCAAAGACACGGCATTGGATGTTAAGCATCAATCAAAGAGGCAGCCGGCATGCCTCGGACGACGGGAGGTCCAAGTGCTGTCTTGCCCTTGCGGTCAGCAGAATTCAACAAAGCCGCGGTTGGATTACCAAGTAGCGGTGCAGGAAGTGCCGAAGATACCCTTCTCAAAGGCTTTATTGTCATACGATGGATGCGTGGTGGTCTTCTGCCGAATTACATCTGGCGCCGCGTATTACAGACCTGATCCCGTCGAGCGTCGACTTCATTCGGCATCGGCTGCAGGAGGGGGCTCGGTGAAAAATCAGATACCCAAGCGTGACACTGTTGTCCACCAACCATGTCGTCCTGGTGCCTCACCGTTAGGGCCAAGACGCTGACCCTGCCGGTGTTCCACCGTCATCAGGTTGGCCTGGATCCCTGCTGGCTCTGGTGTGAAATAAGAAAAAAGCCCGTCCCCCGAGGGAACGGATTTCTGTCCTTGACACGTAGGGACTTACACTTTCGCCAACCACTTCCAGCTTCGCCCCAAGAGCAACCAGCGTACAAAGCAACAGCTTGCCAGAGACAGAAACAGTACGGCTCCGAGGAACACCACGGTCAGCCGGGTACGGCCGTTTCTCCCATCACCTAAGACCGCCTGGCTTGCTGGGTTGCCGATTAGAGTGGCGAGGCTGACCACAGCATAGCAGCATCCGATGTAGGTGCCGCTGTCCTGAGCGTCGCAGAGCCTTCCGAGACATGTCGCAGCCGTAGAAACAAAGCTGCCGGTGCCAAATCCGAGGAGAAAGGCGACCGAGTAAAGGACAGGCGCCGATGTATCGCCAAAGGGGAGCCACAGTACTAACATCGTCGCCTCTGTGAATATTGCCATGATGATGGTTACATTAAAAGGACCCAGCCTGTCGGTGAGGTATCCCGGAATGATTCTACCCATGGCAGAACCTCTGTAGGCCGATGCATCAAACGCTGGATCCGCCGGAGCAGAAGTACCTGGGAGGTTGACTTACACGCTGAATACCAGGGTGAGGTAGAAAATGTCCCCCAGCTCGACCGTGGTGGCATACGTCGGCAGGAGGCCCCAAGCCACAAATAGAACGAGTTCAAAACCTGCAATCACCCTGCATTAGGGTCGTTGATGTCCGAGGGCTTCGGATGGTTTGCTCCCTACCGCAGACGCTCAGGGTGAAGAGAACGAATTCCCAGCGCCTGAAGCACGCAAAGTTCCAGAGCTTGTCATTACGTGCTTTTAATATTCGAGGTCTTATCAGAGCACATCCGAGGAATAGGAACCCACAGATGATGGCGAGATGAATGAGGCTTGCCGTCGTCCAGTCGAGGCTTTGCGTGGTGAACCGTAACACGACTGAGAAGATCACGCCACCCAGCCCTCCGCCCAAGGTGCATATTCCCATAGCCAGGCCCTTTCGCTCGTCGAACCAATGGTTGATAACAGCCAGGGCACTCGTTGTCAGGGCCGCTGTGTCATCGGGTCAGGCAAGTCCTGCCTTTCGGTCGTGATCTAGGTAGGGGTAGACCTACCGGCACTTAATCCGGCGGTGGAGAAGCATAGCAGAAACTGCCAGTACTGGCTACTGAAGGCAATTCCCAGGAAAGAAACGCAATACACCGTGGCGGCCGGCGTCATGAGCCATCGAGGACCGTATTTGTCAAACAGGACGCCAAAGGGACCGCAGAGAAGAACCGCAATGAAGCCGTAGACAGATATGATCCAAGATATGGTCGTATTAGACCACTCTTTAAGTTGGTTATCTTTCCAGTAAACGTGAAAAATACCCACGGTTGTCATCAGCCCAAACGTTGGGATCATGGTGGCCGTCGACCCCACGACCACACACCATGCCGTATGTCCTTGATCCACAGAACCTTTTGAGACTACGCGGACGTCGCTATCATTGGGGGCATGGTGTGCTGTCGCCGGCGGGCTTGGGCACGTATTCGGGCTGGTTGGGTCAGCGGACCTGGTGGGAGCCGTGGGATGCAGTGCCAGTCTGCGTGAGTGAAGTGTCAGCCAGTCAAAAGGCGCATGAGGTGGCATTAAACAAAATTTGGAGGGTCAGATGCGTACTCTATCCCTGTTTCAGGGGTGACTGCAGGCGTATCGTGGGCCTTCGAGCATGGAGAACTTGTGCTGTCCATCACGGAAGCGTCGTGCCACTGAGACACAAATACTGCACGTAGATCGCGCTTGAGGGTGCTGAGCCCCGCCTCGGTATGATAAAAGAATTGTGTCGTTGTTCTGATCTGTTCCCAAGCAGTGGTGTGGGGGATTGTCTTCTTTTCTCGACTATGGGCGGGGACATCAGGAAGTGCTGCTGTCATAGGCCTCGGTCATATAATAAGCAATCATCTCATAAACAACCCGATCCTGGAAAGACCCGCGATGGGTATTTTAAAGTACTTGGCTCGTTGGAACAAACGTTGCTCGGAAAGGCGGTTAAATCTTCAAGACGGGCCGCCGGCGGGGTGGGAGGTTCACCCCTGACCAGTAGCAAGTAAAGTTCAGCGACGACGTGAGTTTGCGTTGGTGATCAACGAGGGTATTCTGATCAAGTCGGTGAGAGATTTTCGGCATCCACAGTTGTATTAGACGCGTTTCTTGGTTCCCGGGGTTATGCCAACATGCCTCCTGTTGGCGTTGTCTTGGAGAAGTAGGGGGTTGATGGCGAGGGCGTGATCGTGTAGCCAACCGGACAGGCATTGGCTAAGTACAGATCAAAGCCTTACAAGAGGTATTGCATTTCCAACGGCCAGGGTGTATGCAAATGATGCTCGATCGGGACGCGAGGTGTTGAATGAGTCGCTCGGCTGCACTTGGGATCCTGGCCAACGGGACACCCCTTGCGCACGAAATGGCCGATTAGGAAGTGATTTCTGATCGTCTCGTAGACCTTGCGGCTCGGTAGAATTGGAAGTTTTCCTTGAAAGACTGTCGTCTGTTTAGACGAGAGGCCAGGAACCCCGCCGGGGTGTGGACCGGGCTTGACCAGAGCAGGACCACCATGCGGTTCCTGGCCGCAGGGGGGCGGAGGTTTGGCAAACAACCCAATAAACCGGTGTATACTCCGTCTGAGATATGTCTTCTGAGGACTGGTGAGAAAGTGACCTGCGTTGATGCGGGGTTGCATTGGGCTGGGCAGTTGAGTCGATGAGTTGGCTTTGCAGCACAGATCGGGCTGCTAGAGGGGAAGATAATGAAGATGGTGTATCCATATTCTTCCGCTGGTGTTTGCCAGAGGATGTGTTTGCTTTTAGAATCTCCGGTAGCTTCTTCACCGTTTGTTCATTCCAAATTTGGGGAGAGCGGCGAGGCTAGTGCTCGTCATGTGTCTGAGGTAGTTGTAGTTGCCGTCGCGGCATCCGGAATCAAAACCAGCAACACCTCCGGAGCCCTTCCTTCCTCAGACCTCTTAACTCGCCATATCTCATTCGATCTTGCCTTCTCTTGCATCAGTTATTTCTTCATTGAGCTTCTTAACTGATTCCTGCCGCACCCTTCGAAACTCGAGGCTGGTGTTACAGTTTAAGCCGCCTTCCGCCCCCATCTTCTGCTGCCAGATGTTGACGACAGCTCTTATCTTGTCAACTCTAAGAGCACAGCTTTGAAAGAAGTCGATCCTTCCACATCTGTCAGCGTACCACAACCTTCGACCCCGGAGCTCCTGCAACCATAATATCTTGACTATGAGTGTATTGGCTGGTGCCGGTCGCTCATTTCGAGCTTTTTGTGGCTACAACATCCGTACGATCTCAACTCTCCCACGCAGACAAGCTGCCCACGCTGCGGTTGCAGAGAGAGTGGTCGACAGCCCTTTGGTATCCAATCACGTCAACTCAAACCCGCTTCCCGACTATGTAGATGAGTTCTGGCGGAAGATACCTGGTTGGGAAGGCGTGTCGGCTGATGAATTCATCAGCTATCGTTGGAGCGTACGTTGACAACCCCCTGTCCGAGTTGTTGGTTGCAGTTCCGAGCACATCTGATCCTTGTATAGTGCAAGAACCTGGTGGAGGGGCGTCCAAAGTTGCACCGCTTCCTCGAGCGGGTCCTCCCGGAGCACATACCGGTCTACGGGCCCGGTGGCGCCATGGAACCTCGCGAGCGGCTGATCGAAGACGTCTATCATGGCTTAGACGAGGCGACCATGTCTGTTCGCGTCATGTAGTTCTGTCCACCACCCGAAGACCGAATGGAGGAGACTGATCTGAGTTGTAGGCCGTACACGCTGAGTCGCATCGACTGGAGCAACCCTCGCAACGATCCCATCTTCCGCCAGTTCATACCCACCGGCTCGATCAGACAGCCCGACCATCCGCGGCTAACGCTCGACTCGTTGGAGGAGAAGGCCGACTCTCCTGTGCAGGGGTTGGTTCACCGGTATCCCGATAAGGCTCTTTTCCTTCGTAAGTTGGACCAACAATGCGGTGTTGGTGCCGTCAACATTGCAGTGCCCTCGTCTAGCATGACCCGCACGCTGAACCCCTGGCCACAGCCCTTTCCGTCTGCCCAACGTACTGCGTGTACTGCACTCGTTCGTATGCAGTTGGTGCCAACACCGACAGCGTCGCGAAAGATTCGCTCAAGCCAGGCCTATCGCGGTGGGAGGAGGTGATCAGGTACATCCAGCGCACCCCGGCCATCCAGGACATCGTCGTCTCGGGGGGAGACTCATACCAGCTGGCGCCGCATCATGTCGAGATGATAGGGAACTGGCTGATATCGATTCCCCACGTCCGCCGATTCAGGTTCGCCTCCAAGGGCCTCGCGGTCTGCCCGACGCGGATCCTCGACCGCAACGACTCGTGGACCGACGCGCTCATCAGCGTGTCCGACAAGGCCCGGAAGGCGGGCAAGGCCATGGCCCTTCACACGCACTTCAACCACCCCAACGAGATCTCCTGGCTTACGGAGAGGGCCAGCCAGCGGCTCTTCGAGGCCGGGGTGATGGTGCGCAACCAGTCAGTTCTGCTCCGCGGGATCAACGACGACGTCGCGACCATGTCGACTCTGATCCGCAAGCTGGCGGACAACAACATCTTTCCGGTGGGTGACTCGGCCGCCTGCCTTGTGAACACCCGGCTAACAGAGACCAGTACTACGTCTACCAGCACGACATGGTGAGGAAGTCGGAGCACCTGCGGACGCCGCTGCAAACGATCCTCGACCTGGAGGCCAACATCAGGGGCTCCATCGCCGGCTTCATGATGCCGCAGTTCGTGGTGGACCTTCCCGGCGGGGGCGGCAAGCGGCTGGCGAGCACCTTTAGATCGTACGACCGCAAAACGGGCGTTTCGACGTACGTGGCACCCGCGGTGACGAGCCGCGGCAAGGGAAGCAAGGTGTACGAGTATCATGACCCTGTGGGCTCGCTCATGGTGAGCGGCTAAAACACCTTCGAGGTGGAGCATCGAGGACTCGTCTACGGATTAGCTGTGATGGATATGCAGTTTGGATAACAACCAACATGAAGAGGATACAGCACCAGGGGCTCATTAGCAGTTTAGCCGATCTCAAGTCTTCATCTTCGGGAAATGCCCGACCAGTCTCGCCAGGCCCCGCCATCGGAATTTCCGTGTTGATATGCTTATGCCAAGGCTCTCCGGGGACGTGGTTGTTCGTTATCAAGGAAGTTGAGACATGTTGCAGAGAAGAATCTTGCGATAGAGGAAGTCAACGGTCTTGTAGAAGGAAGTCAAAACATCACAAGCGATTGGTCAATAACTGCACGGGGGATTATGTGAGGCCAGCACCCAGCTAGGCCATCGGATGCAGACGGATGTCGGGGAAAATGTCACTGAGGTGTGAGGGGAGGGATTCATGGACGACATCCAGCGTCCTGGAACTGAGCAGCGAAGCGAGTTCCTGCTTATAAGACACCTACCTACGTACACATAAGACGTCGTCGACGGCAGGCGGCGATTGCGTCCTGTCGTGCAACATCGATTCCATGCCAGATGGGCTCGGAAGCAAGCGCAATTCTCCTTATTTGACAGGCTCGGACCGTCCGATGACATGCGTTCTCGCCGGCAGGCCCGGACACAGTGAGAGAGGCAGAGTGGCTCTGGACGAGGTCTTGGTACTATGTGCTTGTTTGCTTGCTTGTTTGTCCAAGGAGAGAGGAAAGGCAGTGCAGTGTGGCATCTCGAACAGGCGGGGAGGGGGGCAAGCCCACACCATTCTCCAGTATGACGTCGAACGTACGGCGTGGTGGATGGAGCAGAGAGAGATACCGTACCCGTGGTTTTGGCACCGCGCTGATCGTGATATCTGAGGGGCTGTGGTGTATGGAGACCTTCTGGAGGTGGTCGTCATGTCAACTCATGTGGGACAATACCGTGAGAGACGGGTCGCGTAATTGTGCGTGTTAGCTCTCTCATCACCGAGCTCCTCGCCGTCGTGCTCTCATCACCGAACGAGATGGTCTTCTCGTCAGGGGGAACTAGCCAGAGCGAGATGAGCCACAACAGCTGATATGTGGTCTTCTACGGATACTTTCTCGCGCTGTAGTAGCATTACTGGTCTTTCCATTTATTCTTGGAAAACAGCCGCCCCGAGTTCCAAGGTCCTGGGAAACTTGGAACCGGACGACGAATAGTGCCTGCCCCTCCAACCCCCCAGTCGAGGTAGCGTCGTGGAGTCGCAACGGCGTGGATCCATTTTCTCCAAAAAATTTCCGCGCGGCCGGCGCAACGAAATGAGACGCAATTCCCACGACTCTCGCCGGAACGTCAAATCTCGCTGTCTCTAGATAGTGGCAGTGGCAGTATTTCTCCCGGCAGTGTGGTTTGGTGTGTGTGGATGGTAAGGAGACAAGAGTAAGAAAAAGGAGACAAGACTTTATTGCTGTTGCATAGGCAGCGTAGCGTATTAGTCTTGGTAGCCTCCGGAATGAAAATCGATGTAGCATCCTATCTGGAACCCCCAAGGGCCCCCCATCATCTGCGAGTTCGTCCCTTGGTGTGACATTCCGGAGGACGCCGAGGCGGGGATTTCCCTCTCTGGATGAGTGTAAAGTCTAGATTGGCTCTCTCTCTCCTTTCTCTCTTCTTCTCCTCTCGTCTGGTTCTTGTCGTATCTCGTGACCTTGGGTAGCGAGCTGGAGCTTTCCTACCTACACCAGTGACCACGCTCTGAGAATGGTTACACTAAGCGAGAGAGGTGTGTGAAGACCCATCTGAAACATGACACGGAAATCCCGTCAGCATGTTTGCTGCTTCCCGCGTCGTACAACGCGCCGCCGCCGTCGTCATGTTTGTTCAACCGCTCTGCCGCCATGCAGGGTGCCGGGGGTTCGTGGTGGTGGTTGATCTCTGCGCGTTCGTTCCCAACCCCACCCAACCCCACTCGACCAGTCGCGTGTGTCCCGCTGGACGAAGAGGGTAAGGGTTTCGTGGAGGGAGGGAGGTGCGGGAAGGGCTCTGAACGGTTCCGTTCGTTCGTTTAGGGGGCTTTTTTCTACAGGCTGGTGGTGGGTGAGACTGCATTGCATCTTGAGCCGCCGGGGACGACATGGCTTTCTTCCGTTCTTCAACGTGGCCGGCTTGATTGGGGTAGCCCATGGGAACTGCGGAGCTTTGAGGCTCGAGAGCGTAGACCATGATCCGACTTCCCACGGAACCGCCCTCGTCAAATGGGCGAAAAGACGACGATGCGCGGAGGGCATGGCCGGATTGAACGCTCATCTCCCCCGTACAGAGCATTCCACAGCGGGAGAGGGGCCTCGTTTGGGAACGGCTGTGGGCGCACGACGTCCTACCTGACTCGTTCGCGATGTAGGGCACGCACGATGGGGAGAGCCTGTGCCACTCGAGCTGAGCTCGGGTTGAACACGCCTGAGACGACGGGCTGGTGTGACCTTCTGTACCCGACGCAGCACACGACTTGCTCTGTCACGGCTGGGGCTGATCAGAGCTCGTCGAGGGCATAGCGGACAACGACGGCGGGCGAGGCCGGGAAAACACTTCAGCGGCGTCGCCGCAGAGGAAGAAACCAAACCCTAATCAAATTGTCAGACCCCGCCGCGTTGCAGAAATACGCAAAGGCCGAAATATGTCAGAGATTGAAGAGGGGAAGAGGAAAAAGAAAGAAACGTGGTCTTGGGTCATGGATGCCAACGGCCGTGTAGGATCGGCCCCCGGTTCCGGATGATGTTGGCAGCCAATCCCGAGAGACAGACCAACCAACAAGGAGCGAGAGACAGAGGAAAATGTTTGCTTCCTGTTTTGGAATGAGGATTTCCGGTATGATGGTGTCATATCGACACCAACAGAAACGAGACCAAGTTGCGGTGTCTCCTCGTCGTCAGTCGACATCGCCACGGAACTCCTCTTTTTCCTTCCTTTCTTCCTTCGGGAATGCCGGCCTCTTCCCCCCGGTTACGAAAGCTGAAGACCCCGATTGCTCTGGGCGGGAATCCTCGCGAATCGTCCAAGACGGAGCCGAACCTGCGGTGTGAGGGAGAGGTTACGGGGAAGGTCAAAATCCTCTTACACCGCTGAGCTACCCTCTAGCGAAGACGGAAAAGAGCTCCCATAGTTACGCGAGCAGATAGCTTCAAGGAGCTCGGAGGCGGTCAAGCTTTGGCAGCGTCCCTCCCGAGACACCGTAGTCGTCGGCCCCCATCCGCCCTCCCCCTCCGGTTCTAGCTCGAAGCTCTAGCTCAGGACGCTTGCAGGGGTGGACCTGTATCGGCAACGGCGAAGCTAGCGCGTGGTCGACGACGACGAACAGTCGAGCAACACAGATGCGAGGCTCCGCCGGATTCGTGGGCAAATCTCACGACGATCAGGAAATCCGGCAAGCTGAAACGGGCCTCCATCGGCGGCAAGGCAGAGAGATTAGCTCTCATCTCTGCGCGCATAGGGCACCAACGGGACCCCGTTCTCTGGGGGTTTAGTGTTGTGGAGTGAGGCTCGAGATGAGATTTGGCCTCGTTGCCCTGGAAGTAATTACTGCTCTGCTGACTGCAGTGTACGCTGCACACCGGGATAGGGCCTGGACCAGGCTGTGAGGGAGAACACTCGCTGTCTGAGTCCGGGTCCTCGGCTTCCGTGCGGATATGCTTGATTGATTGACTGATAGACCTCACTGGGCGACGGGATATCTCATAGGGCCATGGGGAAATGTTGAGAATGAAAAGAGGAGACGAGGCCGGGGGTGTTCGAGTCGTGCGTCTGCTCTTTTCGGACTTGACGTGTGTCAGTTGATCTCTCGGCCGTGAAAATCGCGGGTTCGAGCGGAATGTCGTCTCATTACCCTCTTGCTCACGGACTCTGTGGAATTTGGGGGAATCTATCGAGGCCCAGGCCACGGGGCAGCCCGACTCGGACTCGCGCCGTCCTAAAGAGCTGCGATAAGAGACCTTCTTGGGTGATCGACGAAGAAGAACTCAAGAGCAGGCCAGGTTTAGCGCTGGAAGAAGCTCATCCCGCAAATTCGGGAGACGGGCTCAGGGCTGTATAGGAAGTGGTAATCACGGCAGTCCACCTCTTCGGGAATCGGCGCTCCGTAGCGAGCGTGGAGAAGGCTTCTCTTTGCTCAGCGATGGATATGGATCGGCGGTTCGTCCGGTGAGTCGGCGACAGTGAAAGCCGCTCTTAAGATCAGCGATATTAGGTGCTCTATCTGGGCAACGAGCTATTCATGGATCATCGATGTAGTTGGAGGTGGGCTCGCCTGACGGGAAAAGTGGGATGGAAATTAAGAGACCAAAAAAACAGAGTGGTAGAGAAATAAGGCAACGAACGGATGGGTCGCATCGGGGGTACGGGGCCTGTGTCTGCTGATTTGTTCCTCTTTGTGATGTGATGATGTGATGGGGGCTGGTGTTGGTGTTGTCGTCGTCGTCGGGATTCGTTATGCTATGCTCATGCCCGTCCCGTGATACGACGATATGCCGAGTTTGGTATTACTACATGGTAGTATGTAAGCGTAAGGAGGCGGGCGTACTGCATATCAAAATAGGCAGGCCAGGCCCTGGAACTGGGACCATATCCGGAGAATACATCATCTCTCGCGTGTCTTCGCTTGGAGGTGTGTGTGTGTGTGTTGGGTTGCATCGTGGGCCGGGTTGGTCAAGAGAGCGAGGTTGCGAGGTTCCATTGCGTCCGCATCTTCCGTGGGGCGAGGAAGCAATGCTTTCGCTGCACGTTGCTTCTTTCCATTTTCTTTTTCGACGTTCGGTACGGCAGGTACCCCCTTATTCCTGCTCCTCCTTTGGATGGATCTTGGTCCAACTTCATGCAGGTACTCTGCAGGAGAGGAGAGGCTCTACTACTATAGTGTACACGTAGCAGTGTATCCATCGGCGTCCCCTCCTCGTTCAAGCTTATTAGTGACGCCCGGTGGGTATGTCGAGATAAAATGATGCAGCTGTATCAGCTCGCGTACGTATATGCAGCTGCGCATGGAGAAAGGGGGCCGGCGATTGGGGGAGGAGAAGGACGACTGAATTGACTGTTCGCGGTAACACGTCCGTGGTCGCTGCGCCCGCAGCAGCGCGTGAGAGCTGACGGCGACGAGAGGAGAATGAGACGACGCAGAGAAGCTAGTAGAGCTCGCAACCACGGAAAAGAGAAGAAGCTGAGCTGACGCATTGTGACGGGCACCGACAGGGGTATTGGTCACCCGCGAATGCCAGCCCGGAGGGGGAGGTGACGAGGTTCCAGGGCGTTGGGCCGGGGGAGACACATCCGTGATTCCATACACGACAGCTACAACACGACCGAAAGGCATTGGATATCACTGGAAAGTGCGAGAGAGAAGGAGACTGGGGGGTCCGAGGGAGGAGGAAGCGAGAGAACCGGCCATGATTCGTCCGTTTCCGGGGCGCGGCCGGGCTCTGTTCCAACTTCCGCGCTCTCTCTCGTCCGTAGGCGCCATACGATGCGGTGCGTCCAGGTTTGCTCCTCGGCGTGCCTTTCTTCATCATGCCCTCGCTTCTCTGATTCCTCATCATTGAAAATTCAATCCATCTCCAGTGTCGCCGCGCAAGGGCTGGTGACTGGTCCTCCCAGATAAGATTGCAGGCATCCCGCCTTTCTCTCGGATGCTGGAACGTGGCTGGGAAAAAGAAAGGAAACGACCTCGTGTCTGTGTGTGCCTTTGTGTAATCTATCCGTGTGCTCCGTACGGGCCGGTTGTCTTTGTCCTTCCCACCCATCAATGCGACGTCAGGTCCCGAGGGCATCTTTACGATCCGTGCTCGTTCACCGCTAGCGTCGTGTCCCCTTTTTTTGTTCGACCGCCGATGAAACGAAGGGTTTCGAGGTTCGAGGGATAGACGGAAGGGTTGTACGGAGTACTCGGCGGTTCGAAGTCAGCACGCCACTGCCGTGAACTGTCATGTTTCGTGATGTGTGTGTGGTGTATGTTCTGTTCCATCGACAAACATGACAGACAGGGATGTCTTATTCAAATCCCGAGGATGGTTTTCCGGTTGTTATTTTTTGGGGGGACGACGTTGTTGGCCCTGCGCCTCGGCCTCGCCCTGTATTTGGGGGTGGTTTGGGGGAGGAGTGGGGGAGGCTCGAAACTGGGTTCCCAATCCGCCTGAGCCAGAATTGGGCGAGAGTGAGAGAGTGAAAGAGAAGTTGTGCGTATCCGATGGTCTCGGCTGACATCCAAAAGCTATGCTGCTGCTGTGCCGCCGGCCAGGCTACGTTCCGCGGTGCGCTGCATTGGGGCTGAACGTGAACCAAGAACATGGGGGGGAGGAATGACATTACATGGGGGACGGGGAGGGAAGCAGATTGGTTTAATTGATTCGATATATCGCCCGGACACATTCTCTTACAGTCACACAGAGAGACCAAGAAACGCCAGGGCCCCAGAGGACTGGGGGTGAGGGATTGAGGGCACAGACTTAATGCCCTTTCGTTTCTCTCTTTCTCTTCTTATATAGCCACACCAAAACCAACCCGAGTCCTTGCATGTCCCCCTTTCTGAAGGGGTATAGTATCAAGTAATCGTGTAATTATTATTAGGGACTACTAAGATTTAACGGTCTAACCCCTCTACTCCCTCTAACCCCTATCCCCCTCTTAACCCTTATAGTTAACCCCTAGACTTTTCTACTATTACCCTTTTAATTACTTTTAGAATCCTTTACTAGTAACTATTATACTTATCACGGAAGGGTCCTAAGGGCAGGCTGACGCGCTGCTAGGAGGCTCTATTGACTATAATCTATACTTAAAGAAGGGAAGAAATCCTGTGCCGTGGGCCACTACTGCAGAGCCCTAAAGGCTTAGAGATTTCAGTAGTCACGTAACCCGTAATGACTCAGCTTGTGCCTAAGGCCACAGGGCCTTCAGCGCCTGTGGGCACCAAGGTCAGGGCAGCCAGGCCAGCGCCGTGACATCACCCCCCCCTCCAGAGAAGGCGACGCTGTCCGTAGCGTCTCTAAGTACAAAATAATTAAGCAAAACCATACTTTTTCGTCCCCAGACTTTCAATTCCTCTATAGGGCAGTTAGCAACCCACAGCGTCGGATTGTCAGCGGAATTTAGCGTCGATCAGTAGTCAAATTAGCGCTATAGCGCCCAAACTCATTAAGTTATAGCCGATAAAACTTTTATCGGAAATAGGCCAATCAGAGGCCCTATATAGAATTTATACGGAAAACCTGATTAGTTGGATCGTCCGGCCCCGTTCCGGGGCCCCGGCAACAGCGCTTTTAGGCGGTTTTAGTAGTTACAACCGCAGCGTTATCGTCCGGTATAGTTAGTGCCTCCTCATCAACTGCAGCGGCTTACAGCCACGTCTCCAGGTGTCGCAGGGGGCCTGCGGCGTTCGGGTGCAGATCGTGGAAGGCCCGGAGGGCCTCCGGGGCGTTCCAGAAGTTCTCGGTATCGTACCAAATTAGGTCCTTATCGTAGCCCGCCTAGTCTACCCAGTATTGGAGCTTGCGGCACCACAGCTGGGATGCCAGGACCTTCTGAACCTTATACTCCAGCTTATTAGTATATTATACGGGCGGGGGCGGCTCTGCGACCTGTCCCAGTAACGGATTATTTGCAGCCTTCTAGAGCTTACTAGGGTGGAAGACCGGGTGGCATTAGTGACTCTCGGGCAGGTCCAGCACCCAAGTGCCGCCGGGGCCTACCCTTATGATCCAGTATGGGCCGTCCTAGGGCATCACAAGCTTAGAAGGGTTGTCCCGGCGCTATCCTTCCGTAGAGACCCAGACGCAGTCTCCCACAGCAAGGTTATCTAGGCAGCACCGGCGGTCCGCGGCGCACTTCTGCCGTACCTGGGCCTCTACTATCTTTCCCCTCGCAACGTCCCAGGCGCCTTAGATCTACTTTGCCATTTATTGAGCTTCTAGGCGGTTTAGCTTCTCCCGGGTACTATTAAACACTGTGGTACGACGCTTCTAATTAAAGCTGAGGCGTAGGGGTCTCCTAAACTCAATCTCGTACAGTAAGAGCCCGGTGGTCTCACTAGGTAACGCCGCGTGGGCAAAATCTATAGTAGGGAGTATATTACTCTAGTCGTCCTAGTAATAGTTGACAAGGGGGCGGAGTTACTATATAATATACTAGTTTAAAATCTTAGTTTATCTATCTATCTAGGGGTGGTACGCTATAGACAACTGTATTTTAACGTTACAGATTTTATAAAGCTCTAACTAGAAGTTAGAGATAAACTAGGGGCCTCGGTTAGAGGTAATCGTCTCTGGAAGGCCAAAGATTAATAGTATCCTTTTGTAGAATATCTTTACTAGGTCCCTAGCTGTAACCTCTTTGTGGTATAGCATTAAGACGGCCCACTTACTTAGGCAGTCAACTACCACCCAAACTACTATAAATCCCTTCTTATCGGGCAGCAGCGCTATAAAATCCATAGAGATATATTGCCAGGGCCAGTCGGGCACTAGAAGGGGCCGGAGCTCTCCCGGCACTCAGTCCCGGGGCTTATAGGCGCAGCGGCATATGTAACAGTTAAGAATATAGCACTCCACGTCTGCCGTCAGCCGGGGCCAGTAGTACCTTTCCTTAATTATCTTCAGCGTCTTGTTTCAGCCAGGGTGTGCTAACAGTTTCTGCCCGTAGGCCTCTTATATTACCCAGGTACACAGAAACTCTTCCTTAAGTACCACCAGCTTACCGTCTATTGTGAGCAGGCTTGTTTCTCTCTATATCTTCCAACACTCCTTGCCAGCAGCAGCTATCTCCCACAAGGCGCAGAGGGATTCGGTTACAGAGTCCCGGTTCAGAGTAAGGATTCGTTCAACCAGTAGATAACCCTAAAGCTCGTCAGTAGGTTCCGTGGCGCCGATCACAGCAGTTTCTATAGCTTCAGCGTCTTTTAGAAGCTAGCAGAGCTCTACAGCAATCTTAGGAGACAGTAGATTTGGCGTTAGAAGGACCTAGGTACAGCTAGCAGCCTTAAGAGCCTTTTGTATAGTGATGTCTTTGGATTTGCGTGAGAGGGCGTTAGTTAGTACGTTTTCTCAGCCGGGGCGGTACTAGATCATAAAGTTAAAGTCCACTAGTAGGCCTAGCTACTAGGCTTACCGGGAGTTTAATTCGCGCTTGGTTATGAAGTACAGAAGGGCTTAGTGGTCTGTAATAACTTCGAAATGCTCGTGGAGGGCCACTAGGTCCGCTCTCTATTCTTCCATTACCCGTACAATAGCAAGCAGCTCCTTGTTATAGATAGGGTAGTTTATCTCAGCGGGCGCCATCGTCTTAGAAAAGTAAGCCACGGGGTGCCAGGCATCGTCGTCAGGCTATAATTATAACATAGCACCAGCGCAGACGGAGTTAGAGGTGTCCGTCTTGAGTTAAGTAGGTAATTTAGGGCGCTAGTAGCAAAGAATAGGGGCCAACGTCAGCAGGTCCTTTAGCTAGCTAAACGCGGCCTCGCAGTTATTGTCGAAGCAAAAAGAGACTCCCTTAACTATAAGGCGGACTAGGGGTCTAATAACCCTACTATAATCTTTAATAAACCACCAGTAGAAGTTACAGAACCCTAGGAAGGATTGGATGCCTTTAACGGACGTAGGGGCGCGCCAGTTCTTTACCATACTAACCTTCTTAGGGTCGGAGCGTATACCATCTATAGAAATAATAAATCCTAAGTATTTCATAGTAGTAACGCCAAACTCGTACTTCTTAATATCGGCTTGTAATCCAGCGTCCCTCAGGCGTGTCAGTACCTTTATAACGTGTTCCTAGTATTAGAGGGGGTCTTCCAAAAACACTAGGATATTATCGAGGTACGCTGTACAGAAATCATCCAGGTATTCCATCAGAACGTCGTTTATATATTACTAGTACGTCGCGGGCCTATTACAAAGGCCAAACAAAAGAACCTTACACTTATAAGCGCTGTAGCAGGTCCTAAAAGTTGTTAAGTCTTTATAGTCTAGGTACATTCGGATCTTGTAAAAGGCTTATTAAATATCGATCTTAGTAAAAATCTTTACGCAGTTAATTCACATTAGTGTTTTATTAATTAGTGGTAGGGGGTATTAGTCTTTCTTAGTGATCTTGTTTAACTTATAGAAATTAATATAAAAGCAAAGGCCCCCGTTAGCTTTATAAACAAACAGTATAGGGGAAGCCTACGGGGCATTACTAGGGGTAATAAATCCCTTATACAGGTGCTCTAGAAGGTATTCACAAGTTGCCTCCAGCTTAGGTAACGACTACTTATAGAGGGAGTAAAAGGTAAGCTTATTACGACCCCCTTCTTCAAGCTCTATCTTATAATTATACTAGCAGTACGGCAATAGAGTGTTACTAGCGGCCTTGCTGAATACATTAGCGAATTACTAGAATTTAGTAAGGAGCTTTTCCCTAATTAAGCGCTTAGTCTCCTCTGTATCGTCTTAGAGAGGGTCGTCGACTCTAGCTGTATCAACCTTCTTTAGCTTAATCAGTTAGTCTAAGTTATTAAGGGTAATCAATCCCAGCTTAACATCAGGGCGTTTCAGGTTCATCTCAAACCCAACAGCACCAATAAACGCCAATCCCAGGTTCTACTACAGCTTCCGGGTCTCTTCCAGCACAGGCCGGCGTCTTCCGGGGCGCCGGGCCGGCTTCGGCGGGGTTTCAACACCATAGAGTGCGCGTTCCATCTTGCGTAGGCCCTTAGCATTATTAATCTTCTAAGTACTAAAGAACGTCGTTAGCACTAGGCGCTTTAAGATCCACTAGGGCGCCTAAAGCTTACGCTGGGTCTACTAAAACTTCTAGTTATAGGACACAGCGTTAGCCTCAAAGGCGGCCTGCCTTCTGTTAGTATCTATTTAGTGTTTTAAGTTAATTTTGTTAGGCTTATGATACTCTACCGGGTTGTAGATAATTGTAGAAGGTAAATCTCTAACTAGCGGTAGATCCTCAAGCCACTACAGGCGCCTACAGTACACGTTTAGTAAAACGTTATAGTATTCAAACTAGGCCCTACCCAGTATTAAGTCATGGCGCCCAGTGTTCAGCTGCAAGAGGGGTGTTTGTAGTAGGACTCAGCGGTTAATTTACATATTAACAGTCCACACTATATTAATATTATCTAATCGTTCACTATTAAATCCTGCAGCTAGAATAGGGCACTATAACTTATACAAAGGGGCCTAGCAAAAATCCCGTAAGGGGCCAGCTAGTAAGGTATTCATAAAGGCGTATCTATTTACTCTAGTATTAAGGAGGGCGTGTATACGTAATCTGTATCTATTAAAAGCTAGTACTAGCTCTGTCTCTAGGGGTTGTCCCCTAATAATTCTTTTTAAGTCAATAGACGTTAGGGCTAAGCGTTGATCCTTACACATTCTTTCCCCTAGTTAGGAGACTCCTTTCACCAGGGGCTTCAGTTTTCCACCATATCAACGTCTCTAGCGGGGACCCAGGGCTCTGCAACTACTAGAGCGGCTTTCTTCTTAGCTACCTTAGAGTACGGGCACTCGCGGGTGCTATAGCCAGACTCGCCGCAAGTAAAGCAGGCTCCAGCATCTTTTAAGCATTAGTACAAGGCTAAGAGAAGCTTAGTACAGCTCTAAGTACTACGGGGGGTCGTAGAGCTACTGCGGGACGACGTGGTAGTCGCGGGGGAGCCAAAGCGGCCAGTAGTTATCTTACGGGACGGCTCCTCAGTAGCCTTACCAGTGCCGTAAGGGTCTATAACGTTAGCAACAGTAACAACCATCTCGGTATACTTCCAGAAGTCAAGAGAGGCGTTAAGGTAAGCTGTAGTGCACTGGGTTCGTAAGGTAATAGGCAGCTTATAGTAGAACTTACGGCACTATTAGTACTCCAGGAGCTTAGCCTTACGGGCAAGCTCTATAAACTTAATACACTATGTACAAACGTTGGAGAAGGTGATCTTCATGGCCTCAATGTCTCGCTCGGCGTCCTCAACCTGGGTGCAGCTGGTAAAGACGGAGTTCAGCTCCTGAAGGAGCTCTATAGAGGTCTTTAGGTCCTGTTCCTTAACCATGGGTGAGATAAGGTTGAGGGCGTCGCCTCCCAAGTGGCCAACAATATAATCCAGCTTTCAGGCATCAGCAACGTTACTTCCCCAGGACTACAGGCGAGTGGTGATGCAGTAATACCAGATATTAAACGGGGGGTTCTTCCCGTCTTTACCATCCTTAATACCCGTATAGATAGGGATACTAGGCTCTTTAGGGCCACAGTCCGGTCCAACAGTAAACGAGGAAGCCACAGAGGGCTGGCGTCCAGTCTCTAAGCACTCTAGACAATCAGTCAAGGCAGCAAGTGCGTTGTTGACGTTCGGCTCTAGCGGATCTCCTTACTAGGAGGGAGTACTTTCCGAGGTGTTCTCTAGTTAAGTAATACACTGCTGGAGAGCCTCGTTGGCGGCAAAGGAGAGCTCCTGGCTTCGAGTCATCTCGGCCTTCTCAGCCTAAAGGGCTTAGACATCCTTCTGGAGCTAATAATTGTCGGCCTCCAGCTGGAGGGCGTGGTTGTAGACTTCGCGGAAGTTCTCGTACACCGTAACGTACTAGGCATAGAGCAACTGGGCTTCCTGGCCCTGAGCACTGCAAGCCTTGACTTACATATCAACCCACTTAAAAAGCTTTTCCGGATCCTCTTAGTAGAGGCTATCGAAGGCGTCCTTGTCCTACAGGACCCAGCGATTATTACTAAAGAGGGGGTTATCCACAAAGTAAATGTTGCGCTCGTAAAGGCCGTTAAAGTACATATAGATCTCGGCGTGGCGCTACTCCGTTGTGGTATTTAGGACGAGAGTGTCAAAAGGCTGCTCCACAAGGGAGTATCTAGTCTCAAAGAAGCCAATCGGGACAGGCTTAGTGCCCTTAGGGGGCGCGTACGTAGCGCAGCGGTCGCCTTAGCGCTTCAGAGGCTCGGCCACATTGTCGGTATTAATGGTCACCCTATCCTTGGGGCCACGGCTGCGGGAGCGAGCCATTTTCGGTACAGTAGCTCAAAGGTAGTGGGGATGGAGGGGGTGTGTCGATTGCAATCGGGGCGCGGGGAGGCGTGTATCGGCTGACGCTCGGCGTTGCTTAAGCGCAGGGATTGCTAATTAACAATAGATTAGTTTAGTAATATTGTGCTACCCGTCACTAGGGAAAAAGAGTTAAGAAGAAGTATAGATAGTGTTACGGAAGGGTCCTGAGGGCAGGCTGACGCACTACTAAGAGGCTCTATTAACTGTAATCTATACTTAAAGAAGGGAAGAAATCCTGTGCCGTGGGCCACTACTGTAGAGCCCTAAAGGCTCAGAGATTTCAGCAGTCACGTGACCCGTAATAACTCAGCTTGTGCCTAAGGCCACAGGGCCTTCAGCACCTATAGGCACCAAGGTCAGGGCAGCCAGGCCAGCGCCGTAACATACTAATTAATTCACCTTAATATCTTAGTATCCTTTTTACAAAAGTTATTATTTTTAAAGTACTAGTAAATCTTTTTAAACTACTTATAAATCTTTTATACTTTAGTTTAATTAACGTTATAGTAGTAGTAATTAAAAAGTAAAAGGAATATAATAGTATAGTATATAAATATTATTTAAATGTTTTTTACTTTTTTATCTTTAAGTAGTATTATCTTTTTATAGCCTAGTTAATATATAAAGTAAGTAAATTTAGTAGCGTTTTTTTTAGCTATTCCCGCTAGTTTATAAGTCTTAGTAAGTATAACTAAGTAGTTAATGTGTTTTTTAGTATTACAACTTAGTATAGTAGTAACGAGGATTAGGGTAGTATAGTAATACTAAAAAAAGATTTTACTTACTCTTTACTAACTCTTTTTTTATCCTTATTTTATAAGTTATTTATAAGGTTTTTAACCTTACTAGTAGTTAACTTTAAGGCGTTTTAAAGCTTTTCTTTTATATTTTCAATTTTATACTAGTATATAGTAAATACTAAAAATGTGGCTGGAATTGTGTTGAAAACTGTGTATTTTGCCTCTACCGTTGGGTCGTTGAGGTAAAGGAAAAAAAAAAAAAAAAAAAAAAAAAAAAAAAAAAAGGTAACAGGTCCTTGCATGTCCGACGTGTGCGTGTGTGTGTGTGTGACGGGCCACGGTCTCTGACTGGTTTAGGAACGCGATATTACATAGAGAGAGGCGATGATGTTGTGCTACTGTTGTGGCCCCGGGTACAGTACGGCACACGAAGGTAGGCAAGGGAAGGGAAGCGACAACCCTCACATGCCGCGGGCCTTGACTTATTTCCCTTGTGGTGAGAGTTAACATGTAGAACCGCTAAAGAATTTCTATATATATTTTGCTTTATGTGGATGTGATTGCGTTGTTGTACTCCGTACTAAGATGGATAGATATGTATGTGTGTGTGCCTGAATGAGTGGTGAGTGATGAGAGTGAAGGTGTCAGATTACGTGGCTTAGAGCCGCTGGCGCGTTAAGACGTATAGGCGGATTTTGGCGTTTAAGGAGGCCGATAGCCACTCTAGAACAACGTTTCGCCGGCTCTAAAGGCTATGGCCGCGTTTAGGGGTTTAAAGGCCTATAGCGCTATTAAAGTAAAAATTGTATTAATAGTACTAAAGGTGGTAGAATAATACATAATATAATATATATAAAAATCTAATAATTAAGAGTTTTATTTTACTACTCCCTCTACTATATATAATTAATTATTTTTAAACTACTCTTTTAAATATAAAAATTACTATAAACATCCTTTTAACTCTTTAAAAAACTATTTTTAATAGCTTATTTACTTAGTACCTATAGCTTTATAACTTTTAAATACTTATAAATACCCTTAATATATAAAAAGCTCTTAACTTAACCTTTATATTCTTAAAACTACTTATTAGTAATACCCTACCCTAAAAGCCCCGTTTTAGTAACTACTTAAAGTCTATTACTTACTATAGCTCTAAGTTATAAGTTCTTTACTCCTAAACTATAGAATTTAAAGTAAATAAGTTTACTATAAATAGTTCCCCTTAAGTACCTTTAAGTAAGAACCTCCTACTTCTATTTAAAACTATAGATTACTATTATACTAAAATAATAGCCGACCTTTTTAAAAAGGCCCTTAAGTACTATATTAACTCTTTATTTCTATACTATATAATAAAAGTAATATACTAAAAATAAAAAAAAGCTAAAAATACTATTGTTTTTTAGATATAGAGTACTATTATTAAAAAGCTTAGGATTTAGTACTACTTAAGTACTTTAGGACTAGTAGTATAGATTTAAAACCTCTATAAACGCTTTAGACTTATAAAAAGTATACACTATTAACGCGCTAATTAACTTTATATTAATTACTTTACTATACTCTATAATAAGTAGTTTATAATAAAAACTATAATAGTTAAATAGTTTATAATATAGGTTAATAATATATACAAAAGCTATACTATTAAACTTAAAGTAACTTATAAAGGAGATCTATAGATCTATAAGCTACTTTACTCCTTTAACTACTTACTACTTTAATCCTAAGTTAAGAGCTACTATATAATAATAAGTAATAGTTAAAATAATTATAGTTTTAATAAGGCTATTACTAAAATAATAGCTATAATTAAATAAATACTAAAGTCTATAAAATATAAAAAAAGTACCTAAAGTACTTTTACTATTAATAAAGTAGCTTTCTGTAACTCTTTAAAGTACTTTAGTAATAAATATAATAATACTAACTTTAAGAGATTATAAAGTAAGGTTTTTTTAGTATCTCTAGCCCCCTTTACCCTATTAGCTTCTTTTTACTTAGTTTATATAATATACTACTACCTTAAAAATTACTTCTATACCTTTTTAAAGTACGTATATACTAAGTAGAAGCTACTTAATTACTACTATAAGTAAGTAGAAAAAAACCTTATAAATAATAACTAGTTAATTAAGTGTATTAAAGAGATTTAAGGTTAATAACTCTATAGTTATTATACTAGGAGTCTTAAGTAGTTACTAGTAGTGTTTTAAGCTACTTAAGGTGAGGGTTTATAAGCTTATTCTTTTAGAGACTCCTACCTCCTCGACTCTAGTATATTTATCTATGTATTTAAAAATAAACGTTATTTTAGTAATTTTTAAGTTACTAGTTTAAGTAATTACTTTTAAACTAGTTTTAAGTCCCTTATAATTAAGGGATATAGAAACGTAAGTATACGTATTATATTAACTAATAAGAAAAGATTTAGTTTATACTTATATAATATTACTTTATATATATTTATAATAACTAACTTTATTTTTTATAATTAACTCTATAAACGTAGCTACTAGTAGGATAAGTACCTAGGTTAGTACTTTATACTATATAGATTTAATTACTCCCCTTTTAGTTTTATTAAAAATATATATAACTAAAAAGTATTAGAGTTTAATAAACTTTTAAATAAAGTACTTTTATATAAAGGGTTTATATAAGCTATTTAGTATATATATACTCTATACTATTAAACTAAGTACCCTTTTTAAAAATAATAATTCCTAAAAGGTTTAGAAAAAACGTAGTACTAGCGGCTTAGCTACCCCGGCCCTAAACTACTTTAATACTTTGTCTTATCTACTTATAGTATTTAAATCTTTATAACTTTTTAGAAAGAATTTAAAAAGACTCTTTTTAGTTATAATACTTATAGTATTAGTAAAGTAAAGTAAATTATTAACTATAAACTGTATAAAAGTAACGTATACACCTACCCTAGTAAGTAAATTATATTTAACTTCTATTTATATACTAAGGGTTATAGTAAGTTTATATTAGTATTAGTGTTTATTAACTATATTTTTTAGTACTTCTAAAACTATTATTTATATAACTATAGTATAAAAATACTTACTAAAGTTTTTAAAAAGTTTATTTTACTTTTAAAGGTTTAGTATAATGTTAATATTTTTATTTTTAAATATAATAATAAAATTAAAAGATACTACTATTTTATAAACAACCTTTAAAAGTACAGTAAATATATTAAACTATCTACTTTATATACTTAAGATTAAAATAGTAGTATAGAACGCGTTAGAGCTATTATTAAAATAAAGGCTTAAATAATATAAAAAAGTAGTAAGCTACTCTATAATATATAGCTTAATATTTATAAAGTAGCGACTTACTTCTATAACTATACGCCTTAAGTGGCTTTTAGGTAAAAGACTCTATATAAAGTGCTTTATTAATAGCTTAGGGCTAATAAAATAGTAAAACTTAGTTTTATGTATCTAAAATTGTATAGTTATAAAGTGTACGTACTTACGGCTACTGCGCAGCTTAAGAAGAAGCGCTTTGACCGCCTATAAGGGCGTACTTTTATTAGTTTCCTTGTAAGATATACTTTTATAAACTAGTACTACGTATAGAACCCCGTAACTAAAAAGATTATTACTATACGCAATATAATATTTAATAAAAAGTAGTACTTTAATAGTAACTTAGAGTTACTTATTAGTAACTATAATAACTTTAACTTTTAAGTTGTTACTAAATAAGTTTAAAAGACCTTTATAGTAGTTAATAAAACTAACTCTTAAATATAGCTATACCCGTTCTTATTAAGTAAAAAAGATAATAAAGTATCCCTTTTTATAAACTCCCCTAATAACGTTTTTAATAAACTTAACTTAAGTAATACTACCCTTAATAATAATAAACCCTATAACTATAGATACTCCTCTACTTACTTTAAACTTTTATTTACTCCTTTTAACTCGCCCGTTTTGTTTTTTTAAGTATTAATTAAAAAAGACTAGTACTTAGGGAGGTAGGCTATAACTAAGTTAATAAACAAAAAACTTCGCTTTATAAGTTTTTACTAGTCTATACTTATAACTAAGTCTAAAAACCTACTTTATTAGTCTATATTTATAGTTAAGTTTATAAACTAAGTCGCTCTAGTGGTTTATATACCCTAATATAAATAAACGTTTTATAAAGCCGCCTTCTTAGTTAATACTCTATTATTATTTTAAAATACTTTATAGTAAAGCTACTTTTAAGCTAGTTACTTAGTTGTTTATAACCCGTTAAAGGGGACCCCTAGTATTTAATATATTATAGGGGCGTTTTAAAATATAAATATTAAATACTTTAATAGTAAGATTTAACTATAGAGAGGAATAGGCCAGCTATAGACTAAAGCTCCCGCGCTTAGTACCCGTTAGTAAAAACTCTAACCCCTACCTACATTTTATATAGAAGTATTAGCCTATCCCTATACTACTTTAATTAGAGTAGTTAAAGTAAATTATTTATAAAGCTATTATAAAACTAACTTTTAAAAAAAGGTCCTTAAGAGTATAACTAAGGGCTCTTAAATCCTAGAATACTACTAAGTATATATATATAAACTAAATAAGTATAAAAAACTCTTTAAAATTAAAGTGTACTTTATTATACGTAGTAATTAATAGTTAAGAAACGAGTAAGATACCTATACTTTAATACTTACTAGTATATTGTTTTAAACACTTATAACTATTATAAACTACTTTAATCTTAAGCTTTTATAATATAATACTATAAATGCATTTATTTAAGTCCTACTTAATAAAGATATATATATATAAATACCCCCCGGGTATTAAAAGCCTAGGTATATCCTTAAGCTTAATAAAGTACTCTATAGTCTATACCACTCTCTACTCCTATAGTAATACTATTTAGAAGCTAGTTTAAAAGAGCTTAAGTTAGAGTATATAGTAGGTAAGAATTGCTATTAGATAAGTAGCTATATTATTTTCTTTTTTTACGTTAATAACTGCGTTTTTTACTTTTTTTTTAAATACCATAAAGAGGCTTTTTTACTTATAGGAAAGCTTTAGAAATGTTACTTTTTTAAGGGCGGTAAAGACTTATAATAGTTTTTAAGGATTAAAGTTATCTATAACTATACTACAAAGTGCCTTTAGTTCTTATAATCCGTATATATTAATAAAGTTATTAAGTACTTAAAAAGGCAAGGCCTATAAGCTAAACAACTATATACTTCTTTAATTTAATTACTTAAACTACTCCCTTATAAGGGCTCTACTTTATATATAAATACTAACGTATACTAAAGTAACGTTAGATTAATTATCCTTAAGTATTGTAAAGAGGCTAAATAAGCTATTAAATACTTTACTGTAAGGTATACTTTTTACTTTAAATTTAGTTATAAAGAAGGCGGCCCTAACGATAGTTTAGTAATTACTTTAAATACTAGCTTTAATAATAATATACTAAACTATAAAAACTTTTAAGTATTTATAATTAAACTATTTAGTAGCTTTATTAGTTAATAAGTTAATAAGTAAAATACTATAACTACGTTTATAACTAAGGCTAAGCTTTTTACTCTTTTTTAAGTAACTAAAAAGGCTATTTTTATAAACTAATTAATAACTACTCTTTATATTAACTTTAGTAAAAAGACCTTTAGTAATAAAGCTGCTCTTATTGCGTTAATACTAAGTATATATATTTAATATAATAATTAATAAATAATTTATTTTATTAACAAAAAGATAGTTTAACTATATATAAAGCTTTACTATATTAATATTTATAACTACTAGTTATATTAAAAGGCCTAAAAAGGTTATATTAAAGTTAAATACTAGTTTATAGTATAGTTTATAGTAGACGGCCTTATAAAGCTACTTACTAGCACCTACTTTAAAATCTTCTTTAAGTAGCTTAATATAGTAAACTAAATAGTATAACTTTAAGTACTTTATAATACTAAGTTTTAAAAAGAGTAGTTAAAAGGCCTTAACTTTATTAATAATAAATAAGCTAAAGGGATTATAGCTCTTAAATACTTTAAAAATAGTATTACTCTTTTTACTATAGGGATAAAGGTTTAATAAAGATAATAAGATTATTTAAAATAAAAACTTTAAAGGAATTATAGTTTTAAAAAAGTAAGTTATATAAAAGTAACTATAGAGTAGTTAAAGTATAGCTAGTACATAATTTTATTTATAAATAGATTTAATAAAGCCCTTATAAGGCCCTTACTAAAGAGGTGTATTAGATTATATAGCTTAGAGCTGCTAGTATATTAAGATATATAGGTGGATTTTAGTGTTTAAAAAGGCTAATAGCTACTCTAGAATAACATTTTACTAGCTCTAAAGGCTATAGCTGTGTTTAGGGGTTTAAAGGCCTATAGCGCTGTTAAGGCAAAAATCGCGTTAATAGCGCTAAAGGCGGTAGAATAACACACAACGTAATATATACGAAAATCTGATAGAAGGGTGAGAGTGAGAGTGAGATTTGAGAATGAGCGTGTGTATGTGTGCGTGCACGCGCGCTTGTGTTGCATTGCATTGCATCGCGCCCGCGACCACACCCCCTTTTGTGCTGTGCTTTATTTCAGTGACCGGCGGCTGTTCCATTGCGATTAATCGAGGGCGCACTGTATAATGTGAACGAGAGAGAGTAGTATTAAGTATCATGCATCTGCTGTTCGTTTTTTTTCTGCCCGCCACCAAAGCCGGTACTTCCTGCTGGCTTCGATGAGACAGACTATTGACGTTTGACATCCCGCTCTGAACTTCACTCATTCCTGATTATGCCTAGAGTGTGTTGGTGATCAACATTATCAACACCATTCGAGTGCAGGAGAGAGAGAGAACTCATCGCCACCCACCCCGGCAGCACAGCAACCCCCCCTGCCGAGTGGGATTAACCCATAACATTTTTATTTTCTTCTTGTTCGCTGTTACCTTACGGATTACTCCATTGAGTCCATTCGCATTCCCCCTCCCCTGCCAATCCAATTCCTCCACCAGTACCACAGGAACCTCGTACTATTAGTGCGCACTCGACACCCCTGGCCGACCTCGCATTCACATTTTTTGGGCTCTCAGAGGCTCAGAGCCCCCAGTGGAGATACCCTTTTTTTTTTTGCACCCAACTTAGGTAACTCACTTACTCACCTCGAGGCCGTGCCTTACCAACGAGAGAGACCCTCAGCAGCATTCGAGCCAGGGTTCTCTCTTAGTGCATCTTTTCCCCCTTAGGCCGCGGTCCCACTCCTGGTCTAGCTCAATACCGGATTCGGCAGCGGTTTCGTTTCTCTCGTTGGCGCCGGGTGGAGAAGACCTGGGAGCCTGGAGGAGGGGGAGAGAGAGAGGAGAGGCTGCAAAGTACACAGCGATTGGATCGTCGAAGAGACGAGCCTGGTGGATGCAGTCGACGGAGGATGATCAGAGGAGGAGGAGGGACGAGGGAGGCAGGCGAATGAAGAAGAAGGGCGCCGCCGCCGGTGCGCTGGCGCGTGTACGAGGTGTGATGGGCACGCTGCCCTCGTTCTCAATGTCGACGACTCGCAGGCGTGGACATGGACATGGTCATGGATATGATGGACCTGGACCTGGACCTGGACCCGACCCACCTCGACCGGGGGAGGAGCTCCTCCAGCTGGAGCTTGCACTGCAGGGCCAGGGTCGGGAGCAGCAGCAAGAAGACAAGAAGCACGAGGAGGAGGAGAATCGGCCTCGGGGTCCCTGGACGTCGGTAAAGACGGCGGTGGACCGGCATGAGCTCATAAGTTTCCTTGACGACGCCGACGCGGACGACTTCTCCCCGTCTAGTTTTCTTGCTGCTCCAACGACTGCTGCTGATGACACAAACACCACCACCACCGCTACATCATCCATCTTCATCATTGACAGGGACGAAGGCGAAGACGAGACTGGACACGCAGAGGGCGACCGCTATCGCGACGACGGCCTCGCCCACACTACCGCTAATACTCATAATATCACAAACACCAACAACAAAAAGAACATCGACGCCAACACAGCCACCACCACCACCACCACCACCACCACCACCACCACCACCACCACCACCACCACCGTCCACATACTACTGGCCCGCGAGTCCTCCTTTTACTCGTCCGCGCGGTCCAGCTTCGAGTCGACCAACCTCACCGCCCTATCGGCCGCGACCACAGCCGCAACGACGACGATAACGACGACGACAATGGCGCCTTTGACGGCGGCCGACGCCAAGGACGGTGGCAGGACGACAGCCGCCGCGCCGGCGGGGACGACGACGACGACACGGACCAGTGCCGATAGCGGCAGCGGTAGCGCCTTCGTCGACGATTGGTCCCGCGACCTCTGGGACTATTTGCACCACGGGCTCGACGGCCAGAGCTCGCCTGACCTGCGACTTCTGCTGGAGAACGACTATCCTTCCCTGCTTTCGTCGCCGTCGGAGCAGGAGCAGGAGCAGGAGCATGACGACGGGGATGCGGACGGCAGCATGCATCGACTGCATCAGCGCGATGTCGGTTACCACCGTCACCTGCACCAGCAGCAGCAGCAGCAAGAGCAAGAGCAGCAGCAAAAGTTCGAGCCGCCGTCGTCCTCGACGACGTACCACCAGGTCCTCAACGACATCCGGCCCGAGTCCTCGAGGAGCTTCCAGAACCGCCTCAACAACACCGCCCTCTGCCGCAACAACAGCCAGCACCACTACTCCCACTTCCGCGGGGCGAGCACGGAATCGGCGGGGGCGGCCACGGCGACATGGACGCTGAGGAGCGGGAGGAGCCACGAGAAGAGCAACAGCGGGAGCAGCAAGACGACGACGGCGACGGCCATGACGATACCGACCATCATCAGCAGCGGCGGCGGCGGCGCGAGGGAGTCCAAGGCGACGGCACTGACGGGGATGTCGGCATCAACGATGGCTACTACTACTACTTCTACGACGACGACGGCATCTACGAACACAACCAAGACAACGACGCTGTCGGCCCCCTCGTCGACGATGCTCGCGGCGGGCGGGCTCCCGCCCGTGTCGCCCTCGACGGCGTCCTTCGGGGCCGAGATGACGAAGCAGGAGTTCGAGGCACTGCCCGAGGCCATCCAGCGCAAGGTGAGTTTGAGACATTGCCCCTGGAGGGCCGTTTCCTTTACCCCTGATTTTTTTTTTTTTCATGCTCACCTCTCCGGTTTCTTTTTTGCTTTAACCGGCTTTTCTCAACGTTCCAACTTCTTTTCTTCTTTCTTTCTTGTTCCGCTTCTGCGTCTATTCTTCTTCCGGCTCTGTGTGGAATATTCCACCTGGGCTATTGAGCGCCGCCCCTTTTTTCCCTCATCAGCCACCGTCGGCACCACCGCCACCATCTGCCGCTCCGATTGTGTTTCTTTGTTGGCAAGTGCCGAGTGCCTGTGGCTTTCCCTCTTGATTGCCTATTTTAGTTCGGCCCCCTTGTCGAGGAACCATCGAAACGGCATGTTTACTAGCCTCGTCTCTTATTTGCCCATGCTTTTCCTTCCTTCTTCTTTCCCTTCTGTCACTGTCTGGACCTTGTCGCTCCTTCTCTTCTCGGCCCTTCTGCTGTTTGGCTGGGGTTTCTATTCTTGTCCCGAATGGGGAAGTCCCGATCAAACCGCGGCTTGATGGCGCCTTCCGAACTGTCAGCCCGGGCCCAGGCACAGGCACACGACACAACAAACTTCCATGGAAGCCTCAGGAAACAACACAAGCCGTGCTGGTACTGGTGCTGGTGCTGCTGGGATCCAGTCGCAATGAGGAGCGTGGAAGCGAGGAAAGGCGGAATATCTTCCTTCTGCCTGAATTCCGCCTGCGCAGTTGCAGCGGTACGACTTCCAGCCTATGCTGCTTACGTATCCGCCTGCCTTTTGGGCGCACCTTCAGGGGATCCCCCGCTGGCCAGGTCCCCGGCGACGCGAATTGGCTCGGTTGCCCCCCTCCCCTGTTGGAAGCATGCAGTCCAGCGGCCCAGGGCAGCCTTTCCACCTGCTGAGGTGCATTGCATCCCCCGTGGCTGCCACCTCACGCTGAGACATGCACCCGAGAGCCCGCCCCCAACACCACCTCACCCACCCGACATCGCCGACCGACCGACCAACCAACAGCCGCCGACTTCTTCACCTCTCTGCAACCTCGTCCTCCCCATCTGTTCGCGTCCCCCACACGCCGTGTTCTCATGCAATCACCTTCCCACCGTCACCTCGCTCGCGCACCGCCGCAGCCAGTCAGCGTCGGAATCTCGCGTCGTCAGGCACAGGCACACGCGCCCGCTGCAGGCTCCAGGCACAGCGAGCGGCCACTCACACTCGTCCCAGCCGCTGAAGAGCAGGCCACGATGCAGCCGAGTGCGGAGATAAGGCAGCATAAACACGCAAAACAAACAAACAACCTCCCTCTGGCGAGCGACGAATGACGAGCTCGACATGGTCCCGGCTTGATATTGCGGCACATACACAACCCCAGCCCAGCCAGCGGCCAGCCCGCCCATCATCCCAACAGTGTGGGCAGTTCCCGTGCCGTTGTGTTACCAAAACCGAGGACCGAACGACATGTCTCACCCTGTTTGTGCGTACGGCCGAGACGAGCATAAGACGGATGGCAGAGAGGGTTGAGGGTTGAGAGAAGGACAGGGCCGAAGATCCGGTCATGTATCTCCTCTACTCTTCCCTTGAAGATGAGCAACAACAGTGGCAGCAAGAGCAAGACAGCAAGAGAAGCAGGAAGACACCAGCACTAGCACCAGCACCATGCATGCCGTCCCAATTCCCACATTCCATGGAACCCCCCGGGCCGCCAAGTGGTGCCGCTGGCCCAAACGGAGAGGACGAGCTAGGCCCGTTGGGTCGGTGGTGCGGCGTGGCCTCTCGGGCTATTCCCTCATGGTGCCGCGTCTCGCCGTCTGTTCGCCGCTTTTCGTTTTGACCAGCGACGATCAGTCATCATCGTCAGCGGCAGTAGCAGCAGCAGTAACATGCCTAGCCTATAGGTACACTACGTGTAGAAGGCTAGAACTGCAGTCGCGTCTTTCTGGTTCTGCACTTGCACCTGCACCTGCTGCACCTGCATCTGCAGTCTGCAGCTGCAGAGACGCTGGCGCCGATGCACTGACCTGACTTGACGTGCACCTTGGGCCACCTACCTACCTATTACATACTACGTAGTACCTACCAACGTACTAGGTACTATTACCATAGTATGTGTGTATGGACTGCGGCCACGGACCACCGTCCACGGACGGCTCTTTCTCTTCTTAGCCGTTGAGACGAGGGGAGGCGCTTTCCCGTCTCAATTGACTGCCACCAGTGGCTGGCACCTTCCGTGAAGTCATGGATATTTCCCTTCCAAGGTTGGAGAGGAAGGCACAGTCCAGGGTACGAGCACAGGTACGGGCACAGCAGTACCTGCCTTACCTGCCTTCCTGCCTACCTGAGGCACAGCACCTGAAGCATAGCTCTCAACTTAGTATCCGTAGCCTCTCCAGTGATGCAAGTGCAGTGCTCCGCGCTTTCTTCGACTGCGGTATATCGTCTCGCCTCCACAGCTCTCCCTCTATACCTATCCAGATCCATCCATCATGCACCTCAGCAGATGCAATGCAGGTTCCGCCTTCAACACGACTCGACACGACACGACACGATACGACATAGGTATGAGCATGCAGGGCAGACGAAAACATGCCTATCGCTTCATCAGAATCAGAACACTGACGTGCCGTCGTCCCCCCCTCTCTCCTCTCCCTTTACCCCCCAAGTGGGTGGCATGGCGCCAGGAACACCTCTCGCTCCCCTTTGGCTCGTTCCTGCATTAAGACATTGCGTGCCCTCGTTGTTTCTCATTCCACTCTTGCTCTCGCCTGCGTTCCACTCAATCAATCTATTGCCTTTGTGTTTTTTCTTACTAAATCATTCCTCAGTACTTCAGTTCCCTTGAACGACTTCACTTCGCCAGCCTCGCACCGGCTCCCCCTGCTACCCCCGACTACATCAACTCCTTCTTTGACCGCCCGGAGACCAGCCCCAACCCCCAGACTCTGAAGCAGCGCCGCAGAGCGAGGCAGGCCAAGCTCGCCTCCGACAACCCCGCCGAACGCTTCAAGAGACGCAACTCCCGCCGCTCTCGCGTCACCTCCACGAGCTCCTCCGTCTACGTCCGCTTGCCCGACAAGATCAAGCGGAGGCACCTCACCACCGAGGAGCAGCTCGTTTCCTCCACCAATCGCAGGCACGACATCATCCTCGACCCGGCCGATGAGGCAATCTACAAGGTCCGACGCAGAGCCTCTAGCCTGGTGATAGCAGACGAACTGTGGAGCCCTACCCTGTCTGTCCGTCCTCAAACCATGGAATCCCAGCCGAGCCAGAAGCAGCCGCCAAAGACGTCGCCCGCCCCTCAGGAGAAGAAGTCCAAGTCGCCCACGAAGGCGCCCCAGAGGTCCATGCCGACCTCTCCCCAGAAGAAGCGGGACTCGTTTTACGACAGCTTCCGCTGGCTCGACGACGACGACCTGGACCTCCGCCTGCACCTCGACGACTACCACGCGAACCTGAGAGATGATCTCCCAACACCCTCGAAACAGCGCAGGCCGTCGTTTCGCAGGCACCTGTCCATCTCCAAGATCCCCTTTGGCCGCACCTCCCTCTCCATGAACCGCCCCGGCACCACCCAGGCCGTCGTCACCAGCCACCCCTCCTCTCCCCTCTTTGGGAACGCCCCGAGCAGCCCCCACGCCTCTTCGCCGGGACATGGCCGCCGGAGGTCCCGCGCCCTGTCTCTCATCACCCCGAAACACAGCCCGCAAGATGCCCTCGGCGTCTTCGACCCCGAGGCTGCCCACTACCAAGACCCCGAAGCCCGCCTGAAGCTGAGGGTCTACCTCGCGTCGCCGCAAAAGTTTGACGAGGCCATTGAATTTGGCTTCCCGTCCAAGGAGGCCATGACGCCGCAGGCGGTGAGGGAGCTGAAGGACTCCAAGACCAGGCGGACAAAGGCCCTGCCCTCGGACGAGTCGGACAATCTCCGCACGTTTCTCGCGGACGATAGGTCGTCCATATACAGCGAGGATGGCTCGCTCGACTCGGACTCCCCCAAGACGCCCCAGACGGTGGAGAATGCCACCGCCCTGCGGCCGCCGCCCGTCAAGAGCGACCGGGCATACTCCCCGAAGCCGTCCCACGAGTACGCACCGGCCGAGACGAGGGAGATGACGCTGCGCATGACCCTCACGCGGCCCGACCTGCGCGCCCACGAAGACCAGATCTACGGCTGGCAGCAAAAATGCTGTCCGCCCGGCAGGAAATCCCAGTCCAACGCTCTTCGAGACGAGCTCCCCACCGCCTTGGCCCGGGACGGGTCGTCAAAGGAAAGCATCGAGCGCCAGCTTGCGGCCATGGACCAGTGGAACGCTCAGACCAGCGACCGAGGCGTCATGAAGCGCTTCTGGAACAAGGTCCGCCGAGGGCCGACATGATGCTGCTGCGGCTCCATCTTGCTCTCAGACACTGCATTCACAGTTCGAACCACCAATATTTACGACGCCCGTTAGACATCAACAGCGAGATTGCAAGACTCTACATAATGACGATGAGCAGCACTGTTTCTTATACCCCTCCGATCAGGCGAATGTGTATACATATTTATTTCATAGTGTCTACTATCTCCCTTTCTCTTCCCTCTTAAATATTCTCCAAAGCGATTTCGTGGGTCGGGCTTTGTTGCAGCCCAGGAGTTATTCAGAAGGTGGTTGGAAGATGCATATGGAGAGGGGAGTTTTCCGGGAACTGGCACTCCCGCCGTTTCCGCCTGTCAATTTTATTTTTTTCATCATCACGCGCATAGAAGTGATGGGAACCGTCCGGGTGGGCGGATCATTGCTCAAAACGGGGATGGATAGGTCGGTGTAGCGTAGCATTGCGAACGGCGTCGCTCACGGGCGTCTGCCGCCAGCCAAAGAACTCATCTCAATGCCGCCTCCAAGGCTACCGTCTTTTGGTTCCATGTGAAGTGACCACCTGCCGCGGCGGACGTGGTCGCATTCAGCTTGTCGCGGGATGTGAGGCGTTAAGGTGACCGTATACTTACACCAGCGGCGATCATTGGATCGGCGGCGTTGGAGCGGGGAGGGAAGGATGGCGAGTGACCCAGGAACCTGGTTGATAGCTCCTCGGCGTTAAGCCACTCGGACGTCACGCGAGACTCGGTAGATGTGATGGGAACGTACCGTCGTGGTGTGGTGTCTATGCCTGGGTGCGTACCATCTTGCCATGGGGCGGACTTTTATCCCGAACAGAGACGGATGGAAGTCGTGCTGGCGGCGGGATGGGATGGACCCTGAGACTGAGGTTTGCGATAAGTACCCAAAAGGGGCCTCCTTTCAGGTTGGACTGGTCAGCCCGAGCAACACCGAGAAGCCGTGCTAGAACGTTCGAGGACGGATGAGAGCCGTTTGGGGACTCTCTCGGTATGGACGAAACGGGCGGACGGACAGGAACGTGTCTTTTTTTTTTCTCCGATGAATTGACAGGTTAACCGCCGCAGCCGTTTCCTGTCAGACTTTGATCGGGCGTTTATTGCGTGACTGCGCCGATGTTCGGACGGGGCCGGGTGTTTGGGTCCGTGTCTTCTCTCCCCCCCTTTTCGTATTCACTTTTCTTTCCTTTTTACGAGAGGATAGGCAGTTTTTTCTTCGGTGGTGTTCAGTCAAAGCGGCGATGGGTGCCTGGGTGGGACGTAAGGGAGAGAGAAAGAGCTTGGACGCCGAGACATGCCTTGCGTATATGCCACGTGCGCTGACTTCCCATGTCCTTGTTTTCACTAGGTATCTGTTTCTTTTGAGAGTGGAGGACTGCAGAGGGGAAACGAAACATTGCGGGAACGCAGTTCATCTTTCTTGCCGAGGGGGCAGCGAGGTGGAGATGGGGACGGGGCTCTGAAACGGATTCGAACGGGGATGTTGGGCATGTAAGGTCCGATCGTCAGTCTGAGTGGTTGCTGTTGCCGTGGACGTTGATGTTGCCTCTGGTGGAGCGGGTCTTTCTTCCCACCCGAAACTGACGAACGGGTGATCGGAGGTGGGACGGACGGAAATGGCGTGGCCTCCCGGGTGTGATCGACGTGCCAGACTGCTAGCCGGTCTGATGTGGAGACTCTTCTCTCCCGTGGGCCGGGGCCCGCATTCTCGGGGCGGAGCTCCGGCGCGGGCTGGTATCCACTGCCTCATCGGGAAACCACTTAACGCGGATAGGGACTGGCATGGACAACAGTGATGGACTCAGCAGAGACCCTCTAGAAGGGCGAGAAAGATGAGCGATGGGACCGAATGGTAGCGGCCCATCGTCGACATGGTCGCCGGGCCTTGTCTTGAATGCACCCGCGGCGCATAACAGAGACTTGGCTCTTGAAGTTCGGCGTTGATGGTATTTCGTTCTCAAGATGTAGCTATCTACCTACCTACCTATCCAGGTACGCACCGCATCCTTCCGGAACACTCCGTTGCAAGTAGCATCCATGGATCTCTGTACATCTCTGTACAGAGCACGTGACCGCGCGCATGTGGGCCCGGGTGGGTCAAGCGTGGCGCGGACCAGCTGTCACGACCAGAATTTTTGGAGCGCCAGGCGCCTCCTGAGCGGTCCTGAAAAAAACCCGTAGTGAGGCACGCCACTCACGACAGGTCGTCAACCCACACTCAAATCGCCGCCAAAATGCTGAAAAGCGCTGGCCGCCCGTACGTCTGCTGGCGATGTCTCACATCGGGGACCTCCGTCCCCTCCGTCGCCGGCGGATCGAGACACGCGCTCGGGGCTCAGGCGTCTGCGAGGGTGAGTCCCCCGTCTGACCGTGGGCCGGGATGAGAGGCGCACACCCATGTTCCTCTCCATTAACACTAACGGTCGATGCAGTCATACACGAACTACCGCAAAGGCTATCAGGGCCGCAACGGCGGGTATCAGGGGCGCTACGGCGGAAACGCGGAGGGCTGGCCCGACTATCGCCGCCGCGGGCCTGGCCAGAACGAGCTGTCGCTTGCTGAGCTGAGTGCGATACGCGAAAAGTCCAACATCAGAGAGCGTCTCCGGTCGTGGGAGGCGGAGAACCACATTCCCGCCCGCCGCCTCTTCGAGGACCTCCCGGCTCAGGAGATCCCGCTGAACAACTTCCTGACCCGTCCCGACATGCTCCCCGGTGCGACCGATTCCCTCGCCGAGGACGACGTCAACGAGAACCGGAGCGCAAGGAACCGCGCCCTCTATGATGGCGACGAGCTGGAGGACCTCCGCAGCTCCACCTCGGCTCTCCTCGCCGGCGATCTGGTCGAGTCGAGGTAACCTCCCGCCCCAGTGCTGCCTGCCTATCTGTTGTTCTCTGCTGACAAGTCGCAGGTACGGTGCCGGGCGCATGCCGCTCCTGGGCATCTGTCTCGGTCGCCACTACGGCCACCAGTACTTCTACATGAGCACCGGAGAGGTCATCGCCGAAGACAGCTTGCGGACGCTCTTTACGGTCCCCAACTACATCAAGCCGTCCAAGTTCCGGCGGCTGCTCGACATCATCCCCGAGGTGCCCGTCAGGAACCCCCGGAACGTGCTGGTCCACCGGAACAACCCGGGCGCCCTCGAGGACGTCGCCCAGCTGCAAGAGGAGATCAACAAGTTCTTTGCCTCGGCGGCTGAATTCTACCACGAGAACCCGAGCCTGGACTGGGCCATCAACCAGGTCGCCCATCCGACCAAGCCGTTGGTCTGGAGTCTGGAGCAGCTCGCCAACAGGCTGCTTGCACACCGCCACAAGGATGAGGGAACGGGGAGGTACCCCCCTCATATCCTGTACGCCGTGCACACGGCCCTACAGCGGGAAGAGTGGGGGTTCCGCACCGTCAACGCCAGGCTCCACAGGCGCAACTACATGTACGAGGCGCGCCCGGCCTCCGACATGAACGTCATCCGCAAGGTCGAGGAAGAGGTCCGCCAGCTCGTCCAGGAGGCCGCCCGGTGGTACGACCCGGCTAGGTCCGAGGCCCTGTTGAGGAAGAACGGCCTCGGCGTCTTCATTCTCAGAGCGCGCTCCGTCATCGAGAAGCACCGGAAGAGGAGGCAGTGGACGCCCCACGGCATGGTCGGTCCCAGCGACGAGATCCTCGCCCCCGAGGACGTTCCGTCTTGGCCCGAGGAGGACAGGGAGTACATCCGCTTCATGGAGCTCTGGGCGTGCCACCGCATCGTGAGCAAGGCCTCCCAGCTCGAGACCCTGGGCGCCACCATCCTCCGCCTGACTGACATGTACACCGAGGGAGACTGGCTCGCCCACTGGACGGGCTTCTCTTTCCTCCAGGAGATCGGCTGGATCCCGCCATATGAGATCCCCGCCCGCTACCAGTACAGGCTCCCGGGTGCCACGGTAGCGAGGGGCCAGCCCATGAGGCTGCCCCAAATAGATGTCGAGAAGGCCCACGTTGCCTCCCTGAGGCCCGACATCGCCGAGGGCCACAGGCGCGATTGGGGCGACGCGACCATCTTCTGCGTCGACGCCGAGTCGACCGACGATGTCGATGACGGTTTCTCCATCGAGCCGGCCAAGAAGCCCGGCGAGTACTGGATCCACATTCACATCGCCGACCCCGCCGCCTTCATCGACCCCCACTCCAAGATCGTGAACCGCCTCGGTATGGCGCCCTCGAGCTTGTATCTCGCCGGCTTCAACCAAAAGATGATGCCCGAGAGCCTCGAGAAGCGCTTCTCGCTCGACCCGGACAAGCCCGTCCTGACTTTCAGCGCAAAGGTCAACGAGAGCGGCAAGATGCTGGCCCACAAGATCGAGCCGGGCGTCGTCCGCAGGGTCCTTCACGTTCCCAAGTCCGAGGTCGCCGCCATCCTGCCCGGCTTCGTGGGTTCGGCCAAGACCGACTCTCCCTTCGCGCCCTTCTCCGTCGGCAAGCAGCCGCCCCCGCCCCCGGCGCCGGCCAAGCAAATCACCAAGGCCGCCGACCTCCCCCAGAAGGACCGCGACGACCTCCTCCTGCTCAACCGCCTCTGCAAGGCCCTCAAGCACCACCGCGAGGCCAAGGGCCAGCTGCCGCCCTTCCAGGCACGCTTCGCCGACCCCCAGGTCTCCTTGGCGTCCGTCGTCCCCGTCGTCGCGGAAAACGGCGACGCGGACCGCAGAAATGCCGGCATGGCCTGGAGCGGCGACCCCTACATCAGCTTCTCCCCCACCTCCGCCACGGAGGCCGACCGGCTCGTCGAGCGCCTCATGCACACGTGCGGCGAGGTCGCCGCCACCTGGTGCGCCGCCCGCGGCATCCCCGTCCCCTACAGCTTCCAGCCCGAGGCCCTCCGCAACGCCGCCGAGCTCCGCGAGTTCCGCCGCGCGCACGTCGAGCCCCTTGTCGCCGCGAACCGCCCCATCCCCGTCGAGACGCTCCACTCCCTCTTCACCCTCGTCGGCACCTCGGAGCTCTCCCTCACCCCGCAGCCCTTCTACTCGGTCGGCGTCGACGCCTACGCCAAGGCCTCCTCCCCGCTCCGCCGCTTCGGCGACCTCCTCGTCCACTGGCAGATCCACGCCGCCCTCGCCCATCAGCGCTCCACCGGCACCTCCCTCCGGGGCAAGGACCTCGGCAAGCAGTCGGGCGTCCTGCCCTGGAACAACGTCAGCATGGGCCACAAGCTGCCCCTCCTCCAGGCCCTCCAGCGCCAGGTCCGCGAGGTCGACAACCGCGACGGGCCCCTCCAGTGGATGGCCCAGGCCGTCCTCCGCGCCTGGCGCTTCGGCGAGGCGCCCCTCCCCGAGACCTTCACCTTCGTCGTCGACGGTCTGTACCCCTTCGGCCTGAAGGGGCGGCTGACCAGCTTCTACAACCTGCCCGCGTCCGTCGACGCCATCCGCCTCGGCGACCTGTGCAAGGTCGCCGACGTCGAGGTCGACGACGCGTTCGAGGTCAAGATCTTCGACGTCAACGCTGTTACTGCCAAGATCTCGCTGCAGCCCCTGCGCAGGATGGGGAAGCACGTCCCCGGCGCCGTCGCCGGTGCTGCTGCTGCTGCTGCTGCCAAGGCTTCGGCCGGCAAGGTCGCGGGCGCGGGCGCGAGGTAAAAGGCCGTCACTGTGGCTCTTTGTAGTAGTAGTAGTAGGAAAGGCTGTCTCGAGGGAACCGGAACATCTCCACCAACCAACCCCCTCCCGTGTAAAAGTAATCTGTGTAACAACACCAGTGTATGATTCTGTTCTACTTTTTTGGCCGATGGATATAGACGGATGGGTTAGAAGAACCAAGGGGGGTTCAAAAGCAACTTGTCTCTTACATCACTCATCAAAATACAACAACCCCGTAAAATCACCATGTAAAATAGGGAAAGAAATGTTACAACAGCGCAAAAAAGTTTGGTATCATTATTCTCGTCACGATTAAAACTGAACACTTTCACAACTCCCTAAATCTCTCCGACACGTGAAATGCCCCCTCCAACTTCCCAACTTCCAACCTCTCCTACAACCCAGCAATGACGCTCTGGATGCCAACGGTGCTAGCATCGTCCCTCCGCTGCACAAACGCCTTGAAGTCCGCCTTGGAGAGCTTCCTCGCCCCGCCGCCGCTCTGTCCCGCACCGGCGGCGGCAGCAGACGCCAGCGCGCGCGACTTCTCCCTCAGCGCCTCGGGGCCGACGATGAACAGCGACCCGATCTCCGCCAGCAGCTCGACGGACGCAAGGACCTCGGGCGCGAGCGGCCACTCCCGCAGCGTGGAGACGTACTTTGACAAATCCTGCGCCACCATCAGGCCGCCCGTGGCGTTGACCTGGAACCGCTTGAAGTGGTCGAGCAGCAGCGCGACGACGGCGAGCGCCGTCTCGGAGGCCCAGGCCTCGAGGTTCCGGCCGTCGACGGCGCGGGCCGCGCAGCCCGACGCTCTCGACAAAAACTGGCTGATGGCGAGGCACGTCGGGGTCTGCAGGGAGTCGAGGTCGGCGTCGCGCGGGCGGAAGTCGAGCTTCCTCTGGCCCGCGAGGCTCCGCGAGACCCAGTTGGTGACGACGTCGATGGAGGCGCGCATGACGGCGTTGGTCTTGCGCTCGATGCCGTCGACGGCGGAGCGCGTCTGCGCGGCCATGCTGCGGCGCACCGTGGCGTTGGACTCTGCGAGCTTGATGAGCACGGTGGTGATGAAGCGCTCCATGATGCTGGTGATGGTGACGGCCGGGCGGATGGAGGGGAGGTACGTCAGGTCGGGCTCCGTCTTGGCGTTCTCCTGGGCCGTGGCGGCGTCGAGGGCGGCGTCGAGCGCCGTCTCGACGTACACGCGGCCCATGGTCGTCAGGAGCAGGTTGAGGAGGACGTTGACGTCCTTGGGCGTGTCGGCGGGGGAGCCGAGCTCGAGGGTGCGGCGGACCGACTCGGCGAGCCACTTCATCATGCGCTTGGCGTTGGCGAGGCTCAGCACGCCGTCCTCCTCCGACACCTCGACGTCGTTCTTGTTCTCGCCGCCGTCCTGGATTCCCGCGACGCGGAGCATCGTGGCCTTCTGCGTGGCCGTCAGGTCGGACGAGTCGAGGCGCTCGAGGTAGGCGTCCTTGGCCGACGAGAGGAGCTGCGAGCTCTGCTGGGCGAGCGAGGCCATGAAGCCCGTGGGCGCCTTCTTGCGCTTGGAGTGGTACGTCGTGAACTTGAACAGCAGCGAGTTGTACGTCTCGTCGAGGCTGCGGCGCTCGCGGTCGATGTACGAGTTGCCCACGAGGTACGGCACAAAGAGCTCCTCCATCTGCTGGTCGAGCGTCTGCGTGATCTGCGGCGAGGCCGGCTCCGGGTGCTCCGTCAGGCCGTGCGACTTGAGGTCCTCGATCAGGCTGCTGATGTACGTGCGGGACGAGTGCAGCGACCGCAGGAACGCGAGCGACGAGACCTCGTTCGCCTTGTCCAGCACCATCTCCAGCCGCTGCTGGATCGACTGCTGGAAGACGCGCTGGATGAACTTGATCAGGACCGTCTCGTAGTAGGGGAACGCCCGCTTGATGATGAACGACTCCTCCTGCATGACGAGCTTGACCTCGTCGACCAGGGACTGCAGGCTCGGCTCGACGCCCGGGGGGTCTGAGTCCGGGTCGGCGATCTGCTCCCACGTCTCGCCGTCCATCATGACCTCGTCCGCGAGGAGCTGGTCCTTGTCGATGAAGAACTGGTGCTGGTTAACGAACGTGGCGATGACGCTGGCGCCGCCGTTGAAGTCGTGCAGCACCTTGGAGCACTCCATCATGTCGTCGAAGTTCTGCCGCCGGTAGCTGTTGTTGAACTGCTTGAGGAGCTCCTGCTCGAGCGACTCGGAGAACTTCTCGAGCAGCTCCCTCGTGTTGTGCACCCGGCTGGTCCCCGTCACGCCGTTCGTGACGCCGTTGCCCCTGAACCCGTTGGCGCCGTTCGCCTGGCCCCACGACGACGGGTCCAGCCGCTGGCTGATGCGCATGAGCTGCCGCGAGATGACGGCGCACCGCACCTTGTTCTCGGCGCCGCCCTGCCTCTGTATCTCCTCCAGGGACGTGAGCTGCCCCGTCTCGCTGACCTCGAGCCAGCACTGGATGAGAAAGCTGGCGTCCTGGGCCCGTCGGCGTTTCCTGTCCAGCTCCTCGAGCTTCTCTCCGATCTGCACCGCAATGTTCCCGCCCGCCTCCGCCCTCGCGCTCCTGTCGTCGTTCGTCGTCGGGTTGTTCAGGGATAGGTCGAGCGCCTCGAAGGAGGCCATGGACTGGTCGAGCTTGCGGCCCAGGGTGTCGAGGGTCTGGTCGTGCTGGGCCTCGGCGCGTCGCACGTTGGACTGGAGTTCCGATTCCTTCTCCTGGAGTTCCTCGGACAGCGATCCAAGCTGCGAAAGGACATCTAGAGTCGCGGGTCAGCAGCGGCTTTGCCTCTGGGGCTGGGAAGCAGCCCATCTCGGAGGATGGGGAGTCGTACTCTCAAACGTGCGAATGAGCGGCTTCGGGTCGAACGCCGGCTGTGAAGGACCCGATCGACGGTTCGCAGGAACGGCGCTCTCGGCGAGATTGTCGACGAACTCGCGGACCACAAAATCCTGGTTGGAGAAGTCGTCGAGGGTGAAGCTGGGCCCTTGGGGGAACAGCGACTTGGCCGCCCCGGACGCGGCCCGCTCCCGCTCCATGATTGCGGTCGGGCGAGAGGTGCTTGTCGATTCTTGTTCTGGATTGTGGTCTGGCAGTCGGCTACATTATTTTCGGTGATGTGGTGATCTAGAATTGGGTATGCGCTCGGGCAGGGAGCAGCCGGTCGGTCGTTGGGTTGGCCGCGTTTCGGGAGCACAGGTCTCCGTGTGGCTGGCTGGCTGTGCTGTGAGTGACGAACGAGCTGTCCCCTCTGGCCGCTTTAGGCTAGCCATTGGGTGGAAGTCACTTCCCCGCCATGCTTGGCCCGTGTGTACCTTGAGCTGCACGTGATACCATTAGACGTTTGACTTCACTCCAGGTCCAGGGATGAAGCTCATTTTAGAGTCTGGGACGAACACTCCAAAATTGACCGCATTGCAACCATGTTGGGGGATCACGTTCGTTCTCTGATCTAGGCCGGAATTCTGGTGTCAATTGGAAAAATTCACGTCACTTTAAAATCAGGACACATCATGATGTTTGCACTTGGCAAGCCGTTGATTTAACAGCCTACGAGTCGATAAATAATACAACGATCCTCCCCACCGTTCATCTTCATCAAGGGTCTTCCAACGACAAGAGCTTCCCGCTTCCTTTCCGTCCGTAGCTCCTTCCTACCTCCACCAATCCTCTTCATATCAAGGGCGTTTGGCAGCTGGGCTAGAACTGAAAAATGGGCGAAAAATGCCTGGCCCGCGCGTGAATCCACCCAGGAAAACTGCCTCCTCTAAACCCCTTTGGTGACAAAAATATTGGTAATTACATTTCAACCAAAAACAAATGTGATGATTGTGCTTGAGTTCTCTGCGATATTGGTATCACGGAAACGACTGACTGCGAAGGGAACGACCTGTCCCGGGTCTCGCTCTAACAAGAATGTACAGAAGAGATGGAAGAAAGAAAAGATAGAGGAAATAAGGGAAACTGGAAAAGGGAAGCCATGTTCACGAGCGGATGAAGAGAATTACGCCGCCTGAGCATCATGTCATGCCTGCGGTCGTGCGAGAGAGATATGGAGCAATGAAAATAGTGTGCGCGGCGGATGGTATGGTCAGATGGGCCATGGTAGGTAATAGGGGCACGCCGGGTATGTGGGCGTCTCAGGGAGACTATGAGGTGGTAGTATTGGGGAGTGTGTAACGAGTGTTGGACTTTTGAGTGCTCTAAGCCGTCTATGCTGGAATGCAGAGGCCCCCGCCGAAAACGATGCACCGGAAAAGACCTGGGTATAAAATGGGAAGGACGGATCATGATTTTGGGATGTCGTGAAGGCGCCATGGCCGAGAGCAGAGCTCCGAGTGTTGCGCAGAGGCGATTAGTGTCTCGTAACCGCCATGGCTTCGAGTAAATCACCGGCATCACTTAGCGCTGGTTCTGCTGGGCCTTGTTGATCTCGCCGAGGTTAAGCCAGCTCATGTCTGACGACGTCGAGGCCATTGCCAGCGGGGGCTGCTGGCTCACGCCGATCGGAGCACCTTGTGACTTTGAGGGGATGCTGGGTGCCAGAGAGGTAGGGTACAGGCTCTCGGCGTAGACGCTGCTCGGGGCGCGGTCTGCACCCCAGGGTTTCTTGGAGGCGCCGATCGGGTCCCAGGTATCGCGGACGCTCTCGGGAATACCGCTCGAGTATCCGGATGACGCGTCCGAGGTGGGGCGTCGGGGCGACTCGATCTTGCCAGACACGCCGTCTCTAAAGGGGATCTGGTTCGAGTAGTCCGAGACAGTGGGGCTGCCTGAGACCACGCGGTTGAGCTCCGGCCGGCCATCGTGCCGAATGGGAGGGACAGTAGACAGGTCCTGAGTGATAAGGTGGAGGGGAGGAACGGTAGCGGAGTCCTGAGTTATCCGGTTCCTGTTCGAGTAGTGCGAGGTTTCTGAGTCGACAGTGGTCCGCTTAGAGTTGCCAAATCCAAGGATGTTGAGGGCGCTGCCGCCGGACCAGTATCTGTTCCAGCCCGAGCTCCTGCGGGTCTCGCCGGGGCGGCCCGTGGGGTTTCCTCGGGTGGTGGGACGGGGGTCGACAGTGTCGGCGGCGAAGGAAACACCCTTCTCGTCGCGAGACGCGGGCGGCGCCAGAGAGGGGTGTTCGTTCGCTTGGGGCATTGGCTTGCTGATGGTGCTCTTGAAGAAGCTGTTGGTAGAGCCACGCTTGTAATCGTTGCTAGGTCCACGAGGCGCACCAGCAGACTTGGGAGTACCGTTGACCTTGCCCATGAGGATGGCCATAGAGGAGAAGGATCCGGCCGAGTCGGACTGCTGGTGGCCGCGGAACTGAGGGTTGGGCCCGAAGTTATCGTTGCCGTAACCGAGGCCGGCCTTCTCGTCGGGGAAGCCTCGCTGGCCCATCTCCGGGTTGTTGGGCTGTTTCTTGTTGCGGCGGCGTCGGATAATGAAGAGAATCAAACCAAGAAGGACCATGATACCAGTGATGGTGCCAAGCACAATACCGAGGATGGCATTGGCGCTGACGGGAGCGCCCATGGCGGGAGCAGCCGTTTCGGATGAGATAGATGAAGCCGAAGCAGAGGCAGAAGCGGGGGCAGTGACTGCGGATGACGCGGAAGACAGAGAGCTCGCGGACGAGGACGAGAGAGTCGTGGTTGAGCTGGCGCTGGAGCTGCTGGTAGAGGATGACGGCTCGCTGGTTGCCAGAACCTCCTGCACGCTCAGCTTTTGGTTGGCATCCTGCCAGCTGTTGTCGCGGGCGTTGAACATGCAGAGCACATCGTCCTTGTTGCCTCCAGCAAAAACCACAAGCCCAGTGTTGTCCTGGGCAAGGGCGTAGTTTGCACGGGTGCCGGTGGGCGCAAGAGTGCTGTTGTAGGCAGGCCAGTCGGCCAGAGTCAAGGCACGCTTCTCGAAACCCTCCACCTCACGAGCAGCATTCTTCGTTACTGCGGCCGAGTTCACCACCGGCGCTCCGGTCGCGTCCAGGAGAACCATACGGCGGACCTCGTTGGGCGACGTTGAGAGATCGAAGGTGTACAAACTCTTGCTTCCGTCGTCGCCGTTCATAATGACCGCCCTGATGGCAGAAACATCCTTCAAAATGGGTTCGGCAAGAGTCGCGCCGGAGTCGGTCCAGAGGGTGTCGGGGTTGAACAGCATGACCTGCTTGTTGGCGGTGCTGCCACCAACAACGACCGCCTGAGTATCCGACCAGGTGAGCACGATAGGGTTGACCACCGGTGGTGCCGTCGAGGAGTATGCCCTGGTGTGGTAGGGCGCGGAAGCTCCAACAACAAAGGTCTGCGTAGAGGGACCCGAGTAGCCGTCCTGGCTACCGCCGTAAACGACAATCTGATCGGTTCCGGGAAGATATGTTGCGCCGTGGAGCAGACGCTCTTGCGTGACCGCGTCCTGGGGTTGTATCGACTCCCACTTGCCCGTGGCGTAGGTGAACTTCTGCAGTCCTCGGTAGTCGGCCGACGTTGCCTTACCTCCAACAATGTACAGACCGGCCTGGCTGGGATCCTTGGGATTTGATCCCACGCACACGCCGCCCGTTACCGAAACGCCCTGCGCCAGAGTCTTCCATTTCGCTCCTTCCTCGAGGGAGAGTGACTGAAATGCGTTTGCGGAGTAGGTGTAGAGAACGTTATCGTGGATGACGGAGCAGATGTTGTCCAAAGCGACGGGGGGCTTGGGGAGCGTCATCATGTCGTTTTGGAGGATGTGATGGAAATGAGCGGTCGTGTAGTAGATGCGAGCGTAGGATGGCTAGATGCGTGCACTCTACAATAACATGGCGCGGATATCTCTCTTGTGGATTTGAAACGTAAAAAGATGGCTTCTCGTGTCCGAAGGCTTACTTCGTCACGAGGCTGCGATTGTCGGCAGACGGCCGTCCGAGTCGGAATGATCGGGGTATCGAATTCAAGTCGGCTGTTCGGCTTGGTCGCTGGTCGCAGGACGTGATGCCCAAGTCGAAAGTCGAGAAGCAGTCCCAAGGGAGTAAGAAACAACACCTTTAAGCGTGTTGTGCCCCTGTCTCGGAGTTTGATCTGCAGAACAAAGTTTCTGTTGTCCGTCGAGAGGCGGCAGGAGGACAGTAAGTAGGAGGCCCGAATGGCTGGATGAGAGGAAACGGGAGATGCTCTGGTGCCCTCAGTCCTGAAGTTCTTGGTGTCGCAGGATTTGGGGGTGGGAAGGCGCAGTCCTCGTAGTCGTTGGGCAGATTCGAACGTTGGGGGAGTAAGGTATGCGTTTCGAGGGTAGGTCGTATCGCCCCTGGGCTATTACTGTTGCTCGTGTTTGTCGGTCGGTCGGTGGGAAAGGTAAAGGGGGCAAGGTCGGACGTATGTTGGACGTGCGTCGTATATGTTGCCGTGTCACGGAATCGAAGAAAGGCTTACAATGAACGACTTGTACTTTTTTTCCTTTGCGAGATTCAACGTTCCAGACGATGAGTAGCAATTCCACCTCGAAAGAGCGAAAAATGCACACACGGCACCGGGGGGGAGAAGAGGGAGAGAGAAGAAACGGGATGGAGTCGGTCGAGTGAGAGAGAAGGAGAGGCGAATGAAAGAGTGGTACCTCGTTCGAGTATCGGTAGCGTAGGTAGCCACAGCCAGAAGGAAGGCCGTCAGCCAGGAGGTAGACCAGACCAGGGTAGAGAGGACAGCCCAAAGTTGCAGGCAAGGAAAGGAAACACGAGGCCAGGGATTCGGGGATCGTGACCGGGGGTCACCAGGAACGCCCTGGTCGCTCGGCCGGGGTGGCTTGGATTGGAGATTGGCGAATCATAGTGAGCGGATGGCATCGAACGGGGACGTTGCAGGGGGTGTCGGGGAGGCGCCAGAGTGCAAGACACCACGGTACGTACTATACGTACCTAGTGCAGGCCTTAGGTACTACATAGTTCGTGCATAGGTAGTAATACCACGGTATGTAGACGGCGGGCCAAGAGTACTTGGTCGGGTGGTGAGACAATGCGGTGCCGCCAGGTACAGGCCCGAGATGCAGCTACCCTGGCGGCGGCACCCTAGCCAGCACGAGATTGAAAAAGGGGGTGCCGGGATGTCTGGCCTATCATCGAGTCCAATTTCGCTCGTTCCTGGTCCTGGGGGCAGGGTCTTGCTGCCATTGGGGGAGGACCAAAGCCCCCATCAAAGGACCCGACGACGAACCGCAGCCAACGGTTGAACGGCCAGCAGTCAATCACCGCGATGACAACGGGCGGGCCTCTCTCCAATGCTGCGCTGCTCTCTGCTGCTGCTCTGCTGACTGCTCACTGCTGTGTTCTGTTCTGCTCTAGCAGTCAGTCTAGCCCGCCACTTCGTCGTAGTGCGGCAACTGGCGCTGGTGGTTGTCCCTGCACCGTTGCAGTCGCTGCCACGACGTGGAGGTGGTCATTGCTGATGCTTCAATGGATATATTGTATCATTGTGTGTCGTCCTCGTCCTTGTTGATCGTTATAGGTGCGCAAAAGCAAGCAGAGACGCGCGCCGGTAGAAGTTTGAAGCAAGAAGCAGAGTACGACCGTTACAGCTGTCGTTACTACCGGTGCTGCTGTACTCTGTACCGTCCATCGTTTTCTTATCCGGCCGCGTGCCGGCCTGTGCTCGACGCTCCTCGTGGCTCGTGGCTCGTGTCCGGCGTGTCTGACGGTGTGGACAGACTCTGGGCCTGCGTGCGCTGGGAGGGGTGACGGACACATCACACCAGACGACGGCTGACTGACAGGAGCGACGGCATCCATAGCGCAATCCGTCCGTTTGTCGTCTTGTTGATGGGCCCAGTTTGGCCCCAACTCGACGAAGGTCCCAGTTGGCGTTTGCTTTTTCCATTGTCACCGCTGTTGGTCGCGTTCGTGCTCTGCCTCGGAAAAAGCCCTCGTCGTCGGACCACCTCAATAATGAAGCAATCAACCCATCCACGATCTCCCTCCTCGAAAAACACAACTCGATTTACGAGAGTCCTAGATCCAAGGGGGCCGCCTACCCCCAAACGGATCACTGTTCAAGGTCCAGAGGGTGGACGGACGCCCGCTTCCCGTTCTCGGCCTCAATAAAACAATATCGGGATGCCTGCAGCGGGACGGCCAAGACTCAAGCACCACTCAGGGTCCCGTGTTTGGAGGAGGCCAGCGGCAGCCCGGTCGAGCGAAGCGAGGAGGAGCCTTGAACCTTGGCCCTTGACGGAGGGGACAGGAGTCTGAGAGTCTTGAAGAGAGGCTTGGAGAGAGACAGAGACTGGCGTCATACTGCACCGGCGCTCATTAAACTTGTGCTGACCAGCGCCTGGCATTCCGGTGGACGAATATCTCGGCCGGGAAAGCTGGGGAAGGGCGGCCATCTTAGAACTGAGAAGCAGCATCAGCATCAACATCAATCAGCAGCCAGCAAATTGGGGGCAATCAAAAAGATTGCCTGTGGCCCGGCGGCCCTGGGGCGAGATGATGCGCGACCGCCCGAGTGCAGATTCGGGCCTAGTGCCGTCTGCGGCCACGCGGTGCGCGGTCGGTTTGCGTGCTCCCGGCCGGGGCGGGCCCCCGCTCTCGTCTGCTGAAATTGGACAGGAAAATGCTGTGAAGGCCGGGGTATGGTGGGCAAACTGGGTGGGCGATGCTCTTCCAAATCGTGGAATGGAAAGAGAAGTATCCGTATCCGTACTCCGTGGGTGTGCGATATTGACGAGGTGAGGTTGGGAACTTGGGGCTGGGCAAGGCCTGGGGCGCAGCGAACGAGAAGAGAAAGAGCTTCCCAGTCGCTGGGCGTTTCTCTGCCAAAAGGGCAGGTGCGGGTACGTGGTTACGTGCCTTCTTAGAGAAGAATCCCCCAATGGCATTCTGGCTGAAACGCACTAGCCAAGTGGACCCCTGCAGCACCCATCGGCGCCCCTGAGCGCGGCGTGCTCATGCCAGGAACCGGAAGGAGCGCCCACCAGCTGATGCAAGCCGGGCCCGCGGTCTTTTTTTACTGCTGACCCGCCTGCGAAGGCCTGCAAAAGCCTGCAAGGCCCTCTCGCCGCCCTCTGTCGCGAGTCGGGCAACTGTCGCCAGCACCCGAAAGCCAGCTGGAGGACAGCTGGCGTCACCCGTCCCAACAGCGCCGCCTCGCTGCACGCTGCGCTGCAAGCTGCAAGCTGCAAGCTGCACTAATACCTACTGGACCATGTTGGTAAGGTGCGCTGCTGCAGCTCACCTGCTTGTGCCTACCTCACCTGAAGCCTGCGTGCAGGGCGCCGCGCCGCCCTCACTAAATTCGAGAAAGCGCTGCGCAGCTTCTCAGCATGGCCCCTGTTCAAGATGCCCTCCTCCTCGGCCCCCAGCTGCCTTTCGCGTACCCTTTTTAAGAAACTCTTGCGCCCTGCGCGTGTCCACTATATTGTGCGTCGCCACTGCCCATCCTACCTCGCCGAGGGAAACGTAACCAGGGAGCTGCGGCAGAAATATTGATGAGGCACGACGGAATGCATAGGAGACCTACGGACGAACTGAAAAAAAATGTTGAAAAAAACACTATGGAAAGGGCCAATATTGTTCTCAAAAGGCTTTCGCGGATTCCGTCCCGGGGGCCATGGCCCGATATCCACCCGGCTATTGCTATCCATCGGGAAGCCTCGACCGTGTCGGGCTCCAATACTCTCCTCTCTAATACTACCCGGGGGGAGCTAGCCCTCGATTCAATTAGTCCGAGGGTCGACGACAGAGAAAAAAAAACCCGAGGGTGGAGGTGGTCCATGTTGTTGTTGACTTCATCCAAGACGAAAGAGTGCGAATCGTGCAGTCGTCATCTCAGCTCCAGGTCTTGGCAATGCAAGAACAGACCTCTCCTTAGTCCGGTTACGGTATATCTCAGTCCCTGACTCCCTCTTCCTCGTCAAGATCCGGGGGGTTGTTGTTACTATCACGACAAACTGACATCGCCGCCAAAGAAGCGGCGGCGCCCACACAAGCTCGTCCACTTGGCCCCCCTCTCATGCCTCTCATTCATCTCATCAATGTGATTGATGATATCCCAAATCCCCCGAGGCCCGGACACGGACGCGCTTCCTTCTCCCCTTTCCACAATCCCCCCTCTCAATGCCCGTCATACCCGTCCGCGCTCCTTCTCCATTCCACTATACGCGACACAGCGGCCGTCTGCCCGCTGTGGAACGGAGAGGGGCCCATGGTCCATGACCTCCTCTATCTCTTTCGGCAGGGCTCTGCCGCAACGGTCAAACAATTGCCCCGTTCGGGTCGTTGACGGAATGGCCGCGGATGGACTCGGGGGCAAGGGTTGTACGTCCCGTACCGCGGGTCTTCCCAGAGAAGAAGAAGATGAAGAAGAACATCTTCCGACATCCGAGGAGGATTTGGAAGTGTAGCAAACAAGAAACCAAGCCGTGGGTGGAAAGGATCGAAGGGCCACTGAGCCCGGTAAATATTCATCAACCTCCAACGGTACCGAAGGGGCTATCGAAGGGGGCGAGAAGGGGGGCATTCCCTCCTCCAAACATATGCATCAGCAAGTCGTGGCATTTCCGAACCGTCCGTCCTTCTCTACCGGCTGTCTGTTCTGGAGCTGTCATTGTCAAAAACCCCAGGGCCGATGCTTGTGGCAGTATAGTACAGCTCGACAAGCCAGCCCTTCCTCCCGGCAACTCAGTACCGCGGTCTGATCGCGCGGCGTCGTAGGAAGTACCTGAGCGCAAGACATATCCGATGAACGACTTCCCTCGCAGTACACTAGGTATTAGGTGGCCACCCCTTTCTCTCTCTTCCCCACAGCCGGCGTAGTTCTCGGACTGCCGCCCGGTCATGAGCCATCTCAAAGTGTCTCTCTCTCTCTCGCTCGTCTAGTTCGTGCACTCCCAAGATCTCTTGGGGCGGCGCCAACCGCCCCAAACTGCCACCTCCAAGCCCAGTGTCACAAGAAACGATACAGGAGGCCATCGGCTGATTTGGCCCGGACCCAAGCATCTAGACAAGACAGGAGCAAGACAACGCTACACACCAGACACCACTTCAGAATGGTTAACAAGCTCTGTGCGGGTCTCCCGTCAAAAACGACGAAGAGAAGGAAGACCCGAGACACGTGGGTGCTGCCTCACAACGGCCTGTACCTATCTAGGTACTTGGAGTGATGATCGTCTCGAACCTTTCCCTTCTTTCCGCGGAATCTGTACACTACTTACATGCCGAAACGCAACGCAACGCACGCCCCCCTTTTCACACCGCTCGATGCGAAAAAATGAAGAAGAAAAATTGATGTCTCTTGAATATGCTGCGAGGAGTCGTCGGACGACAGGTCCGATGATCGTCATCCCGAGCAGATTGACAGTCAAACGGTTCCCACACACACGCACCCGTCTGTAAGGTTCGTACATGTGTACAATAGTACGTACCTATCTAGGTAACACGCGCACCTTCCCGCCCGCTCGGGCGGCTGCGTATCAAACAAATCTGCGAGCTGATGTAATCCTCCTACCTACGCCCCAAAACGAATCAAAATGTAACCCATCCAAAGTGGCCGCCCGTCGGTCCGCTGTTTGGTTTCTGCGTCGCCGAGGACGGTTGGGATTGGGCGGGTGTGTGAGTGTGTTTGTGATGGGGGGGATCTCCCGGCAGGCTGCATGAAAATGCCAATCGGAGAACCGCCTTCAGTCTGGTATGTGCGTGTCACGTACCTTGCAGTTTGCTTACTACGCAAGCCTCTCTTTTGCTTCTCTCTCGCTGGGAGGAGAGGAATCAGCGCATGAGAATAATACTAGGCACATAGTCCGTCCACACCACCGCATGTGATGAGGTCGTCGCGCGCCAATGTCATGATAGGTGTCTGTCTGTCCGCGGTGTAGCTGCATTAAGCGCCCGCGCGAGAAATAAGGTGACGAGACACACATACACCACACCTGTGACCTCCCCCAAATTACCGCATCATACCTCGAGAAATCTCCGTCGCCAGTCACACACTCGGATCCGACGCTGTTCAGCCCCAGCAACAAGACCCCCAAGAGGAATGCCGAGCCGCGAGCCAGTGAGAAAAGGGCGTCAGGAAGAGAGCGTCAACACCACTTAGAAGAAAAGAAAGACATACTCATTAAACCCCGGGGACAAAAAAAAGATGTCCAAGAAAAGCGCGCGCCTCTGGGAGTTCCAGGCAAGAAGAACATTGCTGCTGATCCTCATCTGACCATCCAAGACCGCCGCACCACACCACACCGCTCAACTCAGCCTTATAATGATGAGCGTCCATCTCTCTCCCTGTTTGAAATCTTCAGCCAGCCCGTTTGCGCAATCACCGTCCGCAGACGTCATTTCTACTTCTCGCGACGGGGCAGCCTGCTAAGCGCCCGGGCTTCACATACCGATTTCTCCCAAAATTTTCCGTCGGGTTTCGTCTTGAGTCACTTTAAAATCACATTCACACTTCGAGAGGGACGGAAAAATTCCTTCGGGGCGGTGTTTGCAGGGTGTGCCTGCTTGACTTTCTCTTTGACTTATTCAATACACTTTCAAACACCACCGCGCCAGACTAATACATGACCGCGCTGCCTCTATGGGTATCACGCGCTCTCTTCTTGCTTTCCGTTATCGGTTATATACTCTTTTTTTTCTTGGTGCCTCAGCAACGAATTGTCCTTCCTAAGCAAAGTCGCCAGGCCGAGTTTTTGTCCTTTTTCCTGGGCTCATCGTGCTCTGGGATTACAGGATTTGCTTTTCATCTTCCTCCACTGGAGTTCATGTGAACCTCCTTCCTTTGAAGTCCTCCGCGTTGCTTCGAATCTGGCGTGTGTCGTTGTCTAATGCATGTTGCACAGCGCATCCTACACGCTGGGGTTGAATGCTTCTGCTGGCAGTTCGGCCCTCTTCTGGTGGAAGACCAGCAGGGCACGGTCGAAGTCCCATGCGACGTCGGTAAGGCACATCTCCGAGTACTCGGGGGTCATGGTTGTCTGTTTTGACAGCTCCGCAACCATGGCCAAGCGCTGTTGCTCGTCGGGGATGGCGGGGACGGCGGGGGCCTCTGCCATAATGACATTAGGTACAGGGCTGAAGGCTCTCAAGGAGAGCATGTCGCTGACGACGCGGATGGGGTTGCCGCCGGGGCTTCCAGGACCCAGTATGAACGTGCGAGAGAAACTCCTGAGGCCCATCTTACCGGCCTTGTCGCACTCTTCGAACTGGCCGTGCGCAGTAATGATGAGGCCGTCGACGCCGCCTTGAGTCTGGCGCGACGGGTCACCGAGACCAGGGAGCAGGTGGCAGTCCAGGATGTACTTGCTCATGTCGGTCTTGATATCAGGGTGCTTGGTCTGGGGCAGATCGTTCCAAATGTTCCAAATCTTTTCCCTGCCGGCGTGCAGCCTAATGGATCGAGCCGCCGGTGTGGTGATCTTCTGGAGGTTTCGCGATTGTTTGATGTAGGAAGACCAAGGCAAGGGCTGCGGAAGGTTCTCGTCTCTTACAGAATGCGTGTCGACTGCAAGGGAGAACTGGCTATGGTCGTCGTAGTACTTGGCGAGAAGAGCTGTTCTGTCCGTATCGAACCCGACAAAGAAATCGAGCAGGAACGTCTCGCCTACGGCGTTGGCATCGCGGAAGTCGGGTCCCCGTTGAGGAATCGGTTGCGGCCTGCCAGCTGCCTGGATCTGCTTGATCTGCTCTGGCGTGAACTGCTCGCCGTTGACGTTGACCAGCTTGGGGAAGAATCGGAACAGCTCAGCCATAACTTTGGGCTCCGCCAGCGGGAGAGGGTTGTCGCCGAGGTATATGCTCTCGAGCTTCCGAAGCTTGCCTTTCCACCTCGACAGACCGGTCATGCTAGCAATCTGGTTGCCGCTGAGGTCGAGGTTCTTGAGGTCGGGGAACGTCTCGGCCAAATCTTCGACGCGAATGATGGATTCGATGCCGTTGTTGGCTAAGCTGATGCTGTGAATGGCGTCGATCTTGGCCTGTGCGGTCTTGAACAGGTCGTCGCAGATCCGCATCATGACCTTGAAGAGCTTTTCAGCCCTGTCCTTTGACTCCAGTATGCCCATCTCGATAAGACCCGGGTCTTGGTTCAGGGCGTTGAGTCGCAACAGCTTGTTTTCCATTTCGTAGCGGAGGGACATGATGCCTTGGAGCTTCTGCTTGGTCTCCTGGGCCGCGGCAGATGCCTCGTTCGCCTTGGCGACGGAACCGTCACTATCGGTGATTTCCAACTTCGCTCCGGCAAACATGAAGGTGTTGACTTTGAGAATCTGCTCCGCGTCCTCCTGGCTCGCAGCCACATTGACAAAGTCTCCCCTCAGGCTCGACTTCTTGATGACCACCGGCTTGTTTCGGCCAGACAGTGTCGTGGCTTTCCGCTCCAAGAAGGTGAGGAGATCCCGCAAGCCACCGTCGTCGTTGCTGGCGGCCTTGCTGTCCCTCAATCCCTTCACCTTCACCCAGACGAGGCCGGTACTTTGTGGTCTTCTTTTCGACACCAAATCCGATCCATCCCCGGTGTTCAGGTGGCGGGCGATGGCCTGTTGGACCTTCGAGCCCGGCTTGTTGGGGGCACCGCCAGATCTCGTCGATCGTTGGGGTCTTGAGTTGTTGGCATCGGCTGCCGCTGGCTTGCTGTTCCCGCGACGCGCGCCGCCTGCTGCAGCACCGCTACCCATATCGAGGTCGCCATCTCTGTCGGTATTGGTGCGACCACCTTTCCGCTTCTGAATGCCGCCACCACCTCGCGATTTTGCGCCCATCGTGGAGCTACGAGTGTCGCGCGCGGGCTGCGAAGCCATGGCTCGTGGGGCTCGTGGAGGCGCCATCGCTAGATTGACGCGGTAGGCGTAGATTTGAGGTGAATTCGTTGCGAGTAGTGAGTCGTTTTAGGTAGCGATCGTGTTCGTCCGGGGTTTTGAAGTAGAAGAGGGTGAAGATGGTGATCAGGTAGGCGGTCGCTGGATGAGGGCGAGCGCTGTTTGCGCTTTCAAGAAACGGTAGGACCAGTAGGTGTTTTTGATAAAGAGCGAAAAAGGTCTGAAAGCTTTCTGTTGGAAAGCTTTCAGACAAGGGAGAGTGCCGCTTAATATAGAACTGCTGGACGTGGACGTAGGAAACGTAAAACGGGATGTGTAGGTGGATGGTGGCTGGCAATGAAGGAAGAAATTCGTCCGTCGCAATGAGCAAGTGACGTTTGAGTCAGCCCCACCGTGGAAGGCAGGCTGCACCGGTGATTGGTAGCCTTCCCAGGCATTCACCAGCGAATTGCTAACGCAACCTAAAAGGCAGAACATTGAGATGCAGCCTACTTGATGGGGTCAAACTCAATCACTATCACAGCAAGATAAAAAGAAGAAGATTCCATCTTCTGAAGCTCACATTTTAGCTACCAAAAACGATGATCACTCTATGCTACCTAGGTACCCATCGATGCGATATCAAAGTGCCGGCGGACAGCCCCACATGCGAAAGGAGTTTGACAGGCTGCAGCAGGTTACAGCGGACAGCGGCTCAAATGCGTGTGGAGCCAGGTGCCTGCCTACCTAGGTAGGTAAGAATACACTGTATTACGATGTACCTACCTGTAGTCATTGTTGGGGTTCCCGCGAGGGGAAACGAGAGAGTAGAGTCAGTCTTAGGCAAGCTTTACCTGAGAGTACCTAACTTAAGCTAGATTTCTGCAGTTAAAAAGGTACTCTTCTTAGTCGCTAGGGGCGGCAGTCTGTACTGGCTTTTTTGTTGCCTGCTTGGGCGCGCTGGTGCCTAGTGCTAGGTGAAGAATCTGATTTGAGTAAGTAGTGATTAGCTAAGCGATCTGTCACGTGATTTAGAGATGCTTTCGCGATCGCGATGCTGCCGACGCGTCAACTACGCGCGCCGCCAGGAATCCCTGTCCCCCGCACTGTGAACAGCAGAACTCCATGATGACACCCTCGTCTATGGAAGCATCCGAATCACTCATATATTGGGTGTGAGGTGGGATAATCTTCAGACATGGACTTCGATGAGTACGACGATGACCTCGCCGACGAGGATTTGGTGGAGGCTCTGAGCCAAACCCAGGCCGGCCCCTCCAGCTCATGTGTCTTCCAATCGCAGGCCGCCTCATCTGCCAGGAATACGGGAGCCCCGAACGCCCTCGCACCATCCTACAGTCGTGCCAACGCGGGCCGCACCACACATGTATACAGCGCTTTTTCTGCGCCCAAAGGAACCGCATCTAGTGTTTGTCTACCACGCGAACTTTGATGCCCGTGTATCGTGACGCCGGGTTACTGACACGTATGGCAGGGCTTCAATGAGCTGGATGATCTGCCGTCTGATGCGTTTTGTTCTTCGCCCGAGCTTGCTCCTGTTACAAATGCACCCAGGAGGACAACTGCTCCCGCGCGCCGGACTGTCAACGGCCTCACTCGCACGTCATCCTCCACATATCGCCAGACGACCCTCCTTGGCGGGACTGTGGCGGACGATGCTCCAATACAAGCGTCCCAGCCGGGTTTCGGGCGAGTCTACCGCGGCGACAAACCAGAAGAACAACCACCTCACCACGCCTTGGACGTGGAAGCCATGAAGACATGGCTTTATCCCACTAATCTTGGTGCCACCAGAGATTATCAATTTAGCATCGTCAAGAACTCGCTCTTCAATAATACTCTTGTCGCCTTGCCCACCGGTCTCGGAAAGACGTTCATTGCCGCCACGGTAATGCTGAACTACTACCGATGGACCAAGGATGCAAAGATCGTCTTTGTTGCTCCCACCAAGCCACTCGTGGCACAGCAGGTGGATGCTTGCTTCAACATCGTGGGTATCTCACGGTCAACGACTACGCTTCTGACGGGCGACACGGCGCCGGCCCTGAGAGTCGACGAATGGGCCTCCAAGCGCGTGTTTTTCATGACCCCGCAGACGCTGGCCAACGATATCTCACACGGATATGCCGATCCCAAGTCGATTGTTCTTCTCGTGATCGACGAAGCCCACCGAGCGACGGGCGAGTACGCCTATGCCAAGGTCGTCAAGATGATGCGCCGCTTCAATCCCTACTTCCGAGTGTTGGCCCTGACGGCAACGCCGGGCTCCAAGGTCGAAACCGTTCAGGAAATCATTGACAACCTCGGGATATCTCATATCGAGATCCGCACAGAAGAGTCGATCGACATTCGCCAATACGTGCATCAGAGGAACGTAGAGCAGGTCGTCCTCGACCCCTCCGACGAAATGTGCGAGATAAAAGAGCTCTTCTCCAAGGCCCTGAAGCCACTGATGGACAAGCTTACGCAGCAGAACATCTACTACGGGAGGGATCCCATGGCCATCACCACCTACGGTCTGGTCAAGCAGCAGCAGGAATGGTTCAACAACGTCGGGCGGAGGGCCAATCAGGGCGTCCAGTTTATGATGAGGGCCATCTTCAGCATCCTCCAAAGCCTCGCCCACGCGATCAAGCTTCTGAACTTCCACGGCATCAGGCCATTCTACGAGAACCTGAAGGAATTTCGCAGCAGCACGGAGGAAAAGGGCCAGAAAGGGTCCAAGTACAAGCAGCAAATCGTTAACGACTCGAATTTCCAAGAGATGATGACCATGATAGAGAAGTGGCTTCGGATCGACGGATTCGCGGGCCACCCAAAGCTTACCGCCCTCCAGGACACGATCCTAAACCACTTCATGGATGCCGGGGGAGAGTCGGCGACCCGCGTCATCGTGTTCAGCGAGTACCGAGACAGCGCCGAGGATATTGTCCGGGTGCTAAACGTGCACAAGCCGCTAATCAAGGCTACCGTGTTCGTCGGTCAAGCAGATTCGAAGCGCTCCGCCGGCATGAAACAGTCCGAACAAATCCAGACGATTGAGAAGTTCAAGGACGGCCGATACAACGTGCTGGTGGCGACGTCCATCGGCGAGGAGGGTCTCGATATTGGTCAGGTCGACCTGATCGTTTGCTACGACGCCTCCTCCTCCCCGATCAGGATGCTTCAGCGAATGGGCAGAACGGGTCGAAAGAGAGCGGGCAACATCGTACTACTATTAATGCGAGGCAAAGAAGAAGACGCCTTCGCGCGGTCGAAGGACAACTACGCCGAGATGCAGAAGCTGATCTGCGAGGGGAGCAAGTTCAACTTCCGCCACGACCTCTCCACGCGCATCGTGCCTAGGGACATACGGCCGGAGGTCGTGATGGAGCAGATCGAGATCCCCATCGAGAACACCCAGAACCCGTCCCTGCCGGAGCCCAAGAAGCGCAGGGCCGCGGCGAAGAAGAAGCCGCCCAAGAAGTTCCACCTCCCGGACGGCGTCGAGCTGGGATTCATGAAGGCGTCGGACATGGGGAAAGCAGGCACGGGGGCCAAGAGGGGTCGCCCGCCGAAGCAGCCAGAACCAACGGAGGCCGACTTCATCATGGACGTGCCGCCGACGGAGTCTGTCATGCTCACGGACACGCAGCTCGCCGACCTGGACAGGATATACCGCTCGCTGCCGGCCACCGCGGACAGGATGGAGGAGACCGAGGCGCCCGCTCTCACGTCCTACACGCTGCTCCAGCGGCGCCTGCGGCCCGTCGGAAAAGTCCCGCACGGCACGAGGACGAAGAAGTTTGTCAAGCTCTGCCAGAAGCTGTCCAAACTCCAGGACTCGGCGAGCAGGTACACATACCCCTATGGCGAACAGGACACGAGCAGGTACAACGAACTCCCGGCTCCGCCCTTCGCCAGCGACACAGAAGACGAAGGAGCACCTGCGTCGAGAGGGGTTCAGCCGACGCTCATCTCCGACGACGAACGTCCCGTCCCAAAGAAGCGCAAATCCACCGGCGGCACGCCAAAGGCACGAGGATTCACGTCCGCGTCGGCATTCGTCAACGGCAGCATAGAAGACGACGGCGATGAAGACGCAATGTCCGAAGAACAAACACCCCCCCGACGCCTCCCAAAAAAGAAGAAAGCGCCCGCCCGGAGCCGCCGCGGCCGCGGGATCAACAGCGACGAGCTCGGCGACGACTGCGAGCGCGACAGCGACGCGATGGACACGGACGGCGACGACGACGGGGCCGACCTGCTGGACTTTGTTGTCTCGGACGACCGGCCCGTGTCCAGCGCGCCGCGGCACGCGTCCTCGCTGCCGTCGTCCTCGAGCCACACGGCATCGCCGGGACCGGCGCGGCAGACTCCGTCGAAGCCGTTCTACGTGCCGACGCAGTTCGGCTCAACGCAAGACTCGGCGGACTCGCTGATGGGGGAGGAGGACACCCTGCTGAGCAGCACGCGCAAGGCGCCGGCGAAGGACCCGGGGCCGGTGTTGGGGTCTGAGCAGGACGACGACGACCTCCCGCAGAGGCGTGGCGGGGGGCGGCAGAGGAGGAGGGCGGTGTTTGATACCGAGAGCGATGAGTGAGACCAGGTGAAGTTGTACGATACGGAGGGGTGTCGGGTTTTGGGGCGATATTTGGCAAGATACACACACGGCTGGACATGGCATCACTAGACAGACAGACGATGAACACTGATGAATGAATGGGACTCATGCGATCGCAGCATCTGATCCGACTCTATTTCGAGAGACACACGGTGAATAGTCACGGACAAGGTATTTGGGAAGTATGTTTTATTAATAAGTTCGATCCTGTCCTCATGCCTTCCTTTCCTCCATCCCGATTCTCGACAATCCCAAACGCGCGAGAAGCCTGCAGAGATCCAAGTCAGTAAGGCTGTACTCGAAACTTCCAATCCTGCCAAATCGTATCGCAAGCGACCTCAAATCTCAGAAACCCAAGTTAAAAGCACTACATCCCCACCCCGCCGCCCGCCGCCCCTGACCCCCCGACGAACAACGGGATAGCACATGACGGTGCAATCTTCCGCGCGCCCATGTGCCGGTTTTAAGGATCAGGATGTTCGCGCGAGTGACGAAGCCGAAGGAGCAAACAACCCCCTCCCAGTCCCCCCCCCCACGACCTCCTTACCCCCATCCCCCCAACAGAGCTCCTACCCGAAACCAAACCCGCCACCAGGAAACCACTGCCGAGCCCCAAGGCGCAGACGAGCCCTCCAGTCCTTGAACCCGACGACCCCCCGCGGCAGAGCTCCCAGTGGAGAATGCCACGAGGAACGCGGTAAGTGTCGAGGATCTGCAAAACCCCGGAGACCGGCAGCGTACGGCAACCTGAATGGATTGGGCCTGGCACACGCAAAGAGATGCCAGAAGGGAACAGAAGCAGAGAGGGAGAGGGAAAGGAAAGGAAAAAGGACTGCTTTGAAATGCCCGGGGCGTCTCAGACGGCTCTTCCTATTACAAAGGGTGAAATACTCATCATGTGAGGTCGGACGATTGTCTCTCGTTTTTTTTCCCTTCGCGTCTGCGCGCGCGAGAGAGAATTGCAGAAAAAAAAATATGTAGCTTACCTCTTGCGAAGCTACGGATCCAAAGCCGTATATCGGATCCGTAGGTTGAAGGGCGCCTAACAAACAATAGGACGCGTCGCGGTCTCGGCTTCGTCGAGAAAGTTCGGGGGACGGGGTTGTGTTTGGTAAGGTTGGAGGAGGTCTGCTGAGCGAGGAAGATTTATTGGTAGGGATTCCGGCGGCAGAAAAAAAGGCGAGAGCGACCGCTATTGCCCTCTCACCGACCGCGGTCACGTGCTTTCTGGTACGTAGCCTGACGGCCCACCTCCTGTATTGAAGCTGTCGAGAGCTCCACTGGCAGCTTCGCCCATCACGTAATGGAAGGAGCAGCGATGACGGTTTCCCGAGGGTCCATTCTTGAGATGATATCTTCCTGGCAGTGTTGTTGGGAAGGGAAAGAAGTCAGTTAAAAACCTTAATATCTTGGGGCGGTAGAGTATGAAAATTATTTCACAGCCACAAAAAATGCAAGAAGGGCCCCAAAAGTGTAAACCTCATAATGTGGATGAGATTAATGCTATCTACTGCTATCTACCAGCCCAAAAGTGCTCCGTAAAGTCACTTGATTTTCCTTCATACGCCCAGTTCATAGGCCTCTTCTGCTCATGTCCCGCGGAACCGACCTGGTGAGGCCAATGGCCGCCGCCTCTGCCTCCTGTGGCAGACTACCCAGATTCCCTCTTCCCGTGATGACCTCCCGTTCCGTGCTGGACGGCTACCCTCCATCCAATCCCAGATATATCCCTGGACGTCCAGAGCAAACTTTCCTCGAGTAAAAGCGGCCTCGTCATGCGAAATCACATAACGAAGGCATTCACCTGAGAGCATTGCTCAACGGACGCCTAGTGGACAGTGTTTTTTGTTGTTTTTTTTTGTTCTCTGTTTTCAGAACTTGGCATATCAAATTGAGCGACATGTCTAGACATCTGCTTCTCCCATCCAAGGGGCATAGGCAGAACCAAATATTATGTAGGTTGCCTCGCCACGAAACCTTGCCAAAACGTATTTCTCTCTAACAACACAAGACCGTAGACGATGAAGGAATGTAGGGGACGACCTCGTGAGGAGCGTCTCCATACAAAAAAGACATCTGTGCTTTGGCAATTTTACCACTTCATTCGCTTCTTCGCTCCTTCCGCTGCGCTCGCAGCGCGAGCTACGCTGCGGATCAATCTCATACCAAGTAGAAATGAGAAGAAAAGATGTTTCCAGAGCAAGCAGGGTGTTGTGCGTAACAAGTTGTACAAAAGTGCACGAGGGGAAAATCGAACACCCAACTGATTCCCTCGAGCCGAATTCCCAAGGCTCAAACCGTATCCATTCATCAAATCGTAACCGCCATCCAATCTCCATATTTTGTGTCGCCCTCGCAGCTCCGTGGATCTGCCGCCCTAGGCGTCGTACCAGCAGGCATCTTCTTTACTGAGGGAAACCCTGGAAATCCATGTCGTTGTGCCACTGAAGGTTGGCAAACAGGTCCTGCGAGTTCTGGGAGAAGCCGAGGCCAACGCTGGGGATTTCACCAAACAGCGGCTCGAACGTTTTGATGGCATCGTTGTTTGGGAACAGCTGGAAGTCGTTTCCGCCAAAGTCGTTGACGCCGTCAAAGGCGTCATCGACCATGGAGTCGGGAGTGTAGAGCATGGCATTGCCCTGGCCGATGGGCGAAAGGTGAGTGGCGGTCTGGGCCGGAACCATTTGAGGCTGGCAAGCGGCAACAGTCTGGTACATAGGGAACTGCATGTTCATCTTGTCGGCGAAGACTGCGTGTTCGGGCGTGGGAAGCTGGGCGTGCGCGCCGTAAATATCCTCGGCAACGGTGAAGTCCGGGCCGTCCTGGTAGTTGTAGGGGCCAACAGACACGTCCGTGTTAGGAGTGTTGTGGTCCGACGGAGACATGGAGAGCTCCAGCGAGTTGTCAAACGGCTGCTGGACACCCATTACTTGGTCGAAATCCTCGTCAGAAATGTACTTGGGGAACTCCATTCCGTCAATGTGCGAGGCAAAGTCGCCCACCGGGCCGATGGGATGCATAGGAGCGAGGATGGGGTCGTTGAAGTTGAAGTGCTGGAACTGGTCCGTCTGGGGAGGAGTGGGAGCGCTGCTGGTAGAAGGAGTGGGCATGTGGTTGAGCTGAGGTGTGGCGTGTGCGACGCTACCAGCGGTGCTAGAGGGCTTCTTGCCGTTGGTCTTGGTGCGGACGTAGTGCCAGCCGTGGGCCTTCTCCATGTGCTGCTTGCAGTTGGACTCGCGCTTCGACTTGTACGGGCAAGGCGGGAAGCCGCACTCGTACATGGGCGGAGCCGACGAGTGCTTGTCGTTGTGGTGACGAGCCATCTCCTTCTCGGTAGGCCATCCGTACTCGTTGTACTTGCAAGTGGTGACGGGGCACTTCCAGGGACGGGAGTGAGTCTTCTCGTGCTTGGTGAGGTCGCAAGGTCGCTTGAACTCCTTATCGCAACCGGGCACGCAGCACTTCTTGGGAGCCAGCTCCTCGGGGCTGGCGTTCTTCTTGCGGCGAGCCATGGAGCGCATGATCTCCTCCTCGTCGGCCAGCTGCTCGCTAGCAGAGCGCTTCATGTGGATCTGGGTCTTGGAGTCTTCGAGGTCGACCTCGAGACCGGTGGCCATGGAGATGGCCTTGCCGTTGCGAATGCGGACCAACTCTGCAGGGCGTCCGTTCTCAGCGATGCCACCGAAGAGCTTGATTTCGTCGGAACTGTCGATTGGGTTAGTATGGCGTAATAGCGATGAAGCGAGGGGAGTGGCATACGGGTCAACGTCCATCTCGGCGTCAGAGTCCTTTGCGGCAGAAAGTTGGCCGGCGTACTGCTTGAGCTGTTCGACGAGATCGATGAAATAGCCGTTAGTGTAAGGGCGATCGTTGGGTCGAGTCTGTTCTCGGTCGCTCAGGTATTCCACGGTTGCTTGAATGCAGTGGATCGATGTCAGGCAGAAATCGAGGTACAAGGCGGCGTTCTTGGTCCTCTCCTTCATCAACAATCGATAAGTATTTGCCCAAACGCCAGTCTCAGTCAAAGCATGACTTACCGGTGCCATAAAGATGAGGGTCTTCTCCAGGTCTCGCAGGCAGATAATTTCCTTTTCTCTGATGCGCCTGGGGACTTCGAGAATAATAGGCTCGAAAACCTTGAGTGTGGGCTTAGCGCGGAGGGGGCGCAAAATGTGTTCGTGGATGCGGCTAACGGCCTTGCTGCTCAGGGCAGGAAGGTTCTCCTTGGTCGAAGAGGTGGCGGAGCGGGTGATGGTCGACGCCTTCTTTGACGTGACAGTTGCGGGCTCTGTCTCGGTGGTGGGAGCCACTGAGGTGCCGAGTCCGCTGTCTGATTCATGGTGTCTCGAGGAGCGGCGGGTTCTGGGGCGCAGAATGCGGCGTTCCGCTTCTTTTGACTTTTCCTTTGCCATGGCTGGGTCCACAACGGGCAGGTTCAAGAAGCCTCTGGGGACAGGCAAGCTGTCGTCTCTGAAGGTCTTGGCCGTAGGAGAGACAACAGTCAGATTGGAAAGAGACTCCTCAAGCTCTCCCAGGAGCAGAGCAGTGCGTCGGCAGTGGGCGTCGACGACGTCGTCCAGGTTGGTCTGGGAGCGACGAAGGCTGGGAGGAGCAGCGATGGCATCGTCTGGCGAGGAGGTAGGGCTGGTAGGAGAGTGGAAGGTGGCACCCTTGCGGAGGGACATGTTGGTCTTAAGGCTGAGGCCACTGGCGGCAGGAGACTCCGGGCGAGTCACCGGAGTCCTTCGTCGAGGGTTGACGGAGACGGACATGGTAGCGGAAGTGACACGGGTGTCCAGAACTCTGTCGACTTTGGAGTGTTAGATCTCTTATGGGTTCCTTCGAGTTGTAGGGCTGAAGAGGAGACGAGTGTGAGTCACGACCGGGATCGCGCCAGTACACCTGATGCAGGATAGTCCTAAACTCTTGGGACCAGTCGCGTCCAAGGTTTGGGATTGGGCAAGTGGCAAGGTGGCATGAGGGGGGAGGTTTGAGACGGACAACAGGTATACGGAAAGTACCAAGAGGGGGGAAGGGCCTTGGTCTTACTATCAAGTGGGAGTGACGATATCGATATGGATGATCGAGGGAAGGCACCCGGGCAAAAGACGGCACCGAGAAGAAAGGGCGATTTAAGTTGGGGCCGAAATAAGTCTGCCTGATTTGAAATGCCAGCGTGCAGAAGACGACTTGCAAAACAATATATGCGCTTATTCGTCCCAGAAGTAATACGCGTCGGCGGAGACGGTCGGGGATGGAAAGATGTCGGAGACAAAGACGGGGGGAAAGGCGACGGGTGGGAAGGGGGGAGAGGAGGAGGGTGACTGAGGAATCTTTAGTGCGGCGGCCTCAGTGGGAATCTAAGCAAGCGGATGTCGAGTCCTGAAAGCAAGAACCAGGCGGGAAAGACGAGATGGACGAGGTCGGAGGAGGAGGAGGGTGAAGAAGCGTTGGACGTGAGCAAAGCAAGCGGGCGAGGTCGAAGGTCGTCGACATTCGAGGGCGGGTTTGATTAGAAAAGCAGACCAGAGCGACCGACGTGAGCGGACCAGAGAGCGCCCGGGGCGAAGGCTGCTGCCTGGAGGGCCTCGACCAATGAGATGGCGTGGCTGCCGCCCAGTGGAGGCGGAGTCTGGGCTTTGCGGACAGAAAAGGATCAGACCCCTGGTCGCTCCGCAGGGGAGGGGACCGCCAGCGGAGGGAGTTGGGTGTTGGGGGGGGACCTTCTCAGTGAGGTGCCCTGTGAGGTCCAGGTACCTACGCTATCCAGGTAGGTAGGTAGGTACGGATAGCGCACCTGGTACGACACCGCTAGGTGCCCCGGCGAATATTGCTGTTGCAACCGCCCGCTCGAGAGGGCCCACTGTTAGATACACCGTTGTTCTGCAGCCCGCAGCCCAAACTGGGCTCTGATGGAGAAGAGAGTCGGGAGCACAGCCCCGGAATTAAAGATTGCGGTACCCGATTAGCACCGAATACCTCTGTCCCCGTCGCATTTTCCTCCGTCGGGTGATGTGACGGCGCCGAGCTTCAGCCCTTTTTGTTTTACAGTGGGTGACGCTATTCTTGTTGTCGCCCACCTCCCTGTCCCCAGATTGCAGAGTTGAGAGTGAGACCTCTAGTAGGTACTCCGTACATTCCCTGCCATTACACCACCCCATGGTACGGGATCGAGTTGGTCCGGACGGAGCAGCAAGCTGGAAGGTCTGGCGCACTTGCGCCGTCAGCAAGACAGTCGAGCGCCGCCCCCGCGTTGTTGCTTCGTAACGCAGCAGCACGCTTTGGGACGCGTTCTTCTCGGGTGACGCGCACGTCGACGGAGGCAGACGAATTCTCTGGCCGCTGAATGCTCAGTGCCCCCGGGGCCGTCGACGCAATCCACCCCGGACCACCACGGAACGGCGCATCGGTTTGACGGCTGCCTTCTCTCTTTTTTCTCCCCTCTAAGCGGGCTCGCTGTTTGCACTCTCCAGCGGTCCCTCTTTGCTGGGTCCAGGGCAGTAAACAGTGGACATGGCTAGGAGTTTAGGACTCGGAAAACGTCCAGAGTACGAATTGCCAATTCGGGTATAGCTTCGTTAGTGACCTCTTGGGTCTGGAGGTCCAGGACTCCAGAGTCCAGCGTCCTGGGCAGGTACGGGTAAGGTACCAGCGTAGCACTGTAGACTGGAACGTGGGCATGGAGACGGTGACAGGGCATGATAGGGGGGCGCTGTGGTTCAATATCGAGAGCAGGAGGGGTTTGGAATCAATCGTCCGTCCTTGACCGATTCTTCGCTGCCGTCCGTCGGGACTCGGGAGTTGGGGCTACGGACACGATGGCCTCAACAAGACGAGGTACCGTGTCACTATCTACACTGCTATGAAGGTACAGTACCACGCGTGGGTAGGGTACCCCAACCAGATCGACGCCAATATTAGGAACGGCCTCGTGTGGTGTGGGTATTATGAGGTGTCGAGGATACTGTTCATGGTGTGGATGCGTAGGTACCTCTACCTCTACATGGTACTGACTTCATCGTCACCTTAAAATCGCATGATGCTGTAGGGCAGAACAGAGCAGAGCATAGGTGGCATTGAGCTCAGCACTGCAGCAATAACAAGCTCAGGTAGCTCGGCCTGAAGTTTGCGCCCGCCATTTGGCACGAACCACCTGCGGTAGACGGGAGACTAGAGAGGTACTGCTGTAGGTAATACATAGGCACGTCTGTCTGTCTAGGACTCTGTAAAGAGGCCAAATCTGCGCAGGTGCGCGCTAACCAGAGACAAGCGCAAACAGAGACGGAAAGAGAGAGACGCTCATGCACGGTACCTTTTCCTCCCGCCTTGACTCAAATTTGGCCTCCTCTCTTTCTCGCTTACCCCCGTCATCATCAGCCCATCAGAACCAAAAGAGCACCCCCCCTGGTCCCCTGTCAACTGCATCGTTTCACTCTCCGCCGACCCGGGTTTGCGTTCGTTGGTTTCTTTGAATTCCGCTCTTTTGCGCGCGCGCTGCAGTGTGTGGAGTCTCGCACTTCTGTTCAGGTTCCCGACTCACCCAATCCGATCCTCACTCTTTCAGTTCTCACAGCAAACGGCCCCCCAGGGGACCTGCGGACCCAGGTGGTGCCCGCAGTGCAGCGCCCTCAGCCTCCCGCCTCCACAGCCCGCCGTCACGGTGGCAGTTGCAGTGCCAGTTGCAGTTGCAGTTTGCAGTGTACGGATAGCAGTCAGCAATTACCTATATGTACGGGAACGTACCTATTGTACCTACATAGTACCTACTTTGGCTGACTGGCACGGCACTGTTGCAGTGACAGCAGAGACTATCCGTACAACTTACCCAGGTCATCCCAGTCTCGTCTCTACTCTGCCAAAAACAACGAACCACAACTTTTCCATCGTCAACCATCAACCATCGCCCATCCGACCCAATCTCGCGAGCGCGCAGCGGAGCCAGCAGGTCGGTCGACCGCCAAGAGAAAGGTTCAGGGCTTCAGTCGGAATGTCGCAAATTGACCAATCACACCATCGGCCTCGGTCACTCATTCTTTCACACTGTGTTCCGTCGCCCCTCCTCTGATATCAGCGAGCCCCGTCTGCCCGTCCTGGTCCGTGTATCCCGTGGAGTTTATTGCTTCAGTAGCCGAATTTTGCGGATCAAATCGCCCATCGCCGTGGGGTCCGACCCATTTCCTTCTCGACAATCAGCCGGCCGCGGGAAGGGGACAGGAGAAAAGAGCGCTGTGCTGGTCATTATCCGATGAAGACCCCGGCCGCCCACGATATCACTCCCGGTGCTCTTCGGTATTTTCGTCCGGGTCGGTCGGTCCATGATCTTCAGTCAGACATCAGTCACCCGACCCCGTGACGACGGAACTTGCATGGGGGAGTGGCAAGCCGCTGCACCAGCGGGCGCTCTCTCCCAGTCTCCCTTACGCTACTACTTGTCGTCCACGTTCAGCCCAAGATTGCGACTGTACCATGTAGCCCCAGTCTGCCGGAGAGATCTGCTGGCCTGGTATGGCCCATTGACGATTCTCTTCGGTTTGGTTCTGGTCTGGCCCTCGCTCGGGTCGGATGACGTCCGGCCCGTTATTACACGGGGTTACATCTTAACGAATCCCAATTTCTGGCGCCTCCTGCACTAGCAAAGCATCTTTTTGGCGCCCGTTGGGTGCGCCACGGGGGTCTGATGTGTGTGTCTAGGAACCTTTGGCTGGACGCTACGAACAGAAAGGAAGATTGCTTGGGAGCGCAGGACATGGCCATTGGAACACGACGCACGCCAAACGCGAGCGGCAGATACGATGGCCCGATGAGCGCTGCAGGTGCAGGTGCAGGTGCAGGTGCAGGTGCAGGTGCAGGTGCAGGTGCAGGTGCAGGTGCAGGTGCAGGTGCAGGTCCTTGACTCGTCACCAAGCTTGCGTCTTTCTGTCTGTCCTGGATCTTGGCATCCCGTCTCTGACGGCTACTGCGATTGCGCGGTCGCGCCATTCGCCCATCGCCAACCCTTCATTCAGTCAGAGTGCGACACACATTGCTGCAGAGTACCTTTTCGACGCAGGGAAACACCGCACGAGTGCCGCGCTCTCCTGCGTGACTGCATAGCTGCGTTGCTGTGTTCTGCATCCTGCACTGCATCGTCCTCGCAGGAACAGGACTCAAACCAGCCGTCGTCAGCCAATTGCTCACCACACACACACTCCTTCCGCCGTGGCCCCCTCTCCACACGTAGGGCTGGCGTGACGGATTGGGCGTGAAGTTCCAGAGGTGTATTACGCGATGTGTGAAGGATACTTCGTACCAATCCAGGGGCCACCTCTAGTCGAACCAACGGGCGCCCCAGTAAGAAGAAGCAAGAGACTCAAAGCAAGCAAGCTTTTCTTTTTTTCAGTCAAAAGCTCGGTTCGTCGGCCGGCCAGCTAGCCGCAGCAGCGGCAGCATCACGTCAAGAAGAGCCAGCCAGTCACGTCGTCCTGGTGGTGTATGTCGGGTGCGTGACAGAGCACGTCAGTCATGATTAGTGCAGAGTCAACTCCGTCACCCGTTTGCTGCTGGTATCTCATTGGCTTACGGAGTCCATCTTGGGTACGACACGTAGGCCCTCACGAATCAACGAACCCCCTGCCCTCCAGTCTGCCCGCTCGTCAGCCCTATGGAGACCATCACCGACCAATCAGTGGCGTGAGAATTGGGTAGCCTATCATCATTCTCCGCTCGTTCCAACCTCTTTCTGCCGTGTTGCTTCAAGGCATCAACATTCTTTCTTGTATCCGTAGGTACCTACTTCCCTAGGTTGTATTTTGGGGGTGTTGCGTTACGTACCTTGCATACGATTCCTAAAACGCACGCAGGTGATGATGATGCTTCAGTCAGGATGCCCCCAAAACCACCCTAGAGGCCACGAATCCACATCGTCACGAACTGGTCTCGGCGTATCAAGCAGTGCCGAGTTGGCGTGGGATGGGGGTTTTCTTATTCTTCTGCCTTGAGCTTGTTCTTGTTTCGTCCATGGCCTGGGCCTGTCTTGTTCTGGTCTACACCACCACCGCTGTATTATCTCATAACTCTAAGCCATGCGTGTCAGAATCCTAACCTAGGGAACCGTTCAAACGGGAATCCCGCCCCCATCTCTTCCTTCTATTGCCGTTGTAACTGCGCCGCGCAACGTGTTAGTAACACCCGCACACATGGAGGATTCCGTCACAGCCACGCTCGTCCAGCCGCCCCCTCAGCCCCAGTAGCCGCCGGCAGCGGCTCGACCCCACGCTGCCACATTAGCTCGACCTCCTCGAACAGCTCGTCCAGCGACAGGTCCGGCGCGTACGGCGCGTAAGGCGCTTGCCCCCCCTCGGCAGAGGCGCTGCCGTCCTCCCAGGTCTTTTCCACGTCCTCGACCAGCGTGCTCATCGGCTGGTTCGCCATCAGCTCGACCGCGCTGCGGCCTCTCTTCTTCTTTGTGCTGCTTTTGCTTTTGGTGCTGCTGCTGACGTTTTTGCTGTTGGCGCCTGCCTCGGGCTGGGTGGGAACCTGGCTGCGTTTAGTTTTTGAGATTCGTAAGGGGGCAGGTCGGAGGTGCTCCGTGGAGTCCCGCGGCGATGGAGCTGGCGGAGGCGGCGCGGCGGCGGCGTCTCTCCGTGGGCGGCTCTGCTCCTGCGGCGGCCGCTGGCGACCGGACCGCGAAGACGAAGATGCCCTGCGGTCCCTGGAGGAAGAACGAGACTGCCCCGCGCCGCTGTCGCGACGTCCCACAGGGTGTACATTCCCATCCCCGACGAAACCACGCCTCTTGGCCGCAGACACAATATCTTCTTCTGCCACGTCGAACCTGGTATTCGAGTTAGCCGCTGCGGCCGCCGCTGTGCCGGGAACGAGGCACGGCGCGTCCCGGATCGTCTGGCACCGCGGGCACAGGCGCGCGGCCTCCTCCGTGGCCGTCTCCGTGCGGCACCGCTTCCGGGAGGCCGGCGACGACGGCGACGACGTCGAGGAGAACAGGATGCACGGGAAGCACAGCAGGCTCATCCAGAGCGGTCTCTCGGCCGGCTGCTGGGAGTGACGTTGCCGTCCAGGGTCGTGGCTGTCGAGGTTCTGCTGGGTCTGGCGCTCTTGTTTGGCGCAGACGCCGGACTCGCTGGTGGTGTGCCAGCAGGACGTCCATATCGTCTGTTTCTTCCAGCACATTCTTTTTCTTGTTTCTGGGTGGTTTGGTTTATATGGTTTTTGAGGTAAAGTGAGGTTGGTATACTTTATCGGGCAAGTTTCTGGGGCAGGGAGTTGATGTCTACTCAGGGGGCTAGGATAGATTGGACGGGTGTTATACAATATCTAAGTAATGGACGTCTCCATCGCTAACAAACGCCTTGTGAAGAGTTGTTGTGATTGTTCCCGGTCTTTCCAAAAGGGGAGTTGTTGAGTCCTCGTGGGTCTTTGTTAACAGGGTTTATGAATGACACTGTTCGAGTCCCAGGAGGCATCTTGAGCACGATTTAGACAATGTACGTGTTCGACATTGATCTTGATATACAGACATTTCAACAATGAAATTACTACTTTGTTGCTGGCCTAAGGGGAAAGTATTCGGCTTATTGGTGACACTCTATGATCCACGAGAAGGGCAATATCGTAACCTCTCACTTTAACTTTTTCGCAATGAAGCATCACAACTTACCGCCTTCATTTGTTCCGTACTTGCGGTCTCCCTTTGCGGCATTTGCTCTTCGGTAAGACCAACCTCCACAGGAGGCAAGTGGCACACGAAAGGCTGAAGTCAATCAAGCCATGATATCAAGCCATCAGGGTACCAAAATAAGAGGGAACCAGAGTTTTCACGCACGTCCAACCGAGAGTCAACTTTTGTGGGAAAGAAAAATGCACGAAAAAAAGGCTACTCGAAGACCCGAGAAGACACAAACCTTTTGTCGAGGAGAAAAGAGGAAACCTGAAAGGAAAGGCCTTCCCGCCACAACCAAACCTTTTTTGCTGGTTCGCAATTCCGGTTGCCTCTTTTGTTTCGCCTGCTGTGGCCCTTTCTCGTACTCTCTAGAGTTTCCAATAATGCAAAGACACCATTATTGAACGTCCCACCCCCCTCTTTGACACAACGTTATTGTATCCTATTCTTTGACGGTGGAATCGCCCTTCCAAGGGTTCCGAACAAACACAGTCCAGACAACGAAGCCCGAAGAAAGAAGGTAGTCTAGTATCTAGGCAGGTAGGACGTCTCACCTCGAGATCGAAAATGAGTCAAAAGGGGTCCAGAAGCCCGGCCGGGACACACTGGCCTGGTGCTGCTACTCCTGCTACCAACGGAACACAACCTCGACAGCCATCATCATCAACGGCCCGAATCACAGACACGCAGCAGCGACAGCAAGACACACACGACAACGACAACGACAACGACAACGACAACGACGACGACGACGACGACGAAGACGGAGACGGAGACATGGTCCTAGGCTGGGACTCCCTCCGCCGCTGGGCGACGGGCAAAAGTAAGAAAACCGCGAAGCCCAAGTGGCCTTCTCCTTCTCCTTCTTTCTCCGCGGGCCAAAGATCATCATCATCGAGGCCAAACCGCCCTTCTCATTCCTCTTTCTCTTCGTCGCCGCCCCCGCCGCCGAGGAACACCCCCAAGAATCTCGGCATCTACACCCAGGGCATCGAGGAGACCCTCGCCTGCGCGCGGGACTCGTCCTCCCCGGAGGCCGTGCTCGCGCTCCGCCGGCTGCAGCGCTCCGCCGAGAAGCGCGCGCGCAGCGGCCGCGGCGGCGCGGACGAGTTGCTCCGGGAGCTTTCTGCCTGGCGGGAGGAGGAGGCTGCTGCTGCTGCGGTGCAGCTGGCGTGCGATCCTCCTCCCTTCTTCGGCGGCGGCAGCAGAGAGGTTGATGTATTCTCGCGAGGGGGACGGGAGGATACGGACATACAGACGATGACGGGCACGTCAGGGGAGGGACGCCGCTGGGTCCCACCGCCGCCAACGGCCTCCTTTTCGAAGCTGGCGGGGACGGATTCGGGGCTCGGGCGGTGCTTGACGACGAGGACCGTCGCGGCCCCTCCCGCTCCGTCATGGACCGATGAAACTACCGCAGAAGCGCGGTTATCAAGCCGGGATTCGGCCGTAGGCTTGAGCCAAAGCGCGATCGACCCCCTGCCCGAGTCGGGCGACTTGTCACTTCGCGGATCGGATTACGTCCCGCAGTATGATGACTTTCTCGATCTTTACGACAACGAGGACGAGGATTACAACACCACGCCCGACAAAAGTCCTGGAGGCCAAGACCCCGACCCCGAGATCAAGGAGGCGGAGGTCGTCTCGTTGCAGAAAGGTGCGGCCCGCCTGGTTACAATCACAAGATCCGCAAAGCGCTTACAAGACGTAGATACACACGATGAAGCCGCCGCCCCTGTCCAGCAGATCGTTGATCTTGCCGTGGACATTCCAACACTCGTCGTCACTGCCCCTGAAGAAGAGGAGACGCAAGACAACGACACACGAAGCCCCATCTCCGAGTCGAGCTCCGATGATATCAGAAACGAAGGCGAAGACCTGGAATTCTTCCCCGCCTCGGAAGTCTCCCAGGACACGACCGTCGACGACTCCATCCCCAACGAGGACTACGACTCCGACTCCGACTCGGACATGACCTACGACGGTGACTACTCCTCCTCGGACGACGAGCTCCTCACACCCCTCCAGCGCCCGCTCCTTCTGACCCAGGGCATCGACATCCCCCCCTTCCTCCCCTACGCCCCCAACGCCCAGGCGCCCCTCGCCGTCATCCGCGCTGGCCTCTCCCTCCCCGCGGGCACCCCCTACGCCGCGGTCCAGTGGCACATCGCCCGCAACGTCACCATCCTGCGCTACCTCGGCCTGCACATCGTCCCCGAGCCCACCGCCAGCCGGCGCGAGCTCGCCAGCGACCTCCGCGAGCCCGTCCTCTCCTGCGCGGTCCGCGAGGCCGGCTACACGCGGCTGCTGCAGGCCATGCGCACCGTCCACTGGGACGCGCCGCTGATCCGTGACGCGCTGTTTTTCGTCGACGGCCTCGTGCACCGCGGCGCCGTGCCGCCGTGCGCGCTGCGCCGCAGGCACGACGAGCTGCGCGTCTTCCGCAAGCTCTTTGTGGATGACGCCCGGCGCAAGGGGTACCTGACGGCGTCGCAGCACGCGGCGCTCGACGCGCGCGGGTTCTCGCTCGTCGAGGTGCTGGGCATCAGGGACCTGCCGTTCATCGTGACGAAGGGCTTCGCGGGCGCGCTGGTCCGGGCGGCCGAGGAGGGCTCGCTCGGCGTCGCTAGGGGGTGCGGCATGTTCGCGGCCGAGGGCCCGCTGCTGGCGATGGTCAGGGAGGTTGCGAACTCGCGCGGCGGCGGGGCCAGGCGCGGCAGGGAGAAGGGGTCCGGGAGGTTGCCGAGCAGGCTGAGGGAGTGCGTCAGCGCGGAGGAGGCGGCTCGCGAGGAGGAGGAGGAGAAGGCACAGGGTGCGTGGTGGGATGGCGAGTTTGAGGAGCCCGGGGCCGTTGCGAAGGGGGAGCCGGAGGGGATGAGCGCCGAGAAGCTCGACGAGCTCGAGGCTTTCTTCAAGAACATCCAGAGCACGCCCCCGCAGTCTCCTATCAGAAGCCCCCCTGGCTTTGGTGACCGGAGGCCCTCGCTCGCGAGGTCGCCCGGCAGCTTCATGGCAGACGACGAGGATGGCAGCCGCGTTACGGTCGACGAGGAGACTATCGACACCGCGGAGCTGCAGCAGCTCATCCAAGAGGACGACAGGCTGACGCCGAACGTCGTCGAGGTAGAAGATGTCGACAGCCAGGAGCCGCAGCAGGCCCGACCTACCCAGGCAAGCAGATCTTGGGGAGTCGATCTAGGCGGCATCTTGGAATCTAAGACCACGGAGTCAGGGGACGGGATCTTAAAGGATATATCATACAGGATACAGGTGTTTGAGGATTGGCCACAATCTAAAAAGGGGGAGGCTTTTTTTTTGGACGTCTCAGCCATGGAGGCAGACGTCACGCAAGCACGAGATTAGCAATGTTTGGTTTTGATTCATCTAGAATATTGTTGTTTTTAGTTCAGCCAAGCAAGAAACAGCGAGAGTATAGATATGATGGCCGATATCGCCTCAATAGGTAGTCCTGTGTAATTTGAAAGTAACTTTTAAAAAGCTGAGAGTTTAACCTATTGTCTAATGTGATGTGTAGTGTAGCAGCACGATATTAACCATGAGCATGAATAAATGTAAGCAAGTCATGGCCGAGATCACCACATGATAGAGCGCAGCTATAAACACCGAGGTATGAGCAGCCTACTGGCTCTATATATTCCAAGAAATATAAGGCTAAGCAAAATCTACGAACGGGGTATCTCGGTTCAAACATGTGCCCACCCGTTGTACACGAGCACCTGGCCCTCGTTGATCAAACAATCCACCCCCTTTTCCACGTTCCCCTCCCCCTCGGCCTCCCACCGGGCCACCCTCCTCCTCACGACCCACTCCTTGACGGCGTCCGTCGTCGTCCACCGCCGCACCCGCGCCTCCCACGTCCCCACCGCCGCCCTCCACGCCGAGACCCAGCTCTCGCCGGCAGGGGGGTGCGTCTCCTCGTACGCCTTCCCGTTGTACGCAACCCTGACCCTCGGGTTCAGGTACACCCCCAGCGGCTCGCTGAGCGGGTTGTCGACGTGTATCAGGCAGCACTCGCTCGCCTCGAGGTGCTGGCCCTCGGCGAGCGAGTCCGGCACGGCGCGGAAGCGGAGCCTCTTCCCGCTCTCCTCCGGGGCGAGGAACGGCGCCGCCGGCATTGCCACGATGCCGTTCCAGCAGCTCCGCACGGGGATCGCGTCTGAGTAGCTCATCATGGCGTCCCGACTCCGCGGGGAGCGGAAGTACGGCCACGTCTGCATCAGGTGCGCCTGCCCCGCGCTGTCGCGCAGCGCGAAGGTGTCGTAGTAGTAGGGGGGCTGGGAGAAGTCGAGCGAGCAGGCCGCCGCGTAGAGGCCGCCGTTGGTGTCGAGGAGGGCGAGGACGTCTTCGGCCTGTTGTTTGCTGCGGTCAGCCCGCATGTAAATAAAAAAAGACGAAAAAGGAGACTTACTGTGAAGACGACGTCGTTCAAGAACAGAATCTTGTCAAAAACCTCACCCTCCTCGCTCAGCTTCCACAGGTCCCTCAGCGTCAGGTTCCTCAGCCTCGCCAGGAACGGGATCCTCCTCATCTCCCTCTTCCCCCTCGGCGTGACGATCCACCCCTCCCGCTCCTCCCCGTCCGCGGGCGTCTCCTCGACCTCCTGCTTGTGCGTCCTGTCGTCCAGCACGACGTTCCTCCGCACCCCCCTGCGGCCGAGCTCCTCGTCCAGCTCCGCCAGCCACTTCTTGCTCTCGTCCCAGCTGCCGCTCTCGTACACGCTGACGAAGACGTTGTCCCTGCCCAGGGCGTCCGCGAGCTCCAGCACCGCGCCGTTCCAGTGGTCCCTGATCAGGCTCCCGCTGTTGTAGTGCATCCCCGTGATGTATACGCGCTCCGCCTTCCGCGGGCGCTTGGGATCGTGGGCCGGCGCGCCCGTGATGACGCGCTGGATCCGCAGGGCGTCGAGGAGGGTGTACACCGCGAAGACGAGGACGACGTTGCGCAGCGCGCGCGAGCGCAGGAGGCGCAGGGCGCGGAGGCGGAGGCCGTTTAGGAGGCCCATTGTGTATGTGTTCCCTCGTCGGCTCGGCCGTCGTAGGCCCCTCGCCCGGTTCCACGGTGGTCAGAGAGGTGGAACTGTAGGTAGGTGGTCGAGGTATCCCCCCCGCTAGACGGTGTTTATATATATCAAGAAGCCAAAAGAAAGTACCGAGAGAAAGCCATTGGACTACTCCATGAGAAAACCGAAAGAGAACAGCTCATCGGTAACGGCCCTTGCTGTCCAGTTTCTCCTCTCCTCTTGCGCTGGCCAAGAACGGGGGGACAAGACCAATTTGTTGCCGGTCCTGAGCTTCGCCAAGTGGTTCGAACGAAGTGGTCAGGGCAATTGATGTCATTGGCTGGCGGGGCTGACAGGGTACATTTCTAGGAGCCTGGAGAAGCCGGGAGCGGACGTGATTGGCAGCTGGAGCTCAGCTCTCGCCTGATGACCGAGGATGCAGGGGTAACTGTACAGTGTGCTCCGTATCTGAGTAGGTACTTTGGTAGTCGAGGTACGTAGTGTACCTAGCTTGGACCTTTTATGCATGCGTCTCTAGCACTTCTTGTTATGCGTTCACATCAAAAGACATCGCAAGTCTTGGGAAAAGCCATTCTGAAGCTGTTCATCAACGCAAGAAAACTAGTTATACACCCCAAACTGTCTCCATGTTTTCATCATCTCATCCCATCCTACATTCACAGCCAAACCCGTGTCCTCCACGGGCTTCCTGGTACTGTATTCCCCTCGACCTGACTTCCCTCAGGCCACTGGAGTGAGAATCAGTCGACTCGTGGAGCAGCTTCGTCTAAAATCTGTATCAATCCCTCGCGGGATCGGGCACGGTCTCACGACGCTTATTTGGCAAAGTGGAGATCGTAACCGAGCCACTTGCGGCGAACGACCTCCTCGACGCTGAGACCCGGGTAGCCGTAGGTGAGCGGCAGGAAGAAGTACCAGCCGGCGACGGCGACGGCCAGAATGACGCCGCAGGCGATCCACGCAGAGGCAAGGCTCTGTCCGGCAAAGCGCTCGCGGGCGGTGACGTGCCTCTTGGGACCGCTGCCCTTCTTGTCCTTGATGGGCTGGTATCCGTCCTCGGGAGCGGGCTCGGCGGTGAAGATGAACTCCAGCAGAGCGCCTGCCACCAGGCACGAAGCCAAGTGCGCCGGCAGGTAGTGGTGGAGGAAGAGCTGACGGCCCATCAGGTAGAAGGGGAAGTAGTGGGTGGCCCAGGCGAGGAAGAAGAAACCGGTCGAGTTGTACAGACGCGAGCGCGTGCCTAATTTGATTAGCTTGGAGTCAACGGAAGGGAGAAGACGGAACTCACGGTGGTCAAGAGCATCAATGCCCCGTCTAAGAGAGACCTGGTCGGCGCCGATGATGCCGGCGAAGACGGCCAACAGACTGCTTGCAAGCCACCAGCCCACGGGGTTTCCGAGGAAGTAGATCTGCTGGCGGGTGTCGTTCTGGGTCCAGAAGCTGACACCGCGGAGCAGGAAGGGCCACTGCCAGGGCTGACTGGCGTAGGGGTGGCTGCTGGTCAACTGGTTGTTGTGCCAGAACATGGACCGCTGCAGCTCGAACCACTTGCGGAAGAAGGGCAGCGTCTTGACCTCCTTCTCGGGCCTCTCGCGTCTCTTGGAGTCGGCGGGAACGGCGGGGAGGTCCTCGACGAACCAGATGTTGGAGCTCGGGGCCAGCTGCTTGTTGCCGTTGATTTCCTGCTGCTTGTGTCCCCATTCGGGCAGAGGAGTGGTGTGAGTCCACATGGCAACCTTGCTGGGGTTGTGAATCAACTTGAAGTGGCTCGAGATACTCTTAAACTCCTGGCCGGCCTTGCCGTTCTCCACCCTGATCTCGAACAGAGTGTCGTTGAGACGCTCGCCGTAGGCCTCAGCCAAAGGAACCGTGGTGAACTCCTGGTTGGTTGGGTAGTAAGGCGAGGCGACGTCGTGGGAGAGCAGCATGGTGTCGGTGCCCAGGTGCCTCAGACGAACGACGTCCTGGTTCTTGACGACGCGTCCCATCTTTTGGTTGTCGTCGAGAGGGATGATCTGCCAGTAGTTGTTGGTGTCGTTGTAGGGGTAGCCGGTAACCTGCTGGCCCTGGCTGGAAACGCGGCCGTCGTCGTAGCGGAGGGGGTAGCGGTCCTCGTGGCTGTGGAGGTAGGTCTTGGTCTCCTTGTGGCGGATGGTGATGGAATCATAGTATTCGACGGTCAAGGAGTTGGCCAACATGACGTTGTCACTCAGGGTCTCCTGGAACTCGGGGGTCATGAAGTCGTCGCCGGGGCCGGAGCGGGTCAGGATGGCGAAGTGAACCTGGAACCAGAAGAGGTAGAAGAGGAAGGGCATGAGGATCAGGCCGAAGGCACGCGCAGCAAAGTGCTTGCCGAAGTCGGGAAGGCTCAGGGCGCCGCCGGGTCGCTTGATGTCCAACAGGGCCCAGAGGTCGATAACCACAGCCGAGCCGATGGTGACGAAGGCGAACAGACCAACGTACTTGGTGGACATGTCGGCGGACAGGGCGAAGCCGGTCAGGATCAGCCACTTCCACCACTTGCGAGAGAAGGGCTCGTGGCGCAGCTTGTAGAACTTGATGTAGCAGAGCAAGCTGCAGGCCATGGCGAAGACCAGGGTGGCGTCGAGGAGGATCAGGCGGGTCTGGCCAATGTGGGCGTTATCGAGCAGGACGAGGCCGGCGGCGAGAATGCAGGCGGGCAAGCTGTATCCAGACTCCCACATGATGAGGTAGACGACGGTGACGGTCAATGCGCCGAGAATGGCGGGCAGAGCTCGGAAGGCGACATAGGGGACCTTGTTGGCGATGTACGAGTCGCCAATGTTCTCGAAGTGGAAATGTCCGTCGTAGCCGACAAGCCATCCCATAAAGGCAAAGAGGAGCTTTCCGAGCGGAGGGTGAACATCGAAGAAGTAGGTTCTCTCGAGGTAGTAGGAGGCGAACTGGTGGAGGGACACATGTTAGGAAATTTGGAGGTCAAAAATTTGGGGATTGGGGACGCGTCCTGGCTACGCACCTTGCCGAAGTGAACCTCGTCGAAGACGACCTCATTGGGGTGGCTGATACCCCAGAATCGAGTGACGAAAGCCAGAATGGTGGTAAGAACGAGGCCGACGCCGTACTCGCGCTCGGAGCCGGCGCGCTTGGGCTTCGGGACGCTCAGCGAGTCGGCGACGCCGTCAGAAGCGGCGCCGGACGTGGCACCCTTCTTACCGGCCGCATTGCGCTGACGAACGCTGCCCTGCGGAGTGGCAGTCGTCGACGCCATGATTGGAATCGAAGAAGGAAGATGACAAAACGGGGAGGAAGCTGCTCGAGATGGCCGTCAGTCAGTGTCGGACCTTCGAGGTTGCAGAAGGATGGTGGTGAGAGTGGGAGCTGCCCAGAAATGTGTGGTTTCCAGAATGGTCACCTCGAAGAAGGACAGGTAGCTCCAACCGATCGACAAGAACCAAGTGGTACGTATCGCGCACCCTCGTAGCTGTTTGGAAGGGAGGAAACACCAAATTCAGGGGCTTGCAGCTAACTTACACGCTATGGGAAAAGTGGAGCGCGTCAACCCTCAGAAAGGGCGGAGGTGATCGAAGGGAGACTGGAAGGAGAACATGAAAAAAGGAAGCTGGAAAATGTTGTAATGAACGACTGAAGAAGCTGCGGGTGAAGAATGAAGACGGAAGAAAGTTGTCAACGTTGGGCGACGGAGGAGACAGGTGGTGTTGATGGACGACAGGGAAAGTCGATCGTCCTTCCCGGGGAGCTCACGCGGAAAAATTAACTGGAAACCCCCTGGCGGAGCGTGACAGCGACACTGAACCTTCCGGAAGACTGGACGGCCCCAGGGACATTTTCGGCAGGGGTCACTCCCGTCAGCTCTTCTTTTTTTTTTCGGGACACTTGGCCAAACTGAAGCTGTGCCGCTGGTGGTGCGCTAACAATTTGGGGCTCTCGATTTGGAGAGCTCCATCCCACCTTCCGTGTTCTAGTAGCACTTTAACGGAGACAATGGGCCTGGGCTTTGGTACGGTACGGTGGTACATAGTAGTACTCTCCCGGCCTAGCAGAAGTCGAGATTCGTTCTCAAGGAGCTTCCATCTAGCTGCAACTCAATATCACAGTCATCTGATCAAGAACTGTGAATAGTACAGCTATTTGGCAATGGCTCGAGTCAATTGAGCACTCCAAGACTTAAATTGAGCTCTTTATACCAACTACACACTAGCAGCCAATTGAGAAATCTCCCAAGTGTTGTTCATGACGCCCAGGCGTAATCGACAGCTTAGCTGTACGTAACGGCGCCGCCCTGAACTCTCTCACCTCCCAGCAATCACCGCCGACGGCGGCCCAGGTTGTGACCCCGCTACTACCCGGGGCCCTTTCCCATGTAGGCCCCATCCACTCCGAAGAACGGAGGACGGCGGGGTTGACGCTGTGTGCTGGGAGGTCCCAACTTCCTCAGTTCCGTGCTTTGCTCTTAACTGCCCCTCCTCCAATTGAACCATACGATCACTCGGACCCCTCTTCCTCTCGTAACCTCCCCGCTGCATCTCATGTTCTCCGTCCTCAGATCCGTCACCAGAGCCTCCTCCCGCGCCGTCCTCCGCCCCTCTCCCGTAGCATTCTCGAAACTCCAGATCGTGCCCTTCAGCATCCACGCCGCCAAAATGTCCGACCAGACCGTCATCTTCACCAAGAACGCCCCGGCCCGTAAGTCCAAGAGTTCACATAGCTTCGCGACATCGCTAACACCAATATCCAGCTGTCGGCCCCTACGTATGAGCAAAACCACACCCTCTGCAAGCTCCCCCAGAGCTGTAACTAAACTCCCTCCCCCTCCAGTCCCAGGCCGTCAAGACCCCCACCGCCATCTACTGCTCCGGCCAGATCCCCCTCAACGCCGAGGGCGTCCTCGTCGAGGGCACCATCACCGAGAAGACGAAGCAGTGCATCACCAACCTCGAGGCCGTCCTCGTCGAGGCCGGCTCCTCCATCGCCAAGGTCGTCAAGGTCAACATTTTCCTCGCCGACATGGGCAGCTTCGTCGTAGGTCTCCTCATCAGCTTCTACACGCCCGTCGTATGCTGACCAACCTCTCCCCTATCTCCAGGAGATGAACGGCGAGTACGAGAAGTGGTTCACCCACAAGCCCGCCCGCAGCTGCGTCGCCGTCAAGACCCTCCCCAAGAACGTCGACGTCGAGATCGAGGCCATCGCCCTCCCCTAGGCGCCTTTCCTCACCGCGGCCACATAGACCTCACATAATGAAAACTGTTAAACGTCACGAAGTCCTTGTCAATTGAGAGTGAACCAAGTCGATGCATGTGCCAGGTTCTCGCCGCTGTGTTGAGAGAAAGAACAATTGCTACTCAGATCTCACACAACGTACTGTTCAGATTGACAGCGAAAGGAGCCACGGATGCCAACCTCGGCCAAGTACAGAACTCTATCAACAATAGAGTGGTGACAGGCACAGCCATGAGAGCGCTTTAGTCTCTTTGTGTGATAAAGTTCTGGTGGCGTCCTGGTCTGAGCATGTTGTTCGGTGGTGAGCTTCCATGCCCAAGTCCTCAGTACCAGTCGGGTCCCAGTCCCACCAGGCAGCCATCCCAACATGCGGCCACCGTCATTCATAAACGACGTTGCGCCTTCCTTCCCCCGGGGACAAGCAGAGGCCTCGCACTAGACCGGTTGGTCTAGTGGGAGTGAGACTCACTTGTTAGAGGCAAAAGATTAAAATAAACATCATGGGTTCGATCCCAGCTAAAAAAAAAAAAAAAAAAAAAAAAAAAAAAAAAAAAAAAAAAAAAAAAAGAAGAACAAGCTCTAACTGCGCCCCTATATACTGCCATCTATCCGCTATATGCCTGAACATTTTGCTATTTGGCATTACTGGATCTTTCGTTTTGGCTGTGAATGTCTTCCTTTGATTGTCAACATTGCCTGCGAACAATTCGGTCATTACAGATAGGTACGCAGAAAGGTTAGATTTGGAATGGTTCTACACGCCCCTCTCCGTCTATTGGTACAATCCCGCCCGCTCCCATCTAAACCGGGTTCACCTCAAGCCAAAGGTCCCCGGCCCCGTCGCTCGACCTTCGCAGATTTGTCGTGTTCGTCTATTCGTCATCCTCGGCGGCCTCGACGTACTTGTGGCGGATGTCCTTCCATTGGCGCTGTTTCCCCCCTTCGTCAGCACATCTGTTTCCGTCATGTAGAATGAAGGTTCGTCCTTACGCCGCGGTTGAGGTAGTCCCAGTACTTGTTCATCGCACCGTTGAAGCCCCTGTATCGCGAACATGTCAGCCGACATCGGTTCCTCTCTTCGCCGTGCTCCATGAACCCCCGCAATCCCTCCAGGCAACAGTTTCGTCTTCAGATCATCCGTCACGCCTGTCTTCGCTATCGCCGGGAAGGGGTTGGGGGAAGTCGGCGTCCGGTCGGAGTTGGGGGATGCCCCTTACATCTCGAAAGCAAAGCCCGTCGCGAAGACGAAGCCGAGCATGGAGAAGTTGTTCTTGAACAACGCGCTACAATCCCACCATGACCCAAGTCAGCACTTCTCTTCCATTTCTCGATCGTTCGTCGGTTCGCAGTCGAGCGCGGTTTCGGGGGGGTACTTGCGTGTAGAAAGGTCGTGCGGCAGCCTGCGGGAAATTCACCAATTAGCCAATTGCCCCCCCATCTCCAATTGCGCGTGGAAGCAGCAGGGGTCGGATCCAGAAAGCTCACCATCTTGAATACGTTCGTCGGTACGGGAATCGTACTACCTGTGGGTGGACGAGTGGGAAGGGGTGGTGCTGTTCGGCGATGATGTCGGTGGAATCGGATGGTTTTGGGCGGAGCGACGTCGAAATTCGCGATGTTCCGGGAAGCACCAGCTTTGCCGAATTGGCTGCCCTCTGATTGGCCGATGGGCCCACCATCCGTTCGACCAGCAACCCGTCGGTGACTAAGCGGAGAGCTCCCGCTCCAGCCATCTCCAGCCACATGGACTCTCACAATGCAGACATGTCCATCCACGAATAGGTACGGCATGGAGCCTGCAAGACTCAGTTTCTTGGAGGCTGCACCTGCCGTACAATTGAGATAAAGCATCAAGCTCGCAAATTTGGATATCGCCTGAGGTACAAATTACATTATTACTACGGAATACATACGATGTCTAAAGACTCCAATTCAGAACGCCCCCACTACTTGAGAGGTTTGATGTATTGATCATGAGGCCCCGCGATGTGAGCCTTCTCCTTGGCCTTGACTTTCGCGTTGTGCATCTTATGCCGGAACGGGATATGCGTCTGGGCCCGGCTGCCTCGTAGGCCTGTAAGAGTACGCAAAGGCGCTTCCTTACCATCGACGAAGTCACGATGCTCCTCCAGGCGCTTCTCCGAGATTGTCTCCGGTGCCCACTTCTTCCGGACGAACCAGGGAAGACAGGCTCCGATCCATGCATCGGGGATGAGGCGTATCAAAGCACCCAGAGGCAAAGAGAGAGCGCCTATTCCGACCGACAGACCCCAGTCCTTGCCGTTCAATCTCTCAATCTTGAACGCCTCTCCGCCGACGAAGATGATGAGAATCTGGCCACCAATCATGATCAGATTGATGGCGATGAAGAAGTAATTCTTGCTGATGTTTTCAAAGATGTTCAACCTGTTATCCAGGCGGCGATTGCTATCGAATGTTAGAATAATTGAATCGTAGCCTTGTAGGGGGATTGGTGACTTACTTGAGCTCGTTGAAGATTTGCAACCAGACAAAAGTGTTGAAAACGAGGGTGTTGAGTCGCCTCTCCCCGTATCCAAGCATGCTACGACCTGCGAAGTGTAACACCAGCGTGATGACGAGCTGCGCAATAGCTTGACCAATGATCATCTTTGTCATCCTGACCGTAATAAGGGGGGCGGACTTTCGATCCGGCTTGCGGTCAAGGACACTTCGTGTCGGCGGATCCGTCGCCAAAGCCAGGGCGGCAAAAGTGTCCATAATCAGGTTGACCCAAAGAAGTTGGACTGCGTTGAGCACTGACTCCTGCGTAGGGCTGGCAACGGCGCTGATGAAGGTGAGCGCAACGGCGGTGACGTTGACTGTAAGTTGAAACTGGAGACAAGGTGTTAGAAGGTTTGAGGTTACCATCCCACAGGCACAAGTCGCAACTTACTTGGAGGAACTTTTTGACCGAGTCGTTGACAGCTCTTCCCCACATCATGCCTTTGACGATAGAAGCAAAGTTATCATCCATCAGAATGATAGCCGACGCCTCTTTGGCAACTTCCGTTCCAGCAATGCCCATGGAGAACCCAATATCTGCCAGTTTTAGTGCAGGTGCGTCGTTGGTGCCATCTCCGGTCACGGCAACCGTCTCCCCGAGGTCTTTTAGGGTCTGAACCAAGATTCTCTTGTCTTCAGGACTCGAGCGAGCGAGAACCTGGAGCTTTGGAACAATCTCCCTCAACTCTTCTTCCGATTTCTTTCGAAAGTCCGGGCCCTCCATGGCAATACCACCTTCTTCGGGGCGATAAATTCCACACTCCTTGGCAATTGCTTTTCCAGTCAAGATGTTGTCGCCGGTGACCATGCGAACCACAACGCCGGCATGGTTGCAGTCTTTAATGGCGTCGATGACAGAAGGTCTCAGGGGATCTTTGATACCGTAAATGGCAACCAGAGTCATGTTCTCGTGAATTTTGTTGAAGTCGGCCGCCTTGGAATCATCCTTGGACACGGCTTCTTCTGGCGGCCATGAATCAAAGTCGCGGAAGGAAGAGCCAATCGTCCGCAGCGTCTGGCCGGCGTAAGAGGTGATGGTCTGAGAGAACATGTCGCGGTCTTCCGACGTGAGATCTACGGCGGTGACCTCCGAGTCCTTCACGTCTTCGAATACCTTGGTGCATTTCCCCAAGAGAATCTCCGAGGCTCCCTTCACGTAGGCCCTGTACTTTCCGTTGGGAAGTTTGACCACGCTGGCCATGTATTTGACGGCAGAATCGAAAGGCACAACTTGGACGACGTTGGCGTTGGCCCGTTCTTCATCAACGGGCCCTGCACCCAGCTGATCCCTGGAGAACGTGAGCAATGCGACTTCAGTCTTGGATCCAATGAAAGTCTTCTGCCCTTCCTCTTCTCCTTCGAAGGCTGTCGAGTTGACGGCGTTGGCTTGAATCAAAAGTTGCTTCGTCTCCGTGCTGAGCTCCTTGGAAAAGTCTGCGGGAGACACATTCGGAACCGAGTTGATAGGGGACTCATCGGAAGGTAGAGAGCTTTTCTTAGGCTTCTCCTCTTTGGGTTCCTCGAGGGGAGCATCCGTGCCGCCAAAGCTGATGCTCTTGCCAAGAGTAGCCGCTACTACCGTCATCTTGTTCTGGGTCAGGGTCCCGGTCTTGTCGGAGCATACGGTCGTCGCGTTGCCCATTGTTTCGCAGGACTTCAAGACGCGAACCAGGTTGTTATCTTTCGTCATCCTTTGGGTCGCAAACGAGAGTGCTAGAGTGACGGCCAGTGGCAGGCCCTCTGGTACTGCCACCACAACAACAGTAACAGAGACGATAAAAAGCCTGAGAAACTCCTGGCCCTTTTCTTGCGGAGTGTCGGTGTTATTCCGGAGGCCCACGAGAAACTTGATGAAGAGCACGACGAACAACAGCAACGCGGCAGCAGCGCCGACTTTGGCAATGAAGTCTGCAAGAATGTTAAGTTTCCTCTGCAGGGGGGTATCCTCCTGTTCGGTCCTCAGTGACATGGTGATGCGTCCATACGACGAGTTGACACCCACGGCGGTCACAAGGAAAGTACCCGTGCCCTCTTGAATCTTGCTGCCTGAGATGATGAAAGGGTCCAACTTCTCGACGTTAGGGTGATCACCATTGTTGTGCGCCATCCTGTCCAGCGCTTCGAAAACTTCATCGGCCGGAACCTTCTTGATGAGGTCGGATTCTCCGGTGGCGGACGACTCGTCGCACTTGACCGCATGGCCATCGATGAAAATGCCGTCCACTGGAACCATGTCGCCAGTGTAGAGATGCATCACGTCGCCTACGACAATCTCCGAAATTGGAATCTCGACCGATTTTCCAGAACGAATGACCTTGACGGTCCGATCGTTCTTCTTCTTGTTCAGGTTGTTGAAAGCTCGCTGCATCCGCCAGTCGTTGATCGATCCAACCAGCACGACGATGACGATTGCTATGAGAATGGCCACTCCCTCCACCCTAAGCCGATTTGGTTTGACGTTAGCAACAACTCTGGACTGGTTATGGTCTTACACGAAGGCCTCAGGGGATGAAGTGATTGACTTACCATTCGACTTTGGCCTCACCGGGCGCATGCTCTTTGCCAAAAGTCTCGTACAGGCCAAGAGCAAGCGACACGACAGCAGCAATGGTCAGAAGAATAAGGATCTTGTCATTGTAGGTGATCCAGATCAGTTGCAGAATCGACTTCTGCTTCTGGTCCGGTAGTTGATTGTCTCTGAAGGCGTGTTTCCGGTCGGAGAAGCCGTGGTGGTACTCGCTCGGGGGAGGAGGGATGCGAACGTCCGTTTTGGCCTTTGCATCCCGCTGGGGCGGGTTGTCACCAGCCTTGCCGTACTTGGGAACGCCCTCAGTAGCAGCCTCTTCGAAGGACACGGCGCCGTCCAAAACGTCCTCGTCGACGCCCAGGCCGGTTTTCCTGTTGGTTCGCAGGCCTTTTTCCAAGCCCGACAGACCGCCGAGCGCGTAGAACGCGTTGTGGCTCTTGGGGTTCAGTAGCTTGGAAAGCTGTCCAGGCGAGAAGGCGAGCTTGTTGTCTTTGACATTGAACATGTCCTCTGTACCAGGATCCGGAGTGAACGCATCGGAGAGATCGAGTCTGAATTCTTGCGAGCCATGGTGATTCTCGGTCTTCTCCTCGGTTTTTTCGGATTCGATGCCGTGCGACTGGGATTCGTTCTTCTCATCGCCCGCGCCCGCGACGCTGATTTCTTTTTCACCATCTTGCTTGTTGGCTGTGGCCATGATGGCGACGGTTGGTTTACTCTGGCGCGGTTGATATTAGGGACAGGTGCAATTGTTATTATAGAACCAGGTCGTGTATGACGGTCCAGTGATGGCTGCGCGTAGACGGGCAACTCCTACTGCGAGAAATTGGTAATGCCCCAATATGGAGGGGAGAAATAACAGTGAATCCGCCAAATTTTCGAAAGAGAGGTGGTAGAAGTAAGTGCTCGGCTGGTGGGTGAACAATTATGGTTGCTCTTTCCCGTTTGGGGTAAATAGGAACAGTGATACCTCAGAACCAACAAGGCACAGCGAGGCACCGAGTACGAGAGACGGTGGTACGATTCCAATGGGACAGAAACGCAAGGGAGGTAGCCAGAGGAAAAATAAAAGGAAAGAGGCAGCCCGTCTCTTTCATAAAGGGAGATGGGATCACTCCAAGCTACCTAGTCACGCCGCTGGTTCTGGTTGCCCCAGTGGACAGCATCAATCATGCAGAACTCGATCTCACCAAGCGACATACAGCATCGAGGAGGTCCCCGACGCATACTCTCAGACTTGCATAATGTATGCCGCGGCTCTCGGCGCGAAGGGGTAAGTACCTGATGTTCTCCCAGTTGCCCAGCTCCCAGGGCGCACCGTCTGCCAAAAGGCCCATGACGAAGGGATGATGATGTGTTGTTTCTTGCACAGAGCAGGCCACACAGAACACAGAGGCAGGCCTCCGGGGGCCAGTGCGACGAATCAGCGCCCAGGGCTATGACAATCGTCCAAACAGTCAAATTGGCTGGTAGCTCCTGTGAGATGGTGCAGTTTGACGAGAGCGAGACAGACCAGCATGTCGCCTAAGTCTTGGCAAACGCGGGCTGTGCCCAGCAAAGCTTGGTAGGCCAACGGACGAAGCTTGTATTTCTTGGCTATTGGGTGGCTACCAGCACCATGGCTTGATATTGACTAGGTATGTGTGTCCCTTCAGTCAAGCAAGCTTCCTCTCATCTCGTCAGAAAAGCGATACCCTCGCAATGCTCCGGCAAGAGACGATGCGTGGGACGGCATGAAGCTCCAAGCTCGAGGCAGCAGGTGCACCGTCTACCGTCGGACGTCATGGGCGCATCCAGTGCCGCCCTAAATATGTAAGCAGGCAGACTCGACGTCCTGCATCATGCCGCCCAACGAAACGACATCCACTCTTCCCGTGGTGTGCGCCGGTGAGAGGTCCCTTGACAGCCAGTTGTTCCCCGAGGCAGGCTAGGTCGGCAGACACGTCGAGCCGCGTCTAGACAATGGCCTCTGCTGTCGTTTTGATAGAGGCTGCCCAAATCAAACAGGTATTTTCTAAGGTACGGACAATCTGGTCGAGACCGGCATTCAGGAAGTTGCCCTACTATTAGTGTACGAGACCCCGGCGAGACGAGATGCTGCGTGATCATCCGCCCATAACCCACCCTGCCGCCCTCGAAAGTCATCAGCTGCCAAGGCACAGCGAACAAAACAAAGGGGTTACGGGCAACGCAAAGTGGGAAAGAAAACCTGGCAGCACAAGGGCAAGGATTCCGGCATGACCTGGACCTTCGTCGACTTGGGATGACACGGAGAGGCACGGTACTTTGCAGCCGCGCAAGGAGATACGCTGGCTCACTGCAGGTCTGACCAGCCAGAAAGGAGACACACGTGGCGTCATACCGCCGCCCATGGCTTTCTCTTCTGGGGAAGAAGTCGAAGTAAGGTCCAGAGAGGATGGGTGTGCATGCTGTCATGGTAACCAAGTTTCTCGGTACGTACTCCGTATCGGGCGTTCCTGAGCCCGCCAGATTGGATGAGTCCGTTGTGGCCAATCGCAGGACAGGGTTGTCCAGCAAGGTCCAGACCCCATTACGGTCCGTGCGGGGCGATGGAGGGGCCTGTTTTGAAGCTCCTTTTTGGAGGTCGAAACAGCACTCAGCACGCAGATTTAACGTCAGCTGGATCGCGATCTCGGGCATTACTGGTATGCCTAGTCGTCGTCAAACCCGAAAGCTGCAGCTGCAGAAGAGGTTGCAAGCTACGCGTACATTCTCAAACCCCTCAGGACAGTTGCACGGCCTTAGGCCTTGGAGGTCCCTAGTAGAGTGAACGGGCCGGCCTGCTTATTGAAAACCGGTTGACGGTCCAACTCAGCTAGCTCAGGACATTTCGCATCACATCAACTTGTAAGGGTAGGCTTACTTTACCACGACGCCAAAGAAGATGTTCTGGTTTGCAGTTTGAAGTACGGCCGGCCGGTGACGCCCGATCACGGAGTTGGTTGTTTTTTGCTTCATGTGTTTCCCTCAACTCTCTCTGTCTATGGGTACGGTTCTGTCCATTATTTCCTTGGTCACCGTGACTGCCTCGTACGGCATTGTGGTGCTAGAGATCGCAGTACCGAGGATGTCTTCTTTAGCGGGTTACCCCACAAAAAAACCACCAGAAAACACTGTGAACCTACTGTGACTTCACTGGCCGATCAAGGTCGGTATTGAACCCCACGGTGCCGGCTTTATTACCTAGGTACAGTGTATTAATACCTCCCGGCTCGCGAAACCCCCCCCTCCTTGAGACTCGAGGATATTCAACAGAGGCAGTTACCCGCCCGGCGGCCAGCATCTGCAATCACCACTGTGGCGAGCAACGGCAATCGCACCGGTCTTTGCGATTTTTATCGATTGATCAACCCGGCATCCGAGCGCTCTTTATCGCCGATCAGCTTGACCTCTTCCACCAACATCTCCTAATACCTAACCCCGCCGCAGGGTGAAACCCCGACAAGATGCCTTCCGAACCCACCGCAAAAGCCTCCAACTCGGGCATTGTCACGGACGAAACCGGCGACCGGCACATCCCCGAGTCGAAGCGCGCCGACGGCACCACCCGCAAGGCGATCAAGATCAAGCCCGGCTACCGGCCCCCCGAGGACGTCGAGGTCTACAAGAACCGCACCGCCGCCGCCTTCCGCGACCGCGCGACCAAGGTCGGCATCCCGGGCGCCGCCGACCTGCAGGAGGACAAGTCCGAGGCCTCCTCCTCCGCCGCGAGCAATAAGAACGCGAAGCGCCGGGAGGCGAGGAAGAAGGCCAAGGCGGCGAACGAGGGCGGCGAGGCCGACGGCGCCAAGAAGGCCGACGGCGCCGATGCGCCCAAGCCCGAGGAGGAGGCCGACCCCGAGGTTGAGAGGGAGAAGAAGGCCCGCAGCCTTAAGAAGAAGCTGAAGCAGGCCAAGGACCTCAAGAACAAGAAGGAGGGCGGAGAGACGCTGCTGCCGGAGCAGATCGCCAAGGTCATCAAAATCAACGAGCTCATTCGCGAGCTGGACGCCTTGGGCTTCGACGCCGAGGGCGAGCCGAAGCAGAAGTCGGAGACGGGGGCCGAGGCAAAGGACGCCGCCAAAGACGCATGATGCTATCACCGACAGCGGCACTGCTTTCCCTCAACTTGAAGCTGGATCTGTCGCGCGTGGCCTCCCAATCGCCAGCCTCGCATACCTGCTTCGCCGCCATCTCCTCGTCACCCTGAGGCCGGTTATACATCTGTTTTTGGAGATTTGGGAATGCCAGACAAAGCAAAACAGCTTTCGTCGTTGACCAAATTGGGCAACAGTGGCCTCTCAGCACCACGTCATGGTGCTTCGCGTTTGGCCCCGCCGAACATTTTTTGGCTCATGCCTTCTCTTCCAAGAGGAGATGGTACACTTTACCATGGTGGTCAGCGGCCACAAAGGATTGTTAACAGATGACATGCCTTGATCTGGACGCGCATTAAGGAGAATGGGACGGCAGGGAGCTACACCAGAAGACAAATAAAACGAAGAAAGAGTCGTTTGGGTGCTTCACTTTCGAGAATATATCCCAACATGCCGCACAAGCAGGCGGAGGTAGACAGAGGATACTGGTGATCCTGCCTCTAGCGGTCACAAACAGCTACACAGAATTCACACCCTCTAGCTTTGCATTTCATTAGTATCCATCATGAGGTCGTGTTGTGATGTTGCTTGTTAGTGCTATGAAATCGAGGAAATCAGAGTCAAAGCCCAGAGTCGACAGAAGGACAACGGGCTGGCCTCTACCTGCGACCCTGTAGTATTGTAGACAGCAACAATAAGTGTCGTAGTAAGAGAGGGCTGGGAGCAACAGAGGCAGCTCTATGGAAGGTCGGGAAACCGACTTTCGCGGGGCAGCCTTGTGCCGATCCGGATGACCCGTCCGATCAGGACCCCAGTCAAATGGAAGCTCCGGATGGGTCCGCGGGCTAATCAGGGAGTCGTCAGTCCGGGACGGGTGGAGACCCTTGAGGATTCTGGCTCCACCCTCCGGATCCAGCCAGATACGTAGCCATTCTAAGAGAACAACCTCATGCTGCAACTCCTAGGGCTCTACTCGACAAGTGTACAATTTCAGGGACTAAATAAAAGGAATAGCTCATAGACACCCTGAATATTTGATCTAGAAGTAAACTTGGAAGCCACCGTATTTGCACCAAAGCCCACCTATACCGCATTCCCATCTCGTTTGCGGGCATGGGATTTGTGCCTCTGGCATTCTGCCTTGATACCAAATATCGCACCGCAATCACTTGGAGGCTTTTTCAAGGCAAGGCAGATCAGCAGGTCTGAGACAGCCCGGTGCTTTGGGGTTCAATGGCTCGGGTGAAACGGCCGCACAGCTACAAGTGGTTGGCCGAGAGAACTTGACAACCGCATGCGCCAAAGATGACTGAAAAGGCATTGCGACCTCAACCCGCGTCCAATCCTTCGTCATGCCCAGATTGCTTTCAATTGTAGTGGCCCGCGGCCGGATGAGGGAGATAGGTACAAGTACCTACTACCATTGTAGGAGCCATGCTCAGCAAAGGGAGCCCGCAGTGCCCATAGTAAGTGGGTGGCTGACGCGTCTGTGATGTTACACCGTGTGGCGGGCGACAATGCCAGTTGTAGGCAGCCAAGTGACGGTTTTACCAGACTGAACCTGCCGTGTCTGCCTGCCTGACTTTTCGTGAGAGATACGGGTGCTTACCAGCCTCATTACCTGTCGATGTTGTGACATTACTGAGGCGCATTGAGGAAATGTGTCTCGTCCAGCCGTACAGGTAGCACGTCGGGGTCCGCAGGTGCTATATAAAGTCGCCGTGCAGGGGGGCGGGGCCGGGTAGACAGCTGTAGCTGTCGGCAGCGCACCGGGGCCTCCCTGACTGGGAACGTGCGTCTCTCTGATGCGTTGGTGTGGCGTCAAAGCTACCATCTACCTACAGTGTACAGTGTAGTGTACCATTGTACCTAGGGTGGAGCTTAAGCTTAGCCACCCAACCCGACTCGCAGCGCAGCGCAGCGCAGCGCAGCGCAGTGCGAAACATACCTCCTACGCTGACGTTTCCTCCGGAACTTCTTTGACTTCGACGACCTTCCACCCGTCATCGGTTTTTTGACACCATACAACAAGTCAATTTCTGCTGGGCTGGCCCGTTAACCACCTGCTTTACGCGTCTACTGTCGTGAGGCCGAATTATTCCTCTTCCCCGACGCTTCCGCCCAATTCAAACAACCTGTTCATTTGATGAACACCACGATCCGGACACGGCTCCAAACATGAGGGTTAGGGGCAAGGCTGCGGCCTCCTGGCGCATCCTGCTGTCTGTCCTTATCTGGGCAGCAGCCGTTCATGCAAAGGACGAGCCGACGATCAAGGTCACCACGAGCAAACACCCGCCCATCAATCTCAACTACTTCGAAGACTCCGACGTCATCCTCTACCACGACATTTCCGAGCGCAACATCTACCGATCCGACGATGCGGGCGTCACATGGAACAAGGTCAAAGACATCCCTGCCGAAAAGGCTGTTCTCTTCACCATGCACGAATTCGACAAGAGCCGCGCATACGTGATGACAGAAGGCAAAGAGCACTACAAGACGACCGATAAGGGCAAGTCGTGGGAGAAGTTTGACAGTGTCGTCGACACCAGCTACTTCGCGGGCGCCGATATCCTCCACTTCCATGCCGGCGATCCCGACCGCATCATCTTCGGCGGCATGGAGTGCGCCGGCATCTTCTGTGAGGAGGTGGCCATGTACACGACCGACAACTTCAAGTCCAAGGCCAAGCACCTCCGGAACAACATTGTGGGCTGCTGGTGGGCCAAATCGTCGGCCCTTTTCACGACCGGCAAGGACGATCTTGACAAGCAACGAGTCTTGTGCATTGTGCGGGACAACTTCTCGCCTCTCAGATCGGACCAGAGACTGTTCGCCTCGGACAACTTCTTCGAGAAGATCGACAATCGTATCCAGGAATTCGAACCGAACATGGACACTAACAAGGGCGTCCTGGGTGTCGTCAACCTGGCTGTGGTGAAGAAGTTCCTGATGGTAGCCACGTCGTCGCTTAACACGGATGAAATGGCCCTGTTCGTCACGGACGACACGATCAAGTGGCACCGCGCCATGTTCCCCGCCGCGCATGGCCACAAGCTCAATGAGGCAGCGTACACGGTTCTTGAAAGCACAAACTATAGCATCCAGGTAGACGTGGTCAACACCGGAACATCGAACCCGATGGGTGTCACGTTCACCAGTAACTCCAACGGCACCTACTTCATTGAGAACATCGAACACACCAACCGCAACGAAAGAGGTCATGTCGATTTCGAGAAGATCACCGGTGTCCAGGGAATCTTCCTCGTCAACACGGTAGACAACTGGGAAGAGGTCGAGAAGGACCACAGAGCCGACAAGAAAGTCGTGACCAAGATCACGTTCGACGACGGGCGGACCTTCCACGACCTCAAGGCGGGTGACGACAAGGTGCATCTGCATTCTGTTACCGAGCTTGACAACATTGGTAAAGTCTTCTCCAGTCCTGCGCCTGGTCTCGTGCTTGGTGTGGGAAATACGGGTAAGTCACTGAGCAAATTCGGTGACGGCGACCTCTACGTCTCAGACGACGCTGGCGTGACTTGGAAGAAGGCTCTCGACGGCCCGCACAAGCACGAGATTGGAGACTCTGGCTCGATCCTGGTTGCCGTGAAGTCTTCCAACAAGGACGACATCGGAGAAATCCGGTATTCGCTGGACCACGGCGAAAGTTGGGAGAAAGTTTCTCTTCCCGACGACCTGAAGATCAAGCCCGAACTGCTCACCACTACGCAAGACTCTACGAGCCTCAAATTTCTGCTCGTCGGTAGCACCGGAAGGGACGAGAAGAAGTACCACATTATCGCGATCGACTTCGAGGGCCTGCACGAGCGCACCTGCAAAGACGACGACTTGGAGGACTGGCACGCTCGCGTCGACAGCGATGGCAAGTCCACCTGCTTGATGGGCCACAAGCAGACCTACAAGCGTCGCAAGAAGAAGGCCGACTGCTTCATGAAGTTGGAGTTCAAGGACCCGGTCCCGATCACCGAGGACTGCGAGTGCACTGACGCTGATTTCGAATGTGACTACAACTTCGTCAGGGACGGCGACAAGTGCGAGAAGAAGGGACCTGTCGCGGCACCCGATGGCGCCTGCAAGAATGCAAAGCCGGATGACACCTTCAAGGGATCTTCAGGCTGGCGTTTGATCCCCGGCAACACATGCAAACGCAAGAGCGGTGCCCAGAAGGATGATCTCGTTGAGCGGAAGTGCTCAGACGTCACCACGCGCCCGAGTGTTCCTGCCGATGGCAAGGTCAAGGCCAAAGAACATAGCTTCGACACCAAAATGCAGGATTTCGAGAAGATCTACCTCGAGCGAGGCGATACCGAGACTGATGATACCGAAACCATCCTTGTCCGACCTCTAAAGTATGGTAGCAGCGGCAAACCAGAGCACGACGACAAGATCTGGCGTACGAAAGACCACGGTAAATCCTGGGATCGGATTCTCGAGGATGAGGAGATTGACAGCATCGTCCCACACTTCTACTTCAAGAATGCGGTTTTCTTCACCACAAAATCCAACAAGGTTTGGTATACGATTGACCGTGCTGAGCATTTCCACCGTTTTGATGCCCCAACAAAGCCTGCATCAAGTAATCCCCTATCCTTCCACCCCGACAAGAAAGACTGGCTCATTTGGCTTGGCAAGAAATGCGAGAAGGTCAGTGGGAAAGAACAGTGCTTTAACGAGGCATCCGTCTCTGAAGACCGTGGCGACAACTGGAGAACGATCCGTCGTTATGTAGACAAGTGTGATTACACGGGCAACTCTGCATATAAGTTCCGCGACATACACCAGATTGTTTGCTTGGCGAACAAGCGGGAAGACAATGATGAGCCCAGAACAAAGGTCATTGTTTCCAGCAACGACTACTTCAAGGATGACATCAAGGTTCACCAGGACGATGCCAAGAACTTTGCGACCATGGCCGAGTTCATTGTTGTCGCCGCTGAGGACAAGCAGAAAGACGGTCTCAAGGCCCTGGCAAGCATGGACGGCATCACCTATGCCGAGGCGCAGTTCCCCATCAACTTCAGGCCCCCACACCAGAATGCCTACACTGTTCTGGACAGCTCCACGCACGCCGTCAACCTCTTCGTTGCGACGGAGACGGCTGAGGGTCGCCGCTACGGCAGCATCATCAAGAGCAACTCGAATGGTACATCCTACGTCATGAGCGCCCCTGGAGTCAACTGCAATGACAACTACTACGTTGACTTTGAGAAGATTGGTGGCCTCGAGGGGGTTGCGCTCATCAATACGGTGGCAAACCGTGGCAAGCACAGTGAGCCCAAGGTACTCTGGACTCAGATCACGCACAATGACGGCTCCCAGTGGGCTTTCCTGCCTCCCCCTCAGAAAGACGCAAAGGGCGACAACTACAAGTGCAGCAGCAGTGCTGGTGACGAGAAATGTGCCCTTCATCTCCACCACTACACCGAGCGGGACGACAAGAAGAAGACGTTTTCCGCCGCCACCGCCGTCGGACTTATGTTTGCCAACGGCAACGTGGGCGACAAACTGACCTCTATCAAGGAGGCCGACACGTTCATGACGACGGATGCGGGTATCACCTGGAAGAGCGTCAAGAAGGGGGCTTGGACGTGGCAGTTTGGCGACCAGGGCTCTATTGTTGTCCTGGTCCAGCGCGCGAGCCGTGACAACAATGTCAAGACGAACATTATCTCGTACAGCCTGGACGAGGGCAAGACTTGGAAGGACTTTCAGTTCACGGACAAGGAGGTCACTGTGCTGGATATCACCACGCTTCGATCCGGCTCGTCCCGTAACTTCCTGCTCTGGTGCAAGGGAGAAGGTGGTGAGATGTTCTCCGTGAACGTCGACTTCACCGGCCTCGCAGACCGCCCGTGCAAGAACGACGACAAGGATTCCGACTACTACAATTGGTCGCCCAAGCATCCGATGCAGCCCGACAACTGCCTCTTCGGACATGTGTCGAGCTACCTGCGTAAGAAGGACGGCCGAGACTGCTATAACGACGGTAGAATCCAGCACACTTACCTGCTAACGAATTGCTCTTGCACGAGAGAAGATTTCGAATGGTAAGTCGGATCCATTCCATTCACAAACGCAACTGCTAACACCCGCTACAGTGACTACAACTACGAGCTCGACAGCCACAAGCAGTGCAGCCTCGTTGAGGGCAAGAAGCCCATCACGGCCGAGCAATGGTGCAAGGAGAACCCGGACGCGGTCGAATACTACGACCCCACTGGATTCCGCAGGATTCCTCTCACCACCTGCGTCGGCGGCTTGGAGCTCGACAAGCAGTCCGCGCCCCATGCCTGCAAGGGCAAGGAAGACGAGTTCGAGAAGCGACGCCGCGCTTCTGGAGTGGCGATATTCTTTGCCGTGGTGATTCCCATCGGAGTTGCGTGCGCCGCCGGATGGTGGGTGTACAACAACTGGAACGGCAAGTTCGGGCAGATCAGGCTCGGCGAGTCGCCCAGCCTGAGTGGCGACGCGCCGTGGGTCAAGTACCCGGTCATCGCCCTCTCGGCCGCGGTGGCTGTCATCTCAGCCCTGCCGCTGGTGGCCTCGGCGGTGTGGAGGAGCGCGACCTCCGCGTACGAGAGGGTGGGCGGGGGCAGCAGAGGGGGCAGCTGGTTGTCGGGACGGGGCAACCGCAGGTTCACGACTAGGGACAGCTTCGCCCGCGGCAGGGGAGACTACGCCATCGTGGACGACGACGAGGGCGAGCTCCTCGGTGACGACAGCGACGAGGAGGTATGAAGGGCTCTACGGGATGGTGACGCGAGGCTGCCGACGACTCGTGGGAGGCGGAGGCGAGCCTCCGCACTGTGATACTAGTTGTTTGGATGGACGGTTCAGGCAAGGCAGGCAGGCGGACGGTTTAAGGGCAGACTTGTTAGAATTGCTTACATCAGGCATATGTTAGGCGTGGGAGTTTGAAGTTGGTGACATCAAATCGATCGCTTAAAAAAAGGGAAATGTAGCGTAAAAAAAAAGCTAATGGCTTGCAAATGTCCCGTTGCCCAGGTGAGAGAGCTTTCGGTGAACGACCCGCACAAACGTGGGCGAGCGAGCGGGAATGCCGACGTTTGATCTGCGGTTGAAAAGGGCTGGCAGACTCTGGCAGGCGAAAGATGCCCGAATGCCCGGGAAGATGCCGGCAACCCCGGGGCCGGGGGTCGTGTACGGTACGGTGTGGTTGTGTTCTCACGGCCGAGTCGGAAGGGGGAGGGACAGCCTGGCAGCTTTTTCAGCGGTCAACTCATCTCGGGAAACCTCGATGGGCTGAAGTGGACTGGTGGGCCTTGTCAAGAGAAGAGAAAAATCTTTGGAGATTGACCTTCTGCGCGGAAATACGGCCTTCACCTACATGGATAGTGTGGAATCATGGAGTGTCATGGATGGGAAGGGAGGCCTGGATCGAGTGATGGGCAGAGTCAAGCATTTTCTCCCGACGAGGGGGTGCCCGTACACATGATTTCTTCGAGCCCTCTTTTGCTGATCGGCATGGTTACTGGGTTTTCAAGGACTTTGTCATCAACCTGCCCAGGGCGATTGATGTTATTAGTGAAGTGTGGAATGGGAGAGAAAGGATCATTTTGTGCAATTTTGGAAGTGGAAGAAGAGGGAAAGAAGACCCAAGAGAGGGCAAGATTGGCAGCTTTAGGGGTGGAAAGTCGGGAAGGGATCTGCAGTTCAACCATGCAAGTAGAGACTTCTTTACAGAGAGAGTCAGAGAGGGGAGGGAATACGAGGTTTTCCGAAAGTGGAGGGCGGGATGAACAATGACCGCTTTTTCCTCTCGATCTTATTGCTTGAATTCCTTGGTTTTCAACGCAGCTCGGCTCTGTTGGAGATGGGGGATCCAAGGAGCTGGGGAAGGGGGGAGATTGATAGGGCAAGACAGTGACCACTGACACAGCGGAGGTGGGAAAAGGGGCGGGATTGCGGGAGATGTGATTTCGGGGATGTGCTCCACTGAGCTGTCTGCTGTTCAAGCTCGCGATGTGGGTGTTTTGTGAAGGTTCTCGTGGGAGATTTGATGCCCACTTGGCACGTCTGCATAAATCCTGCTTGTGGAGAGGACGTATTTGTGACTTGTGCATATGGGTGGATGAAGAGATTTGTATGCAGGTGAGCGTCGGAGCGAGCATTATCTTGGTTCCATCGGCTGTCGTATCCGACGACGAAGAAGAGACGTAAGAAGAGACGTAGAGGTCCGTTCTGCAGGTGGATGAAGAAACCAGAGATGCATGGTGGTTGCCGTTCTATCGTCTTATGCTCCGAACGGAAAGCTGGGGTTGGTGTAAGTAATTGCAGTTGGGGTGAGCCTTATTTTCAGGTGAAGACAGGTGAGGTGAGGTGGGAATTCAAAGTCTGTGTGTGCGTGTGCGATTGCGGGATGCAGTGCCTGTCGAATGCACCTCTACTTTATCCTTATGAACGACGACATCATCGGCCCGGTTACCTGAGCCTTGAACCCGCAAAATCCCCAGGAGAAGCCCGCCCGTATTCCCAGATAAGAAGACGCTGGAGCTTCCATGCGGCGGAACATGCCCCCCAGAACGGTTTGGGTCTTGAGATAAGGTACCTAGGGCTGGTATCCACAGCGCGGAGGACTGGAAGGTTTCCAGGTTGCGAGAGAGCCTTGGAAGTCGGAAAGGAGGCAGAAAAGAGGCCACCGGTCTGAGGTCTCGTCTCTGTCGAGGCAGGCGTCGTTCCAGGTCCATCGGGTTGTTTTTTCTTACTGCCTGCGGCGTGCGCATGCGGCCCTGGGGCCTTCGGACCTGCATCTGGCAGGTCGCATGATGCAGGTACAGATACGGGCGCCCCCAGTAAGGAGGCTGACCTCATTGGGGGTTAGGCTGAGCCTGGGCGTAATCAACGGCGACCAGTCGAAAGAGAGCGACGGCGTCGCCCCTTTTCCCCCGGTGCTGCTCTTTTCGGCTCTTTCGCATCTCTGGAAATAAGGTCCAAGAAACGCAATTCCAGATTCCATCGCGGCAGATGGGCGGTGGCTGGCCGCTGGATGCCACGAGAAACGAGGTCTTGCGGGGAAGCCCAAAGAGGGAAAGGAGGAACAAGAGATGCTGGTCTAGCAGTAAAACACGCGCCCTCTGATCTTTCTGATTCTCTTGGACATCCAGATGCAGATACGGTCTGGCTCGGTGACACTGTATCATCGTGCCTTTTCTTCCCGAAGCGTGCACCGTTCTGCTCATCGTCATCAGGTTAATCAACGTAGGGCAGGCTCGAACAGAGGCGAGACCAGTCGATCGTCGATTGTTCCTCTTCGAGACGGGCCTGGGCATGGGCCTTGACCTTGTCTACACTAGTAGTGTGAACGTGAACGGAAGATTGCACTGGCCGGGAGAGAAAGACGGTCGGAGTGAAGAATAATCAATACGAAAATAACCTGTCACGGGAAATAGAAAGAACGGTGACGCTGTTCTATTCGTCGCTTCGTTGAAAAGCCCGAGAGCAGGAACAACCCGGCGTGTGGTACGTACTGCAGGTACGTATCCGTTGCTTGGATCAGATCAACGTCCAGCGGCGGTAAGGCGGTAGGGCGCTAGAAGGCGTTGTGATGTTATTTTAGCATGGCCCGTCTACGGCTAGAAGAGACGACGATGTGGATGGCTTCAGGTCGCCCGTCCTTCCTCAGAACTAGTGCCAAGCCCATAGACAGGCCGGAGACCGGTTGACGTTCGGTTCCATCGTTGGAGTTGGACACACAAACCTCAAGGTCCAAGGCAGGGAGGACGGTGACGGTGGTCAGTGGTACAGGCCGGTGATGAGTGGTTGCTGTGTGTGTGTGGTGGATATCTAGGTACCTGGATGGTTGAAGGTTCATCTAATTTTCTGGGTCCTTGGTGCTAATGTCGCTTAGCTAATTTCCCGGACGCACCAGTTGCAGCTTCCTCTCGGGCTGTGGACTTCCTTCCCTCGCAGGCTCGCAGGGCCCTGAAGCTGGGGCCCAGGGGCAGGTGCTCCACCCATCCCCGCAGCCCGACGATCCCTCCCCCAATCAGTTGCAGCCAGCCCGGGTACCTTGCAGGGTGGTGGCAGTGTGGCGTGGCACTGCTGCTGCCGTTCCTGCTGCTGCATCTGCTGCTGGCTGGCAGGTGCTGCTGTTGGTGGCTCACCTTACCTACCTCACTACCTCACCTCACCTCGCAACCATTGCGCATGGATCACCTCCTTTTTTTTCCCTTCTCCTCCGTCTCTCCAGTGTACCAGGCCTTTTTTCTTGCTATTTGCAGGGCCATATTTGCTTCTTCTTCGCCTTACGATGTCCGTATGTCTCTGGATGCGGCGATGTCGAGAGGCCTAGAAGCTTACTCCCGCAACGGACCACGCGCTCCATGTCGCGGGGGCGACCCCGTCTTGTCTCTCCATCGTCCGTTTTCCCTTCGTCTTGGCCGTATCGCCGAGTCGTCAAATTTGGGCTCAATTAAACGCGCCCCCTCCGTCGACCATTGGCGAGTGGATTCGGTTGGTCAGGGTCCCGGCTCCGTCTCTCGGTCTTTTGGGGGTCTTTCTCAATTCTGACCAGCCTACAGGCTAGGTACTCCGTGGTGTTCAGACTCAGACTCAAGTGACCACCACAGCGTCTCTTCGAATCTCCCTCTCTCTCTGGCTCGCTTCTCCGTCCTCCGTTCGCTGGATCGACTTGGCCCTCCCGGAATGGTCCCTCAAGGGACTCAACTACGCTTAACCGGGATTTGCCATTTCGCCTCCCCTTTTCCCTTGCGCCTGTCACGCTGCTTCCAGTATTCCCCGGCCCCTCGTTGACTCGCTGGCCGGGTCTGCAGATTACCTTGCCCGCCCGTATCTCTGACCAAGGAAACATGCCCGAAGACGCTTCACCTCGTCCTCGTCCAGCTGGCCTGGTTCTGGGTTGCTCGACTTCTGCCGTGACGGTGTGGCCACTGGCCGAGTGCAGGGGCTTGTTTGCTGGCAGGTCGCAACTTGCGCCGTGCTTGTGCACCGCTAAACAACTGGACGAACGCTTTCTAGTGTAAGTTCTTGACCTGGCTGAGATACGCCCACATGGCCATGGCCCATGGCTAGCCATCCCAGCCCGTCAAGCCATGGATGAGCCGGCCCCCGGTTGGTAAACAAGTGTCACCCACACACACACACACACACACACACACACACACACACACACACACACACAACCATTACCCACCACGCACCTTGGTCCTTCAGGCTTCGTTCGCCAAGGTATTCATTCACCTCCTATGCTATGCTTACTGAATTAGTGTAGTTGCGTCCATCCACCCATCCATCCACACCTGGACATGGAATCCACCTCGAGGGTGGGCGGGCACACACCGCACCGCGTCGTGCACACACCCCGGCGCCGCCCCTCAACCGCCCCCCGGGAACACCTCTCTCTCCCAGAGTCGCACCCATGGAGGAGCGGATGCTAGCCTTCTACCTAATCTAACCGCCATAATAATAATAACATCCCGGTCCCGCCGGTTTCTGTCCTCCTCTGCTCTCCTTTCCTTTCCTCACGAAAACACCGTCAAATGAGTTGATGCCGTCAACGTAGTTTCGTCTCCATCTCATACTCTCTCTCTCTCACCTTTACCACCGCTTCACTCTTTTAGCGGGCATTCGTTGCGATACCGACATCATACCGTCGATAATACTCTGAAAAGAAAAAATCTAATTCATCATGAAGGGTTCCATCTTCGCTGCGGCCGCCGCCGTCGTCGGCGGTGCCAGCGCTGCTTCTCACCACCGCCACGCTCACGGTGAGCTGTTCAAGAGGGGCGCCGAGGCCTCGGTCTGCGTTCCCGGCTGCACCACCATCTACACCACCATCTACGGCGAGCCTACGCGTATGTCTTCCCCTTCTCTAACCTGCCATGACCTGAGACTTCACCATGAAGAGAAAACGGCTTCTGGATCGTCCCAGACTGGGTATCATAGATCGATCGTCGTAGCTGACCTGACGATCAACAGTGGTCCCTCACCCCCCCAGCAAGCCTTCCTCCGTGGCCAGCGTCTCTTCCCAGGCCCCCGTCCCGGAGAAGCCTACGTCCACCTTCAAGCCTCCCGTGGACCTGCCGACTCCCGTCCCTGAGGTCTGCCCGACCCCCGGCACCTACACCTTCCCGGCCACCACCATCACCGTGAGCCAGACCACCACCGTCTGCGCTCCCGAGACCACCAAGGTCCCTGCCGGCACCCACACCATCGGCGGTGTCACCACCATCGTCGAGAGCGCCACCACCGTCGTGTGCCCCTACGCCACCGAGAAGACAAAGGATGGTGTTGTCACCAGCGTCGTCGAGACCACCACCTACGTCTGCCCCACCCCCGGCACCTACACCATTGCTCCCACCACGACCACCGTGACCGAGCCGACCACCTGCGTCTACCCCGTCGTCACCACCGTCGTCCCCGGCACCTACACCCGCCCCGCCGTCGTCACCACCGTGACCGAGACCAGCGTCGTTGTCGTCTGCCCCTTCACCAGCGAGGAGCCCAAGCCCGTCCCCACCACCACTGCCGTCGTCGAGGAGCCCAAGCCTACCACCGAGGCCCCCAAGCCCACCACCGAGGCTCCCAAGCCCACCACCGAGGCTCCCGCCCCGGCCCCCACCACCTCCGTCGTCGAGGCCCCCAAGCCTTCCTCGGTCGCTTCCTCCGCCCCTGCTCCCTCGCCCTCCAAGCCCGCTACCGGCGGCGGCCTCGGCGGCTCCAACGGCGACCACTGGGCCATCACCTACACCCCTTTCTCCGAGGACGCCTCCGGCTCCTGCAAGACCGCCGAGCAGGTCGACGCTGACATTGCCACCATCAAGAAGTCCGGCTTCACCACCGTCCGTGTCTACTCCACCGACTGCAGCACCCTCGAGCACGTCGGCCCCGCTTGCGAGAAGTACGGCCTCAAGATGATCATCGGCATCTTCGTCAAGCAGACCTGCGACCCCAACTCCCAGGAGATCAAGGACCAGGTCGATGCCATCACCGCCTGGAAGAAGTGGTCCATGGTCGAGCTCGTTGTCGTCGGTAACGAGTGCATCTTCCAGGGCCGCTGCTCCGCCTCCTCCCTGAAGCAGCTCATCGTCTCCGTCAAGGCCAGCATCTCCGGCGCCGGCTACACCGGTCCCTTCACCACCGCCGAGACCGTCGGCGTCTGGCAGCAGACCGATGTCATCTCCGAGATCTGCTCCGTCATCGACATCGTCGGTGGCCAGATCCACCCCTACTTCAACGCCGAGACCTCCGCTGCCGACGCCGGTACCTTCGTCAAGGGCCAGATCGAGCTCCTCGAGAGCAGCTCCATCTGCGGCTCCAAGCCCGCCCTCAACCTCGAGTGCGGCTGGCCCTCCGGCGGTTCCTGCAACGGCAAGGCCTGCCCCGGTAAGGCCGAGCAGGCCACTGCCATCGCCGGCATCAAGGAGCTTGCCGGTGGCAAGACCGTCTTCTTCTCTTTCCACAACGACGAGTGGAAGGAGCCCGGCGCCTGCGGCTGCGAGCGCACCTGGGGCTGCGGTGACCTCTTCCTCTAAGCGTCGTCGCCACCCAATCCCTTTGACGGCACGATACTGAGACGAAAACGCGTTACGGCAGAATCCGGCCCGTTCATGACGTTGCTTCCACCAAATACCAAAAGACAAATCAAGATGTACATGAAACCGATCTCACCATGATCTTGTTATCCAACGACGTTTCTTTCTCTTCCAACCCGCTCGCGCCCTTCGGAGCCAAATGTTTTGGATACCCCATGCTCCGTGTTTATACGGGGGCGAAGAGAGAAGGGATGAAGGACAATGCAAAGAGGATGAGGATTGGGCAAGGAACCGCTCCCTTTTGAGCCGTTTCCAGAATTTTATATATACGTGTGTGTAACATAAATGTGTTTCCGTCTTGTGTTTATATGTATATATATATAGCTGGTCACCGCGAGGAGGAAGGGGGTTTGGAGACCCGAAACCTCTTTGTGTTTCTTTCCCTATGTATCAACAAGCCATCTTCTTTTTGGACATGCATTGGTCTTCCACGGGAAGCAGCGGCTCGTAACGAGGCATGAGGCAAGATTCTCTGGTGATAGAAAAGCAAAAAGAGACCCGAAACCATTTCATGACATCTCACCAAAACACTTGAACCTTTGTCGCCTTGTGGAGTGTTAGCCCCCGGTGTGTGCATGTGTGTTTAGTCACGATCGAGGACGGACCATCGCCCGTCATGTGAGTTCAGATAAGGTGCTCAACCTCGTCTCCTGAGCCAGATGGCGGCCATAAGATTCGTCATGACTGAAGTGTCCAATTCCATCTCGCAGAAGCAAAACGCGAAGCGTATCGCCTCGTCAACCCAGATGTGACATTCCAATACAACGGGTTGGACGAGACGAACACCCATCACCATCCCATCACACACGAACCCCAGTTCCATCCGAACCATTGGTCCGTTCCACCGTAACTTCCCACCACCATACCAAGCCGAAAAAGCCAAATGCGATAGTCCTGTTGTCCTGTTTGTCCCAACAACCTAATAGCGGTGGAAGGTTGAAAAGCAACAGTGATTTTAAACGCGCGCGGTCCCAGCCACAGTTTTCAGTATCCGTCCGCACACATTCAAAAACCAATTCGAAGGGGGAAAGAAAAGATGACGGGAAAAAAAAAAAACGCCCCTCAAAGTCAAAAACGGGCAAGATCGAACACTTTGCCAATGATTCCTTCCCCATCATCATCACGAGACGGAAGAGCCGAATCCGATAAGCCCACTAGCTTTTCACCCCCAATCAGTTTCCCAGAGAAGTAAATCTAAATTACAGAAAGAGATTCCCGCTATTTGGCACAAAAAAAGAGAGACGGACGTTTCGTTTCAGGTGGTCAAGACGGACAGGACAGTATCCGCCAAAAAAGGGGCTTCGGTCGATCGTTTTACCACGCGCGTGTTTGGTGGCTGCGACGCTAGCGGTAGAGTAATTTCACACCGAAGGTCGTGAGGATCACTCCCAACTGCCGAGGACCTCTCGCGCACGTTCTCGCCATGGTTTTGGAGATTTGGGTAGGCGCAGAACCAGAACATGGTGGAAATGGGACCTTGATTTGAACTCGCCTTCCGGCGTCGATAGAAGGAAATACGCCCGGGCGAAGCCCCCAGTAGTCACGGCACAGAATGCAAGAATAGAGGCTAAGAAACCTCTCCAAGAAACGTTCAAAAGATGATGATCGTATTCCTCGTACGAGAGCGGCCGCGTCGATGTATCCGTTCCAACCCGAACTAAGGCCCCCTATGCTGCCGGAATGAAAACCCACCCTCTGCCTATTTGTCCGAGGACGGAGATGTCGAAGAGCAGCCTACCGACTGCCACCTCCGGAAACAAAAAGAAGAGCTCCGAATATCGAAAAGCATGTAATAAGTAGTTCCCTGGACACCGGTCCCGAATGCCCTCCGTGACTTCGTAAGATCCTCCATGCCAAAAAATGACCAGTCCCACGCTGTGCTAGTTGGAAAATAGAAATGCTCAGGTCTTATGCGAAACCATGCCGCGTTATCCCGCTGCTGCCGGAATCGGAACCTGTCTATATATCGGCCGCGTCTTCGAAAAGAGGCCTCGAATGGGAAACAGAATGAAGGGGGAGAAGATGGAGATGCTGCTTTTGGTGGGTGAGACCATCGTGGATGAAGGTCCAAAACGCCAGAACTCCATAGTGCAGACCATCAGATCAAGTCTAAATGCTGCCACCGTGCCCAGCATCACAGCTGAGCCACGGTGGTCTTTTCCGGGTATCAAGTATTTCAAAACGGCTCCAAGTCATCAAACAAGGCGACGGTTCTGGCTCGCCCGGCCGGCCGGTGAACGGCTTCCGCATCGGCAGACGAGTCGCCGTGGTTTGGTTTCCACCAAGCGTCCAACGACGATGGCTGGTCTGCAGCCTCGTAGCCTCCGCAATAGCCCAGGTCGCAACGCTCCAGCTGGAGCAGGCCGCCGCGTGTCCGGTCCATGCATAGGATGTTCAGGTCTTCGCCGTCATTTGCGAATTCTACGCCTCCAATCTCTCCAAACATATCAAAGGTCTGCTTGTGAGCGAGGGTTTGGACGTCAATGATGTTAACGTAGTCAGCCTCTTCAGCCGCGACGAGGACTCGTGGGCCGCTACCCGTGGGCGAGAAGCGCAAGCTGCGGACGCCGGCCATCTCTGAACGTATCGTGGTGAGCGGCGCGCTGGTGCCGTCTGAATTGGTCCACTTCCTGGCATCCCAGATTTTGACGCTCATGTCCTGGAAACCGGTCGCAACCGTCCAACCATTGTCCGACCAGTCGCAGGCAAACCCAAAGTCGCGATGCCCGGCCAGCTCCTGCAGAATCTCGCCTGTGTCGGCGCTGGCGATGAGAACGTTGTAGTTGTCTCCAACCATCACTCGCAAGCGGCGGTCGGCCGACAAGGCGGAACAGTTGATGGGGCAGGTGTATTGTGTGTCGAGGACGAACTTCTCCGTTGCGACGTCCATGACACGGAAGCCCTGATCATTCGAAGCAAAGGCTGCATATGGCGAAGACGAGGTTCGGGACTCGTGGATCTGCAAATGGTTGGTAATGCCGCTGACGTGGTTAGTGATCTGCCCCTCGGTGTACTTTTTGTCCTGACTATGGATATCCCGCATGCAGTACTCTCCGTTGAAAGTGCCTGCAATAAGAACACCGCACGCAGCGTCCAGAGTCGAGATCTGGACGTTCATCATGTCACTCAGGTCCATGGCAACTTCGCTCTGACCGGAGACAGGGTTGAGCTGGTGTACGGCCCGCTGACCAGGGTAAAACACACGGCTCCTCCCCGCACTCGCCAGAATGTTGCGAAGCTGGAAGTGTGCTAGGTGGACATTCTGACGGATATCCATGCGGCGGAACTTGAAGAAGCTCTCGGTGTTCCGGATAATCCGGTCTGGTAGATGTGGCTACAAAGCTCGAGTTAGCTTCGCGATGAATTTCGCCGATATGATTGCTGAGGTTACTTACAGCCCACGTATCCGAGTCTGTCCTGTTCGTGTAGTTCTTGTACAACAGACTTCTGCGCTCACGGGCGGCCACACGTCTCACGCCCAAGGCCTCCCAGTCAATGCCCTGAGGGTCGTACCTATCGCCATCGAGCTCGGAATACTGCACGCGAGTGACCTTCTTGGCGGTCTGTTGGTTGATCATCTGAATGCTCGGGCAAGGCCCGCGAGACTGGTAACGGTTGCGCCAAGTCCATTCTTTCAAGAAGTCCGTCAGCCCAGGGTTTTCCGGTCCAAGCGTGCTTGGATTGGGATTGCTGATAGCGGGCGGGCCTGCTGCTTGCCAAGCGGCCTCTTCTTCATCCAAGGCCGGCGCCGGCACCTGGAACATCTGGAGCTGCTCGGCGACTGGAGGATAGGAGACCCCGTCATCCTCATCGTCGTCATCGTCCATGCCTCCAGGATTCATCATGGGATGGAAGCCTATTGTGTTGAGTGGGGTGGGGTGGAAGGGACCGGCAGGGTCGAAGGCGGCGGCGGGCCCGCCGGCCATCGGTACGGTCCAGTGCGAGACCATATGTGGTGGTGGCTCCGCAGGCGAAGGCTGGATCTCGTGAGCCGGTTGGTGAGTCCCATGAGTATTGCCGAGATATGCTTCAGCGAAGCTCATGGGTGTCTCGTTTTCGGGCATCGGAGAGAGGATGCTGGTGACGGTCATAACATGATCCAAGGGAGCGCCCCCGTCACTATCGCTCATGTCCATCTCTTCGTCATACTCTTCTTCGGCATCATCTTCGTCCTCGTCTTCGTCGTCGTCGTAATCTTCGTAGTCGTCGTATTCGTCGTGGGCGATGGCGTGGTCGTAGTAGGAGGACGGGATGACGGGGAAGACGGCGTTGTAGTAGACGGGGTCGTAGGAAGTCTGGGAGAGGTTCTGAGCGTGGGCTGTGTGTTCTTGAGGATGCGGCTGGGTCGACTCGCGGTGATGCTGGTCGTGATCGTGATGGTTGTTGTGGGAAGCGTCAGCCGGAGGCGGGGCCGAGGCGAGGGTGTGGTAATGGTTCGAGGATGCTGGAGTCGCCTGTGCCTGGGAGGGCTGGGAGGCATCTGAGGTCCTTGGACGCATCGTGATCTCTTCTTGTCTATACCGTGGCCAGTGGCGGCCGACCGGGCATCATCGATGACTGCAGCACAACGAAGACTTAGCGCCCGTGGTCGGGTCGGATAGATGCGTCCTCTTGCGCGGGTTGCGGGCGGCAGAGGGGTGATATTTCCCCAGGTCCGGGTCCCTCGCTGGGACAAGACGTTGACGGGGCCCGACTGCCAGCTCGTTGCGTTGTGCAGATCAAGGGTTTCGTTGCTTCTTCCTCGTTGCGCAGCCCAACCTAACCACACCAAGCACAAACCAATCTCGCGCAGTCGACGACCGGTGTGCGACGGCTGCTATCGACGGATACAGCGAGATGATTATGGTGGCGGCGGTAGTATTGATGATCCGGTGTGATCGACGCAAGCTGGGCAAGAGAAGAAGCAGCAGCCTGTTCCGTTGGAAACGAGCAGTACCAGCGGTGGGCGTCGGTGGTCGTGGGATGGATGGATGGGCAGTGGAGGTTTGGGTTGTTGGTTGTGTTCTGGGCGAACGGACAGTGAGGAGGATGCTGAAGCTGGTCCTGGTCCGTCCGGGCTGGAGGGAATGCGGTCAGGCGTAGGTCAAGTCAGGTCGAGTCGAGTCCTGTCCAGTCACAGTACTGGCTGGCGTTGTACCATGTAGCAGGGCGGGAACGGGACTGGAACCCGAGCGGGATGTCTCTGGGATGGGATGGGATGGATCGGAGCACAATGGCAATGGGTGGGCGATTGCCAAATAGGTGCGCCAACCAAGCATCTGAGCCTGCCCGCACTGCTGCTGGTTGAGTTACATTCCAGGGCAACACTTAGTGTGCCTGGTAGGCGTTTCTAAAGTATCTGGACCACACAGGCACCAGTGCTTCCAGCTTTTTTTGGCAGGTTCTTTAGGTATCGCCCACTTTCAGATACAAAGGCGTACCCAGTTTTATGGGACCTCTACTTTGGTGGTCTAACAGCAAAGTACTACTACGTATGTAGTCTACACCAGTCTTTTGGTGTGCTGTGACAAGGCCCCGATCCCTCAGCTCAAACCGGGGAGGGCAACATTGAACGGGCAGGGACCTGATTTCCCTCCACCGTCGGATCGCTACCTGTAACCTGCCACCTGCGTATGCGCACACTAGGTAAAAGTCCAAGTAATTATTACTTGACGTTCCTCGACCTCTTACGGCACGCGTACCTCATTTTCTCGGCCGTCGCTCGCATCGACAAACCGGATCAAGGTCGGCTTGGCTTCGAGGACTTCCAGGGCCCTGAGGTCGTCTAACGCGGCGAGCAAGACATTGTTACGTCCGAACAATGCCCTTGAAAGTGGCACGGCGATGGTGGTGAGGCTGGTGCTGGGATTACATGCTCGCCCTGGCCACCCTGTCGTTACCATATAACTAATTGCATCGACTAACCCTCAAGCACAGCTTATTGATAACAGACACCCGGGAATTTGAGCTTTTGCAGTGCGAATATCTCTTTTCTGCACACAGAGGGGGAAGGCTAATTATGGACAACCGCAGTGCGACCCCCCGGTCTACCCGCGACTCTATGGACGCCACCTCCAATATCATATGCATGGCTGACTCTGAAGAGGAAATGGTGTGCTGTGGCCAAGGGAACGACATTCACGGGACGGATACGGATACAGATACCGTACAAATTCAGAATACATGCCGAGAAAACACGCCTGCCTACCTGCAACACGAGCGGCCCTTCCCACCACGCACCAAGGCAGCGCACACCCCGGCCACGGTCACGGCCACGGTCACGGCCACGGTCACGGCCACGGCCAGACCAGGTCAAACCCGACCGTCTCACGTCGCACAAAAAGAGTCCCTTCCCAGGCAGGTCCAAGGGATACAATGCGATGCGATGCGGTGCGCCCGTTTCCACAAGCACACATGTCGCCACAATCATCCAGTGCTCAAGTGCTATACTCTGTAGCTCTATTACTACCTATCCGTAGGTACCTGGAGCAGCAACTGGCAGGACCGCAGGACCAGCATCTTCCGCCCGAGACCCGTTTCCCTCCGCCTCTTCGTCGCTTCCAGCTTCCAGTCTTCCAGAACGTGGGCCTGCCTCGCTTCTTCACCTCGCCCTGACGTCACACTCGATCCGACGTTCAGACGGTTGATACTATGTAAAAGCCTTCGTTGTCTTTGGCCGAGGACCTGACTCTGACCCCAGCACTAGCTGGTCATGAGCAACCACAACAAGAAGCCATGCGTCCCGGGAATCCTCTAGTGCGCGAATAAACTCTCGACATGCCGCTTACCTGCTATAGTAGAGGGGGGTTATTGCAGATCCTCCTCTGCAACGCCCAATCAAACCCGCCACATGTTGGCAGACTCGGGTGTTCCAACAGTAACGGTGGCTTAGACGGCCCTTTTGCTCTTCAGCCTCTCGTGATCATGGCCTTCCCGTCTGACAGAGACAGGTCACAGAGGCATCTTCCTCGTCTCTCGTCTGTCAGTTTTGAGCATTGACCACAATATAACCGCATTTTTGGCGATACTGCTACTATTCCGCGAAGACCCAACATGGACAGTATGACCTGTCACTCGGGTCGCTCTCCTCAGGTCGTCCAGGGGTGCCGGTGCCCACTCAGTCATGTAAGTCGTTGGATTAGGAAAACCCCTTCCACCCCCGACCCGAACCTGATGCATGATACAGTCTAGTGTACAGAAGCTCACCGACTGCCCAGGCTCTACTTACCTTTTCGAGGAGCCTCGCCATTCGCCAGCTAGACGACCTATATAACGACTGACATAAACCCCCAAGAAAAATACCAGCCGAGTCCGAAGTCTGACCAACTGTGGCATGGAAGAAAAGCCACGACGACGAGGAGAAAGCAGCACCCAATGATGAATCCCTGAAAGCCGCCTACCAGCCGTCACCCGTCAGTCACAGAAAGAGAGGGCGAGGCGGCGAAGAAACCCACACACCCCCAACCACGCCCACGCCCGCGTGACATGAAGGCCCGTTGAGGTAATAAATCACATTCGGCAGCGTCTGCGGCCCCCGAGTTTCAACCACGCAATGCCAATCCAATTACCTCTGCGGTTCTGGCTCCTGGCACGCAAGCTCCGCAAAACGTTTCTTTTCCTTCGTCTCCTAGGCTCTGTTCCTTGACTGCCTGCCTACCCGGCCCCTTGCCTTTCACGCAGGGACTCGGAAGCACGACAGGGGGACAAAGGCGAAATAGTGATCCAAAATATGCGCTGGCGCTCACATAATCACATCAAATTTCCCTGCCTCGAGGTCACCCGGGCGTGATCCTTCAGCAGGTGCGGCCGACCGTCACGGAGACGAGCGGAGAGCAGACCAGAGCCGCTCTATTGAAAAAACCCACCACGATCTGCGGGCCACCCCCGTCAGACGTGCAATGCTCCCCAGAAGCAGATTCAGGGCAGACACGAGTTTGTTCGACAGGCATCGACCAAGATTTGTTGACCAAGACCTATCCTTGAGTTCTGATGCTGTTGCTAACAACTCCCCAGCAGCATCCACTCACAAAAGACTGCAATTCAGTATTGACCAAACACGTTTCCTCGTTTATGGCGCCAATCGTTCGCCGTCTTGCGTCCGAGGAAAAAGGGAGGGGCGGGTAGCAGCCCCCTCAGACTTCTAGAAAGACGGGAATTCAAGAACCCGCATCAGCACACTCAAGGTGCACTATTATAGTGTACATCTACGGAGGAGCGGTTCAAAAGTTCTTGCTGAAAATGCCAAGGTGGCCCCCTATGGCCATCAAGGGGGCTAAACTAGGGTGGCGTTAGGGAGGGTGCCAAATAGTATTATTAGTATCATATTAGTAGAAACGTGTTAATAGTAGCTACAAACTGTTAAATCAAAAAATACCTAATTTCACTATAAAAAATATAGGTTTTATTCGTTAATATTAATTTATTCTTTGTCTTTTCTTACCTAGCGGCCCTCTTTATATTCGTTACTACCCTTAAGCTTAATAATTTAAGTAATATAGACCGGGATCCGTTTAATCTATCTTTAAATTTAATCCTGTATTAATACCCTCTAATAGACTTATTAAACGTAAATAGCTTTAGCCCGACTCTTAGGGGCCCCCTTTTTTATAGTAAACTACTTTATCTATAGCTAGTAGGGCTTAATAGAGTTAAAGTTAGGGCTATTACTATACTAGAATAGTCGCGTAATTTTAAAAAGGCTATATATATACTAGTTAAAGTAATAGTTATAAGTAGGGGCCTTATCTTTTTAAATAATAGTATTAAGACTAATACTAGTAGTAAATAGGAATAACTTTTTTAAAAGAATCTCTTTTTAGTAGTAGTACTAATTAATACCCCCTTTAGCTTACTAAAAGAGCTTACTTATTATACTAACCTAGTACTATACTAGCTTTCTACTTAGTTTATTTTAAAAACTAAGGTGGGCTACGCCTAAATTAAGATCCTACTTAGCCCTTTTAATAGGTTTGTATTTAGTATTAAGCTTAGTAATATCCTCTTTAGCGGCCTATTTCTTTATAGTAGTTTTTAGTACTTAATAATAATAGGGACCCTTTTTTTTATATAAAAAATAAACTTAAAATATAAACTTAGAGTATCCCTTCTACTTCTTATAAATATAGGAGTAGGTATAGGCCTTATTAAACTACCTCTATATTTAATAACTACTATAGTAGTAGTTAAAGAGGACGGTAGTTTTATTAAATTAAATAACCCACTTCTAGTTATTTATAGTTTAATATTAATAAACAAAATACTACTATAACTATATATCTTTTATTTTTTATATAAGGCCGGGCTTTTTTATAGACTTTGTCTTTTAAAAGTTTACTTAACGTAGGATTTACTATACTGTGGTTATAGAAACGTTAATATTAAGTTTATTTTTAAGGGTACTTATAATATTAATATAGTTTTTTTTATAACTATACTAATTATAGTAAACTTTATAAATAATAAAATCTCTAACGGCTTTAGTCTGTTTAGTTAGTTAGCTAGTACGCAGCGCGTCTTTATAATACTTAGAAAGGAAGGTTAGGTTTATAGAGTTAAAACCCTTGTTTTTAGTGTGTTTAACAATAGTATTAATTATTTAAAGAGGTATTTTAAGTAAATTTAATACTTCTTTAGTAGTATGGCCTCTCTAAGTACTCTATAAAGTAAGGATAACTACTTTTATAGTAGGATTAGTATTAGGAGCTATATTAAGGGGAAAAAAAGAGGGAAAAAATATAAATATTTATAGTATTATTATTATTATTATTAATTAAGTTAGGTATTATAGATCTACGAAGAGGAAAAAGAAAGTAGTAGTTAACTATACTTAATCGGAACAGAGTTAAACTACTTTTAGTAAGGTTACTAGGATAAGTAGGGCGAAATTAGCTTAGTAATTTTAGTAAGAACTTTTAAATCGCTCTTCTATACCTACTATTGAATTACGCGTTAATTTAGTACATATATTAAAGTATGTGTCTATATACCACTATACGCGATTTTCGCCCCTATTACGCCCCGCGCCAGCCATTAGGGGCTTGGCTGCTAGACCTTTTATTAATCTGGGCCGGCCCTTAGCTATTAGCTTGTACGAGTGGCTAAAATCTACTTCTATACTATTTAAAGTAGTAGGCTTAAATCTACGTAATTTAATATACTTCTTTAGTAAGGACCTCTATAAGGCTTTTACTACTATATTAATAGTTAAAAGGCTTTTTAAATATATTGTTTTATTTATTCTTTTTAGTATATAATCTACGGCTTAATTACTCCCTTAATTACTCTATAATTACTTAGTAATTAGTGCCTTTTAAATACCTCCCTAGAGTAGTGTTTTTTTACTTTATTTAGTTTTTAAGTAGTTCTATTACTTTTATTAAACCTCTACCTTTATAGTAAAAAGAGTAGTACTGTTTTTAGAGTACTTAAGGCTTATAATCCTTTATTTTATTTTTTATTAGTAAAGTTAAGCCCCTTAAGTTATTTACTTTTAAGTTTAGCTTTATAAAGTACTTTAAGTTACTTAGTTTAATTAATAAGATTTAGTTATTTAAAGAATACTTTAAAGTAAGTACTAGTAAGTAGCTTTATAAACTTATTAGCTATTAGTTATATTATAGGGGTATACTTAATAATAATATAGCTTTTTTAAGCCTTTTAATATAGTTAATAGTTATAAATATTAATATAGTATAGCTTTATTTATAACTAAACTATTTTTTTATTAATAAAGTAAATTATTTATTAATTATTATATTAAATTTATATACTTAGTAATAAGGCTACTAAAGTAGCTTTAAAAGTCTTTTTTTTAAAGTTTATATAAAAGGCTATTATTAATTAACTTATAAAGATTGCTTTTTTTACTACTTAAAAAAGTGTAAGTAGTTTAGTTTTTATAGTTAATATAGTAACTATATTTTATTTATTAATTTACTATTTAATTAATTTATTAAAAAGCTTAATTATAAAGGCTTAAAAGCTTTTATAGTTTACTATATTATTAGTAAAGCTTGTGTTTATAGTAACTATAAGGCTATTATTAGGTTCTTTTTTTTTATAACTATATTTAAAGTATAAGGTATATTAGTAGATAAGGTAGGCTATAGCCCTTTTAGCCTCTTTAGTGTGCTTTAGGCCGGGGTTATAGTTAAAGTGGGTAAGACGGCTAGCTAGAAGGGTAATATTAGGCTGGACTATTATTACTGGGTATATTATAGAGTTAACGTTACTTTAGTACTAGTTGGTCTTAGTATATGTGGCTGTTTCTTTATATAGAAGGAGCTTATTTAGCTAGAGTAGTAAGGTATATACTTTTTTTAATTTTGTTATACGTTGTTAAAGTTATTTAGTAAGTTTGTTAATATATATAAATTATAAAAGCTATAGTTACTTTATAGTATAGTTATAAATAACTTTAATCCTTAAGAACTACTATAAGTCTTAACTGCCTTTAAAATAATACTACTTTTAAAGAGCTTTAATAAACTCTATAGCTTTATTATAGTACTTTAAGGGAAAGTAGAGTACGTAGTTATTTATATAAAAAAAGAAAATTATATAGTTATGTATTTAATAGTAGTTTTTATTAGTAATTTACTTTAACTTAAGCTTTTATAAACCCGCCTTAAAATAGTACTATTAAAGAAGTAGTAAGTAATGTAATTTATAAAGTACTTTAATAAACTTAAAAATAGTACCCTTTTTTTAGTAACTAGGGGGTATTTATATATAAATATTTTTATTAAACTCTATATATATAAATATATTTATAGTATTATATTATAAAAGTTTAAAATTAAAGTAATTAGTAATAGTTATTAGTATTTAAAAGGATATACTAGTAAGTATTAAAGTATACGTTTTTTAATTATTTTAACACTACTAGTTACTACGTATAATAAACTAAACTTTAATTTTTAAAAACTTACTATATTTATTTAACTTATATATATAAACCTAGTAGTAACTAAGGATCTAAGTGCCTTTTATAGTGCCTATAAATACCTTTTTTTAAGAGTTTATTTTTAAGTAGCTTTTAAGATAAATTACTTTAACTACTTATATAGCTATAGTATATAGGTAAGTTAATACTTTTGTATAAAATGTGGGTAGAGGTTAGAGATCTTTTTAAGGGGTACCCGGTACTAGTAAATTACTATATGCTTTATATAGCTTTTTATACCTACTTAGTAAAGAGGTCTCGTTTCTCTAAGTACCCGTATCCTTTCTTTACGGCTAAAGATTACTATTAAAGTATTTAATATTTACTATTTAGAATACCCCTAGAGTATATTAAATACTAGGGATCCCCTTTAATAGTTTATAAGTAGCTAGGGGGCTAGTTTAAAAGTAGTAATACTATAGAGTATCTTAATATAATAATAAGGTCCCTACTAGGAAGGCGGCTTTATAAGAGCTTTGTTTTTAACAGGGCCTAGTAAGTGTGTTATAATAGGTTTACTTAGGGTCTTTTAAATTGTTATAACTTAGTACTGCTTTTATATACTTCTTTAGACGCTTTTCTTTATAGATAAGTATTTAAAAAAAGGTAGTAGGTAAGTTAAGTAGTATTAATATTAGTTTAAAGTGGGCTATTAAGTAGGAATATTTATTAGGGGGAGTTTATTTTATAGTAGGGTCTTTAGAATTAGGATTTTTAGAGATTTTACTAAGGGCCTTTATAAAAGGTATAACTTTATTGTCCTTTTTATTTAGTAGAAGGGGTTTATATAGTACTTAATAGTTACTTTTTTTATTATTAGTAAAGTAGTTATAAACCTATGTAGTAATAGTATTAAAGTTAAGGTTTAAAGTATTTTTAGTAAAGGCCTTTAAGTTACTATTAAATTATTAAGTTTTATTAAATATTACGTTTTTTATAGTAATAACCTTTTTAGTTAAAGGAATTTATATATAGTACTAATTTATTAAGGTATATTCTATAAGGAACCCTAAGAAGGCGTAGTTAGTGAGGCGGTTAAGGTACTTCTTTTTAAGCTAAGTAGTAGTTATAAAGGTATATATTTTATAATTATATACTTATAAGTGCGCGAGACTTAGCTTTATAGTATTATTATTTTTAAGCTACTAGTAGAGTACTTTATACGGGGTCTTTTAACTAAGGGCTGCTTATAGTATATAGTTATAGAGATATACTACAGACTTATATATATTAAGCTATATTTTATAGGGGAGCTTACTATCTTTTTTTATAGTTCTTACTTTAGCTTTAACTATAGTACTAATGTACTTAGTACTGCTATTTTAATTTTAAGTATTTAAAGTAGATAGTTTAATAAAATAGCTTTATGCTTAAAGAGTGGCTATTAGTCTTTTGTATTTAATAAGCTTTTTATTGTATTTAAATACTAGTATATTTATGTTGTATTAGAGTTTTATTATAGAAATAAACTTATTAAAAGTCTTAGTAAGGGTATTAGTAGAGTAGTTAAAGAGGTAATAGTTTTATAAGTACTAGGTAATATAGTTAATAAATACTAGTATAGATATAAACCTACTATATCCTTTTATATATAGGTAGAAGTTAAATATAATATACTTATTAGGGTAGGTATATACGTTACTTTTTTATAGCTTATAATAAATTATTCTTTTTACTTTATTAATACTATACGCGTTATAGTAAGGGTAAGGGGCCTTGTTATTATTAGATTTAAGAGTACTGACTATAATATAAACTCTTTTTATAGAGCTTATTAAGTAGTGGAGTAGCTTAGGGCCGGAGTAGCTAAGCTACTAGTACTACGTTTTTTTACTACTTTTAAAAAGTTATTACTTTATAGAGTTATACTTATTTTACTACTATAGAGTATAAGTATACTAAATAGCTTATATAGAGCTATAGTTACTGTATACTGTTTTAAGGGTAAGTTTATTATACTTAAGTATATATTAACTATATTTAACTTTAATAATACTAAGTAGACTATAATTAGATTTATATAGTATTAATTAATACTTAGGGTACTTATTCTATTAGTATTTTTATTTATATAGTTATTAATAAGAAATAAGATTCGTTACTATAAATGTATAAAGTACTATGTTATAGAGGTATATTATAAATCTTTTTTTATTAACTTAAGTAACTTTAATACTTATATCTTTATATACTTTAATTATAAGTAGTTTAGAGTTTACTTATAAATAGTTATTTATACTAACTATTTAGAATTTTATAAATAGCTACTTATTATAGAATACATAAATTAATATACTAGAGTTAAAGAGATAAGAGTCTTTAAAAGGGTAAGTTTATAGGCCTTTATAAAAAGTAACTTAAAATACTACTAATAGCTACTTAAGACTCTTAATATATTAATTATAGAGTTATTTACTATAAAGATCCTTAATAAGTTTAATTAATTAATTATTAGTTTTTAAGTACTTATTTGTGTTTTTTTATAGTATTTAGTATAGATATTTTAATAAGGGGTTCTAAAAAGAATACATTATAGCTATATATTTTTAAGTAGTATAATTAAATAGAAGTATTTAATAGGGTATATTTAATAGCTTTAACCCCCTTTAGTTCTACTAAGTAGTTTTAAGTAGAGCTTAGTAGGGCGTACGTACCTTAACAATTCCGCTTACCTACTCTTTTTATAGTAATAACAATAATACTATTACTAATAGACGGTACTAAACATATTAAAACAAACTTTTACTTGTATAAACCTTCGGCTAGATCACGGGCGCTATAACGTACTATAGGGCCTAATAAGCCCTAGTAGTGTTTACTATTAAAGAAAAAGGCACTACTGCTGCGAGTAAAGTCTTTGTTAATTCCTCCGTCTTTTATACACATAAATAATAACTTATAATATTTAGAAAGAAGATCCCTGCCCCGTCCGCCTGGCGCTAGGATATATACTAAAACGTAACTCTGTAGATATTAATTAGCTACGTGAGCTATAATAAGTACTTTATAACTAAGGGAGTTAATATAATTGACTTAACCCGTAACTAGTAGGAATTCTTTAATAATAATAAAGTAAAGCTTACTATTACTAGAATTTACTACTATAAAACTACTAGTAATAGCTATAATACTCGGATAACTATAGATAACTTATGCTAGGGGAATTAAGTTAATATAAAAACCCTAAATACTAAGGATAACTATAAGTACTTTAACTAGCTAAAGAACGCGGTTGCTAGAGTTTTGTTAGTCTGAATGGCTGCTGATATTAGTATATTTGGTGAGGTAATGTCGAGACGGATGCTGATGATGGTAGGGAGTGACTGAACTAGCTGTAGCTGCGCGGCTGAGGGAAGGGACGGTTTGGTTTGGATTGGATTCGATGGGTTTGGAGGGACGGTTTGGGAAGGTGTTGGTGGTTTTGGCGGCGTTGACGGCGTTGATGGCGTAATTGGTAGTTGAAATTAATTGAAAACACCTATTACTTTGAATCTATAGAAGCTGCGTTACAGCAAGTGAATTCAAGTGCTATTAATTGATAATAAAAAAGATCGACGAGGTGGGTGGCTAGACGGCTATTCCCTAGAGCACGTAGCCCGTAGGCCGTTAGTCACCCTAGAGGGGGTCTTTAAGTACTTATTAATATACTTTTAATAAGCTATATTATAATACTATTCCTTAAATACTTTTTTAAAAAAAATATAATAATATAAATTAAGTAAGTAAGTAAGGTTATAAGTAGAGTAAATATTATATTATAAAAAGCCTTAGTAATTACTTTACTTTAAATAGGTACTTTATAAGTAATTTTTATATTACTTATTTAACTCTAAACTATTTAATTAATTAATACTAAATACTCTAGAGGTATACTAAAATCTTTTAATTAACTTTAATAAGTTATTAATTACTTTAGTAATTAATAAAATTATCTTCTTAAATATAGCTATATACTATACCCTAAAGTACTTTAACTTAAAGCTTTAAATAAAGTTTTAAATTAGTAAGTACTTAAGAGTTTAGTATATATTAAGTAACTAAGATTTATTCTTTAAAAAGGCTTTAAATAAAATAACTTATTCCTTATATATTTTAATAATTTATAAATTAAATTACTTAGTAGTAGCTACTTTTAATATAAAGTAATAGTTATAAGGAATTATAAAGTAGTTTTAAAGCGCCTACTCTATATAGTTATAGTAAAAAAACGTAGTTATATTAAAACAGCTTTTAAAATATAATAACTAATTAGTTAGTTCTTTATTTATATTATAGTACTAGTACTAAAGCTTAAAAAATACAGTTTTTTATATTTATATAACTAAGTTATTTTTATTTTTTTTATAGTTTTTATAGTAATAACTAACGGCTTTTTATATAGTTTAAGTATTATTATAAAGTTTAAAGTACTTAATTAAAAAGTTTATAATACTTATAGTATAGTAAAAGTTATTAATACTATATAGAAGGGGAATGTTCTTAGGGATAGTTACTAAAGGGCTAAATTCTATAGGTATTAAAGAGTAAAGGCTTAGTAGCTTAGATCCGTAGTAAATAAAGCTTTTTAAGTAGTTACTTAAGAATAACTCTAGAGGTAGTACTATAGTACTAATTAATAGCTAGTAGTTTATATCTAAGTTAATAGTATCCTAAAGGTTAAAAGAGACCCCCTAAGCCTAAACGGCGTTTTACTAGGGGATTTAATTCTTAGAACTTATAAAAAAGATTTTATTAGTAGCTAAATTAATTATTATAGTAATATATTTATTTAAATAGATTTATAGTAATTAATTAATTATATATAGTAAAGGAGTTATAGTATAAAACTCTTAATTATTAAATTACGCATTAATTTAGTATATATATTAAAGTATATGTCTATATGCTACTATACGCGATTTTTGCCCCTATTACGCCCCGTGTTAGCCGTTAGGGGCTTAGCCGCTGGACCTTCTATTGATCCGGGCCGGCCCTTGGCCATTGGCTTGTACGGGTGGCTGAAATCCGCTCCCACGCTGTTTGGAGCGGTGGGCTCAAATCCACGTAATCTGATACCTACCTACCTAACCCAAATTCGCGGTGCCGCGCCTCGGGTGCCAGCATGCCGGCCGTCCCACGACACACCGGTCGCGAAGCGCAAGGCGCGAGTACGGCAATAATGCAACAATACAGTCACAGGAAAAAGAAAAGAAATAGGCCTCGTCGAGTTCCCGCTGGAGACTGCCAATCACCCTCGTCCGGGCGAAAAGGCCGTGCGCTCGTCCTGCACCCCAACGATGCAAGGACAAGCGAGATGCTAGAACCCAAAAACCCAAGGACGCGGAAATCAATACCAATAACAAATAGACGGCTGGAATTGCAAAGTCTCTCTCTCTCTCTCATGTGGTATCATGTCATGTAGGGGAAAACAAAGGACCTCCAATCGTCTATCGGGCCAAAGAGAATCGCTCACGACAAGACACGGGAGGGACATGTCGAAATGGCAATGTCTCGGCTACCTGCAACCATGCAATTCCCTTCCTCCACCCTGGCCACCCACCACACTCACTCTCTCTCGTCCGCGCTGTTGCGCGTGGCATTTCGTACGAGTTATTCGATGCCGGCCCGGCATTGTTTTGGGGCGTCTCTGCTAGTCGGCCGCCGCTCGATTCCCCAGGTGCCTGCCTGCCTCCTCCTCGACGACGACACACACATATCACACACACACGGAGCGACAGCACACCTGCGCGGGCAACGCTCAAGTCCTGCTCCACAATCTCACCGGGTCTTCGGGATCTCCCAATAATAAGATCCGTTTCCCGTCCCGTCCCCGCCCCTCCCCCTCCTCTCTCTCCCGTCCGTCGTCCCAAGATCCAAAGGGGGACAAGACCAAGAAAAAAAATAAAGCAAAAGAAAAGAAAAAAAGATTGGCACGGATCGAGGAGGTCTAGGCAAGTGATGTGATGAAGCCATCGCAGGCCAGGTAGCTGTCGCGAGGCTCGGTAAGGGGGACGGACGGACGGCGTGATGGGCACCCAACCCGGCCCAGGCCCGTGACTCTATGCTACGTCGAGTGACGAGAATGTACGTGACGACGATCGAACTACATGGTAGGTTAGTAGCAGCAGCTCGCCTCTCTCCTTGATCTAGCGGGTTCGTTACCGATCGCAAGAATCGAGAGAGAGAGGTCCAGCCTTCCCATCACCTCCTCACGCGTGTTACACGAGAAGCTGCCCTCCCCCCCTCCATTTCTCCCCCCTCGTTGCTTATTTCTCCCATATTACCACCACCACCCACCCGCCTCCCGATTCGCAGCTCACCTCAGGAACACGGGAAACGGGACTCTCTCTCGGCCGGAAGCCATATAGTGCGAGGCAAGAAACGGGAAGCGAATGAGCGCGGAGGCAAAAGACGGGAAGCGAAAGTAAGATGGGCAGAGGAGAGGCGAGGCTGGAAGACGTCACTGGCAGGCAGAACAAGACAAACAAATTCGGGAGAGCTGGAAAGATCAGGTTTTTGATGCTTTACTATTACGACTACTCGATGCGTCTGTTACCAACCGTAGATGCATAGAGATATATACATGTACACCCGAGTGAAGACGCATACACACGCGCGCGCCGTCCAATGCCGTCCGTGGCCGACAAGACCTCCATGGAGGCGGACCTTACAGCCTCGTTATCAAAAGGGAACACACAAAAGCACGAGACGCAGGGAGGAGGGGGCGAAAACATCAGAACGATCGCGGGTTTCCAGTGGCGAAAAAAAAGACGATGCATAACCTCGACACAGCATACTCTCTATCTCCCTCTCCATCTAGCTCTCTCTGCCACTCTTCTCCCCTCCCCATTCAAACAACCCACCCGGCTGTCCTCCATTATTACAAATGCCGAGCCTCGACTATACGTCAAAGTAGAGCCCCCTCCCCCCTCCTTTTTGATGAATGGTCGTGAGTAAAGAAATTAGAACAAGAAACCGAAAAAAGGCCAATGACTACGCCTCTTCATATAAACCCAGTGTGTATCATCATGCTGCTCAAACAAGAACGCCCGCCGTGTGGTTTTGCTTTTTTTATGCGTCAGAGTAGTACTCGTCGTTGTACTGGTGGCCGGGGGGCATCGACCAGGTGTTGCCGCCTCCGACGACGTTCTCCTTGGAGCCCCAGTAGTTGCTGCGCGTCCGGCGGTCGCGCTCGAACTCGGCCCACCTCTTCATGGTGATCTTGCTGCTGTCGAACTCGCCCTCGTACTCGAGGCCGGCCTTCTTCGTTTTCTCGCCTGCCGTCTTTCTGGTGTCACCCCACGAGAAGTCGTCAAACTTCCAGAACGCGTAAGTCGGCAGGACAAAGTTCCAGATGGGCAGAGACACGAGATAGATCATCATCCACAGGACGTACGACCACGAGTGGGCGGTGACGACGATGAGCACAGCCGGAAGACCGAGAATGAGACCGAGGAGAACCAGGGGAATGATTTGGGGCGGTTGGTTGATGATGGAGATGATAACTGAGAGCGTTAGCTTTGGCTCATGTAGGGTGACGAGGTAAGTACTTACCGACGTAGAAGGTGAAGGCAATAGCAGCAGGCAACACGAGCGTTCCCATCAGTTCGATAAAGACGACAAACTGCATACTGAAGCAGAAAGTACCGCAGAGATCACGGACGAGGACGAGCTCCATGAGGTTGTGAATGGTCGAGTTGATCCAGCGGCGGCGCTGGGACAGAAGAACGCCAAACGTGTCGGGGACGGTGGTCTTGCATACAGCCTGGGGCACGAACACTTGCTTTCGCTTGGGGAAGGTCCGGAGCATGAGAGTAGTCAGGTAACGATCCTCACCGAGCAACAAGAGGTTCTTCTTGTGCAGGGTGTCGACGACGTTCTCCGAGTAGTGCTCAACGATGTCGGGGTTGGCCAGGATGGGGACCCAGTAGTCCTGAGCTCCCTTGGGCGCCTTGATGCGGTACATGCAGAAACAGCCGGGCAAACAGGTGACACCGCCGAAGACGGACTCGAAGGACTTGGCGAGGTGGTGGGAAATGAAGTACTCGAAGACCTGGATGGCAGACACCCAGCTGTCTCGCTTGTTGGCAATCTTCGTTTCGCCGCAGAGACCCATGATCTCGGGGTCCTTGACCATGGCAGAGACCATGTGAGTCAAACTGTCGGGGAAGACCTTGGTATCGGCGTCGACCATGAGCACTATCTCATAGAAGTCGGGGGAGATGCCCGTAACCTTCCATAGACCGTTGAACATTTCGTATTCCAGCTCGGTCATGCGCTCGTCGAACATGACCTTTTGGAGGAAAGACATGAGGATGATCTGACTGTCGCGCTTGCCACGGTTGCCGGGCTTGGACTTGGTAGCCTCGTCGGGCGTGCCGCACTTGACAACGAGCAGCACGGGAACCCTCTGTTGCTTCTCCAGGGGGATAGCAGACTCAGCACCGTAGTCGTAGAAACCGGAGTAGACCTTGGCCATGTTGTGTCGCTTCGAACCACTGGCGACCGCGACGTAAGAAAACGGCTCAACCTCATTGGGGAGGATGGTGTGGTCCTTCATCATGGCCAAGCAGTAGTCGGGGGTCGACATGGTCTCGCCCTTGCCCTTGATGATACCGTCGCAAATAATGACGATCACCTTATGACTGTTGGGGTAGTCGGTCATAGCAATAGAGTCCAGGGTCGTTCGGATACCAAGTGCACCCTCAGAGTAGGCAGTGACCAAGCACATCGTATGAGCCAGGGGGAATCCGAACGGCATCCAGTCGGCAGGCGGTTGGGGAACGACGGCTTCGTGAATGAAGCCGGCGGGACCAGGTCCTTCAGTCGGGCTAGCATTGCTGGTGTAAGGATCCGAGCGCAAGAAGCTGGAGCGGCTGTCGTTGGTCTGGCGGTACATGTTGCCGGGGTGCAACATGTTGCTTCCAGCCCCGGAACTGGCCATGGTGGTCGGCATCCGCCTGGCGGCGGGCGGAACTGCGCCAGCTCCGTAGACGGCAGAGAAGCGGGAGGTAGTAGGGAGGAACGAGCTGCCACGCTTGCTGGTGCGATCAGAGGAGCCGTTGACACTGCTGCCGATGTCACCTGGCAACCTGGGAGGCGCGCGGTAGATATCTTCAGACCAATCTTCGATCTGGCGGTTACGCTTGCGCTTGTCGCCAGATTGAGACGTCTTGGCAGCGGCGTACGTTCGGCTGATGAACCACTGGAAGAAGATGGCGAGGAAGAACCTCGTCAACACGACCGCCAGAATGAGGACCAAGGAGCAGTAGAGGACGACCTTGGAGGCTATGCAGCCGACGGTTTCCGTATCGACTGATCCGACCTTGATGATCTCCTCGAAGCACTCGGCAATCTGCTTGTCGCCGGACGACTGGAAGGCCCTGGTGACGTCGCGTCCACGAATGGCACGGTTCACTGCCGAGGTCTTGTCCTTGAGCTCGTTGAAGCGAGCTGGCACCTTGACCTGGGAGCTGTTGAACCAGTTGAGAATGTCCAGATCCAGAACGTTGCCAGAGTAGACGATCAGGTTACGGGAGTTGTTCTTGATGTCGTTCCAGGAGAAGTAAACATCAGCGGCGCCGTTCAAGCCGAGGTAGAAAGAGTCGCGAGACTTCCTCGTGGTGTGGCAGGCCCATCCGAGATAGTAGGGGATCGTCAGGTTGGGCTTGGACGAGCCGTCCTGGTTGAAGACGGTGCAGGGGAAGTACCAGGCCAGGTCACCGGCGCTGTTCGTGGGGACGTCGGAGTCGTCCGAGGCAGTGATGAGCCCCTTGCAGCGACCGTTGACGTTCTGGAACAGGAAACTGCCGTCCTTTCCGCCGTTCTTGTCGGGCAGGTCGTACAACACGTTGGCGCCGTGCGTCCTGTTGATCATGGGAACACCGTCAGCAGGGGGGTGGCGGGAGCCAGACAGGTCGTAGGCGGTTCCGTGGAAGATCATGTATCCCTCGGAGACCTCGTTGACGCGCAGACGCGGCGGAGGCGTTCCGCACACGGCTTGGTTAAAACCGAAAGTGAGGAAACCCACGAAGCCCATGATGAACAGAATGATGCTGATCAGGCCGATCTTTTCTCTCCAGGCCCTCTGCTGGCTCTTCGAGGGCATGCCGCAGCACTTGAGCATGAAGTTGGGGCACCAAAAGGTGATGATGGCGCAGTAGACGTTCCAGAAACTGGGCGGGCTGACCTGCTCGACCTGGTGTTTGCGCTTCCCCTCCTTAGTGAGCTTTCCGGACTTGTGCCGGCTCAGGCGCTTCGTCTTCGTTCGAGTAGGACCGCCCTTCTTCTCCTCGGCGCTGTCCTTCCTGCTGTTGGGACCTCTCGGAGGAGAGGCGTCGGAGAGGTTGTCCATCGTCTGCGAGCGGCCTGATACGTCAGTGGTTCCCTCCATGTCCTCGACAATGGGGTCGTTTCCAGTAGCAGAAGGCAGGACGTTCATGTTGGCGGCATGCTTGCGGTAGTAGTAGTTCGGGTGGTCCTTGTCGATGCGGTTTCTCTCGGGGCGGATCAGGCTTCGCTTTCGCTGGAAGGGCTCGGGAGAAGAGGGTTCTGCGGCGGACGGGCCGTCGAAAGTCGGGGAAAGAGGCATGTTCTCTGTGTGGCTATTAGGAGACGAGATCGTCTCGGGGAAAGATGCCGCAGAGTGCCCACCCGCAGAAAGTCCTCGTTGATGGGGAGGGCGGCCTCCTACGGGATAGTATCCGCCAGCTTCGACATCTCCGGGACGGTTCCGTCGCGACGGGGAGTTCCTGTATGGGCTCCTATCCTCCAAGGGAGAGTTTGGCCCAGCAGGCCTTTCGGGTAGAGACATGGTCCTGCGAGGAGGTCGAGGTTAGTGGCGGGTACGTGAGCAGACGCAGAGGTTGTGATGATGACGTTGAGTTTTGGTTTCCAGGGGCAGCAGGCACATGGGGGGAGACTTCACCCTTTCGAAAGAGGAGCGATGTTCTGTCGCGCGTCAAGAACGTGCGACAGAGGAAATCGAGCTCGGTTCTCGTCGGAAAGGGGGGTTTTGTCGGTTCTCGCTGCAGAGCTCCAAGATGCAGAAAAAAGCGAGCGAGAACGGGGGGCGGGTGAGGAGGGTGGAAGGAAGCTCGGAAAAGCGACAACAACGCAGCAACAGCAGCAGCAAAAAGACGAGGTAGGTCTGGTTGCGATGCAGTTGCGGGTCGGTTCGCTCACTCGCTGGGCTGGGATGGGCTAGAAGGAGGTCATACTCACAAGAGTTGTTATTGGGGGAACGCTGGAGGAAAGCAACGGGCCACACTGGCCAGGCAGGATTTGTGGACTGTCCAGGCCTTGCACCCCTGCAATTGGGCGGGGGGTTGTTCCTTGGGAGACCGCGAATCAATGGGGAAGCGTCCCTTTTTCGACCCAGCTTTTTTTTGGCTGACTTCCTGTGTCTTGCCTTCTCTATGCAGAGTGCAGGAAATCGGGGGGGCAACAGCGCGGCAAAAAAAGCAGGGAAGGTGCCAGCAAATGGCACTCTGTCTCCAGCGGACCGCGACCGCAACCTGCTTGCTCCCTGTTCCTGTTTCTGCTTTCTGTTTTCTGCCGTAGCAACCCCTCCACAAAGACGAGGCGGGAGAGCTGGCTGGATGATGCGTGTTGATGGGGCTGGTTCGATGGATGGAGTGAGATCGCGGGCAATCCCGGTGGAGAGTTTGAGTTGAGTGAATGCTTTCACAACATCGGCCGAAAAAAAGGACAGACGACACCTTAGGTAGCGACGAACTCTCTCTCGTCTCAACAAGCGGCAAATAGCCGGCAGCAGTGACTTCCGTGCGCTTGCTTGTCCCTCCTTATTTTTTCTCTCTCCTCTTCTTCTCCTCCTTCTCCTCTCTCTGCGCTGCGTCTACCTAAGCAAACGCACGGCCAATGCGCTCCAGGTTTGGCTCCTTGCACAACCTAGGACCAGGGGGTGGTCCGGTGCCGCGTCCGAGAAGCAACGACGGGACGACGCGAGCGGGCAGGCAAGCAAGCTAGAGATGCGATGCCGTAACTGCACTTTAAGACTTGGGGCCGATGTGACGATCGGAACGGACGGGCGGATGGACGAGAGCTCGCGACGAGGGGAGCGTTATGGAAAATCCGGGGCGGAAAGAGAGAAGACGAAAGCCTGCAGCGCAAATTGCGTTGGACGAAGGAGGTAATGGCGCGGTTTTGGAAAATGGGTAGCGAAATGGTTGGGATTAGAGCGGCGGCAGCGGTTGTGGCATTCGGTAGTTTGCGAACCGCCCGGCTGTTTCGATAGTCGGGACGTAGCTGGGCTTGGGCTCGGCGGCAATTTGGGCTGTCGAAGGACAGGACGCAACAACGAATGTTATGATGGTAGGTATCCGTAATACGTGTGTATGCAACCCCCAACCGAGCGAGCGATGGATTGATGGAGAGGAGGGAGCGAGCGCCGGCAGGCTGACGCGATGCTGCGCACTGCCTCGTCTGATCTTTTTTCTTGGAGGTTGGGCTGGGAGCGAACGTCGGTCTTCGTCGTCGCTGTCGATGTCGATGTCGTTGTCGTCGGACTACTTCTTCTGTGCTTCGTCGGATGATCCTTTCGTCTTGTTGGTCACTCGGCAGCAGGACTCCGATCGTTGGGGAAGGAACCGAGAAGTCGGGGGTCTATTCAGAACGACGAGACGGAAATGAGAGTGTCCCAAGAGTCGTGAGAGAGAGGTAAAGTGGTCAAAAAAGCAAATGATAGATGCGAAGAAGGAACGAAAGGATGGATCCGAGGAGTGGTGGTGGTGGTGCAGGTGCAGGCGGGCGATGCACTTCTCTGCTGAAGCGCCCTGAACGAAGGGATGGATTTGGGGGGGATTGAGGATCATGCAGATTCTATCGCCTTGGAGGGGGAACAGCTAATACGCCCAGCACCAACAATACTTCGAGAAGAGCGCCGGCGGGATACCTATGGGGAATAGGGGGGGAAACGTGAAGCCAGGCACAAGGCACCGTCTCTTAGATTCTCCTCTCATGTCATGTGGTGAAGTCGAGGTACCTCGTCCAATACGACAAGAAACATGGCCCGTTAGGTACCATTTGGCGCGCGCCGTACCGCATCATTCCATTCCAAACCGCCACAGCTCGGCCACCCTCGCCTCAATCCATCCTCGTATTATTAGTACTAGTGGTGTATTCAGTACCTTCCAGTGTGGTTGACTGTCTATGTCTCCTCGTCATCGCTACCTCGTCGTCGCATCTCACAATGGGCACGTTTTGGATGTGACAAAAACCTCTCCTTCGTCTTCGAGTCGAGTCGAGTCGAGTTATTCTCGAGTTTCAAAGAACTTTTATTTACTACCCGGTCAATACTTACCACTCTGGGCGAGGATATGGATATCCATTGTCTAATCCCCACCAATAAAGCTACCACGTAGTTACAAAACGGAGCACACACAGTAAGGTTAAAGCAAAGTTATTAGCAGCCAAGGGCCAAGGCAAGGTGGGCACGACCTGAGCAGTAACTTTTTTGGTTCGGACAAATCCAAACAAGGGGCGGATTTCCATGGCTGCCAGACTCGCCGCTCGGTGGTCGGCAAGCCTCGATGCACCTACTGGATGTACCGCTCCAGTAGGTACCTACCTCGCCCCCGCGAACGAGCAAAGTATAATATCTCGCTGTCTGTAGATCCCTCAACATCGACCAAGCCAGGCTCTGGTACGCAAATGAGCGCATTCAATCGTCAGCCAACTGGGCCGTTTCGTGCCGCCCTCCCGGATTCCAACGGTCAAATCTGTGCCTACCTAGGTGTACGGATATGTGTGCCTGTTACCTATCTTTTCAAGCCCCATGAGACGGTATTCCGTACTGCAGCATTTGAATACGAGGATACCAGACTGCGCTCCGTAATCCACCCGCAGTTCATAAATCCATACGGCATGGGTACGGATACCGGGCCACGCACTTGCACCTTGGCTGCCTTGCCTTAGTCGGGAAACCAGATCAGCATGCAGGACCAGGGTTGCTATTTTCGAGCTCAACCCCCTGTTGCCCCGTCGACCAGCCGCCCGGCCGTCCCCAAGGACTTCGAGAAAATGAGAGAGAGTTTGCCTCTGCTCTGCTTACCTTGCGTCCGTCGCAAGAGCCTGCATCTGCGTCTGTGCCTGCGCCTCTGAGTTTGATCCCGTTCCTGCTTAGGTACCTAGTGCTCCCCCCAATAATGTTGGGAACTTGAATAGGTATGAGACAGATGGCATGCGGCCGAGTTGCGGAGGAAACGACGACAGAAGAAAGCGTTGTAATTACCGTACTCGCCCTTAGTCAGCCCGCCTAGGCATTTGGGGTCCCTTGGCTGGAACATATCATCTCCTCGTGCTGCAACCTCTCACTGCCGTTCGTCGGTGGGAGACTGGGAGTATTACGGATACCTAGATAGGAGGTACGGATACTGCTGGCTGAGGTCAGTTCGGGCATGCTGTCATCTGCCACTCCTTACTGATACTTCCCAGAACGACGGCTCGGCCGTCGGACCATTTTCCACGCCCCTGCCCAGCTCCGGGCAGATGTACCCGTGCCGCATATGGCCAGAGTTTCTGTGCAGTCATCGCCCGTCTGTTGTTGGCTGGGGTTCCGCCTCGGCAACGGCCCTCGTTATTGTTCCTTTGTCACGGCCGTGGACAAAAGCCGGGGGCCCGTTCAGACTTCGTCTGTCCGAAAAATGAGGCCGAATATGTCGTCAAGGTGTTGTGATGATCCATGAATCAATCGGCCGAGGAATGTCCCACCTCATCAACGCATGGGAGGTGTTCCACTTGGCAGCTTATCCTCGTTCCCGGGAATGTGCCATGTCTCCCACCATGGACCTCAGATAAGGAAACGATCCAACCTCCCGGAGATCTGTGCCGTCAGCGGCCGCAGGCCCCATCCATCTCTGCCCTTACCCAGCGTTTGATGTGCTTGCTTGCAGCTGTCACAGCTGCTGTCAAGGTGGCCTATGCCGGGACCAGCAGCGAGCGACTTTGAGCCCGGGCCAATGGCCTTGCCCTTGCTGCCTCCGCCTGGGAACAATTCAAAATTTTAACGTAACGTCGACCTTCAACCTCCTTCAGACACGAGCCCTGTGTTATAGCAGAATCCGCTGCGGCTAGTCGCGCGCTCGTGTGCTTTCTACATTTCCTTGTCCCACCCGCTGCTGCCAAGGGACCTTCGGAAACAGATAAGCGGCAAGGGCGCTGCTCGCGAATCGTGGAGATAGAGTTTCGCAAATTGTTGCGTCAACTTCATCGGGATGTGGCAAGACGAGCGACGCCAACTCCTGCGGGAAAAGAACCGACAGCCTGGTCAATGTTTCTTGAACGTATTTGACCGTAACGTGACTTGTGGCCACCTCCATGTGCCATACTGCTAGGCTGATTCTTCAGATGAACACCCGTCCAATATGGCTTTCCGGCATGTCCGGCCAGATTGACAATGAAGCCGATGCTCCTCGTTGTCTCATCCCAAAACGTCGACGCACTTGTCCGACGGCGGGAAACAAACGAGCAAGTCTGCGGTCTTTCGAGATGGAATGCAGTGCATCAACTGCACGTCTTGTCATGCTTCCTCGTGACGAGAGACGCGGGGTTTCGAGCAACACAGCGTTGCCACCTGCCGCATCGGTTCAACTTGGCTTCGTTGTCGGTGAAAATGTGTGGTCCATTTGATGTGTGTGACGTTGGTAGCACAGCAGTTCTGCGGTTCTTGTTGTAGTCCAAGTGACGGACTCGGAGAGCAGCCGAGAGGACAATGCTGCCTGCCCATCGCATTCGCCATGCATTAATGACTTGACATTGATCTTCATTATTGCGATTGTCCTGTCAAGACCCAGTAATTATCTGTCACGTATGCGCGTGTTGAGTAAAATCTGACGGTTTGGCATGTGCCGAGCTGTTGATCTACGCACAAGAGGGTCGTCGCATTGAACGGCGTAGAATGTCGAAGGGGACGAGAAACAGGGTTGAATTGACGTATACGGAACGTTGCCATGTAGGAATGTGATCTCTTCAGTTGGTCGCAGCTTGCGGCCAGCTATTGGGAGGTCGATTGATCCGCAAGGCTGACATGGCCGCCCACCGTGGTCATATTGCAGGGCCATCTCAACCCAGGCGGCTAAGGGTCAGTGGATTGGACTGGCTGCGGAAGGAAATTTTTCACTGTCCAGGATCGAGCACGCCGGCAAACAAATAGAGACGCAAGCGGCTTGGCAGCAGAGTGGCGCCAGACTGAGCTGCGAGAGAGGATGGCGGCCTAGGATAAGACCTCTCACATCATCAAATAATACGAGGTAAGAAAAGAAGGGACCCCGCCGGAGTGCCAACTACTTCGAGTGTGATTTCTCGAGTGACGGAGATTCCGCCGCAGATATGAGCGCATATTGGGTCGGTTTTGCACAATGCTCCAGAGGAGACCCTTCGCGAGGCCTCCTCGCTGTGCTTTTTTCGGGCAGGATTCTTCGACGCTGAAAAGGAAGCAACCTGTGAAGTATCCGTAGAGATCAATGGAGCTCTCCGTACGAGCTTGCACCGATCGAGGATGTGTTGGTAGAACCAGCACCAAGGTTCTGGGGTCTTTCGTTTCCAAGGTTAACAGCCTCTCCCTGCGGGGAACAAGAGGATCGACCATGATTGGTGCCAGCAGCCGTGATGTTGCAGTCGCACGCTGGGCTACACTGAAGATCCGCGCTGGCCGCCGTGACCGCCGCCAATGAACGTCCGGCCCACGGACGACTGGGGTTTTGGAAAGGCTCCGAACCCGAATAGTATTCTTTGGCAGCCGCGAATATTGAGCGCCGTGGGCGGTGATGCGAGTACACTAGACGAAGGTGGCAGCGCGATGGTGTGTTGCTAGGCCTGCATGCTCTCAGTGTTGGACAGCATTGGGATTCTGAAGAAATGCAACCCACGGCGCACCTAACACGCATAGAATAGGGCAAACGAAGAAGGAGGCAAACAGGTGCGAGCGTTGGCTGCTGGGTCGGGACTCGGGCATACGCTACCAAGCTACCCAGAATAGGGGCTTTTTGAGCGTGGGGAACGCAGAGCTCGGCCCAACTTGGCCATGCACAATTGTGGATTTGGCGGTGTTGATCGAAGGTAACCTGTGCGAGGCCGAGGGGCAAGGTCAGTCAGTCATCCATGCCTTGCATGCCATGCATACGACTTCGCGATAGCAATGGTCTCGTGTGGGATGATGCCTCACATGACGAGCAAAATCCGCACCGCCCGCTTTTCCTCGTGGAATCCCACGTTTCCGAGCCCTTCTTTGTTTGCATACGAGCCGGCATGACGACAGAACCGGATGAGGCGTGGCCGGCGACGGCGGAACCGGCGGCGCTTCTAAGCTTTTGGACATGTTGCTTTTCGGTCCAGTTGGGCCGCCCGGCCACTTGTGTGCTCGATGAACGACTTTGCTTCTATCCCCTTCTCGGTTCCTCTTTTTCAATAGCGGCTGCAAGGTCGTCCGGCGCGGCCATCAGCGAGGGCCCCCCAAGTTCTTCGACCATCAGACCCACGCTGGAGCGCCGCTGGAGCTGGACTAGAATCCACCTGAGCATTCGTGGAACGGCGGAGACTGAGGAGTTGGTGCCTAGGGGGGCCCAAAATTGGAAAGCCATGCGTACCACCTCCGTCCACCGCGACTCTGTCCAACTGTCGTTCGTGTTACACGCACGAGGCGAGCAGAATCGTCAGTCGCACTGCCGAGGAACTGTATGTTGTATCCCCTGTCATGATGCCTCTCCGTTGAGCGGGCCGATCGAAGAGTATTTGGAACTTGCAAGATGGGCAAAGGTTTGGGAGCGGCAACGAGAAGAGCGGCGTCCGACAAAAGCCCGTCGCATCGTGACATGTCATGATGCAGATCTCGCAGGAAGAAAACGTACAGCTTTGCTGCTACTGTTAGCCCGAGCTACTCGCGGTGGGTTCGAAGCTCTATGGATACAGCCCTTCTCTTCTGCGGGGACTCGTTCGGATCCGTCTTTCGGCAGGCCTCCTCGGTGGAGGATACCCTGGATTTCTAAAGGTCCCCTTCCTCTTGTCCCCCTTTCCTCGCTCTCGCACAGGGCTAGAGCGGGGAAAGTGACGGTACACTAGTATCCCAGGCTCTTGCAAGATAGCTTGGTGGGGACAAGGGTCTCGGAGACATGAATCTTGTGCTGGATTTGCGTGCCTCTGCTGGTCCAGTGTCCAGTGGTGGCAGGCGGCAGGCTGCCTTTGCGAATCCCAGCGGATGGCGAGGAAGGACGGTGTGGTACAAATCCGATTTTGGGGCTGGGCAATGGTGAGAAAGATGATGGGAATGAGGCGAATAGCATGCCGAGGCCTGGGCACCCCCTCCGTTCAAGGTGAAACGGGCGATATTATTGCTTCATTAGCAATGCGCGGTGTCCAAGACGAAAAGGATTGGCGAAGAGGAAGAAAGGGATGAGATGAGATGGATCCCAAATTGCTTGTCGCGAGTTCTTTTTTTTTCTCTCTTGGTGGAGGGAGAGGGGCGAGGCCGTCAGAATCTTTGCCCGGCCATGCACCAGCCCAGTCGATCTCTTCCGCCCCTCGGATCATGGATGAATAGGTTTGACGTGCGTGGGCTGGGCGCAACAGGGAGGCGACGCAGATGCAAGATGGCGGTCTCCGATTCTCCCCTGGTCTGGAGAGGCGGTGACGGGAGGTGACATGACAGCGTAGCGGCGGCGTTGCAGCTGGTTTTGACAGAAGCTGCGGGAGTGCCGCCCACGATGTCGGGGTTGTAGTGTAGTTCCCAAGTTCCATTCAGCAGGTCGCGTCTGTGCGGTATGGTGGTAATGGGCTGTTGCGGTGTGATGTTGAGTTTCGGTGTAAGTCGCTCAGTGATCGATCAGCGACGGCAGGAAGTATGGCAGATGTGGTTGCCATTTTTCCCTCTTCTGATCATGGTGCTTGCCTTAATTGTGTTTTTAATTCTTTCCTCTTGTGCCTACCTGCCTTATAGATAGGTCCACGACTTATTACATCTGTATCGACAAGAGGTACCAGCTGTGTGCCTTCCCGCCTTGCTTCGGGCAGGCAGTCGCTGATGGCAGGTGCCACAACGTCCTGTACCTTTCATTCCCACGACATTGCCTTACAGCGAGATTACTTGGAATGTTATGTAACTGGTACACCTCCCAACTTGCCTGCCAACTACCTAGGTGTCTACGCGGTTCTACCTCGGATTGGGAAGGACCGGCGCAACGGTGCGATACGTGTTCCCCAAGCACGAAGGGACTGCGTCTCCATCCCCTCCGGCTCACCGTACCTACCTACCTACCAAAGGCAACTAGTGTATTGTGCATCTGCACTCTGCAGCACTTCATGAACACGGGGAAGGCCGCAGGGTAGGTTGCATCCATTGCTGGGACACGCATCTGGCACCTTAGGTCCGGAGACGGCGAGTTGTATTAATACTGTACAGTACCTCTAGTGCAGCAGGTTACGTTTAGTCAGTGCTCCGTACCTTTTCACGATGTATTACGTTCCTGACCAGCATGACTCCCAACCACCCGTTACGCCTTGCCTAAACCAACGGGCAGTAACGACCACCCACCACCACGAGGCATGGCACGACGGATCCCCCTTCGAGGGCGAGAGCAGTGTAGTGCGCCGCACGTCTTATTGGACATTGAAACTAGGGACACTCGACCCTCTTGCCACTAATAAAAAGCCGGGCCGGAGCCTCGTGTACACTACACTACCTACACTAGGTACGGTACGAGAGCGAGACCAGACCCGTCCGAGACGCTCCCTCGCACCCAGTTGCCAGTCAACGCCATCCATCGTATTGATTCCGCTTTGGAGTTGAGAGGTCACAACCCAAAGATTTGCGGGACGGCCGGCACCCACCTGGTTCAAACACGGCAGTATCTGACTCTGAAATGCCCTCCCACCTGTACCTGTACGAGGCAGGACAGGCACGTACTTGAGGTCAGATGGTTTCAAGATGAAGCAACTCGCACTAGTGATTGAGGCCCGGTGCTATTACACTACGGTACACTAGGTACTATGTAGCGCAAGGTTGGTACACGTACCTAGGACACGGCAACGGCAGGATGAGGAAGCCCTCAGCGGATGCTGATGGAAGATGAGATGAGACCATCTGGCTGGTGCGAGGGAATTGAGCCCGAAGCCACGGATCCAGCTCGGGACGCAAATGGATCGTTGTTTCTCCTGGGTCTGTCTCCTCCATATCATTTCCATCTCCAGCTTCTAATACCTAGGTACTTACGCATACACTACCTACCTACCTACCTCACCTTGCACCACAGCTCCAGCTCAGCTCCAACTCCCGCTAAATACAGCTCTCATCTCGTTGCAGCTGCGGCTCCTGTCCCTGTCCTGTCCTGTGCCTTCGTGCCAAGCAGCTGACTGCGTGCGTTTGTTCGCAGCCTTGTTGTCTAGCGGTATTCTAATTCCTTTCTTTTTTGGTATTCTTTTCCTTGGGGGCCTGGGCTTCCTTTACAATTTGGCTATCTTTTATTCACCAATAGCACGAGGCACTGACCGACCGCCAGGCTTCTCCTTCTTCACTCCTCCTTCCACGCCCTCCTCTGGATTCTGAATTTTAAACATTCCTCATCTTGGTCCTTCGGAATATACCATTCTCATCCCTCTTGCCGCTCTTCCCGGCCGCTCTAGACCGACCGTTTTCGCAGTTCGAGGCTGATTTTCCCAGCCAAAGTGCAAAGTGGTCTGGTCTGCGCTGCTTCCTCGTCCAAGCTGCTGCTTCTGCTTCTGCTTCTGCATCTCGCATCAGCACGCAGCACGGTCCGGCCTGGGTAAGGTCGTCCCGTCGTCGTCGTCGTCGTCGTCGATTGTCTGGACTTCCTTGTTCCATACATTATTCGTACCTCTGCACCGTCCGATTTTTTTCGGACTCAACTTCAGCAAACATCTGTCATCGCCTCCTGCGCGGTTCAACGACGTCACTCGGAAGCGCCAGGATCCCCGACCTGAGAGGGTGGTATCCGTCGTCGTCGTCGTCGCTTCGCTTTACGCCAGCGTGACCATCCAACTGTCTCCCTTCCACGTCCCAGGTACCGTATTCCTATTTCCGTTCCGTACCGTACCGTACCATACCGTTTCCTGGTTCCTTCCCTTCGTGTTCCTTCTCCCCTGGGCTTCCCTTTCCTTCCTGCCGACACACCACTATTCGGAGCGTACCTGCCTTGTCAGTGGTCGGGACGGTTTGTCAATCCAGCCCTCCCTCTTTCACTGCAAGCCCCGACTAGCCCCCTTGGGCGCAAGTGTCCCTCTCGTTCATCTGCGTCCTCTGCGCTACGGAAGCAGGCGCAACCCCCTAGCAAGGCACCATTCGCCGTATCACCCAATCCGGGCCAGGTCCAGCCTGAACAGGGCTCTGGCCTGTTGCGGTGCTGTGCGAATCGGCTTGAAGCCCCTGTGCGAGCTCGTGTGGATGGGCGAGTGGGTTCGGTGGGTGAGGGTGGGTGTGGGTGGGCTTGGATGCTTGATCCGCTTCCCGCCCCTCTGACTGAGTACCTACCTCCATACCTAGGTACTCACGTACTACGGTGCTACCTACCGTACTACGTATGTACCTACCTATGTACACTAGGTGCACTGCGCTTCGCTGCTCTGCGCTGCGCGGCGCCTCACTCGCTGCATGAGGTGCTGCCCTGCCCGCTACGCTAGAGCACCTTACCTTGCACACCTCTCACTCCTCCTCCTTGCACTCCTTGTATTCCTCCTCCGCCTCTTCTTCGTCTCCCAGGTTCCCCCGTCTTGGACTTACATAACAAGTCGAGCATGCCACGCACCACGCATGCATTGCGCTCGCTGCCAAGGGCCCATCCCCAAAACCTCAACTCCATGTCTACGAGTATTCAGCTTGATCAATAACTCATACACGCCGGCGGTTTTGCAATTCTCCAGGTCCACCTCCCGCTAACCTGCCTTGCCCGCTTCTTCTCTTTAGTTTCTAGCCTCGAGATCCACGTACCGTACCGTACCGTACCGTACCTAGAGCACTCGTCTGCTTTGCTCTCACCCTCCAGTATTCTCGGCGCCTCTCGTCACTCGTTCTGTTCTCCTAGCATTGGAGTGGTCGCCCCCGAACCGTCTCTTCCCCCTTTCGCGGCCTCTTGGTACTGCTGCCTCCCTCGATATAAATCGCAAATCGAAAACCAGCGTTCCTGTTGCTTATGCGGATTACGATATCTTCGTCCAAGTAAAAAAAGAACCGGTGTTTTTCGCAGCACCTGAATAGCCAAGTGCACCCGGCGAGCCGAGGCAAGCATTCAAAGGGCCAGACGTTTTCTTCCCCAGCCTGCAATGGCGGCCGTAACGGCATCGACGCCGCCCGTCGTTTCCCCGGCTGCAAGCCCGAACCATCTGAGGACGCACATGTCGCCCGAACGATTGGTCATGGGCGACGACGCGGGCCGAAAGCCGGGTTCGGCTCGAATTCGGGACGCTCCCGCCTCTCCGGTGAGGGTGAACTTTCACGCCGACAACTGGGCCCAGCCGTCCAATGCCAACATTGAGATGGCGCAACCTTATCGAGCAGAATTTTCTTCCGTCGACAGCTCCCAAGAGCCGACCGCTCCTCGCCCTCCTTCGCACGCCGCAAGCTACGATCAGCAACGTCAAATGCCTTCCCGTGATGGGAAGCAGCTCCCACCGCTGGCGACGTCCGTCTCCTACACCACCGAGCCCGCGTACATGAGCCCGGCGAGTTCTCGGCCGCCTACGCAGGGAGCGGACGACCAGCTCTACCGCGCGAAGCGGGGGCCGCAGGAGTCTGACAGCTACGGCAGACCGCGATCCCAGGGTGCGAACCGCAACAGTCGAGAGTCCGACACGACCACGAGCACATCACAGCAGCAGGCGTCGGCTGAGTCGTCCGCAACAACGAGTGCGAGCTCCGTCTCTGGCATTAACGAGCCATCCGAATACAAGGAAAATGAGTCTCCCGAGAGCTCCGTGGTGGACGGCAACATGCCTGGAAACCAATCCGTTCCCATGTTCCAATACTACCACCACCAAGAATACCCCCCTCGCGTTTCCAGCGTGCCCCAGGAGCTCGACGGCCGCCGCTCTTCCTCGAACCCCAGCCTCAACGCCGACGGGACACCAGTAAACCGCCACCTGACGCCCACTGGTTTTACCAGGAGAAGTTCCATGCCGCGGCCCTCGTCTGCGTACTCTGCCATTTCGGACTATGCGCCCAGGGGGCGTTCGCCGGGCTTGATGCCCGGAGGGTCTCAGGTCCGGACACCGTCGGGCACTCGCAAGTCTCCAGAGACCAGGCCAATGTCAACATACGCAGAGTTGTTGAACGTGCCCTACCCTCAGCCAGGTCCGGCTCCCATAACTTTGGACAACAACTTGCTCAGGAATAACGTTGGCAACAACGCATCGCTCCTCAGCGCCCAAAAGACCTTGGAGATGTACCGCCAGAACGTGAAGAAGACGAACGACTCGTCCATCCAGTACTCCTTCGCCGTCTTTCTGATCTCGACAGCTCAGGAGCAGGGCCTCGATCCCGCCGAGCCAGCGCCTCGCAAGGGCAACTCGAGTCCCCAACATGGCCCGTCTTCTCCCCACGAACTTCTTCGGGAGGCAAAAGGCATCCTCCAAAAGCTTGCGAGCAATGGCTATCCCTTTGCTCAGTACTACCTCGCCGATGGCTACGCCTCCGGTCTGTTCAGCAAAGGAAAGGAGGATTACAGCCAGGCCTTCCCTCTGTTCGTTCTAGCCGCCAAGCACGGTCACGCCGAGTCCGCATACCGTACCGCCTTGTGCTACGAATTCGGATGGGGCTGCCGCAAGGATCCGGCCAAGGCTGTCCAGTTCCTGCGCATGTCTGCGTCGAAACGACACCCGGGCGCTATGTCTCGTCTTGGTAAGGCCTGTCTTTCGGGCGACCTGGGCGAGAAGCGGTACCGTGAAGGCATCAAGTGGATGAAGCTGGCCGCAGAGGCAGCGGATTCCGTCTACAGCGCGGCTCCCTACCAACTGGGATGCTTATACGAGACCGGCTACGGCGACGACATCTTCCGGGACGAGACCTACGCTGCAGAGCTGTTTACCGCCGCTGCAGAGTTGGGCCATCCTGAGGCCAACTTCCGCATGGGCGAGGCATATGAGCTTGGAAAGTTGAGCTGCCCTCGGGACCCGGCTCTGAGTGTTCACTTCTACACGGGCGCTGCCGAGCGTGGCCACGCAGGCGCCATGATGGGTCTCTGCGCTTGGTATATGGTTGGTGCAGAGCCGATCCTGGAGAAGGACGAGGAAGAGGCCTACGAATGGGCTCGTCGTTCGGCAGAACTGGGTATGTTATTTCTACAAGCTCCGCGTCTGGGGGAACCACTTTGCTAACTTTGACACTCGCAGGCTACGTCAAGGCCCAGTACGCAGTGGGCTACTTCACGGAGATGGGCATAGGCTGCCGACGAGACATTCTGGAGGCCAACGTCTGGTACGTTAAGGCCGCTGACGCTGGTGACGAGCGTGCCAAACAGCGCCTGGCTATCATTCAGGCAGCTGTCAGTGGCGGGGGTACCCCGATGGAGGTTGCGCCGCCCCGGAACGGCAACGGCAAGATCAAGAAGAATGGCGACGACAAGGATTGCATAGTCATGTGAGGGGAGACATGAAGAGGAAGAGGGGGGAGGCAACCGCTCGACTACACTACTCTACACCGGCGTTGAGAGGGAGGACACGGAAAATCGACTACACTAATGATATTGGAGGACGGCCCTCCGTTCTCCGGGGTTCTCGCGGCACAAGTTGCTGCCGACAAGGTCACTCGACTGTTGGATAGCGGACGATGCCTGCGCCGATTTGGCATACCGCCGACTTTCCCTTTCCTTGCATCATGCATTTACGAAAAGAGCGGTGGTTTCTGGGGGTTGGCTTTTGATGGGACGCAGTGCTAGAAGGACGCTGCGCATTGAATGAAGGGTTCGACTTGTCTGTTTCTTTGCATGTCTGTCTCTATGGACCAAGAGTCTCCATCTCTCCTACCCCACCGCATATTCGGTCTTTTTCTTGCGTCTCGTTTTTTCTTGGAAGAGAGTGTGGGTTTCACGAACTGCATTTGCATGGCATTGAGGATCCGGAAGACGGAGGGAGGCGATATGCCCGCAGACCTACCTCCCCCTCCTGAGCTGCCCGGGTCCCATTGCGAAAAAGGGCGTTTCAGAGCGGGGAGAACTCTATTTTTTGCGACAAGCAAAGATTAAACTGTGTGTGTGTGTGTGCACGCCTGACTGGGATTTCAGAGGAAGCATGTACATACGAGATACCATAATCCCCTGTCTCGGACAGGCGTCTTGGAGGCTTTTTTTTCTCCGCTCCCGCTCTTTCGGTGACCGGCGTTCGGTTTGTGGTTGGTTTGGGCAGAGGCTGACGGCGAGCTATCGGGGATTGCTGCTTGTGTTGTCTCACGTATTGCATCGGCCCGTTGCGTGTTTCGTCTGTACTTTTTTCCTTCTCTGCTTGGTTGACGTGGGTTCCTCACTTTTGTCCGGATGACAACTGCCAAAGGGAGGGAAAAGTCCCCCTTTTTTTTTCGCGGGCATGAACCCCGCCCGCCACCTTCCACCGCGAGGCTGGGCAGGAGTTTCGGAGGTTCGGGTGAGGTAAAGGTGTACGAACCGTTTACGTGTCTCTCCCATCGAGACACTTGGTGTTTGTTTTCCCCCTCTCAGTCTTGTTCCCTTGAATTTGCCAAGAGCATCATCGGGCTTTTGTCTCCGAAAGTGGGAAAATTGACACAGGGCGAGTTCTCTTGGCTTCCTTTCTTCCTCTGACTGGTTTGGGGATCCTCGTCTTTTTCTGTTTGGCGTGTTCTCCTCGTTCTCGCCTTTGGATTTCCGTCGGGGCTTTTTTTTTTTTCTCGCGGTGTTGGATCTCCAACTTTGATGGCCGTGTCATCAAGCGTCGCATGTCGCATGTTTCTGAAGAGTTTCTGCCAAGACCCTTCCTTTTTGATGGCTTTTCAGAGATCGCTGGTGGGTTGGATTCGAATGCGTTTGGAACCTCACGACGCCGTTTGAACCCGACTACGTGTTTGAGCTTGGCTATGCGTTTGACTTGACCAAACGTTTGAAATTCACTTGATTGACAGGTGGATGGGGTTCCCGGCGGTCCTTGGCCGGTCAGAGAGATCATTCTGCTTCCGTGACTGAGGCTGACAGGTTGGTTGACAGCCGCCGTCAGCGGCCACAACAACGTAGCCTCCTCTCTCGGTGCCGTTTGCATCAGCCTGCGCTGGGTTTCGGACTCTGCTGTCGTCTTGGTCAGCTCTCTAGGTGTAGAATCGTGGCGTGGGTTTCCATTTAAATTGGTTGATATCGAGAGGCAAAGGGGATCTCGTGTAAGCTCCCGTTGAGAGAGTGCCCATGGTTGAGCCGCGAGAGACGTTCAAGGAAACTGCAAAGCTGCACCGCATCTCAAAGACTTCGTAATGGGCGATGTAAATAGCGATTCTGTTCACTATGTTCTCTTTGGATCTGCATGCTCTTGCCACTCTTTGGCTCCTTGAATGTTGACCTATATATCTCTACAGTCCTTGAACTAACTTGGGTAGGCTCAACAAGCAGCTTAAAAGTCGACTGACATCAGAAACCTTGGCAGGATTATATCCCCTCAGAAGGACTCTCGTCACAATCCTCAACTGTTGCGCCGTACTTCTTGGGCCACCTCCTCTGCTCCGAGGCCCCCAAGGACTGGACGTGCTCCGGTACCTCGGGGCTTTGACTTACAGAATTCACGATGTTCCTGTTCTCAAAGACGACCGCCTTCCTCGCTGCCGTCACCTTCTTGGCCGTCAGGACGATCGGGTCGGCGCCCCCGCGCATCAGACGCTCTACAACCTCCTCGTGGCTTCGCAAGATCGCCATGTCGAGGGGCGTCTGGCCCTTCTCGTCCCGCGCATCGATGCGAGCGCCTTTTGCTAGGAGCATCTCGACCATGGCCGGGTTGCCCAGGTACGCTGCCTCGTGCAGCACCGTCCGTCCCTTATTGTCCGTGGCATGGATGAGGCTTTCACCGGCGCGCTCGGTGAGAGTCGTGGCGACATCCAGGTGACCGCACCCGACGGCACGGTGCAGCGCCGTGCGGCCGTGGGTGTCCGGGCTCCCCGGGTCCGCCCCACTGCCGAGGAGCAGCCAGACGGCGGGGCCGCTTCCCCCGGCCGCGGCCAAGTGGAGCGCCGTCTCGCCGTTGTAATCGGTCTTGGCGTCGACTTCGGTTTGGTTCTCGAGGAGCAACCAGAGCAGATTCAGCGCCTGCTTCTTCGTGCCGCCGTTGGACGCGCAGCAGCCCTTGGCCACGGCGTGCAGTGGGCGGAAGCCCTCGTTGTCGGCCTTGTTGACGTCCGCTCCGGCCTGGATCAGCAGCCACGCGGCCATGGTCCGGTTGTAGTTAACGGCCCACCGCAGCGCCGTCAGGCCGTCGTCGTCGGCCGCGTTCAGGTCAGCCCGCCTGTCGATGAGGAGTCGAATGATGTCCTCCCGGCCTTCTTGTGCTGCCCACCGGAGCAGAGTCCACTTATCTTTGCTATAGGGCTTGATCGATGCCTTCTGGCGGAGGAGGGTCTCGACGATATTCAAGTAGCCCTCGTGAGCGGCCCAACGCAGCGCTGTGTACCCGTCTTCATCACACGCGTCCACCTCCGCGCCGGCCGCCAGCAGTGTCTCGACCATCTCATACTGCCCGTACTTTGCCGCCCGCCGGAGGCACGTGTACTTGCCCGAGTCTTGGAGCTCAAGATTGACGCGCTTAGAAGCAAGCAGTATTCTCGTTGCCTCTTTGTCGTTCAGTATCACGGCTTTATGTAAGGCCGTTTGCTTGTTGACGTTCGGGACGTTGAGATCCGCCCGTTGCGCAACGAGGAGCTCCATGAAGCCCCACTGGCCGTGTTCAGTCGCCCAGTGTAAGGGGGTTTCCTTCCGCTTGGTCTGCGCGTTGACCCCCAGGGGCTTGTTCTTGGATATCGCTTTCGCCACCAGATCCCTGAGACCGAAGTAGGCGGCAACGTGCAGTCCGGAGACGTCCTTCTCGCGCGAGAGGGATGGGTGGTCGAGGAAGCGGACCGACTCGTTCAATCTGGCCTTGTTGGACACGAAAGCCCATGCCATCTTCAGGAGCTCCCCCCTTGTGCCTGGAGACTCCGACAAATGGCTCCCCCAGTGGTTAGCCGAGTATTTGAAAAGGGGATAGTCCCGGTAGGTCTCGGCAGCTGGCCCCTTTGAAGGCGGCGGCGTCGCGAGGAGGCAGCACAGGCACGTCTGCGCCATCGCCTGGTGTGCTTCGCCAAAGAACCAAGGATTATGGTCCCGGAGGTACTCCTCGGCAGACGGGTGCGCCAGGCGCACGATCCTCGTCCCGTTGCTAGTGATCACGACGGCGATGCCAGCGCACGCTGACGTCAGAGCCTCTTCCCGGCCCAGGGTCTCGGTGGCTCTCGGCAGTGACAGAACGCCGGACTGGATACCCGCAAACGAGTCCTGGATGGCCAGTGCATGAGTCCGCTCTTCGACTGCGAGGGGCCTTTGAGCGTGGACGATCCAGGTGAGGGCCTTGAAGGCGAGCTCCCGCCAGGCGGGGGCCTGGCTCTCGATCCTGCCGAGTGCCTCGGCGTAGAAGGCGTTGGGGCTGGGTGACAGGGTAGCTAGACAGTGCTTGAAGCCGGCGAGGTCATGGGTGGAAGCTAGGGACTCGATGTGGAGGTGGGCAAGAAGAAACCTGGGCATCGGAGGTTAGGGAGAACGATGGAGCATGCTTGCATCTCCTTGGCGTAGACTTACATCCCCTGGGATCTCTCCACAATAGTTGCCAGAGTATTCTCGCGGAAAGAAGGATCCTCGTCGATTCCGAGCTTTACGACAATTTTTAGATCTTTGTGGCTTTTGATAAAATTCACGAGGTAGGCCCTGATGTCGTGGTCGTTGGCCACGATATCTAGCTTGTCGTTCGGTTCGAGCAACTTGTCGAACTTGACCAGATTTCTCGACGTGAACAGCATCTGCACCTTCTGCGGGAGCTGGTGGCAGGCCCTCAAGAAGCCATTCAGCGTGCGGCTCTGGATGTCGTCCAGGCACTCATCCAGCGCGTCGACTACCATGTAGACGGTGCTGAACGCGGCCATCTCGGACTTGAGAATCCGCAGGTAGTCTTCATCGCTGGGGCTTAGGCGCTTGGTCTTCCAGTCCTTGTGTAAGTCTCGGGACTCGTTCGATACAGCACCTCGAACCTGCAAGAGCTGTTGCAGGAGGCTGGAGAGGATGTTCGAAAGCGTCTGCTCTTTTTGTCTTCTGTAATCAAAATAGACGTATACACAGGCTACCTTGTCGTTACTTGCGAAGCGGTTCCGAAGGTGGTCGACAATGACTGACCTATTGATGGCAGTATGTTAGTAGCCATTGGTTCATGAAACAAGAAGAGGATGATGGAGGTTAATGGCGAGTATAAGTGGAATATCCGAAACATCAAACACCGGAGGACATGAAAGGAAACAGTAATAAGAATAATCAGGAAACAACGCCGGAGGAAAGGTCAGAGAACGAGGGGACGAAAACTGGGACAGCAGGAGCGATGAGGACAACAAGAAACTTAAGGGTACTGTGTGTATCAAAGACAGGAACGTTCGTACGCGAGGACAGTTTTCCCCGTGCCAGCTGGGAACTCATTAGTCGTTGTTTCTCATCCACAGCAGTTTGTTGGTCCTTACGGTTTCCCGGACACCAGAGCTTTCTTTTGTGTCCATCCTTCCACTTCTTAAACTGCGGCGACTTTAGCAACCATTTCCCCGCGTCCGGGGTCTTCTTGGATATCTGCGACATCTCGAGCTGCACTTTATCGAAGCAGAGAGGCCGTGATATGGACCTTAGCCAGCCCGTGAACTCAGCTTGGGGGCCTTGAGCATCGTCAGATGGGCGGTAGACGAGAGTCTAAGGAACGAACGAACTTGAGTGAGAGTACTGATAATAATGCCCGACTGGAAGAAACAGAGCGTCAGCTCAAGAACTTGTATACATGAAAGACTGATATAATTTTAGATCATCGTCTGGCTCTATTGATCGCCGCGCGCTTTCAGAAAGCCCATACCGAAATTCATGTCCCCGCCGGACTGGAACCGGTCGCCCATCGAAATTTCCGCGCCGCTCCCCGTCGATATGAACCCCCTCGCGCTGTCTGAGTTGTTTTGGGTGTAGATGGTGGCGGCCCCGTCAAAGTCCGAGTCCGGCAGCGAAGGCTCGACCTCGGAGAGCGCCTTGATGGCCTTTTCCAGCTTCTCGACCTGGCTCTGGAATTCCGCGTAGGACTTGAAGATCTGGTGTATCGCCAGCACTTTTAGTTTCTTGAGGATATCCTGCATCAGGGCCTCGACCTTATGCGCCTTGCCCAGGGGCGCTATTTTCTTGCGGTAGAAGCGGGCGAACGTGGACCAGTCTTTGGCGTCCTTTTCTTTGTCCTGGGTTTTGTTTTTTTCAATCTCGTCAAAGATGTCCTTGATCGTGTTGGCGCGCTTCTTGCAGTCTAAAAGGGCAGGTCGGATGGCCGTCTTGACCGTGTCGTCCGGGTTGTCGGTGTCGAGGACATCGTGGGCGAGTTCCAACGTCTCTCGCACCAGGGGCAGGCTCTGCCCAACTTCGTTAAAGGCCTTTGGGAGGCCTTTGATATGCTGGATGGTGTCGTACACGGACAGAATGGACTGTATTACGGTGATGGTGGACGCGGTGATACTGAGAGGATCCATGCTGACTACCTGCACAGCATATCAGTTTCGATACTAGCTCACCGAGCTCCGGGTGGACTCTACACTCGACGTCGACATGTAAGTGCGAGGGACTGCCAGAAGTTTCGGCGTTAGGCTTTAACATATGTACGCAGATGACGATGAGTTCCGGTGAGATCCCATCCGGTACGGACTGAGGAGGAGGATCGGCCGCATATGTACATTTTACAACCAGCAACTCAGCTATTGAGAACTACGACGCTGCAATCTCATACAGCAAGTTGCAAGTACCTTAAGCTGCACGCATGGCCCCATGTCAACCATCAGGCTCTCCGTTCTCCGGATAGGCGTTTTCCTCCCCCTCCCCCCTCCTCCCCTCAACCCCCCATGTCAATTGAAAGATGCCGACACTGACAGTCTGCTAACATGCATGGTACTTTGGTCGTTCATTGGCCCGACAGCCTCACTCGCGAGAAGTCTACCCGGACTTTGACTGGAGCGATCCCATGCAAATAAGCCACACTAACAACGCATTATTTTCAAAAACGGACGGGAACTCGTGATCATGGTTCGTCCCCTCTCCTCCGGACAGTGGAGTGGAGTTGCATGGCCGCATGCCTCCAGGCCTGCAGAAAGCAGGCTATGACTGACAGATTGCATTAACATCGAGGCAACCAGGCGCAGGAGGTTGCCTCATAGCCTGCTTATATACGAACCAGACACATCTAGAGGAAGGGAACCCTCTGATTGACCCGGGCTGCATGAACAGCCAGTCTTATCGATCGGAGTCGAGACAGGCGGGTTCCAAAGTAGGACTAGCAACAGCCAGCTCACAGGTCGGACTCAACGTCTCTGGCCCCGGACCTGGGGGTACTTGAACGTTTTCTCTCCCGTCTGAGGCTGCCCTCAAATCATGAACTCGGACGAGCCTTTCCCAACCATTCGGTTTCCTGGACGCTGTCAACCCCGCGTGTGATACGTCAAGGCTCACAGATCTTAGATCTTAACCATTCCGGTACGCGGATAAGGCGTAACAGGACACGCACGAACCACTCGACCTGCAATAGTACAAGTCAGCCATGGCGTCCAACGCGGCGGATGTGCCAGACGGCGGAAACGGCCTGTATGGAGGAGATCCCGAGGACTGGAGCGACTCGGAGCCTCGACCGTCGACTCGGGAACACAGACGTCCAAAGCGACAGTCGAAACCAGCACCGGGAGCGCGCCGGTACTCCTTTGGACCTGCCGCGTCTTACGGATACGGCTCGTTCTTACCACCGGGCGGGCAGCTTTCACCTTACGGGTACAACTCTCCCATGCCTCCCATGCCTCACAACTCTTACGATATGGCCCAATATCCGCACACCCTTCCGACGAGAGATGTTCCTCCTCAGACCAAAGACGTTCCGCCAGTCCAGGGCAATCCTTTCATACCCAAGGAAAACACTTTCCATCCTCCGCCGCCTCCTCTCTCCACCGAAAACCCCTTTGCACCGAACCAAGCTCCCGGATATCGGCAGCCGGTTCCCGACTACGGACCGCAACCCGGCTGGGGCGGCTACCCTGCTCCGTACCCAGCGTATGCGTCGCCGCAGAGACCACAGACAGCCGGCTACTTCCAGCCGAGTCCCTTCGCGCCCCCTTCTCCCTACTCGCAGCAGCCAACGTACCAGGACGTCACTGCGGGGTACTACGGCGAGTACCCTCCCGAGCCTCCACAGCCCCGGTCCGAGCCGGCGTACGAGCCAACCGTGCCCAGGCCGACCCCGGCACGGTCCATCCGGCAGAAGTCCAGAGCTTCGCATCAGCGGTCCGAGACGGAGCGGTTGCAAAAACAGATAGACGAGCTCCAGCGCCGCGACCAGGAGAGGGAAATGGAGGAGACCGCGAGGAAGGCCCAAGAGAAGGCTAGGGACATCGACATACTGACCGAGCAAGTACGTCGGCGCCTGCACGTTGGCCAGCCCAGCAGCATGCGGCGGGAGACCCCGCACGAGACCGAGATTCAGTCTGAGCCCGATCGGCAGCCGTCCGCGAGGCCCGGTTTCGACCATAGGAGGTACTCGACGCCGGCGCGATCCGCCTATAACGATGGCTCGTCATGGGGCGGGCCCGACAGAGGGGGACATAGAGACGCGGCCCAGCGGGAGATGGACAACATGAGGGAGGCCAAGGCGCAGGAGGAGCGCCGCCGGTCGCCAAACCGACGCCCTCCGCCGCCGAGCAGGCAAAGCGACAGCTACAAAGACCGGGTCGAGTCGGATCGGAGGTCTATGTACAGCAGCATGACCGACACAGAGAGCCTGCAAAGGGCGTTCGCGGCCGGCATGGAGGTCGCGCTGATGATGGGCGGCGGCTCGCACGCCTCGGGCTCGCAGTACCCTGCATCGCACCATCCCGGCTTTGAGTACGGGGCGGCGAACGGGCCGTCGGGGATTCGCTATGAGGAGTCGCAGTTCCGCGGCGGGTTCGGGCAATACGCACCGTCAGGTCGGGGTTCCTCCCAGCCCGCACCGCCCATGACCGAGAAGGAACTTCTGGGCAGACCGACCCGGCGCGGGACCCGCTCTGTGAGACAGAGCGGAAGCGCACGAGACCCGGAACCCGAAGTTGCGGAAGACCCCGGTCCGCGCCGGCAACCCGTTCCGGCGATGTCTGGGGCCAACGTCGGTGTCACCCGGCCCCCGGTCGAGCCGCGGAGCAAGACCCACCCCGGCGGCAGGGGCCCGACTTACGAGGAGCAGGTCAGGATGCACCCGGCGGTGAGAATGCCCGCCGTCCGTCCCGACCCGTCCGAATGGCAGACCGCGTGGACCCACCCCGCCGAGGAGGACGAGGGCGACTCCTGGTCGGGCGAGGAGCTGGACGGGTCCCAGACGTACTCCAGCATGCGCCCCGGGCACCACAACCCGAGGGGCCCTTCGATGCCGGTGGCGCCGACGCCTCCCGGGCGAGGGCAGTTTCGTTGAGGCTGACAGGCCTGGTTAGTGAAGGGCGAGTTGGACGTTGTTGTCCGAGGCCCATGGGGACTAATAAGGAACATGACTAACGAGTTTGACGAGACTAAAAGCGTTTGTTTCAGATTAGGTTATGAACGTCGAGCATGTTTTACTACATTTATATACCCAATAGAATTTATACCAATACGAACCCCAAGCAAGATATCTTTGAATCATGAATTCGTCAGCCGTCATAGGTCCAGGTCAAATTACCTTCAGAGTGACATCAGACAGACCCAGAAGCCTTTTCATGTGGGTGCCATAAACCCTGGTCACGCCAGAAAGAAGACGCCCCTAACTCCATGTTTTCCGTACAAAAGTTTTTGTCCTCTTTCAAACAACCAAAGGGGGGTATAACACAAATAACTTGTTGCCATTTTCTTGCTTCACGCCCCCGGCGCGACGCGGTGATGGTCCGCGCGCTCGGGCTTCGCTTCCCTCCTCGCCTCGTCATCGCTGTTGTCCGAGACGCACGTCACCAGCGGCAGGACGTGGCCGATGGGGTGCGTCGTGATGTCGATCGTCGTCCTGACGTTGATCACAGGCCTGCCCTGCGCCTCCTCCCGGACCGGCTGGCCGCCCCTCTGCCCCAGGTCCGAGGACGGCCTCGACTCGGGGTACTCGTCGTTCTCGGCGGATCCCCTCGAGGCGGCGGCGGTCTTGTTGAGCTCGATGTCCGACCCCGCGGGCGACGACAGCGCCCTCTCGATGTCGTCGTACGTCGCCGTCCGCCCGCCGGTAGAGTCGGTGTTGTTCTCGGAGAAGGCGAAGGCGGCGGTGCTCTTGACCCGCGGGGAGATGGGTCCGCCGCCTTCCTTGTGGGCACCAGGGCGGCCTTCCGAGTCGGCTGCCCAGGCGGCGCCCGAGGGGCGGGAGGGCTTGCTGTTGGAGCTCCAGCCGAAGCCCCAGCCCTGGAAGAGGGGCCGCATGCTGGTCACGGAGGCGGCGATGATGCCGAGGGCGGGCTCCATGACGCTCCAGATGGCGACGTCGCTGTTGGGCAAACAGTCAGTACAGAAGTTAAGGAGAGGGATTTGGGTGGAGGCTCGTACATGGTTTCGTAGAGGAAGTCGGCCGAGATGGCTAGACGTTTGACGTAGGGGATGCGAACGATGAGTGCCACTCCGGCGCTGCGAAGGCTTCATCAGCATAGAGTACTCTGCCATAAGTCTCAGTCTAGCTTACACCATGCCCATGCTCAGCAGCACGGCGACCAACGCCTTGGTCCGGCGGTTCAGGTTCACGTTCCACAGCAGGGCGATCGGCAGCAGGCCGATGCACCAGTCGGACAGGGCGGAGATGACGCTGTGGGCGATGGTGGCGTCGGGCACGATGTTGAGGTCGATGCAGGAGCCCGGGTCGCCGTAGAGCTGGCGCCAGAAGTACGAGGGCGGCATGCACTGGAAGGTCATGACGAGAAAGAAGGCGATGGAGATGGCCCACACGACGGCGAGGTTGCCGTAGATGATCCAGCGGTGGACCCTGCTGACGGCGAGGCGGAGCAGGAGGAGGCAGATGGAGGTGCGGATGGCGAGGGTGATGGGCGAGTAGAGCACCTCGCAGATGTACCAGGCCCGCAGGGAGACGGCGGCCTGCTCGACGGTAAGCTCCGTGATGTGCTTGCCGGTGGCGCCGTAGGTTATCCCGTGGAGGGCGACGCCGCCGTACACCGTGTACATGAGCTGCGGGAGAGGTCGGTCAGCTTCGAGGCAACTTGGCTGGGAAGGGGCTGTTCTTCGTTGGGGATTTCTTACCATGGCGCCGAAGATGAGCCAGTCGTCGACGGCCACGCTCTTGACTATGCACACTTTGACGTATGCTCTTGCGAGGGTGAAAAGGCCGGCCGCGATGAGGAATGCCAGCTGGACCGCGAACAGCTGCATCCCGCGGTACTGGATGTCATCGTGGCCAGCCCTTGCGTGTAGTGAGGCGTCCATTTTGCAGAGTGAGATGGACGATGATGTCGGGAGAGACTATCAGACACCAACCTCAAGGATAGGCAAAGCCATGACGGCGGAACAAGAAGAGACTTATAAGCCGGCACTCGCCTTCAGTTTTTTGCAAACCCCCATCTGTCAGAGAAAGAACGACATCGAGCGGGGGCCTGCAAAACGACGTGAGAAAAGAAAATATGCCTCCATGGAGGGCGAGGCCAGGCTGTGCCTATATGGAGAAGGGAACTGCAACTTGCATATCCCGTGCAAGGTACAGAGTACGTAGACTGTGGACAGAGACTTCGAATCCACGGTGATGTGAGTGACCCATCGAGTGGGAAAAGGATCAGGGTTGCCCGTGAGAGATGCGCGATATTGGGCCCCCGGTTGGATTGCAGTCATTCCGCGGCTCCTACTGGGCCATCTGCAAGTTGGACGTACGTTCCGAGGCAGACGAGAACCCACAATTGAAGAAAAGAAAACTCCACCACTGGGCGGTAGGAACATGGGGCGAGTCTGCCGAAAAGTTCAGACGAACTGGGTTCGTTTCCAGAATACAAATATGCCGAGAGTTGAACAGCTGTACGGTGTACCAGAACTGGCTTACAACGTGACACACAAACAAATTTCCTGAACCCTACGCACGGCGGAATGTGTTGTTTGATCCCCCGTCTTGGGCCTAGGGTCCGGAAACGAGGCGAGGACCGCCGTGATTTCACGGTCGATTGCCGAAGCTCGATGCGTGTCACCTCTTTCAGACGCATGATGTTGCGTAGAGCCGAAGATTGTCTTGGTAATCGTACGCGATCGTAAATTCCACGGTGGCTGGAGGCCCGTGGTCGTCCAACAATGCAACCAAGAGACTGGAGTGTCAGTCCGCTTTGGCCATTGAACATCAGCGGGAAAAGAAAGCGTGAAGGCGAAGCATCGAGCTTTGGAATGGCAGAACGACAGGCGGCGAGACTCGGCCTCGGGCCCCCATCAGTTATCGTTTGTGATATGATGCTGAGTGAGAGCCCGTTGCGTCGTTGCGTGAGATTCCAACGGCCGGTCACGCCGTCCCACATCAGCATCGGCATGGCCCACCTCGAGCGCAGAGCATCTCTGGCCGGGGCATTTTGATATATGATCTCTCCCAACGTGGGCTTCTGTCGACCGAATATCAGCAATGATACTTTTCGCCAGGCCCGCGATCGATAGGAAGACAGGTGGCCAACCGTGTGGCAGGGAACGTGACGAAACTGGATATTTGTGAGTTTCTTCTGTCCCTCTCAGCCAGTCTAGGGATTTCGTCCCGCCAGGGCTGCGCCGGCAGGTCTTGCTGTCATACGATTCCGGGAGATCAAGGCACGTAAGGTATAGTGACTTGCATATGTGACCCAAGGCAAGATGGACAGGTGCGACGTGTTGGGTAGCAGCCGAGGGCTACATCGGCCGTAGCAACAGACTCGTTGCTAGCTCAGCCTTTCCCGCCGTGGGACCAAGGGTCCGCGGAAGCTGTGAGCGGTTTTTTTTCTTAGCCACCAGAGCAGGTGGAATTGATCAGCCAACGGTTGCTCCTGGGCGCTACGGGGAAGACCGTCGGAGCTGAGCCGGTGCAGCTTAGATGACCTGTCAAATGCAGAGAGGTGGGCTCTGAGGAGAGGACTCTTGGTGGTCATTGTCGTATTCCTGGAGGAGTTGAAGTTGGAAAAAGAAAGCTGACGTTGCGATGTGGAGGTCAACTTGTGTATTTTAGTGCACGCACACGCAGTTGGAGGGGAGGACGTCGGCGCCGGGGTGGCACAGACCCGGGGGAGCTCCGGAGTCAGGGGCCGGGGGGTTAACCTCGCCAATCGCCGGGTAGGGTGCTGTGGCAAGTACAGCAGCACGGATGCTCACGACGCAACGCAACGCACAGGAGCCGATCTCTGGGTGCCGGACAGGTGCCGCGGTGATGGTGGCATTCAGAGCGGGACATGTTTGCCTGCCAACCATTTATTGGGTTGCAATGGCAATAGGTTGCTGCGCACTCGCACACGAACCGGCCGAGAGGTTCTGGGGAAGGCGGGCAACTGGGACTCAGCCCGCTGCATCTCGCCTTTTTTGTTGCCTGGGAAAGACGCACAGGGCAATGTCAAGATCTGATCATCTCGAGTATGACAGCTCATGAAGCGGACCTGGCGCCTCCTCTCGGTTGCATTGTGCATACGGGGGGAACGGGGCCAGAGAGGGGTCTATTGATTATGTTATTCGCTGGCTGGAGGAGCCTCGGGACGAAAGTTTTCTGTCGCCGACACTCGCATCTCGTTCCTTTCTTTTGGGACGTCTTCTTATTGATCGATTCCGAGGAGAGGCGGGTTGCTATATTCTCGTTCCGTGGGCTCCAGAGATGCGGGTGAAGTCGCTCGGGAAAAAGTGATGAATCACTTCTGAGCATCTTCTAGTGGCCCTCTTCAACCTCGCACCGTTTACGACTCGGTTCCCCTTCTTTCTTTTCTTTCGTCTCGTCGAGTTCTTTGCACAAATGTCTCACGGGAGAGGCTTGCCGCTTGACCAGCCACGTACGGATCACTTCGGATCGTGTCTGGCATTAGTTTTCTCAAACAGTGGCGGAGAGGGGAGAAACATGCGTGAAGCGGTGGCGCCTTGAAGATGATGCCGGATGGAAACCGTCGACGCCCTCACTTTCCGATGTTCAATGTGTGTCTGTGTGTTCTCACTCGGAGGACGTGACGTGACGACTGGTGATGCTTCGGCATGGAACACTTTCACAAAATTCTACTGCCATATATGTGCATGACCTCCAGCCATCACCTTGAGGAAAAAGAAAGCTTTCTGGCAGTGGTCAGATTATGACGTCGCCGTCCAGGGTCTAGACTCGCCTCTGCGGGTGAGCGAAATGGCAAAAGAGATGGAAAGGGGCGGGGCAAAGAAAACATGCAATTCGGATAGAGTAAAGACGGAACATGTCCGCCCTGAAGCGACCCATGCCGAAGAGTCCCATATCGGGGCCCGACACCGGCGTGCTATCCGACCGAAGGCTCCGGGCGCGGAGTGGGCCCGTCCGGAGACGCACAGGCCTCCCGGCCGAGCTCTCCGGACTTTCGATCGATCGATGCCATTACGTCGACGCCGCCAAGGCCGGGCCTCATTGAAACAGTCGACAATAGGCCCCCTCAAGGCGTCGGTATTTTATGATTGTAGTTGCGCTTCTATTGCCAGCAGTATTGCGTAGACTTTCCACGTTATGCTCGTACGATATGCAGCCAGCCCAATAGCCATGATGCCCCTCCTGATAAGCAATTGCGATGAGAAACTTGCGGTTAGTCTCATCGTTCTTTATCGCGGTTTTCTGATCAAACACGATTATCTGTTATCTGCGTGTTGATGACGGGCTAGGTGAAGCAATGCTTGGGTCTGGACCGTGTAATGTTGCTGCAATTGCAGTCACGATGACGTCGTTGATGAGGTATGTGGATAACCCACCCACCCCCGGACTGTCCCTTGGCTCGACGACATGTGCAGACCGCAGCTTCCTCTTGCTATACTCTGGTACCGTGGTCTTTCCGTCTTAAATAGGTTATCCCCCGGCGTCGAATTTGCATCAGGTTCTTTCCCTGGACTTTTCTTTCACCAACAACACCTACACATCAAAGCACATCGCCAAAATGACAGACAAATCCCAATTTGAAATCGGTACGGATGCTAGACGCTTCTGATTCGCAACGTATACTGACCAAGTCCAGGCCACAAGGTGCCGGTGACGGACCAGAGCTTTCCAGGAAAGGAAGGCGAGATGCCGGACCACCCGACCCCTCAATTCGACCGCATCCCAACGGGTGACGGAGGCTCGAAGCTGTACCAGGCCGCCGGAAAGCTCAAGGACAAGAAGGCCATCATCACCGGCGGCGACTCGGGAATCGGCCGCGCCACGGCCATTCTGTTCGCCATGGAGGGGGCCGACTCGCTCATCGCGTACCTCAAGGAGGAGGAGGACGACGCCCAGGAGACCAAGAAGCGCGTCGAGGAGCACGGCCGAAAGTGTCACCTGATTGCGACGGATTTGACCGACCGTGGAAACTGCCAAAAGGTCGTCGACCTGGCGCTCGAGAAGATGGGCGGCATCGACATCCTTTTCAACAACGCTGCGTACCAGATGATGATCGAGGAAATCAAGGACCTCTCCGAGTACGTCCCATATCGTCGACGGCTGTAGTCGTAAGAGAGCTCAAGTCACTAACAAAGCCTAGGGATCAGTGGGTTCACACGTTCAACACCAACATCCACCCCTTCTTCTACCTTTCCAAGTATGCCCTCCCACACATGAAGGGGGGCGCCACCATCATCAACAATGCGAGCATCAACGCCTACATCGGCCGTCCCGACCTGCTGGACTACACCTCCACCAAGGGCGCCATCATCTCCTTTACTCGCGGCCTGAGCAACCAGTTCGTCGGAAAGGGAATCCGGGTGAACGCAATCGCGCCTGGACCGGTCTGGACGCCGCTCATCCCCGCGACGATGAACGAGGAGGCGCAGAAGCAGTTCACCAGCCCCATGGGCCGGCCCGCGCAGCCTTCCGAGATCGCGACGTGCGTGGTGTTCCTTGCCTCCACCGACAGTTCGGCTATCAGCGGACAGACCATTCACTGCAATGGAGGTGTCATCGTCAACGGCTAAACTGTTGGGAAACTGCGTCTTTCCGGCCATGTGCAGCATGTACACTGATTAGTAGTAATTAGCTGGTGCAACCAGACGAATGAATGACGTATGATGCAACGGAAGTATAGAATGGGTAAGCCCAAGAGAAATAACCGCGAACCGGGTGACTTCATGAGATTATGGACACTGTAAGCTTTATGCCTCAGTGAAACGACAGTGATCAATTGCAATGTGGATAAGAACCCGTCAACACTCAAACAATATTTCTCGGTTTGGTCATCATTGACTCTTGAGTCGAGAAGCGGCCAGCTATTACCTAGTAGGAAGTGACAGCAGACCAGACGGCAGAGCTAACCGCAATTAGCAGCACAGCATGGATGAAACAGGGGACCGGGATAAAGCGCGTCCAACCAAAGGCCACCAAACTGCTGGCTGGATGGATCTTGGAGCTCCTCGAACAGCGCGGCGGGGACGACGCGGTCTGCATGACCTGCAGCTTTTAGGGCGCTCCAGTGCATATCGCTCCAGATTGAGGTGCATTTCCCACTGGGCCCTGCGAGTCCCGCTCATTGGCTGCGAATAGCGACCTGCTGTTGTTGCTGCTGCTGCTTTCAGGGCAACCCCCTTTTTCATTTTGCCTCTTGGTTGTTGACAACACAGCACAACGCCACGGCCATTTTGTTTGGGTTGAGGCTCGCGTCGGGAAACCCGTGCACTTTCCAGCCAACCATGTGCCGGAGAGCTGCCAGAAACGTGTGCATGTCATGTTGGAGGGGGAAGAGATGCTTTCGCCGACAAACCTTGAGACACCTACCTACAGTCCAAAGAAGGTGACGACATGTGTTGTTGTTGGTCGGGCGAGGTTCCTAGATTGCAAAGGTTTAGTACGGACAGATTGCGAAATAAACTGTGGACGGGGTGGCAATGATCCAAATGGCTAGCTTTTTGGTGGATATTCTCGCGTATCTCGTTGCGTCGTTTGAGCGGAGGACGGATCTCGTCGCCCCCAGATTCACTGTCACTGACCACAGGGTATCCGAACCGTACCGGCGCCGAACCACACATCGAAGCAGAAGAGAACGAAGCTTTGGGACCATATGACGTGGCACGACGAGCTCGGAGTATGTTTCGGGCTTCGCTGTGACCTTGACGTAGTTCCAGAGTCATGTTATGGTGTTCTACCAAGTATAGGCGGCGGGATGTAATGCGAGCAGAGATCGCTGGGAAACTCTATTGCAGAGTCGCGATATTACCGCGGCCCGCTGCTAAGGAATTACTGCCCTTCCTGCTGTGATACTCCGGGCGAGGCTCGTACCGTGCTACTTCGTCTATTAAGTCCCCTTTGTCTGGGACTTCCTACTTGGTGACAGGAACGCCCAATAGCACACCTGCTCAGAGTCTGGGGGTGCTTGGCCCCCAGGGCTGGAGGTACTGTGTACTTCTCCACCTGCTTTATCTAGGCAAACGAGACTGCAAGCTGCCGCGACTGGCTAGGTAGTGAGTACCGCAACTGCCAGATCCATTCACCCACGACCAAAGCGGCGCCCCTCCTCCAAAAAAGACGTGTAAGGTGTCGCGCTTTCCCCCTGGTTCCCTTGTGCCTTCCTCGGCGCTCCCTTGTCGCAGGCCCATCCCTTCATTTTCCCTCTCCCCCTTCCAGAACACCTCGTCTGGTTTGTACTGCTTGTTTTGGCTGAGCCACCCACACGTTCTCCATCTGTTATTTTTTTTCTTCTTCTTCACTTCTACAACAAGCCTCGCCGCCGACAAGTTCATGTCTCTTGTGCCTCAGGCCTGCTCTGCTTTCTTCTGTACCAGCTTGGACCCCTCGATCTGCGCGCCCTAGTAGCCGCAAAAGACTCCACACTCGTCAAGTAAACAGACGAAACCTTGCCTTCGCATCGCAGCTTGTCGCATTCCGCACCTCTTACCGCGCCCGTTGGCTACCATGTCTGCCACGTACAAGCAGTTCCTGGCTGCTCCCAGCTCGTCGCTGCTCGCACCGAACGCCACCCTCCTGTACATCACCACCACCACCTCTTACAATGGCCCTACCGACATCATCAAGCACCTTACCACCCTGCGCAACCAGGTGAAGAAGAAGAAGGAGGAGATCCTGGACGTCGTCGAGGGCCGCGATGCCGTCGCTGCTGAGATCGAGACCTCCCTGGAGTTCGTCACCAGCGGAGGCGTCTACCTGCCCGGTCTCGACGACAACTTCCTGGCCGACCGCACCGTTCACCTGCCCATCGTGAGTGCCGCCGCGAGCAGTTTGCCTTCCACTCCAACTCGTAAACCCGAGCTAACCCGCCTTTCCGACAGACTCACTTCGTGAACTTTGACAGCGACGGCAAGATCGCGCAGATCCGGCAAAGCTGGGACCAGGGCTCCCTCCTCAAGCAGCTCGACATTATCGGAAAGTCCGGCCGCAACTGGCCCATTCGGGACAGCCAGGAGCAGATCAAGATGATCAACAAGGGCCTGAAGGCTGCCGGCAAGCTCGAGACCGCTCCCGACCACAACGAGCTGATCAACCGCACCCGAGGCAACTCGTCCAACGCGCTCCGCGATCCCCATGCCTCTCTCTCTCTATTTGCGCCCAGGGAGCAACAGGCTGAAGAAAGTCCCGCCCAGACTGTCGTGTCACCTTACGCAGGTACCCGACCGCAGCAACGGTCTTTCACCGACATCCTCGGCAACGAGCAGGCCGACGAGCCCGGTTCTCCTAGCGCTGGTCGCGACCGCGTAGCCCCCAAGATTGGTGCTGGAAAGAACTTCCAGCCCAGCCGTTTGTTCGATGCCGACGCGCACGCCGACGAGCCCGACAGCCCCGAGCAACAGTCCCCCGCGAAGTTCTACCGCCCCAACCCCAAGAAATACCAGCACTTTGACTTCGCCGACGGCTCCGACCCGCAAGACACCCCTAAGCCCGCCGCGGGCCGTCCCAAGCCCAGCAAGCACGACAGCAGCTGGGGCTTCGAGGACTTCGTTACCCCTCAGAAGGTGAAGCCCGGAAAGACGCTGCGGACTCAGGATGTCCGCCATTGGGACACCGATATGACCAACGATACTTTGAAGAACACTCCCGCCGCGCGACCCGTCGTCCAGAAGCCTCGCCGCGATGCCGATCCTCACTTCGAGTTCCAGGATGACGGTCCGAATGGCGAGCCCCGGCCCGCTGGTCGCCCCAAGGGCACCGGGCACAACGAAGGCCTCCACCTCTACGAGAACAACCTGTACAGCGAGGATGGAAAGCCCCTTCCTCCCGACTCAGACCGTGCCCTGGGCAACATCACCAATCTGAACCACCGCCAGAAAGACTTTGCCTCCCACTTTGACATGAGAGACAACTCGCCCAACCAGGCTGGCCAGCAGCAACGGCCCGCCGTGAGCGATTCTCGCAAGAAGGCCGTCAACATGATGAACTCCAACTGGGAATCCTACGACCAGTCCCCCGCCAATCAGAAGGAGAACAGGCCTGAGCCCCAGCAGCCCAAGCAGGGCGGGATTGTCATTGCTGGCGACGGCATGGGCTCCAGGAAGGCCCCCGTCAACCAGGATGGTGACAGCCGTGGTATCAACATCGCCGGAGACGGCATGGGCGGTAGGAAGGGCACCAACCGCGACTGGCTCTACGGCGACGATGAGGATGCTCCCAAGCCTGTTCCCCCCAAGAAGCCCGGCATGACGGCTGCGCAGCAGAGCTTCTGGGACTTTTAATCGATCGTCCCCGATTCGGTCTGCACACGCCGATCGATACGCAGGACCTTAGTGCCTCCCTTCTTGCTTGTTTTGTTATGACTACATGTCTCGCACGCTGCCCACGATTCACGGGAGCGTTTACTGTTGCAATATTACCAGACCCGTCTTAGCTATTCCAGAGCGACAGTTGACTGATCCGCTGCTCCTCTTGGGATATCGAGTTTGGCTGGCCGGAAAGAACACCTGGATGAGAGAATGCTGTATTAGATTCCAAGGTGGGAGTAAGAGAGAGAGAGAGAGAGTCGTGTTGGACTAGGAGTGTGGAGAGAGAAAATAGGTTCCTCTGTTATTGTACTGTGTAAAGTTGCAAAACCCCATGATATCCAACAGACCACCTATTTCTATTGCAGCCGTTTATTCGGGACTTTATATCTTGTGAATTCGGGTACTTGAACTTGTATCAGTGAAATTGAAGATCCAAGATGTCCCATATCCATGGCTACTAATCTCATCAGGAGGCGTCAATAACTCTATGATCGCAGCTATTCCGCTGGAAGGCCCAAATGATATGGCATACTCAACATTAAAAAGAAATCCCAGGCATCCCAAAACGCCTCGCTATATCCGTCCTCTCATAACATCCCAAAAAAGGTTTCAAGCAAAATAGCAGTCCTGCACGCAAATGCCCCTCAGCACAGGAACTTGTAGACGCGCTTCCACCTGGGCCACGACATCCTCTCCTCCTGCTCCTGGGCGACGAGGATGCCGAGGTTGAAGTCGCGCCGGCCCGTGTCGACGTCCATCTGCTCGATGCGGATGAAGGACGTGCGGAAGTACAGCTTGTGGGAGACGTAGAAGACGAGCACGATGGGGAACGCGGCGTAGCGCAGGAAGAAGTTGCGCGCGACCCAGTCGGCCGACCGCTTCTCCCAGCCGACGGGGAAGGCGCCCACCCAGAACTGCGCCGCGAGCACGAGGGCGTTCATGGCCAGGCCGCAGTAGGACCCCAGCACGCCGACCTGGCTGCGGAAGGCGAGCTCGTGCAGGCCGTGGCCCTTGCGGGCCCAGGCCCGCCGGAAGCGGATGTGGCAGAGGCAGATGGAGGCCCAGGTGAAGACGGAGGAGAGCCCCGAGATGGCGAGGAGCCAGTCGAGGACCTGGCCCTGCTCCTTGAGGTCGGCGAGGTAGGCGATCAGGCCGACGGCGGAGGCGACGCCGATGGCGGTCAGCGGGCGGCCCTTCCGGTCGACGTAGGAGAGGAAGCGGGGCGCCTGCTGCTGGTCCGCCAGGGCGGCGAGGGTGCGGGAGGAGCCGAAGACGGCGGAGTTGCCGACGGAGAGGACGGCGATGAGGATGACGGCGTTCATGACGGAGGGGAGGATGTCGATGGAGGCGTACTCGATGGCGATGACGAAGGGGGAGGTGTTTGCGTCGGCCTGGGAGGAGGCGCCGAGCAGGCGCTTCTCGTCGTAGGGGACGAGGAGCCCGATGAGGGTGAGGGCGACGACGTAGAAGAGGGTGATGCGCCAGAAGACCTGCTTGATGGCGGTCGGGAGCGACTTCCGCGGGTTGGCGGCCTCGGCGGCGGCGAGCCCCACGAGCTCCGTCCCCGCGAAGGCGAAGGCCGCTGTGACGAAGACGCTGCAGAGGCCCTTGAAGCCGTTGTGGAACGCGCCCGGCTTCTGCCAGTAGCGCCCGCCGATGTAGCCCGACTCCTTGGTGCCGCCGACGTTGAGCACGATGCCCAGCAGGCTATTGCTTGAATGTCAGTGGGCTGCATGCGTAGGAGGATCGGACGGAACGTCCTTTTAGGGAGGCGCGCTTACATGAAACCTATCACGGCGATGACCTTGATGATGGAGAAGATGAACTCGGCCTCGCCGTATGCCTTGACGCCGAACAGGTTGATGGACACGATTCCCACCAGGAAGATGGTGACGAATATGGCCTTGGTGATTTCCGACTCCCAGTACGTGATCGTTATCGAGGCGGCGATGATCTCGAGGGGCAGGACTATCAGCCACTGCAGGGCGTAACTGCAACTTCTGTCAGCATTCATAGACTCGACGCGCAGACAGCTCGACTCACTTCCAGCCCATGGCGAACCCCCAGGAGGGGTCCAGGAACCGCGTCGAGTAGGCCGAGAACGAACCGGCGACAGGGAACGCGACGGCGAGCTCGCCCAGCGCCTGGCAGGTGCAGTACAGCATGCCGCCGACGAGCGAGAAGGCGATCAGCAGCGACGCGGGCCCGCCAACCTCGAGCGCGGTGCCCGAGGCCACGAACAGGCCGGTGCCGATGGACCCGCCGATGGCGATCATCTGCAGGTGCCTGCCCTTCAGCTTCCTCGACAGCAGCGTGTTGGAGGTCTGCAGGTTGGCGCGGTGGATGTCGAAGTAGTGCACGCCGTTGAGGACCCTCTCGCGGCCGTCGCGGTCGTCGTCGTCGCCGCCTTGGCCCTCCTCCATGTCGTCGACGACCGAGTGCTTGGGGCGCACCATCTGGCTCGGGTCGCGCCTGAAGCTCTCGAGCATCCGGCTGAAGACGCCGGGCCCGGGACCCGGGTCGTAGACGGGCTCCCGCCGCATGCTGTAGCTGCTCCCGAGGGTGAGGGTGTCTTCCTTGATCTTGAGCGTGCTGAGTTCCACGTCCTCGGGGTACGGTGCCATCCCGTTTTTTCGCGCGAAGGTGGTGGTGGTTTGACGGGGTTTCAGGCCGGGTGGTGTTTTATGTTTCGCCCCTCGCCGCGCGCGGGTGGGTTCGTTATCGCGATCGTCAACGGCGTGTGTGTATTCTCGTTGGCAATGGAGCCAGGCGTCCCCGCGGAAGGACCTTTCGTCGAGGTTCGTTCGGTGTCGCCAGGATATTTCAGACGTCGACCAGCTCCGTGTTGGACTGCATGCTAATCGCCGAAGAAAGAGCTTGCTTGGTACGCGGCTGCGAATAGAGCCCTCGTCGAAGTCGTCACTGTTTGGTGATTTGCGGTGCGCCGGGTCGGTCGGTGATGAGGTTGGTTCCGTGTAGATCGAGACAGCGTCGTCGTCGGTGTTGCGGCGAGAGTCTGTCCACACACCTAAAGGGGTTGGAGGACTCGCCCGCGGAGGCAGAGGCTTATCATGCTGCGACACCCCGACCAGTACGTTTGCCGCATTGGCGTTGAAAGAGACGGGCGGGATGGGATGGGCTCTCTATCAGTCGACAAGGATGTTGCGCCGGCGCCGTCCATCCAGCGACCACCGCCACCACACACACAAGACGAAGTACGTCCTTGAATGGGCAAAGCCCGGGCTGGGCCGGGCTCTGGGCGAATGGGGGGCCAGTCCCACGACCAGGTCTCCGAATCCTCTGCCTATCCCCAAATTTTGCTAGAGTCACCCCTTGGGGTCAGCACTAGGCTGTCCTGAGAAGTGCAATTGTGTGGCACGAAATATTCCGCCTGAGCTACAGGTAGGTAGGACATGGGAATATGGGGTTCATCTACCAGCACATCACGGAAAAGGGGATTGTTTCGCGAGGCCAGATTATATTGCTTGACTTGTGGTGAATCCTATGTCCTATGCAGCGCGTCTATAGCGTCCTTCCAGAAACACAATTGATTCCCATTCTGACTCCTCCATTTTGCCGGTAGTTGCACTTCGTGTCTACCCTACCTACTTGCTCTCTTACGCGGAGATCCCTCTCAAAACCATTAGATGCTCCAAGGTTACGCCGGAGTCTCAGTAGAAGTAGCCCAGGACCTTGCCCGAGACGTGCTTTCGGCGAGCCTGGTTGTGGTCCATGATGCCCGCAGACGTCGTGAGCACGACGTGGCCGAACTGGCGCGCGGGGAGCAGTCGGACAACCCACTTCTCCATGTCGGCCAGGCGCACGTTGAAGCGGGGGCTGATGACGCCGCACTTGTTCAGCCGGCCGGTCAGCTGCACGACGATCTTGCCGCCGCGGTGGTCGTCGACCTCCTCGAAATCAGACACGTATCCGTGCTGCTGCATGATCTCGAGGGTCTTGGTGATGACCTTGGACGAGGGGCGGAGAACGACCTGGCGCTTGCCCTGCTTCTCGGCGTTGTTGATGCTTTTCAAGGCATCGCTCAGAACGCTGGTTCGGACCATCTGATAGGGGACAAGTTAAGGGGCGGCCCGTGAAAGGATGGGTTGTTGGCACACTTACGATGGCGGTTAATCGGCAGGTATTGTTGATTTCAGTCGTCGGGGTCGGGGTCGGGGTGGAAATAGGTTCTTCAAAGACACGAGAGTGTAGTCTGAAGGTACCTAAATCGAATGGCAAAGGCCATCACCCGCATGAGTCCATGATGGCAAACCTCGGGGAGAGGATTGGTAGCCTACCTATCCTTTGGAGTTGAAGATTGCGATGTGGAAAAGAGAGGTTCTCGCTGGGCCATCGACATGCTGCGCTGGAAATTCACTTCTGAAAAATTTGGTGGAGAAACGGTAGGGTCAGTCACGTGCGGGCAAGACCGTGCCACGCCCGGCTCCCGTCCGTTGTGGTCCACGCTCCACTGCGCTGGTGGGGGACTTCACTTGGGGGCGGTAGAAACCCCACCCCCCTCGTGCTCCCATGCCGAGTCTCTCTGCCGTCAGCACAGGTGCTACACGCCCGGGCAAGACATCGATTTATCCTGCGGATTCACCGAGCAGTTCCTCTCACGATCCTCCGAAAAGCCCAAGGTCTCGGCCATGTTCTGAACTTCATCTTGCCGTTTTTGTAGGAAAGTTGACAGCAGCCGGCTCGTCCCAAGTTTTGTACGTCTGCCATGCAAGGCAAGTTTGACAGCCACTCCGGCCTCCGTCCCAAGTCATCATGCCAGAGACGTCTGGGCGCCGAGGCACATAACGTTGGCAAACAGCACACGAGAGCCTTATGGTTCGTCCGTTTCTGTGCTTATCTTTCCCGGCCTGTGCTTGATCGGTTTGCCTTGTAGCCTGCTCTTCAAAGTCGGCTTTGCAGATGTCCCCAGGTACGTAAGTGTACTTGGTGTTGATGTGAAGCCATAGTACAAAACAGAGTTTGGAAGAATACATACTGTGGACAATTATGAGTATGTTTAAACTTGTCATAATAAGCATCTGCACAAAATGGATACGCAGTATGTAAACGCAAATTGTGAGCAGTACACTGGCTTTGGTCACAATACTGCCGTAGCGGGAGATGACCCCGTCCTGGGTGATAGGTGGAAAACAGGACCTACCCGACTCACCTACATCAACCCAAGGCTAGAGCTGCTGCCCCCATCGACCTACTTAAACACCAAAGGGCGCGATCTGTCATACCCCTGCAACAACAACATGCCGCAACATATCACGGATGGTCAAGTGTAACACCCAAAAATGTTGACTTTCATTCCCTTTTTCGAAGAATTCAACCTACTTCTCCTACAACGCCAGGCCGTGCCGCTTGGATAAATATGCTTTCCAACAGACATCGATGCTGTTATGTAACATCCATCCTCGTTCCTTCATCACGGGATGGGGGGACTGCCATCTCCTTCATGAAACTGTTTCACATTACATCTCACGCCTGGGCCTGGACCGGCGCCTGCTCGGTAGACTTCTCGACAATCATCTTGCCGCTCGCGTCTCTGGGCTTGCGCTTCCAGCCCGTGTTGAACAGCTTGCCCATGTCGAAGCGCGGGAGCGGGTGCGCCTCGGTGTTGAGGACGATCTTGTCCAGGGGCAAGAGGTCGTTGGGCGAGAACAGCAGGTAGAAGTACTTGAGCGTTTCGGCCTGCGTACGCCGTTAGTCAGGTATCAAGCGTCAAATTATCTAGTAGACCTACCATCCAGAAACTCTCCAAGTTGTCGCGCGTAACCGGAGGGATGGTGTTGGCATTGCTCAAGCTGGTGAAGCCGCCGCCGTCCTCGACCGCCGTGTAGTTAACAAACGACTTGAACATCTCCCAGCCCCAGTCACGGTACTTCTGCTCGCCAGTGATTCTCCACATGTAGAACAGACTCTCCACGGTCTCAGGACGCTGCAGGTTGTGGACGTCGTTGGAATGGACTTCAAAGTCCTTACGCCAAGTTGCGTCAGGGGCGGGATCGAAGTTCTGGGGCGGGTGGTGAGGCGCTGAAGGGGGGGCCGGAGGACTGTCCACGTTGAAGTAGGTGATCTCGGCAGCGAGTCCGGTTGCCATCCACTTGTACATGCCCCAGCAGGTCTGCATCAGCTCGCGAGCCAGCTTCATGTCCTCTTCCTTCTTCTTGTCCCAGGTTGGCAACCTTCTCGCCTCCGCCTCAGGAATACCTCCCGTGACCCCGAGAGCAATCGTTCCCGGCATGAAGCATACCAAGTGGTCCATCTTGGGAGAGAGTTCGCTGTTCAGTCCGTTGGGCCGTTCTGCGAGAACCGTGAAGCCGGAAGGCTTGCTGTAGGTGATCAGGTGCTTGCGCACACCCTCCAGGGCCTCGTCCCACATGTCCAGGTAGACGGACTCCTGCTTGTTCGTCTGCAGGTACTGCTTGATCAGGTACTCATAGTACGAGTCGCCGCGGGAGCCCAGGCGAATGTTGTCGCCCCTGAACTTGCCGTCCGTGGCGTAGACGTAGATGGGAACGAGGCCGTCCTGGGCGCCATTGTCGTCGATAACCTGCATGACCTTTTCCACCTTGTCCCAAAAATCCTTCTCGCCCGTGAGCTTGGCCAGGTACTTGAACTCAAGCTGCAGCGTCGTCGTCTCGGCCGTTGACGAAGCGCCGCCGTCGGCGTGGGAGACAATGCCCTTGTACTGGGCGAGGTTGACACTCGCGTAGGGAACACCGGATGGCGAGTCGAAAGCGGCCATCAGACGATCAGCCAGGTCTCTCGCCTTCTCCAAGTATAAGTCCTCGCTCGATTTACCGGGCTCGTCGTCCTTTACCGGGGCAAGCTCGGGAAACTCTGTCGAGAGGTAGTGGGCCGAAAGGAGACCGCCGAGCATTCTAATCGTAGTTTCGAAGGTGTTGACGTCTTGGTCTTGGTCGTAGGTCAATGTGTTCGAAAGCCACTCTCTGGCATGCGCCAGGCGGGACGTCTGGTTCATCAGGATCATAGTATCCAACGAATCAACAATAATCCATCCCATGCCCTTGGGAGCCATCTGTCGGCCGGTCTTCGCAATGGGGTGGTACTCGTCGTAACCTGTCAATCCATAGACGTTAGCATCGTACACTCGCGCCGAGAGTTATGTGTTCGCAGTCGAGCTTACCCCATGCGTAGCGCTCGTATGCATCCCAGCTAAGCTGGAAGGCCTCGACGACTCGGTCCCGTCTCTTGGACCAGTCCGCCTTCTTCCCAGCCGGCTCGGACGAGCGCAGCCAGCCCCTCCATTGCGACGCCGATTCGCGGGCTTTGGATCCGTGCTCGAAGGTGCCGAACCACCAGAGGCCGGTGAAGAAGAGCAACAGGAAGCCGAGAATGGAACGTTTCCTGCGCCAGAGCGGACGCAGCCTCCGGGCGGGGTGGTAGTGGTAGGGCTTGTCCTTGTACATGGGAAGCTGTGCTCCTGTGCCCAGGAGGTCCTCGACTCGTCCCTGGACGCCGTGGAAGAGACCTGAGTTGCCGCCGCGGTTCCTGTTGTTCACGGCGGAGGCGCCCCAATACCGATCCTCCAATGCTCGCTGCGGGTTGTTAAAAGAAGGGACATTCTTTGGGATGTTGAACGCCATGTCGTCCAGGACGCTTGCTCCCGCCTCTACTGCCTTCTCCTTGATGTCGTGGGCAGCACGGGAGGCCGTGACTTTGAGGATGTTGAGGGCTGAGTTCCGATGAAGGTTAAAAGGGTCGCGGACGTTCATATTACGCCCTCAGCATTGTCGCAGTGGATACCTGGCGGTTTCGAAGAGACGACGAACTGGGCGGTGCAGGTACAATGCGCGCGCGAGTCGACTCCAACCAAAAAGTTCCGTGTTAGCTGAGATCACCCCCGACAACGAAGCAAAAGATATCAGACGACCCGTAGCATCAGTAAATACAAAGAAAGAGCGGCTGAGACACGGGTTTGCCAATCTCGATGATGTGGACTTTTCGGCTCCTCTGGAGCACCCGTGGACACGCAGTGGCAGGCGCGGCGGGCCAGCTACGCGAGCGAGGCGTCGAGCTTTCCCTCTCGCCCCATGCCAATCCGAGGTTCCTTGCGCGCCTAGTGTGCCGTCGGCACGCTTTAGCAGGCTTGGCCTTGGTTCGCCAACCACTCATGCCTCCGTGGACCCCCCTGAACTCTGGAAGAGGCCACCTGTAAGCCAGTCGCCGATAGTGGATGTGAGCAGTGACCACTGCAGTACAGCCCCTACCACTGCTGGAAATGCCAGATGGGTATTTTTCCGGGTTGGCGGTCGGGACACAGGCATGCCGGTCCTTCCGGCGCCCCGTCATTGGCGACTGCCCGAGCCACTGACGCTGAGTGTGCGCAGTGGACCTTCCAGGTGGCACCGTGGGACGTGGACACTGGACGGCATGTCCACTGAAGGTCTCCGCTTGCCGTTCTTCGGCCCGGTGGGGTCTGGCAGGGCACACAATCGGGCGGCGACAGCACCGGCTCAGATATCTAAGAGGTGCTTTGTTGAACCTGCGCCGCAACGGAGGTCAGAAGGCAGCAGACGACGGCAACTACGAAGCCGGCTTGGAGTTCCGGATGCTCCATGGCAAGGCCGCGACGTCGCTGTGAATTTCAGAAAGTGCCAAGCTTTTGGTCGAAAATAGCGTTGCTACGTCCATCACCACATTCACCTACGGTCACGCAGTTGACTCAACCAGGGTCCGAGGTCTTGGGCCCAAGAACGAACTGGTTTCTATCCTACTTGGAGTGTTCCTCAGCCATCAGCATGTCGTTCAAGAACTTTCCGTCGCTCTCCCCGGAAGAGTTCGAAGAAGTATGTCATCACTTCGACAGCCAGTATCGCCGAGCAACTCTGGGTCCTTTGCGCAGGCGCTGGAAATTGAATGTCTGCACCGCCTTCTACTCGTCGTTCGCTATGGGCCCGGAACGCACAACCTACTTACAAATCATTCGGCCACTTGAAGCTACGCTGGACTGCGGTGACCTTTCGTCAGTTCTGGACAAGTTCTCCTTTGGAGACGGAAACGCCGAGAGAGATGATCTCGGATTGGACGATGCGGCCATGATAGACGCCGAGGAGTCTGACGAAGTAAAGCCGCCATAAGTATCCTATGGCTGCAACTTATGCTTACATGGTTCCAGGCTGCTCTATCCAAGCCCCGCGTCCCCGATGTCGGACACGTTGTTTATGAAGTCCATCTGCATCCTACGTATCAGATGCCGTGCCTTTGGTTCACATTGTACGGGCTGCCAGCGGACGAGCCGGCCTTCAATCTCGATACCGTCTTTCGGAGGCTTGTGCCTGATGACTTCAAGGACGCTCTCCGTAAAACAGGCGGTATCGGAGGAATCTCCGGCGACGTGAGTGCGCTCAGCTGTGAACGAGTCAATTACGAGTTCTGAAAAAGACCATACGCAGGTCTGTACTAACACATCGTGTCGTAGCACCACCCCATCACGGGACTCCCTTCTTTCTTCATCCATCCATGCCTCCTCGGAGATGCCATGTCTGGCTTCAACTGCACCAAAGAGCAGTACATGATGGTCTGGCTGGGCTTGGTCGGCGGATGCGTCGGGCTCTGGGTGCCCAAAGAGATGGCCATGGATTCCTCTGAATGAGGCGCGCCGCGCTTGTCCTTCCATGGCCACGCCCTTGCGGAACTGGATTGCAATCTATCCAGGCGATCAATCGTCGTCGCTGTCCTCTTCCATGGCGACATCGCTGTCCTCGTCCTCTTCCTCGTCGCGCTGTCGCTTCTGGCCTCTGTTGTCAGATGCTTGCGCATCGCCCATGGGATGGTCACCACCAGCAGCAGGCTTCGGTGCCGCGGCTGCCGGTGCGCCACCTGGTGCCGGCGCATTGAAGGCCATCTGCTGGAGTTCCGTAACTTCTACGTTTGAGGCTCCGGCTGTTGTGTTCGGCATCTTGAACGTGCCGTCCAGCTTGGCAACAAAGTCGGATTTGGACTTGGCATACTGGATTGTCTGTTGGCCCGGTCAGCAAAAGACGTCCTAGATAGACCATATAGACGCATACCATTGGGCGACCAAGGAACTCAAAGCCTTCTAGTGATCGCATGGCTTGTGTGGCTGTTTGAATATCACGGAACGTGATGTGCGCCTGTCCTCGCATCTTCATGGTCTTCATGGCGACAATATCGAGCACAGGACCGTAGGTGGAGAACAACAAGTACAGTTCCGCTCGCAGGTCGTCCTTCTGGATCTTCGAGGAGGGCAGGTTCGTGACATAGAGCCTTCCAAAGTTAGCTGGGGCCGATCATATCGAATGTTATTTGACTTACGTCTGGTTGGGAGGAATCGGAGTGACCTTGGCGGGCAGTGATGAGTTGGGCGCGAGCCCGCGAGGAGGAGCAACGGCCGCCATTGTGGAAGCAATGCTCAAGAAGTATGATATCTGCGGGAAGATTTTTCGTCTCGGATGCCGTACGGATAGCGGTGAAGTCTGATTGAGGTCGTCGTGGCTTCGGCTGTCGCGTCGCACGTCGTTTGTCTGTTTGTCGTCGCGGTATGAATTTTTGTCTGCAGTGCTCGTCCACCACTGCACGCGGGAGCTTCTCCTAGCGCCAGCCTCTGGTCGAGCACCCGCCCCCGGGTGTGGCCTTATGGCCTGAAATACCTAGGTACACTACGGAAACCGCCTGCCATCCGGATAGGTACCTAGGTACTGGAGGCTGGAGCACCTACACTACGTACCCCCCGCCGTCTGCCCCACCATGGACAGCGCAGCACGGGGTGCACCTCCCCGGCCAGCATCAAGGCATGCTGCTGTGCGGCGCCTTACGTAGGTACCCAAGGTGCTTGCCCAGTCGAGCACTGCCCCTCTGAATCGCAACCACCTTGCTTCATCACCTTCATCTTCCACCAGACATCTCCCTCCAACTGACAAAGTAGTGATAGTAGAGAGCTATACTCCTATCACGAACGAAACGCTCATCATGGCCGCTCCCGAGGTCCACCACCTTTTCCACGCCCCCATCGCCGACCACTCGTTCTCGGCCGACCGCCAGACGCTCGCCATCGCTCGCGATTCTACCATTGAGCTCTATGGCAGGACCGGAAACTCCTTCAAGCTTAAGGATGAGCTGAAGGGACACGACAAGACCGTCACCAGTGTCGACATTGCCCCCAACAGCGGTCGCATTGTGTCCTGCTCTCAAGGTGCGTCGATGCGTACGCATCGGCTGATGGAAGAGAGAGCTGACAGTTGTCGACAGACCGCAACGCCCTTGTCTGGGAGCCTTCGCCCAATGGATACAAGCCTACTCTCGTCCTGCTTCGCATCAGCCGCGCTGCGACCTTCGTGAGATGGTCCCCGTCCGAGACCAAGTTCGCTGTCGGCTCGGGAGACCGTGTCATTGCCATCTGCTACTTCGAGGAGGAGAACGACTGGTGGGTTTCGAAGCACCTGAAGAAGCCCATTCGCAGCACCATTACATCTGTTGCCTGGCACCCCAACTCCGTCCTTCTCGCCGCCGGATCCACCGATGCCCACGCCAGAGTCCTGTCCAGCTTCATCAAGGGTGTCGACGCCCGCCCGGAGCCCACTGCTTGGGGTGAGAGGCTGCCCTTCAACACCGTGTGCGGAGAATACCTGAACAACTCTGCCGGCTGGGTGCACTCCGTATCTTTCTCGCCCAGCGGAAACGCACTGGCATTCGCCGCTCACGATAGCAGCATCACTGTCGTGTACCCTAGTGCCCCCGAGCAGCCCCCGCGTGCGGTTGTCACCATCTCCACGCAGCTTCTGCCGTTCATGAGTCTTCTCTGGAGCGCCGAGGACGAGATCATCGCTGCTGGCTACGACTGCGAGGCTTTCAGATTCAAGGGTGGCGAGAGCGGCTGGAGCCTGGCTGGAACCCTGGAGTCTAAAGGCCGCCCAGGCCTCAGCGACACCCGCGAGGAGTCTGCGCTGAACATGTTCAAGCAGATGGATCTCAAGGGCAAGGTCAAGGATGACACCCAGCTCAAGACAGTCCACCAGAACACTGTCACGACCATTCGTCCTTATGAGTCGTCAGGCGACAACGTTACGAAGTTTACTTGTAAGTTTGCCGCCCTTTGTCATGGCCCATGACATGAGACTGACCAGACATAAAGCAAGCGGTGTCGACGGAAGAATTGTCATTTGGAGCGCTTAGAAGACATCTTATAGCAAACTTCAATAGATTACCAGAGTGTCTCATACACTTGTAACCTTGGTTCCAGATATCTGACGCGCCTTCTTTCAGCAGCTCTGCTTCCTGGAGGTTCTCTCCTTCGAGAATCCCATCGATGAACGTGTTCCCACCCCCCTCAAAAGGTATAAAGCTGATGGAGACGACAACACACTGAGATTTAGCAAACAAATCAGTTGACAACTCTGCTAAACTGCCAAGATGGACCCTTTAGCGTCGCCCAGCCGATTCATCTACTTCCCTGATCGACGGCCGAGCCAGCGTCGCGACACCCTGCCTCAAGCGACGAGACAGCCGAAACGATCATCCATGTATTACGTACCTGGCCGAAGCGATTCTCTGTCCACCATGACCGAATACGATGTGTGGACTCAACACGAAGAGGCCGATGAGCCAGGCTTACAGCCTGAGCCATCGGATCCGCGAGCTATACCCTCTGCCAACCTCGCCTGGGGTGCTCCGACTGTCGGAAATGATCATGCGCCGGGCCGCATGCCGCTACAGACGATGATTGCCAGAGTCCACGACATCTGCATTGAAGCCACCAAGAAATACCTCGAGGACCGTCACATCAACCGGCAGATGCGAAATGCTGCTGCAGCGTCTGCTGGTTTCCCCGGTGGAGGGGACCACAACTTCCAACCTCAAACCGCAGGAAGGGTTAACTCCCAGTCCTACTCGTATGCAGCACCTACGGGTTTCCCCGGCGGAGTGTACAACAACCCCCAGCCTCATCCACCTGGAGGGGTTTACTCTCAATCTTTCCCCTGCGATACTCGTCACCAGAGCGTGCCGTTTCAGAGTGCGACCTCGGATCTCGCCAACGCATCCACCGGCTCCCTGCTCGCCGACGTCAGCCGGATCTGCGACGGAATCTGGTCGCAGTCACAGAGGGACAGACTCTACGTCCCCAAGACCGAGAGGCTGGCGGTTGCGAACATGTCAATTCTACTGCATTGGGCAGAGACTGTCGTGTGGAACTCTGGAAAAGTGGCGGCCGACGGGCTCGAGGAAGAAGCGGCCTTCGAGGTGGTCGTCGATGCCGGATCGAAACTATGCAGGTGGTTGGGAGATGAGGACAGGCAGGTCATGATCGAGGCGCTGTGGTTTTAGACGTCTCTCGAAGGATGCTCGCCTTCTTCCTTGCAGTTCACTCCTTTCAAATCGTTCCGGTGTGTTTGGTAGACTGGGATCATTACAGACTGGATACCGAGTTGCCGAGCCCATTGTTCTGTTCTCTGCGTTACCTTACCTTGGGTGCCTTGACGTCAGGATACTATCATCTCCGCTTTTGCGTACGCTAGGTATCGACTGTTAGATTAAGCTTCACAAAGATTGAATCAACTGTAGTACTGCGAGCTGTAACCGCCGATTTGCATGTGCTCTGGTCTCTCAATGGCGGTGACATAACATCGTACTAGCATCCATTTTAGTACGAAGGCTTCCCGCCAGGGTCATTAATTACACTGCAGGAAAGCTGTCTATTTCTGCCCGCCTTTCATCACAGATTCGGCAGGGTAGAAAGGCAAGGAGGTACGTAGTATATGCAGCTAGCGGCAGGTGCCAGCGAAACACAGGTCCCCATGCCCCTGCTCTGGCTGTCTCCAACAGACTTTCACGTCGGCTCCCGCTGATCTAACACACCCCCACTAGCACCACCACCACTAACCACTCCACTCCCAGCCGAACCTTGCGCTGGGACTCCTCCCACCAAGCGCCAGTCGTGCTGTCGTCAAACACCTTTCAACACCGAGCTGCCTATTCGCTGTTTGGCAGAAGACACGTCGTCTCGCCTTTTTTTTTGGGACGCTCTTGTCGATCTTTCTTCTTGGTAAGTCGCCCCCTCAGATCAGGAGTATTGTTGCCTTCCGCAGGCAGGAACTCTTACCTCCAATAGCACGTGCTGCTAGGTAGTCGTGCCTATCGCCCACTCAGATTGCTCACCGCACGTAGACGACCCGCCGCGACTTTGGACGCCGCCCGAGGAACCCCGCCAAAGCTCATTGCACGATTCGCATTACCAACCGAACAACTACCAACGATTCTCGACCGAACCACCCCGAGATATTCATTCTCCTCGCTCTTCTTACCCTCGCCCCATCTCGGAGCAAATACAGACATAGAGTCATGACCGAGTCGTTATAATGGAGTCTCCCATGTCAACTCAAGAGCGCCAGCTCTGCGAGTTTCTTCGAGACCTGCCTGCACAATGGGACTACGAATACCATGAAGACGCACACCACGACCTCCTCGAAAACCTCTTCTGGTCATTAGCGGGCGGCGAACGGTACATGCCGCTGTTCTTTCCTTCCGGACGACCTTCCCACGGCTTCAAGCTTCACGACGCCCAAGGCGCGGTTGAAGGCGCCGAGTACACCGAAGCAGCCAGAGGCAAGCGATGTGGCCATATTTTCAAGCCCGGTGAGGCTTCCTACTCCTGCCGGACCTGCAGCACGGACGACACCTGTGTGCTGTGCAGCCGATGCTTCGACTCCACCGACCACGCCGGCCACATGGTCCGTATCAGCATCTCCGTTGGTAACAGCGGCTGCTGCGACTGCGGAGACGATGAGGCCTGGAAGGGCCCCTTGTTCTGCACGATTCACTCCGAGACGAACCCAGACAAGACCGAGGGTAAAGGGAAGCAAGCTACCGGGCTCCCCGAGGACCTGGTCCAGAACATACAGATGACGATAGGTCGTGTTTTCGACTACATTTGCGACGTTATATCTTGCTCGCCGGAACAGTTGCGCCAAGCCAAGACATCCGAGTCCATCCAAGCCGACGAAGAGCTGTCGCGCCTCTCTCCCGAAACATACGGCGAGGGTCGCTCTGTACAACCCGAATACGCGCTGGTTCTTTGGAACGACGAGAAGCACACGGTGGAGGATGTGCAAAACCAGATTGCGCGGGCTTGTAGAACGACCGAAGCACAGGCTTTGGACCGCGCCACTGAAACGGACCTGATCGGCCGAAGCATCCTCAAGCGACTTGACGATCTAGATGCTCTCCTTGAAATGGCCACGAAGCTCGAGCATATCAAGGTTACGGTGACAATTCGCTCTTCACGGGACACGTTTCGCGAGCAGATGTGCGGCGCGATGATCGAATGGCTCAACGACATTTGCGGGTGCAGCGTCGGATCCGATCATTCTATCCTTAGGCAGATCGTTTGCCAGGAGATGATGAAGCCCTGGAGGAAGGGCAGCCCTGGCTCCCACGCCGTGGTGGGCAAAGATGGCATCTACGACGAAGAGAAGTTTCTAAGGAACCTGGAACAGTCCCAGGCTTTTACACAACACGTGCTTCTGCAGATGCAGCGCATGGCAGCGCAACAAGCAGCTCGGGCCTTTGATGTGAGCGATGATGAGGATGTCGACATGGCTAGAGGCAACGGCACCCCGGACAGCGATGCGGGAGACGATGAGGATGACGACGACATGGAAGACGACGACATCATGATGGTCGACGTCCGGCCCGAAGCCGCGCCCAGCGACATCGGCCTCGACTGGCGGGCAACAACAGATCAGGCCTTGGAGGAAGACGAAGCCACCATGGCAGGCTATCCACCACCTCCCCCTCCCCCAGCAGCATCTCGGCGAGCGGCGCGGGATCGTGATTTGACGCCATCCGACTCGGACACAGCTGAACCTTTGATAGCACCCGCGATATATGCAAAGGCCAATCTGGAAATCCCCAAGACGCCTGGTCAAGGTGACAAGATCCCTTCTCCAAAGCCTGGCAGGTATTGGCTCGAAACTCCTCCTGGGTACATGAACCGAGAAAACGTACCTCCAGCTGAGGACGTCTTCCAGAGAGTGCGGCTGGACTGGCTCATTCTCTTCGACCTCCGCATGTGGAAAAAGGTCAGGAACGACCTGAGGTCGCTTTACATTTCGACCGTTGTTTCGATCCCCGAGTTCAAGCGCATCTTGGGCCTTCGCTTCGCGGGACTGTACACCACCTTGGCTCAGCTGTACTTGATCGGAGACCGAGAGCCGGATCACTCAATCATCAATCTGTCCCTGCAGATGCTGACGACGCCGTCGATTACGGCGGAGATTGTGGAGCGTGGCAACTTCATGACAAGCTTGCTTGCTATTTTCTACACATTCCTCACCACTCGACAGGTGGGTTACCCATGGGATGTCTCTTCCAACGCCGTCCTCGCATTTGACTCTGGCTCGGTCACGAATCGCCGGATGTATCATTTCTACCTAGACCTGAAGTACCTCTTCGGCTCGCCGCATGTCCAGGAGAAGCTCCGAAGCGAAGAGCGTTATCTTCTGCAGTTCCTTGACCTTGTCAAGTTGCACCAGGGTATCGGTCCCAACGTCCGTGCTGTTGGAGAGCATGTCGAATATGAGACCGACAGCTGGATAACGGCTTCGCTCGTCACACGAGAGATCAACAGACTGGCGCGACAGCTAGCGGACGCATTCAGAAATGTCCCCGAGAACGAGGCGCACTTCGTGGCGCAGGCCATCAGGCTGACGGCCAAGGCTGTGATCCTACACTCTGTTGGTGCAGAGCGCCACAGGTTCAAGCTGGCAGAGATCAAAGAGGAGGTCAAATTCAAGACACTAGGGGACTTCGAATTCGACAACGAGGCCTCGAGGTACGATGTTGTCAAGTTCACGGTTGAAGAAGACTCGATCAGTTTCCACCATGCGCTTCACTACACCCTCTCGTGGCTTGTTGAGTGCGGAAAGTCTCTGCCGGCTTCGAGCATGAAGGCTTTGTTGAGTTTCACTGCCCAGGACTTGAGGCTGCCTCCGCGCAGCATGGGCCGTAAGCTCATGCCGAAGCGCGACAACTCTCCAGAAGACAACCTCATGGCCGCCTTCGACTATCCTCTTCGCGTTTGTGCTTGGCTTGCGCAGATCAAAGCAAACATGTGGGTTCGCAACGGTATAAGTCTCCGGCACCAAGCAGCCACGTACCGTGGAGTAAGTCAGAGAGACGTGTCTCATCACCGAGACATCTTCCTTCTCCAGACTGCCATGGTGGTTGCTGATCCCAGTCGTGTGCTCGCATCTATCATCGATCGATTTGGCATGGAGAAATGGGTCAAGGGCTTCTTTGAGCAAAAGTCAGCGGCACAAGATGACGTGCAGCACCTCGACGTGGTTGAGGACATGATCCATCTTCTGATCGTGCTTTTGAGCGATCGCACGTCACTGATTGCTGCCGAGGATGAGCCCAACGCCAACATCCTTGCCATTCGTCGCGATCTTACCCACATCCTGTGCTTCAAGCCCCTCTCCTTCAATGAGATCAGCAACAAGCTGCCAGAGAAGTGGCAAGAACAAGAAGACTTCCACAGCGTGCTGGACGAGATGGCCTCATTCAAGCCTCCTGAGGGCGTCTCTGACGTCGGCACTTTCGAACTGAAACCTGAATTTGTCGAGCACATCGATCCCTACATTGCGCACTACAACAAGAACCAGCGGGAAGAGTCCGAGCTCGCCTACCGCAAGAAGATGGCGATCAAGACAGGCAAGCCAGTGGAAGAGATTGTGTACGAGCCCAAGCTTCGCCCGATTCCTTCTGGGCTATTCAAGGATCTGGCTGCTTTCACCAGCACAGGCATGTTTGCCCAGATCATCTACTACTCTCTCCTTTACCCGCTAGTGGCTGCCAAACTTACGCCGAGTGTGCCTTCTACCCGAATCGAGACTTTCCTCCAGGTCGTTCTGCATCTGATACTCATTGCCATCGCCGAGGATAAAGAAGATGAAAGCGAGATGACGGAGGAATCGCTCAAGTCCTTCGTCTTCATCGCATTGACAAGAACAGCCCGCAGCAACTTCATGCCAGAAGCACCCAACTCGAAGACGATCGTGGCCCTGCTCGAGATGATGTCGACCAAGGAGGAGTTCAAAGCATGCCATCCCAAGATCGGCCTGATTTTGAAGAGGATGCGCCAGAAGCGGCCTCAAAACTTCGAGAGCGCCTTCATGCGGCTGGGTGTTTCGGTCGACCGTATCGAAACTGCGTCACCGGCTACAAACTCTGCGGAGGAAGAGCGGGAACGCAAGAAGAAGGCGGCACTCAGCCGCCAGGCGAAGGTTATGGCTCAGTTCCAACAGCAGCAGAAGAGTTTCCTGGAAAACCAGGGCAACATTGACTGGGGCTCAGATCTCGAGGATGATGAAGAAGCCGAGCAGAACGTTGACCGCAAGAACAGCTGGAAGTATCCAACTGGAACCTGCATCCTGTGCCAGGAAGACACGGATGATCGGCGTCTTTACGGAACGTTTGCCCTCTTCAACGAGAGCCTCATTCTCCGACAAACGGACTTCCAGGATCCCGATTTCGTTCGGGAAGCTTTCCACACACCTTCTAACCTCGATCGGTCTGCGGAAGACATCCGTCCCTTCGGAGTCGCTCACGAGAACCGGCAAGAAGTCTTCAAGGTCAACGCCAAGGGCGAAAAGTTCGCTGCCGAGAGGCAGACAATCGGCAAAGGGTTTCCTTCGAACTTATCACGTCCTGGACCTGTCTCTACCGGCTGTGGGCATATGATGCATTTCAGCTGTTTTGAAATGTACTTCGATGCGACCCACCGCCGACATCACCACCAGATCGCCAGGCATCACCCTGAGAACTTACGAAGACAAGAGTTTGTCTGCCCGTTGTGTAAGGCCCTCGGGAATGCTTTCCTGCCAATCATCTGGAAGGGACAAGAGGAGTCATTCCCCGGTCCCCTCCAAGCAGTCGGTGCCTTTTCTGGTTTCCTTGATACCCAAATGGCGTCAGGCTATTACAGGCTTGGTGCCAACCGACCACCAGACCAGGTTCAGAAGACATTTGCAAGATACACTGAGACGCACGTCACCAGTTCCCTAGCAGAGAAGGCTTCCCAGTTGCTCGAAGAAGCCTGGTCGGCAGATGAATCTGGCCTCGATTCCGCGGTTGCCAACACTCCGACATCCATGTTCACGATAGTCAGTACGCCAGTTTCGAATCGTCGATCTCTGCCAAGTAATAGTTCCACCATCGTGGGTGAACTGGTCAAGGTCTATCGTCGTCTTCGCGACACCATGTCGTCCAACGGCTTCGAGAGCCGTCACAAGTACCTTCCGCGAGATTCCCGGGATAAGAACGAGCTGCTCTATAGCGACATCCTGGCCAGGCTTGTTGGGTACTCGATCTCGGCTACAGAGATACAGCAACGTGGTGTTGAGGCGCAATACGACCTGACGCTATTGGAGAAGATCCCCGAGCAGAGCCTGACGCATCTGCGCATCTTGGCCGAAAACGCCACCTCTTACATCGCTGTCGGCAGTCTCAAGGCGGCAGGCGACAACCTCATGGACGAAGAGTTCCGCAAGGACAGTGAGCGGCAACATGTTCAGCTGTTCCCTTCGCAGTACTTTGGCCAAGAGACAGAGACTGCCAAGCGACCCATTGAAGTCTACCCGCCACTGCTTGACCTAGACCCTTTTATCTTCCTATCCGAATGTGTATTCAACCTGATTCCCGCCCAAGGTTTCGAAATCGCGCATATTCTGAGGCTCTGCTATCTAGCAGAGATCGTCAAGGTGGTGTATCACATGGGACGCAACATTCCCATGTCAACCTGGGTGAACCACTGCCTTGTCAAGGAAGCACAAGATCCTGTGCTGAAGAACTTTGCCGATTTCTGCCTCGCCATCACCAAGATTGGCATGGAGATCAACGTCGCGCAGTACGAGATGCCGGCAACGTTAGGCGATAACCGGGGCTTCAGCCAGCCGGAACTTGATAATCTCGAGGGCTACTACACTTTTGTGAAGAAGTATGCGCTTACCTTCCTCCGGAAGTCCATCATTCTTCTCTACGTCAAGTATGGCGTCGATTTCAACAGTCACGTCTCCCCGCAACCTGACGCGGACGAGCTGGACCGTCTCACGGAGGCACTGAAAGTTCCGTCTTTTGACGAGATGTGTACCGCTGTGACCGACCACGGACCCTCCTACGGCTGGCCGGCCTCAACATCAGGCCTTGTCAGCGGCTGGATCCGACACCAAATCGCGTCATCTGGTAAGGTCGAAGGCAAGCTTCCACACACGGCGCTCGTTAGTCACCCTGGAATCTTTGAGCTGGTGGGACTGCCAAAGAACTACGATGCCCTGATAGAAGAGGCTACCCGACGCAAGTGCCCGACCACTGGAAAGGACGTTTCGGACCCCATGATATGTCTGCTCTGCGGTGAAGTCTTCTGCGGCCAGGCAGTCTGCTGCCTAAAGGAGGAAACCCCGACAGCCAACAGCGAGCCCCAGAAGATCGGTGGCTCGCAGCAACACATGCGAAGGTAATTTACTCCGGTCCCATCGTCGGATAGGTACGAGATACTAACTGTTGTGGTTCCAGATGCCAGGGGAATATCGGGCTGTTCCTCAACATCCGCAAGTGCTGCATCTTCTACCTGTTCCGCGTGTCAGGATCGTACAGTGGCGCGCCATACATCGACAAGTACGGAGAGACGGACATGGGCCTTCGCCACGGCCGTCAGCTATTCCTGAACCAGAAGCGTTACGACTCTATGCTGAGAAACACCTTCCTCAGCCACGGCATTCCGAGCTTTATTAGTCGTAAGCTCGAGGCCGAGATCAACAACGGAGGGTGGGAGACGATTTGAAGCGTCGAGAAACGGGTTTCGCTTCAGCGCAGAAGTACATAAAATATCCCTTTTTACCCGGGCCTGCCAGGTAGCGAGTCGCAAGGAGGTCGACTCGACTTGAGGGGTGGCAACTAGACTTGCTTACTGTTCATTCTCTCTGTCTCTGTGGATAGACTCATGCAACTCACTGCTCTTTGGGTTTTTATCAAGGAACATTTCTAGTCAGCGGAGTCGGACGGGGAGTTGCTTTCATTAATTGGTAGGGGGGGATTGGTCAGAATGTCGGTTGCGAATGCAGTAAATATCACACTCACCTCACGATATACGGATCCAGTAGCGAAGAAGAAAAGCGCCTCCCCTTTTTTATGAATGCTACCTATCGTGTCTCCGGCCATTGTGTCTTTGTCATGTCTCATCGTGTGTAAAGTTATGTTTTTTAAAACATCGTCAGCCCCCGTCGGGGAGGCTGGTTATAAGGGGGATATCTTTTGAAGTGTGCTCCTAATTAAGTTTATGTTTCTGCAACATTATCGCTCCTCCGCTTCTTCTTTTGTCTTCAGATCACGTCCCGCCCATCTCCGTGTCGTCTTCCTGTTTTATCGGCGGCTCCGTGCTGCTGCCTTCCTCCCGCGCCGCTTCCTCCTCCACCACCTCGCCGTTCGTCGTCGGCACAGCAGCGGCAGCGGCGCCTTCGTCGGCCTCCTCCTCCTCCGCCGCCGTCACCCTCTTGAATATCCGAATAGTCCCGTCCTGGCCCGCGGTGACCATGTTGTCCCCGTGCACGTCGACCCAGAAGCACACGTTCCCGCCCTTCCCGCTGCCGCGGTGTGCGGATATGCGCTGGACGACCTCCTTGGTGACGACGTCCCAGAGCACGACCTCGCCGTCCTCGCTCGCCGAGGCGACGTAGGCGCCCTCGCCGGGGACGATGCCGAAGCAGCCGCCGATGGCGTAGCGGCTGTTGGCGTGGCCCTGGTACGTCTTCTTGACGGAGCCGTCGACGTAGTCCCAGAGGCGGATGCTGTTGTCGAGGTTGAAGGCGAGGACGAAGCGGCCGTTGGGGGCGAAGCAGACGGACGTGACGGCGGGGTTGTCCTCGTGGACGAGGGTGCGGAGGCACTGGCCGGTGTATGGGTCCCAGATACGGCTGCGGCGGGGGTTGTAGTTAGTAAAACTGTCGTCAGGAAGGGGGAATCAAGGGGGAATCAAGGGGGAAAGGGAGAGGGGCTCACATTAAACCGTCCGTCGAGCAGCTCACGACCAGAGTCCCGTCGGAGGAAAAGTCGATGCCGCTCACGGGGTCGCTGTGCGCGGGCAGACTGCGCATCAGCCGGCCGGCGCGCACGTCCCAGAGGAAGACGGCCTCGTCGTACGACCCGGACGCCAGGATGTTGCCCTTGGGCGAGAAGGCGAGGCAGTGCACGTAGTTGTGGTGCCCCAGCAGCGGCGGCATGGGCCTCCCGGACGGTGCGGCTGCGGCGACAGCGCCGCTGCCGTCCTTGGACGACGACGCCTCCAGCGCGCGCAGCGCGCCAAGCCCCTTGCCCGTGACCTTGGGCCGGCCCGTGACGCGGTCCCACAGCCGGATGGCCTTGTCGTCGCTGCCGGAGGCCAGGGTGCCGCCGTCGGGGCTCCAGGCCACGCAGCTCACGCCCGCCATGTGGCCCACGAGCGTCTCCATGTGCGCGCCGCTCTCCGCGTCCCAGATCTTGACGGTGCCGTCGCTCGAGGCGCTCGCGATCCACCGGCCGTCGGGCGAGATGCGCACCTGCGAGACGGCCTTGCCCGGGTGGCCCGCGAGGACCCTGACCTCTTCGAACGTCGGCCTCACGGGGCCCTTCTTCTTCTCGACCGGGGGCGTGGCGGGGGTCGCGGTGCCGCCCGTGGTGACGTCGTCTCCGTTCCCGGGCGACAAACGCAGCCGGCGGTCGACGTTGTCCGCTAGGCTTCGCGGCGAGCTGCCACCCGACGTCGACGCCGGCGAGCGCGAGCGGGCCCTGGACCGCGACTCGCTGCGTGACCGCGACGGAGACTCGGGCGACCGCGACCGCGTGCGGGACTGCGAGGAGCGGGAGTAGTACGCCTCGTTGAGCTCGTCGTCGCTTGGGCTCCGGCTTGGTGTCCTGCTAGGACGGATTCGCTGGTGGGACAGGCGGCGGCGGCGGGGCACGCTGCGCTTCGCGTCGCCGCGGGTGCCGATGTCGACGTCTATCGGGGTGAGCGAGCCGAGCTCGTCTGGGGAGGTGTAGCGGGGCACGACCTTGCGGCGCTTGGGAGGGGGTTCGGGTCGCGGCGTCGCGCCTGCTTTGAAGTCGTGGTCGGACATTCTTTTGTGTGTTTTCTTTCGCAGAGGCTGTTTTTGACGCGTCAGGCGTCGCGGTCGATCGATTCGCGGTTGGGTATGGAAGTCGGGGAGCTGGCGATACTAATGGATAATGTCGGGTTGTTGGGAGGATGTAGAGGGAGCGCGGACAAGGCTGAACCAGTGAAGTGACCACCCGAATGGGCAAATAACTTTTTGGACCGAGGGACAGGGGGGTACTCTGACGTGTGGCGATTGAGGTCCTCTCAGCCTCGTCCCCGCCGCACGGATCAGCATGAAGTCCAGGTGAAAGACAGGTGGGGGACGCTAAAAGGGAAGAGCACTACGCTAACCGTAACCGGCGATGCGTATTGCAAGGATGCTCCCGATTGGCCAATTGGATATTCTTATGGGTCTTATCCTCCGTCTGTGGGGCCTTCCCGAACCGGCCCCCCGGCAAGACCACGGAGCAGAAGAAACTCGACGCAACGTCACCCGGCATTCCTTCATCTCATCTTACAATACGCTCGAGAGTCCGAACCCACTGCGCGCATATAGATGCGGCAGTCTTGCTCTGCCCAGTTATTTCACCATTCATGCTAGCGGGCGTTCGCATTGGTTGAACAATTGGACCGGAAGCACCGGCGCATCTTCAACGTCGTTCATCTTATTCCCAAGGGCGGTCTTATAAGAAGAGTGTTGGGAATACTTTGGTCTATACTAATACTTGAAATAACACATCCCCAACCGTATCGCTCTTTCTCGCCAACGACCATCATCCAACATACCCACCTACGCAATGGACTCAACCCTCCCAACCGACCTCCGGGTCCTGACCCTAAACTGCTGGGGCCTGAAGTACATCTCCAAGCTCCGCCCAGAGCGCCTCGTCGAGATCGGCCGGCGCATCGCCTCCCAGCCGGACCCGCCGCACATCGTCGCCCTGCAGGAGTGCTGGGTCTCCTCCGACTACGAGGCCGTCCGGTCCGAGGTCTCCTCCATCCTGCCCCACGGCAAGTTCTACCACTCGGGCCCCTTCGGCGCCGGCCTCGCCATCCTCTCCCGCTGGCCCATCGAGGAGTCCGCCATGCACCCGTACCCGCTCAACGGCCGGCCGACGGCCTTCTGGCGGGGCGACTGGTACGTCGGCAAGGGCATCGCCCACGCCCGGATCCGCGTCCGCTTCTCCTCGGGACGCCAGGAAACCATCAGCGTCTTCAACACCCACACCCACGCGCCCTACACCGAGGGCCGCCCGGACGACTCCTATCTCGCCCACCGCCTCTCCCAGTCCTGGGAGATGTCCAAGCTCCTCCGCGCCGCCGCCGAGAGGGGCGACCTCGTCCTCGGCATGGGCGACTTCAATATGCGGCCCCTCTCCCTCCCGCACCGGATCGTCACGGGGGGCGGCGCCCCCGTCCGCGACGCCTGGCGCGTGCTCCACCCGGACTCCTCCCTCGGCGCGTCGGGCGACCCGCTGGAAAAGCCCCGCGGCCGCCCCGTGCCGACGGCCGAGTTCAACCTGCTCGAGAACGGCGCCACGTCCGACGGCTCGTACAACACCTGGCGCTGGCCCGCCGAGAAGCAGAAGCTGCTCGGCGAGGGCAGGGAGCACATCGCCGTGGACCCGGACACCCCGGACCTCAAGGGCAAGCGGCTCGACTACGTCTTCTTCGGCGCGCGGGGTGGCGACGGGGCGGGCTGGGTCGTCCGCGACGCGCGCGTGGGCATGGTCGAGCCGCATCCGAGGCTGGGCTGCTCCCTCAGTGACCACTTCTCCGTAGAGGCGACTCTCGCCTACGAGGTGTCTGGCGTCTCGGGCGAGGTCGACAGGAACTCGAACGCGTCCGCCGAGGTTGAGACGGATTCGTCAGGCAACCCGTCCCTTGACAGCGCAACGTACGACGAGATTCTCTCCGTGACACGCCGCTACGTGCAGCGGGAAGAGAAGCAGCGGTACTGGAGGGGTCTACACTTCTTTGCCTGGCTCGCGGTCTGGATCGGTTGCCTCGTGGGCGTGTGGTTCAGTCCGTACAACTTTGTCGCCTTCATTCTCATGCTGTTGAGTAGTCTCGGGCTTGTTGCCGGTGTCATTGACGGCCTCATGTCCCTTCTATTCTTCAATTCGGAGCTGAGGGCGCTCAAAGAGTTTGAGTGGGAGATCGGCAACACCAAAGCAACAGCCTGCCGGGGCTTTGCTGCGTCTGGTGTGGGAGAAAAACCGCTTTAATCAATGGCTATGTTTTAGCAGGAGACTTGGAGTGACCGGCACTTGAAATCCCATGTTGGGTGACTAATGAAGAATAATGTCTATATCTACTCGAGACTCTGCTTGCCCCTTTGTTTACAACACCTCGCGTCGTCCACCACAGCATTTTCCCCAAAGACTACCAAGTCTGGGGCGCAAGCATCGTTGCCACATGTTGAGCGTCAATCTCGAACCGCGGCATGTACTCTACCGATGCCACGCCAAATGCTTCTTGGCTGTATACAACTTGGGGAAGGGTTTCCACTGGCGACAGTGTTGGCGGCCTCTGCCACGAGTAACCCAGAAATGCCGTCTGCTTCCTGATTTTCATGATTTCGTCCTTCGTCTCTGGATCCCTCAGTAGCTTGTCCCTTGGACGTCTGCGTTCCTTTCGGCCGTATCTCCTGACGGTTGTCTTCATGATTCGTCTTTCCTAAGATTTCAACCCTGGCTCATAGTCAATGTCCAAATCAATCTGCTTCAGTCGTGCCGAGTCGTAAGGCTTGTCGATGGCTCGAAGACAAAACCCGATCTCGCGATCTCTCAGACCAAAGCGCCTGAGGCTCACAATGATTTCTTCCTTGATGGGCAGCTCTTCCATGGCATATGGGTCTACTGACTCAGACCTGTCGCTGATAGACTCTTCATCGTCAAAATATTGGGTGTCACTGAAGCTCACGATCTGCGGCACCCATTCTGGTCGTGCCAGACGCAACGTCGGCCACTGAACGCCCTCAAACTATTCGTGACATTTGATGTCGTATGCGTCGTTTTGAAAAACATATCTGCGCGGTGCTGTAGAGCTGCCGTTTCGGCTTTGTTTGTCTTGTAGGTAGTATTGAGGTGTTGAAAACCGTTCTTCTTTCTCCTCGAGCAGACACTCGATGAGATCTCGGCATTCGTGTGATATCGTAGGTCCGTTTTCGGGGAATCTAAGGGCTATCTTGTGATTCTAGACAACGTTAGTCACAGTGCAACTCGCAATCACGGGCAGACTGACCAAGATGTTGTGTTTAGTGTATTGCCGACCTTTGTCGGAAAAGAAGGGCGTGTATCCGTAGATGCACTCGTAGAGGATGATTCCAATACTCCAGTAGTCGTATCTACCGTCGTATTTCTCGCCCCTGATTACCTCTGGGGCCATGTACTGGCTTGTACCAACATTAGAACGAGCATACGACCGGCCTGTGGTGGCAGCTCTCCAGTCGAGCAGGTCGTCCACTATCCGCAGCCCCAGGACTTCGAGGTCTTTGCCCTTGCTCTCATGTACTTGCAAGTTCCAACTGCTTTGAATGATCTCCGGGGGGGGTTCGTGCTTCGAACCTCCTTTTTGAGGTGACTGGCGCTTCGCTTGAGCTTGAGCACCATCCCGACATGCCTGCCTATCCTGTTCGTCGCCGTTTAGTTCGATACCATACTGACGGAGAAGCGACTGGCGGTGCCATTGGTAGTAATTAGTGTCATGATACCAGTGGTCGTCAAATGCCAGCCCGAAATCAGAAATCTTGAGGTGGCCATTAGCTCCAATGAGAAAGTTGTCCGGTTTTACATCCCGATGGATGTATCCGAGGTTATGCACCTCTTCAACGCAGACCAACATTTCGGCAATGTAGAAACGAGTCCTCGGCTCGTCAAGAATATTTTCGCGGATCAACAATCCCAGAAAGTCGCCTCCGGGCATGTAATCCATCAGAAGATAAAGATTCGTATCGTCTTGGAAACTTTGTATAAGTGGTACAACCCTAGGAGGCTTGGTCAGAGGATACAGCGCAGAAAATCAAACACGAGACTATCGGTCTGATGAACTTACCAGTCTGAGTTCCAGGCTGCGGCCATAAAGTCCCTTTCGGCTCGCAAATGGCCTTCCTGACAGCTTCGAAGCATGTCCGACTTCCGAATCACCTTCATGGCAAACACTTTGGACGGCTCCGGACTGAAGGGCTGCGACAAGTAGGGCTCTTGGTGCTTGCGAACGAGTTTGACAACCCCGAAACTCCCCTTGCCCAGGATTTGGAGAGTCTCATAGTTGTCGACACAGGAGCGTTTGGACTTGCTAGCAAGGCTTCTGTTCCAGAAAACCTGTTTTTCTGGGCTCTCCAACCATGCTGGCTTGCAGCTCCGGGCTTTGGCGACTCTCTGCTCCCGGCGGTAGGCGTTCTTCATCTGCATGAATCGTCTCTCGCACTCGTATCTCTCATCAAAGGGAACCATCTCGTCGTGCAGCTGGCGTCGAAGCTCCTCGACAGACATCTCCCGCGCTGCCTGCTCGCCGCTTAGAGCTTCCTCGAAATACGTCTCGAGGAAAATCTTTGCCGCCGCAACTCTTTCGATGGTTTGGATCTTTGAAAACCGTTGCTCCATTCCGTCTTCTTCATCTTGGCTATCGGATGCGCTGCTTTGACCATCGGGCCCGATGAGATTACGAGGCGTTCGCGGGGCGAAACATCGCTTGGCCAACTTGGCAGTTTGCAGAAGCTTTTGAACAGTACTACCGCTGCTTGTGTTGGTAGCTGCGCACTCATTGTCAGTCAGCGTCCAGAGCACCGTCTGTGGCGTTCACACCTTTACTGCGAAGCTTTGCCTCGAAACGGAGGAACTTGGGCAAATGGTGATGTTTGACGACCGAGGGCAGTCTGTCACTCCGAGGAAAGAAATCCGGGCTGTCGAATTCCCGGTAGTCATTCGGGAACATGTTGTTGGCCTCGATAGTCACAACAGGCTGCAGCGGGCGTGGTGACGAAGCACTGGTGCCAGGCCGGTGGTAAAGTTGCTGGCTATACATGCCGATGCGGTGGATATTGAGGTAATGAATAATTCTTGATGATAAAACGATTCGTGCGAATGGCGTGAGTCGGAAAAGAGAGACGGGCAAATCGCCCAGTTATGATGTTGTATGCGGCCCTGGAGTAGTTTGGTGATGTAGTTGGAGAGTGGCGGGCCTCTCAAACGTAGGAAGATATCCTGAGAGTAATAATACCTTGCAAGTCATCGGATTCGGGGGCAAGAGCGACCTCGGAGGAAGGGAGCAATAAGAATTGAGATGGCAGGTGGACTGCTACTGACAGCGATGGGGAGATCCTGCCAAAACCCTCGCAGTCTCAGTGAAACGGCAGTGCACGGAACAGGCAGGACGTTCGCCAGGCACGGTGGAAGAAGTAGTCAGGGGCCATCAAGTAATAAAGTACTAAGGAAATCTTTTCGTTAAGAGAAACCGGAGCTAAGTACAGACCGGAGAAAACCATGACCGTAAGGAATAATCCTACAACAGAATCTTTTTGTGGTACGCCAACCAATGCAGTAAGTCCTCGCCTCGTCATCCCATCAAACAGAATCCGCTTGCCGCATCTATGCGATTGCGGATCTTCGCTGATAGCCACCACAGGTCGGAGACTCTCCAATGCGGCTTGGTACAAGCGTGTGCCCGCTCATTCCGGCGAGCACACATCATTATAACGGAATATCATCATCTGCGACGCCGGAGCCCAGACAGTCCAGGCCATCATCCGTGGCGGATCTGCCGGGCAGTTTTGTAGAGTACAGTGGGGTGTGTCCCTCTGTCGGCGTCACCGCCGAAATTGGGCGAGATATCGAGATATTTACTTGATCTCAAGAAGCTTGACGTCGAAGGTCAGGGTGCTGTTAGCGGGAATGCCGGGCAGTCCCTTAGAGCCGTAGGCAAGGTGGGCAGGGATGGTGAGGCGACGCTCGCCACCGATGGTCATGCCGAGGACACCAATGTCCCAGCCCTTGATAACCTGGCCCTTGCCGGCCTTGAAGGTGAAAGGCTTGCCCTTCTTGTTGGCTGGAATTGAGTTAGCACGATGAGCTAGAGGAACAGAGGACGTCAGATCTTACCGTCGAAAACCTTGCCGTCGTCGAGCTTGCCAATGTAGCGAACACCGACGGTGTCACCGTTCTTGACAGCGCGGCCAGAGCCGACCTTGCGGTCGTCAATGGTGACACCCTGGACGACCTTGACGCCGACCTTGCCAGCCTGCTTGGCCTTCTCGGCGGAGCCGGTGGGGCCCTGCTCGAGGTTCTTGGCGAACTGGACCTTCTTATCGGACTTGGGGGTCGACTTCTCCTCGGCGGCGACGGGCTCGCCCTTGTTGTTCTTAAGCTTCTTCTTGTCCTTCTTGGACAGCTTGGAGTCGTCCTTGCTCTCGGCGATCAGGTCGTCGAGGCTCTCGGCGGCGCGCTTCTTGCCCTTCTTGCCGGTCTCGACCAGCTTGGGGGCCTCCTCTTCGTCGGAGTCGAGCTCCATGACGCGGGGGTCGGCGGTGTCGTCGAGGTCATCGCTGTCCTCGTCAGAGACCTCGCCCATGGCGTACTCAAGCTCATCGGGAGACAGGTCGTACTCATCGTCCTCGTCGTCAGAGCCCTCCTCATCGGAGCCCTCCTCGTCATCGATAACGTAGTTACCGGTGAGGTGGACGGTGTGAGTACCGGAGACGACGAAGAAAACCTTCTCGCCCTCGTTGACGGTAATATCGATGGGCTGCTGGTAGTTCTGCTGGGGCGTTAGCGGGGCACGTCTATGGTGTGGTCAGTGGACTTTGGCGCAAACTTACGCGCTCGGTGTCGAGAGTGCAGATGACGAAGTTCTCGAGGTCGAGACCATCCTCGTCGTCGCTCTCCTCCTCATCGTCATCGTCCTCGTCGGAGGCCTTGCCCTTGCCCTTGGACTTGCCGTTGGGCTTGGCCTCGTCCATCTCCTCGTCAGAGTCGTCGGCCTCGTTGCCAACAGCCTCAATCAGCTTCTTGAGGGCCTCAGCCTGCTTCTGCTTCTTAGAGGGGTCGCTGGGACCACCGTTAGGCTCGTCATCATCGTCGGACTCGGAGTCATCGTCGTTGGCGGCGATGAGGCGCTTCATGTACTCCTCATCAATCTCGTCATCGTCGTCCTGCTCGAGCTCGTCGCCGAAGCGCTGCTTGACCAGGCGGAGGGTGGAACGGGGAACAGAGGGAATGTTTCCGTCCTGGTCGGCCTCGGGCGCCTCGGTGGGATCAATGGCGGCCATGGTGATGCGGAACTAAGAATTCACAATCAGCCACTGCCAACGAAGTGAGACGATTGCGCCGGGCGCAAACTGCAACCCTCGCTGCAATCTGCAGCTGCGCGCAACCTCAAAGAAGAGAGCAATGAAACAATCGAGAACTTACAGAGGCAGGGAAGTCGGGGGCAGCAGGAATCAGGACTTCACCGGGAGGGATCTCGAGCCCGTAGAGGGCGACCGGAAGAGGGGCCATTTTGCTGAGTGTGAGGGTGGTGATATGTTAAAATAAGTGAAAAAGATGCCGCTTGGGGACTTAGGATGCAGTGCTCAAGGAGGTCAAAGAATTAAAGACCTTCAACTCGAGGATGTTTCGTTGTTTGGGTATAGAGACTGGTAAAGAAGTTTGGGGGTGTTGCAATGAAGAGGTTGTACAGAGTGAAGAGGGCGAGAGGTCCAGGCGGGAAGAGCTTTTGCCTGAAATTTTTTTTTTTCTTCGACAGACCAGGCAGACCAGACGGCAACTTTTTTTTTTTTTTTTTTTGGCCTTCCAGGTTTCCCTCGACCCCACCCAAAAATGCACTAGCACCACCTTATCGGCCTTATCCTGCCATAGCAACCGCAGCACAACGACAGGGAAGCTGCGTCTGGGGAAAAGAGCTGCATTGGACCCCTGTTGGAAAAAAGATGGAAACGGTGCAGCTGCACGACGGTGAGGGCGGAATATGGAGCCACCGAGAACCATCCAGCAGCTCACCGCTCTCCTCTGCGGCGCTCCAGTCTCTGCCTCGGCGCAATCACTTCGCATGGGCGTTGCGTTGAGGCTCACGGAGACCCGCTTTGAAGAGTTCTTCTTACCCACCTGGGTACGTACCTACTTACCTACCTATGTAAGCTCACCAGGCCTGTGGATATCAAGGTCATCTTCAGTGCCAGATCCAAGACAGTCTACTTGATTGATGTGAGATTGATGTTTCGCGCGTTTCTACACAGAGAAGTCCCTGCTGTACACTTCAGATAACCCAATAAAGAACCCACCGCCGTAAATCCCTACCCCCATGTGTGTTGCTGTTGTACATCGTGATCTCACCAACCACCACCTCAAGTCGCCTTCGCCTTGCCCGGCTTGACAAACCAAGCCTTCACAACCTGCCACAGGAACGAGACAAGGTACGTCGTCTGACCCTTTCCATAGACCTGGCCCCTATCACCAACATCCGCCATCTGGCACGCAATCTCGACGACCGGAGCGGGGAAGTGCTTCCCGCTCGCCCGGGCGTACGCCGCGACGAGATCGTTGCCGTTCGTGATGCCGCCTAATCCATCTCATCAGTATCGCAAACCTCCAGGTACCAAAGGTAGGTAAGAAAGAGGAAGATGAGGCTTCGACAAACTCACCACTAGTCCAAAGATTCCCATCCCGATACCATCGAAACTTCTCCCCAACCCACTTCGTCCGGGGGAACTTCTCCTTTAACATATCCTGCACCCCCCTCGGCCCGCAGACCGTCCTCCCCTCCAAAACGCCCGCGGCGCCGCACAGGAACACCCCCGTGCAGACGCTCAAGACGTCCGTAGTCTCCGTCCGCGCGGCGTGCGCCATCAGGAACCCCAACACCTCCTCACCCCACGATCCGCACGGGTCCGGTCCCGGGATCAGCAATATATCAAGCCGGCCCGGCTGCACGTCCCGGGTGCGACAGGTCGTGCGTCGTGGCAATCCTCAGCCCGGACGTGATCGGCAGCAGCATCCCTTCCGTCTCGGCATGCTCCCTGGACGTGATGTACGAGATCCTCACGCTCGGCGCCAGCTCCCTGATGTGCTTCGGCAGCAGCTCCATCGACTCGAGGCCGAGGTACTCTCTCGACATCATGTGGAACACGTCGATGCAGGCCATGTCAAGGAGCTGCACCTCCGAGGGCACAAACACCCCGATGCTGACGACCTTGGCGGCGTTGGTCATGCTGTCTGTCGAAATTGGACGATAGGGAAAGATTTCTGAAAGATTTCTGGGAGTTGATGATTAGATTGATATGAATACTGCCCATCAACTTTCACTCCCATCGCAGACGGCGTTCCCAGTTATGTACACGCCGCGGTCCGCCGCCGTATCCCTCCGCATTGCATCCTCCGAATCGCGACGGAGAGTATGCATCAACGGCCCCGTACTCGGCCGGGTCTTTGAGACCCGGATGCCATAGACAAAGACGCCTAGTCGCCGAAGGCTGCCGCGGTGAGTGCTGATTGGCCAGATGCCCCTAAGTTCCGAGAGGCCTCGGGTTGTCGCAGATTTGACTCTAGTTGGCCGGAAATACTGCTGGAGTAACAACAGCGGCACTCAGGCTAGACACCGGCAGGCAACAGTCCTTAATCCTACCGGGGAAACGAGGCAAAGACACGCAAAGTACGCCGTGCACGTTAAGTCATAAACCAATTGATTTCTACTAAACACATCAGTCGTATTGTTCGTGGCAGTGTTCTTCCTATTGACCACTCTCCCGATCCACGTCAGTTGCCATGATCATGAATCGTTCTATGTACACACAAGATTAGATATTATAGGACTCGTCCCTATTAATGGGTTCCTGGGATTCTGTCGTGTCGGCCTCCCGTTCTTGGTCTTTTGGAACCCACTCTCAGCTGCTCTGCCGGGCTCGTCCTGTCCCCAGCGGATGCAGTCGTCTTTCCTCACCCTCTTGGCTTTCCTCTCCGCCTCTGGTGGTTGAACATCGTCATGCTGGCGTGGATATGTCCTGCTCCCCTGGTCCCACTGCGTCTTCCGTATAAGCGAATGCACTTGGACGGCTCTCTCGCTCGTCAAGTTCCTGCGTATTGCTCCGAGAACTCCGGTTTGAGGCCCCATGAATCCCCAATATCTCTAGAATGCCGATACCATGCCATGCCATGCATATCAAGAATGCCCTCATCTATTTACACGTGAGGCTCTTGAGAGCCCCGACTTCTTCAAACACGTAATCGAGTTAAAAACCGCCGCTTGGTGCGTCTTCCTAGAATTGGGCTGTGCTTTGAATCGAATGAAATAAAGGGAATCGTCGCGTCCCGTTCCAGAGGGCGAGATTCGTTCGAAGGTCAAGTAAAGGATAACAAAGAAGAGAATAAAGTGTCGTTACGCCATGTCGGTTGCCGAGAGCGATTTCGCTCTTTGCCTGGTGACCTTTTTGCTCACCGAGTACACTAGGTCCAAGGTCCAGAAGTGACACAGTTGCGCCTGGGCGCAGGGGATGGCGCCGTAGAGGGGGGCGACCAGGGGGACCATGGCGTAGTCGATGAAGTTCTTCTTGACGCTGCGGTACGAGAAGTTCATGCCGTCCGACAGACCGGCCTCGGACATCTCGCGCTGACGAGCCTTGACGCAGAGACGGTGGAAGCTCTCGTACAAGAACAGGTACAAAGCGATCTCCATGATGCCGACAGTGCGAATGTACTTGCAAATCTCGAAGATCCAGTTGAGGTGGGCAATCTCGTCGTTGCCCTCGGTGACCCACATGAACAAAGTCGAAGCGATGACGAGGATGGTCATCTGCAGGGGCAGGAAGTGCGCCTCAAAGAGGCGGTGGAACAGGTAGACGATGAGTTCCCAGTTGGGGGCCTGGAGAGTGTCGTGGGTGACGTCGGAGAAGATGCCGCTCTCGCGGGGTTGTTCGGGGTCTTGCTGGTCCAACGGGGCCTCGGGAACGTAAACGTCGGAGGCATCACCGAGCGAGGTGTGCAGAGGACGGAATGCTCGGGAGGTGTGCTTGCGCTCCTGCCACAGTTCTACGACCTTGCGAAGAGCATATCCAGAATCAAGAGCACCCCACATGTGTCTCAGGGCCTGCTTGTACCGAGCCTGCATGTCCGAGTAGATGCCACGCAGACCCTTGGAGCCGTTTCCGCAAACATTGCTCTGGCTGACGGGACTGAGCACAGTCCGCACAGTCAGGTTGCCGTTCAGCGCGAAGAAACACTTCAGGTACATGTGCAGATCCTCGCCAATAGCCTCGCTGTCGCAATCCCAGCCACCAACGCGGTCGACCAGCTCGAGAGGCACCGAGTAGACGGAGGTAGGGGGCGCAATGGTCGAGCCACTGTACAGTCCGGACATACCGCCGGCACCCCAGAGGATGTCAGCGACACGGACGATGGCGGGGACGCTGTGGGCGTTGCGGTCGAAGATGATTGGAGCCGCGTACAGGGTGGTCTTTGCTGTTTCGGGGTACGAGAGGTGCATGGTGGTAAGCAGGGCGAAATAGTTGGCCGAGAGGTGGCTATCGGCTGTAGATACCCCACGTTGCTGTCAGCGAATCATTCTACACGCGCAAAAAATTGGAAACATCGACTGCGGCAGAATCTGAGAACATGACATGCGCACGTACCGTCAAGACCCGTAATGATCACATCCTTACGGACAGTCATTGAGTATTTTTGGCTCAACTTGCGGGCAGCCCAGGCCACGTTGCTTCCCTTGCCGGCGGACTCGTTAGGAATGTCAGAGGGGTGAATGGTGTAGTCGATGCTGCGGAACTTCTTGACGAACTCCTGAATGAGCGTCATGGCCTTGAGCTCGACGTTGGGCTCACGTTGTTCCATTCCGAGGTAAACCTGGTCATTGCGTCGTTAGCAACCGAGTGCATGAGCCACGGGGACGCGTCGTCCAAAGCGAGCGAAAAGTCTGCTCGTGTCGAGATTCAAGGGCTAGAGAGCGCGATTGGAAGATAACTCACGTCGTAGCAGCTGCGGGCCTGAGGGTGAGAGGCCAAAACCTCGAGGGTCTCCTTCAATGTGTCCATCTCCTCCTTGTAGTTGGGAATGATGATGGCGTGCAGGACGCGATCAGGCTCGCCATCGCCGTCGGTGTAGAGCTCGGGCTCGGTGTCGCCAGCTTCGCTACTGGAGGCGGAGCAGCCGTGGGAGGACGTCAGGGTCTCGGAGCTGGACAGAGAAGTGGAGGAGCCGCGGCGGCGGTGGGAGAACTTGTAGTCCCTCAAAGTCTTGTTGCGGGCAATCTTCTTCAGGCTGCGGGTCATGTCGAAGACGGCGTAGCAGCATCGGATGGGAAAGGCGAAGACGAGAACGTGGATAAACAGGCAGTAGTAGGCGAAGATGTCGGTCCAGTAACCTGCGCCCTTGGTCGTGGAGGTGATGGCGCTAAGGCTGTCCTGATGCAGATAATTGTAACCATGTGCCGAAGCAGCTGATTCCTTGGAGATAACCCAGTAACTGAGGGCCAGCAGGGCCAGCATAGCCAGGCCGCCAGCTCGACGCGACGCCCAGGCGAAGACGGACATGGTGATGGCCGACTGAGGTGTGCAGTTGAGGCGCGATGCTAACGAGAAGTTTGTCGTCGGCGGGAGAGCGATAGCGACGAGAAGTCGACGACGGAAGGCGACTTGTGTCTATCGGTCGGAGTCGAGGTGCCGAGAGGCCTGTAGAGGGAATGTGCGAAGCCTCAAGGTCAGGTTGCGTTGCCCGAGGGAGAGCGAGTCCAAGAGCTGCAAGCGACAAACGCAATAGGGAGAGAGGAACGGAGGGGGGGCAGGATGGATGGAGGACAAGAAGGAGGGACCCAAGACCCGAAATTGCGAAGGCTGCCCGTCGACTGGAGCCCTACCTAAACAGGTCGATAGCGCTCGCTCGAACACTCTCGTGTCTTGAAGGCGGCAAGAGGAGGGACGACTCGTTTGAGGGTTGAGAGAGAGCAGGAGGGTAGCAGGAGGGGAGGGGAGGGGAGGAAGAAGGAGAGAGGAGAAAAAAAAGGGAGGGATCGGAAAAAATTAGAGTGCGTCTGTGGGATGATATTCACGAGGAGAGCAACTAATGGATACGGGACGGGATAGACAATGAGAAGGAGGGAGAGAAGAGCAAGGTTGAGAGAGTGGATGATTTCTTGGACTGAACAGCAGGACGTGTGGACTGTGACATGGAGGTGGTGGACACGGTGCAATGGAATCGACCCCCATCGGGGAAAGGGGGCGCGCCGTCTTGCTTCCTACAGGTAAGGTAGCGACGGCCTAGGTAGCAGGTACGGTAGGTACCTACCTTCTCTTCTCTGGAGACTGGAGGTGCGCGGCGCGCGGGTGTGGGAAGCTGCAAGTGAGTTGGGTGCTGTGTTATTGGCCCCCCAGATTGGACCTGGGACGAGAGCAGGAGCCAAGGCAACAGGTACCGAGAGGCGGGAAAAGCTAAGAAAGAGTACCTGACGGTTGTGGCAGATTCTGGGCCACCTCAGCGCCGGGGGGCCAGAACAGCGGAGGCTGCGCAGCAGATCTGTAGTAGCCGCACTGGGAAGTACCTCGTAGCAGCAGGAGCGTGCGACGTACAGGCATTTCTGGCTGCAGTACACTGTAAGGATGGAGTACAAGCAGAACAGCTCATTAAAAACAGCGCATCCTCGCTTGCACCAGGGAAACCAGCCCCGGGCAGAGCTAGGAACCCGACCTACCTAGGTATGCAATTCAAATAGGTAGACTACAGCGGGAGACGTAACAAGACGACAACCGTAGCAACAGTAACAGCAAAGAAGCAGTAAACTCACTATATGCAGCATAGCAGCGTAGAACAGAGGAAGCGGGATTTTGGCTGGGCGAGGGGAACAAGGAAAGGGTGAATTGGCGAGCCGACAACAAGGGGGCAACCTGGTAGCAACAGCGACAGCCGTAACAGACCAGGGTGCGATTGGAGTAATGTACCTTTTTTTCTGCAGTCCAGGTCGGTATGATGCAGATGTACCGCCCTCAGGCAGGCTGTAGGTTGCTCTGTAAGCCTTGGGGGCCCGAAAGCAGTCCAGCAGAGCACCTACCTTAGACACATGTGCACCTTCGCTAGTTGCCTAGGTACTTACCTACCCAACTACCTACATAGTAGGTAGGTATCGAGTTAAGGTGTAAATTCTTTTACTGGGCCTGACCGGTACCTCCATGAGTGGATGGATAGAGCCAGGCCAGAGGCCAGAGGCCAGAGCCAGAAGCAAGAAGCCAAGCCAGAATAACAGCCACTGGAAGGTACCTACAGAAGAGAAAGGAGATGGGCGACGAACGACGTCTATGGTCTGGACTGGGCGAGTATGGGGACATGCTACATTGTCAGTGTTGCTGACACCGCATCCAATTGGTCCCGCCTGAGAACAGCGGCCCAGAAACCACCGCCGGGGGGGTATCGTTTGGTCCTGGTGAAGGGGGCATGCCGAGCTTGGACTAGCGCATCTCGCCCGCTCGCACTTCAAGACTTTCTGAATCTGTGGGCTGCCTCTGCCACTGCCGCACCTCCCAGCCCTGGTAGTTGTATATCCGCCCCCATAGAACGATGCGGACCGCAGGTTCGCAGCAGAGCCGGTTGGGGTGGCACGGATGGTGACAGGGGTTGGTCGCCTTAGATTTTCTGCGCCTGCACTGAATCGCCCCGCGGGAAATGAGCAGTCAGAGAGATTACCTCATACGCTGGCGGTTCCTTTTTGGCACTGTGCGCGACTGTCACTTAATAGTGCAGCAGTAGCATTACTGTGTGTGTGTGTATGTGGTGGATAGATATGTTGTAAGTATTATTATCCTTTCCGCCCAGCGGTAAGAACGCCAGGTCCTCCTCGCTGCCTGCTGCGGGTAGACTCTCGACACTGCCTCAATCTCTCCGCTTCGTCGCCCACAATTTATCTTTGAACGGCTAGTCGGCTCACAATGTCGCTCTTCTAATGCCATGGCGTCAATTGTCTTTTTTGCCCAGAGAAGTTCCAGAATGCCTCAGGTGAGGCAGGTACCCGCGTACACCGTATCTTGGCTCGAATTTGATGCCTTACCACGTATCTGTATCTCAGGCTCATATGCCCAGCCCCCGCGAGTGCGAGCACAGCAGGAAAGCCAAGCACCTGCTCCAGTCCTCGGCCCCATGGAGTCGAATTCGCAACACGCATCGCGCGGGATCCCTTTTTTCGGGTATATCGCAGTCCGCCAGCAGAAAGATTGGATCGGGCACCACCATCTTCTGACGAACATTTTTTTACGCTGCGTCACCATCGCCTGCGGTCTGCGAGCCACACTACGTAGTATCCGTCGGGCAAACGACACAGCCGCACTTGGCGGCTCTCTTATCCTCTCATTGGAACGCGTTCTGGAAGCCTCTTTCAAGTCTATGCAGCAAAAGACGACACTCTCTTCCATTGTATGCGAATGACAAGGCAGGTAAAACCAGTCCGGCTAAAGGTAAGGCACGCAAGTACGGATAGGTAGGAACTTGACTCTCTCTCTCTCTCTCTCTCTCTCTCACACACACTCTCTCTCTCTCTTTCTTCACTATAAGACCGTCCCCAATCGGCACGGCCGGCGGTCTTCAACAATTGGCGTCCGCATTCAGATGCCAAACAGCTGGCAAGGCTTCGAGATTCTTCTGCCTAGCAGGTTCAATTTGACAAATGCCTGCACATTGCACTAACAAATTTGCGGTGCTTGGCTCTAAGGCGCCACAGTGCTCTGCACTACTATCTACTGTAGTTGCACTATGTACACTAGTGGTGCCGTACCGGGCCTCGCCTGTCGCTCTCTCCACTACACCGTGCTCCACGTCTGTTTGAACGAGTCTGTTGAGCTCATCATCTCGCCTGCGCGGATTCCGAAGAACAAAGAAAGCTCATTGCTCGAGTGCCCATTATTATGCCCAGGGGAAGGCGACTAGCCTGGTGGTCAAAAGCCGCCGGGAATAGCAACCGGCGGCCGCGAAGGAGCGCAATCGGCCCCTGCTTCCCAGTGTCCAGGTTGCGGACGGAGACAGACTACGGAGTATTAAGTACCAAGTGCTCTGTATACATACCCGTACCCGTTCCCGTACTGTGGTAATTCTTATTAGCGATTCCGTTGCGGATAGTGTGGAGGAGTTGCTTCGACGCGGCGTAGTCAGCAGGTCGAAGCTTAGGTTGACCACCACCCAAATGGAAGCTTCTCTAATCTTGCCTTCCTTCCATGGGAAAGCAGCTTGTCGCTCGTTGACGACAGTGCGTGCTGGTGTCGCGGTAGCAAGTACTAGCATCAGTACCTATCCAGTTAGGTAATAGCGGACAACAAGTACAAAGTATAGCGGCAGCCAATGCATTGGAGCGAACGCATGTTTGGCACCTCAGTCCCGTCGGTGTGAGGAAGGTGAGCTGTCTGTCCTCCGTAGTGTACCGTACCTGCCTCGTGAAACCGACCGTGACCCGTCGACGGTCGCTCCTCCTCCTCCTCCTCCTCCTCCACGTCGTCTTTGCCCCGCCCGTACTCGACCTCGGATCTTCCATCCGCTCCTTTCATCCCATACCTTATCTCAAGCCAAGAGGCTAATGCGATTGTCCATCCATTCCTCTCTGGCCGAGTCCTTTGGAAACAGCCCGCCGAACGTCCAGTTCCTTCGAGTCTCTTAGCGTGCTTGTGCGCATCACATTCGAGTTTGCGGTGCTGTTTGCGGGCACCACGAAGATGCATCTCTCGCCCCTCGACGTTCCTTCGTCAGGCTTCGGGCAACCTGCAAATTGCCCGCTCCCGAAGATGGTTCGACATGCTCGTAAGCTTCTTAGAGGTACAGGCTTCCCCCCAGCCACGAGGCAACGTCAGCAGCCTGCAACAGCCATACGGGCTGTGCTAGTGCTGGCGGTGATGGATTTCGCTTTTCGAATTATAAGCGATTTGCCCGTGGCGCGCATCCTACGGTCCTGCGCGTAGCCGTGTGTGTGCCTGGCTCGAGACAGCGCTCCAACAGCCATGCGCCATGGATCGCGTCTCCTGTGCCACAGGGCCACGAACAAAGGGCGTTCCCCAGGCCACCCGTCGTGGCTGCATCTTTTGCCATGCGTGGGAGCACGAACCGAGACAAGCGGCGGGCTCATATCGCCGCCCGTACCACGCTACCTCGAAGCTTCTGTTTGCGAGATTGGACACAATGAACGATACACCACGGATGGCGGGTGATGCGCTGCAGGCCGCACTGCTGCATTGCTGCGGCATGCAAGTGTGGTACGTACGCCAAGCGTGCCCCATCGTAGCTGCGCAGGGGACTGACTATTCGACTCTGCAGTTGGCTATAGAAACTTTTCTGCACGGCAGGTCCAGTCACGTTGCGGAAGCTGGCTGTCACTCTGGTAGGGGGCTTGGAGCATGGCAAGGCAAGCTGTGGCTGCCGTCGTCATTGCCGCAGCCATATTGCAGCATCGTCGTCATACGCGAGGGATGCTGGCGCGAGAGCTGCGGAGATGTTGTACGGATGGAAGGGCGATTGATTGATTGATTGGCAACAAGCGAAAACGCCCACGCAAGCTCCCCACGACATCGACGCGAACATGGTCAAGACTCAACGACATCGCCGGCAACTAACACCAGGTGCCAGGGCAGGGTATCGAGGGCCGCATGTAACGACAAACCAGGCCAACCCAACAAGGCCTTCTTTGCTTGCAAGTTGCTTGCTTGCCGGCCTTCCAGCAACCTCGCCCGCCCACAGAATATGTCATCCCATGGCTTCAACGACACCGTCGCACGCACTTCCAGGGGTCGTCACGATGATCGAGCTCTGCAAAATGAGCACGCGGCCGAGACCCTACGGTGTTTTCTTGGTCGTCCCACCATCGCAAACCTTCATTTGGCGCCAATCCTCCGACGGTAGACAGGTCTGACACTTGCTTCCAGGCCAATCTACTGGTCCAGTCAAAGTGTTTTCCCCTCCTCCAACGCGACACTTGTTCATCACGGCTGGTGAGCCGGTCTAGGATCTCGTGGCGAGCCGGGATACCGCTGCTGCGAAATTATGGGAGACTGAGACCCATTCCCCAATTTTTCGTGTCGCCCCCCTCGTTCTCTCCTATCCAAAGTCGCAACGGGTAAATGAGAAAAAATTTGAAGCGCAAATCAATCCGAAAAAGAAGACTGTAGCGCGCTCTGGCTCTGACCAAGACTCCGTCGGCGAGGCCCGCCAACCTCCGGGCCACATAGTACATTCAATGTACGGATGGGCTAGAGGCCCAAAAGGCCATCGCTCGTCTGGTCTCCAGTAATACTGGCAGCATCACAGTGACGGCTGCCGGGACGGGAGATTTCGACCTGCACGCCGCGAACCTGGTTGCCCCAGTCACTCCGCCCGGTACAATCATGTGCTCGACAAGCGCATATCTCTTGACCAACAGAGGCTGGCTTTGGCGTGGCATCACGAGCCGCGACGCCATTCGAATCACCAGTGCCGCCTCCTAGCACATTTCGGTCTCTTCTGTATTTGCTCACCGCATGTACGCCATCTCGGATATCCGTGCTATCATGTCGGTGCTCACGGAAGCCAATTCTCTTCTCTTAGTGCCTCCATCCCACGCTTTTATAGGAACAGCGACACCAGATAGGTCCGAGAGACGCGCGCTACCTATGCTTATACTGTAAAACCTGGTCATAACGAAACCCCTACCTAGCGATTTTCGCGACATAACGATAGGATTCATGAAAACCATGGTTTTTTATATGGTATAACGATAAACCTCGACATAGGCTTATACGATACGAATAAAATGACTCTACACCAAACGGATCGTTATAGGGGTGCCCTGTAGGGGGCCACACAGGGGGTTTACAGGGGCCAGCACCCCACTTTACCCCCCCAAAGGCCCTGCCACAGCACAGCTGACCTAGCCGACCAATTAGAGCCTCTATATGGCCGGTGCCCTACTTATTGGGCATACCGATAACTGCCACATAACGATACAAAGCGCGAAAACCGACGGCATCGTTATGACCAGGTTTTACAGTAGTAGTAAAGAAAATGTCCATGTCAGAAGTATCGGTGAACAGAGCCTTCAGGCTTTGTTCGGAAGCGACACGGGCACACCAGCAAGTCCAGCGGCATGTCGCATCTCACCGTCGTGGTAAAGCATGGAGAAGAAGTGGCGCTTCCAGGGCCGCAAAGCTAAAGCAGGGAAGGAAAAGACCGTGGCGGATATCCCTGCAGCAGATTGTGCTTGTCTCTCAAGAGCAGATCGAATCATCGATGTTCCGGTTACTTCAAGGACGAAGTACTACAATGCCAGCTCAAAAGTCTGTGCACACCAAAAGGCACCCATCACATTAAATTAAGTAAATAGTAACTACTCTACTAGTATTTCCTACTATTCTTTTTTAAATAGTTAAATTAAAGTAAAATAATATACTTTATAGTATTTTAGTTAATTTTTTAAGATAAAACCTAGTACTTTAGAATACGTTTTAGTAGAGATGCTAGTGTTAAAGTGCGTTGGTGTGCACAGACTTTTGAGCTGGCATTGTACTGCAGTTTCGGCGCTGGCACCGCACTGACCCCAAGTATCTCGAGCATTTCGGGCCTCTCCCTAGCTCTCCGCAATTTCAAAAATCACAAGCGAGAGCTTGCTTTTTGCCGTACTGAAAATGCGACGATACGAATAAACAAATACGGCCGGATGCTCTTACACTGGAGCGACGGGCGAGCTCAACGAGCGCTGACTGGCCGCACCAGACAATGTGGATTTGAGCCTGGGTGCGGAAGATTGATGCGATGACCGGGGCAGAATGGAACAGAGCCTTCCCACACCCCGAAAAGGGCTCCATTGTCGTTCGCAGCAAAAGGAGCATGCCGGTTCCGCGGACAACCACGACAGATGGCGAGCGTCAGCGACATGACGGTCGGCACAAAGCATCGGGGGGGACCATCGGATGGTGGGAAGGCCAAACTCTCGACGGGCCGGCGTTTGAGATTGAACGTTTCTGATGCTCCGAATCTGACTGGCTCAGCCGGTTGAGCCCTGCGGCCACCTTGTGATTTGCCCAACCAACTCGCTGTGCCAAACTGGCCCGCCTGCCAACGTGAGCCTGGCAGCCGGCTTCTTAGCCCTTCTACGGGAATCTTTCTAGGGTCGACGGTCGACCTCGGCGGTCTGGTGTTGGGCTCGGAGCGTTTCCTCGAACGAAACCTCGCCTCGCCGGTGACGGGTGGCCCCCCTACACCACCGCCAGCTAATCCGGTTGCCATGTTCCTTCAAGATTGGGACCGCGGCAGCGCGGCATCCACGTTGACCCGCACTCGCGGATCACCATAGACTCCACCACATGCAGACGCAACGGCGGGTGATTGGGGAAAAAAAGGCCAAGGAGAGACAGTTGCCTGCAGAAGCGTGGAGCTGGGACACACTTCATCACACCACCAGCGACACGTCGCGGTCCAACGGGAAACCACCGCGTCTGATACTATACCCTTGGCCGAGATATGACCTTGGCGGCTTGGCCGTGTGCAACTGCCAGCAACTTCGAGTGATCGCAATTTGCTGATTTCTCTATTACTGCCTTGGCGGCTTGTGAACCCCGGCTGACCAAGGGCACACATAACGTTTGCGAACACGGCGTTCGGGTTTAAGGTTGAAAAAGACTCGTCCTTGACTCAGGCCAACTGCCACTTTGGTTGCCAGCGCACCTCGATCCATCAGCTATCGTCTAGAGCCAGGGTACTTCGTGTATAGACGTTGGGAAGTCAAAGCTGGAGCCGAGGACATTTCCCCTCGATTCCAGGGCAGAACCTGGAAAGAAATGGCATTCATAATACCAAGAGAAGTATGGTCGATACTGTGCGCGCTCGGGCATTGTGTATTACATAACCGTGTATTAATCAGGTACTCCTAGTTACTTTTCTTGGAATTTCCACCCCCTTTTTCCCACAGTATCTACCCCTTTATATCCTCCTTTGCTTAGACAATTAAGGCAATAACGCAGTATATTTCCTATAGTATTTTAAAGTATTCTAGTTACTTTAGCTATTAAATTGTATTTAACACAACTTCGTCGTTATTCTCTCTATTGTAATAGTTTTTATAGACTTTTACTAAAAATATATTTATATTTATTAGTTAGATTATATTTAGTTAAAGTGTTAGATCCACTATTTAAAGTTTTATAGTTAATATAGTAAAGCTAATAACCTTAAGGTTGTTTATGTATTACGTTACGGTATAAGAGGTGCCTTATAAGTGTCTAAAGTTATGAGATTCGATTATTAGTACTTAGTTATTAGGACTACTATAGAACACAGCCTAAGGGCTGTAGCTATTATTATAATTATTTATAAGTATCTAAATATATTATTGTATTTTAAATATACCGCTATTATTGTTGTTGTTTATGATTGGACGTATTTTTTTTTGCTCGGTTTTGGTAATAATATCTAGGCGAGTTTCTTACTAGTTTAGAGTCACTGTACTGTAGTTTTAAGTACTTTATGATGAGCCCTAAGCCCTAAGGCCATTTTTGAAGTTATTGTAGTTTAGTATTAGTTAATTTTTTAAGCCTTAGAACCTTAATATTAAAGTCAACTTTAAATATTAAAGTTTATATTAGTGTAGTATAAGATAGGTACTATTACAGTGTACTTTAACTAGTGTACCAAGTACTGCCGTGTAAGCTTTCGCCAGCTGGCCGAAAAAAAAGAAAAAAAAAAAAAAAAAACGGGAACCAAGTGCGCGCTCGGGGACTTTGCACCCTCCAGTACGTCTAAACGGGTTCACCCTTGAGACAGTTGCCCGTGGACAGTTGGAGGGAGGTGCGCTCTCAGACTCGTCTAGTGATGGTGGTGGGAGACTGTCACGTCTCTCGTGTAAAGGCGATTCAGAGGTTCGCCCCATTGTCTTGATCTACACAAGACCGGCCGGCGTCCACAAGCCTCCGGGCCCGTTGTGTGTCGGCCGACGGGAACTGCTTTGTCCCAATACGGGAAACGATCTTGAAACAAGCCCTGCCAGAGGCTCAAAGGATTGGCATACTTTCGCCACGCCGTGCATCGCATGTCGGACGATGAACTTACCCAAGTACGAGATTTTCCGAGGGCCAATGCCACGAACAAGGGGGGATGGACCAACGACGGGTTTCTTTCACGCCCGCCCAGTCCGGGTTTCGTGTTCAGGAAGTCAATATCGGCTTGTTATTGTTCTCCTTCTCGGCCAGTCTGGCTAGGCGGCTGTGAGACACGCGAACGGCTGTCTAATAGAGGCGACCTAGGTATGACAGTAAGCGGAGGCCTTTTGGCACCCGCATGTCGCATGTTCCCTGGGCTACGACGTACGTGCCGTTCTCGAGAATCTGGGGGATCCTACAGGCGATGAAACGACCTGCCCAAGGCGCCCGAAAAGACAAAGAGAAAATATTTCCCGGGCCTCCTTCTAACGCACCAGGCGAGGTCTCACACCGAAATGTAGCGCAAACCCCGACGGCCGGATGGATCGGCCAGCCAGTCATCTTGCGGCACTGACATTTGCCGTATCGTATCATCGGGGTCCGGAGGTGAGACCCTCGGCTGCCCTGTGCACGCATCTCTCGACCAACCTGATCCGGCGGGGAGGGGGGGCGTGTGCTCTCGATGTTTTGCTGACACTGCCTGATCGACGGCCGGCCATATGCCGACGCGGAGAACGAGTGGCGGCGGCGTCCGCCGGCGGTCTCAAAACGACGTCCGCATGGAGGCCGCGTTGGCAATTCGCACCGGGCCTGGAGGCCGCGCCGCACGCATGTCACAGTGTCAGGACGGCATTAATTCCGAACGGTGGATGTATCGGGTTGCATTATCTTGGAGATGCAGCGGTGACGGCATCTTCTCGATGACCACTAATAATGTACGACGCGACGTAAGCTGTCAGAGTCGCCAATACGTACGGATACCATGCCAGCTGCAAGCGTCTCCTCCTTCCCAGCTATTGCGATCCATTAACCTCGTCATCCTGCGTTGCATAAACCTCGTCACCCCTATGCCCGGTCGGCCGCCCCATAGGTCCGTCAGTCCTCGAAAATGCGGCTCGCATGAGTGAGCCTGCTGGTAGCAACCATCTCCACATTGATGCAGGTGAGGTCTACTGATGACAGATGCCGAGAGATGTTTCGGGGGTGTCGCCCGGTTCTGTCTGTCCGAGCCGGGGCGGAAACTGATAGGTTGAGCCGGGCACACGATCTGGCCGGGTGCTTCGAATCCCACACTTCCGCGGCTCCGCGTAAGATTGATTCGAGAAGCCCAGGGAGGACGCGATATCATCGCCGATCGGCACGCCTGATGACCAACCTGACTTGCCAGGTGCGTGCTTGTGAGCTGTGCTGGTTCTTAAGATATATCGTGAGCAGGCGGACCATCGCCCTTCACTCGTCGGCCGAGCAATCCAGCGAAAGGACGAACGAATGAACACCCTGATATTAAGATGCTGAGAGACAAGGCTGTCTCGGTTTCGGTGCGCTCATGCGACTTTTTCGAAGAGTTCTTGGATGGGTTTCGCGGCCTACACTGGCTGTTAGCTTCGAGAGGTAGATGACGAGCGGGATCAAACTGACGTCGATGAATTTCTCCAGGTCCTTGTCGAGGTTGGCCAGGTCGTCCTTCCTCTTCTTGTTCTCGGCAATGAGCTTCTGCTTCCTCCCGACCAGCTCGAGCCTCTGCTGCTCGAGGGTCTCGCGCTCCGCCCGCTCGTGGCCGATGCGCGCAATCATCAGGGCATTCTCGTCGGCGCCGGTGTGCTCGGGTTGCAGCGCGAGGAACTCCTCGACCGGGATGAGGGGGAGCTTCTGGTAGGTATGGCTAGAACAGCTGTCGTCAGCAAGACATGCGCCCAGGATGGTGGGTATTGCACGCACTCGTAGGACTCGCAGGCCTCGATCTCGCCCTCGAGGTGCCTCTGCTCGTAGTACAGATTCTGCAACTGCAGGTGCAGGCGGTCGACCTCGTGGCGGGCCTCGGCGGTCTGGGCCTTGGTGTCCCGGGCGGCGAAGTTGGCGGCGCGGTGGAGGCCGCGGAGGTGCGAGATGTTGGTGAGCAGCAGCTTCTGCTCCTTGGAGAGGCCGGCCAGGAGCTCGGGCGCGGGGGCCGCGGCGGCGTCGGGGCCGCTGCCGGTGCCGGCGACGTCGGCGAGGAGCTGCAGGAGCTTCGCGGCCTGGTCCTGGGCGTAGCCGGAGGTCTGGAGGACCGCGGACAGCTTCGGGTCGGAGACTAGCTCGTTGACGGCCATGGTGTTCGGGCGGGATGTAGCGCGGGGCGGGGGATGTCAGAAGCAAATATCGAAGCGGCGTCAGGCGCGATGAGGCGTGCGGATCAGATGGCTTGTGATGCGGCGTCAGTCGTGATCGAATTGGTGTGTGGTGGTCGCGACGCGTTTCGCAAGGCTGAGAAATTGAGATCGATCGGACTCTGTTGAGACAGGGCTGGGTAGGTACCTGGGGTGCACTGGCTGGCAGCTGGAGGAGGGTGCCCGTGGGCGTGGGACAAAGAACGGCTCGGGCGTCTTCAGCGGGGTTTGGTTGGCAAGGCGGGCGTGCTGTTGCAGGGTTTGGGTACGGCGGTTTCTGCGCAGCTTAAACTTCGGCAAAGCGCCTCAGAATTCAATGTAGAGTTTGGGGCGGAAGGCAGGGACGACAGGAAAGGTAAACGACGGGAGGTGAGGCGGACGTTGGATGGAGAATTTGGTACAAGGCTCGGGCGGGCCGTGCACGGGGGTTCCGAACGGTGGGAAATCGGGGGCTGCCGCCATGTCCGCGGCGGCGCCGTATGTACCGTAGAGGAACCGCAGAGGAAGGAAAAGGCCGCAAACCACGTTCCTGCCTACACCAGACTGAGCATTTTACTTGGGTATTATCATATCATCACAGGCTTCATCAGCAGGTGTCAGTCAGGTCATCCCTCTGCTCCTCTCACGATCAACTCTTGACCAGCAGGCCTCGCACACATGCCTCACGCGCTGGGCTGGTCCTCCCACCCGATCGGCCTCTGTTAGTCGCTCGCAAGTGTAAGACAACGGGCCGCGTGGAATGCACCGCAGGCTCTGCCGGAGCATTTTTTTCGACTGCACACTAGAGTCCAAGGCGAGGCACGGCATTGGACGTGTCTCTAGCGACTAGGAACTTATCGCAGCCAAGCTCAGGGCTAGATATCTCTCGGGTATTTGGGACCGCCCTCACGCTCATCCAGGCACGCTAGGGCAGAGCGTATCGAGACAGGGAAGCGCCGACATGGCTGGGTGGTTTTTTTGGCAGCCATGCGTACTCGCTACCCGTCATGAGGACGTCGATGGGAGATATTAGCCTGCCTCTGGCTCTGGCTTGCTTGGCTCCGACCCGTCGGCATGACGTTCCGGCGGCTTCTGCGCCTGACGTGACGAGAGCTCTCCAAGCCCCCCCTTCGAAACGCGAATGCATTACGAAGAAGTTACTCGCTGTTGCTCTTGGCCGCGCGGGGCTCCGCAAAGCTGTGTGATGAGGAATCTGGATTGGATCAAACCCCGCCGCATGCCGTGCCATTCGCAAAGTGATCGTCACTTGCTCGGCAAGCATCTCCGTCGACCAGCCTTCTTCTTGTATCGGTCTTGACGGCGTGTATTTGGTGCTTTTACTGACCAACAACTTGCTGTCGATATGCGTGTGTGCGTGGGGGGAGGTGGGGAGACCAACGCCTCCAATTGGCTGGTTTCTCGGGCAGTTGACAACGGCGGCGGCTTCGACGCTAGCTTGGCCTGCAGCTGATGATGGATGCCGGTCCGGTCGTTGGTGTTCCCAAGAAGCAGCATCAGCGGCAGAAGCATCCAGCAGAAGCAGCATGTGCTGGGCCCTCTCTTGGTGGGAGAGAAATTCCCATGCACGGGATCGAATGACGCTGTTGGTGCCCTCTTGGTGGCGCTCGCCCAGGTCCGCCGCGGCGCGCCTGGGCCGAACTTTACCGGACGTCCATTCAGATTTCAGAAGGGCCCAAGGGGAGAGGTACCAACTGTACCAGTCTCCGCCATGCGCCATGCACGCGGGAGGGGGGGCGGGCAGGGCCCCTCTCTTCCCCCTTCTGACGGATTACATCCTTGGGGCCTTTCGCTCAGTGTTTTTTTTTTTTTTTTTTTTTTTGTGAGTGAGTGAGTGCCCATTCTTTCAGGTAGGCGTCGGAGGTAGTGTATCTGGTTCCGCGGTCGTACCTTTGCTTTGCTTTGCTCTGCCTTTGCCCCGAAGTAATAATAAGATTTTATGGGTGTTTCCTGCGTTGGAGATGCTCGACAACTATGCGCAATCTCACTAGCATCAGTAGTTGGACGTTTGGGCAATGCAAAGCAAAGCAAAGCAAAGCAAAGCAACGCAACGCAAAGCGAGCCACAGCGCTATTTTCCCAATTCCTCTCTTCCTTGACTCTCTGTTGTTTGTTTTCTCCCTCCCTCTCTCTCTCTGTTCCGCCCTCTGTCCCCATCCACCCCCGCCTCCCGCCCCCCTTCTCACTTTCCACGCTGTTCCGATGCGGATCTCCTTCCCACGTCCTCCTCTCATGACCCTTTTCGAATAGCTCCCCCGAGACCGAGCTTACGAACCACCCCCCGGTCTCTCCGTCCGTACCTACATATGTGTGTAGTAATAACCGCAGGAAGCAATCTATCTTGTCCCTCGGCATGCTAGTGTAGTGTAGCTGGGTCTCTCGCCGCTTACTCTGTCGGTATTCAGTAGTACTCGTCAATTCTGAATTCTTTCCTCTCCTTTCTTCTCACGCACACTTTTTTTTCTCACTTCTTACCCCCTTTTATCATCGAACTATTTTCTCCAAACCGGGGAATTTTACTTGCACGGGTACCTCTCCCTACTGTCTATCTCGCCACCTTCTTGCTCAGGTACCTCACCTCAGGTATTGTCAGGGAGTATCCGTACACAGGTACCAAACCAGCAGGACGTAGTACCCCGTACCTGAGCAACTTGCCGCTGCCACCGCCATCGCCTCTGCATCCGCCGCTCCTCCTGCCTTTCAGGGCCTCGGGGTTTCCTGCCGATCTACCACTCCACGCCTGCACTCGCTCTTGGCCCGACCAATCACTGCACCATTGTTGAGTGAGATCCCGCACTCCTCAACAGACTTGGTAAGGGACCTTTGAACTCCTGGAGAAGCCGAGCGGGAAACGAAAAATAGAGAGGAGTACCTATTACTTCCCGCCCAACACCAAGCGTGTGTCAGGGTACTTAGCCAATTGATTCCCTCGCCTCCTGCCCGTGGCTTCGACCTTAACCACCGACGGCTCGCCGCAACTGCAACCCACTCCCGTCCGTCTTCCACCTCCCAACGCAGAGCCGCCACCCGCTACATCGTCTTCAGTGCAACGGAACCACCCTCCCAATAACCCGGGACACCATCCGCTGCAGGCAGGACAGACAGACAGACGGTGGTGAACAACCACACTTTGTTTGCGTCCTCGTCCTCGGAACCGAATTCGAATCCTGTTTATTACCCGAGTGATGGAACCCCTCGCAAACATGGCCTCCCTCAAGTCCCCCTGCTCTGGCGCTGCCGTCCAGGACGACGAAGACTACGCTGTCGGTACGACGTCTGGTGCTCAGACCGAGGGCACCGAAGTCGCCCGCAGAAGACGACACTCCTTTTTCATTCCCCGAAGAAAGTCGATAGTCAACCACATCATGGACGGAGAGGAGCATCTGCTGCTAAAGGTGCGTTTTCCCGGGTGCTGGTGTTGGTGCTGGCTGCCTTTTGTCCATGTCTTGTTTTGTTTGGCTCGGCCCAGTATCGCCGAGCGTCGGACAGCATACTCCAAATATCCATAAAAGTGGGTGCTGACATGTGCTTGTGACACCAGGTCGACCTCTTCCTGACCGAGCTGGAGCGACGACTCGAGTTTATCGAAGAATACGGCGAGCTCACCTTCGACGCGAGCATCTCCCGCGCCTTCTCCACCCTGCAGACCGTTCGCGCACGATGCTCCCACGCCTCCGAGGAGGTCCTCGGCCTCGGCCGCAGGCGTCTGCACATCATGGTCGAGACCCTCGAGGTCCGCTACCAGGAGGCCCTCGCCTCGGCTGAGTCCCTTAACGAGAAGGCCCGCGTCGGCATCGAGTTGCTCGACGACATGCTCACCGATTTCGAGAACCGCGCGTATAAGCTGCGCGAGCAGGGCCTCGCCAACGCCGCCGACGCCGCCGGCGCTTTCATGTCCGAGGGTCGCCGAGTTGTGGACGGCGGTCTGGAGCTGGCCCGCGAGGTCGTGGATGAGGGTATCGAGCGGGCTATGCGCGCTGCCGAGAGCCTCGAGGAGAAGATCGAGCGCGCCGTCCAGAGGGCGAGGGAGACGAAGCTCATCTCTTACGACGACCTACCCATGCCCTGGCGCATCAACCCCCACATTCGAAAGGGATACCGCTTCACCGAGTCCAAGCTGGACTGCATCTGGTCCGCCTTTGGCATTTCAAACGAGCTCGTCAACATCTGGTCCCACGCCATCGGTCTCTTTATCGTCCTCGCCGTCGCCCTGTACTTTTACCCCCGCAACGTCAACTTCTCTCTCAGCTCCAAGACGGACATCTTCGTCGCTACCGTCTTCTTCTTCACCGCCTGCCTGACGCTGGTCTGCTCGACCATCTGGCACACTATGAACGCCGTTGCGGACGTCGACGCCATCTCCATCTTTGCCTGCGTCGATTACACGGGAATTTCGCTCCTGATTGCCGCCTCGATCGTGACAACAGAGTACACGGCCTTCTACTGCGACCCCGTCAGCCGCTGGACCTACATGAGCACGACGGCCATTCTGGGCATTGGAGGTGTCATCCTCCCCTGGCACCCCCGGTTCAACGGAGCGGACATGGCATGGGCGCGTGTTGCCTTCTTCGTCGGGCTTGGCGCAACCGGCTTCCTGCCCATTCTGCAGCTGTACTTCACCCACGGACCGGACTTTGTCGTCACCTTCTACACCCCGATTGTCAAGAGTATCTCTGTCTATTTGATCGGCGCGTTCGTCTACGCTAGCAAGGTGCCCGAGAGGTGGTGCCCTGGTATGTTTGATTACATCGGAGGGAGCCACAACCTGTGGCACCTGGCGGTCCTCGGCGGTATCCTGTTCCACTACACGGCGATGCAGTCCTTCTTCGAGGATGCTTTCAGGAGAGCCGAGAGCGAATGCTCCGTCTTTTGAACGTCGCGCGACTGGCTGAGAGGATGATCTCGGCAAAGCAACATATGTCCGGTGTCAACCTGCCTATGGCCATTGGCGTTTCCTGCAGCGATACGCCACTGGCCGTTACGCCGGTATTAGACCCGCCAGAATCTCAGCAGCGGCTCGGTTTCTGCAAAAAGACGCTTCAAAGTCCGCGATAGCTGGTCCCCGGCTTCTAGCAAGCGGCCTATCCCCGTGCCAGAGGTGCTTGCCCGCACGCCGCCCAGGACGACGTCGCAAAAGACTCAGAAAGGTCGGGCCTAGCCCCGCTCACCGCACCTTGACGGTCTACGTCTCACGTCGCTTCATGATGGGCAGAAATCAGCGAGATGTTGGATGATGATGATAGTAATGAAAGGGCGATGGAGTGGAACGACTTACCAACCCACGTCCTGAGCGAGCCTGTCATACAATGAGCGTGGCATGTCAGCTTTGAGCTCTCGCGACAAGTGATTTTTGGATCGACTATAGATATAGAGCGAAGAGCGAGTTCTGATTGAGGACATAAACTTCGAAGCACAGGGACTATGAAATAGTAATAGAAATAGATACCCATCGTCCACTTTTATTGTTCCACACTCCCCAAGCTTTAAGATGAGGTCCAGGTGAGAGGTATCACACAGAGTTGAAAAGTGTGTCAGCCCAATTCCCACTAATACGGCGGTACATATGGTTGTAAACGGACCTGCTTAACCCTGATGATGGTCCACTGAGTCCTGCGTGAGACGGATAAGACGACCCATGGCTTGACGGACGTTATGGGAATAGTAAAGATGGTCGTCGTGCTAGGTATAAAAGGAAATCTACGGCGGCAGTGGAAAGCAAAAAAGGGAGACCAGACACAGATGAAGCGATCGCCTCTTGCAGTTGTTGAAACGGCCGCTGACGGCACCGAGAGCGCTTTGCACTCGGGTGGGACGACCGCGGAATCGATGTCAGAACCATACTGATCGACTTCCAAGCCCGTACGTTTTGTACAAGGGATTGATTGGTGTGGAATAGCATGACCGTGACGGACGAGGACGACGGCCGAGGATAGGAAACACATGTATGCAGACATGTAGCGGAGCCACTGCCACGCGTAGCGAACGGCCCTTGCTCTCACATCATCGGTTGGCGAGAGGGCCACCCAGGTGCGTCAAGTGCGAGTTTGTCTACAGACGGTGGGGAGTTCATGCTGATCGATCAACGCAGACGCCTTTTGTATACGATAGACAACATGCACTCCTTCTTTCTCCGTTCCCCTAGTCCCGTCTTGACATCTCTCCTCTTGACTTGAACAAATATGTAAATTCATGCTTGTCGTGTATTTCCCCCTGGATGGCCTTTATATCGGCCTGTGTCATCGTATCGATCATTAAGTAACAGGGGCCTCTCTTTCCATCTCGTTTCTTTTCGACCGTTTGTTTGTCCCTCCTTTTCCCCCCATCAATGTTTCGTGTTTTTGGGTAACGTGTGCGTGTTTCCATCATCATGTCGTTAACAAGGAGAAAACAAAAGGATATACTATAATACAATAAAAACAGTTCATCGTGGCGTCTCTCGTCAAGAGTTTTTGCCTTCTCTTGTGGTCGTGACAATCCGTAAAATTCTGGCGCGTTATCGCGGGTGGCGACGCGCCGGCTCTTTCGTTTTTCTTCAGTGGGCATGCGTGACGATGGCGGCGTACGTGTCGTCTGGTATCCTCTCTATGATCCAGAGCGTGCGTTCGACGATCTTGTCGGCCTGCAGCGAGGGGAAGGAGCGCAGCAGCTTGTTAGGGCTGAGACGTTTGTCAGAATTCTACAGCAACGTTTGGTCCTCTTCCGGGAGGGCTTACCTCGGCGAGCTCATCAGCTGGTCCCTCATGCCCATCAGTTGGGCGACGATGCACAGGATGTTCAGGTGCGGGCCGTAGGCGAAGAGAAAGTCCCAGAGGCGCAGGACCTCGGGCAGGGGCGGCGTGCAGGCGCAGAGGGTCAGCACGGAGGGGAAGGCGTAGATCTCGGCGGTCAGGCCCTTGGAGTGCAGGTAGCCGCTCAGCTTGGAGTCGACGGTGGCCAGGACGCGGTCGACGAGGGCGAGCCCCTTGTGCACGCCGTCCATGGCGCCGCGGATGTAGCCCGGGCACTCGCGCGTGAGCAGGGTGTAGAAGGCGACGAAGGCCTCGGACTCGCTGCGCGCCGCGTACAGGAAGGGCGCGGCGAGGACGTTCATGCCCTGGACGTAGGTGCCCGGCTCCGCGGCGTGGCTGGACTCGGAGCCCTCGGTGGTGAGGGTGAGGGCGCGCGCGCGGTTGCGGGCCGAGGGGGAGGTCGGGTCGTGGGCGTAGCCGGTGGCCGTCGAGTTGGAGGCGGAGCTGTCGTGGGAGAGGGAGCTGCGGCCGGTGCTCGGCCGGCTGAGGGAGCGCTCGCGCTCGCGGTTGGTGCGCTGCAGCTCGCGGGAGTCGTGGAGGCGCCAGGCCACGGCGTTGAGGAGGCGGATGAGGCTGGCCTCGCTGACGCGTCGGCGGAAGAGGGGGTCGGTCGTGAGGGTGCGGAAGGTGTCGTTGCGGATCTTGGAGTAGGCCGGCGAGGCGCCGCGGTGTATCAGGGCGAGGTAGTCGTCTGTCGGGAGGACGGGGGTGTCGAGCAGGATGAGCCAGACGTAGATGCGCAAGGTCGACTGCGGGATTGCGCGTTAGCATGGGAGGCACGTGAGGGACTCGAGGAGGGAGACGTACCATGCCGTCGCTGTCGCTCTTGATGCCCTCGCTGAGGATCTTGCGGCGGGCCATACCCAGGGCCTCGACGGCGTCGCCGTCCGGCGGGCCGTCCTTGATGAGCTGGTTGAGGGACATGCTGGCGTAGCGCGGGTTGGTGCCCATCATGCCGCGCTTCGTGGCGGCGAGCGCATTCAGGTGGTGGGCGTTGGTCGCATCGCTGTTGGAGCGCCCTCGCTGGGCTCGCTGGGGGGACGTGTTGCTGGCCATGGCGAAGGAGGAGCTCGCATCGCGGCGCGTCGGGGAGATGCTGCGCTGCGTCAATCGCTGCTGGGCGATCAGAGAAGGCTGCAACGAGGGCTGGAGCTGGAGGGCGGCCTTGGAGCCCAGGTTGTGTGCCGACTGCAGTTTGCGCAGGGCGCGATGTGTCCGGGGCGAAGGGGGCGGCAGGAGCTCCGTCGTCTTCGCGTGCGACTGCACGTAGGCGTTCGGGGCTGGGCCGGCGAACAAATCTCGCGTTGGACTTGGCGGCATGTTTGCGAAATGATACTGAGCCGGTACGACCAGGGGGTTGGTTCTTTTCGAGGGAGACGGAGTCTCTCTTTTTTTTTCCTACGGTCACTCCCTTTGCAGGACGACGTGATGGCGATACGGATATACAATAGTGATTTACACAGCAACACTACAATACACGCACAGAAAAATAGGGCAGGGGGTACTTGAAAAGACACGACCGGCACAGAACAGAGAAGGAAAATAGGGGCAACAGTAGCGTAGCGAGGTGATGAACACCTCGTGGGCTGCTATTTTTGGCCCTGGGCGGGGTGAGGAGGTTGGTGATTGCAGTTTTTGGTGTTGCCGATGGGCAAACCGCAGCAGTAGTGTAGCAGTGGGAGCAGCAGCGCTACAGCGATGGTTTGGCGTCGCTGGGCGTTGTTTGGATGACTAAGACGGCCTCGTTGCCCGGTGAGAGGAGGGGCCCCCTTCTCCCGCCGGGGTTTCACGCGGACCAGCCGCCGTGTTTTTTCGCGTCTCCGGCGCTGAAGGAACCCCTTTCGGCGCTGTGAGTGGTGCGCCCAGCTGACTGGCCAATGCGTACAGTTGGTGCCAAACAGGGCAATTCGGTTGGAACTGCGCATGGAAATCGGGAGCCTCCGAGCAGACGGCCCCTTTCTATAAGACTAGATCGTCATCGCCTATGCTTTGCTTCTTGAGCAAGTTAGTTTGACAGGTTGAACCTCATAGGAGGGGCCGGGAATTTGGACTTGCGACTTTCCTTGGTGTTGAGGTGATATGGAGCGGGCTGCCCGTCCATCCCCGGCCGTCTTCCAGGAACACCGCCACAAACACAAGGTCAAGCCACAAAGTCCAAGCAGCGACCAAGCCACCGTCGCTCCGACAATGTCCCGCTAGATCGGGTCCGGGCGGGGCGGGGCTGGACGGCGTCTCGTCGGTCCGGAAACCTGGAACTATCACGTGACAGCTTTAAGTCAGCATCGGATGCCGCAACCCTTTCGTCATGCAGCGTCGGGCGGCGTCTTGGCATCAGAGGCTGGAGCCCCATGACGTTGCGGATCTCTCAGCTTACACTAGGTACTTACCTACGGATATTACATACCTAGGTGCAGAGCCAGAGTCTTCTCTCCATTTGTCATCCACCCACCGCATCGTTCCGCTGGAAGTCGGGGCCGCGGCATCCCTGTCTGTCCGACCCTAACATCTCTGCTCTGTGACTTCTGTCACTGTCACTCCCCCATCGAACTTTTTTCCCGAGAGCTGACATGCACCTCTACGATGGAGGAACCGTTGAACGGAATGTCACTGCCCAAGGCATTCCGATCAGTTCGGTCGTATCAAAAGTCAACTCCGGAGATGCCCAGGGACCATCCCAGTCACCCTTCCTGTTGTCGAAGCTTCGCACCACACCTCGGGCACCTAGTGAGCACACTGCAGTTCATGGCACCCAATCAGCTTGAGCATCTCCGCCTCAACTGTCTCCACTCGACATCACCTCAAACAAGGGTGCTATTGCACCATCGCCGAGTTGCGGAAGCTGAACCCCATTGGTCGGATCTACCATGACCGCACCGGAAGCGGCAGTCTGCTGGAGACTCTGACCCCTCCGTTGGAACGCTTGTTGTGCGACGGAGAGCACACACCTCATCCGATAGTCAGCTCTGATTTTTCAACATCTCCATATTATCATGCTCGTCTCCAAGGCAGAGCTTTGCCCCGTCTCCATGACTGACGACACTCTGGGTATTGGCATTCTCCAGATTGTCCACTTTGGCATGCGGAATCCGAGTTTTCTCCCTATGCCATTCCGCACTTTCTTCTAGACACACGGCCCGTGTCTCCAAGTTGGACATTGTTACGGATTCCTGTTCCTGTCCCGTTAGGTACTTCCATGCCAACCACGCGACTCATCCTCCGAGACAGCATCTCACATGGTGGTGGTCTGCTCCCCCACGTGTCCGCATCTTGTTTCTGTGTCTTGCCGCGCTTGGTACTTTTTACCAAGCGAAAACGGATTTGTTATTCACACAAGTCATTTTGATATCAAATAAGCAATTGTCCCCTCGAGTGGGTATACCGTTACTATTGGCCTTGCAGGATATATCCCCCCCAATCAGTGGGCTCCGCTAAGCTTTGTCTGGCAAGGACTCGATGGCGACATCGCCCCGGTTTCGACACCGCGGAGGAGTGCAGATACAAAGCACAACCAAAGACTCTTTGCTCCCACCAACTCGCGCGCAATACCAACGTTAAAGCTGCGCCATCAGCCCCTGACTGTCACATTCAAACGGATCGAACCACCCCCCTCAGGGTTTTCTCCCTCCCCCTCATCCCGTCGTCTTCTCCTCGGCCTCTCTGCAGCATTCCAACTCTTGGCTGCCGCCGTCATCCCGGTGCCACATCTCTTGGCCCACGAGATCCATCGCCTTGTCCACCGGGAGAGCCGTAGAGCCTCCCTTGGCACTCCACTGCCGAAGTCTCTGAACTCAATTAATACCCTGAGCTTCTGTCCTTTCCAGAGCTCCCGAGTTGAAGAGCTTCAGAAGAGCTTCTTGAAGAGCTTCTCGTTTCAACGCTCAACCCAACCACATCGCTGGTAACCTCTCGGGTCACTCAACACCGACACTTCTTCGTCGACGTTCACACCCCTCCCCGGCTGTTGGAAGCAAGCCTATCGGTCGGCCCTATCCAACGCGCCCCGAACCTCGACCGTCTCGCCTGAGTCGGTGGGCATCCACGACCTCGTCACTGAATTGGGTCTCGACCAATTAAGGTCCTTTCGCCCGATTGCGCAACTTCTGGCAAGGGCCTTTGACCGGTGTCAATTTCGCTCCTCCTGCCTCAAAGCGCCACCCCGTCGTGGTTCATCGACTGAAAGTGTTCTAGTCGCCTCTTGCGACATTCAGTCCTCGTATATTGCGACCCCAGTCTCCCCGACCCTTTCATCCACCGTTCAATCGGTTCATTCCGCAGCGGTTTCGCGTGGATCCAGCCTGTGGCACAGTGACCGTCCCGGCGAGTGCTATATAGCCTCAGCACCTCTGCACCCGGGTGGAGTCAGACTCACTCTGCCACTCGCCTTTCTCACCGCCCATCTCGACACCCCATCATCAAAGCGTATCTGGACGTTCATCCGTCTGTTCGTTCACGATGTCGAGCACGTCCACAAAGATCGGCCACGGCCTGGCCAAGGTCTTGGGCATCAAGCTTGAGAAGCCCGAGAACGAGGAGATGCTGCGCGGCGAGTCCGTCTTCTCCGTCCAGTCATCGGACACCTTCGTCGAGGAGGAGCCGACGACGGCAGAATGGTTCCTCGAGCTGGCCCCCACCGGCCAAGAAGTTTACGAGTACATCAGGTCTCTCTTCCCCTTCCTCAACTGGATCGGACACTACAACCTCCAGTGGTTCATGGGTGACCTGGTCGCCGGTGTCACCGTCGGCGCCGTCGTTGTTCCCCAGGGCATGGCCTACGCCTTGCTGGCCAAGCTCGATCCCGAATTTGGTCTCTACTCCTCCTTCATGGGTGTCATCATCTACTGGTTCTTCGCTACTTCCAAGGATATCACCATCGGCGTGAGTCACCACCTTACAACAGAATAATGGCCGTTGCTAACTTTCTTCTGCAGCCCGTGGCCGTCATGTCCACTGTCGTTGGCAACCTCATTACCGACGTCCAGAAAGATTTCCCCCAGTACGCAGGCTATCAGATTGCGTCGGCTTTGGCAGTTATCGCCGGCGCCATTATTCTGTTCATCGGTCTGATCCGCATGGGATGGGTTGTCAACCTGATCTCTCTGACTTCGCTCTCGGCCTTCATGACCGGCTCGGCCATCAGCATTGCTGTCGGTCAGCTGGTTACTCTGCTGGGTATCAAGGGCGTGAACACGCGTGAGGCGACCTACCTCGTCTTCATCAACACTCTGAAGAACCTGCCCAAGACGAAGATGGACGCAGCCATGGGTCTGACGGCTTTGGCCATGCTCTACCTTCTGCGATACATTTTTACCACCGCAGCCAAGCGGTACCCGCAGAAGTCGAAGCTGTTCTTCTTCCTGTCAACCCTGCGAACCGTCTTCGTCATCCTTCTTTACACCATGATCAGCTGGCTCGTCAACATGCACAGGCGCGACAACCCCATGTTTAAGATTTTGGGAGATGTCCCCAGAGGTTCGTTCACCCCTCCGTAGTTGCAATTGGCAAGCTAACGAGAAGTCCAGGTTTCCAGCATGCCGGTGCTCCTAAGATTGATACCGACCTTATCAGCGCCTTCCTTCCATTCCTCCCCGCCAGTGTCATCGTTCTGGTTATCGAGCACGTCGCCATCTCCAAGTCTTTCGGACGCGTGAACAATTACACCATCAACCCCTCCCAGGAGTTCGTGGCCATCGGTGTTACGAACGTCATCGCACCCTTCCTTGGTGGTTACCCCTCCACGGGATCGTTCAGTCGCACGGCCATCAAGTCCAAGGCTGGCGTCAGGACCCCCTTTGCTGGTGTCATTACTGGTCTCATCGTCCTGCTCGCTATCTACGCCCTGACGGCTGTGTTCTTCTACATCTCCAGTGCCTCTCTGGCTGCTGTCATCATCCACGCCGTTGGTGATTTGATTACGCCGCCCAACACCGTCTACCAATTCTGGCGCGTGTCTCCGCTCGAAGTCGTCATCTTCTTCATCGGTGTTTTCGTGACCATTTTCTCTTCTATCGAGAACGGCATCTACGCCACTGTCTGTATCTCTGCCGTGCTGCTTCTGTGGCGCATCCTGAGAGGCCAGGGCAACTTCCTGGGCAAGGTCAAAGTCCACTCCGTCGTCGGCGACCACGTCATCGGCGAGGATCACCGACAGGTGGTCGGCGAGTATGGCACCTTCAACGCAGGCGACAATGCCGCCCGCAACGTTTTCCTCCCCGTCGACCACACCGACGGCTCCAACCCCGAGGTGTCCCTCGACAGCCCGTACCCGGGCATCTTCATCTACCGCTTCTCGGAGGGCTTCAACTACCCCAATGCCAGCCACTCCCTCGAGTACCTCACGGACTACATCTTCGAGCGCACGCGGCGCACGAACCTCGAGGCCTACGGCCGCCTCGGCGACCGCCCCTGGAACGACCCCGGCCCGTCGCGCAAGGCCAAGAAGGCCGCGGCGCAGCGCGAGGCGGCGGAGAACAAGCCGACGCTCAAGGCCATCATCCTCGACTTCAGCTCCGTCAACAACGTCGACCTCACCTCGATCCAGCAGCTCATCGACGTCCGCAACCAGCTCGACCGGTACGCCGCGCCCGACACGGTCAACTGGCACATCGCCTGCATCAACAACCGCTGGACCAAGCGCGCCCTCGTGGCCGCCGGCTTCGGGTACCCGTCCGACGCCTACGGCGACGGCCTGCAGCACAGGTGGAAGAACATCTTCAGCGTGGCCGAGATCGGCGGCGCCGAGTCGGCCGCCGCCGTCGCGGAGCAGGAGGCCAACGAGAAGGAGCTCTCGTCGCACGCCCGCGCCGCGCGGTCGGCGGACGAGGAGGCGGGCAAGGGCGGCGCCGCCTTCGAGGACATCGACCCCGTGTCGTCGTCGGGCATGCACCAGGAGCAGCGCAAGCCCTCCGGCCCGAGGCGCAGGGGCGTCGTCGTGCACGGCCTGAACAGGCCGCTGTTCCACGTCGACCTGACGAGCGCGCTGCAGAGCGCCATCGCGAACAGCGAGGGGAGGGGCGAGCCGGTGGCCACCGGGTCGAAGAGCCCGGACACGTCTAGCGATTAGAGCACGAGGTTGTTTGTTTTTTTCTGGATACAGGATTTAGCGATTGATACCCTTGTTGGGAGACATTTGTTATATTGAGAGATGAAAAAGGGGGTTGTGCCGCGCGGTTTCATGATACGGCACACTCAGAGATGTTCTTGTCATTTACGTCACGTTACGATACTGTATATAGAGCCACGGGCTCACCTTCAGCATAATGCCATGACGTTCCTGCTGACTCCCCTGGTCCCTCACGTGAAATCGTACCAAGTCACGGACTCAAGTAGATCAGACACCACCGCCTTGGCATCTAGTCAGACAGGGTGAGTCAAACAGGCAATGAAGAAGTATGGACATCAGAGACATGCCCTGCCAAGCTGCTGGCCTGTTCATCCGCCCGAGACCAGGTCTCAGACCCTGCGTTGACGTTTACTAGTGTAGATGTAACCTGTTCTAGAAGGACGCGGACAGCCCCCGGTTGGTCTGTTGTCGTTCATTGCGATCGCGGGGTGCCGGCGAATGGGAGGCAAGATTCGATCATCGTTCGCATCAGCCTCACGGCCATACAACCCCCTCGTCTGCGTATTCTACACCATTGGGAACGCATCTCGTCATTAGCGGATGGTCTTGGCTGTCGTCGATGGATGCTCGGCTAACGCGCTTGGTTGATACACTTTGACAGGCGGGGATCTCAACACCATTTGCCACCACCACGACTGCACCCTGCACCCAACACGCATTTAGTGTTCAAGGTAGTAGCAGTCTCTTCAACATCACGGGTCATCCAACTACACAAAAAGATCACACCAAAAAGCAAACGACATACAACACCGGGCATTCGCTGGTCGTCACCGACCCAACTACTACTCCGGCCCTCACTGGTTTATCGACGGGAGAGCGGACGGGATCCCGAGTTCTCCAGTGGGTATGGCCGTATGTGATCGTCTAGTTGGGAAAAGAGACTCATGTATCGAGAGCTGAAGCTGCCCGGCGGGTTTGCCCAGGTGGAATGGTTCTTGCTCGCTTCGAGTTGAACGGTTCTGGCGAGGGAGCTGGTGGAGAGTAGTTTAGCCTGGGTTGCTGTCGTCCTATGACTCGAGGACGCTCGATATTGACGGACATGGTGCGAGTAAACCCTCAGTCAAAGGAAGCCGGCCATTGGCCGGCTTGCGTTCCCGTCATCATATGAGATGAGGTCACCAGCCTTGTCCGTCGAGAACTAGGACGCAGCCACGAGATCCCGGGAGCCCTATCAGATGTCGCTGCCCAAAGAGAAGGCATGCGTCTTGATAGACGCCGGCCCCCCTGCGGAGCTTCATGGTCTATGACTCTCATCACCGCACTTTGGCCTATGAATAGCCTCTCACATCACGATACGGCGCAGCGCCCCCTCTCCCGCCCCTGCCATCGGCCTCGCATACCTTTAGAGCTTGGCGGCGTCCTCTGCAACAGATGGAGAAGCACCTTACATTTGCGCGCCTCAGCCGCACCGCAACCTCGAGCCAACGACATCCCGCCAAAGGCAGCCGCTTGCGAGATGTGATTGGTGCCGGAGCGCTGGGAACTCATGGCGATGATGGAATTAGATAGAAAAGGAGCGTGATGATGGGTCGGTCGCGCGCGCGGTGATGAGGGCGCCCGCCCGGACGTGGCCGTCTGCAATCGCGACCCTCTGAGCCTTCAGAGTCCGTACGGCGAGGCATTCCTGCCTGGTACCGACAGTCTGGCACCGGTTGAACATTGCAGACAGAGAAGAACAAGAATAGAAAAACCAGAAGCTAAATGCATGGAGAGAGCCTTGCGAGGTGGACGATGACGGCCGACGTGGACGGAAAATGCGGTTGATGGGCCGCGCCAGACGCGGCCGCCCATGGCTGTGAAGGGGGCAGCGGTAGTCCCAGACCGGCCCCCAAGCCAGACTGTGACTGGAGGACCGGGGGTGGGGACGGCCGGAGTGGAGTGGAGTGGAGTGGGGATGGACAGCCGGCCGGTTCGGCGGCCGTTTGGGGGCTGTGCGAGGTCCCCACGGTGTGCCGTTTGCAGCGTAGTCGGGTGGGTCCCGGCGGCCCGTTATGGCGGCCCTAGAGGGAGGCCAACACCACACGACCACGACTCTCTCTGAGAGTCCAACCAGTGCTCGCTTTCTCTCTCGAACTGCGGCTGTCGGCCAATGGGAGAGCCGCCTGGGCGAAGAAGGAGGTCGCACCGGCTGGTAGAAGGTCTCGGCGCAGTCTAGAAGTCCGCTAGCTTGGAGTTTACTGCCTCTCGAAGTGTGTTTCTTCCCTTCTGCGCGCGCGCCGACCGGCACCGTTAGGTAAGCTGGAAAGCGCCGTAGAAAGCGTAATGCTTTACGGATACTACCGTGGACAAAGTACTTAGGTACCTCGGTGTTGGTGTCGGCCGTGCGGGTCTCCACATTTAACCACTTCACCCGGGACTGGAATCCCAGCAAGCTACAATAACCAACTTCTCAACTTCGACTTCCTCTCTTCCCAAACCCTCGTCATCATCGCATTTCGACGAACCACAGCGCGAGGAACCTACGAAGTCGTTCGTTCCATCGACCGCTGTAGTGCAGTGTGGAAAATGGACATTCTTCTCCCCTCCTCGTCACCACCCCTCCTCACTCACGCGGCTGAACCGCCCAGCGCAGCGACCATTATCTCATTGTTCATGCATCGCAGCATGCCCAGACACCGGGGCTCCCATGCCCGCCGCCCCTCGCACGTCTGATGTCTGCAGCGAATTGCCTTTCCTCTCGTCTCTGTAAACCACCTGATCTGGGTTTCACAACCCCAAACTCTGTCCTTGTTGCTCCTGCCAGGTCGCCGCGTCGCATGCCACCGCACGTAATCCCGGGACGACGGTCGTCGGCTCTAATGGGGCGGTAGTCGGCTCAAAGTTCATAGTTGGACTTTGCCTGCGCGTGTTCTTCAGGGGCAAGGGTCCCGGCGCGAGACGAGCAAGCAGACGACTCGGAGGAGAAGAAATGGAATTTCCCTTTCTCCCCTTGCTATTCTAGAAAGGTGGGATTGTTCATCAACTTTACCCTCGAGGCCGGGGCATGCCAGCCAGTAGCTGGCCCTACGCCAGCTCGCTTTTTACCGAAATGTCCACCCCCTCCCTTTCTCTTCCCCGTTCATCTCCCATGGGACTTGACGCCCACCACTCAAGAGCCCTTGGTTCTCTCCAGGCCTCGACGGGTCTCTCGTTCCCCTGTTCCAACAGGATCGAACATCGCCAACGGCCTCCTCTGGTCGGGTCTCTTCGTCGTTGGCCTCCCTCAGCCCCTTCCCCGCCCCTCCTCCGGCATATACCACACGCATGCCTCCTGTCTTTCTATAAGAAGTCAACCGACGTATCACCATGGAGGTCACGGCATCTGCAGCCTCCAACAAGCATATAGAACCCAGCCGCAGCGCCTTCTCATCCTGATGTCTTCCCGTCTTGCCGCCCCCGTCAAGAAGTTCAGAGAGCTCTCTCTCGAGACGATGGCTCCCACAACCAGATCCCAGGCCCACCGACGCTCCCTTGAAGCCGCCGCCTCCTCCGAACCTGACGACTCCAACTCCGAGTCGGAAAGCGAACCCGGCGGCCGCTACTCCTCCTCGAGTGGAGACGACGACGACGGCGACGACAGCAACGACGATGAGGTCCCCGACGTCGTCACCTCCCCCTCCAAGCTCTCTTACAGGGTCGACGGGCTCCCGCTCGAGGCCCGCAAGCTGGTGCGCAACACCTTCAAGCGCCCGCCCAAGATGTCCCTGCGGAAGGGCACCCTCCACGGCGACTTTTACGCCTTCGAGATGACCGAGCTCGTCCACCGGTCCATCCGCATCGGCTCGCCCAACAGCGTTTTCTCCTGGCCGCAGTGCTCCTGCGCCGGGCCCAACGAGCGCGGCAGCGGCGGAGGGAAACTCTGCGAGCATATGATCTGGCTCCACGACCAGCTCGTCAACCAGACGCTCTACGACCATGACCCGTCTTCCCCGCTGACCATGACTTCACGGGGCTACCCGGGCGAGATCGGCGACCCGTTCCAGAACATCTCCGCCTTCCACCTGGACGTCCTCGCCGACGGCCTCCACTGCAACGCCTTCAGCCCCAACTCCCGCGCCGGCGAGGACTTTGAAGGGCCCGACGACGGAGACGACTCGTCGGAAGCCTCCTCCGAGGACTCTGACGACGGCGAGTCCGCCGAGGACCTGGACGAGCTGCCGAACCGCCGCCACATCCAGGAGATCCACGAGATGCTCTCCGCCGTCTGCTCCCCGTCCTCGCCCTTCTCGGCACCTCTGCCCTCGGAGGACTTCCGCCCGGACCTCCTCTCGGGCGCCTCCGTCTCCCGCAGCAAGAAGCGCCCCGTCAAGCGCCGCGACCTCGAGGCCACCGTCTTCCGCATGCTCCTCGCCAACACCGAGTTCTTCCACTACTTCCTCTCCAAGCTCCGCCCCACCGACCCCGTCCGCGACCCCTTCCGCAAGCTCTCCCTCCGCGTCGACCACGCCCTGCGCCAGCTCGACGCCTTCGCAGCCGGGAGCGGGAGCGGGACCTTCTCGTCCGGCGCCTCGGCGGAGGGCCCCTGCGACGTGGCCTGGGCAGCCCGCCACATAACGGGCGTCGTGTCCCTCATCCGCGCCGCCATCTACAGCCGCGACCGCCCCATGCGCCGCGCGGAGCGGTCCAGCGCCGCCCGCGCGCTGGTCCACGTCCTCGCCGCCGTCGTCGACCGGAACCGCGACTTCGTGCCCCCCGGTCTCGGGCCCGCAGTAGTTGCGTCCGTCCCCCGCCGCGACAGGAACCTCTACCTCCGCCTCGTCGGCGACCGCGACGAGGACTTTGTCATCGGCGTCCTCGCCCAGCTCCCCGACGCCGCGGCCCCCTTCGTCCACAGCCTCGAGGTCGTCCAGGACCAGCTCGGCGTCAACGGCGCGCCGGCCTCGTACGTCGAGAAGTTCCGCGCCCTCGTCGCGCGCCTCAGGAGGGCCGCGCCGGCGCCGGCCCTGGGCTCGAAGCGTCAGAGCCAGGAGCCCGACCGCGGCAGCAAGAGGGTGAAGTAACAGCCCCGCTAGTCACTCTCCCTGTCCCGCCATCATCATCCATCACCGTCTATCAAACCTCTTCGTGGTTGTATCTGTTTGGTCTCTAAAAGACGGCCAACTTTCCCACCATGTCTAGGTACTTTCACTTCTCTCTCTCTCTCTCTCTCTCTGTCCGGGGCTGTCTGTGACGCTTGGCTTTTTAGTCTTTTATGTTTTTATTCATTTCCGTCTCTCTCATTCACATTTTCCCGGGTTTTCTTTCTCCTTGCTTTCCACTCATACCTCGATATCCTCCTCTTGTTCCCTTCGGAGCCTTGCTGCTTCTTGGTAGATTGCCCGTCTATAACGTCATAGAGCACACATGGGCGAGGAACGTTCTGCGGGCGACTTGGTTTGCACTGCTGTACAGTAGGATATTCTCTTTTTGAATTTGAGTCATTCCACAGCGTGCCATGTCGTGATTCGTTTCTATTTTAAAGTGTACGTGGTCAACTGTGCTAGTACGACAACTCTTCGTTGATAGTCACATCTCGTTCCTCAACTTTTCAAGCTGCGTCAATACATCGTGCAACGAAGGCCTGTCGAAATGGTTCTCCTCCCACTCCCCTGCGGCCTTCATCCTCTCTCTGGTCGCCAGGAAATCCTCTGCCCATGAGAGCTCCTTCTTCCACCACGCTGCAGACGCCTTGCGAATGTCCTGTTGGTCGTACGGTCCCTGTGCGTCCTTGATCGTCACTTTGCTTCCTTCTCTGCCGATCTTGGTGCTCAGCGTAGGCCGCCTGCCGCGGGTACAGTGATCGATGAGGGTCCTCATCTTTGGCGGGGTTCTTAGATAGGCCGGGAACTCGATGTTGGCTTCCCGGCGATACGAAGACCAAAACGAGGCTTGCTGTGGAGCACTGGCCCCTTCGAATATGCACCACAGCACTCTCCCCAGCATGTAGACCTCGGATGCCTCCTGCTCGTCAGGACTGAGGCACTGCCAAGAGATGTTGTAGGTGGCCGGGTTCGTGTACTCTTCCCGATCTTGAAGTGATTCGAAATTCGGGCACATTCGTCTCAAAATCTCGGCGTAGCGGTCCTTGACGTGCTCGGGCACCTCCTCGTCCGTGGCAAGCAAACGGACGTACTCAAGGGCGTTGATCTCGGGCGATGCAAACTCGCACCACACCCCACGCTGCTCGAAGTCAACCATTATGGCATCTCGGTTTTCCGACAAGACAACGTTATCCAGACGTAGGTCAGGGTAAAAAGTGCCGGATGTTTCCCGATGATGTATCACCCCTGAAGTGATCTGGGTGGCCCACTTGAACTGTTCAGCCTGAGACAAGGTGCCGCTGGCCTGCAAATATGGCACAATGTCTCTCATGGTCCCGAATTTGTGGAACTCAAGTGTGAATCCGACGACTGCCAACTTGCTCCCAAAGCTGCATTTCTTGGTGAGGAGGTGAGCTGGGCGGGACATGATGTTCGGGTGTGGCCTCGCCGACAGCAGCAGTTTCAACTCATGATACAAGTACTTGGTGTAACTCGTCAGAGTTTTCAGAATCCAGAGCGTGCCTCGAATTCGGACGAGGCAGACACTGTCGTGGATCTGCTCGACCACGTGGGCCTCGGATATGTCGATACACTCAGGTAGTTCAACTGCAGGCCCCCACATGTGGCCGAGGGCAGAGGGAGATAGCAACTGCCGTTCCAGATAGTAGGTAGGGGCAATCTCGATCATTATGTCTTTCAGATCGAAGGCCAGGTTTTTGAAGACTATTCGAGAGCCAAAAGGCATCGAGCTCAGAAGGCCCTCAGGGTCGGAAAGGCTCTTGGTCCATCTTTGCAGAGCACGAAGGATGTGCTTGGAAATGTTCAGCTGTTGGACACGGGCTTTGTCTTTGGTGTGAAAGGCAACATCTAGGTCTAGCAACTCTCTAAGCTCTTGAGACTGCGATGACTGCTCTGGGATGAAGGCATCGATACGCATCGGCGGTATGGAGGTCAAGAACGACGGCAGCACATAGAACTGGGTGCCGAAGGCGGTACAACCATCAATGCGCCAGAGAGGATCGCAGAGAGGGTCGAGACTGTCGATTCGATTCTTCGGGTTGAGGGGCGACGCTTCCCAGTCCGCCAACGGCAGCCGCCTCTTGTGGTCGACGACACGGTTGGCATTGTGCTCCTGGGACGCTGCCGAGAAGGCGGCCGTTGGATGAATGATTTCGTGTATGATGTCCGACGTCAAGTCCATCTTGTGGGTGGCAATAACAAATGTCAAATGTGATTGAGGTTCAGTCGCCCAATGGCGTCGAGCGTCATGTAGTGAAGGTGTTCCACGGCATTGAACGAAGTCGTGGCATTCGACGTCGGAGCAAGCGACAGGTGGCGCGTGGGGGAGGAGGGGGTGATCAAATGATCGCCGAGGAAGGTTGGAGTAGCTTTGCGTGGGTAGGATTTGCTGATGCCGTGGGACTCGGCGAGAGGCCAGAGACGAGATTGAAATCCAGACCGGTCTTGACGGCGTCGGACGATCAACAGCAGGCAACGGGACTAGGGCAGGCGCAGGTATTGTGTAAGCAATGACGCCGTTGCCGTTGGTGATAGACGAGGTTGGAGAGATAGGTCTACGGCCCCTACGGAGCGCGGAGTACTATTGCCTCGTGTAGGTACTGTACTCGGTAGGTTCTCAACTTGGTCCGATCGTGGGCGTGGGCGTGGGCGTGGGCGTTGGCGTTGGCGTGGGTATTTTGGACATGTATGCCGGATTCCGATTTGTGCTTTGTGCGGCGGCCCTGCATGTAGCTGCATGGAGATGCAGCTTGCTCACCAGGCGACGTCCTGATTGGTTATGGATGAGAGGGGGCCTGGCCGTAGGAGCAACGGAAAGCAGAGTTGGCTCGCCCAGGGCGGCTGTGGACTGGTGAAATCAGTTCACAATGTAGGTTGTTGGTCTTGCTTGCTGCAACTTTGCAGGGATGGAAGAAGCATGGATGACGGACAGCACTAGGTGGGATGGACGGGAATATTGGAGGTGGATGTGCTTCGGGTGAGCACGCTTGCCGTTCCGTTCCACACCCATGTGGAAACACCTACCTACAGGTACCTACACTACAGAGCAGGAGTCAAGGAAATCTTCGATGGAAGGAACGTCGTCACTCGCGACGACCTTGAGTACCTACCTACATATACTAGTAGGTAGGTTGCCTTAAGGTACCTAGGTGATTAAGTACGGATACACACCACCAACCGGCAAGTGGATCGCCCAGCTAGCCGTGTTGGCTTGGCAGGAGCCGCCGCAGCTGCCTAATCGATGCGAAGAAGGAACGAAGGCGGCACCCGGCTGCATCGCCGTCTTGCTTCTTGCAGTGGGAGATATTCGTCTCGGGTTTATTAGTGCCATACAGAAACCCCAGGTACCTAGGTACGTTTCCTTCCCTGTGGGCAGATAGAAGGCAGTTATTCTGCTAAGGGGTACGTAAACGACAAGATTCCTTATATTTAAAGTAACTGGGGCAATATAAAGGTAAGGCAGTACCTAGGTATGTGAATGCAAGCAAAGTGGCACCTAGTATCGATCTGGTCCTTTACAGACTAGGTAGTTGATACTCTGATTCGCTTCCGCCATGTCTGGTATCTGCGTTTCCAAGTCGGAACACATGTTAGCTAGTTTACTCCGTACTGCGTCCTTCATTGCGGAAAATGCTTACTGGATGACTCTTACCGAGCTGAAAGTCTCCCTGGTCATGTAAGCGGACGTCCGTATGCACCTCGGCAGCAAGTGAGGTAAGGTGCTAAATCAGGAAGAGCTCATTCATTCCCGGCATTTGCGCCGGGAACGTAGCCATTAGGACGACACATACTCGGCATTGATCAAAGACCGAGGTTGGTGTTCGACCTGAGATATGACAGAAAATGAAAGAGGAGGGGGGGACATACCTATAGTCCCGCCGCCGATGGCCACGTAATCGGACCGCCAGAGGCTGGCAGCCGAGAAACATGGACCTATCTGTGATTGTAACTTGGCTGCGGCTGCATCTGTCTCTATGAGGATTGGGTAAATGTTTCCCAGGGAAAATTGTCTCTCATGTAGGAGGGCCGTTGAAAGCATTGAGCCCCGAACCCTGTGTTTCGCTACCGGACAAGACAGGGGAAAGCAGACAGGGGGAGGTGCAATGGTGTGTGACAGCCTTCCATGAAGGGGAAGTAGTCGCAGGCCAGCCCTGTGACTGCTCGACGTCGAAAACGGCGGAGACTAGCAGCTTCGGTGACGCAAATGTTTGTCCCGTCTATTGGACTAAAGCGCCTTAGTGTACCGATCGAACTCGCAAATCCGAATGAGGGGAAGTGAACGGGCAAGCAGACGGGACGGTCCTTGCCTTGCAAGCATCATCCACGTTGCCTGACCCGAGGTACTTGTCTACCTGCCTAATTACCTACCTAATTACCTACCTAGATATTTACCTACTGTGTACACGCAGAACACCTATGTAGATGTGGCAAAAGAGGTACTTACCTGCCTAGGTACCTAGGTATCTTAACGTGACCTCCCTTACTCCAAGGAAGGCGCCGCAGCAAGTACCGTACTTGCATCCGAAGATGATGGCCCCCAGATCCCGTCACGGAAGTGACCATCAGGGACCGTTTTGCGGGCTCCAGGCGAGGAAGGCGCACCTAGATTGGATAGGCAAGCAGACCCGGGCCTGGACCACTGCACCTTCCTCGCCCGGCTTGCCTCGACCAGGCAAAGTGTCAGGAACGCCAGGCCTGCGGTTGCCTTGAAGGCGCTAGAGACGCCATTCGAGAAATTGATCGGCTTGGAACGTTCGACTATGCATCCGGCAGGAATTGGGATGCACCCACGTGACGGAATCGAGGCCTGCTGCAGAGCCACAGAGGCATGGAAAGGACCTAACTGGTAGAGGCCGAGGGTCCGGGCTTGCTGTTGTACTATTACACCTTTCCGCTTTCTCTAGGCTTCCTGGCAACCTGGCTTCATCCATTCACCTTGAGCATTCCCCGTGCCTACCTACCTAATGCTGGCAGATCTTCAGCCAGAATCCAATCCATTGACCGTCGTCCCCGCGGCCAACGCAATGCCATTGCATTCGCCTTCTATGCCACTCATGGTGTAGATGCCCTCCCTACTTACCCAGTGAGGTAGGTCCATCCATCGATTCCATGTCTTGCTCAGCGGCAAAGCCCCCAGACCCAGAGTCTACTTGGGTGATCTGTGCGTTCATGTTCGTCCCATCTTGGAGTCGTTGCTGATACTACCTACCTACTGAGTAGTCGCTGCGGTACCTACCCACCCACCTCAAGCTTCCCTACGGCATGTTCGTACCGATTCAACGTCTCTGAACAAAGAACTCTCAACCACGCAGCATCCACACCCGCCGCTACCGCCACCATGTCTTCCATCTATCTTCCAACCTCCCAGTCGTTCCAATACATGCAGGGCACACCCTACCCCTCTGTTTAGCCACATTCTCAACAAGTCTAGCCCGCCCGCCGTCCTGCCTTGGTGCTGTTTCCTCGCTGCAAACCACCAAACCAGCACACTACCAGGTGGTTCTTGTCTGACATGCAAATTCCGTGGAAAGGTTTTTGGGGAGGACATAACCACTGCCGGCAGCTCTACTATCGGGGCCAAGGCTGGGAAGAACAGGACAAGTTGATCGAAATGGAGCACACAAGCTACCCCAAGACTGCCTAACGCCTCCGCACTTCTCACAAGCTCGAAGATGCCATAAGCCATTGCAGGATGCGGTTGTTTCGACGCCGTCTGTCCAATCGCACCAGCGTCATCCTTGTCTCTGTCATCAGTCAGATGCCCGGCGTCAATGAGGTACGGTACATAGACGTACGGTTTACCCCATCAGACCAGGTACAGACGCCGTGGACGTCGAGACACATTTCGGGATCCGCCGCTGTTTGCCGTGGCTACCAGCGACATATCGCACGGCTCCGCCATTACAGGCCTTGAGGCCTTCTCCATACACACCAGCTAGCTCCTCTCAGACAAATGGCTGTTCGACACGGCGATCACAGCATCATACAGATACATTACCCTCGCCTCCTTGATCACTGCTCGGATTGTCAACTGGAAGACTACCCTTGGTTTCGTCGCTCACCGGGTGGATATATCCACTTCGCGGGCTGATGCTGGCACCCGCATATCCCGTCTGTCCGCTCAACCACTTTGGCTTTGACCGATACATAGGAACGCAAGGTTGACCTTGCCACGACTCAGGTTGGGCGGCGGAACCTCTTCCGCAAAGGGCGAGCGATGCACGTGCGGCTGCGCCTACCAGTCCACTAGTGTAGTAACGTAACTACACACGGGGCACTGTAGGTTAATCCAACCTAACAGAGAGAGAAAAACGAAGTTGACCATTATTCAAGGGCTCAAAGTCTCCAATTCAGACCTCCGGCAGGCCCCACGGCGACCTCCCGGGCTGCAACCCCACTGGACCGGGGTCATGACCCTGGTTCGCTGACAGCGGTCGACTGGACGCCTGCGCTTCCTTCCCCTGATTCATCATTCGGCGATGCATTCGACGAGGCGCGCTCCGTACCTCTGGCCTTCCAGTCTTGTTCACCCAACAATCCGTCTACATACGAAAGCTCTTGGCGTCCATTCAAGCAACCCCGAAAGTTCATCACGGATGTCACTCAAACATCGAACTGAGCTTCAAGCCTGGCGGTCGTGATTGGCCAATTCGAGTTGCGTGCGTTCAGTACTACGGTCTACCACTACTACAACACCACGAACAGGGCGGGGCTGGCCGCCGCCCCATTTCTGTAGTGCTGCCACCCCGTCGAACCAATGCTCTTGTGCTGCAGTTGGCACCACGGCACGAAATGCAAAGCACTGCATCTTCGCGGGACAGGACGGACCCGACAACCCAAAACTTCAGTCAACGTGTTTGTAAAGGTGGGTCGTCCGACGCTTCACGCTGTGCTTTCTGTTTTATGGACGCGGCACTCGTACACGCACACATTCACTGTCGTCAGACTGTCGCCTGGCCGTCCAAGGGTATGTTGCCAAGTTGATACGATTACGGGTCGACTTTCAGGGCTTGTACAGATAGGGTAACCATCCACAGGCAACGCTCCCAGCTCACCGGTTGCCAATTCGAGCTTAAGTCAGCTACGGTGTTCTCGTCCCACCACAGTGGCCGGCCTTCGCTCCTGATGCTCCCTCCGAGAAGAGCCCGCCGTTGCTGGCAGGGTGAAGCTCGTACACCCGACAGAAGCCTCCCCAGCAGACGCAAGGCTTGGGTGGAATATCGAATGGATGCTCGGTGCGGCCACGGTATCACCGCTCTACTTCACCTCGCCTCGCACAATCGGCACGGCTTCATGCAGGGAAACGGATGTTCATTTGCTACGAGGCCTTCGGCAAGTGGTTCCCTGACCTCATCAGCTGCGCCTACGGGGGCCTTGACCATTGGTGGCGGCCACGCATGCAGGACCTACACTCGTCTCGACAGGCGCCCTTGCCAGTGAAAATAGCCAAAAACGTTGACCGACATAAAATTTTCCAAGACCAGAGGGGGGGTCATATTTGCTCTGCACTATGCCGCGACATAATTCGCATGATCCCACACTATGTTCCTTGGCGGCCGCACAACAGGCTGATGGGATTTCCAGAAAAGGGCAACTTGTCGTCGCTGAGAAATTAGAACGCAAGCCGGGACTATTCTGGAATTTACGGGCGAGCTGCAGGTTGCGCACTCGGATTTCCGGATCGTCAAATGAACTTCCGTCGACACGCCCAACGCTCCAGGGTACCTACCATCACGGGATGGCATGGGGCGGCCATGGAAGGCGGTCAGGATGGCCAGGGGTGTCCAGGCACTCATGGGGCGGTCCAAGAGGTGCAACCTGTAAGCTTCACTTTTACCGACAACCCACAAGGCTCGCTTTACGATACGCCTCGCTGGAGAGCCCAGCGTGGCGGCGCGGCCGGCCCATGTGGACACCAGGTAGCGGCGACGATGGTGGTGGTGGTGGACGCACACCCGGTTACTGGACCTGAGCGGCTACATCATCGTCATGGGCGAGGGATGTTAAATGCTCCTAAGTCATGTGCGAGCAACGGGTAGAGTCGACTGACAGTCTGACCGATCGACCGATTGACTCCAAAGTCAACCAATCAGCAGGCGACTTACAGCCAACCGACTTACCCACGATCCGAAAAGGCGGAAATGACCTTCTCCCCAAGATTCTTTGTCGACCGTTTTTCTGGGACCTATGTCGTGTCCATCTCGGCTATGGGGAAGCTGGCAAGGATGGGGAGGCATCGCGACCATGTGTCCCGTCCCCCGTTCCCAGGGAAATGTCAACACCACCATTTTTGCCTTTTGGGATGAGCGGTGACTGATCTTGGGTCGCAAATGATTCCCCTTCCCCCCTAGGGAAAACCAACAACGAGGCTCTCGAACCTACACAAGTACCAACAGGCGGGCGCACACCCACACGCACACGTCTCTCTGCCTTAGCTGGTGAAGCGACGCGGCCAGCCCGGGCAACAAGTTCGACGGTGTCAGACTGTCGGGACCGTGGCGCTTTCCAATGGAACGTCGAGAAGCGTGGAGGTCAGATTGGCCGACATTTGATTAATGAGCCGAACCCTAGGAGGAAAAGCGGCCGCACGCGAAATGGTTGGCTGCCTTGGCCTGTTGGTAGCACGGCACAGGCTGCTAGCCGGGCGATGGACTGTGATGACTCCCAGTCTCGTCAGATCACGTCGTCGCCCGCATGGGGTCATTAATGACAACTTCACGTAAGCACTCGCATCCGAGAGCCCACATGTTAGACTATGCCCAGGCTTGAGGAACCCGACTGCCTCCCGAAACCAACCGACGTCGAGCCATGGTGTAGCAGTCGCTACACATATTCGACCGGCGATGATATGATGCCTATTTATACTGGAAAACGCACACAAAGCATCAGGCCATTCACCGGCGAGGGGCTGTGGATGTTCGGGAAGAGGGGGGAGCGAGCGTTGGAGCGTTGGGCTTCCCGGGGAGAAGAAGCAAACCAGGAGCTGTTGGTAGCACCAGACGAGACGCAAACCGGGAGGCAGAATCAGGATCAGCAGTGCTCACAACATCTGGATCCTCTTCCCCACCCCTGTCGCCCTGTTCCCATCAGACGGGCAGCCTGAAATCCATCCACTCGGCAGGGGCGGGAAGATGCTCGGCTCCTCTTCTCGCGTGGCGTGGTCTCAACGACCCCTGTCCTTTTCATGAGTACCCCTCAGACCGGTGAAATACAATTCAGCACGGGTGCAGCCCACTTCCTCAATCTTTCCTCACCGAGTCTTCTCACTTCAGCCTCGACTCCTTCGACAGCAGACCGACCGACCAGCAAGAGCACAGGCTACGCCAATCGCCAGCAACAGAGTCTCTATCGGCACGCTCTCTGATCTTAGCCAGCTCGCGCACGCAACGCTGTGCTCCACCGCCGCAGGAGACATTGCACAAGGAGAGCAACAAGAAGCAATAGCATATCGGCTCCAAAATCTGGTCAAGCGGGCGAGACATCGAGGAGACGCCTAGGCTCCGACCACGTCCAGCAGCCCGTTGCGACAGCAGCAAAGGAGCCAGAAAGAAGCGGAAAACACGCAGAAACTCAGGAGCAGAAGCCAACGCAGGACAAGACGCACCCACTGCCAGAGAGCAGGGCGACATACATACTTTTACGCATCACGTCGAGCACGCACCACCGCACGCGCACACTCACACTCACAGAACGGACAAGACAAGACAGCCAGGCGCATAACGTAGGCTCGCCTTGCCGCCTTTTCCTCTCGTTGTTTCCCCCCGTTTCGGCCGAGTAAAGGCTGTCAAGCAGGGCCTGTCTCTGTTTCTGTCTCTTTCTGTCTCTCTCTGTGTCTCTGGCTCAGGCTCCTGGCTCTGGCTCTGGCTCAGGCTCTTCACCATTTGTCCATTCTAGCCCGACTCCCTGTTCTTCGCCCTCACTCCTCTTCTTCCCCTACCTACCTTACACTGGCTCGGTTCTTCCTCCGCTTCCTGTCTCTGGCCGAGTCGTCAACCCGTCCTTTCCCCTACCTTACCCTCTTCCTAGTTCTCCACTCGCGCACAAGGGGTGCCATTATGTGGCAATGGCTCTCGTGAGACCGTAGCTCCCCCACCCCCTCCCCGGTGAGGCGCAATTTTCTGCGCTCCCCTTGTGCTTCGCTGTGCCTGCTCACTCCTCCTGCCTGGTGCTGCCGCTGCTGCTACTGCTGCTGCCGCCGCCGTTGCTGCTGCCGCTGCCGCAGCCGCTGCTTGTCTCTGCTGCTGTATACATTATACATGCCACCGGTTGTGGTACCTACTTGGTCTCGCTACTACTAGGCTTTGTCCAACACACCCTTTCTCGTCGCATCAATCATGGTAAGAGATGTCCCTGCTTCCCGGCTGGCGGCAGCTTGCATGGGATATATCACCGATCTTCCCCATTGCACTTCCAGCCCGGCTGCCGTCCCAGCATCCGCATCATTACACACACACACATCGTCCCCTCATATCTTTCTCGCTAGCCCTGACCTCTTTTTTCCTCTTTGCTGGTCACGCATCCCCCCCCTTCCACCGATCTACCCCCATCATTCTCCGAATGTGCGGTGAATTGATTTCATCTTAGAACACTCATAATCGCAAGAGGCGCCGGCCTTTCGGCTGCGAGGACGAATCTCCCACAGCGTCGGCGCACCAGTATTTCCCGCCCTCATCTCAACCCGTATTTGCACTTTTTGATCATCCCTATTGTCAACACCGAACCCAAATTGAGCAGGTAGCTGCGCTATATGGTTATACCGGCTACCAGCTTCATCAAATCCTCTTACAGTCTTCTCATTATCGTCCGCGAGACGTGAGCGAAGTCAGTAGCAGGCAGAGGACATTGACCACCTACTCCATGTCTTCCCAGTTTCCGGGCGGCTGCCAAGCCCAGGACTTCTCAGAGAAGTCCCATCAACATGGGCATGATGGCCTTGTCGTCGGCGGCGACGCAGGCCCGTCATCCTCGGGTTGGCCATCCGATCTCACCCAAGGACTATCTGAAAGGATGGCCAGCCTCTTTGGATCTTGTCAACATTGCTTGGGGACCTGCATAATCCCCATTCCTGAAGGTGCGTTATGGGTCCTTGAAATTACCAACCTTTCTTTGGTGCTCACACTCGTGCAGGATATCAGCTCATTCACGAGTCCAACATCGTGGGCTACGGGACGAGCACTGGCTACGAGGTCGAGAAGCCGCCTTCCGCAGGTTTGCCCCAACCAGAGGCATACGTGCCCACTACCATGCCTCCCAACGGGACGGACTCATTTCCCATGAGTGATGCGGGCATGATAACGACCTACGTGCCCAATTTTCAACCTGTGCAAGGAAGTCCCAGCCAGGGACTGGCAGCTCCGCCTGATGTGCCGGACAACATGGTTTACTCCGCGGACGTCCCGGCGAATTCTTACTACCCGAATGTCTCGAATGCCCCTGCTCCTACACCTGATGCTTCTCATAACTTCCCCAACGCCGCTGGCCATATCGTGCCAACTAATGACATGGTGTCAGCCCCATACAGCGACAACATGATGGCCATGGACATGACATCGACGATACAGCACCAGACGCCTATCCCCGTGACAACCGCTAGCTACTCCATGGCAACACCGTACGCCATGCAGGATATGGTGGTCAAAGATGAGACTATAGAACAGACTCCGATGCCTTCCGGAAGCAGTAGGCTCGACATCGTCTACTCTCACCAGCGACCTCCGGCATCTAAGCGTGGTCCTTTCAAGGACATCAAGCAGCGTCAGGAAACGGCCAACACAAGAAAGACGGGATCATGTATTCGATGCAGAATGCAGCGAATACGCGTAAGTGCCCCAAAATCAACCAATCTGCTCACCTTGCCCTATACTATGAACCGTTCAGCACGTCTGTTTGAAGGCCAACTGACGATGTGACCAGTGTGTGCCAGACCCAGAGGACCCTTCATCGGCCTGCACGACCTGTAAGCCCAAGGCCAACAGCAACAAGCTGGTCGTCCGACAGCCTTGCATGCGCGCCAAAATCACGGACGTCAAGTGCATGAAGCCAGGTCAGGTCCACGGCTTCGAGTGGACGCTGCGTTGGGGCGAGAACGGCCCCGTCGACAACATTTCGACCTGGGCTTCGAACGTGGTGAAGACGATTCGTGTGACGGAGGGTTATACGAACGACATGTCTTTGCAGCTTCATGTGCGGGAATTCGTCCCGCAGCCGGGTGACAAGCTGGAGCGATCTTGGGTCACCACCAGCGGCGTCAAGAAGTCTGTACCGATTCCGCCTTACGCGATCACGAACCTCGACGAAGCCCAGCTCGCCTACCAAGACTACATCCAGCGGGCCGTCGTAGATTGTTTCACCACCGTGGTCGAGGGAGTCATGGGCGCCACGAGGGACCGCTTGCTCTACGCCACTTATCGCAAGGCTTGGGAGGTTTCCCAGGACCCCAGGACCGCTCCGGAAGAGCAGGAGCTCCTGACCCAGACGTTGCAGATGTGGATGGCGGTTCGCTTGACGACAAAGTCGGTAGAAATCGTCGGGCACGAGACGCTGGGCATGGAAAATGACATCCTGGACGAAAGTCACCCGCAGCACGGGAGCATCCCCCTTCCGCCAGTCATGGGCGCGCAGCTGGATTCGGTCCTCATCCAGCACATCCAGACGCGGCTTCGGCGGGAGATGCTGGAGAAGCTTCAGAAGATGGTGCAGGCCAACAAGCAGAAGACGTGGCTGACAACATACCTCGTGACGTTCATACTGCTGCACAACGTCGCGCTCCTCACGGATCACGACAAGTCATATGCCAAAAAGCACGGCATGCTGGTGAGTACGCAGCGTAGCGAGACACTGCTGGGATCCTTGTGATGTCGTGGGCGAGTCGGAAGAAGTTTGCTGACCAGTGATGCGTGTTTCGGCAGACAACATTCGCACGGGAATCCGATGTCCGGGAATATCACTACGGTAAGTTTGCGCAGTGGGATGTGGCGATACTTTATTCACCGCGTTGGCTTTGGGAATGTGAATCTGTTGGGTAAGACATGCTGACGAATGGGTCGATGGGCAGGAGGAACGATTCTGCTCGCCTACTTCCACTACTGCAACAAGGGCGTGGTTCCGTTTACCGAGGAGTGTAGAGATCAAGATTTGCGACAACTGGCGCAGCTGGACGAGAAGGCGCTTCAGTTTGTCCAGTGGACGCGGGCACAGGTCATGGCTCACAGTGAGTGATAGTCCCCCTCCCCCGGCGCGGTTCCCCCCCGTTTCCCCCGTTGGATTGGGATAGCATCTGCCATCCCATATCCCCAGTGATGTACAGCACGATACTCTCTGATACTTCGTCCTGACCGACGGGCGGAGGCGCTATCAACCTTGTCGTCGAAGCGGTCACTGACTTTTACCCCCACAGGACGCGAGTGGAACGAACTCCATCAGGCCAATCGGTACGAGCAGCCATACTTTTTCGTGAGCCAACTCTTCCAGCGAGAGTGGAAGGCCCAAAATTGGGTTGGGGTGGAGGCAAATTGATTGGAATTCCATGGCGTGAGGGGCGAGCCTTTTTTGGTTTCTTTTTGCTTGGGACACGTTTGGAACAGGGAGGAATGTACAGTTGTACGCTGCACCGACGTGCAGAGGCGCAATGCGGGCGGGCCAAAAGAGAGAAAGTCGTTGGCTTTCAACGCTGGGCATGGGAGCGGAGTTTTTTCCCATTCCCCTGTCGAATTCTGATCTTCTCATTTGGCCACGACTCTCAACGGGGCCTGCTCAAGTCTGTTTTGCTTTGTCGGGCGACGAGGGACTCATGTGCTTAGCTTTTTCGTATGCTTGGAGAAGTGCCGGGGACCACGAAAAGGAGATGACGACAGGCGGGGGAGAGAAAGGTCAAAATGGAAGAATGTTGCTGTCCATGCGCTCGCTGTGTGTCGCCGCGGCCGGTGTGCCCGTATAGAGTACGACCGCCTCGTTGTGACTTCCATTGCCGTGATGTCGTCCGTGTCCGTCAGTCATTCTTCAGAGGCACATGCAAGTTGGATACCCATGATGAGATCCGATCTGGGCGCTGATGGAGATGACGGAGTACCTACCTGGTGAACTTGTTCAGCGCGACCGCGAGCTCAATTGATGTTCCTTCCTTCCGGGCAGTTTCTTGCAATTCCGGCTTTGGTCAGTTTCGAATCGAATCTCTGCAGTCCATGTCTCGGGGGGGAATTGTCGATCGGCGACGTGTGTACCGTTTGACAGGGACCTGCAGTGTGTCCTGCAGTCGGGTGCTCCGTGGAAGGTGTGGAGTCTGAGGTGATTCGCCCGACTCCTTCACCGGCCGTCGCAAGCCCCACTCTCCTATCACTTTTCATCTGCATCTCTGGTTCGCGGGCCGGCCCAGCGCTGTCAAAAACAACGTTAAATCCCAGACAGAGACAGGCAGGTCGGCAGACCGACCGTGGGAGCATACCAGCGGACATCGGAATGTTTCTCTCGGCGTGGCGACTTGGGAGGAGAGGGTGTCAAGGTGTTGAGGCAGATCGGAATGGAGGATGGGGCTTGCTCGACTGATTGGAGATCGAGACGGGGATGAGGGGGGACGGGAGATTGAGATGGAGAATGCGGTGTGCTTGAATGTAGCGACCCAGACGTGATACCTCAGCTACGCCCTACGGCATAGGCTGGGTGTATGGGTATGGTGGAGGGGGGGTAGGTCCTGATGTTCCGGTCGAGGTGTTGGTTTGGAATCTGCATTTCCCTTTCCCGAGTATGAGCGACATGTGTGGCGAGATCCTGCAAAAACATTAGACGAAGGGGCACAAAAAACAAACAACTTGAAAAAAAAAAAAAAAAGGAAGAAGGAAAGAAATTGTAGGAATGGATCAGCCATCCCTATCGAGAACCGCTTCTCTAAACGGCCATAACCCCAGGCCCCTTGACAGCCAAAGGTATGTACGTAGGTGGTTCTGTATGTTGGAAGTTCGAGGGTTGGAAATCTGCTCCCGAGGTTCGTTAGTCTTGGCAGTATCCGTCCGGCATGGTACGGATAGACACCCGCGGCGAACTGCGCGAAACTTGACCGGGGCCGTCTGCTGCTGGGTGTGCAATCGATGCATGGCATGGAAGTTGTGAGAAGGGGAGGGCTATTGGTGAGATGAAGCGCGGCGTGGAGGTTGTGGGATGGGATGAAGTCGGGAGTGGAGAACTTGGAAGCTGAGGGTGCCCTGCCCTGTGGTGCATGCTAGGTACCCAGATACCTAGCAACCTTACCTAAGGCAGGTACATGGTAAGTGAGTCGCAGTAGCGGGTAGGTATCCAGGTAGTGTATGTACCCTAGGAACCCAAGAGGCACTTACTAGTATTGACAATAGCACCTTCCTGGATACATAGGTCATAGATACATCGTGGTACCTAACCTTTGTGCAGGTACGTGGGGAGCACGTAGCCAACCAGAGAGAGCGCAAGTAGGACCCGCACTTTCCCATCTCTCTCTGGAAGCAGCATGGCGCTATCTGTCTACCAGGGACCTTAATTCGTCAATTCAGATGGGCCGGGATGAACTGGATCATGGATGGCAGGGACCTCGTGGATATTTCCAACCACCAGTGTCCGAGGCCCCTGTCGTCGCGGCTTCCGTGTCCCGCTCGCCTATTATTCGGCTAGTCACCTTGCTTTTTGCTAGGGTGCGACTGCAAAGCCGGTCTTTCTCCATGTACTGACCCTTTTCTACCTATCCGTACGCAACTTGCCTTCCTGTGCTCTCTCCGTTGCTACGGTAAGCTTGTTACAGAAAAACCCTGCGAAGAGAAAAGATGGTTCTCTCTTCTGCTCGGTCAAGCCAACATCGACCGGGGTCGGCAGGGTCGGCGATGCTCCAGGCCGGAGAAGCTCTCTGACTCCCACGTCCAGTCGCTCCCGTCCCGGTCCTGTCTGTTTTCTGAGCTCTCGGCGTCGCTTTTCTTCTCCCCTCCTTGCTCCGCCTTCCTCCCCATCAGCAGACCCGCCCCCCCCCCCTCTCCACCCTTGGTCCAGTGTAATTGCTTTTTCCTCATTTTATCCTCGGTTTCCGTCTGTCTCGTCTGTCTCTGCAATGTACCTTGGTCTTGCGTGTCTGTGGCACAAAACGCCTCTGCCCGCAGATGCGGATGCGAGGTATCTCTCTCTCTCTCTATCTGTCTCTGCCATTCTCTCCCAACTCCTTCTCTTCCAATTCTGTCTCTGTCTCTGTCTCTGTCTCTATTTTCTGCGTCTGCAAAGCATGTGTTCATCGGCACGTATCCCTTGCTCGACATGCCATGCGGACACACGTCGTCCGTCGTCTTCGATCCAGCGTCCCCATTGCTTTTCCCGACTGGGACATCAGCTACGTTACGAATACCCATACATACACCTATCCCATCGTCGACTCCACGTTTCGACAAGGATAGCCTGGACACACTCACACCAACTCACTGCAATCCATGAAGCCCGGCCAACCACCGCAATATTCCAGCTCGGAACCAGGCGAATTTTGGCTACAATTTTCTACCGGATGCCTCGTTGTTGTCGTCGTCGTCGCCCGCCTCTTTTGACTTTTCATCCTTGACCTTATTGACTTGAAAGACATGGGCGTCGTGCAGCATCAGACGTGGCCCCCTCCCTCCCCCTCTGCGATGCGCCCTCGCCATATCTGATCTTCGGGTTCTCGTCCGGCCTGCCGAGATCGATCCAGGTCGAACAAGCGCCGTAACCCGTTGCCATCCAGCAGGGCCGATTCGTCAGATGCGACCCAAGCATAGGAAGCTCGGGAACCAACCTGCAAGCATAGATACCTATGTATGGTGGCATGCTTTTCTGACGCACAGTGGACGTCGATCTCCTCGCCTACGGCCTACCCGAGTCGAGCCTAGGGCCTCGACGCAACGGAAGCAGCGCGACACAACGCGCGCTTGCTCACTGCACACCTCTCCGGTCGGCTCGGCCTCCCTTGACATGAAAGGTCTGTTCGGAGCGCACGATGGTGGTCGGTCTACGGGGACAGAGGTCGCCAAACACTCCTGCCGACTGTGCCTGATGCTCCCGAGCATCCGTCGATCCGTCATCGTCCCGACGCCCGATATTTTTTAGTGCGCGTTACACGATGCGCATAAAACGTCCGGCTTGTACCTCGAAAAATTTCCTCAGATGTTTCTCAGCTTTCCACTCGGCTCGCCATTCTCATTCCCGGACACGAGAGGCGCTCGCCACAAAACGTGGCTTCCTACCAGGAAGGTGCTCCCGTCCTCGACTCACCCCCCGACTCCACCTACCTGCTATGTATCATGTATGCGTGCTGGTAAGGAATCAATGTACCAGGTATGTACATGAGTGTTGATGATCCATGTTCGTCCAATGTGGACAAGTCGTTCGTTCGGTGCAATCCCCGTCTTTATCCACAAGCATCTGCATGGAAGCGTTGAGTTGGCCATCCATTTCGCATCGACTCGAAATCAACACATGTCTTTGATCTCGGTCAAGATCTGTTTGTGGAATGGGGAAGCGACACTCGTGCCACCACGAGGAGCCCCGTAGGAGTAAGTCTATCTCTCACATACCAGTATACAGACACACACTCTCTCCGCCTCTTCCATCTATGTCTCTCCCGTCCTGTATCGATTCGTCCTGAGTCGATCCGTGGCTAGCTGCCGCCCTCAGCGCTACCATGTACGCATCTCAGGCCAGCTAGCCGTCGATACGTGCGTACATCATACCTGGCGCATGCATGAGATGTATACTATAGCTCCGGCTTCGACTGGTAGATTAGCCAGTCCTCGTCCTGGCTTGCTGAGTTTGTATTCGCATGGAGTCGATTATCAGGCTAGCCGGATCTCTTTTGCATCGGTTTATTCCCTTCACTCCCGGCTATCATCTAGATGCCCGTCCCGACCAAAGTTCGATTCTGGCCCCACGTTAAGCGAGCGAGGTACCCTCATGGTACAGCGTACTATGTAAGGCAGGCAGAGGTAGGTACTCTGTAAGTAGGTAGGTAGGGACACCAACGGAAACCTGCACCTCCTACCGGCGGCTCCACGTCGGTCCCTCCAGTGCTTTTTTCGCAACCCCGCCGTCTTACATGAACCAACGTCTGTATTGCTTAATCAACTCTTACTCTCTCGCTCTCTTTCGTCTACCCCCATGTCTCTGAGTCGATGAAGGCGTGCATGCCCACTGCGACCTGCAAGCAATGAATTGAGGGGAAGGGTGAGGTAAGGGAAGAATGAAGCATAGCATAGGAGGTGGTCAAGTCGGTTGGTCTTTAGAGACGAGGGTGCGCGAGTGCGCAGGTGCCCATCGTACGCCCTCTTTTTTAAAAAATTCTTCTTTTTTTCTTCGTTTCCATGTTGGATTCAGGTCGTTCATCGTAATCACGGCTCAGCCCAGCCCGGTCAGCCCAAACCTATTCTCTACTTTCTTTTCGTTTCTTCTTTCTCGCCGGGTACCTGCAAAGCTGCTTTGCGTTTGCATCTCGTGCTGTTGCACTGGGCCGCCGTATTGGCTACCTACCTACCTCACATCAAGCAAGCCTGGTAAAGAAGGTACGGATACTTTACATCTTGCCCTGGCCGGCACGGTAAGAAAGTTGCCGCACCCTGCCCCCATCCCCATCTCCATTCCCATCCCCATCCCCATCCCATGCCTTCCTTCCTCAATTCATTTTGCTTTCCTCACACTGCCGTGCCTTCCCGACAAGAACAAGATACCCATCTTTTCTTTGCATTTTCCTCCGGTCTGGAAGCCACCACCCATGGCACTGCTTGCAGCAATCAATGTATAGCAAGGTCGGGAAGGCGTGTATGTGTATCTGTACCGCACGGTATCGTACCGCACCGTACCGCACCATACCTAAGTACCACGACGAGCATGACTTCTTTCCTTGCCGCATATCCCATCCCATCCCATCCATCTTTCCTCGTTCTGACTCTTACTCGGTTGGGGTTTGCAGACTTGCCGGATGGTCCCTGGCTTGTGTCCTTCCTTCCTTACCTTCGATGTTTTTTTTGTTTTTATTTTTTATTTTTCTGCTTTCTTTCTCATTTTGCATGCCTGCCTTAACCTTACCCGAGGTAGCTTCGACCCCATCTCCCTTCCGTTCTTTGGTCCTCCAACCTCGCAGCCGTTTCTTCTCCCGGCTTGACTTAAAATGTCTTGACGGGCAACCACGCTGCGCATCGTATCGCATCGCATCGCCTCATTTCTATCCAACCCCGTCCCTCCCAACGGCCTGGCTCACTCTCTACCTACCTACCTTTACAGCCAGCCCTTGCTTGCCCCCTCCACCCCCCTCTCCGCGACATCGTGCCTTCCGCGTGCCCACTGCCCACGCATTCAACGCGGCTGTTTACGCCGTCCTGACGGGATTGTCGCATACAGTGCCCGTCCAGTACCTCCTTCCGTTTCCCTTCTTCTCACACAACCTTTCGTTCGTCACTACCATCCAGACCCTCACGCAGGCAGGCGCACCGCGGGATCGGGTAATTGCTCAAGGGTCCCATTCGGCAAGCGGCTTCTTACCTGGGCTATCGCGCTGCCGTCCGCCTGTCCTTTCCTTGTCGACCAATATCGCCTGCCGTTGTCAATCAGTCGCTCCTTCTGTTTTCTCACCGACTGCGACTGCCTCTGGAAAGGGGGGTCCGGAGTGAAAAGGGTATATTAGGTATCTGCCAGATCATGACAGATCCTCACCACGCTATCTCTCCCTCAACAATTTCTTCTCTCGCCCTCGTGGTCGTCCCGGACGTCGCCTCTCCTCCTCTGTCCTCCTCAAAGTCTTATACAAGACAGTCTCTGCCACACAGTCACGCTTGCATCCTCACAGCAGTCACCTCCTCGCGCACACCCACACGCGCCCACGCGATCGCCCAGCCGTTGTGTGTAGCTTGCTTGGAACGTCGTTCAGCGCATCTACCTGAATCCGGGGGTTTCTTCAAGCCAACGCCTCGATATCCTGCGCTCCACGGCACACGACAGACTACGTAATATCAGAACAAAACCGACGTCGAGGTTTGTCTGCCCATGTCGGCTTACTCATCGGGTGGCACGGTCGTGTTTCTAACACGTCGATTTTCAGTTCTCACATCAGCAGAGATGGCATCCAGTGCTGTTGGTCCCGTCATGGGTGCTGCCGCCGCACATGTCGCCCACCACATCCATCACATCGACTGTAACGCTCCAGTCGCGGATGTTCCTGACCTCCCCACCGACTTTCCCGAGACACTGGGCCTTGAATCAGCCTGGACTGGCCCGCAATTCTCCCAGGAACAGTATACGTATCACCTCACCACGGCAGACCACCAAGAGCTCATGGTTGCCCTCCGACACTTCAAAGGTTTGCCCATCTCATCACGGTCCGTGAGTCAAGGCCAGTTTGCTGACATTCCGCTCCAAATAGCTTTGGGTCTGGACGGCGACCTGGTAGACCGGGACAACTTTCCCCTTCCGAACCTGGGTGCGGTTCTTGAACGTGTCGCAAATGACATCCACCATGGCAAGGGCTTTGCTGTGGTTCGCGGTATTGACCCGCAAAAGCACTCCGTCGAGGATCTCACGGTACTCTATCTTGGCATCCAGGGGTACATTGCCGACCAGCGTGGCCGCCAGGACAAGAAGGGAAACATGCTTGGTGCGTGACGTTGGCGTAACCGTCCGTGCTCAGCACAGCTGGCTAATCGCGTCCACAGTTCACATCGTTGCCGACAACACCACCCAAGTCAAGGCGGATCATCACCGTCATTCTACTTCTTCCATTGTATGCATCACCTCGAAGACCTTGTTTGTGCGCTGCTAACTGTAAATCTTTTAGACCTTCCACAACGAGGAATCTGGTGACATCGTCAGCTGGTTGACGAGAAGCGCTGCCGCTGCTGGCGGCAAGTGCATCATCTCCTCGGCGCACACCGTCTACAATGTGCTCGCAGCCACTCGTCCGGATATCATTCGTACCCTTTCCCGCGCAGACTGGCCTTTCGCCCTGTAAGTTCACATCCTCTGCCTTCGCCAGTTCGGCCCTTATGGCACAAGGATGACCCCCGTGACTGACCTGCCTCCAGCCCCAAGTTTCAATGTCGACCCATTCTCTTCAATCATGATGGCAAGATCATCATGAACTTTGGCCGTACTCCCTTGATGGGTACTGCCGCACATCCTCGACCTGCTCACTTTCCCTCCATCACTGCTCGTCAAATCGAGGCCCTCGATGCCGTAGAGGCCATCGCCAAGGCTACCCAGTTGGAGATTCAGACTCGAGCGGGCGACATCCACTTTATCAACAACCTGGCGATCCTCCACCGTCGCGAGGCCTTCGTCAACGGCCAGGGACCCAGCGAGAAACGCCATCTCGTGCGCATGCGGGTGCGCAACGATAAGCTTGGCTGGTCCATTCCTGAGGAGCTCAAGCGTGAGTGGTACGACGCCTTCGAGAAGCCAGCCGACCGCGTCTGGCACCTGGAACCGATGCCCGATGCGTTCTTCCCTCTGAGGAAGTACCCCAATTGACTGTTCCCTTCCATCATCAGTCGAGCACCGAGACACTTGAACGAGTATCGTCAGTTACTGGAGCAGGGGCGTCATGGTTGCATTTCCTGGACTTGCATTGTTTATCCTGGGGAGCCTGGGCCTGCTCTGACTTGGAGCGAGTACTGCATCTTCTATTCTATTGTTTTACCCCTCGCCGCATCCTACCGCTTGTGTCATCCCCCCAAAAAGTTTATTCCCTTGTCCTTTCACGATCAGATGCACGGAGTCAATGGGAGGTTATTAGAACCCGGCAAGAAAAAAGCATGTATACATGGATGGAATGTAAGACCAGTCGTCTGTAATAGAAATTAATCACACCGTTCATCCTTCCTTTCCCACAAGTGAAGACCCAGTTCGTAGTAGAAGCGGTCAGTTCAATCGCTGATCACGGCCAAGCGGCCCGATTTGGAAGATAGGGGTGTGGGAAGGACGTCAAACAGCATACGAGACAGGCTGGCCGGTATCATTTCCCAGCTGCCAATCGCGTGGCTGCAGACAAGAGCCGCCGCTGAATCACACGACCGTGGTGCTGGAAATCTGCATGCTTGCAGTACCGGTGAGAAGAGTGGACTAGCGATTGGACGGCTCCGAGACACCGGTGAGCGGCTGCCAACGCTGCGAGAACGAAGGTCAAGCCATTTTTTCAGCTTCTAGGGCCGTGACCGCCTCAGACTCCATGCCGGCCGATTTTCCCGTCTGTGGGAATGAACTGAGGGTTAGTATGCGCATCGACCCTTGTGCGACTTGAGGCTAATAACCCAGCAGTTTCCCACCAGCATCATCCCATATTCAATCTTGTACTGAGTTCTTCATTCTTCACGCTGAAGTACGATCGCAGGTGTAACAGAGGCCATCCGCAGTGGAAGAATGAGCAGCTGTTTTGGCTACGTCTCAGCGTTTCTTTCTTCTTTCTTTTGGTCAAAGGTACTCATACATACACACTACATGTCATGCTTCCGTATCCGCAAGCCGGCCAAGTTTGGAATGGTGGGGGAGGCCCCAGATGCAGTCGAGAAAAGCAAAGATTTGACAAGTACGAGCAAGCAGGGGCCAGCTGGGTTTCCCATCGAGAAAGGGGGCAAACGTCCATCAGACAAGAGGTGGATTCCGGTCTGCAACGTCTTGACCGGTCAACAGCTCACCGACAAGTCGGGCATGGAAGGTCGCAGGCGAGAGGCCAGCGAATGCCGCCCGTGTTACTCACCGGTAGCGGATAGCGACAGCGATTTCGACATCTGGGCCAAGCAGGCATGAGGTCCGAGGCGATCTCGACCCTGCGCGGCCGGTCATCGGCATGCAAGCAAGCGCGGCGTGTGGCTGCAGTCGTGGCGGCACTACGAGCGACGGACGGTTTGACACCTGCACCAGCTGCTGCTGCCGCCGAAGAAGATGCATGGTATCATCGAGTGCATGGGATTGCCGGATCGTTGGCTTCAAAACCCGTCACATCCGTCCGGCTTCTAGGATCCGTAACGGGATCGACTGGCTGCTGTGCTTGGAACGTGAGACGACGCATCGCTTCCAAGCAGAGGGCGATGCGAGGAAGCCGTGCACGGGAAGCGGTGGACATGGAAGGGGAGCCAGACGGGAACTATTGCTATCTTTGGGATCACATCGGCTCAGCATCGAGACCCTTATGCCCCGAGCGAGGGGGGCATTTTTCTTTTGGTCTTGTCTTCAATGTCGAAGGGACTGGGGTCGGACGATGACGATGATTGTCCTTGACGAAGACCTTCCCGACGGGGACCACACAAGCAGAACACGATCGCGTCGAAAGCGCATATCGATGACGGGGAACGACCGAAGGACTCGGCTCCGAAAGCATATACTATGTACTCCGTATGCTTTTTCGACCTCACAGGCACATGGGGGCCTAATTGGGTACCCGCGCTGAAAGGCGATACTCTGTACGTTCCGACGTCGGTATTGCGGGCACGCCTGTGCTGCAGTTGGACCCTGGCTGCACGTAGGTAGCGTTTTCTGCCTTTCTCTCCTCTTTCTCATTTTCGTTCTGATGGACTACGCCCTCCCATCTTGCATTTGGCATCGTTTCTTTTTTCATTGCAGTGGGTAAAACCCTACCTTGTCATCGACTCCTAGCGTGTGGGCGATCGATCGAGGGATGGGGTGGAAAGTGTGTTCATGCGGCGACGCAGCGAGAAATTTGCCGAGTGCTGGAGACGTACGGACATGAGTCGCTTCTCTGTGCTCGTTTCTTTTTCTCGATGCAGTGTCAAGACGCTCCGCAGTCCGCACATGGGAGAAAAAGCATTGCAGACGAGGGCTTTCATTAAAAGCAAAAAAAGAAAATAGAACGATGATTATGACCCCGGGGGGGGGGGGGGGGGGGGGTTGAATTTAGAGAGAGCACACAAGAAAAAAAAACCCGGATAACTAATCAACCCCAGTTGCGGCCAAGAGCTTGATGGGGCTTCATGCGCGGTCTCGTCACAGCTAATCCGAAGACACTAGAGCAGTGTCAGTTTCGGTGGAGTTGCAAGTTGCAAGGCGCGCTCGCATAGCCAACGCAAACCTAAGCAGGGTGTTTTCCCCCCCGAGGTGACATCGTCTACTACCAAGGTAGATAGTGGGCTTGGCCAAGTTTTCACCTGCCTCGCTGAATGCTTGAAATCAGAGCTTAGTTTATTGTGCTGAGCCGCGCAAACGCTGGCTAGTCTCGCAGACTGTCGCTGTTCGGTCTTGATTGGAGGCAAGGCAAAGGAATGATGTGACGGGTCATGGATGGCGGTTTGAGGTGGAGACGGACCCGGCTCCGGTGGGCGGGCTGCGGTTAGTGTACGGTGGGTGACGGACCTGCGGGCTTCAGGGTTGCGCCGGCACACACCGGCCAGCAGTGACCTAGTCGAATTTCAGCGCCTGTCACGTGCACGGACTTGAACAGCTCGCGGCACGGACCAGTGCCTCCGGGGCAGCAAAGACGGATCCCATTGGCCGGAGCGCCCCGTCCCCTCGGGACCGGATCCATCTTCCCGCCCTAAGCCCAGACCAGCCCAGTGTGGATGAGGCTTCGTCGAATGAGGTGGCCGCATCCAACGACAGGTGGCCCCTGACCCAGAGCCTCTCCCCCCGACCGACCACGTCTACCCGTCCTCTCCGGCCTCGAACGACGCCTCTATCACGAGTCTCATCAAATCACATCACACCACGCTGTCTGCTCATCTGCGGACGCGTGCCATTTTCCCCACGAACAGAGCGATTGCGTCGGCTTGTCGTATCAGCGCTTGTTTCTTCTTTGCTTTCCTGAACCCCTAATTGCATTGCGTGGGAGGTCTTCCCCCTCCCGTGCTTTCCCCCACCCTCCCCCCAGTTCGCCCCTTCCAGTCTTATTCGTCTAGCAAGGATAGCAGAAGTACCTAGGTAGGTGGCCAATTGGGAGCCCCGGAGTGCCAATCCCGGTTAACTCGTGCTGGAGTCGTTTCCCACAGAATTCATCCATTCCCCCTTTTTCCGCGTCACTGCCGAATCCCACGACGTTCCTGCTGTCGAGAGAGTCGCAGTCGACGTGCATTGCGTGCGCGCTCTCTGGGATACAACCTGCCTATCTACCATTAGTATTCCTTTTTTTTTTTTTTTCTTCGCAAAGATCGAATTGCAACGGCGGCAAGCTCGGACATGAAACGTACCCCGTCTCGACGCTCACTCACTCCCTAACGTCTGCTGCTGACCTCTGTCAATCATTCGCCGCCGCCCGCACACCCTCTCCCTCACTAGGACCACGTCTCCTGCCTACCACTGGTTTTTCTCGTCCTTGTCACTGCGCTCTTCTGGCTGGCTGAGTGAGCGCCTGCATATCGGTTCCTCTGCCGGAGCTTGCGCAGCCTGTGGAGCACGCCCACCCAAAGCCCACCCGAGTCATCGACTGCTCGGTATTGGACGTAACCTCGCGCGTATTCTACTGCATCGAGAAGGATTTCCGTTGACCTTCCTGCCGTCACATTGCAGGAGAGAGAGAGGGAAACTCAGTGTGCGCGTCATTTGTCTCTGGTATCGCGTTTCAGGCCGCTGAGCCGTCTTGGCCCTCTCTCGTTTTGTGATTGCTGAGGTCCTTTTCTTTTTGTTTCCCCTTGTCCGTGACAGCCGAGAAGGATGGCACCTCGTCAGCCCGGCTACCTCCGGGTCCCCGGACAGGAAGAGGACTACTCCTCCCGGCAGCAGCCCCGCCGAAGCCGATCCGGCTCCGCCGGCCGGAGGAAAAAGCCCCTCCCGAGCGAGAAGCCGCTGCCGGCCCTCCCGCCGGCCACCCCCCGGGAGGCGACCTTCTCGATCGACCTGAACGACGAAGACTACGATGACGGGCACCACCGCATCCCCCCCAACGAGAAGAGCTACCGCCGCGCGACGTGGACCATCGGCCTCGCCATGCTGCTCACCTTCCTGGGCTTCGTCGTCGCCTTCGTGGTGCTGGGCTTCGCCTTCGACGTGGGCGGCGTGCGCCGAGGCCCCTTGGGCGCGCTGAAGACCTTGGGCGGCGACGACGAGTGCCCGTGCCGGCCCGACCCGGACGTGCCGCAGTACTTCCGGACGAGCCCCGAGCTGTGGGCGGGACCGACGGCGACGGGGAAGGCGGCGTTCATGGCGCAGACGAGGGTGCTGCCTACGGGGAGCTACGTGCCGAACGCGCCGCTGCAGACGGACGTGCCGATTGAGGGGATGACGTCGAAGAACGAGAGCATCTTCAACATGATGGGGTAAGGCGGCTGCTCGTTCCGAGGGTTGAGGGGATAGTGAGCGCTGACGTTTTGGATAGGTACCTCACGCCGTACCAGCCGAGTCCTGGTTTCGGTGTCGAAGAGTATGCGTTGCCGGAGGGTGCCGACATCGTCCAGGTTCAGGTGTGTCCTTCTAGAGCCAGTGCTTTGGGTAAACAAGATCGGGACTGACGCTGCTCGCCAGATGCTGTCCCGCCACGGGTCGAGATATCCCACCATGGGCTCCAACGTCTTCGACTTTGGACAGCGGATCGCCAAGGCCCACAAGAAGCTCAAGGCCAAGGGCGCGCTGAGCTTCTTGAACAGCTGGAAGTACCAGCTCGGACACGAGATTCTCGTCCCCAAGGGTAGGGCCTCTCCCAGTGTTTGCGAGTTTTGTGTGTCTGGCGGTTGCTTACTGTGTGCGACGCAGGGCGGCAGGAACTGTTCGACTCTGGCATCCTGCACTCGTACATGTACTCTTCGCTGTACAACCCCAACAGCAAGATCATCGTTCGTACCACGGTGAGTCGATTCGACCGCGTCTCGTCATACCTTCGAGCTCGAATGCTGACGTTGTGCAGACCCAAGATCGAATGCTGAAATCTGCCGAGTACTGGCTGGCTGGCTTCTTCGGTCTCGAGTGGTGCGTTCCTCCAAGCTGTGCACGACCGGTACTTGATATTGACCCCAGAGTAGGACCAACAATGCCACCATTGAAGTCATCATCGAGCAGAACAGGGCCAACAACTCGCTGGCCGGCTACCTGAACTGCCCCAACGCTTACAAGCAGAACGGCGGCGACGAAGCGGCCAAGATATGGGCGTCCAACTACCTCGCCAACGGTATGCATCTCTCACTTCCAACGGAGATTTCATTCTGACACGGAAACAGCTACGGCTCGTCTTCGGGACCTCGTGGACGGGTACGACTGGACCATCGACGACACCTACGCGGCGCAGACGATGTGCCCCTACGAGACGGTCGCCTACGGCTTCAGCCGCTTCTGCGACCTTTTCACTTATGAGGAGTGGATCGGCTTCTCGTACTCTGTCGACCTCGCTTTTGCCGGCAACAACGCCTTCCAGAACCCGACGGGGGTAAGTCATTGCAGAAGCATAGTAAATCCAAGGCTAACCAGGCACAGCGTGCCGTCGGTATCGGCTACCAGCAAGAAGTCATCGCCCGCCTGCAGAACCACACGCTCGGCTACTCCGGGTCGCAGATCAACGTCACGCTCGACAACAACACCGAGACCTTCCCGCTCAACCAGAGCCTGTACTTCGACTTCTCGCACGACACCAACATTGCGTCCATCCTGACGGCCTTCGGCTTCAAGCAGTTCGCCCAGCTGCTCCAGCCGACCGAGTACCCGGGCCCCCACAACTTCACCGTCTCGCACATCACGCCCTTCGGCGCGCGGCTCGACATCGAGATCATCAAGACGCCGAGGCCGTTTAAGGCCGACCGGTCCGGGTACGAGGAGCACGGAGAAGAGACGAGGTACATCCACTTCGTGCTTAACCAGCGGACGCTGCCGCTGGGCGTCAGCTTCCCGGAGTGCGACGTCGCGAGGAAGGACGGCTGGTGCGAGCTGGAGACGTTCCTCAAGGTGCAGGAGAAGATGCCCGCGCTGGCGGACTACGAGAGGGCGTGCCACGGGGACATCGAGACGGTGCCGTACGGGACCGTGTATGATGGGCGGCCGTTGTAAGATGAGGTTTTGTGACGAGTATTGTGTGCTTTTTGTGTGCGTATATAGTCCGGGCGCCTGTTGTTTCTCATCTTGCTTGTTCGCTTTTAGGGGACATTCTCCGCCTGGACAGCTTTTGTTTCGGCGCTTAATCAACGTTTTTGGGTTTCATTACTTGTCCCTCGTGTGGGGTGTTTTCTCGTGTGTCCTCATGAGGCAACCTCAACGCGAAACAAATACCAAGAGATAAAGCACCAACACATCTCGTGTCTGGCCGCATCTCAATTGGCCTGTATCGTCGGGCATGTTCCTTCACCGCTCCCCACTAACAAAATGATGCCGAACACACGTTCCCGCTCACGGTGTCGACTGAACAGCTTTCCTGGCTTGCTCGATCATACTTCGGTGTGCCAGAGCCCCGCCCGAAGAGCATCAGCCTCGCCCAGAAACAGCAGTATCGCTCACAAATTTTCGCAACACCTCAAGGCCGATCTCGAGGCCCTCGATGGCAGCTTCCCACGACGCCCCGGATCGACGCCCCTTGAGTCACTTCAAGCCCGACCTGCAGGCCCCCTCGACGAGGTCTCCAGCCCGAAAGCCACTCTCCAGCTTCCTCGCACTCTCCCTCTGGAGGGAAGAAATCATTCTTTTCGGGGTGTTGAAGGTTTCAAGATGATGTTGATGCGTAGATTCCTTGGCCGAGGTGACGTTTGGCGGTTGGCGGCCATGTGTGCCGGCTCTTCCTCCCAGCTGTTGGCAGGTGGTCACGATCGACGCCTCTCCATCTCACCTCTCTTTCAACGACTTCTGCGTTTTATTACACCGCATTTTCGAAGAGTCTACAGCTTTTGGGCTGAGGTGGAGCTGTGTTGGTGAGATCTCACTCCGCTGGGTTTCACTCTCCGCATTCTGGATCACCTACCTAGGTTGCTAGGCATGCATTCATGAGAATCGTCCCCGATAAGAAGGATTGGCGGACAGCCTGCATGATTTGTCGATTCTCGTCGAATCATTTCCTAGTTGGGGGCGAGGACAGCCGTGTGAACGTCAGCTTACTACTACTCTCTGAGACCAAGACAGTTCCCCCTCGCGTGCGCAACGTTGTTGCGTAACGGACTTATCTCTGTTTTGACTGGTTGCCTCGTCTTTGCTGTGATTGAAGCCGAAGGGGGGGGGGGCTGCTATGTATGACGGGTTTGCTGCGCCGCGCCCGGGGCTGAGGTGCACTGCGGTTTTAAACACCCAAGTCCCAGCCGTCATCAACAGAGGGGGAAAAACAGTTGCAGCCTACCTACGTGTGTCTTCAAAGTGCAGATCGCAAGCACAAATTGCCTTCTTCCACACGTAGGAACCGCCTCGCTCCGGCCCTCCCAAGGAAGCTAGCTAGCTCCCCTCCCACGACGCCCAGGATCTTCGGCAGGACTTGGTAGAACCAAAGATGCACCAGTCGTGGTTCTCGTACTCGATCTCCAAGCCGTACCCGTTCCGGTGGTTCACGCCGGTGGCCGTGGTCGGCGGCGTCGTCCTCGCCGTCGTCGTCTCGCTGTGCAACCTGAGCGCGAACGGGTACTACCTGAAAACCATATACAGCTCCGACCCGAACGGGACCGAGGCCGATGCAAATGCACAGTACGTGATTGGGGGAGGAAAGAAGTTCGAGCTGGGCCGAGAGACTGGGGCTGACCTCTGCGATGGGAAGATGGTTTAGAAAGCGCCCGTTCAACTGGCAAGACGACGTCCAGGCGGAGTGCCAACCGCATCTCCTCGCCGTCGGAGACTCCTTCTTCACGTCGAACCTCGGCCTGCGGTACACCGTCAAGACGATCACGGACGCGGACGGGAGGTCCCGGTCCACGATGAGCTACAAGAACAACGTACTCACAGACTGCGTCCCCACGGTGATAGAACTTAGACTGAGGAAGGTCGACACCGCGGTGCCGCCCGCGACGCCGTGGTGGATGTCGTGGGTGGACTCGACCATGACGGCGACGGTGGACTGCACCGTCGTCACCGACGACGGCGGCGGCCCGCTGACCGTTACGCTTGTGACCGCCGACACGGGGCACGGCGATCATAGTTACGACTACGTCGTAGACGACGATAAGACGCGTGGGAGCTTCTGGTGGGGGACGCGGCTGCTCAACGCCTACTGGAACGGCGTGATGACTGCGGCGTCGCACATGACGAATCTGGGGGGCTCGGAGAGATATGTCGTCCGCGCAGGGTTCACGTACAAGCCGAATCCATCGCAGAAGAAGTAAGCAGCCCCTGCTCTTCACTTTCCTCCAAGTTGAGACCACTAAATCGTTGATGTTAAGTATCCGGACCAACACCTTCTTCACGCATTACTGGTGGCTGAGCAACGACGACAGCTCAATCCTAAACAAGGGGGAGAACGACGGCCTGGAGAAGTACAATTCCAACGTAGGCGTTCCGCACATCTTCCCCCGAGTGCCCTCGTTTGGCAAAACCCCCTTTTTTTCGTCGCGTGGCAGAGTTGAGCACGCCCGGCTAACTTCTGGATGACTTGTTCGACTCGAAGAAGTGGTACGGCTCGCCATCCCTGACGGAAGGCCTCCACACCGCCAAGATCCTGCACTCCCTCCTCTCCCTGGACCTGGGCAACTGCCAGGCGCCGAGCCTCCTCCTCGACGACGACGGCCTGCGATACGCGATCCTCGCGCCGGACGACTCCTTCCGGGCGCCCAAGGCGCTGCTGAACGGCTCCGCCGCGCAGGTGTACGGGTACGACCGCTACAGCATGGTCCCCAGCCCCGCGGGCCCCAAAGACGCGGACCTCGGCCTGGAGAAGCTCAAGGACGCGTACGACGAGTTCCGGCCGCTGACGGGGCCCCTGGGCTGCGCGAACGCCACCGTCGTCACGCAGTACATCTGCTCCGTCCCGCAGCAGAAGAGCTGGGGGGTCATGCTGTTCTCGATCCTGCTCGCGGACCTGGTCTTCCTCCAGGCGGCCTGGAAGGTCCTGACGTGGACTGCGGATTCGTTCGTGACGAGGGGGAACCCGGAGGCCATGACCTGCCAGGGCCACCACCAACACCACGGTCTGGTTCAGGACCCGTCCTATCAGCAGCTGCTTGGCGGCCACAAACCAGGTGACCACGAGCTTGAACCAATGCCAGATGGTCGATGGCAGGTGCGCACAGAGCGCGTAGGGCTGTAGAATGTCGATATGTGATGGATTGTTGTGAGTGGTAGTCATATTAACGATTTAGAGTTTGAACTGTAAATGTGGGAGCGCAAGCAATCGTGTAAGCGTGTAAATGTTCCGGTAGATCTTAGCTCACTACACCTCTACAGCCTCCATCGATGTGATATTTGCGTGTTGCCTGGGTTTCAACGCAAAATCATACTCTTTTGAAGTTGGCAAAAGCTTCCATCGTGCGAAAAGCTGGCCATTCTCCGCCAGAACACGCCGTAGCAGGCCCCTCAAATCCTCTTCGGAAACCGGCCTTTCATGCTGCTCTCTCTCGTGCACATACGGTTCCAGGACTATGAGGGCTTGTCGGGTCCACTCCTCGACCTTGCTCTCATCGAGCCTACCGGCCTCCACCACCCGCCGCTTGAGATCTTCCACAAGTCTATCCCTCTCCCTCGTCTCAAAAGCCGCGAGAAGCAAACCCAGAAGTATATGTGACCGCATGCCGTAGTCAAAACCACTGTTGCTGCTGCTTGTGGCTACTCCCTCCGTCTCCTTCGCCGCAACAGCCGCCAGAAAGGCAACCTCTTCCTCGCTCCCGACCTCAGGCTCCCACCCCCTGCACTGCGCAAAGAAGCCCACTCCGGCGTCCGGCAGCCCGCACCACTCCACCTCACTCTCGCGCGTGCCGTCCAGATCTGGTTCGAGAGGCGGCCCGCCGTCGGCAGAGTCCCATCGCTCCTTTGAGTAATACGCCTCCCACGCCCAAACTTCAAATGCCCCTCGCGCAGCGTGGACGCCGAACTCATTGGGGTCCCACGCCTCAACAGGCTGTGGTCCGAGAGATTCGAGAGATTCCACCTTCATGTACCCGAGCCAGAACCGGGCTTTCGTCTCCGAGTAGGGAGCCATAACGCCCGGATGTTCCTCTTGCTGTCGTTCGATGGTCTGTCGAAGGATCGCGAGAGCGATCTCGATCATGCGTGCAGTGGAGAGGGCCGGTTGTCTACGGCGCGTCCGCATGACGTTGTATGCCCATCTGGGAAGCTTGGTGAAGTGGCCGGCTCCCTTCTGCCTTCGTGGTTGTGCGAGCGGGTCGCTCGAGTCTGGCAGGTCTTGCAGGTTGGGCAGACGGTAGAAGCGAGCCGATGTCTGGGTCGCGAGGAATACCGGCGAGTAGTACTCTCTCCAAGCTTCTGGACCGAGAAGCTGAGAGTGCTCAGCGTAGAATGCTTCAAAGTCGTCTGTCGAGGGAAAGTCGCCGTCCAGTTGGTTGGAGGAACGATAGATGCCGGCTGCTATCTGTGCGAGATAGAATATGTCCAGGGTGCTTTCTACTGTCAACCTTTGCCGTAGTCATATCCGTTTCCTTTAGAAGTCCCCTGTCTCAGGCACCGTACCGGTTGAATCTCAAATTACCCTTGCCAAATGACCAGCCTCGGGCGTGGAGTTGATCAACAACGTCAAACACTCCCCCGTTGCCACTCCACAGCCCTTCGTCCAAGTATATGAAGGCTATCCGCAGCACCTGGTTGTGGCGGTCGATCGACACCACCCCGCTTTCGGCATCTGCTCGGAATTCTTCAGCGCTCATGGCTCGTGATGCTGATTCTCACCGTTTGACCAGTCCTTGGGGGGATCGTCGTCGAACTACCCGCAACAGCCAAGGCGGTCCTATCTTCCCAGATTCGGTACCGGTCAAAACGTGTGCGCAGCCCACTGTCGTGATTTTCCTCCTCAATCGGCTGCAGCTGTCGTGTGTTGAATTCTGGACGTTCGTGGCCAATCAACGTCGGGTGGGAAGACGGCAGGTGCAGCAGCCTGCCTGTCATGCATAGCTACCCACGTGACAAGACTCTGGCCCCGCAGATCCGTGGATGTCAAGAGCGCAGGAGAGGGCTGCCTCGAATACCTACGGCGTACTGTTCCTGCCCTAAATCTCTTCGAGAAGCGGAACTATGGAATCGAATTTCCTCTCCAGGTCGAGGACAAGTCGATATCATCACCGTCAGAACCCATACTACGACCTGTACGTGATGGCGGCCTGGGACTCGGCGGCAACCCAGTCCATCGATATTGTCGCCATCTGTAGGTTGAGCGCCCGCGGATCATCTCCGCCTATGAGACACGGATGAAGAACTTCCTCAACGCCTTGACGGGTTTCTCGTCGCAAATCTACAGCGTCCACTTGGCATTGCTTGCTTTACGTCCGGACTTGTCCAAAGCCCGAAAGATGCCCAACCTCGTTCTGGCGGCCACTAGGCCACTCACTGTCGAAGAAACCAGCATTGGTTCTCGAGGAGCGCAACTTGAGAGATACGCAGGCTGAGAAAAGGCTCAAGAACCCTGGAAGACTGAGCCGACTTCACTAGTGCAGTCACTTTGTGCGAATCATCAGGGGAAAAGTGTGTCAGGTGCACGAGAAGCTCACGAGTTCCTACTGGACGAGAATAGGCCACGGTATGCAATCGCATCCCACGAGAATACGAAGGCTGCTGATGAAAAAGTCTGCTCCTACTCGCTTGAGTTCCAGCCAGACACATTCCACCATGCCTTCTCGCTCACTGAACGCACACGCGATCCTCATCGAAACGTGCGTCGCTTTTCTCTTTCGTCTGGCCGAGTCCTTGGGAGAAAAGAGATGTGCTTGCTCGGCTGAGTGTGTCGTCGAGGCGAGGCATAGAGGCCAGCCTGTCCAGCAACCCCGGCTCGCTAGGCAATCACTAAATCCCTCTCAGGAGTTGACGAGAACGACTTCGTGTCTTAAATATTGAGTCAGTACGGGCAGGGAGTTCTCCAGAGAACGGCCGGTAAAATCGACTTCACGAGGACTCGGCCGAGTGTGTTTCTGTTACCGATTCCCGTCAGCCGTGATTTGCGTGCGTGTACTTTTGAAGGAACAATGCGGGGAACCTAGACTTCGTCAAGGGGTGCATTTCCCGGAACAGCGCCAGCCAAGGACAATTGCAATGAAGAGACGTCGGAATCCAGCAAACAAAAGACGCCATTTCGGGTTCATCTAATGTTGTTCGATGGTCCTGACTCCTCGGGCCGTTGAAGGGAGACGAGATCGATCGCGGGACGGCAAGGTGTCCGATTTGTTGCCCTGCGCCGGCCAAGACGACGGTTGCCCCTCCTTTGTAGGAAGCAGTTACGCGATATTTACTTGATGAAAACTCGCTTCGAGGGGTGCACCAGCTCGCCGCCGGCACATCACCTCGCCAGTAAAACCTACGTTTCCCGTCCCGCCGCTTCGGGAGCGCCCCCGTTCCACATTTCGGGTTTGCGGCTCTAGCGCTTTTTTGACGACATCTGCCGGAATCGGGGGTTTTGGTGGTCGCGTAGGTAGTTCACGATGGATTCAACGATGGAGAAATGCCAGCACGCCGCACTTAAATTGTGGCGACCGACACTCGCTTATCTTATCTACGACCGCCGCCGCCCAGAAATAATGCTGAAGGTACACCACCATACGCGCCACACCACCACCATCCCGCAGACACACTGCTCGATCTTGCGCCCGCAACGGCCTCCAAAACCCACCTCTTGCGCCCGCACGATCCAGACACCCGGGTCCTCGCAGCGCCCGTTGTCTCCTCCGGATTGTCTTTCGAGGGTGGCAGAGGATTCTGTTTGGTTGCGCGAAGGAGAAAACATGCACCAGGGGCGAGATCCCGCTCCCGAGAATCCGGGGAAACGCATAGCTAAGAACGACGGATCGCAATTCAAGCTTGTTCTTGCAGATTGACAAGCAAAAAGAGCCGCATCGTGTAGGGGGTTGTGTTTCGGACGACCGACGACCGACGAACGACATACATCGCGATGTCCTCCTTTGAGGTGTTCTCCCTCCCCTCTGTATTGAGTTTTGCCAAGACGTGCGACCCCATGGCACACGCACGGCAGCTAACAATTTCCCACTCGGCGCTGCTTCTCCTCCTCCTCCTCCCACGCTTGCTTGCTGGCGTCCCCCCCCCCCCCTTCTCTCGAACACACGCGACACCCGTCCTCTCCCTCTTCCTCTTTCTCCTGCCACCGCGGAAGACAGCGGCGAGCTTGCCTCTCATCGGCCCTCGCCTGCGACCCCCACTCGGACTATCAATCATCGACTCCTCTCACCCACGCCGCGAATCAGCCATCAATCATTACCCCTGCGCGCCCTTGATATGTCATTGACGCCCGAATGAACCTCCCCACGTCCACGCGTTCGCCGACGGCGTAGCAAAGTGGGCATGCGCATCAAAATTGTTCGACATCTCATCAATTGACAATAGGGGGGGGTGTGTGGGAATGAAAGGGGGCTTTTTTTCGCAGCCAGTCAGAGCCTGAATCCTTATCTCTGCGACTTCGGTGCGCGCGGGTGGGGGTGCAGAGAGAAGGAGAGAAAGCTGTGGCTTGCAAGGGTTTTACCAGTTCGATGCGTCTGCAGGGGGTGGTTGCTTGGGTTGCCCATGGGATCCTTGAACACCAAGGCAAAACTCGGGAGAGAACCAGATCGACCAGGGGGGCGGCGACGCGGCGGTAAGCAGAGCTGGCGAGCTGAGAGGGAGCCGTGGAATTCCTGCCGACAGGAAGAGAAAAACTTGCAAAACGTACGACGGTCCTGTAATACGTCCGGAGATGCGCGCTTGCATCCTACCAAAAGGTAGCTTGCTCTCACCTTTGCCCTGGTGGGGTTCGCCCTTCCCCGGGTAGATATCTTTTGGGAATGGCCATCCGGCCGGGACACCGAGCGTCGATGTCCGCGGCCAAGGCTCGGATTTGTCGCCCAGATACGGGCATCGGTCAACAGGTGCGAAGGGGAGACAGGTGTCGCCAAGCAAGGGCATCCAGTAAGTCCAACTGCGGGCTAAATGATTGAATGAGTTCCGAGCGGAAAGATATGATTTGGATCCTACGCAGTAAATTGTCCAACGGGACCTTGGCACGTCGTCCTTCCTCTTTCATTTCAGCTGGGAGGTAGGTTATCTGCCCCATCGCCCATGGTACGCAGGGAGTTCGTCCCCCGCGGTCTCCGAGGCCGACTGGATATGACTTGCCTGCAAGCAATAGGTCGGCAAGGAAACATTCAATCTTGCTTGGCTCGTCCGCCTTCCTTCCGGGGAACAGTAGCACAAACACCCGCATGGAAAAACTCTCATCTCTTGAGTCGCGCACAAGAACTCTAAAGATGGAGGACAACCAGAGAACACGCACACAAACACAATGCTTCTTTCCCACCACTGTCACGACCGCTACCTTACACGGTACCACATAGTTCGACAGCACAAGCGACGTAGGGAGGATGGTTGCACAGCCCCTCCCCAGCTGAACGAAGCGAAAGAGAGAGCAAAAAAAGGTCGGGCGGACCGGCCTGATGTTCGAATGGGTGCCGCCGACGAATCAAGAATACGGACGACGGAAATAAAGCTCGCGCCAAGCTGACGGCGGCGTTTCGATCCTCCCACGTACGCCCACCACGACTTGTGACACGGCAGGAATCCTGCCAAGACTAGTGTATTTCGGGTTGCGTTGTTTCTGTCTCTTCCCCCCCCTTCGAGGCCTCTTGTTTTGCTGGGGCGCACCAGGAGGATGAGACACCGTGACGTTGATGCGCACGATCCGGGTTCGTGGTGAATCCTGCTGCTGTTCTCACTTGTGCGACGGACAGATAGAAGTATTTGTAAAGATATGTTTGAATATAGTTCGCTTTTGGCGTACCACTGCATCATGGGTATTAATACAAATGAATATGTATGCTCGCTTCGCGTTGCAGTTGCGCGGGATATCCTTCCTTCAACATGTAAAAATAAAGCCATAGATCAATCCCATCCCGTAAGAACGCCTCGCCTCTGCGACGCATGAAATGGCGTCAGAAATCAACGGTATCTAGAACTCAAAATAGCACAACTCGTCCGGTGCTCTTCTCTTACAGAGAAGGAGCCTTCTCGCTTCTCGGGTCGCCCTCCGGAGTGACGGGCTTGGGCTCGTCGGAGCCGCTGCTGCCGCCGTTGGCCATGTTCTGGTGCTCCTCGATGCCGTGCTGGGGAATGAACTTGCCCTCGCCGGCGGGCTCGGCCTGGTGGGGGGTCCACGCGAGGAAGTCGCGGCGGACCTCGACGTAGTCGTACGAGAACTCTCCGTGCTGGTCGTCGTCCATACCGAGCAGCTCAGCCTCCTCGGAAGCGCGGAGCTTCAGACCCGGAACCATGTCGATGGCCTTGGCGATCAGGGCGGACATGGCGAAGCTGTAGGCGGAGCAGGCGACGATGTAAGCGATCTGGATGTACATGAGCTTCCAGTTGCCGTCAACCCAGCCGCCGGTGATGCCCATGTTGACACCGTCGAGACCGATGATGGAGCCAGTGGCGAAGAAGGCGTTGAAGATGAGGCCGACGATACCGCCGATTCCGTGCTCGGCGAAGACATCGAGAGAGTCGTCGATTCTGAGGAGGAACTTGACTGTTGTGATTGTTAGCAAATGATGATTTGTTTGGCTCGTGGGTTAAGCTTACTCTTAGTGCCAAAGTTGCAAGCGACGCCAGCGACAACACCGAGAATGATGGAGGCCCAGGGGGTGATGACACCAGAGGCGGGAGTGGCAGCGACGAGTCCAGAAATGGTACCGGAGCACCAGCCGACGAGAGACCACTTCTTGGCCAGGCGGAAATCGAGAAGACACCAGGTCATGGCGGCGAACATGGCAGTCAGGCAAGAGTTCCAGCAAGCCAGGGCAGCACGAAGGTTGGCACCGAAAGCAGAGCCACCGTTGAAGCCCAACCATCCGAACCACAGAAGGATGGTGCCGAGGGTGATGAGAGAGATGTTGTGGGGGCGGAAGTTAAGCATCATCTTCTCGTTGCGGCGACCGAGGACCCAGGAGTAGGCGAGGGCAGACATGCCGGATCCGATCTCGACGGGACCGCCGCCAGCGTAATCGAGGACACCGTACTTGAAGGCCCAACCGTTGGCGTTCCATGCCCAGCAGGCGAGAGGGCAGTAGACGAGGGTGGCCCAGAAAAAGATGAAGACCATGCAGGGAATGACTCGGCCACGCTCGGCAGTGGCACCGGCGGTAAGGGCGGCAGTGACGGCGCAGAACATCATCTGGTAGAACGAGTACAGGAGGGCGGGAACGAGAGGCGAGCCCTGAGAAGGGGTAGCGAGGACCTTCATCAGGCCGAAGTGTCGAAGGTCGCCGATGAAGCCGTTGGTGGCAGTCTCACTGAAGGCCAGCGAGTAACCCCAGAAGTACCATTGGAAGACGACGACGGAGAAACTCATCATGACAACCCACAGCTGGGACAGAGCCGACTTTCTGCGGGCGAGACCAGAGTAGAGGAAGGCGATGCCGGGAATCATGAGCAGGACCATGGCGGCCGAGACGAGGATGTACGACTGATCACCGGACTGGTACCATTGGTTCAGGTTGGTGGTGGCTATTCGTGTCAATTAGCATCGGTATGGCGGGAACAGACTTCCAGGGTCTCTGGTGCTCAAAGAGAACATACTGGAGTCACCACCAAAGTCGGCATTGGTGCCATTGAACTCCGTAGGAGCTCCCGTATGGGTGTAAGACATGTTGGGCGGTTGTCGAGTCGGATCGAGTGAGAGGACGAGAGGTGTTCACAGAAGAAGTGCCGACGTGGGAGTCAAGGAGTATTATTATCTGAAGAGCAAGCTGTCCAAGGGGACAGAGCTGGGAGGAGGGGGTTAGCGGCCAGGGTAGGTCGAGTACGGATGAGACGAGTTTGCCTGGGTGAAAGGATCAAACAATCGGACGCTTGCGGGAAGAGGAGGGACGGACAGGATCATATATAAGAACAGGCCGCGGACGGCAGACTCGTCGAAGTAGGTGGTTGGGCCAGGATCAGGAAGCGGTACTGGGTGATCCCTGAGCTGGGGGGACAGCGGAGCAAGAACTAGCGTGGGCAATCCGCATACGGAGGAGGCGTTGTGGGAGGAGGGCGAGGGCGGTGGATAATGGTAATCATGGTGACTGACAGGTTGCTGTGAGTGAGCGCGCGATAAGGAACACAGACCAGCAGGCAAAGATAGACATGTGAGTGGACGATTTGTTGGAGTGGAGGTAACAGTAACAGTAGCAGAGAGAAGGAGCCATCGATCCTGACTGAGACTTGAGACCAGCAACAGCCAGACCCAGCCGTTCGGGGTTATCCAAGCAAACGCCCCCCTGGTCCTAATCCTGGCCCTGAACCCCCCCGGCTCGTCGGTACGTACCGCCGCGTGCCCTTGCACCTATCGCGCCCCACGCTTTCTTTCTGTGGCCGACGCTCATGTCACTGTCATTCGCATTAGTCTCAGAAAGATACGTACTCTGATACCTATTTTTTCCCTCTTTCGACGCTTTTGACACGAGGAAGGCGCGCAGGGACTTGATGATCGAGGTCGACAGTAACAGTACTATCAGTACTATCGCCTTCTTCCACAGAGACAGGCAAGTTCCAATAATGTTATGTGCCCACGCCGAAAAACAACGACTTACATCATTCGGCACCCAACCAAAGAAACCTACCGTCCGACTATGTAGGTGGCCTTCCATTTGCCTTTCCAGTGCAGCCGGACCGGGCAGCCACGAAGTTGCGGGATGCATGTACGGTACAGGTACGTACTCAACGGCGGTAATTAAGCTCGTTCTCGTGGTGCGAGACTACCTACGAGGTCGGTACGGGGGACAGGCTTGCTCGTGGTTGATTTTCCCTTTATCATCAATCAATTTGGGGTGCGCATTTCCCATATCACGGCCCTCCGACCTGGTCCTGTCCCTGCACTGGTATCGATATTATCCTCTGACCATCCTCTCGACGAAATCACTATCTTTGCCTCCAATCTCCATCCATTGCCAGTTCGTGCCGTCAGCACCCACGGGGTATCATTACCAATCTGGAAGGACGACGTCGGCGGATACACTCCGGCTGAACGTTCTTGACGCCGTGCCGTCTCTACGGAGTACGGATACACCACACCGAAATGCAGCTTGACGGGCAGGCACCTCAACAGACAGTCGCTGTATTGCTCCGACACTGCCACTGCGACGGAGCATCGCGACAACCAGAATACCACATGCCAAGTCGAGCCATTGAAACTATCGACGGAGCTTCAACCTTGACGGATGGCTGGGATTTCTTCTTCTTCCTCTCAGTCTCTGGGCTGCCTCCCTCTTCCAAGCCTCTCTCCCATCCCATCAATGACGACTGAACAAAACCAACGGATACCAAGCGATAAAGGCGCTGGAACGGAGTGCCACTGATAACAGATACGATAGGAACAGCCCAAGCGGGACCTGTCAGTGGTGGATAGTAATTGGGCTGAATCAATGAAATACCTCTGGCCCACTCGGAGCACATCGCTTGAGCTGTGGCTCAGTGGCTCTTACTACTACCTAGGTAAGTACCTATGGATGTGTCTGGTCAGGCAATTCCATCGCGGCATCCGTCTCCATGGCGCCTAAAAAGGGTCCGCCCCAAACTGTGACCAGCCCCTGCACGGCCCAGCAGTCCGGCAATCAGTGGGATCCACCCGGCCACACCCTCCACCGATGCGGACGGGACAAGACTTCACGACGTGGGACTCGTCCAGGATCCCCCAATTCCTTTCTCCTTCTTCAGTGGAATCTCCCCCCCCCAATGCGGCAACCATTTTCATCCCTAGCGCTACATGGAAGAACACCCCCATTGTGTCTCGACCTTATCGTAAGGCCCCTTCCATTCTCTTTGCTTTTTAAGACGATTTGCACCCGCTGACAAGCCGTCATACCAGCGCATCGGTCACAGGACGCACAACTATCTCTGCAAGGACGTGTCTCCTGGTCTTGGCATCGTGGGCGCAGAGCTGAGGTCGAAGTTGGATGCAAGTGTGCACAGCGACGGCCAATGGGCGCCGTCTCTCCTCCACCTCAAGAAATCCAAGAGATGGCTACCCCTCGATGCCCAGCATGTGCCTCGCCTGTCCTCGCGTACCTCGAACTCGTTGCACGACATCCTGACCCAGGCTGCGAGGCTAAGCTTTAGCAGCATGTGTGCGCTGTGGCGCGTGCCGTCACCATGGCCAACTTGTCGGTGCTCGCTATCAACCCATCTCCTTGTGTGCCATCCCATGATCTTTCCAGGCGCAATCAACATGTCGAACAAAAAGAAGGACGAATGCTTTGTTGGACCAGGATCATTGTCTCCGAAGCAGAAAGACATTCACTTGTCGACATTGGACTTCCAAACCACAGGTCAGCTCCGTCCTCGGCAGTCTTGTCTTGCTCCGTTTTCGGCATACGGCAAGGGAGAAATCGGGATTCTGCCCCATCACACACTTCCGGGGACGCACCTTTCCTGCGGACTGTGGGGGGGATAGGAATCCATTAGTCGTCAGACTCGGATTCATTGCTAACACCATGCTCTCAAAATGCCGCGGGGCATCCAGCATCGACTGCACAGCAAGCCCCTGAGACTGTCGAAACTTGGCTTCCTCCACCACAAGAACGATCTCCAGTTGGGGCGCTCCCGCAACCCCAATCAACCAACAGCTCGCGTCTGCTAGGACTATCTTTCCTCCGCGCTCACACGTTATTCTCCAACGCCATGCAGCCGTTGACCGCCTGCGTCCAGTCTGAACGTACTGATATGGCAGTAGTGATGTTGGACTTTTGCACTTCGAAGACTTGGCAAGATTTCCGTCCCTTTTGCGTCGTCGTGTTGGCTTCAGAGAGCAGTTCTGATCCGACTGCTCTTGGTACTTTACCGGCAATGGCGAGTCTCGGCCGATTCATGAATCGGCGATAGAACTCGACTCAGGCAGCATCCGTACGGAGCCATACAGATAGCCACTTTGCCACTTCCCGCGCGCTACATGGGAAATGTCGGAGCCTCGCCAAGATCAGCAAGACGCTTGCCCTTTAGCCAAGCTACCGCAGCAACTATCACAAAGACACTCGTGTTAGTCGATAAGCGCACGAACAAGGACATCTGTACCGCAGCAGCGTGGTCATTGACTTGACTTGTATTTCTGCCGCCCACGTACGGCTCGTCAACTGCCCTGCCCTTGCTCGAGGTCCCATCCACCCTACGATGCCCGTCCACTGAGGTATGTACGAATGTCATCAAATTGAAATGGGCTTGAGAGCGCGTTCGTGCGTACCTTACGCTCCTTCGCACTAAGCCTGCACCCCAACGTTGGTACTGGCTGCCGGCTCCGACGTGATACGGGGCTGAAGCCATTGACTTTCAATATAACTCATGTTCGAGAAACTGACCAATGCCGAGTGCGGAGGACGTCCGTCCATCTTGAAACCTTCCGGGTGGGATCGCGACCCAGAGTTGGGGGGCAACCGAAGATGACGTCCCTGGGCAGCAAAGCAGCAAAGCAGCACTCAAGCGAGCCAAGCAAGCATGGAAGTTCTCTGCGTCAAGGCCTCCAAGACACATCCCTGTTCCCGGCCCTGGGCCTGCACTAAACCTTAGCCTTATCAGCGACGATACGAGCCAATCACAACCCTGGTCACTTTGTCAGAGCAAAATGTCATTTTCCCTAGCGGCGAACCCGCGGACAAAGGGCACGCTCTCCAGTCTTCACATCGGCGCTCTCCCTCCTTTTTCCGGGAGGACGCCGTCGGGACCCACATCGCGGCGCCGCTCGGGCCGGCCGATGTCCGTGGACTCTCCTTTTTGCTTCTGGAACAATTCTATTCATCGACGAGCCTTGCGGGGAGGGCTGGAGGTTGGATGATTTAAAGTCGCGGTGCTTTGACTGGTCGCCAAAATTAAGCGTTTGGCGCGAAAAGCTGAGCTGCTAGCTCGCGGACTAGAGGCTCTCGATGAACATGTGAATCTCGATTGGCTTGGAGCAGTCAAAACCGACGTTTCGTCACGTTTGTTTACGTATTTTGTGTCGCGTGCGTTCGCGTCTCGATACTTATACCCTAAATGCGTTTGATGATGATAGACGCTGTCGTGTTGAGGGATGCCATTCTAGCATCAACGATACTTCAATTGGATCAAACTCGTCGCCTCAATTCTGGTAGTTCTTCGCGCAGGTGATCCAGCTGATCAGATGGACTATCAATAGAGCCGTGACATAGGTACCAATTGGATGAACCTTACATGGGCGTCTTTCTCGGCCCTCTATCTGAGATGATGGCTACTTGAGAGGTAGTTATTCGTCCATGTCTAGACCGACGGACGAGTGAGCCTGGATACGTTCCACTGATGCGAGGCCTAGCAGGTCGTATCGCAGCGTTTCAAAGAAACATGCGTTCAGTTAGCAAGAGTGAAGAGAATCCGCATTGTAAGATCACACAAGTTGACGGCATTTCATCGTCACTACTCATCCTAAGGTCTTGATGCTCTATCATTCTGTCTACACAATGTCTAGGGCGAGTGCGGATGATCCTCTCAGCCTCTCTGCTGACAGACGACCAAACGCGACTGGGCAGGGCCATCCGACCGAGACGGAGCTGCTCTCGCCCATCATCTAAGGTACAGTATGGTTACGGTACCGTCTCCCTCGGCCAATATGGCGTTAGTCTGTACGGAGTCTCCTCGGCGTAAATCCATCCACACCGCCGTGCCATCGACAACCGAAATGCTGGCGACGACGGTTGTGCTTGCTGTCCATGTTGGCCGACCGTGTTGGAAGTCACGCACCGTGGACGGCGTTGTACGTTGAAGCGAGAGAACAGGGGAAACTCTTCCCCAGTCCGCGTCGAAGTAACAGGATGCCAGACTCGGAGTTTGGTCGCCGCAGGAGCTGCTGCCCAATGGCACTTTCTCCGTCGTTCGCTTCGGCAAAGGCCCATGCTCCGTCTAAAATCCAACTTCAAGCTTGCTAACCTTGCTCATCGAAAGCCGTGGGACGCCTGGAGCGAGGGAGAACACCACCTCTCAGATACGATAGCTTTCCCTTCACCTCCCCCTTTCTCCGTGGCCCTGCCGTCGGCCGATTCCTCGAAGGAGAAGACTAGTATGTTGATAAGAACGTACGGAAAGACTACATCTATGGGGGACAATAAGTAAGAAGAAGAAGCCTCCTCGTCTGTTCGCTCCCCTATGCTGCTGCTCGGCCATGACGTCCACGCACCGGTGTCAATGGCATCCCCGGGGCCCAGGACGCCGTGACATATGCCGCCCGGTTTCATGCCGATGCTTTGATACGTCGCGGTGAAGAAGTACAAAGGTCGTGACAACTGCCACATGCTCTGTGTCCTGTCTCTTCCCTCCTAGGTATAGTCGTAAAGATGCTAGCGACAGGGTCTCCAACCCCTCTTGCTGATGGGCTCGGGATCATATCGACATCACTCATACACAGATCATGCAGCTGTTCCAGTTTGCGGTCATGTCGGCAACGAACGGCGACGGAGAGACTGTCACTGCCCTCTTCGATTCCTCCGACACCGTTCAGTCATCAAGAGGGCAATCCCACCCCTGATCCCTTAAGTCCTCCTCGCCGTTATTGCCCATAAGACGAGGAAGTAGAAACGACAGAGAACCGAACAGATGATGCCAATATTACTGCATTTCAAAGGGCCTAGCTATCCTACTCGAACGTCCGTTCCCCCCTTTCCTCCCAAAAGTGACACACGGAGGAAAGAGGGGAAACAGATCCGACAGTTTTTTACCCAGGCCGGGTATCTGGAGAAAAGCCTTCAAACGCCGTGACGTCCTTGATAGAGAGAAGAAAAAAGCACCATCTCGGAATATCCCCGCCTGCAAAGACCGATCCCGTGTGTGATTCCTTGGGGAATTTTGATTCCCCTTGCCAACAAAAAGTATGTTTCGTTCGTCCCTTCGTTGAATCGTAAATGAGCCCCCCTTTTCCATCTCTTAGTACTGCTTGTCCCCTTTTCTTTGCCGTCGTTGGGTCGGCTACCACGGATACGGGTCTCCTACTGATAGATATGAGAGGAGAGATAGTTATGATTCCCCAACCCCAAAGAAATGCGGCGCCCACGGCTTGTGGAAGGTCCCAGCCTACCTATGCGACCAGCAACACCATGGCCCACAGTCCGGCAGCCAGCACTAGAAGATAAGTAGATGCTCCCGCTTCTCGTCGCGACCAATTTCGTAGGTCAGGATTCTGTGATCGCGGTAGTGAAGCATGAGCCTGTACCGCCTCGAAGCCGGAGACGGCGCAGGGCCGCTGTCGGACCCCAGCATGCACCCAGGGGCGCCGCCCTCCTGCACCGGTCCCACGGCAATGCCGTACAACCCGCGCTGCGGCCGACGGCCAGCTCTCTCGTCCGCGCGCGTAGGCAGGACCCAGTCGATGCGGTACCCCTGCTTGACCCTGAAGCGGTGCCCTTCCACGCCGTGCGGTGACCGCGTCGGGGTCAGCAGGATCACCCGGCCCATGGCGGAGCCGATCACCACCAGGGAGAGCTCCGGCACGTGGATGACCATGTTGAGCCGTTTCGAGTGCTGCATAAAGGGGTTGGGCGGAGGGCTGAATCTGATGGGGTCCCGGCAGAAGACCGCTGCTCCGTCGTCAGGGTTGATGCTGCACATCTCGACGTCGTCCTCCAAGGTTCGCAAGATACAGCCCCGACTACTCAGGTCCTCGAGCAGCTCCTGGGCTTGTAACGGGACGTTACGGTTCCTTATCCTCTCTTGACGGTGAAACTTGAGCCGATCAATTGTTGATGTTGGCGACATGTAGGTTCTGCCTTCGTGAGGATAGCACACCATGTCAAGCCAGGCCGACTGGCAGCCACTGTTGCGGGCTCCTTCAGGAGGCAGGGCAAACTTCAGTGCTGGCCCCATGCCCGGATCGTTGCCGGCAGCGCTGACTGCTTCTTCAATGAAGACGAAGTCGTTATCTTCGTCTGGCGCAACGAAGACGTCGGGAAGTTCGACTGAACTTGTATCGTCGTCGTTACTTTCGGCTGCCTCGTTCCCGTCATTCTCATCCTCATCGGATGAATCTGACAGCACATCTGCATTCCCACCTCCTGCTCCGCCTCCCTCAGCCTGAGTCACAAACAGCTCGCCTTCACTAGACTCGTCGTCGAGGGAGCCAACGGCAGCCCCTTCGTTCAAGCCGGTAGCGGGATCGTTCGGCATAAGGGGCTGGACGGCAACAGCTACGACAGCAGCCCCGGGAGGATTGTTCTCGTTGTTCTCGTTCTCATCTCCCGCGTCGTTATTGAGACTGTTCACGATAAGATTCCCTGCGACTGGCCCCAGATTGTTGATGTGCTGTTGTGCAATTGGCAGAAAGTTAGGCGGCATTGTCGCAACCATCATCGCCCATCCTGGGGCAGCGTGTTGATTCGAGAACGATTCTGGTTCTGGCATGAGATGAGCGGATGGCTCCGCCGGATGGCCGCGTACGCCCGCAAGACCCTTCTGCACCTCAATCCATCGTCCAGCATGAGGAGCTTTCGCATTCATGATGTCCGAGTCCTCCAAACCCAGTAGATCGGTCGTGGAATGCGCTGGCAGAAAGCTCTCGTGAGGAAGGACGACAACGCCCCAGCCCCTGAAAAACACAATGTCAGCAATTGCCAGCTTGGTCTACGGGGCCAACTCACATGGGGTGGCGAAAGTCGTCCCAATGCCAGTGAAATGGAGAGTTAGCCCTGTGTGGAATCTTGAGAGCCGCCGTCTTGTGTTTCCAAATATCCAAGATCCAAACAACGCCGTGAATGTCAATGGCAGCGACCTTTTCGGCGAAGCCCTCCTCGTTATCCCAGAACGAGACATTGGGGATGTTGTGCCCGCCATCACCCAATGGTATGACAATGCGCCAGTTCCGTTTCCTCTTGAGAACCGACCTCTCGCAGTAATCCACAGGCTTTTCTCGGTCCATGGCCTCGGGGAGGCGCGAGAGCCCAAACGCGAAGACGGTGACCTCGAATCGGTTGGAGCTGACGGCGATGAGCCGTGACTTTTGATGGACGGCAAGGCCCCATGCCGACTTCCCAACGTTCTCCGAGAAGAAATACGACGGGACGGGGGCCTTGTTACGATAGCCCGACGACGTCTGCTCAACGTAGTCCGCGATGTGTCCGATGTACCATGCGAAGACAGATCCATCGTCGTAGGCCGAGACCAAAATCTCCTCATTTCCGAGAAACCCGGTCGTGATGTGATTCGACTGGTGATGGAACCGGCTGTCGAGCGTGCCGGATATGTGTATTGCGACTTTGTCGGGCTTCGTCGCCAGTATCAGGTTCGGTTCTCGAGGAAGCGCCTGCTTCTGCACGCTTTGGGGTTGGTACACGAAGATTCGGTTCTCGTACGCTGCGAAGTAGAGCTGCGGGAAGACATGTAAGTTGTTGGGGCTTTCAGCGCGAAGCAAAGGACACCCACATTGTATCGTTGCGACAGGGCTGTCAGGTTGTTTCTGAAGTAGGGCATCTTCGGGACCCGTCTCTCCAGGGGCGGATCCTGCCGCTCGGCACCATCCTGCTCTGTACCGGTGACGATCTGACCGACCGGGACGCCTTGAGAGAGTGGCTCGGGATCGGCATTGCCTAGGTGGTCGTGTTCGCGCTGTCGGACGACCTCGGGCGCGCCCTCGCCAAACTAGGAATCGAGCGAGTTAGCAGAGACGACAGACGACGAGGGCAAAACGACGGCTCTCTCGGCCAGAGGGCTGAAGTCGCTTACCCGGTCCACGCAGGTCTGCACGAAACACCTCCCCAGCACGACCTCGCGGAAGCCGCGATCGTGTTCCTGACCCTGCTGGCTCGCCATGGACTGCCTACTCCTTGGAGTCCTGTCCCCTCTTTCGCTTCAGGCGCGACATAAGCGCTTGTCACTACGATCGTCGGAGAACGCGCAACTCCCCCCTTGGAGCGAGAAAGGTCTCCTGGGAATTCCGGTGGGCGAGTGATGGGCTGACGCGGTGCGTTCGGCTTCAGATTTTGTCTCGTTTGGCTTGTTCACAGTGTTTACCGCCGGTTTGCTGTGTTGCGCCCGCTGGGCCGACACCCTTACGACTGAGGGGAGGTGGTCCCACTTTAATTTGGCAATCGATAAGATGACGGCGTGGGAAAGCGCAATGAAGGTGCTTTATCGATAAGGAGCTTGAGCTCCGGAAAGAGGGTCCTCGTGGCCCACGCTTGTCTGGGGAGGAGGGGTCGGATGTTTCACCAAGCCAATTGCGGCAGGCCTCGTCAGAATGACAGGAAACGTTCGGACAAAGTGATGGTTCCGGGCACGCTTGAATAGAGTAAGAGGTGCCCTAACCCGAGTACTGCAGGATGTCTTGAGCTACGGACGTCGTCTGCGGTGCGCGGGGGAAACGGATCACAACTGCAACCGTAGAGCAAACAAACAATACATCAGTCAATTGCGTATGAACGCGAAGTAACGTCGTTAATTTTAACATAACCGTGAGTGAACGTCTAGCTCGTGCCTGGCCCTTGGGAGACGGGTATCCGAAGCCAGCTCATCTTAAGCAATACCGTTGCCGCCCTGAAAACGCCAAACAACGTTTTAAACACCAATAGGAAACTCTCATAAAATGCAAACAGACTCCCGTATCTCCAGAATGCGCTCCTCGGTCGGGCACTCTGTACCCTCCAGCCAGAACTGCGGTGCACTCTATGCCCTCATGATCTCGACCATGTCCTTCATCCGGTAGTCCAGCACGGGCGTGACCCAGTCGTCCTCGACGAGCGAGTACGTCTCCTTGGTGTTTTCGTGCGGCTTGCGCGGGTTGACGGCCCAGTAGCCAAAGTCGGCGTCGATGACCTTGAGGTAGCGCATCAAGTTGTTCCAGTAGTTGGCATCGCCGATGCTGGGCCGGTGTGGTGCGCCGAACTCGCCGACCCACACGGGCGCCTGGTCGCCCTCGACGAGGTAGGCCCAGTTGTGCCGCATGGACTTGACGAAGGAGGCGTAGCTGCGCTTCGAGTACCGACCCTCCAGGCTGCCCCAGCCGGACCAGGCGTATACGTGCGCCGAGTAGACGACGCGGTCCGGCACATTGAGCACGACCGGCCGCTTGGCGACGCCGGTGAGGTCGTTGCCGGATTCGGTGCCGCCGACGATGATGAGCCAGTCCTTGTTCATCTCCAGCAGCCTGTTGCCCGCCTTCTCGGCGGCGGTCGCCCACTTGTCCCAGGTCATCGTGCCCCAGACGCCGCGGACCTCGTTGCGAAGGTCCGCGCCGATAACGCGGGGATTATCGACGAAACGAAGCATGATCTTCTCCCAGTGCTGTATCCAGTCCTCCTCAGTCTGTTTAATTCGGCACAAGGGACCGAGGTGATCGTTGGCCCAGTGGGCATCGCAGGGGTCGGCGCCGCAGCACCAAGTCGAGTGCGTGATGTGGTTGTTGACAATGACGGCGATGCCGGCGTCCGTCAAAGCCGTCACGCAGGCCTCAAAGACGTCGAGGGCGTGCATGCCGACGAGGTCCGGGTTCGCAGAGAGCAGCTCGGCCGGGACGGGCGGGTCGGTGATGACCATCTCGTCGCTGTAAGGTAGACGCACGCTGTTAAAGCCGAGGCCCTTGATGGTCTGGGCGATGCTATCGCGGTGCTGAACATCGAGGCCGCTGGGGATGTTCAGCTCGTCGCTGGCGCCGTACCAATTGACGGAGAGCAGCTTGAAGCGGCGGCCGTCCTCGTCGACGACATCGCGGCCCTTTGTATGCAGCGGCAGGGTGTAGGTGTCGATGCTCGTCTCCTTGATCGGGGGCAGTAGCGGGCGCTGTTCAAAGAGCCTGGTCTCCGGGTCGGGTGTCCAGGGAACGCCGAGGGCCGCCTCGGCCTTCCAAAGGTAATGCACGTAGCCGCCCAGGAAGATGAGAGACAGAACCAAGAACATCCTGAAGTGCGGAAGCCTGAAATTGCCGACGTGGAAGGTCCTTAATGGCGATTTTGATGGTTGTGATCTCTTGCGAAAGAGGCCGGTGTAAGCTCCATGACCGTTGTTGCTGGTAGTTGTCGCAGAGTCCCGGTCGTCTATGCTGGGGAAGTAGACACCGCCTCTCGCAGGCGGAGTGCTCGGTTGCTCGATGTCATCAACCCGCATCCCAGCTGGGGGACGTCCTGAGCTCCAGCGCCATACCCTGGCCGGCGAGCCGGGGGGAAGCTTGAGGATCTCGGAATCTGGCATTACTAATATTCCGTCCGTCGTTCCTTCCCGCTGTTTGGTGATTTGGTTCCTACGTACCTAGGTAGGGTTTGGGTGCTTAGGTGAGCAGCCGCCTAGGTGTGGGTGGTTTCGATCCGCTAGGCTGCTTCCAGCGGCTGGCCAGCCCTGCTGCAAGTACAAAGCCTCAAATAGACCGACCTGACGGGAGGTTGCCGGGGGAAAGCTTGTCCCGATGAAGCCGAAGCCTGTACCTCGAATGACCTCACACACTTCGATCTCTCTTTCCACGTCTTCTTTTCTTTGCCTCTAGGCTCTGACAGCAAGGTAGGTGCAGTCAGCCACGTGCCGGCACAGATACGCGCCCGAACGCAATCGGTGTTTCTATACTCGCGTCGTTGTTTCGTTTCTTCTCCCGTCGTCCGTCGTCTCGTTTCCACTTGGCGAACTGCGTCAGAAGATAGAGTGCGTGCGCAAAGGCCAGTGTCCGACCTGGGGCCCCCGTCTGTCGTCTTTGTAGTGCGTAGTTGTTCGCTTGGGTCTACCGCGCTGGCTTCACGGTGATCCACGTTCTGGCCCGTTCCTCCGTTCACCTGGTTTTCAGCAGGGGACCGCTATCAGCTTGGTTTGCACTGCCGCGATACGTGGTAATAGCACCTCCGGGCGCGCGGACGTGAGAGAACGGTGTGGTCGTTTTCGCCGTGGATGTTTTATATCGACTGATGCTGGGCAGTCGGACCGGTCAGTAGACACCCGATCCTGATATTGTCGGCGTCGGGCTGGGCAGAAGCAAACGGTTCAAGATGCGATGGATGAAGAATGTCTACACCTCTCCGGTTATACCTCCCCTCTGTCTTTGGCGGCTAGTCGTACTTATAATTGTGACAAGAGAACGGCAGAGGGGACAACAAGCCGCGCTCCTGGGCAGCTTTGCAACGCATTTCCCGCTTACATCACCGTAAGCCTTGCTGTCCTTGGCCTCCGAAGAAGCCGGACGGAGCGGAAGCCCTGGGATACACCACCACCATCCGGCGCCATTGTCCTCCCTCGCGGACGCGAACCAGTCATTTTGCAGAGATTTCCTCGGGATGGCTCCCTCGCCCCTCTGGGCATCGTTCGTTCATTCGTGATCCGTTGATGCCGCACATTCCGGCTGGGCTTATTTTCTGCCTTATCCCACCCGCCAACGCACGCTCACCCACACAAGACACGACAGCATCCTTGCTCGGTAGTTTGTTTTCCTCACCACCCATCGTATTGCTTGATCTGCACGTCCGGTACTTGATAATGATGGGCAAGCTTGCATGACTCTGTCGCGTGACTCTTTTTTTTTTCGGACTTTGGACGAAGCCTACATGTCCGTTGATCGTGATTCGTTCCGCTCTTCCCGTCCCCTCCTCCGTTAGGTCCCGAGCGTCCCACCCCTCCATCGACACTGCAGGGCGAGCGGCGCCGGCCACCGCCGACCTCCCGCTCGTCTCTCTAGAGATACAGAGCCTTTAAATTGTGGGTATTGTACCCAGCCCTTCGCAGCTTAAATGAGTCCGTGACGCCGACGCTGATTTTACATGCTTGTTCGTGACATATTTGACAGGGCCGCTGAGGCCGATTGTTCCTCCACATTACATCATCAAAGATGGCCTGCTGATATTAAGCATCAAACAACCGTGAACCCAAATTCTTCGGCCGAAAATGCGAACTGTTCTTTGTAAAAACCGGGCGCTCGGGGGTGCGTTTTGGGTCATGGCGTGGATTAGACTTTCCGTCGGCCCATCTTCTTTTTGGTTGTTTGCTTGAACTTCATTTTGTCTTTTTTCTTCTTTTTCTTTCATTCCCGCATTAAACGGCCTTGCGCCGTCTCATATCCTGTTCATCCCGAGTGGGTTCATGTCTTCGAACCCATCCGCTCGGGATCGTGACTCTGGCCGAGCGTACGTCGCCCGCGCATCCCAAGTGGGTGGTGTTTGCGGCGGTCGTGGGCTCGAGAAGGAGCGCGTCGGTGGTTGATAGCGGGCTGTCTGCCCAAAGTAATCGGGGGTTCTTCGTCCGCTGTTGGGACTTACAACGGGAGATTTGACTGGGGAAACTGGTGTTACAACAGCGCTCGAGTCTCGCGACAGCATCTCGTACGCACGTGTATCTTTCTTAACGTCGTATCGGGCATCCACCGACACGAATTCTTTCTTGTTACTGCCCCGGAATGAGGTGATAAGATCAACCCAGCCGAGGACCATGGCCCATCGGCCCAGGAGGAAGAGGAGCCAGATGCCGTTCATCTGCGGTCAAGTCAGTAATCGAATTTCTCATGACGCACGACTAGGTCCGCTTACCGCAAGGAGGATCAAGACGGCCGTGATGGTTGCCTCGTTGACAACCAATGTCTTGGCCTTGTCGTAGCACTTGGTTCTGTCGCCCTGGTTGCTGACCAGACACACGACCCAGTCCTGAGCAATGGTCTGATCATCGTGTACAGCCTGGACCGTGTTGTCTTGAAAGACGAAGACGACAGAGAAGAAGATGACATCGGCGATGATGATGAGGACGATGGCAATACCTCTCCATTGAAGCTGAATGACGCGTCGTACTCGGCGGTACGCCTGGCGGGGAGTCATGGTTTTGATGCTCTGTGCGTATGTCGGCAGGCTCGAGCCCTCCGTAGAGGCGCTGTTGTCGGCCAGCGATGCGAGGTATACCTTGATACAGTAACCAAATGTCGCGAATTGAATAATGACCGTGAAACCAGCAAAGACGAGCAAGGGGATCCAGAAGTCGGCCAAACTGTTCTTGTGGTTGATGTGGCAGGTCGCACCGAAGCGGAACGAAACACCACTGAAGACCAAAGCCACGACGATGCCGATGAGGGGAATGCCCCAACCAGCGGCTTGGGCGAATATCATGAAGTTGCGACCGACGACGACTTGCCAGCAAATTTGGAGGTGCAGGGACAATGATCGCAGGAAAACCCACATGACACCGGCCCAACCTCCAAGTAAAAGAAAGGCGCCAGATGCTCCGCAGACCTTGCTTGATTTCATGCTGTGAGGCGTGATTTCGTTGTAGCATTGCTCGGGCTCGGCAGCTAGAGGAACAACGAAACCGAGCTGTTAAGGTCGGGCAGGTCAGTCTCTCAACGCGTTAGCCGGGACAAAGTCAAAGTGACTCACGTTCATGATGAAAACGGCAATGGTCAGGCAGATGCTGAGATAATGGCGATACGTTTTGTCAACGGGTAAGAAAGCCCAGGACACAAGGAGAAAGAGGCAGCATGCGGCGCTCGCAACGCAGACCCAGTTGGCTGCCGTCGTTAGGGTGTTGAAGTAGTCGGGATAAACCCAATCTGTTAACGGGCACGGTAGGCAACATTGGACAGTCTCGGAAAGATTTTGGCAGAGACGTCCACTGATAACTGAAGAGAGTCAATGGCGGGTCGAAGGGCCACTGGAACGGAAACCACTTACATCCCTCATCGGCTGGGAACAGGCTCGATGAGACGAAAGGCGGAAAGCAGCCCAACTGGCCTAGAGTTTCGTTCGCCATGGCTTGATGGGTGTGCTCAGGCCGGGATACGTAGGAGGAGGGTGAGCGTTGGTAAATATATTCGTTGATAACACCGTTGTTCCGTTGCAATGGGTGAGTTGTCCGGCCTTTCCCCGATCTGATTGATAACCCTTGATATCTCGCACTGGCAGTCACAGTATGCTGCTAGTGATTCTAGACTAAAGAAAGATGTCGTGGCGTGGCGTAGCGTGGCGTGGAAAGCCGGGACTGGCGCCGCGCTCTGTCTGTCGGTTGGTTTTGGAAAAAGAGAAGCTAAAGAGGAGCGTCACCCAAATCCTCCAAATGACGTCCTCAGTCCTGCTGAAAGCCCAAGTCGTGGTGGTTACTCGGGTCCGGATGCCGGTCAAGAATCGGCGTGGGGGGGACAGGAGGGCGTGTAAGTCGGGTCGGAGCGTTGGCGGCGTGCGACGTTGGCGACTCGTTAGGCTGATAGCGTCATGGTCCGCAGTTGAAAGTCGGGACGCAACGAACTCGTGGTATCAAGGAGAGTCTCGAGCAAGAGCTACGACAGAGAAGAGCCGGAAGCATCCCAGAAGACACAGAGCAGGACGAAGGAGGGTGGGACTCCATTATGTATGTACATCGATGCGTGGAACTACTACGGATACATCAGTAGTAATACTGCGTAGGTTCCTGCAGCGCGGGTGGGTGTAGCGTAGCGTATCCGTACCGTGTTGCTCTGTCTCTCCTCTCTTTTGCGTTTATTTCTCTCACTCTCTCGGCCGGTCGTGTGCCCAGGCTTGTTCAACCAGTCGCAGCGCTGGTCCCGGGATTCCAGGCCAACGAGGCCGGGGTACGACAACTCCATGGACCAGGCAGGACTCGGGAACGGGTATTTTGCGTGTGTGATGGGTCGGCCACTCTGGGACTAACATGGGCTGTCGAGCCTGGGCAGGGGCCAATGGGAGGAGGCAAGGGTGTCGTTGTACACCTCCTCAGGCATCTGAAATGTTAGCGTGACAGGGGTCCCACTGTTACTGCCCTATGGACTTTTAGATGCCCCTGGTAACAGTGGGACCCTTGCCGCGCTAACATTTCAGATGCCTGAGGAGGTGTAGGAAAATCCCGACGGGTCTCTCTGGCGGCGACCCCCAGAACCGACCCTGTCACTCTGCTTCGCGTGAGGCGATGCATCGAGGACTGCGCGCCTCATTGGGGAGAGGCGATAATCTTCAAGGCAGGGGTGAGGACGAAGGGGGGAGGCTGCCTTAGCGAGTGGATGGGAGGATGAATTTGATGGACCAGGCCCCAGGACGGCACAGCAGACCACACACACAAGGCACAGAAAGGATGGATTCAAGCAAAAGAATGACGGGCGGAAGTGAGGATGAAGGGGGTGATGGTGGTGGGTGGTGGATGAGATGCGGACCAGGGACCGGGAAGGGGAAGTCTTAGTGCCCACTAACAACTGCACTGAGGTACGTACCTGTGTAAGGTACCCAGCGAGAGGGGAAGAAGAGGATGAGGGGATGGAGGGCAGGAGCCAGCCAGGAGGGACTCGAAGGAGAAGGAGGGGGAGGGGTGCGCTCGGCGCTGTATGCAACACGCCTTCCAGTTCCACACTCTCTCTCCCACTGCTCTAGCCTCTCAGTGCTCACTGCAGCAAGTGGGTCCAGTATAGGCTGGAATGCCCCACAACGACGGCGGCCGGGGGCAAGGTAAGGAGCACTGCAGAAGGGTGAAGGGGAGGAGACCCCCTAAACCGTGCTGTCGTGTGGCCGGGATTTTGGTCTCTGGGCCTTGTTGCACGCTCACGCTCCGTGGTGGAACCCTGGACGGCGTGCAAGCGGACCCACCGAGGCAAAAGGACCACTGAAGGGCGCTGACAGGCACCAACGACTCAACGAGGGCGTGTTCAGTGGACCTCCGCCCGGGGCAAGTACACTACAATCTCAGCACCCGCTTCCATACCTAGGTGGTAACCTACACTAGGTATGCTTCGCCAGTCACAACGCCTACAGCCCGTGTCGAAAAGCCTGCTGAAAATGTTCCCCAGTTTGGCAGCTCGCTCCCAACATGGTAATACCTGGACCAGCAGGACCTCGAACTCTGGCCTCGGTTGGCTCGATTGCTGCCTCTTGCCATTGACAGGTGGTCCAAGTTCCACTACCTCATGGCTGTTCGTGGTTTCGAGCCTTGGAGCCAACGGGGGCCGCCCCAGTCAGGACCAGAACCAAACTTGTGAAGAGTTTGTTCCCGCGGATGGACGACCTGTCATAATACCGCATCGCATCGTCCAACCCAACAGTGGATGGATCTTTGATTCAGGTGCTCCGCCGGTACCAAACCTCACACTGCCTCTGGCCTGATACAGAGGCAGCACGACGAGGTCGCGGTTGTGGTTCTTGCCGCTCTGGCCGCTCGAGGTTGGCCACTCCAACGGCTTCGTCGCCGTTTCTTGTGGCTGCCGTCCCGGCCTCGATCTCGACCATCATACCTCCTTACTTGAGCTACCCGAGGTACCTAGTACACTAGGTAGGTAAACTCAACCTCGCTTTAACTCAATGAACAACAACTAACCGACGGCAGATCCCTTTCGACCTTCTCGAGCGAAACAACTCGTCGTCTACGGCGGCCAAAGGCCTCCTACGAACCTTGTCGATTGTCGTCGCTTTCGGCCTTCTCGATACACTATGTACGTACTAGGACCGCGTCCCACCAATCCCACCTCAGCCTCTATGTACAACTGTTCATGCTTTGGGGGCGGAATGCCACCACCGGATAACTACCGGGGCTGTCTTTGGTGTCCCTGGTGTAGTGTGGCGCATATCGAATTGCACCGCCCACCGCCCAATTGACTCAGATCCCTCACCATAACCATCGCCTTGGAGCGAGACACCGCCAGCCTCCTGCCACGCATGTCTCTCACTGACGTCTTGCTGGTTGCAGTGCCTTTCCATCCATGTCTTACACACCTGCTGGATATCGCAGACCCGATCGACGTACAGCGTCGCGTCGTGAAGCGAACCCTCTGCCGGCAACGTCCAGTCCCGGATCACTTTCGGTCAAGCTCAACTCTTCCTCCGCCCATCCCACTGCAACATGCATCGCCAAATCCCACATACCTGCGGTTCTCTGTTGTCTGGTACGCGGTCGGGCGTTTCAAAGGCGGCTAACCCGTCCTGCTCAGCTGCAAGGCTTGCTGGCTGGTGGGTGCGAGTCAGCTGAAGGCTAGAAGTTCGAGATCCCAGCCCTCTGGAGCTGTTCACTGAGAAGTGCCGAGGACGTGCGTCTCGAGGGGCACAGACCAAAGACACTGGACAACAGAAGACACGAATGGCGGCTGTTGTGCTTTCACTTTGTGCAACCTCTCTACTACGGGCGAATCCGCGACCAAAATAAACGCAACATGTTGACGACTCTTTGCCACATCGATCCACTATTGAGCCCTCTGCGTCGCACCGGCGGCGGCCTACCACGTAAAAGGTCCGTCAATATGGACATGGCCATCGAAGAGGGTCGACATGGGCACCCCGGACTCTGAAGCTGTGGTACAGGAGAGAGCGTGGAAAGCGAGGGAAAAAAGCACCCATCCGACTTTAGGGCTGAGCATTGCCCTGCTCATTACGTCGTGTGCCCAGCTGAAAAAAGAGGCGAGACTGAGAACCCCCCGCAGAACGACAGGCCCCGAGGAGTCAGGGTCTTCCACAAAGGGGAGGAAAAGAAGCAAAGCAGAAAGATGTAGTTCACGAAAATGGCGCCCGTTAGAGCCGTGTCGTCTGGGAATGTCTCTTCGTCTAACGACGAAGGCGCTGGCACCGTTGGCCTAGTCGCAGCAACTAGCCCAATGCCACACCGCGTTGGCGTAACGGCCAAGTTCACAGCTCACTAGCACCAACGCCAGCCGCTGCCTTCGGCGGCATCCGTGGCTCCAGTGGAGGGCCGCAAACCCCATTACCATCAGGATAACTTCAAACGCCGCCACCGGCACCGGCCCAACTTGCACAGATCAACCATCGGGGCTTTCACAAGCCCACTTGCCAGCGGCGCTGCCAGCGCTGTGTCGGTGGTCTTGATTGACAGACATGGCGATCGAGGGGTACCCCAAAAGAGCAGGAGAAGGGCCCCACCATTTCATTATCTCGGCCGCTCTCTAATCTCAGAATCCATGCTATACCATGTCGAATGAAAAAGCATCATAAATCTTGGTTGCGTGCCGGTCTTTGGGACAGCATCCTGCGTGGCCGTCACTTCATCACTCCGCATTGCTCATTTCGGCCGGCCAAGTATTCTGCGGACGCTGAGAGCGACGCCCACGCATCAAATGCGGCGCTTGGTCTCGGCACTCTACTCGTCCCCAGAGCGCCTGCTTCTACCACAGCCAGCCAACGAAGGCGCAGAACAACACAGTTCAATTTTCCAGTCACCAAAGGCCTTGTATTGCAGCTGGAGTGTTACGAGCAGACGTTGTGACCGCGGCGGGGCCGTCCTAAGTTGTCCAGCAGTAAAACGTCACACACCCTACTGGACAGGTTTCTGGTTGGCTCAGTGGCGTTCAGGCACCGAGCCTCTCAGAGCTCTCGGAACCATTGCTGCGACTTGAGTGGTGCTCTTGGTGTGATTATTGTCCACTTAAACCCCTTGTTCTTGAGATCGATTGGCCGTCACCAAGGCCACCGGCACGCAACACATCGAGTCGTCCATCGTTTCTTTCGACCAGTCAGCATGCCACTGCCACTCACGAGGAAGCTCACGTTACCAGCAGCAAATGTAGCCAGCCTTCTTGGTTTCTTGGTCTCGGCACTACGCTGAAGCTCAGAAAGAACCGGCTGAGCCTTTTCCGGGTGTTCGGGAAACCCTTGGTGCTTCAGAAACCAAAGGTCCATCCTCCGAACCGGCTACCAAGAGTTGGAAAGCAAAAGGGGAAAAACTAGTTTCTCGGCAGCTCTGCAGACGCAGACACAGACTCCAGAGCTCACAATATCCGTGACTGCAGGTTCTCGACCCGCGACTTCTGCATACGCATGTACATACATGCGGCGGTACGGATGTACCTGACATAGGGGTCGGCTACTTAATACTGGACTGAACGCAGGAGGGGAGACTTCCCGTTCCTCCGCGACCCTTGCCCGCGCGGTCCCTCGAGAATCCTTGCCCCTTGTCTATGCATTACACTGGCACAGACATGCCCAACTCGATCAATCAAAGAGAGCATACAGCCTACGCCAACCCACCCTGGGAAAAACCCCCGCAACCCACACCACCATCACGATCACCACCACCATCACTTTGACCCCAACGGCGTTCTCACATCTACCCTCAACTCGACAATCACAGGATGTCATGCGATGATTGTCTCTAGTCACCACAAAACACTGTTGGCGGCAGAAAGGGGCCTCCTGTTGTATCGATGACAGAAGGCCCTCCACGCTTCCAGATACAGCTCCCAGCATCTCAGCATCTCATCATCTCAGCCACTCTTTGTGAAGGACAATCTTCCCACGAAGAAGATGGAAGGTCGATCAAATTCAAAAATCAGGCGTCTACCCTCGTGTTTCACTACGTCGCAACAATATATTTGCCCTGCTCGGACGGCATTTACTCCAAGGCCACCCAAATCTCTCGAGGCAGCTGACATTTGGGGGATGGTGGCACGCATGATGGCAGCGTGTACCTACATTGCCGACCCCTTGTCACCGGCTCTGTGCAGAATAACGGCTCGAAACATCTCACCCCATGAGGCATTCCATACCGTTGGATCCCCATCACGAACTGGCGGACAGTGTCAGTTTGATCGACGACGAATTTCTAGGTTCCTCAAGTGCAACGTGCGCGATATGCTGTTCCATCGAACCATCACTTTCTCTGGCACTATATTCGACAAGGCCAGCCATTAACACCAGATTGAGACACCACTTGGGCAGCTTGCCGGGAACCGACGGTGGCCGAGCCTACATTCTCGGCCACATATTGGTTTACCCACGAGAGCTAAGCAGCACGCATAATTGCAACCACAGGACACGGCACGGGAGGCTCACCGGCACACTGCTAGGTCGCAACCATCAATCACGGCTGAAATCACCGATGCGACGGTCTTCAGTACCCTAGCGTTACGGATGGCGTTACGTCCTGCGCCGGACGCAACGCTGCAGATTCTGCCATTGAGCAGGCTGCGCAATCTTGCGCCGTCCGGGTTGTACAGAGATGCTCTCGGCACCGCTGGCCATGGAGTAGCATGTGGTCGCGTCTCTGTGGACGAGGAAATCCTCTGCGAGCGGGAGGGATGTGCCACTGTATAAACCCTTGGCACCAGTATCGAAAGAGTGTGGCAGCCTTTTGAGGGCTTCTAGAAGAAACAGAAATGAAGGTGTCGCTGCAAGGCGACTATGCACTTGCTGGAAGCGGACAAGGCCTTTCGGCGACTGACACCAGCAGTGCGTGCGATCGGTCCATTCCGCACGCCACGTCTCACCTACAGCCGTTGAGTCGAAGCTGCGATGGAAGGATTCGAACCATTGGTTTCCGACTAGAACCGCAACATCTACACTAATCACGCCTTTTCTCGGGCAAGTTCGTTCTTTCTGGCGGATCTCAATCGCCTGAGCGCCATCGGGGTCAAGACGTCCAAGACGATAGCCAGGACCGGTCCGAAAGAAGCGCCGGCGCCATGAGAGAAGTCAACAGTCAGGGGAATCGATATTCGCGTGGGCGATGGATTGTTGCACGCCCCGAGGTGTGGACCCACGCCAAATGTCATCACGGCCATCACTCGGGTTGGCATGCTGACGCTCTGCAATGCAGGCGCGCACGTACATCTGCAGACACGGGGCAGTCAGCTTCATTTCCGTATGGCGACTGAACAGCTGCGTGCCACTGCGTCGCGGCGCGGCCTTTCCATTGCGGTGCGATCGTCGCTCGTTTGGATCATGTCGAGGACGAAATCCACCTCGTTGTGCATTTGAATGCCATCAACGGCTTGATCCGCCTATTAGCCGCCATGACCCTCTCGGCTCAGGCACGTCACTATGGAGAGCAGCTCCCGTCATTTCCACAGTTCACTAACGGAAGGATCGCGATGTGTTGGACTTGGAAACATTTCAGAGAGTCTGGGCTCTCCATGACTAGCACGACCCGACTTGACAACCCTTTTCGGAATGGTTGAGGATCCGGGCTTCTCGGGGAAGAGGAGCAACCGTGTTGCTGGAACGCAAAGCCGAATCAGAATCGTCGTGGGAGCTCCGCTATGCAGGTGCCACGGATACACTTCAACTTCGGTCCTCGCGCGACATAGAGAGGGAGGGAGGGTGCAAAGGAGTTTCTCGTGCTGTTGGGGCCGTTTCATCATCGGGAGTCGGGACCAGCTTCCATACGCATCGTTGCAGTGCGTGAGGAGACGTCCAACTCGCCTGTGACGTCGGTACCAGAAAACCCCAGGCCTCTGTGGTTCATGATCTGACTACTTGATTACAGACACACAAGATTCAGTCGCACAGAGCCCATGTTCTCGACGCCCGGCCCAGTAAATTCGCACCATGATCAGCCAGGCCACGCCTCAAGGCCCGAATGGAGACCCTCGGTGTGCAGATTCAGGGCCCGGCCCAGATCGCCAAGCACCCGTCTGCGAGGCTTAGAGGCGTCCCCTACCGGAAGAACCTCAATATGGAAGCTCCAGAGAAAGACGACATCGCCGTGCTGGAGCCTGGGCCGGCGACCTGCTAGCAAGCCACTCAAGGAGGAGGGTTCGCGGATGCCGAGCTGCAAGTGACTGCTTGAGGGCACCAAAGACCACCCTGGGTTGAGCATGCGCACCGATCGAAGGGAAAGAGGGCTGGCCGTCGTCGTCGGGAATCGCTTGCTGATGGTGTACTACGAAGTCACGAGCTTCTTGCAGATTGCCACAAGGGTTTTGCCAGCAATACCCCTTCCCTCCTCGTTGGGTCCGTCTGCCGTGAGGCCCACCGCGCATGAGTTCCCCGGGCAAAACAAAAACAAGAAAGACGCGGCATCGATTTCGAAAGGCGACAATGAAAAAACCACTCAAATTCGTGGGAGCAACAGGACCGACGGAGCGGGTCCGGTGCCGGACGACGAAGCAGTTTTCGGGAGGTCGCCTGGATGCGGGCGGAGCGGGGAACTAACTGCTTCCAGAAACCCTCCCGTGATGAGCCAGGGGCAACAAAGCTAACACCAACGCGATCCTAGGACATCCACGATCCATCATCCCACACCATCTCCTCTAGTACATGGTACGTACACTATCCGTACGGACTACGGATAGTGACTATCTATCACACCTTCTCCGGTTGGCACCTAGGTAGTGTAAGCGACAGTGACACACGCACATACCAAACTAGTGTATTATATCCGCACACGCTGGATTCTGGGATCCAAGATCTCTCGCATCCATTAATGCATGACGACGGATTCGACTGTACGCGTCTTGCCATCACTCGTCCATCACGGGATGGAGATGCCCACTCAAAGCTCACCCGCGTCGATCCACCGCCGAAGTCGAGGCACCTCTTCCCATTCGATATCAAGTCCCAGCATAGGCAGGCAATCGGAGAAGGGAATGGCTTCCGCCATCCGCCCGGATACCACCCACATGGCTTCCCGCCGAGCACGCACATCGAGCTTGCCATACATGGCAAGAGAGGTACCATCGAGACTGGGACCTATCGTGCCACATCTTCCATCAGCCGCACCACAAATTCGAGGACAAGAAGACGACTGGTCGCCTCGGGAAGGGCATGCTCGGCGTCATCCTTCTCGCCGAAGCCTGGAAACGACCAACAAGGCAAAATCAAGCGATGGTCTAGAGGCAACGCTTCTCGAGATACATAGTGTACAGCCCATGCTGCCACGTACGTAACAACCCGGAGACTCGGAGTCAAGTTCGGCTTGACACCAACCGGATTGGGAGCGGCCCGCCAGTTGACAGCATACCCGTAACCAATCCGTACGCTGCTCGCGACTTCACGTCTTCGAAAAAGCAACAACCAGCGGGTCCTTCCTTGGGCCGCAGAATGACCCCACGCTGTAACGTATCCCGCGGGCCGCTTGCGCTCGGAGCACAGGTTTTTAACTGAACCTTATCAAATTATCGCTCATCTCGACAGTGGAGGAGGTGTTTCTTCTCTGGTGACTCTTGTCGGGACCAAACAAGAGCAACAAGAAAGAGCCTTCCACTTTTTCAAGGCATCGCACTTGTTCGGAAACATATCATACCCCAGGCAGTCCACACGAGCCAGGGCTTGGTGCCTTGCACCACGTTCGTCTCATCCACTTCCCCACCGGTCTCCTCTTCGCCCCTGGTCCCCCCTCTCCCAAAGGACTTTTGGCCTTCCCTCTTCAAAACCCTCAACACCTGGTCCTAAGCTCAAGCAGGTCCACCACCTTCCAAATTGAACAAGGAAGACAATATGACAGACTCTTGTGGCCGACCTCGTCCTCTTGGTCTGGCTCCCTGGCTCCGTTAGCGATGCTGATCTTGGACCTGCCAGGGTTCAAGTTCCAACATCGATTGAGGGGCTGGCACCCCCGCGAAACGGACGTGGTTATCTGACCTATGTAGCCTAGTATACTACGATACGATGCCCGCTTTAGTCCAGCAGCGAGTTCTAGAGTTGACGGAGAACCAGTCGACCCAGTTAAGTGAGTAAGAACTGCGTTGGTCCCTTGCTCGTCGGCAGCCTGCCTCCTCTCCGTCCCCGTCCCCCGTCTACCTCATGTATACGACGTCAGGACCCAAGAGAAGCGAGCGAAATGCCGAAGACAGCCAGCCACCACTGTTGACACTATTTACATACGGGTTGGTGCCTCGTCGGATACTAGATGGCCATATCGTGGGTTGTTCCTTTTGCTGACCTTAGATCTGAACCGATGCGCGTTATGCCAAGTATACGAGTCCATGTTGTCTCTCCAATGATGTCTCAACAGATTTCGTCCACCAATGCGACAGGTCGTGTTATACTCTCGACGCGTCCATCTTCGGGGTGTGAAGTGCCACACCCTCTTCGGCCTGCCACACGCAACCCTTCAGCAGCATGCGTATGCATGCTCCAACGCAGGCACAAATCGACTTGGAGGGTCGAAGGAGCGTCTTCTGCTGATGTGGTTGGTGGACAGAACCTGAGAGGGTGGGCGATGTGCATCTTGGCATCGAAGCTCCACGCCGCCTGTTCACCAGATGCACACTAATGTGTACCACCCGGCCTTGGAATAGCATCGCCATCCGTCTGTCCTGTCCTGGCTTGAGGAGCAGAGCCGGTCGTCGTCTATCAGTATCGCTCCCCTTACCTTGCATGGCATGTCGTCACGTCTGGTTTCACGAGAGCAAGAGCCTCGCCGGAGCCTCGCCGGAGCCTTGCCCTCAAGGCGGAATCTGCTTCAAAGGATCGAACGATTCCCACCCAGCGGGGATATTCCAGCCCTCTTGAATCCCAATGGCCCAGGCCTTGACCCATCGGGGCGGTGCTCCAGTGACGGACGGGGAAAGTAACTGGCCCGATAAATTGCGCAGGTGGGCCGAGCCCTTGAGGATCCTCCCAGTCTCCGCGAGGAAAGGCGCGATGGAGTCTTCATCACCGGGAGCCTGGGGAAGGCTAAGGCTGGTCGTTCCCGACTCTGAAATGCCGTATACGGGAAGAACCATTGGGGCACCACGATGCGGAGAAGAGCAACGACTAACGAGACCTGCTGCGGTCGACGGAATGCGGAAGCTCATTTGCGAACGACGACCCCAAATCTGCAGAGGGCTCGAAGAGGAGAAAGTTGACCGGTCAAGGTGTGCGTCGGCGTTCTTCCAACTATCATCGCAACCAAACCTCTGCATGCAAGCCAAGCTTGGTCTGCAGAATCCATACTCTGGGCCGAGGGTGGCGTTCGCCGGTATGGCCACTGGCACCAACAACAAGTTGAACACTACCAGCAAGAGGTAACGGAGCTGGCGGACAACAGTCGACCACGGACACATGTGAGCTGGTTGCCTTGTTCGAGCACACCCCCTGCCCATCAATCTGACGGCGAAGGGATCAAAAAGCCTGCAGTTTGAAATCTGACATTTCATTTCGCCAAATTGGACTGTGCGTTGGTCCTCTTCCTTCGGCGCCGACGAGGACGAGGATGGGCGGGCTAGCGCAGACACTATCGATTAGCCCCCTCGTTACGATTATCCCCAGAGAGTTTCTTGAAGTAATTTGGGAAGATGAAGACAGGTCGTGGTTTTGGGGGAAGCCATGCGTGTTCCTCCCACACCAGAAGCTTCCTCGATGCAACGCTGAGTCTTCCTCGATGGAATTTTTCCATCAAGCACCCGTAGTGTAGTACTGGATCGACAGGACCATCTCCGCTTGGGGGCTAGAAATGGAAGCAGAAAAGATTAGGACGTTCATAGCGATACTACACTACCACACCAAGGTAAGGGAACCGACGATCCGATAGGGTCGCGTTCCGTCGAGCCTATGGCTACAGCCTACGGAGGTTTTTTTTCTCTTTTTGCTCGTGTTCTGGAGCATTGTGGTTTTTCGCTATCCACACTGGATTAAACCCCGGGTTCTCAAAAGGGTCTTGGTCAGGTCGACTCAACCCGAGACGTTGGCTGACTTGGGTCTAGGCTGCGCTGGAGCGTTGCATCGCGTGTTCTGTCAAGAGAAATTGGGGGCAGCACGTCGAGTAACGATCGACGCTTCGTGGCCTGTCTTGGTTTGAGACCCTTTCAACGCGAACATTCACTTCGCTTAGCTCTCTTCAGTGAGAAGAAAGTTGAAGAGCTGAATGCAACGCCAGTTCACTTCGTCCAGCAACCCTTCTCGTGGTCAATTTAACCATCGCTGCTCCAAGCACCACGGCACTTCGTGGGGCACTGCCATCCTCCACACAACGTCTCCGGGATTTCCAGCATATTTAGCAGCTCTGACACTTTGTATCGTGTCCCATCGTCAATCTCCTGGAGAAGATCCGTGAGTTTGGCTTTGGTGTTGTTGGTCGAGCTTTTGGTGTATGTAACGGAGAACTACAGTCTCTCTGACACCAACCAAAACTCGACCAACAACACCGAAGCCAAACTCATAGGATATCACTGATGATCTCTCTCATTGCCAAACATCGGCTACGGTTGGCTCCCCCTTTCTTTTCCTTCTGTGGGGGTTGTTTCGCGACATTCATCCGCCAGCAAACATACAGGGGAGCTCTTAGAAGGCCATCCCGTCGGCGTTCCATCACAGTCTGGACTCTAGACTATGACTACAGACTTTCATGGGCATCTCAGCCTCGGCGTCCGCCGTTCTAGGTACCGGGCCCATGGGGCGCTTACATCTCCATTCTCGCGACGGAACGAGTCATGACCTGGCATGCGGTTTCCCCCCCTGACGTACAGGGTCGAGAATGGGCTGTTTTGATCTCTTGTCGGGTGGGGGATCCGCGATCGTGGGTTTTTTTTTTACACTACACATACAAAAGTCAGGTCTTGGCCGGTAGTCGGGATGGAGCTTTGCCTCGTCGGTAGGTACCGAGGCGGGTGGCCCTGCGAGACGTGACTCGCGCGAGCTTGGAGGCTTGGTTTTTGCCAGTGCAAAATCACAACATACGCCAAAGTAAACTGTTTTTCTTGTTGCTGCTTGCGAGTCTAAGAGGTTTTGTTCAGTTTACCTACCGCTTCGCAGGCCGAGCTAGGTTTGCTGCGCGAGGTGCGCCGACGAAGACTTTTGAGTTGAAGAGAAGTGAGCGGGTCAAGGCACAACCGCAGGGACGAATCCATCAAAAATGACTGGAAAAGATTGGGGCGGCGATTAACATGGACTTTGCTGTTGGGTGTTTGCCCTTCGAACAACCGCCGCACTGCCTGCCTGCATGCCTGCCAGGTCTTGGTTGCCTGAGTCGGTAAGAAGCCACTCATGTGCGTTGCGTGAAAGCCATCACAACGCCGAGGACGCCCTGCGGGATAGGGCCCGGTTGCAGAAGAGAGATATCTTGAGCCGTGTTCAGGGTCGATTCGTCAGAGTCACTGTGGAAACAACCGGGGGAACGGAAGAAGCGGTCGAGCTACTCGGTTCCTATCAGAATATGCACCATCATTTATTGACGCTTTGTGTTCGATTGCTGCGTTCCATTTCGAGATGACATAGGTCAAAGTATCTTTACAGATTGCACGCGGTATGGATATTCATTCTTCTAGGAGTGAACTCTTCTAACCATTATTTCGATAGGTATCTTTCAGTGCGTTTCTTATGAAGCAATGATTTCTATTTCGTGGTTGACGTCGGCCCTGGTGTGGGAATGTTTCATACTGGATGAACTCTGAACGACTTATTGATGATTGCCTGTCTATAACTCGAGAAGAAGGTAACTCTCAATAAAACACCACCAAGATAGAGAGCTAATCATATCACCAAAGCTAGATTTTAAATATCAAACAGATTGTTTCAAGCGAACACAAGTTACAAGAAGTCTATCAGCCTAGGTCACAACACACCACGAGGGCAGAAGCGGCCAACGCGCTGAAGAAGCCATCGCCCGAAAGGGTCCTCGGGAGCTGCCTCATCCCTCGAACCTGACAAACATGTCATCCCGCCACCTATCGAAGCAGGCTGAGCTGAGTTGTCCTACCGACTTCGACGGGTCTAGGAGCGCGGGGCAGTCCTCCTCGTCCAATCCCCGTCCCGCCTCGTCTCCCTTTCGAACGCTCTTGCAAGTACCTACTCAGACACCATGGCCGACCGTCAACCGTCTTGAAGGGTAGACGCGTCTTATTCTCTCGCCAGATGGCCATCATCAGGCGTCCGCAGCCTTGCCTGGGCATTCCCTCAGCCACCCTCTGTGAGACATGCCTGCACACCGACTGCATGAGGCAGCCATGGCATTGGTCATGGTATGCGCGCCGCCCCGTCAGCTGGTCAGCTCGGTGTGTCACACAGCCCTCGTAACACTCTGTCCAACTCCCATCATCTTTCCGTCCGGTTTGTCTTTGCTAATTTCTCTCCTTCACCAAGCAGCTACACAGAGTATCAACAGCAGCCAGTCGACCTACCCAAAAGCTTTGACGCCCTGAGAGACAACGACGACAACACCCTGAAAATGGGGTCTCCCGTCAGGATGGAAGATTACACCGTTGGATGGGTGTGCGCCCTTCCCCACGAAATGACCGCCGCGGAAGGCATGCTCGATGAGCTCCATCCGGACCCGTCGGACCAGGACCTGGCCGACAACAATAGCTACATCCTCGGCCGAATCAAGGACCATAACGTGGTAATTGCATGTCTTCCCGCAGGTTTGCCCGGAAAAGCGTCTGCCGCTGCCGTGGCAAAAGACCTGCTCCGAAGCTTTCGGTCTATTCGCTTCGGTTTGATGGTCGGCATCGGCGGTGGCGTGCCGTCCGGGGAAAAGGATATTCGCTTGGGAGACGTTGTTGTTAGCCAGCCTGCCGGCAACAACGGAGGTGTCATACAGTACGACCGGGGCAGGGCCCTCCAAGAAGGCCGCTTCGAACACGTGGGATCGCTCAACGCACCGCCTCAGATTCTCTTGACTGCCCTGAACCGTCTCATAGCCAAGCATCTAGGCGGGCGGGGCCGCGTGCCCGACTTGCTGTCCGATTTCGCCGCCCGAAACCCCAATATAGAACCAAGCTTTGGTTACCAAGGAGCCACCAACGATATTCTGTTCAGCGCAGAGTACGATCACGGAGGTTCTGAGTCTACGTGCGACCGGTGCGATAACACGCAGATTATCCAGCGCTCGACTAGAATCAACACGAACCCGGTCATCCACTTCGGAACTATAGCCTCGGGCGATCTGGTTATCAGGGACGGACTAAAACGCGATCAGTTGCGTCGGGAATTCAACGTCCTCTGTTTCGAGACGGAGGCGGCAGGCTTGATGCAGGACTTTCCATGCCTTGTGATTCGAGGTGTCAGCGACTACGCCGACTCACACAAGAACGATAAATGGCAGCATTACGCAGCCGTAACCGCGGCGGCATTCGCGAAGGAGCTCCTCTGTGCCATTCCGGCCGCCAGGGTTCTCCAGCAATCTATCCCGCAACTCGTCTCCGGTATGTAGGGTTCCACATCACCAACCTTGGAGGGTTGGCGATGTTATCCTCATCTCAGTTCTAGTGTTACACGCCCTAATCTATACTTCCTCTCGTTATTCCTGTACCTACGTTCTCCGCTAAGTGATATGGTAGATCTTGTTGCTACCGCGACGGCCGAGTTTATCGAGGCACAGGCCCGTCGCCAAGAGACTCAATACAAGAGCGAGGCGGAAGCCCAATGCCACCAGTCCTTCAAGACGTCTCAATATGAGAAGTTCAAGAACATCAATCGCCCCCGAGTGGAAGGCACGTGCCGGTGGGTGCTAGATCATCCCCACTACCAGAGATGGCGAGACAGCTCTGGAGACGACCTGCTTTGGATCTCAGCCGACCCCGGTTGTGGCAAGTCGGTACTAGCGAGGTCTCTCGTCGACGAAGAGTTATGTGCCCAAGATCACATCGTATGCTATTTCTTCTTCAAGGACAACCAGGAGCAGGATTCTATGTCGACGGCGCTGTGTGCTCTCCTCCACCAGCTCTTCGGTAACGAGCCGCAACTTCTCAAGTATGCTTTGGACTCCTACAAGAAGAATGGAGACAAACTGAAGAACGAGGCTGAAGAGTTATGGCGAATTCTTGCAGCCGCCTCTAAAGATGTTGAGAAGAAGACCCCCCCTTCTCAAGATGGCAAGGAGAAGACCGCCGCGTCTACAGAGAATGGAAAAAAGACCATCATTTGCGTGCTCGACGCGCTAGACGAATGCAGTAATGCAGATCGGACAGTGCTGATAAAGCAGCTGAAGGACTTTTACACGAATCGCACTTTTATTTCAGACAGAAACCTCACGCTCAAGTTTCTGGTAACGAGTCGCCCATACCAAGATATCGCGTCCGGCTTCAGCGACATCCCTCCGCAACTTCCATCGATTCGACTGGCCGGCGAGGAAAGCAATGCGGAGATTAGCAGTGAGATCGATATCGTCATTCTTGACGCCGTCAAACAGTATGGCCAAAAATTGCCGCTAGATGAGCGCATGCAGGACATCTTGCATGAAAGACTCATGGGGACTCCCAACCGCACATACCTATGGTTGTATCTCATGCTTGAGGCGCTCCCAGACCTGAACAGAACCTCGATCAGTGCCTTTCAGAGAGAAATCGACACCCTCCCACAGTCGGTCGAGCAGGCGTATGAACGAATTCTGAACTGGCGTGGCGACCAATGGCAGGAGGCCAAGCGACATGAGATCGAGACACTCCTTCACATCATAGTCGGTGCTCGCCGGCCGCTCAGTGTAGCAGAGCTATACGTGGCATACCAGATGGCAGTGGTAATGCCGAACACGCCGAGTCTCACGAGACATAGGGATATCGAACTCGATCCTGCGAATTTCAAGAATTTCAGGTCACACGTTCGGCACCTGTGTGGCCTGTTCGTATTTTTCAACGGCGATCGCGTCTTTCTAATACACCAAACCGCCAAGGAGTTTCTCGTAGCCAGGGACTGCCTCACCAATGCGCCAGACAGGCCTTCGACTCATGGCGAGACTCGGAGAAGGCCTTGGAGACATTCTCTGCTTGCACGGGACTCGGAGACGAAGATGGCGCGACTCTGCGTGCAATACTTATTGTTGGAAGACATCCAGGACAGCTGGGTTTCCACCAGTCATACTGGGGAAGAGACACAGAACGATAACGGCAAGGACTACCCCCTCTTCACCTATTCAGCGACGTACTGGCCGGCCCACTATCTCCATGCGAAATTTACTGAGAGCGAGATGGATCATCGCATTGACAGGCTATACGATATGCGGAGCAGGCGCTATGAAACATGGTTGGCGGTGTTCTGGCGAGCCAATTACTCGTACCAGAGTCAAGACGGCGTTCAAGATGTGCATCTGGCAGCGCTGAACGGTCACCACGAAGTCCTCCGCCGGCTGCTGGGCTCAGATGAAACACGTCTGAACGCTAAGGACAGCGATTACCGAACGCCACTCATTTGGGCCTCTCTAAATGGTCACAACACCGCCGTTCAGAAACTTCTCGAAAAGCATGCGGCTATCAACGTCCAGTGCAACAGTATTGGCACCGCCCTTCAAGCTGCGTCCCAGGAGGGTCACAAGGAGGTTGTTAGGCTGTTGCTCAACAAGGGCGCAGATGTCAATGTCCAAAGCGACAAATTTTCAAGCGCGATCTATACAGCATCTCGGCGAGGTTTCAGCGAGATAGTGAAAATGCTCCTTGACCAGGGTGCCTACGCCAACACCCAGTATAGTAAGCCACGTACCGAAAAGGCTACTGAACCTTCCGGCATGGCTCTTTTTGGCCGTTTGCCACGAAGAGAATCGCCCGATAGAGGTCCATATGCCAAAATAAAGAGTAACTTACAGAGTTGGACACGTATCAAGGAGCCGGACGGCAACTGGAGTAACCCGCTCATGGCGGCCGTATCTGAGGGCCACAGTGTCAACGTCCAGATGCTCCTAGACAGAGGGGCGGAAATCAGCACATGGGGCGGCAAGGCTCTCCTTGTAGCTATCTACCATGGCTCTGATGATATTGTTCGAATGCTTCTCGATAAAGGGGTAGATGCCAATATGCTGGGCGAAGATGGCAATCCCCTTTGGATAGCCGTTTCTCAAGGCCACAGCAATATCGTGCGCATGCTTCTCGACAGAGGTGCAGACGTCAATAGGCGAGTTGGCCATGACAGTAATACTCTGTTGGGGGCTATCGCGCTAGGCTATGATGGCATCGTTCGAATGCTCCTCGAGAAGGGTGTGGACTTCAGAAGAGAGCACGCGAAGTACCACCAGACATGGAAGCTCGTGGACGAAGATGATCCCACAGTCGCAACCATACACGGAGATGCCCTTTTCATCGCATCCTTAAAGGGCCAGGAGATAATTGTCCAACTACTACTCAACGAACATGCAGACGTCAACGGACAAGGGGGTCAGTACGGTAACCCCCTTCAGGCTGCATCTCACGAAGGTCATCTCGGAGTAATACACATATTGCTCAATGCGGGTGCTAATGTTAATGCGTCAGGGGGAGCATTCGGAGACGCTCTCCAAATTGCCTGCCGTCAGGGCCATGTTGATATTGCGCAAATCCTCATGATTCATGGCGCTGATGTCAACGCTCAACGTGGCATGGATGGCAGTGCGCTTCAGGCGGCGTCGCTTCGGGGTCATGGTACGATTGTCCGCATGCTTCTGGATCAAGGTGCGGACCTCGAAAAAGAGCAGCAGGGTGGTCTGTATAGCAACTCTCTACAGGCTGCTATCTGTAAAAGCCATGAACAGATCGTTGAGATGTTGCTTAACGCAGGCGCCAACGTCAACGCTGAATGCCTTTGTTACGACTCAAGTGAGCTTGGTCGGGTTGCATTCTTCGTTTTATCCCGACCTCTTTATGGGAACCCGGAGTTAAACAAGCATTGGGACAATTTTCTTCAGGTATCACTGAACCATAAGTACTACAATAGGTTGAAGAGTTGCAATGACCACGGGAATGCCCTTGAAGCTGCACTTCACCAAGGCAACGGTAATATTCTGCAGATGCTCCTGGATAGGGGCGTGAATATCAACGCGCAGAGAAACTGGGACGATGCTCTCTACTCTGCCTCCCATGAAGGTCACGAGGGGATAATCAAGATTCTCCTTGACAGGGGCGCAGACGTCAACACGCAGAGGGACTCGTTTACTGCTCTCCATTCTGCCTCCTCAAGAGGTCACGAGGGAGCCGTCAAGATTCTCCTCGAGAGGGGCGCGGACATCAATGCGCAGAGCGGCTGTGGTACCGCTCTCTATTTTGCCTCCGAGGGAGGCCATGAGGGAGTCGTCAAGATTCTCCTTGACAGGGGCGCAGACGTCAACGCCCAAGTCGACGGCAGTAAATCTTACGACCGTGATCTCTTCGCCACAGTTCTCGAAGCTGCATTACATGAAGGTCACGAGAAGACCGTGAGGTGCCTTCTTCATTACGGAGCAGACATCAACGCAAGCAATCGCTTTAGAGATTATCTCGAGGCTGCGTGTTTGAGTGGCAACGAATCCATTGTCCAACTGCTTCTTGGCAGGGGACCTGATATCAGCACATTGCCAGGGGACGAATACGATAGCTTGCTTGCTTCAGTGTGCTCTGAAGCCAGTGAAGTCGTTGTTCGCATTCTCCTGGACAAAGTCCCAGATTTCAATGCTGAAGGTAGCGGGGACGGCGGCCGGGCTGTCCAAGCTGCAGTTTCAAGTGAATATGCATCTGAAGAAGACATCGAGGCTATTGTGCAATTACTCCTCGACAAAGGTGCGAATGTCAATTCAACCCACGAAGGCCAAAAGGATAACCCTCTTTGCACTGCTCTAGAGAATGGCTATCACACAACTGTCCAGATGCTCCTTGATAAAGGCGCAAATGTCAATGCAATAAGCGAAGATCAGCAAGATGACGCTCTTTACGCCGCTGCAGAGAACGGCTTCAAGAAGGTTGTTGAGGTGCTTCTCGAGAAGGGTGCGAGCGTTAATGCGCAAGGTCGCTATGGCAGCGCTCTTCAGGCAGCCATCATAGAAGGCCACGAGGAAATCGGACAGCTGCTCCTTGAGAAGGGCGCGGATTTTGATGCGCGACATCAGGAGAGCGGCAAGAACGCTCTTGAAGAGGCAGTTTCCAACGACCAAGAAAATCTAGTTCGAATGCTTCTTGAGTTTGGGGCAGACGTCAATGCGAGAGATGGTAAAGCCGGTACTGCTCTCTTTCTTGCATGCCTCACTGGCAGCGAAATGACTGTTTGAATGCTCCTCGACAAAGATGCAGACGTCAATTTACAAAGCCGTGGACCTAATGAGGCTTTTAAAGCTGCAGTTGAAGCTAATAATAGCTTCGCTGAGTTCAGAGAAGAGGATGGTCATCGCAGTATCAACCCCCTGCAAGCAGCAGTCCTGCGAGGCAATAAGCGAATTGTCCAAATGCTTTTGAGCAAATGCGCAAACGTTAATGATCAAGGTGGTGAGGACGGAAATGCTCTTCAAGGAGCTATTTCTAAAGACCATGACAAGATTGTCCAATTGCTTCTAAGTTATGGGGCAGATGTCTACACCCAAGGTGGTGAAGGCGGCAATGCGCTCCAATCAGCCATCGCGCGCGACAACAACAAGATCGTTGATATTCTACTTGAAAAGGGAGTAGATGTGAACCTTTCAAGCAACGCGGGCGGCAATGCCCTTTATCTTGCATCTCTGCGAGGTAACGAAACAGTTGCCAGGAAGCTTCTGGACAAGGGCGCGAAGATTGTCACACAGTCTGATAAACACCACAATGCTTTTTGGGCTGCTTCCTCTCGAGGCCATGACAGGATTGTCTGCATGCTTCTGGATGAAAATACTGGCACTGGGGAAAACGGAAAGTTGCTGCTAGATGCAGTGTACACGGCGTCAGAAAGGGGCTATGATAATATCGTCCGGATGCTCCTGCGTAAAGGTGCCGATCCGAATGCTCGGGGCGGCGAGGACAGCAATGCTTTACAGGTGGCCTCTCTTAATGGTCACACTGAAACGGTGCGAATGCTTCTTAACTACGGCGCGGATCCGAATGCGCAGTGCAACTACTTCGGCGACGCCCTTCAAGCTGCATCCTACCGCGGCCACGATGCGACGGTACAGCTACTCCTCCAGGCTCGCGCAGATGTGAAAGCGAGCCATGGCCATTTTGGCGGCGCCCTCACAGCTGCGTGCCATGGTGGGCATCGCATAGTGGTTCAAACACTCCTTGATGTTGGAGCAGATCCAAACGTACACCATGGCACATTCAGCGGTGCTGTTGCGGCTGCGTCACATGGTGGCCATGATGAAATAGTACAGGCACTTCTTGTTGCCGGTGCGAATCTGAGTGCACAGCACGGCCAGTTGTGTAACGCCCTGCAAGCTGCGTGTCGTAATGGCCACGATGGAACGGTCCGAACACTCCTCCGGGCCGCTGAAAACATGGATATTGATGTGCGATGCGACCTTGATAATGCTCTTCGGACCGCCATATTGGGAGGCCATAGGAAAATTATGGAAATCCTTCTTGACAAGGGCGCGTATTTCAGCACGGAAAATGGGCCGCTGGATGACATTCTCCAAGGCGCAGCCTCTCGAGGCTACAGTCGAATCGTCAGAATGCTCCTGAACACAACAAATCTTAGCGCACGGGACGAGGCATTTGCAGGTGCCCTTCATGTCTCATCCCTGAGGGGTCATGTTGAAATTGTCGTGATGCTCTTGAACAAAGGCATAGATGCCAACATCCAACTTCAGGACCAGAGCAGCGCCCTTTATGCTGCATCAGAGGAGGGGCATGTCACTATAGTCCGGAGGCTGCTCGACTATGGCGCGAATGTTGATGCAAAAGGTGGACACTTTGGTAACGCTCTTCAGGCAGCATCTAATAATGGTCATGAGGTCATTGTTGAAATGCTGCTTCGCGAAGGTGCCGATATCAACGCACCAGGGGGTTATTACGGTAGTGCTCTTCATGCAGCATTGTTGGCAGATCACGAAAGCATCTTTCAGATGCTTCTTGATGAGTGCGAAAGAAGAAAAATGTTCAAGCTTATGCAATATTGCATGAGAAAGTACAAGACTCAGAGCTAGAACAAGATTCAGAGCTCGAAGAAGACTCGGAGCTCGAGGAAGATTCGGAGCAGTAATTCCCGCGATTCGAAGAGCCGCGGATCTGCAAACACTGTCAGGAAGTCTCTCGATCCGGGATAGCTTCGCATTGGAGGCGGTATTGCAGCACAAGGAGCGGAGGTCACGCCCGCGTACTGCTTGGCCGGAATCCTGCTCTTTGAGATGGCTCTCCCCCTCACGGCATCCTGATGGGAGAGCGGACTGGACTGTGAGTTCTCCAGTGGGCATTGTCGCATGTTCTGGGATGATGGAAAGGGTTGGCTGGTTATGAAGTGAACTGATGGTTGATTATGAAGTGAGCTGCTTGAAGGTGGTGGTAGCGTGTCATCGTTTGTCACTGTATATCAGATATCACCAGTTGAGAACCGCGACTTTATCTTTGGAATCACCTTTAGAGACTCTCACCCAAACCCTCTCTATTGCTGTGTGATAATTCTCGAACGAGATCTTGACGTAAACTTCGCTTACCTCTGGCGAGAATAGAGAGAGTAGAGAAGAAAACTGCATGATCTTTTCGTATGGAATCAAGGTTAACATTCCAAAGAGGTCAGACGTAAAAAAAGAAAAAAGGGCCTACGCGATAGCACATTGCTCGACTTCCGACAACACCACCCAAGACCAGTGGCAGTCAACTTTCTTTTTGTCAATTTTAAGTGTTTCCGGACTGCCTGATTCGTTGATGCTCCGGTCTCCTCGTGGGACTCGTGCATGTTCGTCCGACGCCAGCTTTCGTCAAATGATATATATACCCTGGACCGGTCTCGATCGTCGACGCAACATTCGCATCCGACCCAGTGTCGGGATCCGACCCAAACCAGATACTTGAGCTTTTCCTCCCGAGGCAGTTGTTCGTAGGGTTGTGCATATCTCCCCCCAAGGTGCCTAAACCACCCGCCCACACACACAATCGCCCGCTCGTGTAATGGCCGTCGGAATACACAAAGACAGATGATGGACGACGACGACGCCCTTCGTCCGTCTAGAGATCGCATGACCCCTCCGTCGGATACTGACTACCACTCAGAGCAGAAGCGGACTGAAGCTGGCCAAGCCTGAAGACAGAAGCGCTATTCTCTCGTGCCAATCTTGTCGTGCGTGCTGCTTGCCGCAGTGCAGGGTCGGCGAGCGCCTTATATAGGACTAATTCTGTGACCAATCCTCGTTGAAGAACTGCAACAGATCAGCTAGATGCTGCAAACGCTCACATATAATCTGACCAACTCTACCATCACAGCGTCATCTTTGCCCGCCGTCTCCAATCGTTGAACGTAGCTTCTTTCGAGGCTGTAAACATACAAAGAGAGCCATGCCAAGATTTCCCAGGACGGTCTCAAAGTCCGAACAACAACAAATCCGTAGGTCGAGCCGACCCGTCACACCCGCCGGGAAGGGCATTATCAGACTCGATCACTTTGAAGGCATCCAGGACCAGAAGTAGTTTTACTCTTTTGTATTACTGCGGAAAATCAAGTGGGCGAGCTCGTCCGTCGTGTGCGTCCTCCAACCATCGACGATGCTGGAAAAGGCACGCTGCCCACTGCTGCTGCCATACCCTCCCCACGTCTGCTCGGCTTCTTCTCTCCCTGGTGCCCAATGGCCGCGAAAAAAAAGGCGATCAAAAAATGTTGAAACACCGACAATGATAAATACAAATACAATACAATCAAAGACTCTTATGCCCCCTGAACGCCGTTGTAAACCCGAGTAGCTTGGAGCGGCTAAGTCGCCGTGCCAGGTATATATGCATCGAATGCCTGGGCAGAGAGAGAGAAGAGATGCAAAAGCCTCCATCAGACAGACGCCGAAGAAACCTCATCACCGTCATCATCATTCGCAATGTCGTAGACATCATGCCAGCCAGAGCTGGCTTCCACCCTTTGAACACCAGTTATCCTTTGCCGTAATCTCCAAGGTTGCCAGAACCCAACGCCAAGTCATGCAGAACCACATAGACCGGTCGTGATCGTCATCATCATAAGTGGTTAGTAAGCGAATCGGCAAACACCTAGTAGTGGTCTTCGGGAGAAGAGACTCCAGGTCGAGTGCGACGGGGTCTTGAACGCTCCTACGCGCCCGAGACCTTCCGTGCTGTCGAGGCTGCTGTCGCGGACATGGCTGAGCTGCCCACGCTGCCGACACGACCACTCGTCTTTCGTACTCCGTCCTTCGTCCTCAACGGTGAATCGCCGGTACGCTTGCTGCCACGAACTTTGGTGAGAACACCCGATGCGCTGCTAACGCGATCCCTGTCGACATGCTTAACACGCTGCGTTCCAATGTTTTCCACATCGTTGCTGGCGTCGTTGTCGATGTACGCCTGGTAGACAGTAGCGGCGGAGTGACTAACTGAGCGCTGCTTGTCACTGCGGCCAGGCGACTCCGAAACCTTGCGGTGGGTGCGCATCCTAATGTTCCACTCCTCATCGGAGTCGGCAGGACCGCGAGATTGCTTGTGGACGGAAATGACTTCGGTCTCTTGGTGGATGCCAACCTCGCCATCGATGGCTGCCTGGAAAGAAGGAGTCCGTTGGTAAGGGTGGTGGCGATCTGCCCTGTTCGTCTTTCTTGGCTGGCCTGGTGTTGGCGCCGGGAGGTAATCTTCCTGGACCCCGACGTTATTGCGGTCCTGGTCGACTTCGCTCAGAGGCGTCCTGTTTGACGTGCTGCGGTGGGGAGGCGTGGAGGTCTGGCCGTTGCGAAGAGACGTCTTCTGCATGGCGCGGATGGGGGTGCTGGGAACGGCAGCGTTGGCGGCCATCTCCTTCCTCAGCTTGCGCTCGATGCGCTCCTCGATCCACCACTCGCGGAAGATGCCCTGGTTGATGTGAAGCCAGTGCTGCTGGGGCCCGACAACCATGCCGGGACGCATGAAGCGCATGAAGGCAATGATCTCGTTGGCCGTGAAGCCGTGGCGGTAGATGAGATACGCGCCAATGAGGCAGCCAGTCCTTCCAAGACCAGCCTTGCAGTGGACTGCAATACCCTTCTTCTTCACGGTGATGGTCTCGTGCGCCAGTCTGATGAACTTGCGGACGGTCGAGAGGGGCGGGCAAGTGCCGTCGTCAAAGATCATATCGAGATGAGAGATGCCCATGGACTCGAAGAAGGAGGGCGAGTAGAGAGGCGAGTTGAGGCGGACGACGAGGCCAATGTTCCTCTCGGTGAAGTGCTTCAAGACGTTCTTGAAGGGCTGGGGCAGGGTGTTGTGTGCGTCCACCTGAGCCATGTTCTTGGGAAGAGCATCCCACTCCTCGGTACCCTCGTGGACCTTGGCTGTCGGCGTATGTTGCGGCGAAGCAAACGCAAGGAAGTTGGGAGTGATCCAGTTGAAATCTCCGTGCTCGACCCTCTCAAACTTCTCGTACTCGTCGAGATCGAAGTTGTCCAGGGCGCAGCAGCCCTCCTCCTTGGCCTTCCACACGCCGTAGACGACGTCCTGGACGGTGATCCCATAATCGGCCTGACTGTATCCAGCGTCACGGAAGGGCATCAAGGGCGGGTCGACCTGGGCGATGGGGGCCAGGGCCAGGTGAGGGGGCCAGTTCTGGATCAGAACCATGTAGCAGGCGAGCATGCAAGCAGCGTTGGCGCGGCCTGATTGACTGTCAGCGGAAGCACATCGAAGACGCAGGAAGGCGCGACTCACTTCTGGGGTCGGCTCTGCTCCAGTAGACAATCGGGCGATCCTTGTTCTCCTTGGCACCGAGCACATCGTGGAACTGCAGAGCGAAGCGGTACAGGTGTCCAATGTGCAGCGGGCCGAAGTCGTGGTGGAAGGCATTGTAAAGCAGGGTATCGTCGACAGAGAAGTAGTACGGCGCGAGGCGTGTCGAGTTTTTGACGGGCGTAGGCCCTTCGGCGGCCCTCTGCGATCGCTTCCTCGGAGACGTCTGGACGGGCTCTCCGTACGGGAAGATGGTCTCGGCCGTGGGAGGGTGGACGTAGGCGGCCAGGTATAGCCGGTCTGGGAGGATAGTCAGAACAGAGATCGGAAAGATTGCGCGGTCAAAGTAGGGATGAAGCTGCAGAAGCGCAGGGTCGAAGCTGTGGCTCATTGCGCTCGGGGCGCTGTGCGACGACCGAAGCGATTGCCGCTGCACAGAATAACGATGCGACATGATGGGAATGATGCGAATGTGTGTGATCGAAAGGTCGCAAGGGGGAGCGCGACATACCTGGGATGTACTCAATGACCTGGCCCATGTTCGGGCTCTTGGAAGAAGGCGCCATTGGATCTCGTGGCTCTCGGTTTCCTCTTGATGCGAATTTGTCGAGGCGAGGCAGGTAGCGATGCAAGCAAGAAAGCCTAGTTCGGAGTAAAGGATAAGGCAGGCGCCGAATTATCCAGGGGGCGAGGCTGGCTACTCTTTGTATGCAAAATAATGCGCGCAGGGTAGGCAGAGCTGGAGGAGCGACAACGCAAGGTACGAATGCGAGGAAGGGCGTGCGGCTTGCGATTTCTGCTGGTCGTGCTTGTGCTTGGGGTGCGGACGACAGGAATGTTGGATGAAACAATAACAACAACAACAAAATCTGTAGTCGGGGCTCTCGGCGGGGAGGGTGGCCTGAAAATGTAAATGCAGCACCGGGCGGGGAGGGAGGGACACAAGCTCAAGCAGCCCGATAGCTTGATCAGGGCGGGCAAGGCGAAAATGGGCGAGTTTGACGAGTGAGGTAAAAAGGAAGGTATTTCGAAGCTCAGGAGCGACGATGAAGGTGTTTTTGTATGGGTGATTGTTATTTTGGCTCGAAGCGGTCAATATGGGGCCGGCCCAAAACAGCAAGGGTCTAGTGTTGTTGCGCTACACAGCAACTCGGTAGCTTGTTGCTGGCTGCCGGGCTGCCACTCGTTGTCAAGACAACCCGACAGGGAGAGCACGGGCCACCCGCGTCTCCTGACGAATCGTCTGCTCGGGTTCAGCGCCTCAGGCAACCGGCACCCGCCATCTCACCCACCCCAAGCTCCAGCCTCCATGGGCTCTAGACCCGAACCAGCCCCTTGACGGGCTGGTTGACCACTGTCTCTCTACCACATCTCAGTTTTCAAAACAACAAATCCCATCAGTCTGACATTGCTTATCCCGCTCTTCTCTTCTTGCTCTGCCGCAGCGCCGGGGCAACCCCATGTCATATGCATCATGGTGGACTCTGTGGTGAGTTGTCCAAGCTGAAGTACAAGACAAGAGGCATGTCCCCAGGGCGCTTGACGCCAAAGTACCCCGTCGCAGGGACTTGCGCTCAGCTGTACCTCTGACAGCCAACTCAGCCAGCCCCTCCCCGTGGTCCTGTGCGCATGTGTTGTCGCTGTCGGATGTCACAGAACCTGCCTTGACAACCTTACCTCTAGGCTCTCTCTAGTGTATTAAGTACCTGCCATCAGTTGAAGCCATCGCAGTTCAGAGCGGGTGGAATTTGCAAGCCTCGGTATCTTGATGTGAAAGTCAAATTCATGTGGAAGTTCATCACACTATAGTACGAGATAGATACTGTCACAGTATACATCATCAAGTGTATCATGTATTAAGTTGTGGTATCATGTAGCTTTGCCAAGTATGTACCTCTCTACTAAGATCTCCTTCCGCCATAAAAACAAGCCTGCGCAATGGCGGGGTACTTGCCTGTGATCTGAGTTGTCCCGGCTCCTTGAGCGTGGGAGCCCGTCATTGTCATTGCGGTGGCCCCCCGCCTTGATGGTTCACTGACGCAGCGGGCACCCTTCTGGCCTGCCTGCCAATGACGACCCTCCGGCACCGAACTGCCAGAACATCTTTCCCCATTCCAGAACCCCTCCAAGCGCATGACACAACTGCGCGCCCCTTGCGACCGAAGCTACCTACCTAAGCAAAGAAAAAAAAAACACTAGACGACCAAACACCGCAATCATGGCCAGCGCAATTGACGACGAGTTTCCCTGCTCGCTGTAAGTCCTCCCTCCTCCCTCCTCCCTTCTGCACACCTGTCTCTGTCATATGCGCGCAAAGAAGCAATGACGACAGCGAGAAAGAAGCAACAAGACGTCTGAGACATTCCCGCCCGCGAACAGAACCATCGACGTCCCCTTCCCTACCCCGCGCCTCGCCTCCGTAGCCCACAAGGCCCTCGCCGTCGACAAGGAGCTGTCGCCGCTCGTCAGGCGCACCTTTTCCATCGACGACGCCGACGCCAGCTCGGCTTCCGACGCCGCCGCCGTCCTCCGCGTGCACTACAGGGCCACCACGAACCGCATGCTGCGCGTCGCCGTCAACGGCCTCATGGAGAGCCTCAACCTCGTCGTCGAGGTCATGGAGGAGCTGGACGCCGACGTCCTAGACCAGAACCAGGAATGATATGACTTTGTGCGACGCGGAGTTTCTTTGACGGGAGGCTTGCTGGCCATGGTTCGGGTGCCAGCGCCTGGGGGAAAATGCAATAGACAGGCGCCTGCGTGCGACGGGGAATAGGGACGATGCATCGTGATTATTTTACATTTGTGATACCCCGAATTTACAGCCACACTCTGTGCGACGAGATTCGTGACGTAGGAGCGCGCTCCATGTCCATCGGGTTTTGATACTATGCTAATCCCTAATCTAGAGGTTCTAGAACATCTGAGCTGACCCCAAAATTGCCTCGCTTTCGCCGTCAAGGTGTTCCGCTAGTATGGCTACGCAAAACATACTGCCCTTGATAAATAAATTATATAGATCCAAATAGCCGCCCTTCTATGCCCCTGAAATTATTTCGTATATCATGCCGATTCGGATGTCCCGCTGCGCATGGGGTCCTTGCCATTCCGCCATCTTGGTATCCATCACGCCGTTGAGGTTTCTGCAGGCTCTGCCTTCTCCTTTTCCTGGAGCTCTAGCTTCTTTTCTGCTTCCTCGGCTCTCTTGTTCGCCTCGGCGACTTCTTGCCTCAGTTGCTTGATGTACTCGATAGCCAGCTCGACGGTGCTCGCTTTGCTGTTTGGCGCGTTTCCGGACTTGTCCTTCTTGTCGGCGCTGTCGCTTTCCCCGCTGTGCTTCGAGTCCTTTGGTGGTTGCGGCAGCAGAGTTGCAATTTCCTGCAAAGCCGAGTTGATACGGTTTCTTCGACCCTGCTCGGCAATCTTATGCGATGTACGCTTTGACGTGAGATTCGTCGACAATTCGCTTGGGTACGTGACACCGGGCACCGTGTTGCCCTCGAGAATGTTTTGGTAATTGGACTTCGACGCCAACAAGCGGGAGGCCGTGTCTTCGGCAGATAGACCGCCAGGTGTTCCGGGCAGGAGAGGCTTGATGCTGGGAGATATCCTAGGCCGCAAGGCGGGCGATACATGCACAGAGCTGACACTGCCCCTCTTGCCTTTACTTCCCCTGGCCAACAGTTGAGGGGTTCTCCTGGCGGATGGGCCTGACGAGCCAGGCGCAAGGTTGGGGCTTGCGCTGGCTGACGCAGCAGCAGTAGGTTTGGCAAAGATAGGCGATGGGAGCGGCTGGAATGACGATGCTCTTCCAGAGCCAGGGTCTGATGGTGACTGGGTCGGCGTTGCCGTGTCGATCCTCGGAGGTTGTGGCCTGGAGGAGAAGTTGACCGACTCGGGGAGCTCGAAAGACTCGATGTGGTCTGCCGAACCGAGATCTTGGGGATTCGATGAAGCCGACCCATGCGCGCTAGACGAGGGCAGCTTCATCAACGAGGCCGGGGTTGCAGGGGACGGTTTCCCTTGAATGTGAGCCGGGATGGCGGTGTGCGGTTGAGGCTGCGGTTGCGGCTGCGGCTGGATGAATGGCGATTTGCTCGACTGTTTCGGCTGGGGAAGCGGGGGCGGGGGCATATCCGACAGGTTCTCGGGGGAGACAGATGCGTTTTCGGACTCTTCGCTGCTCATGGGGACAGGCAAGGCCGTCGTAGGAAGCATCTGGTCCAAGCCATCCTCCTGCGCCTCCTGCATTTCGGATATGACCTGCGAGACCATTTTTGGCGTCGGGCCAGCCTTCTTGCGCTGGGGCTTTGAAATAGGCGACTGGCGGACGCTGGACTTCGCCTTGGCCCGCGACGCATTCGTCTTGCGGGCCTTCTTGTTCAGGTCGACCACCATGGGCTGCGCGTTGGATGCTGTTGTCTCAACCTCCATCTCGGCTGGCGAATTGTGAGTCGACAGTGACGAACGCCTGTCGTACAGAAGGCCCTGGTCGCTTTGGGCATGGAGGGCGGGAGATGTGAGAGGACTGAAGTATGCGCCAGGAATGGTGAAACCTCCGGCTTCCATTTGGAAATGGGGATCCAACGGTGTCACGGCAGGCGAGACCAGCGGGGTGAAGGCCATCTGACAGGGTTAGCAAGGGCTCGCAAAAAGATACAAACGGCAGAGTCTTACGTCTTGCTGCTCCTTCATCCGTTGATACCTGCTGTCAAACATGGGCGTCTGGCGCTGGTCCGAATAAAACTGATTGCTGGCTGGAGGCATCTCGAGGCTTTGAGGGGTCGGGGGTACGGCGTTGGCGTAGTAAGTGATATGCTGCTCCTGTATCTGGCGATGCTGCTGCTGCATCCGCTGCTGCTGTAGATACTGAATCTGAGCGTCGATTTCGGTAATGGCATCCGTAGGCGTCGGCGGGGGGATCATCTGGGTGGTTATGCCAGGGTGGGCAGCGGCAGTTGTCATGTTGATGAGCTGGGCCTGCATGTTGGGATTGGTGTTTCCCATGACCATTGCGGGATCGGTGCCTCCCATCTGGGTGTCGAGCTGGTCGCGCGCCGCCTGGTGCATCATGGCGGGGCCATTTCCAGTCTGGAAGTCGTTGAAGTCAAACGTCATCGAATCGCCGAGGTTCGTCATGCCGCCCATGTTCAAGAACTGTTGAAACTCCTCATCTTGGCTAGACGCCAGGGTCGGGTCGGTGCTCCAAGAGGCGGCGTCCATCATGGCGAAACTGATTTTCCGGCCCGTGAGAGTTGCGTAGGTTGCCGGCCTCCCAATGACAAAACTGCCAATGCGCCGACTTCTCTTCTACCGGTTCTTTTCGTTGGTCTCAATTTAATGCACCTGGCGTATCGATATCGACGATCGATAACGACAGTCGTGGGAAAGGTTTGTGCGCAAGTTGGTGAAGAGCGGCTAAGGTATCGCGCACAAGAGTACAGTCGGAGTACCTTGAAGATGGGGGGCGCTTGTCGTGGGGTTGCGGTTTCGAGTTGGATGGGAGAAAGCGAGGGTGCCGTGGCAGACTGCGAGAAACAAGACGAGTGCCTCGCGCCGGGAGGAGTCTGGGAGGATGATGGCTCTCGCGCTCTTCAGTCGGAGGCGTCTGCGAGCCGAACTGAATGAATGAGTGAGGAGCGATGGGCGACGTCTAGACAAGGTGGTGGAAGCAGGAAAACCTGCCTCTACTTGGTGGAGAGAGAGGCTGGCTGGCAGAGGAGGGACGGAGCCAGAAGCAGTTACAGTGGCAGTGGCAGTGGCAGCGAAAGAGCAGGTGATAATGGTGGGGGGGTGGGGGACCACACTACAGTGTGGTGCACTGGTGCTGTGAACCCCGGGCAGATAGGTACAGAAGGATGCCCGAGTTGAAGGGGTCGTTGAGGTGCGCTAGCATTGGAGGTCAGCAACTGGTCAGCAAGCCAGCGGCACCCTTTACGAAGGGACTTAGTGTTGGTAATTAGTGTTTATTATTATAGGATCCCTGTGGTTATTATCCCTCTACCCTCCTCCACCCTCCTAGCCCTACGCTCCTTTTAGTACTCGTTAAACGCCTTTATAAGGGCCTTTTTAACCTTACTAGTATAGTTACTAGACTTATTAATTTATTTTATAATATCTTTATTTTTAGTATAAATATCCCTCTTTTTAAACTACTAATAGATTTTTTTAAACTACTTAATAAGCTTCTATAAAGTAGTAATATTATTACTATATTCTAGTTTATTTTTGTAGTTAAAGAGTAGTAAGTAGACTATTACTTAATAAATAAGGCTTTAGTTAATAAAGTTTTTTATAACTTATTTTAAGTAAAGTTAGTAGATATAGTAGTAGAAGTTATTAATGTTTTTATTTATTATTTTAATTAATTAATAACCCCTAGTATACTTAACTAGAGTATTAATATACTTAGTAGTATTAGGTATAGTAGTTTTAAGGATTTAAGTAGTATAGTAATAAAAAGAGAATATTTAGTAAACTCTTATCTAGCTTGTCTTTTATCTATTATTCTATAAGTTATTAGTAAGGTTTAACCTTACTATCTAACTTTAAGGATATTCGTATTTCCCTAGTTTTTTTTTTTTTTATTATGTGCTAGTGCAAAGTAGGCGCTGCGATTGTGGCTTGAATTCTATTTAAATCTGCGTATTTGACCTACCGTTGATGGTGTTGGAAAAAAAAAAAAATTGGTAACTCAGCAAGCCAGCGGCACACATTTTTTTTTTTGCGCATGATGGCGGGTCCAAAGCTACGAACCTTCCCAGGATAGCGCCGCTAACTTCAAGGAATTGGCCCGTGCCCGGTGCCGTCTCTCTGTATGATTCTGTCCGCTCTCCCAAGAACTTCCCTGCAGACATTATTTTGGGCAGGTGGTCGTACCGCCCTCGACACGCGGTTAAACGGAGAAAAGAAAAAGGGCGAGCGACTGAGAGGGTATGACCTGCGACCGATGGATAATTGTTACTAATGTGCTTGTTTAATCAGTTTCTCTATCAACACAAGTCTATTTACTATGAGGTTCCTTTCGAAGATACCTGAACAATACGTTCTCAGATCAACACCAACCTGGCCAAGTGCACCTCATTGCCCCCTCAAGTCTCTCGATTTCCTGTCACACGGGCCGCTGAGAGATTCCTCGGATACATCATACGAAACAATTGCCCAACGAGGTTTCATGTCCGGTCCTCGACTTGCCCGGAAATACCCGCCGTCGCGGGATGTGTAAGACACTTTTACTCGAATCTAAGACGTCGTGGGATCATGGATGTCCAGGCCATGGCCTTGACTAAGGCACAGGACCCATCTCCATCTCCATCAGCATCTATTAATTAGTGCGAATCTCCATCTCCATTTACCTGCCCGCAATGGCCAAGGGGTCCTGTCTGTGCTCCAGCCTCCAGTTGGGCCCCGGGCCCTGGCCAACTTCTCCATGGGACGAAACGAAAAGAGTCCCTCCACCAGTCCAGAGAACCCAAGGGGCCAGGGCCAAAATCGAGGTGTTTTGGGCCCCTCTCGGAGTGATTGTCGGGGAAACTGAAGCCCACGACGGGCCCTGACTCTACAGTCTTCACTAGGGCAATCCACGATGGCCGGCCGTCTAGGGAACCCGGAGCATCGCCGACGCAAGCCAACGCAACCCGCGGCTTCCCCGTCAGAGGAGCGGAGAGTCAATAAACGAGAAAATTTCTCACACGAAGTTTCTCTTTGGGCAGGCGACCCGATCACCAGAGACGTCCAGCCAGCAACATTAACCTTGGTGGACCCAGTTCCCTGTCGGCAACGGCGCCGGCGTCGCGCTACCGTCCACATGCACCGCACCGCGCAGGTTCGTCGCAGGCGAGCCGGCGGCGTCGAAGGATTCGCCCAACCGTCCAAACGCACCCTCCCTCCCCGCCGGCTTGGTTCGAGAGAAAAGAGGCAAGCCAAGGCGAAATGTCAAGAGGTCGGATGGCTCCCGCGTGCTGGGCGTCACCACCATCCCACCATCCGTGCCCGCTGGCGGAGCCATGTCCACTGCCCACGGGCCAGGGTGCCATCCGACTTGTTGACAGCGTCCGCGATTTTAATATCAAGCCCGGCATCGGGGTCTGCACCGCCGCGAATGCCATGTACGAGAATGGAGACGGTGCAGGCTGACAGCAGAATACAACCGGAATCATGGTTCGCGCTTAATTAAGTTTTTCAAACCATCGTTATTTGCTCGTCGAAATTCTCCTCGCCGTCCTTGTCCTTGTCCTTGACTCTTGAGTTGCCATTGACCAGCAACTGTGACTGAGGGGCCGGCCTCAGGGCTCTGGTGACTTTTTCTGTCGGCTGCTGACCGTCGGGCCTTCACCGGTGGTGATATCCATTTTTCTAGGATGGGTTATGCTGCACCCTTTGCTTGGGATGGCATCCGTACCCGTGTTCATCCGAAAGGCCCCTCGTTCGGTAACGCAAAGCGACGGCGATAGCGACCTGTGCGAAGCAATCGTCGACTCTCGAGCTGGTCCCGCGGACAAATGCCCACCGAGCAATTTCTTAGGTAAGGCCGTTCTAGAACGGGCACGCCTCCGTGACCTGAAGCCCTGGATCCGTGGGGGTTCGAGGCGGGGGTTACGGTTCTTTTGACGGTACGGATGCCTCGCATGTGGTCCGGACGCGCGCAGTTGGCAGGGCAGGCACCTGGGCACCCAGGCACCTTCTCTATCCGTTTAATACAACTTCGCAACTTCGACACTTCGACTCGTCAACTGAAATGGATATCGCATTATGTCATCAACCACTGCCCATGAGTGTCCCTTCTTCAACTTCTCCGTCCAAGCGTGTATTGTCGCCCAGCATCAACCACATTCGACAGATATCAGCCAAGAAGCCGCCCCTTGTTGATTCTGCCCGTCATCTACTCCACTAGGTATCCAGCGACCAGACGTCATCTTCATGTGCCTCTGTTGCTCGATACTATTCAAAACAGCGCCGATCGTCAAACCTTCGACTGCCCCCCGTTGATGACTTCGGAGACGGGCGGGTTTCTTGCCACCTTTGGAGGAAACAATTCGACGATGCCACTGGACACCATCTTTCTGCAATTGAGTAGCAGGTGCGGCTGCAAATTCTCAGCCGTTTTCCAGATATTTAAACCAAAAGTGGACATGTACCCGACCGGGAGCCATGCATCGAGATCCGCACTAATCCGAATCAGTCACCGACGGCTTGGCCCTCGTCCAGACACGAACGTCTCCTTCGCGGCCAAAGGTTTGAACTGCGAGTACTACCTCAAGAAGATCAAATGTGGCTCCTGGGCGGTCAGGCCATGCGTTGACGACACGATTGAATCTCCATGGCCTGACCTGGTCATCGAGTTGTCTTCGGGTTGACGCTTGGCCGACATCTCGACCACCTGCATGACCCCAGAGCGGGATGCAACGCATCAGCACCGGCAGGGCCGAAGATTTACCAAGCAAGGGAGCTCCAGATCCATCACTAACATCCATCAGCCGCCGCCCCGACGCAAACCATAGACGCCATGCGCCACCATAGCTCTGTAGGTAGCTGTCACCAACGGGCCCTACCTTCTTCCTCGCGTTGCGCTCCATCGTCCGCCATCAAATTCCTGCAGGCCCCGGGGCGTTGGAGCGGCTGCATAACAGGAAACCGCCATATCCATCGTTGTCTTCGCGAGATAACAGGCAAATGATTCTATTCACGCCCCTTTGAGAGCGTCCGGCGGCTAGTATGGTTTTCATGGTGGTAGTATAACCCGCACCTGGACGACATCGCATATCCTCTCGTCTTCACAGCAACGCTTCGCAAGTTGAGCGACTGATAGTTACGTTACTGCTGGGGGTGCTGCGCAGCTCCAAGCCAAGTCTGCCAAGAACCAGATATCTCTCGTCACTGGGAGGCTCTCCGCTCGAATCAAAGACCCAAGGCTCCTGCCAATACGCGGCGAAAGCCACTCGAACCTACAGATCCTCGGATAACAAGCCTATCGCGGCGTTGCATCGCACTTCACGCTGTGGCTGGGGGTCCGGAATTCTTGGTGATAAAAGAATCATCGCGGAGACGGTTTCTAGGCCGCTGGAAACCCGACTGTGGCTTTCCTCGTGTCTCATGTGTCGAGCTGCGGCCCAACGGCGATTGGCTCTTCGGCATCCTCGCCGAAGTCCCTTCGCCAGGCACGCCCCCTTCAAACTGCTCTGCTTTAGCGACAAGAAGGAGAAAACAAGACGGGACGGTAAGTTATCATGCCCCGAGGTGCATGTACCCCAGCCACTAGCGCTACGCCTCCGTGATAAGAGCTGATTTGGACTTCCAAAGCGTTTGCCACATCCGGCGGAAGCTGGGGATCAGCCTTCACCAAATCTCGGACCTTGAGTTCACCACAAGCATTGTCTCATGCCAAGGATCGACTGTTGGTGGCTATGGCCTCTAGCATATCATTCCACAGCTGGGGCGTGTGAGATATTACATTTGTGGCTTCGAGCTTTAGTCTGCATTCGGGAGCAACAAGACGGTCGTATCTTCTTCATTGTTCTCGCCCACCTCCAAGTCGTCCTCCGAGTTGCCGAATGCGGCCAAGAGCCTACCAGGCCTAGACACCTTCGTTTTTGGTCGCCGTCTATTAATGCCGGTCGAACCCCTCTTTCACTAGTCCGGGACATATGCACCTTCTAGGGAGTTGCAGTGGACGAAGCACTTCGTGTCCCTCTCGACAACACCAACACCAACATTGAGACACAGGGGATTGGCAGATTTGATGAAAGAGGCGTACACCATATGCACCATCAGTTGACATTTCGGCCAGTGAATGGGAGCATAAACGACCAGTCGTGATGGGGAACCCGGCCGAAATGACGGTCGAGTGTTGGGTGTGGTATACTTTAGCGATGGCTGCAGTTGCGACCCGATTGTGTGTTCGGCCTCTACCAGTTTTGTTGTTGCTTCGCTTCTGACCAACGAGAAACAGTGTATCGCAGTACTCTGTTCGAAAGCGCGACTTTATCAAGGAAATCCCGGTGGATGACTTCCTAATGGTCATAATAGCTGTAAGTTGGAAACTCCCACTCGTCTTAAACATCAATGACCTTCGAATTGCTCATTCGACTGACTATTTGTACTCATTCGTCTTTTACCAGTTCATATATACCGCAGCGATCGTAGCATTGTTCACGTACTTCGAGATCAATTCAGGGGTGGACCACCACAACGTCACGCCCGAGGACAATTTCGTGACCGGACGGAAGCTCGGTATCTTGAATATTTTAGCAGAAACAGCTATACAGACGACACTATGGGGAAATAAGTGCTGTTTGTTACTGCTGTACATCCGCTTGACGTAGGTTTCATCCCCATCGTCCCCCGCCCGCTATAAACGAGGCGAATCGCAGCATGGGCAGCATGGGCAGCATGGGCAGCATCAATGGCTGACTTTCTTTCGAACAGGCTCTTCGGACACCAACGTAGGATATGGATCGCCGTCTCAGTGTACACCGCCTCATCATTCATCGCTGTCATTGTGGCCCTCTACGGGGGATGGTGTCGGCCATTTTCCGATTACCTCGTTCTTAAGCCGGGCAACTGTAAGTGTGCCGCGAGAAATCAATATCAGGACCATCGACGGGACAAAAGGCTGACAAGTGGTGCCTCAAAGTGGAATGTTTGACTTGGACGCGATACAACATTCTACAGCTCACATTGAACCTGTCGACAGACTTGATTCTGCTCATCATACCGGTCGTCATGGTAAGCCGTCTAAAGATGAAGATCGGAAAGTTAGTGTCTGGCTACCCCCTGCTTCATCAACGCGAATCTGACCAGCTCTTTCAAGAAAAATCCTGCTTTGCTGTCTGTTCAGCCTGGGCGTGTTCGTCGTAAGTTTCCTCGTGTCGTTCTTCAGGACGCATGCTGACGGGGTGTGGGCGGACAGATGCTTGCGGCAATTCTGACCAAAGTTACCGTGTTCGAGAACTCGGTCCAGCCCGTGTGGTTCCTCTGGTGCGTCCGCGAGGTCAGCACCGCCATGCTGGTAGGCAACCTCGCCCTGTGCATGCCCATCGCCCGCTCGTGGTGGCTCTTCTTCTTCCCCGGCAGCGGAAGCACCGCGGGCGTCAACGCGTCGGAGCACTCGGGCGCCGGCAGCGCCGCCGGGTCGAGCAAGAAATCGGCGAGGATGACGGTGGCGAGCGACTACAGCAGGGGCGGCACGGCCTCGTCCGAGGGCGGGGAGTCGTCGCGGTGGGCGTCCTCCCCGGCGAGGAACGCCCACGCCGAAGGGGACGATGTCGAGATGCTCGGAAAGGGCGGGCTTACGGGCACGAGTCGGCGGCTCTTGGTGGGCGAGGACAGCGTCTAATGTGCGCTTGTGGACGGGACGGGGCGGGCTTACGGGCACGAGTCGGCGGCTCTCGGTGGGCGAGGACAGCGTCTAATGTGCGCTTGTGGACGGGACGGGGCGGGCTTACGGGCACGAGTCGGCGGCTCTCGGTGGGTGAGGACAGCGTCTAATGTGCGCTTGTGGACGGGACGGGGCGGCTTTTGTGATTTAGCGAGATGGCGTCGGCGAGTTTCACGACGCAGTAATTTCAATGGTAATACTACCCGAATACAATAAAGTCGAAAGTAATGAACCATTAGGCTCGTGCCAGCTTCCTGAGATTCCGCGGTGACGATGTCCTGGTTTGCATCCTCCTTTTGTAGGACGTCCGAACTTGCTCACTTCTGCTGCAGTGATGTGCTGCCTTCGACTTTCCTCTCGACAAACGTCTTCCACCCCCCCCCCCTTTCATATCCTGGGGCTACCATGATTATCAACTTATTATTCACGTTGTTTCCCCCGCCCACAAGCCCCTGTGGGAAATGGAGGGGGTAAACGAGATTTCGCCAGCGGTGGAAGGGGGTCGGTCACGTTACCCTTCCACCACCACGGTGCTCGACATCAAAATCCCACGCTACATAAGTTGAATTGAGAGATACGGGGCCAAAATTACCAACGTCGTCTCCGGGTACACGTCCTAGGAATGAGGGGAGTACTACTCAAAAGCTTGGGAATGGCAACGTCGTGAGTGTCCGTGAGCGCAAAAAGGGGCGCTCGGGAAGATGAGAATTTTCCAAACACGAGTAGGAATGAACCACGCACGCGACGAGAGAGAGATGAGCTGCTCGACGGTCATGATTACTCTAGCGGCGGGGGTGGGGGGAAGAGCCGGCGGGATCAACTTCGCATGGCGGAAAGACGACTGGTGGGAAGTCCCACCGAGTTTCCTCGACGGCCACGGCGGACTTCAGTTGCCTGATCTACCATCTTGTAAGTCCAACACCCCTCACTGGCGAACAGGCTGGCAAAAAAAGCCCTCAGGAGCTAGAAACGAAAGGTCCCTCTGCATGAACAGCGAGCAGAAGCTCTACTTGGGTACAGAGACAGCCGGGACCATCCCGAGAGCCCATGGAAAGGGGGCGGGTTCTGGGCGTAAACCTGGGCTGGGAGCTGTTAAATACTGATAGTACTACTTCCTTCTATGCCTAAAAGTGCACAAGAATGAGCATAACAGGCGACCAGCGAACCCCCCCCTGGAGATGTCCCCTGGTTCGCCACCGCCAGCGTGGTGGTTAATGGAGATCGACCCCAATCCTCAACCACGAGGGGCCAGGAGAAGGGACTGAGACGGAGGGTTTTCCCAAGCACCAGGTCGTCGTATCCCATACATGGTCGCCCAAGGCCGGCTGGGAATGCATGGCGTCAGATGTGAGAAAAGGGGGGGGCCGTGGGATATCGTGTGGTTAGCACTCGACGGTATGATGGGGGCGAGGAACGGGGGCTGTTGTATGCTGTATCCAACACCCGTCTCGTGGGGGGCCCCAAAGAACTCGCAGAGAAGCCCCTGAAGACGCTTGTGCCCTCTAGAAGCTCATCTCATGCTGTGTCGTTTCTACGCGATGGTGCTGTCAATGGTGCCCCAGCTTGAACCAAGAATCCCACCCCCTGGCCGTCTCTGATCTATGTGATGCGGTATCCGCGCAGGTGTTTCGAAGCGGTCTCCATCACACAGCAGCCGCAAACTAATGTTCCGAGGGAGCAGCTTGCTAGTTCTTCTCTCCGGCCAGTGCGTCCAGTCGCAACGGACTTTAGTCTCTGAGACGGTGCCATCTCACGTCGAGGGTCTCAACCGCTCACGACATTCACTGTAGCGTTGGCGAGGCCGACAGGAGCCCATGACCACGGATATCCGCTGTAAAGAGCTTTTGTCACTTGAGCAGGACCTCGGGGGCGTTACGTCCTTGGGCAGTCTCCAGATGATGGACATGCGTCGCCGTTCAGCACCAATTGTGATACAAATCGGCCGTCAATTCAACAGACCATTTTCTCTCCAGAGGGGAAGGAATCAAACACAAAAGAAGGAAGAGACACTGATCTCCCAATCACGCGACCTCTTGCACGACTAAACGCCACCATTCCGTTGTCAGGGTGCTTATCATTCGCTGGTATCCTTCGGCGCCGTTGATACCGCCCCGCCAGGACTTGTACAGACTCTCCTCACACCAGCAAGAGCTTTGCCTAAGACGCACAACCGAATGAATGGTCGAATTTCAGAGACTGAGCCGCCCGCGACGTGTTTCCGGGTCCGAAGGCCCGTTCCTTCGGCGTACCGGGTTGTTCACACCGCCGGCTCAGAACATCACAGAGTCGCACGCGCACGTTCGACAACCGCTCCCTCGTCACCAATCCCTTACCGATTCTGGCACGCAGTGGTAACGAACCTGTACACCCAAGTATCCGGGAGCGTTGCGGTGAACCAAACCGCGACGGAGTTGGGAACATTGAAAACACCACCGAGGGCCTGGGCTCGGACAGCGCCGGAGAAAACCGAATACACCTTGACGTCCTCCCCTCTCGGAGCGGAGTGTGACCTTGGACCCTCCGTCCGCCCCTCCCCTTCGACCTTCAAACAACCGTTGGTTCACAAGCACGGAACCTTCCCACCTTCGACAGGACGGAGGCAGAAGAGCGAGGAAAACCCTAGGCCCACAGACGTGGTAGCCGAAGGACCCGAAGCCTGCTTACCACTGCTTTCTTTCCAGCGCCCGCTGCTCCATGTGGTAATAGCGATGGTTCCTGGATCGTTCTGTGCTCCGCAAAGCCAAGAGATTCTGACCAAAGGCGTTCCGTACGCCCTACCTAACTCGAAGCAAATACACCAGCCCATCACGGCTGTCATAACCTAGAATGATGTCTCAGAGTAAGACCGTTATACGGGAATTTCACCAACTAGGGTCGGACCTCGCTCCGACGGTGAACAACTCCAATGAAAAGAAGCAAAACCTTGACAGGCCAGGCGGCGAGTAGAAAGAGGGCGGAGGGGGAGGGGAGGTCGAAGATCCCTATCTCCGCGTGCCGCCCCTCGCACCCGCAGCAGGTGACAGGTGCAGCTTTGTGCCAGCCAATGGCACTGGGAGCGCATTTCCAAAGTCCCGCCGTTCAGAAAGAGAGGGAGAGACCCCGGCGACATGGTTCTGGGGTGGGGGTTCGCATCTCGCAACGACCTGAGAGTCTTGGTAGGTTGGATCGCACGCGTACCAGACGGTTGCGGCGCGTGCCATAATCCCGCAAATCATACTCTTGGGCCGTCTTTTGCAGTTATTCCTGTCGGCAATCCATATAATGCACAGTTCCATCTCGCTGATGCAGCCTCCTCAGAGGGAAGTTGAAAACTGACAGCTGCACCCCTGGCCCCTGACCAGGACGGAGGAGACTGGACCTGGGCCACTGACAGTGTTGACATGGGCGTCCCGAAACCTTGAAGAGGACAAGTCTGGTGGAAATTGTGGATTTGTCTGCCCCAGAAACTGGGGTTATGCCGCGCAGGGCCGCAGGCCACTTCAACATGTCATTCTCTGTCGTCCTTTTCGGCCGTACAGAGGGCTGTCGTCTGTATCCGTACCACATCATCGCCCTAATCGTCTCCCCGGATCTAGCTGCTGTCAGATCTCTTTTTGTTGCTTATTCTTTTTGAACGCCCATTGGTTGGCGGTCGAGGAAAGCTCGCGGCATGTGGCGCAGGAGCTGATGTCTTGCAGCCGACTATGAGTCGCTACGGCATCGCAGATCTGCTGCATTCCAGCTACCTAGTCTGCTTTTTGACGGCCAACCCGCGCAGACGAAAGATGGAGGGCGCAACCCGCCTCGTTTACGGAACTGCAAGTGAAAAGGAGTCGCGATTCGTTTGCCCTGGTCGGGTCGGCACAAATGGGCTTGTGCTGGAACCTGCAAACCGTCCCCCGGCCATATCACGTCGGATATGGCAGGGTTTCCACATGCTGCGCACCATAGTGGGAATGGTTCGGTCAGGTACCCGTTTCCTGATCCACTAATGCACCTCATCAGAAAATTTCGAGACGATATTGCGCCAGAACAGGCCATAGTCTGGTCTGGTCGTCGCCGTCCAGAGGGCTGCCGGTGACTATCAGGTGCTCGACATGGGCCGAGGACGCAGGCTCCAAAGCGCACGAAAAGACAGAGAGACGTGTGCGGCTTCCCGGATAGGCAACGGCAGAGGAAGTGTCGACTTGCTGTGCGGATAGTGTATGCATATGCGAGCCTCTATCCGTAGAGCCTAGACAAAAGCAAAGAAAGAGATAGCCGTACCGTAACTGTCAGTTGGGGTGATTGGATTGGTTGGCACCGGAGAGTCAGGTTCTAGTCCCGAACCCGTAAGCTTGCCGTGTTGCCAAGTCAGGCTTCGCCTCATCCTAGCCGACAGGGTCGTCGAGGTCCTCCTCCTATCGGGGAAGGGATCCGGCTCCGAGAGGCTCGACTGCTGAAGCAAACAACTGGCCAAGCGAGACGAAGGAAACGGCACGACGAGAGAGCTGAGAGGAAAAAAGAATCAACTTGTCTCGCGGTAAGGGAGAGAGAGTGAAAAGGTAGCCAACGACAACGCGACGATGAGCACTCGCCTCCCAGTGCTTCCCGGCGTGGATAGGGGGCGCACTGCCACGGTCCAGTAGACTGGAAAATTAGGAGCCGAAGAGGGCGCACATCGTTGAGGCAGGTCATGTAGGTTCAGTGACACCCTGCATGGCTCCTCCGCGTCTCGTTGCCCGCAGGAGGACGCGGGTCGATTGTCAGATGTAAGTGAGCTTGTGTGCGTTTGTGCGCAAGTGTGCGTGAGTGGTGCCGCGGTGCCAAAACGTATATAAGCGTATGAGTCCCGACCCCTCCAGATGGATGGAGCTGGTCAACCGACAAACAAACGTTACCGACAGCTCGAAAAAGCGTCTATTCAAGACGGCACCGATTAGCATCCGGAAACCTGTGTCGTGTGACGCATAACCCATCTCTTCGTCCGCTTTTGTTGCCTGTCGAGTTGTGCCGTTCCCATCGAACCTTGGCAGCCCCGGTTTCTCCGTCAGAACAGTTTCAGCGGGCCGAGCCGTCTACACCATTCGAACGGCTGAACCAAGCCGACGACATCGTCCGAACCCTGCTCAGAGTTCACCGGAAAAAAAAAAGGAGATCCGACGAACGAGCCGCGAAACCATGGCCAAGACGCCCGGGAAATGTGCCGGATCCCATGTCGCGCCGCAGACGAACACCATGTCGCTCAAGTTCTGTGACCACAAGTCGGTTTGCGGTTGCGAGGAGCGAATACCAGCAGACAAGACATTATGCGACCGCTGCGCGCAGGGAAAATGCTGAAAGGCCCGGCCGAGAACACTGTGGAAGAAGGAACACGACATGAAGCCTCGGTCGGAACGAACCTTGCGTGAGGCTGGCCGTACATGGTCTTCGTCTTCGTCTTCGTTTCCACTCGCTGAAGCGACCTTGGAGCTGTACGGATGTCATTGGGCCGATCGCATCGCCACGCCGGCGGCCTTGGATACGATTGGGTTGCGACCGACGCATGGAAGGAATTGGTTTCAAGTTGATTCGAGGAGACGACAAGCGACGGGCCCACGCAGGTCGGAAGCCGGCCGATGTTGTCTGCATCTGTAACTCATATTCTGACGGCGAGGGACATAATCTGGAATAAGAGCGGCGGATTCGGTACGGAGTTCTTGGTCTTGGGAATGGCCCGTATGGGTGGGTGCATTGAAGGTCGAGGACAAAGCCAAGAGTTGGGAAGGAAAAGTCGGATTTTTTTAGGGGACTTGTTTTTGGTACTGTACACCACATAGATTAATCCATTCCATTTCAGATTTGCTCACCTCGATACTTGTTGTGTCTAGAGCACCTTTACGCAGAGACGAGAGACGGTGCGAACTTGACGGGCGCAGATTACGAGATATGCGAGCAACTCGGCCAGTGCCAGCGCCAGTGCCAGTGGCAATCGAAGTGATCTCTGCAGGGATGCAGGCAGCCGGGATCGTGCTGTTCGAAGCATGGACGATTGGCATACGGCTGCCGGAATCCGAGCTGAGGCTGATTGTCTCCTCTGCCGCGAGACGACGGGGGGTTGGACGACATGAGCTCTCGGCCTCGTAACACGATAAAAATCAGGAATCGTGTAGGTAGTGTAGCAAATGGATGTCGGAGAAAGAAAGATTGAAGTCAAATAATCAGGGACGAGGCATTTGGGGACCAATCCATGTTCTCCCTTCCCGTCTTTGTTCGATGAGACCGAACAAGCGGCCCGTTCCCTTAGTAAGGAAACCACGTGGGTGAAGTGCGAGTATCTAACTTACCTAGGTAGGTAGGTAAGTACCTACACCACTGTACCTACCTTTCTCGAGGGCTGAGGCAAGTACCTGCCATTCGAACGAAAGAGGCGCTTCACCAATACGCCATTGGTTGGGCTCGCCCTTCATAGTGCCTCTTTTTGCACCAACGGCTGGCCGTTCCTGCATGGCGTTGAGGTAGGTACCTACCTGTCCGTACCTACGAATGCCGTAGCTAAAGTCATTCTTCTACTTGGATTGGCGAGACAGAGGAAAAGCTCTGGTCCCTGCGCCCGCTCTTGTCTCATGATGAATCAAGTTATACGTCAAGGCAAGCGCTTCACGTAAGCTGGTAAGCGGGCGAACAAAAAACAGGAACACCTATTCTATGGCGCCAAAATATCAGCAGATACACCTTCGCAGCTACCTATACAAGACTGGCTTGGGACAGGTATATCTAGCTAAAATCAAGCTTGGAGTGTCCTTGTTTTTCCGTCACCCACTTAGCTGGGCTGTGGTGTAATGTTCACTTACACCTGATCAGCGCAAGATGCGTGGGTTGATTAAAAAAGTGTGTGTGCGATCCAGCCCTGCCGATAGAGGGCCTAGCCCGACCTGACATGACCTGACCCGAGCAACAATTAAGAACCTGCGGAATGTTTACCAAACACCACCGCCACGGCGGGATGACTGGCCTCGGTCCCTTCATTTCAGGACGTTAGCGGCGGATCAGCCGTCTACCTGCGTCATCCCGAGACTCCCCATCACATGCCAGTCGCGGGTTCAGGAATCCAAACGTGAGGTCATTTTCATGATCGTATGTCATTGCAGTTAGAAAGAGCATGTGCATCATATAGCGGGGTATGTATGCGAGGAAAAACTCCAGGGGATGAGATATAAAAACCCTTCTCCCAAAATCGTCCTTGGGACTGCCCAAAAAAGGTAAACAAAGTCTATGGCCAGAAGAGAAGGCCAGCCGGTAGCCATGGCTCCAAAACGTCTTTTTCCAATAATAACACCCAAGAGTAGTTGTTTGTTTTTCGAGATTTCCAAATAATGAGGCCTCCAATCTTCCTATCCCCAGAGAATAAATAAGACCGCGGTGTCGGTCGAGAATCGAATCATGTAAATGTAACCAAGTCGAGTAGTAGCAACCATTTCGTTCGAGTAGAGTGCGCGATGACCCGTCTAGTTGAAAGCGACGGCCAGACCGAGGACGGCAGCCAGGAGGCCGCTCTGGACGAAGAGGTTGGATCCAGCAGCGGTGGCAGGGGCGGAAGGCGTGGCAGAGCCGGTAGGAGCAACGGGAAGCTCGGCCGAGGTCTGGATGGGAGTGCCGGACTTGGTCCAGGGGGCGGAAGCGGTGGGGCCGGCGAAGGTGGTGGTGTTGGAGGCCGGGTAGTAGTGAGACGAGCTCGAGGACGACGAGGAAGACGACTCGGTCGAGGTGGAGGTGCTGGTCGTGGAGTTGATGGTAGGCAGGATCGTCGAGGTCGGCGTGTAGAGGGGGCACGCAGTGTTGGTAGGATTACACTGGGTGATTGTAACCGTCTTGGTGGTGGTGGCGGTGACGGTGGTGGTGGTCTCGTCGGCGGACGACTGAGCGACGGCGACCGAAGCGGCCATGAGGGCGAAGAAGCTGGTGAAGCGCATTTTGACGGATGTGTGTGGTGATAGTGTGTTCGAAAGTACCGACGGTGTAAGTGGACGTGCGGTCAACGACGATTCTCCGCCAAAGTGCTGTAGAGCAAGATATGCAAGAGTGCCGTAAGGAATGCGGTGTCAAGGACTGACGATGCTGTCTTGTCGATAATGATGTCGAAAAAGGAGAGTGGTGTGCGAGAAAAAGGGCACGATGACGAAGAGCAACAGCAAGAGAGTGTGGGCACCGAAGGCAGTGGTGAGGAAGGGAAGCAAAAGACGGGAAAGGAAGGCATGTGGGAGGGGGCGCAGGCGAGGTATTTCTCCTTTCCACGAGACACCCGGGACCTGGACCTGGAGGACGACAACACCAGCGGCAGGCTCAGCGACAAGCCAGTACCGCTGCACCACGCACCCGCCGGTGATTAGGTTAGGTAGGTACGGAGCACATTGTACCAGCAGGCGCAAGCAAGCATAAGCGCGCCAGGACATGGGTTGGGTGTCTGTGAGGTCCCGTCGTCACCTTAGGTACACTACGGGATGGGGGCCAGCTGCAGTCTTCATATTGGTTTGCCGGCGTTTGCGCAACGCTCGGCTTTGCCTTCCATCCTTGATTGGGGGGTAATCAGAGGGAACGGTATGCCTGTCCGCCCAGAGGAAACCAGCGTGGTAGACGAAGCTTGGAGGGGGTAAAAACCGTAAGGGTCACTGACACTGTGACTGGAAGTCTGAGGGAAGTGCCTGCCCGTCGGACGTCCAGTCCAGCCCAGTCCTCAGGCCTCCCGGCCCCCGGTCCTCTCTGCCCGGACGACTGCACCATTGGGGTCGTGTCTAAAAATGGGGCCTGGTGGACCTGGACCGCGTTGGTGGCTTGCAAAGTGCGTTCGATTGGCCGCGCAATCACTCTCGGTGGGCCGGCACTGCGCTGCACAGCGCGAGCTTGCGCTTCGCTGCCGGGACACTGCCCGGGCGGTACTTAGTTACCAACTACCTATAGGTATTACCACGCAGTATTTTTTCTCTTTCTCTCTGCCAAACTGCCACAACAGCCTGCACCTCCCACTGGTTCGTACCTGGAACGCCCCTGAGGATCGCCCCCGTCATCCCTGCTAGCACCCTGCCCGCAGCTGCAGGAACAGCATGTCCATGCCGGACGAAAAAAACAACAACTCATCCGAACTGGTGAGCAGTTGGCAAAGCCAAGAGGCTAGAGCCAAGCATAACTGATTTTGACTGCTGGGCACTGGCCATGTACGACGACATTGGACGACACAGACGGAGAGAGAGGAAATGCGCTTGCCAATCAATCCATTGCTGGTGCAACCCGATGATATTCATTGCCTTCGACGTCTTTTTCATTCCATACCCATAGTACGGATACTACACTGCTCACAACCGGCAATCCAATCCACTTCGGGTGCCACCAACGCCTCGACCTCCCGCGATGGCGCCGATGCGGCTTGCTACCCGTTGACCGATGGAAAACTGCGCCCAGAGACGAGGTACACATTATTACGAGGAGGGGGAAAAAACCTTCTAGCTCGGCATTAGTGGCTGAACACCAAAAAAGAAAAACAAGAAACCTGCCTGCCTGGTCTGATCCAACGCCAATAACGGCGTGCTGCAGTGCAGGGACACACCATACGATGCTTTCCTACCCGTCTGCAATGACGCTGTGCGTCGTCCGGTCATTATGGCTCGGCCGATTCAGGTCTATCTCTCTCTGTCTCTCCTTCTCTTCCCCTCCCCTTTTGCTCAGTCATTTCATGGTTCCACGGTGTAGCCCCAGACGTCCAGAGCCCTGGCACTGAAACACCAGTCAGGTTGCTCCCCGGGATAGGACAATCTCAGGGTCTTGTCCAACCCAGAAGGTCGCTTCCAGAGGGCTTTCCCTGTCGGAGGCACTGCGAATCCGCGTCAGAAATGGCCTCATGGGGGTTGGACTCCACTGCCATTTCCCGCCCCAACGGGAAACGAGGGGACGCGCGACGCTGATCGAGATATCACGGCTGGGGGCCAAGATGAGCGAATCTCTCGCCCGGCTTGAACGGGGATTTATTTCTCGCCCGAGATGACAAGACCCAGCCGTCACGACCTGGGCAGCGATTAACCTTCTTCTGCATGGACCGCGCAAATGACGATCGCATCGGCTGCCCCTCTTGACATGCTACCGCTTCTGAATGCGATCGTCACCCGGAGGAAGGACGTCCCCGGCAGTGACATGCAGCAAGCCGGGCCATGGCCCATGATGCGTTGCCATCAGTTGACAGTTTGTTGTGTGTCGCATCCTTCACCTGGCTTATTGGAACTTGAAACAGTTGCTCTCATCGCTTCCGCGCTGCATCGTCACATCGCTCGTATCCTCCACGTTGATTGCGACCGGCAGATGCCTCTTGCCAGCCCCGAAATTGACAAGAGCACATGTTGCAAGGAGTGCCTTGCTGTACTTCTAGGCCAAATGGCCCCGTCGTCAGTCAGTACGTCCTTAGGCCCCTCGACAAAGGGCATCGTCTTTTATCCCTACATGCTGCGAAACTCCTTCAAACAACAGAGAATAAAACGAAAGATGGCGAAATTGCCCGAAGGCGCTTGGACGACGAGGCGACCACGCGTTGCGGTTGTGTGTTGTATCTGGGGCGTTGCGGGCAATGTGACACCAAGCATCAGCATCGCTGGCGACAACAATCGTTCCCACCCACTGCAGCGGTTTGGCAAGCTTTCTCGTGGGTAGTAAGTGCTGGACCACGACATCGCATATCCCCGTCAACCGAAATGACTCCGTTTGACCGCTCGATACATCTGATCCCGTTATGCGGTGACAGCGCAAGAGCACCACATCATACATACATGGCAGTCGGTCGCCAGCTGTTTGTTGGATCCAAGCAGCACTCGTTCGTGCACTGGCTTGTGGGCCGTCGAATGGTCGGGTATTCCAGATCGATCTGGCCTGCCTGTGCCACTGACGAACCGACAGGAGACGTCTATTCTTGGAGAGAAGCATTCGACTTGGCGGTCAGATCTGGCCATCGATCTGTGCTGGAAGATTTCGTCACATGTCGGATGTGCGGTCCAGCCTGCCTTCTCTCATTCCGTTCAGCGCAGCACTCCATGTGAGCTCTGCCTTCTTGGATTGGCCGAGACATCGCACCTGATTGGGCGGCGGTCGTTGAGTTTCGTTGCTATTGATGAGGTAAGAAGCCTTGTGGCATGCTTTGCAGCCAACGCCATGTCGAGACATCCAATGTTGCTCCGTGGATGACAGGCGGCGCGCCAGTGCGGATTCCTTCCCGTCTTCGACATTGTTGACGAAGCGGTGTCGTGTGATGTCGATAGTGAGGCATCACCGCCAGTCGCGATTCCCACCTCGACCACCTCATCGTGCAGATGGATGCAGGAGGCAGATGCAACAGCTCTGCCAGCTCAGCAGAGGTGCCTACTAATAATACTACGTACCGTACCGTTGCAGTAGCAAGCCCCTCATTGGGCTGCCTTGCTGTGTTGTGACTTCAGTCCTTCAGCCTCGGGCAGCAGCAGCCAATTGCCCCGCCCCCGCATCCTGCCGGCGCCTTCCAGTGCCGCTGACCACGACCCTTTGAGTTTCATCTGCGTGGAACCTGCCGCCGCCGCCGACCTGCCCACGTATGCACCGCACCACTTCGCAGGAACGCAAACGTATGTCATAGTCCAAGAACCTCGGCGAAGAACCCCCCACGACTCCAAGGTATGCGATGCAGGTGCTGCTGTAGATCTTTTCATCCCTTTTGTTCAAATCTCGCTACTTGGGTTGCGGTAGCTTACTGATCCCGACCGTGCTTAGCTTCCCAGCAGCTGGCCCGCCCACCCAGAAGCTCTTCCCTGCAACTACCCATATCTGTCTGGATTGACACTCACCGAACCGACTCGAATTGATACACGACGAGCACCGAGCCCGAAGCCATGGCGCAAACCCCGATAACCTTCTCGACCGATCCGGCCCTTTGGATGTTTACATCCTTGACCGCCGGCAATATGCACATCGTCACGGCCACTTCCCGCCTCGAAACCATCCTACGCGCCAATCGCGTGCCGTTCAAGGCCATCGACCTCGCCACCGATGAAAAGGCTCGTATGCTCTGGGGTCGTCGCGCCGGAAAGACTGCGGCTGGCAAACCGAGAAGGCTTCCGGCACTCGTGCAAGAGGGTTTAGTCCTCGGCGTTAGTAACCTACCCCTTTTTTGGCTCTTGCTCAGCGCTCGACCCGTTCTGACCCCCTTTTTCCTGCCTAGGACATCACCGAAATCGAGGAATGGAACGAATACGGCGAGCTTAAGCAGCACGTCAAGATCTACTACGACGAGTTCACCATCCCCAACATCCACAACAAGCCCAAGATCATCAAGAAGGTCATCAAGAAGAAGGTCCCTGCCGCAAGCGCAGATGCTTCCGCCACCGCCTCCACCTCCGCAGCCGCACCTCCTCCGGCTCCACCCCTACCCCCGGCCGAGAGCTCAGATGCCGCAGCGAAGAACAAGCCCGCCGACTCGAAGCCCGCGGCTGGCGGTGCAGCCGCCCTTCCTGTTCGATCCATCGCCGATGAGGCAGCAAAGAAGGCCAAGGAGCTGAGACTGCAGTCCCTGCGCGACAAGGTCTACGGAAAGAAGGACGAGAAGGCCGAAGGAAAGAAGCCCGAGGAGGCCGCAGCTACGTCAGCGGGACCCAGCACCCCCGAGCCCGAAAAGAAGGCCGAAAGCCCAGCGGCCGCCCCCGCCGCCGAAGAAACGCCTCGAAAGCCCTCGGTAGCAAGCAGCAGCAGCAGCGCCTCGTCTGCCAAGCCCGTTGGCCTCCAGTCCCCGACCACCGGATCGTGGGGCGCGTCCGCCACCGCCGCGGAAACGCTCCGCGAGACACTCCAGTCGCCGACGACGGCCCGGTGGAAGCCTTCTGACGTCGACAAGCCCGTGACCGTGCACATGGGCGCCCAGGTGGCGTCCGCGTCGCAGGAGGAGATTGCAGCCGTCGAGAAGGCGGAGACAATCAAGGAGGAGTCGGAGCAGGAATCCTCGGAAGAGTCGTCCGAGGACGAGGAAGACAGCAAGCCTGCTGCCGCACCTGCTACCGCACCTGCCGCTGCACCTGCCGCCGCGTCTGCCGCCGCGCCCGTCGCGGCCTCTACCGCACCGGTGGTCAAGGAAGTGCCCAAGGAGGTGATTGCCAAGGTCGAGGAGGCACAAGCGATCAAGGAGGAGCCCGAGAAGGAGGATGACGACGATAACGAGGAAGATGACAGCGAGGAGAGCGATGAGAGCGAGGAGGACCCTGCGAAGGCCGCGAAGGTCGAGCCAAAGGCAGAGCCTAAGGCCGAGGTCAAGCCAGAGGTCAAACCAGAAGCCAAGGCAGAGACCGAGACCGACGCCGAAGTTGAGACAAAGACCGAGGCCAAGAAGGCGGAGGAGTAATCACACCAAGTGTGCCAGGAGATTTGATGTACCCAATCCGTGTCTGACAAGGTGTCTGAGTAGAAAGATGATGTCTGATGGACGAAAAGGCCAATTTTTTAAATAATTGCTTTTTTGCTTGCTACATGGAATTAGTAGTACTTCCACTTCCACTTCCAAATGCCCCGGCAACAAAACTCTCTTCTCTGTTCATAATCGTCCCGGAGCAGATAAAGCCCCAGTATATGCAAACGTGAATCAACCACCTAAAAGTATATGTGTGTGTGTTGCGCGTCTCTTTTAGTACAACCCCTCGTCGTCGCTAGCAGTGCCCTCCTCGAACCCCGCCACGGCCTTGCCCTTCCCCTTCCCCTTGCCGTTCGGCGCCGCGGCGACGTCGCCCTCCGACTCGAACTCGTCGTCGCTGTTGATCGCGACGGCTTTCCCCTTGCCCTTCCCGCCGCCCGCGACCGCCTTCCCCTTGCCCTTGGAGCTCGCACGGGATACCATCGACGAGCCCGAGACGGCTCTGACCCCAGCCGCAGAGGCAGCAGGGAGCTGCTGCTGCTGCGTCTGTGTCTGCTTGTCAGGTGACCCCTCGAACGTGGCGCGCACGTGCTCGTAGTGCGCCAGCTCGCCCGCGCTGACACTCGGCACCAGCTCGCGGTTCGCGGCGAGGAAGTCCTCCTCCGTGACCATGACGGCGATGTCCTCGGGCGCGGCGTGGTGGTCGAAGAAGTACGCCGTCGTGATGGGCGCGCGCCCGGGCCCGCGCTCGGCGTTGATCTCGCGCACCTTGGCGTCGACGGCGGCGGCCTGCCGCGTGACGGCTTTCAGCATCGCGTCGCTGCAGAGCGCGTAGAAGTCGGCGCCCGTGTAAGTGAAGGGGAGCTGCTGGGCGACGGACGGGAGGGAGACGGAAGGGTGGAGGGTGAACCTGTGAAGATGTCAGCGTTTGCTTCAAAGTAGCAGGTAGTGGATCTTGACTTACTTCCTCGTGAGGGCCTCGAGGATCTTGAGCTGCTTGTCGTGCGTGTCCGACACGCCGAGGTAGAGCATCTTGTCGAAGCGGCCGGGGCGCAGGAGGGCAGCGTCCAAGAGATCGGGCCGGTTCGTGGCGCCGATGACGAACACGCCGCCGCTGGTGTCGTCCCCTCCCGACATGCCGTCGAGCTCCGCCAGCAGCTGGGAGACAATGCGGTCCATGACGCCGCCGCTGTCGCCCTGGTTGCCGCGCTTCGGCGCGACCGAGTCGAGCTCGTCGAAGAAGACGACGCAGGGGCGGGCGTCCCTCGCGCGCTGGAAGACGCGCCGCACGTTGGCCTCCGACTCGCCGATGTACATGTTGAGCAGCTCGGGGCCCTTGACGCTGAAGAAGTTGAGGCTGTACTCGGTGGCGATGGCCTTGGCCAGCAGCGTCTTTCCGGTGCCGGGGGGGCCGTAGAACAGGATGCCGGAGCGCTTCTTCATGCCCTTGGCGAAGAGCTCCGGCCGCTCGAGCGGCAGCTGGATCGTCTCCGTCACGGCGTCCTTGACGTTGTTCAGGCCGCCGACGTCGTCCCAGGTGACGTTGGGGATCTTGGGCGCGCCAATCGCGCCGGCGAAGTTCTTCCTCGCCGCCTCGACCGCGGAGTCGAAGTCGCCCTTCGTGACGCACCGGGCCATCGGGCCTCCGGCCACTTGCAGGTCGCGGACGGTGACGGACTGGCCCGTCTTGGTCGATATCTGCTCCAGGCGCAGTCGCTGCGCGATGAGTGCCCGGTCTACCACGTCCACGAGATCACCAGCAACCAATGCGGCAGTCTTGAGAGCGATGCCGTTGAGGTCGACCTCTGGGTCTAAGTTGATCCCGCGATCCTCAATGATTGTCCGCAGAATACCCTCACGCTCAGCTTCGTCAGGTGCGCCCATCTCGAGCTCGTGGCTGAAAAGGCCGCGAACGCCGTCGGGGACCTTGTCGACGTCGCTTGTCGTTGCCACAAGAACCCGGGTATCTTGGAGAATCTCCTTCATCGTCGACACCATGCGGTCAGCCGTAAGTGCCTCAACGTGCCTGATGAGCAGCGCAGTCGTGTCGGAGCCGCAGCTCATCGCCCTCTCGGCCCTCGTCCTCAAGAGCCCTTCCGTCTTCACGTCACTTCCACTAGTCCCGGCCTCGCTGAGGACGTCGTATGCGTCGATTGAATAGGTGTGCAAACCGATGTCGGAGCACGCTTCCGAGGCAACGGTTGCCTTGCCGATGTTGCGGTGAGAGGATGTGAGCAGGATGGCGACTGGCGGCATCTTGAGATGGATTGCCCTTGGGCTGGTGGCAGCAGCGAGCAGCTCTCTGAGTCGCCGCCTCAGAGGGGACACAACACGCTGGTCTTGGTCGGTGATCGTCAACGCCGAGGCGCTGGGGGCTTTTGTAGGCATCTTCTTGACGCCCAGGTAATACGGCCAGGTGCTAGACTTGGTAGCCGGGATGCGGCTGGTAGCGAAGCCGGAGCCATGCATCGCAACAGAGGAACTGTCGATGCACGCAACTCCGCCCCAAAGGTCGTCGACCTGGTCGTCCTCGGCGTCGGTCTTTTGGATTTGGATGTGGCCGACCTTGAACCACGCCACCTGGTCGAACCTGGTTGATTCGTCTTTGGTGAGAGCCATCACATCGTCGACCTCTGAGCCATTGCTCGCACTCGCCTGCTCTTGAAGCGCCTTGCCTAATTGGGTGTCAATGGGGACCGCGAGGAGATCTCCCGTCCTCACAAGGCGGATCTTTTGGGCAAAATAACGCTTGAGGCCGCCGAGGACTGCGGATTGATACGCGCGCTCGGCGGTAACAGGTGACCGGACATGTTGAATCGTGATATCGCGTGCGTACGGCGGACGTGCGGCGCTGGTAAACTTGGGGAGAGTCCCCTTCCCTTGATACGAACCTCGCTTGATGGGGGATAATCTCAAATACGGAGGTGCGTCAAGGTTTGCCAACAAGACAGGAGAGATGTAGGCTGCTGGACTCGTGGGTTTCTGGAGCTGAGACTCGAAAAAAGACAGCTTTCGTTCGCCGTGCTTTGCGCTCGGTATCCGGGTCACTGGACGTTGCGAGTAGCCCTCAGGGAGGCCATACACTCTGACGGGGCGCCAGTTGGATTCGGTCGGTTCCAGTGATGTGAGGCTTCCGAGACCAAACGCACCGAAGCCGTTTGCGGGGGGCTCTTCCGCAGCCTCAACTCGAACCCAGTCTCCCGAGAAACACCCGATCTTGGACAAGGAAGATATGTCCACGAAAATCCGGGCCTCCTCGTCATCCTCAGGGGCTGGTTTGGGGTGGAGAAGGTCCCTTGATATCGGCCGGATCAGGCCCTGGGCCTTAAAAAGACGACCCCGAGGCCGGTCCGGCCGAGCAGTTGTGGCAGTGAAGTTGGAGAAGACGGATGCAGGCGTGGCGATTCCGTTGGTTTTCCTCCCTCTCCCAATCGTCATGGGAGTCCCCGGCTGCATCGTGGAAACACCACTGGCGGTTGTCGGCAGTGTGGGTGCCTGCAGCGAGATCATGTCGTCCATCGAGTCGTCGGAGAGGTCGTCGTCGTGTTCGGTGCCCGAGAGTTCCGACTCTTCTGTTTCTGTGACAGAGTCCATCTCTGTGTTTGCGGCGTCCGTCTTGTATCGGTCCTCTGCTGCCGAGTAAAACTGGTCGTTCCCAGTGTCGTCCTCCTCGTCCTCCGGGACCCCGTTCAGGCTTCGGTTTCGCGAAATCGATGGGGCAGCCTGGCTGCGTTTGGCATGGACCCGTCCTCGCATGAGCACAATCTTGGTGTTCTCGGATATAATTCCCTGGCTCACGGGCTCGCACAGCATGATCTTTCCCGGGTTCGGCGGCACATGCGTGACGGGGTGCGGGGGCAACGGGAGCGGGAAGAGGTCTCCGGAATGAAGCACCTTCAGGCTGCCCAATGCTACGCGCAGAGCCGCAATAAGACGGTCCTCGGGGGTCGAGGGGGTTTCTGCGCCTTTGCCCTGGGAGTAATTCGGGTGGTCGCGGTAGAAGGTCCCCTCGCCCTGCTCCAAGCGCTTCGTCAGCTCGCTCTCGAGGCTCACGAAGACGGTATCCAACGAAAGAGCGACGACGTCTAATATCTGAATTTCGATACCGCTTCGGCTGTGGCTCGAGAGCTTCGAAGGCGCCACTTGTTGGAGGATAGTCGCAAAGCTCTGTAGCGACAAGGAGGAGGGCGAGAACTGGACGGTCGACGGCTTCAGGGCGGTAGACTTGACCACCGGCACCACGGTCCAGGCAGTCTCGGTCGGGGAGGGGTTCGGCTCCCAGGGAGCAACGGCGACGTGGTGAATCTCTTCAGAGCCATCTTCGCGGGAGGGGACTGCGCCAGGACATGGTCAGCGTCTGCATGCGAGCATCGGAGGCAGAGGAAGGTCCATCTTACCATCACGGAGGTGGGGGAAGAGGTCGGCAAACAGGTCGTCGGACAGGATGCCTACGTCGCCTCTCACTTCGTGGTCGTCCAGGATCAATCTCGCGGACAGCGCTGGCTTGTCCTGGCGGCGTCTTCGTGTCCTGCGGCTCCTCTTCGCCTGGGACGTGGGCACGAGCTCCGAGGTCATTGTGTTCGTTCGGCAAGCGGACTAATGTAAAGCGACAAGGCAAATCACGCCCTAAATGCGCATCGCAGGGAGGTGGACAAACCGAGTCCGGTGTGGTGTTATGCAGCACGAAGCGACTGTAGTACAAAATAAAATAGCAATTGGCGTCGGAGGGTATCAACAGTCGCAAGTTGTCATGTCGTGTCGCGAAATCCGCATTGAGGAGCTAAGCTCTTGTCCCCTGGGCCGGGCTGGAGTCGGGGCCGTCTCCAGCTTCGGCTGGGGGTCGTCTTAGGCCTCGGCATTGGCGTAGTGCCAGCTGCAGCCGTCCACCAACCTCCCTGGGCCTCCGACCTCAGAAGCCCGTGTTCCCCTGTGTGGGTGGCCCAGGCAAGGCAATAAAACCCGGCTCGAGGGGGAGGACAGCCGAATGACTAAGCATCCGGGGTCGACCGTTGACCCCGAACAACCTCCGACCCCTGCATTTGCTTCGGTTGAGCAGCCGGTCCAGATGTTGTCGCAAGTGCAACGGCCGTCATCGGCTCGCAGCTTCGAACGCAGTTCGGATAATACCTATTTGAAATACAGACATAGAAATCGACACCATGTACTCTGAACGGCACACGTTGTAGGCAGTGGTGGGCATGCATGGCATGGGCTTGAGGAGACATCGCAATTACGGCTCAAATTTTGGATGAAGGAATGCGTTTTTTGATCAGACAACTTCGAAGAAATGGACTACCTACCTAGTTTGGGCCCTGACGGTCCTGTCACAGTGGAAGTTCAGATCAACCCTGACCGAATTGTGATGGATGTTTCTTATCCTTATCGTCAATCTTATCGCTGCGGCAAGACGTCAGATGGGTCTCAATGTCACCTTGCGGCTTCTCTCCAAGTTACCACGTCAACGGAAGACCGCCAACGTCAGTTACCACATATCGCAATCAGGTTCTCCATCAACTGAACAGCACATTAGTTGGTTTACAAAACCCTCCACAGATGACGACTGAGTGGTTTCGCGGAACTGCAGCATCCGAGCGAGATGTCCTGATACAGCTGACGGAGACAAGAGGGTCTCGAGATGAGATGGCAAATAGCACAGCCTCGTCCAGAACAACCAGACTCGTAAGGTGGCAATGTCGTCAGTCTGCTGGGTCTTTGTCGTCTCTTTGAGCTTGTAACGCGTCGGAAGCACGGACCAGAGCCTGGCAAGCCTTCCAGCGCATTCAGATTTACGTTGGCCGGGCTGTCCTGAGCTGCGGGTTTATTGAAGCCAAGTATCCGCCGTACTCGGTTTCCCCATCAGCCCACAGGATTGGAGCGGCCGGCAGAGTTCATGACAGCCGCCTTTGGCAGCAAACCTTGCGATGGAAGCGGTGGTTGGGCCGATTATTCGATGATTGGGAGGGGAGGCGCGTTCTACAGGTTTGCCCTCGTCGTGGCCGAAACGTATTTTTATCTCGACTCGCCAGGAAGAAAAAATCCTGCAAAACAAGTACGCACTAGACTCCGCCCAGACCTAATTGCCGTTGCCGAACATCAATGATGCTTCGTCTTCCAGACAGATCTGGGCAAAATGATCGTCACATGCTATTTTTTTCTGTTTCTTTTGCTCCGGTTACTCGAGGTCCAATCAATGCAAGTCATTTAAACGGGTGGCTCCAGACAACACACGGAGCTATGACGCAAGCGGGGCTTCCTCCCTGCGCGGAAGCCACCCAATGGCTCGACAACCCCGATGCCTTGGCCAGCCGCGACTGGCCCGGGCTTCTTCAGCGCCTCCGTACGGAGTACATCGTAATCGCAACTTTTGCAGCAAAGTGACAAGAACCCGGGGGCGCTCAAAACAAAGCAGCGGCTAGACTCCATGGACCTTCAGGGCTTTCCATGCATGGCATACCTAACCTGGCTGTCTTCTGTGCCGTGCCGCATGTCTCAATGCTCCCCCGAAGAGTGACACTACGCTCTGCACTGTCATCGACCAACGCCTCTAGACTGCATCGCTGGAATCTGAACAACATCATACCACGATTCTTGCGGTGAGACCGACTTTTCGTAATCTTTGCATTGCGCCTGTATGCAAGCAAGCACGTCCGTCCGCGTCCGATTCTTAGAAATCTCCTTCTCTCCTATCTTTTTAAGCCTCCCCCTCAGGAAAATCGAGTCCGCCTCTCCCTTGAAATTTATTAACCCGCCAATCTCGCAGTCTAGCAGAACTAGTGCGGCGGCATTGTATCTGATCCTAGGATCCCAATTTGCGGCTGCCACACACCCACCCCCTGCTTCGTCCCGGATCTACGCTTCGCTTCCCTGCCTGGATCACTTGGACACCCTCCATGATGCCTGTTCATGCCATCAGCGGCTTTGAACTGTGCATTTGAGAACCAGATTTCCACTCGCTGCGTCTCTCTGACACTTCACCTTTACAATCCACTTTACTGCGCCTGGAGCAGCGAGCGTAATCCTCTTCTCGCCGCCAAAATCTACGCGAAGCTAGAAGCTTCCCACTCTTTGCGACATTGACAGTCCTTTTCGCGATCGAAAATACCACCGCCCTCCGAGAAACATGGGTAGTTTTTCGGATTCCTCGGATACTACCCGAGACCGAATACGCAACAAGGCCGTCGCACACAACGCGGTCGAGTTCACACAGCAGGCCGAGAAGCTGTCGCACCAGAAGCACGACAACGGTGATTCTGAAGTTGCAGTCGAGGCCCGTTTCGTTACGCCCCAGGACCCTGTCATCGTCACTTCAGAGGGCCGCAGACTTCCTGGGGTGCCGCTCGAGGAGGCCCACAAGCTGAACATACTCAAGGACGAACTTCGAGATGGTCCTGCTGTTGTTAAGATCAAGCAAGGCGATGAGGTGCAGGAGGAAGTCGCAAACGCCGAAGAAGCTTCGAACAGACAGGAGAGGGTCATCTCTCTGCCAACAGACGAAGACGGGAAGTCACTTCAGAAATCGGAAGGCTCTCTTCGTCGTCAAACACCGCCGTCGCATACAAACCCCTTGTTCCCGCCTCTGCCTTTGTACGGCCCGCCATCTATGTTTCGCAATCTCCAATGCCTGATATTCCGGATATCGGCTTTCTTCCTCAGTCTCGCGTTCCTCGCCGTCATTGTCCTCGGCGCCCTGTTCACCAGCATTCCGCCGCTATGCTACAGGATCTTTTACCGCCTGACTCTTCGAAACCCCGACAAGAAGAGACCCTTTTACGACGAAGAGATGCGCAGGAGTAAGCTGCGTGCAGACATGGACAGGAAGTGGAGGCGTCGGAAGTCCAGCGACAAGATTGGCAAGGACAAGGAGCTTACGGGGGGCGAGTTCGTCCCTACTGAGGGCGGCCCCGATCCAATCGTATGCGACGTTGGGTACTACGCCCGCCGGGTCGGTCTGGACGTCGAGGAGTTCCAAGTCCAGACCGAAGACGGATTCCTGATTGAGTTGTGGCACGTGTACGACCCTAAGGAGTACACGAGACTGAGCGAGGACGACAGGTCGGATAGGGGACCCGACATTTTTACCCGATCCAAGAAGAAGCTCAGGGACCCCGAACAGAAGCGCAAGTTTCCCGTCTTGCTCATGCACGGCCTTCTCCAGAGCTCTGGGGCGTATTGCACAAACGACGAAGACTCGCTGGCCTTCTACCTTTGCAAATCTGGCTACGACGTGTGGCTCGGTAACAACCGGTGCGGGTTCAAGCCCAAGCACGCCATCCTGGAATATTCCGACCCAAGGATGTGGTGCTGGAACATTCGCCAGATGGGAGTCTTCGACCTGCCGGCGCTTACATCACGGGTTCTCTTCGAGACGGGCTTCGAGAAGATCGGCTTGATCTGTCACTCGCAGGGCACGACGCAGACGCTTGTCGCTCTCGCAAAGGAGCAGCGGCCGGACCTGGGCGAGAAGCTGACTGTCTTTTGCGCCCTCGCACCCGCCGCCTACGCCGGACCCTTGATCGGAAAGATGTACTTCAAGTTCATGAGGATCATCACGCCCGGGATGTTCCGCCTGATGTTCGGCATTCACGCCTTCATCCCCTTCATGATGCAGATGCACCAAGTGCTGCACCCCAAGGTCTACGGCTGGCTCGGTTACAAGGTCTTCTCATTCCTCTTCGACTGGACAGATACGAGATGGGACCGGGGCCTGCGGGATCGCATGTTCCAATTCGCCCCCGTCTACGTCAGCTCGGAGTCCATGCGTTGGTGGCTCGGAAGAGAATGCTTCGCGAGACACAAGTGCATCCTTTCCACGAAGGAAGACGTTCGCGCAGAGGAGAAGGAAGACCGTATCAACGAGCACGACCCGCACACCCTTCGAGCCGACGACGCCGACGGCGCCATCTCCCAGCGGGCCGTCGACGAGCACAGCCGCAGGCCCAAGGGCTCGACGGCGTGGTACAACGAGCAGGCGCCGCCTTTCGCGCTCTGGGTCGCGGGCAACGACGACCTCGTAGACGGCAAGAAACTCCTGCGCCGGTTCGAGAGGGGTCGCGAGCCGCACGTCAAGGTGGTCCACAGCAAGGTCATCCCGGAGTACGAGCACCTCGACGTCATCTGGGCTATGGACGCTCCGCAACAGGTGTTCAAGGAGGTCCGCGAGGTGCTCTGGAAAACCTGCAACGCGCGGGAGAAGTGCCGCGTTCCCAAGGGATGCGAGGATGTTGCCCGGTGGATTCCGCCGGCCAAGAAGACACCGTCCAGCGACGTAGACGAGAGCCAGTCCAGCAGCGACGATACCGATTAAGTGTTTCACTGTGCTTTTGTTTAGTGTTGGGGACTAGATACGAAAAGACGTAGAGAGCGTGCAGACAGTTGGCGGCGAATTTGTGTGTTGGATTCCTAGCATTGCAAGGAGTAATGGCGCTTTTTCTTTGGAACGAAGGCACTGGTGCGCGTAATGGTAATGGTTGCGTCGAAAGTAAAGGATACATCACAATGCGGCAGTATACATTAGAGTAGACGACAGTTGGCAGTATACGAATTACGCGTAATACATACTCGGTGCGTTATGCAAACTTTCAATGCTCTTTTGGCAAACGTGATGGTATATATGTGTCTTGTTTTACATAGTCTATCAAGTCGTTTATACAGAAGCCATGGTTATGACTATACGCCTCTGCAAGAGGCGGCCCAGGACGAGGGGTTTTCGCCACGCCCTGAGCATCGCAAACAAATGCGATTTCAAACCCATGTTATCATATCAGTAGGCTCCCTCCCCCCCCCACTCAACCAATCCTCTCCGCCTCGTCCATCAGCTTCTCAACACTGAACCGCTCGTCCCCGGTGCGGAACCACTCCAGCAGCCTCCTCCTCTCCGCCGCCCTCTCCTTCCCCTCCGCCTCGCCGTAGAACCGCTGCAGGCACATGACGAGCCACTGCGCGTGCTCCGGCTTCACGCCGCGGTCCTCCAGCACCTTGCCCTGCATCAGCACCAGGCCCCTCTCGTCCGCGAGGTCCGTGTGGTGCGTGACCGTCGTGTGCGGCTGCGCGTACTCGCCGCGCGCCTTGAACTCGGCCAGCTGCGTGAACATGGCCGTCGCCGTGCGGGAGGCCGGGTCGAACACCCACTGCAGGAAGTGGATCTCGGCGCCCTGCGACTCGTGCGGCACGGGGAGGACGAACTGCGGGTTCTGCCGGGCGAGGGCCTCCATCGGCCGGTACGCCGACGCCGGGATCACGGCGCAGAGGGAGGACGGGTCCGAGGCGTGCCGCAGGCGCCAGATCGCCGTGAGCTCCTTGTCGGGCAGCTCGCGCGCCTTGGGGAGGTCGAGGATCTCGTCGAGGGACTTGATGCCGTTGCCCGAGGACCCGGGGACGGGCGGCGGCGTCGTCTGGGTGCGTTTCGTCTGCGCGGCGGCATCTGCGCTCGAGGTTTCGGCGGCCGTGGGTGTCGTCGGGGTCGGGGCCTTCGGGGGCGCGGGCTCGTCGTTGAGGATGTGCTCCAGCCCGGGGACGGAGATGGCGTCCTTCTTCTTCTGCTCCTTGATCTTCTCGGCGTAGGCGGCCTTGAGCTCCTCGACGTTGGAGAGCCCCTCCTCGCGCGCCTTCTGGTCGAGCTTGGCGCGGTACTTCTCGAGGACGGCGCGGGGCTGCTGGGTCGTGGCGAGGAATCGGACGTCGTGGACCTGGGCCCAGCGGCGCTGGTTCGAGGCGCGGAGGGCGCGCGTCGACGAGGTGACGATGTGCCGCAGCGCGGGGATGCGGCAGGATGCCATTGTGTCTGTGGGTGTCGTCGCCTGCCGGTGAGGACGGGTGGTGGTGGTGGTGGTTGTAGCGAAAGGGTGCGCGGTGGAATTTTTGGTTGAATTGTCTGTCACTCGGAGGTGCAGCAGTCTTGAATTGAAAAGCTCTGGTGGGGCCTTTGGTGGGGCCGGTTTTTCCGCGTCGAAGTGCCGACAGCGTATCAGCTCCGCCGAGAGTCTCCACCGTCGTGTCCATCCCGGCAGCCGGAGCGATGCCGGCAGCATCACTTTATTCAACGGGTTTTCTTTTCTTTTCTTGCCAGCTATTCAACTAAATTCAGGGCATCTCACGGATCGCAGGTCTAATGCGGTTCCTCCATCTCTCCACATTTGCATAGCAAGCGAGTTGAATGAATCTTCAATCCCTTGATCAAAATTCTGCGAAAGAAGCCGATGGGTTGGATACGACGACATGGCCGACGCCAGCGCCGAGCGTATTGACTGGCAGATTGGAATGTATACGCGAGGCAATATAAATTGCGACCCTGGAGTGAACGTGAGTTTGTTTCCAGTTGGATATGCTACGTTTTTATCGCCGGGTGAGAAATGGAGACCTGTGCCAAATACCCAAGCCAAATAATACAACTTATACATGAAAACGACACCATGAACAACTTCGGTAACCGGGAAAAGCACCGGTATCACTAACGGTAGCTTCGAGGTCTCGAAAGGCAGTCCGGCCGCTCTCTCCTGTGAAACTGGGGCCCGTAAGCGGGATACAGCTGAAGTCCCGTCTGGACCGGAATTGGTTCTTTGGCGACCTCGGTCCTGCTTCTATCGCTCTCCTGACCAAGGACCCCCGAACGAGAAAGAAGCCGTTTGACTTCTCACTCCGGATACTCAAGATCATCGGCTCTCTCTCACCCCATGCCATCTGCGCCTGTGCCCGGTTCCCGTTCTCCGGCTGCTTCTCCGGGCCCCGCCCGGCGTGGGGCCGTGCCGTGACGCACCGCGCTCTTCGTCAGGAGCGGGTCCCGGACGGTCAGACCCCATCCCGACTGCGACTGACTCTTGATTCGATTGGGTCAGGGGTTGCAAGACGAATGTCTATTACCCTTTCTTCCGCGTGACGATAGACAAGAGATGCCCGTCCCGTAATAAGCCAGTGAGTGTGTGAGAGCAGCGGGGATGAATGACAGCCCTCCCTCTGACCTCCTGTGATGCCCCCCACCGGGTGTGTGGTTACATCCCGCTGGGGGCATCCATTGGAAAGTCTGGGGTAAGCCAGGGACGACATAGCCAAAAACCCCGGCTTACGCCATCCCTCGAAAGAACTTGGGAAAGGTCTCCGGGGGGGAGACGCAAATACGCAAATACGCAAAAAAAAAAAAAAAAAAAAAAAAAAAAAAAAAAAAACCAAAAGGATATAAGAACCCGGGCATGAACCGAACAGTGGCCCATGGATCCTGCCTGCGTCTTGGGGGTTGCCCAGCCCATCCGCGCTGTATCTCTAACGTGCCACCAGTCGGCCATGTGGACCGGGCCCTTATTGAAAATAACACGGCAAGATGCCGACTGTAAGGGGAGGAACGGTCTGTCTAGGTTGCTGGTGGTGGGGGGTGGGCGGATGCTTTGGTATTGGTGAACAGGCGGCAGCAGCAGCAGTGCTTCCGAGTTGGGCAGGCACGGAGAGGTGACCTGCCCAGCATCTTCCAGCTCGGGAGGGAACATGAGCCATGGGTGCGACCTCGGACTAACCGCCCACCGGCGTCGGCGACGAAGTTGCGCTCCGCTGACGGAGGAGAGGGCTTTAACGAGGTTGATACGGGGTGTGTAACAGCAGGCCACGATGATCCCCGAGTGATGCGGTCAGGTCATTTTACGTCTTTCTGTACGGTTTATCCCATCATCGGAGTTGATCTGGTAGTCGAATGCGGAGAGTGAAGACGACGAAGAGAATTCCGGGTAAATGCGTTGCCACTTCTTGGAACAGGATAGACAGGGAGCGTGGCCGGTGAGAAGGATGCGAGGATACACTGCATCAGCACACACAACCCCAGTCACCGTCTCATCCCGCTCGACTTCGACGGACATATCCAAGACATTTTGCAGCACGGCTCCTCCTCTCGATACATCCGTTCGTAGCCCAAAATCCGGTATGGAACGGGGCTTAAAACATGCTCACGTTCATCTCAAGCACGTCGTCTCCTTGCAACGAGGTCTAGATTAAATACCCAGAACGAGAAGGGAGGCATCATCGAAGCCCGCCAAGACCAACACCCCACGGGGTAAAAGTGCGGGGGGCATGCCTGAGCCCGGGGAAGCGCACTAGAGGCGGCTACTGGTTGGTGGCATCTGCTGCTGGTGGTGGTGGTGAGCTACCGAGGCGCTGGGTTGGCCGCGCCATGCTCGCACCCATGTCGCGGAGGACAGGGCCTGCCCGCCTCGTCTGGAATCCGGGCAGCGTGCGACGCTTGCCATGTGGGAGAGACGCGGGAAGACGATGAGGGGTTGCGGCGGCAGGTGCTAGGCAATAAGGGTGGTCTATAATTAGCCGCTCGATCCGACCTTGGGATTTCCCCTCATCTCATCTCTATCTCAACTTCACGTCTTCCCCCTGTCATCGACTGCTGGCATCACGGCGGGTGGCGAAGACCGGTCTTGTGGTTTCCAAAAAAATATTTGTTGGTGTTGTACAGCTATGGACATAGCGACATTATGAAAACAGGTCCAGGTTCGGACAAACGCTCAAATCAGGGGTTTGAGGGCGTAGCTCTTCGCCTCTCGGTTTCCTCCTCTCGCCGCGGATATCTCTCTTCTAAGTCTAAAATCTCCAAGTTTTGAAATCGCTCTCTAAATCTCTCTCACGACAGCAGCCTGCCCATCAGCGTGGGCAAAGCTTACGCCCAAGTAGGCTTGAACTCCCAGCGCTGGTTCTCGGTGCCCTCGGCGAAGGGAACACCAAGCTCGAACAGCTTGACGATGACGTTGGAGAAGTCCTTGAAGAAGGCGTCGTTGTCCTTGGCGTACTGCTCGACGTACTTCTTGAAGGTCTTGTCCTGGATCAGGGCGTAGTCGGCGGGGAGCATCATGAGGGTCTTGGTGCCCTTGTCCTCGTACTGCAAAATGGTCAGCGTGTGCCCTTGGCTCTTTGGGTGGTATCGAGGCTTACCTGGGCGGGACCATCCCACTTCTTCCATTGCCACTTCTCGTTGAGGAGCAGCTTGTAGTAGTCGTTGGTCAGGACGGTAGGAGAGAAGGTCCAAGGACCATCGAAGCCGGAGCGGTCGGTGTGGCAGCGGCCCAGGGCGTGGGCGCCGGCCAGGGCGACGATCTCCTGGTCGTTGAAGCCCATGCGGTAGAAGATGTCGCGGAGGTGCTTCTCGCGCTTGGAGGCGTCGGGCAGGCGGCCGTCGGGAGTGCAGGCGGCAACCTCGCCGTCCTTGCGGCCGGGGCGGTAGGGGACGATGGGGCCCTGCATCTCCTGGATGGCAACGACACCAGCGAGGATCCACAGGTCGGAGTAGGAGATCCAGGGGAATTGCTCTGGAAGGGGCAAAAATTCAGCGGTTGCATTCCCAATAACCTTTAGCACAACTCCTCGGACGGAGTCAATGGCATGGACCGAGATTCACTCACGCTTAATGGGCTCGAGGAAGTCGCGGGCAGTCTTCAGACCGGCGTTGGCACCGTGGTCGGACTCAGGGGCGAAGCGCATGGTAGCGCCGTTGCTGCCGCCGGTCTTGGTCTCCTTGTCGTAGGTGCCGCTGGCGTGCCAGGCCAGACGGACGAGGACGGGGCCGTAGCTGCCATCGTCGTAGTCGTCCTTCTCCTCAAGACGGTCGGCGATGGCCTTGTACACCTTCTCGTAATCGGCCTTGGTGGGGTTGACGACCTTGGGGATCGAGCCGGCAGAAACGCCACCCTCCTTGGTGTAGAGGTAGCCACCGGCACCAGCGGCGGCGGCACCGACCAGCCAGATCCAGGTCGAGCTGCCGGACTTGGGGGCAGGCTCGGAGGAGTAGAAGCGGCGGCCCTGCTGGCGGAAAGCCTGGCGAGGAGCGACGGCGAAGGCGTTTCTGGAGGTGGTCCTCAGCGCCGCGCGGGCGAACTGTCTGGTGGAAGCGGCCATCTGTGTTGCGGAGAAGTGTCAGAGAATTGGTCTTGTCGACGTGTTATCGTGAGGGTGGAAAGCAAGGGATGTATCAGACGATGCCGGTATCAAATCGGCATCTCCTCGCCACGAAGGTATTGTGTATAAGGTGTGGCGGGGAGGACAGAATCGCTAACTAACCTTGTTGGAGCTTGTCTGACGTATACGGGGATATCAAGAAAGCAATCACAATCACGGTGGAACGTGTACGGAAGAAAAAAAGAAGGGAGAGAAGCTTAGAAGCACGGAGGGGCGGGAATGGCAGCGATTAGTACTTTAAAAAGAAAGTCTCTGAGTGTTCGCCGGCCCGGGGGGGCGTTTGAGAAATCAGCTACGCAGTGATGTACCTACCTCCTAATACTCTGTACATTCACCTACACTACACGCAGAGCGCAAGCCCGAGGCTGGCTTGAGCAGGTCGCCCCCCCTCCCTCCTGCTGGCATCTTTTCGGGGGCGGGCGGCGTGAGAAGAGCAGAGCCGAGAGACCTGGGGAGGGGCCGAGGGAGGACGGGAAATGAGAAATTGGTGGGCTGTGAGTGGTCGGCTGCAAGAGCTCCAGTCTGGAACAAGGGGCCGGGGTGTTTAGGGAGCCACTTCTTTTTGCCCCGGGGTCCTTGCAAATGCTCACGATGTGGGTTCCCATTTACGTTTCCTGCCAGGCGCTGCTGGGCCCGGTCAACGTCTGAGTGGAGCATCTTTTTTGGTGCCGTCGTCCTCGTGTCTTTGCAATTGTGAAGGTGTGGTGTGCAGACGGTACGGATACCTGGTGCCGTAACCTTAACCGTGTACTTGTAGACGGCCACCTCACAACAACACCAGGGTCCTGACCAGGTACCTAGCTCAGGTGAGGTTAGGCAAGGTACCAAGGTAAGTAGGTAGTGGCATCCGTCATGGTATTTGGCATGAAAGATGCCCGCCGCAAGCCGAATGGATCAGAGCTGGTCTAACAAACGCGAGGTGAGCCGTGATGAGGTCTGATACCGAACCGAGTCCGACACGAGCAGGTCCCGGTAACCGCCGTATCTCACAGGAGATAAGGCCAGAGCAAACATATAAAGTACCTAGGCAATGTAGACAATGTACCACTTTCACGATGGAACTGTTGAGTTTGGCTGAGAAAAAAAAAAGTGAAGGGCTGACACATGCGCTAGCAGCTATCAACTAACACCATGTGGCCTCCGATAATGGAGGTCGTAAAGTGTTGATTGCATAAGCAGCACCCCAAACTTTAGCACACCAACAAAAAAAATTATTCGGTATCCAATGGCGTGACTCGCCCGCCTCTCGTTCCGGGCCGCCCTACGGAGCCATGGAGTTTTCTCGTCGTCGATATGACGCTTTCCCGTCTCCACGCTTCCAAATCACCCATCATCTGGGTCGAAAATCTGCCTACGCTGCTCGGCTGGCTATCCGGCCATGACCCCGCCAAGGCAATCTTTCAGTAGTGTAGCAGTGTATTTGTAATTAATCCCCCGGGAGACCCGTTTTCTCCATCATCGGTAGGACGGCTGGGGCGACTACGAGCTGCCGGTCTGTTCGTTCGGAAAGGGTGCATCATTCTCCCCGCGCACCTGGTAGTGGTATTAGGCAGTATTACCGTCCTGATAAACGTGCTCAACCACGAAACGGCGGCAGCAGTAACTCGGCCCTCGCTGACTCGCCGAACCTGAACAGCAGTTCACCTATCGGCCCCGGCCCTTCGCCTCACTTATGAATTCGATGATACCTTTGGTTTCTTTTCCTATACCGTTTCCTGTAGCCCGTTCGCCACTCAACGCCCTACGAGGCGTCCGTTGTATCACCTACTGTAAGACCAGCAAATTGACACAACCCGAGCCCTTCCATGTGCGTGAGAGAGTCTCACTCATCCGCGTCGCGTCTCCGCGGCACTCGGTTATCAGGGTCCTTGCAGATTGGGCTTGACCAGCCAGACCTAGAACCCCCCCTCCTTTCCCACATGACGAAGAAACCACCCCTCGAGAGGCATGGCCATTTATCGCATTCTCCACCTCCCATGCGCGGGTTCGGATGCTCCCTTTCCCATGGTCCCTCGGTCGTCGTGGTCGTGACGTGGTTCGGCGCGACGACCGTCGATTCCGCCACAGACTCACATCATTCCGAACCCGTTCCGAGCCGAGACCGACGCACACCTACCTAGGTGCCATCGGAAGAAATGTCCGTTCGCCGGTAAAGTCCCCCGAGGCAGATAGGTGTCAGAGAGACTTCGAAACGGGCAAAAACTTCCTGGAGAACATGTTACCCTCCTTCCCTGTAGCCCGCGCCCCCTGCTCTGGCTTTAGTAATCAACTCCAACTTCCCCCCCCCCACGTCCGACTGCAACCGCGGTAGTAGTATTAGCAGCAAAGCAAGAAGAAAGAGAAAGTCAAAGGGAAGGGGACACGCTGGTCACCCCTGACTCTTCTACGTTTATTGGAAAAAAAGTCAGCCATCAACCTTTCGATGGTTCCAACTCTCCCAAGAGCCCCGTGCTCATTCTTGCTCTGATCTGCTTTTGGCTGTAACTAGGCTGTCAATGGCGGCCTGGACCGCTCCCTCTGCAGTGCCCGCCGAGTCCACCCAGCTATAAAAGCGGCAGCGTATACCACGCAAGAACGTACTCATGTTGAAACTGTTTGACGTTTTATTGAGCTATTACTATTTGCATTGCTACGTGCTGCGCAAACCAGCACCTTGCAAGTTTCTCCGGCCCAAACAAACACCCTCCGCTGATGAAGCTCTTCCGTGTAGTCACGGTCTCTCTCTGGAGCATCCGGCATACACTGCTTACACACGATAATCTCGTTTGAGGCCAGCCACCCGCCTAAAATCTGTCGTCAAGTCGAGTCATATAGTACAAGAAAGTCGAGAAAAGCCCTTGTGCGATAAAGGCCTGGAGCGCAATAAAACACCGATCGATGGGTCAGCAAATGGTGCCTAGTTGAACGGCGCCGTCCCCTGTCCATCGACGTCTGGCTCGTTGGGCAGTTCGTAGTACTTGACGTATTTGGCCTCAGCACGGTGTCTCGTCGCTTCGTCCAGCTCGCCTCCAGCGACGCCGTTTTCCTTGCCCGCAGATCCGGCCTTGGCCAAAACAGATATGGATCCCGGTCTGTCGTCTCATTAGCACTCATGTTGGACAGTAAACGCAAGGCTCAAAACTTACCCGTAGATCTCCCGGTCAATAGCCAGGAACTGCTTCATGGCATCCTTGCCACCCCGCTGCTGCAAGTACGACAAATAGACTTGGTAAAGCTCCTTCTTCGTCGCGGCAGACAGGCGGCTCTTGCTCCGCAACTCGTCGAAGATCTGCTTCACACGGTCGCCGTGCTGACCCTCGACCTCTGCACTGGTTGCCTGTTGCAGCTCAAGCTCCAGCCACTTGTCCCAGAAGACACGGCTGTCGGCATACCACTGCACGTTCTTCAGGAAGACGTTGCGAGCCTCCTCGGTAGAACCCTTCACCTTCCACAGGAAGAAGGCCCATTCCGTGACTAGTGCCGCCTTGGTGAAGATGTCCACCTGTGGAGAGTCGATCTGCGCCTTGAAAACCTCGATGGCGGAGTCCAATCCGCTCTGGCGGCGCTGAAGATGGGCCCACGAGGTGATAGCCTCGATGCAGTCCGGCAGCTTCATCAATATCGCAGCATGAATGTCTCGCGCGATATCGACGCGCCCACAGCTCTCCTCAAAGTACGCAAATTGAAGCCTGATACCCGGGCGGCTGATGGGCACGAAAAGTGTCGCAGCGCGCTGGTAAATGATTCTGACCTCTTCCTCCTTGCCCTCCTGCGCTGACATCCACCGCGCATAACGGAACCAGAATTCGTCGTAGAACGCGCAGGTAACCAGGCATCGCTCGTAGAGGAAGATGATGCGCGTGGAGTTGCCCTCGGATTCCTCAAAATCAAGGTATTTGCGCCAGTTAACCAGCTGCGGGCTCTCGAGCTCCGTGACGTGGAAGTATGGCCGCTTGACCTCGGATTCGTAGGTCCAGCGCTTGTTCGTCTCATTCTGGGTCTGAGTGAAGTACTCGTAGTACATCGCATCAATCTTGGTGCGGATGTCCCGCTCGACCTCGAGTTCTGTTCGCTGCACGCCGGCATACTGGGCACTCTCTGCCTCGATTTCGGCCTTGAATCTCTCCAGCGTCTCGGTGGGGACCAGCTCGGTGACGGGGCGTTGGTGAGACAGTTGGCGGAAACGCTCGAAATACCGGGCATACTGGTGCATCGGGATGTGAATGACTCGGGAGAGAATCGCAAAAATCTTGTCTTGAGCCTCTTGTCGCTCTTCGTACTCGATGTACTTGTCCCAGAAGGGATGGGCGAGGAAGTCTAGGCCGACGCAGGTGGCGCCACGCTCGAATAACCTGAAAGAAGAGGTCAATTTGCGGCCCAAGATGGGGGAAGGGAGTGACCAAGACAACGGGGAAGGCGGGATATACAGGAAGGGGTATCAAGTAAAATCAACTAGCGAGTCCAAGTCCAAAGCATTCCAAGAAGAGCGGCATGGTGGATATGCGACGTGAAGCGTGAAGCGTGATGCGGAGAACGGATCAGGTCATCGTCAAGTGGAAATCAACAGAGCCTGGTAAACTAGCGTGAGAGGGCATCCCAACAATGGGGCTGCTGTTGGTTCTTTTTCTCACCGTCGGATACTTGGAGAGGCAGTGTATGTAGAGCCAATGGATCGCTCGGTCGAGATTTTGAGCGGTCCCTAAGGCGTGCTGTGGTGATGGTGATGTTATGGGGAAGGAAAGCCGACCATCAAATACTTACTCTCTGACGAGGTGTGGGACGTGCGTGGTCTCCATTTTGAAGGAGCAGTAGTCTGTCCACAAGTCGACAGAATTGGTGATGCTGGCGCATCCGCGCTCGTAAACCTGCAGAGGCGCGAAAGTCAGAGACGGTTCGCGAAGCAAGGGATGGATAGATTGGCAGAGGGCGCGCAACGCGATGCGCCGCGATGCGACGGTCACTCACCATCTCAGCCGACTCGGGTCCAGCAATGTTGAATTCGAGATCGGCGTACTTCTTCCAGTAACCAAATAGCAGGGGAAACTTGAGGAGGAAGCGGTCGTAGGCATCGCGGAGGGTCGCAAGGGCCTGGGGGCTGGAGTTGCGGTTCAAACCGCCCTCCAAACCCTCACAGGCGCGGACGAGCTTCTCCCAGTTCTCGAAGTTGTCCGGATCGGCATCCTGTGCACACGGCAGAGATTAGCCCAAGGTCAATTGGTCGTGGAAGCAGGTGCGACGCTGGTCATGTCGCAGTCACGTACCACCTCGGCCTGAAGCTTCTTGATCTCGGCATTCTCCTCCTCGGAGCTCCCGAAATGGTCGAAGTCGGACATGGCGGGCTACTTTTGGAGATTCTAAATAACGAATGGCGGGGTACGGCGAGTTGCAGCAGAGATGGGCGGCGATTAAAAAGCGTAAGACCGCGAGGGTTGTAGCAGACGCGGGTATCGGTTTGCAGATGGAAAGAGAGAGAGCACCACGGATGTCGAGGCTGTGGCCGTGGGGATCGTAGATGGCCGGGTCAAGCTTCGAGGTCGCGCAAAGGAAGGGGGGCTGGAATTTTTATGAACGGGCACCACTCCTTCCTTAGCACTGCACGCAAAATGGGGCTGAAGCAGGATGTTGCTGGACAAAGGTACCTCTGACCCATGTACCCTGACAGGTGAACCCTGGCTTGTAGTGCTTTATCAGTGACGCGCGCAACCAAATAAGATCGGCCGAAGCTGGGAAGAGATCAGGTGGCCGGCACTCCACCTGTACGAGGCCGCAGGTACCGCACTGGCAGGTACCATCTGTCCGCCTCTATATTGATGTACTGTACCAACCTTCCTACCCAATGAGAGGAGTGCTGGGTGTTAAACTCTCTGGACAAGGTGATGGGCAGACACGTCTAAAGTTCTCGTCTAGGTATCTAGATGCCTAATTGTACGTACTTGGGCACCTCAGGTTCCTACCTAGGTAGAACACGCTCTGTAGCACCAGCAAGAGAAGTGCTGCAGGTCGAGACAACTTGCTTCACGCGCAACACTTCCAACTGCCCGCGGGGAGCCGAGTGTGGATCGGCAAACCATCCCAACCTGTCCAGCTGCGTGTGGCCTCCCTGAGCCTGCCTGCCTTTGCCCTGCATATTAATCCATCGGATTCTGGCAGAGAGCCCGACTGACGGACGCCGGCCAGAGTGGAGCACCCTATAAGATGGTCCCGCCTGTTGCTGTCGTCCGGTTGCCAAGTCCCCCGTCGCCCACCACAACCGTGCCTCCCGCTCCACTAAACTCTTTTTTTCTCCTTAACTCGCGCCCTAGAAAAGGCTGCCTCGCAGAACAGGTATTATGTAATCAGAATGGCCCATCGCGCACTGCCAGTATTTGACGTCCGCGAAAAACTTTCTCTTCTCTTTTCTCTCTCTTACAAAACAAAGGCTAGTGATGATCTCCCAAAAAACATGATAGGAAGAGAATGACTGCTCACCCAAGGTGTCAGCGTGATCTCAATACACTAAATCTGAAGCCTGGCTTGCGCAAAGCACTGACATACGTCTCTTCCTGCGAGCTCGGGATCCCCCGAGCCTGGTTATTCTCCGCGTCTCATCTTTACCTCTCTCCTTCCCCTTTTTCTACTACTCCCCACACACTCACTCGATGCCCATGATCAACCCTGCGGCGCGAACCCCTCAAGTTAGAAAGTAGCATACCAGCACTGCCCCCTTTTTGCTTTCCCAAGGAGACCCGACTTGTTTTTTGGCGTCTGCAAATGCTACACGCTGTCTTGTTTTGGGGTTGGTGTTTCGCAGTGTTCCGCTCTGAAATCACATCTCTCGGCATCATGACTAGAATGGTTCTGGCTCAGTCTCACAAGCCCACGTTGTAAGATGCTGTCGACGGAAGATGGGGCATGCGGTCTTGGTATTGTTTCCTGGAGGACGATGCCAGATTCGCCTATGCATACATGCATTCGTAATAGTTGAGGTCGAGGACGGGCTGGCATAGTAGATGCCTGTATGAGACCTCTCAGACCATCATCGTGATGCTCCCGCTCTGCTCCGTTTCAAAGTGTCGGAGACGAAGATAAGTCCGCGATTTGTACCCGAGGATCTTGGGATCGTCGTCGACGTCAGTCGATAGAGGCAGCTAGACTGGCGATGGGCCCTGCCCTGCCTCTGGTCAAAACCGTCGACCTCGTCTGGCATGGTGATCTCCACAAGGAACGAGAGGCCATCGTCTTCCTCGTGTCGTCGGACGTCTGAGTTCTTAAACGGTGCTCTATTCGCGGCAATCGAGACAAGCCATGATATGACCTCCATGGAATGCAAACCCCTTCCCAGATAATGCGCATCCTCCTGTGGGAATTGATACCGTTTATGACTGGCATGGGATTCATTAGGCCATCCATGGACAGTCAGTGGAGAGCCACTGCTTACACGCGGGTGATGGTGTGATGGATTTCCTGGAAGTTTCAATCGCCAGCTGGACTAACTACGCCGGAAAGCTTGAACACGCAATCAAACTAGGAACTGTCTGTTCTTTTAAAGAATGCCCACTCAGTATGACAAGCCGGACATAACAAGAATGCGTTGGATTTAGATGGGTTGCATGCCTGACATCAAGCCCTTTGTTGACGAATGCGGCTCGGAACGACCTGACTGACAGCAATGAGATTTTGCTCTTATGCGGAGATTGCCTTTGGTCTCATCTGCTGGTGAAAAGACAGAAGAAGAACTCTACTTCATTTGACCCCTTGGACGTAAGTTTGCTCTGAAGATGAAGTCTTCCTACTAAACTTCCGCCTCTTGCGCCAAGCCCTAACCCTTCCTGAATCGAAACTCATCTGCTTGACGAGAAAAGGGTAGATGTCCGGCCAAACTTCGTGATTGCATCTGCAAGTAGGAATAATAACCATCGCAACGGTTTCTGTAAGACCACCACAATCAAGACCTCGGTGAGGACTTCGGGAAACGGTGCGAAAAAGCCATGAAAACGAGTTGGAACAGTCTTAATTTGCATGTGGACGGATTGTGTTTTAGTACCGCTGCAAGAAGAAACCGAAAAGAATCGACAATGGTTCGCCGATGCCTTAACAACGATCCCTTTATACATAGTTACAACCGTGGGAATATTCGATCTAATGCGGCGTAGCATGGCCCAAACCACTTGGTATAGAAACACCCGCTTTCAAGAAACAAACGAAACGGCTACGGTATTGTTTGTACTCGCATCGAGATATTGTCCGGGTGTTCATCGCAAGTCTTGCTTTGACTGTCATCCCCATCAAAGTAACTTTCGCCGTTGAGTGGCAGTCCAGTCACTGGATGTCTTCGAACTGGATTCGATCCACATTCTGCAGATTCATCCAAAATAGAGAAAACACAAAAAGGGTAGGTTCTCGGCATGCGATGATGGCCGTTGAAGTACTTAGTTGGATCACTTCGTTTCGGACCAGCTCCGTCTCGCTCCGTCTCTGTCGGCGGACCCTCCTACGATATCTCCCCTGCTCCTGCTCCGACATGTGCAACTCAGCTCCTTCCCTGGGATCCAGGTGGTCCGTGAGGCTGAAACAGCTGTCCAGCCCAGGCGGAGCTTCAGGCGCTAAGGTACATGTTCAGCGGTCCACCTTGGCTCTAACTCGTTGCGTCTGCGGCGGGACGGACGTCATCTTTGAGCGCATGGGCAACCCAAATTCCGCTACAGTCAGCCACAGCATCTATTGCTACCGTAAACCATTTGACGACTTCAAGCCATCGTGCCGTACCGTTGTGCACTTTCCCACACAGACGCACCGCTGCAGCCTGTCCAATCTTCCTTGTCGACCATAAGACCATCACCACCTACTCGATTGGCGACGGCAGCTCGACTCAGTGAACACAGGTCAGCGCCGCCGCCCAAGCATGCCCCACGACTCTCGCGCTTCTTCAGATCTCGCTGCGACGCCTCACAGCAACGATGGACTACTCCAGCTCCGGATCGTGGCCTTCTCAGGTGCCGGCGCCCGAGAAATCTAGCAAGCTTTACATCCGTGACTACCCTCACCGCGCGATTGCGATCGTCTCGTCCACCCACGCCCTCATTTTCCGCTACAACTTTACCAGCACCGCATCTGCGAACGGCTCCCTTACGTCTCTCGCATCCCGCTCGCGACCGAACGGAGCCGAGGGTAGCCCGTCGAAATGCACTGTCGAGTTCACCCAGGTCACGAAGAAAACTCTTGCCGACTACCGTCCCTTGACTCCGCGACCGATTTTTGGAACATTGGGTCTGATATCCGTGGAAGGGGACGTCTTCCTTTCCGTCGTTACACATGCCACGCGAGTCGCCACCCTTAGGCCGGGGGAGACGGTCGAACGGATCGCGAGCGTCGCCTTCTTCTGTCTCAACAGCAGCGAATGGGATAATGTCGTGTCCCTGGATCCTCTGGACTCGGAGATGTCGGACGCCAACTCAGTGTATGGCCAGAACCTGAGAGGAAGAGAGGTGACAGTGGAACACCCGTGTACAGACCTCCGGAAGCTTCTTGGAAACGGCACTTTTTACTACAGCACCGATTTCGATTTGACCAACAGACTCCAAGACAGGCAAGTGTGGTGCCACCTAGTCGATGCCTGCGGCCCGCTGACCGTTACAGAACTGTAAACTCGTCCGTGTTCGACATAGACAACTTCGACGACTCATTCTTGTGGAATTCGTTCATGATCAGTCCACTAGTTCAGTTCAGATCTCGGTTGCTTCCCCAGGAGCGTGACGCCCTCGACTCGTCAAGATTCCTGACGTCAGCCATCCGTGGTTTTTGCCGTACTATGGCGATTCCGCAAACGAGCGCTCCTTTGAAGACCCGATCAACCGGCCTGCCGTCTTACCTGACAGTCATCTCCCGTCTTTCTAGTCGGAGGGCTGGAACTCGGTTCAATTCCCGTGGCATTGATGACGACGGTAACGTGGCCAATTTCGTAGAGACTGAAACCATCTACTGGAGCCCAGGCGGTACCCTCTTCTCGTATGCCCAAGTTAGGGGCTCTGTTCCACTCTTCTGGGAGCAGACCGCCGAGCTCATTCCTGGCAAGCAAAATATCACCGTCATTAGATCACCAGAAGGGGCGCAGCCCGCTTTTAATAAGCACTTCGACGAGTTGGAGCGAACTTATGGTGCCGTGCACGTTGTCAACCTCTTGAGCGAGGGCAAGCCTGGCGAGGCACAACTCAGCCAGCTGTACCACCTCGCCGTCGAGCACTGCCCTCTGAGCCAAGTTGGGGAGGATGAGTCGCAGGACCATGCGCTGTTGAGAGAAACGCACTACGATTTTCATGCCGAGACCAAAGGCCCTGGAGGGTATGAAGCTGCTCGACAAATTCGAAGGTATATCGAGGGCTCGACAGATGGCTTTGCGTACTACCTGGCTGAAGAGGCGGACGACGCAGGGCCAGATTCCAACGATCCCCAGGGATCCACCCGAATGATTGTGGTTCTGCAGCAAGAAGGTGTCTTCCGGACGAACTGCCTTGACTGCCTGGACAGGACGAATCTGATTCAGACTCTCATATCTCAGATGGCAACGGAAGCGTTTCTGGGTCACCGCGGCGAATACGCCACATCTGATTTCTGGATGAGACACTCGACGCTATGGGCTGACAATGGAGATGCGCTATCTAAGATATACGCTGGCACCGGCGCTCTTAAGTCCTCCTTCACCCGGCACGGTAAGATGTCACTGGCTGGCGCAGTTGCCGACATGCGAAAGTCGGTGCAGAGATTGTACCACAACAACTTTACGGACTCGGCGAGGCAGACGACCATCGATCGACTCCTCGGACGTCTCGTCAACCAAGCTCCTGTTCTGCTGTTCGACCCAATTAGCGATTATGTCTCCAGCGAACTGACCAAACGAAGTGCGGAGTTCTCGTCCGTGCAAGACATTACCATGTAAGTCGCCCTGAATCGGTGGTCGCTTGTAAATGCTAATTCTCTCAGGTTGGTTGGCACCTTCAACCTGAATGGACGAACCGAGGGTGTCGATCATGACCTGTCGCTTTGGCTCTGTCCCGAGGAACTCAGAGACGTGCAACCTGAGATTGTTGCGGTTGGTTTCCAGGAAATCGTCGAGCTGAGCCCGCAGCAGATCATGAACAGCGACCCATCAAGGAAGCAACTGTGGGAAAGCGCTGTTAGGAGATGCCTGAACAAGCGCGCTCAAGCCTTGGGTGGGGAGAGATACGTCCTTCTCCGCAGTGGGCAGCTTGTCGGAGCGGCTCTGTGCATCTTCGTCAAAGCATCTGCATTAAGCAGAATCAAAAACGTCGAGGGAAGCGTCAAAAAAACCGGCTTGTCTGGAATGGCAGGCAACAAAGGAGCGGTTGCCATACGTTTTGACTATGCGAATACCCACATTTGCTTCGTGACGGCCCATTTGGCTGCCGGATTCTCAAACTACGACGAGAGGAACAGGGACTACGCGACAATACACCACGGTCTACGCTTCCAGCGTAACCGTGGCATCGATGATCATGGTAAGGGCGGCCTGTGGTAGCAATGCTGCACGCCCATTTGCACGGAACGCTGACTGACTCGATATAGATGCTGTCGTTTGGTTGGGAGACTTCAACTACCGAATCGGCTTGACTTCCGAAGCTGTTCGAGGACTGATCAAGAAACGAGATCTGGAAACGCTTTATGAAAACGACCAGGTAAGAGCGCATTCTTGATGGGCTATGTTTGCTTGGTTCTGACTTCCTTTGCAGCTCAACCTCCAGATGATTGCGGGATTGGCCTTCCCTTTCTACTCGGAAGCTCGCATCAACTTCCTTCCCACTTACAAGTTTGATCTCGGAACCGATGAATACGACACGTCGTAAGTTTGAAAACTGAACCTCGTTGTATCATTTACTGACTCCATTTGAAGCGAGAAGGCGCGAATCCCTGCCTGGACAGACCGCATTTTGAGGAAGGGTTCAAACTTGCGCCAGCTTGCGTACAACTCAGCTCCTCTCAAATTCTCAGACCATCGACCGGTGCACGCCATCTTCCAGTGCAACGTCAGCATTGTCGATGAATCCCTCCGAGACCAAATCAGCCAAGATCTCTACCAGCGACGGAAAGCAGAAGTCGGCGATTCAGCCATAAATCTGGAATCGGAGGAGACTGACGACGAAGATCTGATTGGTTATGAAGCCATCGAGCCGGGGTTGCCGCCAGCCAGCTCCGACCGCCAAAAGTGGTGGTTGGAGAACAAGCAACAGGCCAGGGCGGACATCAAACAACCCAGGGCACCGGAAGGGCACACGACCATTTTGAACCCGAACAGGCCGCCGAATCCTTTCACCCCAACGACAGAGCCTGACTGGGTCAATGTTCCAAGATCACGACTCTCGTCGTTCTCCAGCGTATCGACATCACCATATGAACATGTTTACGCATCAAGCGGTGACCTGTCCTCATCTGCTACAAGTACGACTACGAGGAGGCTACCGCCGCCTTTTGACCCATCAGCACTGCCAGCCAAGGTGGGCAGACTGAGCATCAAGGACGAAAAGTCGTCGCAACGGGGAGAAACTCCTCCACCGCCCCCGCCTCCTAGAAGAGGGACAGGGGCCAGCGCTGGGTCTCAGCAGGCACCACTGACGATGAACCAACCTCCATTAATCCCGTCAAATAGATCACAGGGTGGGCCGCCAGCAGTTCCACGACCGTCCTCTGCGGTATCTCAATCATCGCAGCAATCCAAGGGCAAGCCGGCACCGCCGGTGGCGAAGAAGCCAGCCCATCTGGCCACGATGCCTACGTCGACCTCACCGGCCCTGACTAGCAACGGTAACGGGTACCACGACGATGATCCGTCAGACCGACCGCCGTTGCCAGTGCGAGCCTCGACGGGCTTCACGAGCTCGGGTGCGACGGCGGGAGGCAGCTTTCCCAGGAAACCGGTGGGCACGCCCGCAAAGCCACTTAAGCGGGCAGGAACAATGGAGATACAGTCCGGGAGACGATCAGCAATGGCCGGATCTGTGGCGCTTCCGGGCATGCAACCCGGCGAGATAAAACCGAAGCCCAAGATACCCGCACAGAAGAAGCCTGTAGACTTGTTAGATTCCTTGGGTGATGACAATCACAGCGACATGGGAAGCTGGGAAACGCTAGTACCCAGCACGCAGAGGTAATGAAGAGGCATTTTGATTTCGGGACCACGACCAGGGTACACATCAGCTGGCAGGCGTTTTCACACAATGGAATGGCCTATTGTTTGGTCGACTCGGAGGGTTGGAAAATGATAGAGAGCTCTATGTCTCGGGCAGCTGGGCGGTCGCCATGGCATCATCGCATTGATAGTCGGGCTTCATTGCGAAGAATACCACGGATACAAGAGACGCGCGTCAGACAGAGAATATTTACCCGCACGAAGCGATTCATTCTTCAACTGCCGTTCGCCGGGAATCGACTGGTGTCGTCCCGCTAGAGAGTCGAGGAGTCTCACGGCATTGTTCCCAGAGATTTTGGATGACGGGAATTTTGGAGGTGGCGGCCCCGCTTGGCCGCCAATTCGCCGGGGATGTCCTGGAAGCGGCCCCCCGATGTGGACGAACCGGATACCCACGCCAATCGGGTTACGTGCCACAGCCACCCTCGCACAACGTCATTCCAACGAGATTTACAGTGTAATACCATGTACGGGAACCTCGCCACAGCCCGGCCTCACCGACCCGTGGGCCGTATTAGGTGTTCCCGTGTGTGGGATGGATGGACCCTTGATTTTCTGGCAGCAGTGGGCAGTGGGCGGGCATGTTGATTGTTGGCATGTCACGAAAATCGACTTTTGCTTCCCCATCATGATCGCCCTCTTCAATCATCCTCTCCCTCCTACCGAGCGGCTTCGGTCGTCTCACTAAATAGCTTACTTACACTATCTGGTCTGGAGTCACCACACCGCTTTCTGCCATCCCAAGAGCACGTCTACCTATCTCTCGCCCTCTCTCTCCATCTGCCCGCCCCCTTTCGTGCAGCATTTAACATCTGACAGCGGCATTAGCCCCCCATCAACTCGGGCTAGTAGTCGCAGGTCGCGAGGTCTAGGTCACGCCCCCCAAAAAACGCCACAGCGAAACGAAAGTGGGTGACAGGGTGACTCGCTCTGTTGGTGTTCGAGTCGTTGCACGCGCCGCGCCGCCGCACCACCTTCTCCTGCTGTGAGTGTGTGAGTGAGTGTGTGTGTGCTACTGCAACTGGACGGACCACAGCACTGCTGCTGCTGCTGCTATTATTACTAGGTACTGCTCCTGCTGCTGCAAGTTGCGTATTGTGTGTTGTTAGTCTCTTGCACCCTGCATTTCCGCCCGCTTGCGGGAAGGGAAGATACAGTGTATCCACACACCACATCGAACACGAAACCACCCCGGTCTACTCCGTACACTACACTACGGAGTACATTCTACATAGTGGTGCGGTGCGGATAGTGTAGTGTATTGAAGGTCGACTGGGACTGGACCTGCCGATCGCGGGGCAGGCGAGGCCCGAAGCAGCAACGTCCAAGCTGCCGCTGAACGCTCTCATCTCTTTAATCTCGAGATTTCTTCTCGCCTTGGCTTCGCACCCAGCACCCCCTTCGCAAGCGGCGCGAGAGCCGGTCTGCTTCACGAACATGCGCCGCACCGGCTCGTCTTCCATCCGTCCCAACTTTCCTTTATACGCCTTGTCCACCCAAAAGCTTCCTAAACACCCTAAATTCTGAAGGGCACCATTTTCCCTGAACCCGCCAGTCCAGTCGGTGGTTCATTTGCCTGCCTGACCTGATCACTCACCTGCCGATCATCGCACTACTGCCCTGCTTTTCCACCAAACTCTTGGCGAAGTCTACAGGAGAGGCTTGTTCCTCCCCTCTCTCGAACCCGAAAGACGGACGGTGCCGACTACGAGACTACAGGACGCGGTTCGACGACATCCAATTCTCTCTCCCCCCACACCCCGCCGCCACGACCGCCGCCCTTTCATCGTTTTTTTTTTCTTCTTCTACGCCAAAACTTTGGCTTGTTGGCTTGCCGGGCTTATTTTTTTTTGTGTTGTTTTGTTTCCTGAGACCTGCAGTAAACAACCACCGACGCCTCTTTCTGACAGATACCGTCACCGCTTCCATCCCTTACCACGGCCTCGAACCCCCCTCCCGCCCTCTTCCTAGCCTTTCGGACTACCGCGTCCAACAACCAGTCACAAGCTCCCGTCGCCACCTGGACTTGCTTCTTCGAATTCTGCTAGCGGGCGTTTCCATCTCGTAACTCGCCTGCGGGTATACCTGCGCAGCATAATTATTTGCAGCAGACGGATACTCCAGGTTCTGTTTCATACGTCCGCTTCCTCGCTAGGACCCTTCATCCATTGCAAGAGGACCTGCGCCTAACACGAATGACCGGATGACAAGACCTGAGCCTTGACTCGTCTGCCTCCGAACACCTTCTGAGCATCCATCGTTATCCGTTCCTGTTAACCCTTATCCTGTTAACCCTTCGCCCTAAACCTATCTTCCTACCCACACTCCTCCTCCTCGGTCCTCTTGCCCCTGTTGCCGTTGGTCCCGCTACTACTACTAGACGACACCTGGTACATGCTTCCCACCAAGGTCCGCTGCCCATCAGAATCCGGGGTTGGCGCCGACTAAATACCACTCGGCCAAAACCAAGCCTTCCAGGAGAGGCACATGAGAACGAGGTAGAGGGAAGAAGGGGAGACACAACTAAGAGGAAGCTACCGAACCCCCAAAGCCAAAGGCTCATAACACCCAGCCGGGCCCCGTATCCGTACTCGCCTAAGATACCGTCCGGACCTTTCCTGGCTGACCTCTTTGGTGCCCTTTTCTCGGTTCCTTATTTTCCTCACTTTGCTTTTTTCTTCTTCAACCTCCTTCGCCATCTCACAGAGCGCCTCCTCTTTCACTCTGACAAAAATAACCCAAACGAACGGACGGACGTTGAACGACGGTATACGCCATCGTTCGGACGACTACACCTAATTTGCATCACCTCGCCAAAGGTTGGGGCACGAAAAACCTTCGCCGAAGCAGTGACCTCTTTGCGCTCACTCACTCGGTCTGGGGAAAGTCAACCGGGAGACGTCGTGTGTGTTGACTCTCATCCAATATATATCAACAACCGGGAGCCCACGCGGCCGCCCACGCTGTCGCCGACATCATACCTACGAAGGCGACTCTTGCTCGTTTCTTTTCTGGAAGCTTGATATTTACGACATCTAATACGACTACCCACCCGGACATAGTTTCTCCAGCAGCACTACTATCACGGACACCGTGGAAGAGAAACACCTACCCTTACAGAAACCGAAAGAAAAAGCCACGCCCAAGATGTCTCTCAACGACCCGTCCCTCTCAAAACAGCAGCGCATCCAGGTCTGGCGCGAGGAGGTCGCCGCCTCAGCATCCCTCTGTACCTGCCCGCCAACCTCGCCAGCAGCATCATCCTCCTCGACAAACATCTCCCTCTCGGCCTCCACCACCTCGTCATCCTCCGCCGTCTCCCCGGGTCCCGGAGGCGACGCCTTCACCTTCCCGAGGGGCGACGTCCTCCCCTCCCAGCCGACCTACTGCCCGACCTGCTCCCGGCTCGGCGCCCCGTCGGCCATGGGCCTCGACCCCTCCTCCGCCGCCTACATCGACGACATCCAACGGCCCGTCGGCGGCGGCGGCTTCGACAGGCGCAGCTCGCTGATGCTCCTCCGCACCAAGACGGGCAACACCGCCATCTTCCGCGGCATGCGCAACCTCGTCCGCCGCATCAGCGGGAGCGGCAGCAGCGGCGACAACAACCCCGCCAGGAACGGGCCCCTGCCCCCGCGCCGCGCCGCCGAGGCCACGAGCATGTACCGCCGCGTGACGGTCGCCGGGCTCGGCGGCGTGGCGGCCAACGCGGCCGCGGAGGCCGCAGCGGTACAGGCGGAAGCCGACGCCGTCGCAGACCTCGCGTCCGAAGGGAGGGGACACGTGCCCAAGCTGATCGCCGAGAAGCAGGCGAGGCTGTGGAGGGCGGAGAGGTTGCTCAGGAGGTCACACCATAACCTGTGAAGAGGACTTTCTAATGAGCTTTCTTTTCTCATTTTTTGCGAATATATCATGGGCGGCTGTCCAAGCTCGCCCTGGAGAGTCGAGTCTCTTCAAGCAGTGTGCTTATTTACGCAAGCCTGTCAAGGCCATGGAAACACGGAACGCGGGAAGCGGTGCCAGGCGTTTACTTGAATTTTTATTTGGTGTAATAAACCGGATCAGGTAGTTTGGGAAATACCATATTTGTTTATTCCTCTTCTAATCTGACCACACTAAGGAGACGCGTCTCGTTATCAGCCCTCCTCAGAGCCCGCTCCTTCCTTCCCAATGAGGGGAAAATCTTTTCACATGCCAATCTACCAACCAACATGGCAATCACAAGCATCAGACAGCCAAAAGTTGATGAACATTGTTATTTTCTTTTTTGTCTTGTAGACCGAATAGACAAGGGGCATGTGGGGAGGGGGTAAACACTTTCTCTCCGTGAGAAAACGCGACGACGTAAAGGACCACTAAGAGAAATACCGAAAAGAGAACACGAGACAGCCGTAAACCATCCAGCACGAGGGTAAAAGCAGGACTCATGAAAGAGAAACAAGAGGAAAGAATACGACCCGGGGCGTGGGGTAACTAGGGGAAAGGCTCGTAGTTAGCTGCCAAGTTGGACTCCTGATAATGAGTCCCTAGAGCCCGAGTTGGGCGCAATCCAAGGAGCCAATAGAGCCCATGCCACATATTATCCCTTTCTTCATGTCCGATTCCCAAGTCCTTTCCTTTTGCCAAGAATCCCAACGCGAGTCGCAGATATCATCAGCTAGCAACAACGCGCTAGCCAACTTCAGTCATCGGCAGGTCCGCATGTGGTGGGACCTGCTGACTGAGCAGGCGAGCCATCTCAGTCCTGTCGCAAACCGAGGTGGAGTGGTATCAGTGTAAGACAGAATTTAGGAGGCAGCGGGGGTATCCTCGGCAGGCTTGGGCTCCTCGGCCTTGGCATCGTCCTTCTTCTCCTCGGCGGGGGCGTCGGCGGTGCCCTGGGCACCCTCGGCGTCACCACTGTCGGAAGAGGTCCAGAGAGTGAGGTTGTCACGGAGGAGCTGCATGATGAGGGTGCTGTCGCGGTAAGACTCCTCGGAGAGAGAGTCGAGCTCGGCGATCGCATCGTCGAAGGCCTGCTTGGCAAGGTGGCAAGCACGGTCGGGCGAGTTCAGGATCTCGTAGTAGAAGACGGAGAAGTTAAGAGCGAGGCCGAGACGGATGGGGTGGGTGGGGGTCAGCTCGGTCTGAGCGACGTCGGTAGCACTCTGCAGAGAAAAGGAACGTTAGTTTTGCCGCCCATAAAAAATGGCAGGACCCAAGACGGCCGGATTCTCACCTTGTAGGCCTCGTGGGCAGCGGTGGCAGCGCCCTTTCTCTTCTCGCCCGAGGCGAACTCGGCGAGGTAACGGTGGTAGTCACCCTTCCTAAAGTTGAGGGACATAGTGATTAGTTTCGGGTCGGACTGAGAGCGGACAATGGGATGCCTGGATTGCAGATTTGAGAACATACATCTTGTGGTAGAAGACCTTGGACTCGCCGGTCTGGGCGTTGGGGATGAGGCTGTCGTCGAGGACGTCAAGGACATCCTGGCAGACCTGCTCGAGCTCAAGCTCGATCTTGGTGCGGTACTCGCGAATGGTGCCGACGTGCTTGTCGGATCCCTTGCTCTCCTCCTTCTGCTCGATGGAGGAAATGATACGCCAGGAAGCACGGCGGGTGCCGACAACGTTCTTGTAGGCGACGCTGAGGAGGTTGCGCTCGTCGACGCTGAGCTCACCGCCCAGCTTGGCGACCTCCTTCATGTAGCCGACCATCTCATCGTAGCGCTCGGCCTGCTCGCAAAGGCGAGCGAGGAAGGTCTTGCTATAAAGCAGGGGTCAGTAAAAGCTGCGCGCAAGACCCTCGGGTAGAGAGTGGTGTGGCTTGATGGCGGCCCATCATCCAGAGGCGGCTCGGCACAAACCTTTCACGCTGGAAGAGGGGCAGAAGTCAGCATGGTTTCGTTCTCGGTGATAGGAGGGATGAGTGGTTTTGGAGAAGGGGGAAACGCCGAGGCAGTCGAGACTCAGAGCCATCAAGCCTGGCCTCAAATGTCGAGAAAAAGGCCAGCCTTGAAAAGGCGGATTGAGAAGCAGGCCACGGATCGCATCATTGCGTTCGCCGCACCTGGCGTGGCACAGGCAAGGCGACGAGGGGCGGCTGAGGAGGAGGAGGGGTTTTGGAGGTGTTGGGCAGCGTGGGGAAATTGGTACTTACATCGCCAGACATGTTGAGCTGTGGAATTCTGCGGTGATGCGATTAAGTGGAGGATAAAAGAAGAGGATCACGGAGTGTGAGAAAAAGAGTTGGTGGTTGTGCGTCGGTGTTTTGGGGAGACAGAGACGCGGTGTTGTTTTGTTGTTGTAGAGAGAGAAAAAGATGTGCGGTGGGAGAAGGAGGAAGGCGGAGGGTGTGTTTACGTGTGACGAATTATTTTGGGAGGGGGAATCTCTAAGGGAAGTTGCGAGGCCAGTGAAGATTTAATCGGGCTACTGGTCCTGTCGCTCCTTCCTTACTGATTTTCTAGGTTAGCTACTTACCTTAGGTTGGCTGCTGGCCTCGCCCAAAGTACCTGCCTACCTATTACCCTTTCCCCTTCCCACCTTTGCCTGTCTGCTGCTGGCTCGTACGGCAAGTACCTCCCTACCTGACCTCACCCTTCTTCCTCTGTTCGCCCCGTCTTCCTCAATCCCGTCCCAAACCATGATAGGTACCCTCAGGTGCGTCTTGTGGGCTAAAAGGTACCTTACCCGTGCCTGCGTGCTGGCACCTGCCGCCGCAATGGACCCCACCACGTCCCCTTCTCTGCGGTGATGGTGGGCTGTCCAGGGCCTGAAGTGCCTAGTGTAGGCCGGTCAGGCTCTCGGGGGCTCGGGGGTTCAGGTCCAGGGCATGAGCATGGGCATGGGCAGGTTCCAATTTGGCGGGAGGGGGAGCGAAACGGGGGCCGCTAGGCTGGGCTAGGCTCGATTGTACCTCTAGCCCAAGGTTTACCGGGACGGTACCTACGGATTAGGAGTATGGGCAGTGAATGAGTAGTGGGTAGCCAGTAAAGGAGGCAAAGAGCGGGGTTTTTGGTCCTCTCTGTTGATGATGAGCTGCTGGTGTTTTCACATTTGTTGTGCTTTCTCTGTTCTATTCACCAGCAGACTGGGAGTTGACATCCATGATCATCAAGACAAGCAGATCTTTCTCATTCTTTGTGTGGGGTGGACTCCCTTTGACAGGTGCTTCCTAGAGCAATCTTCTCAGGTCCAGAGGCAGAGGACAAAAAATAGCATCTTCTTGTGTGCAGCACTGACGAGCACTTTATGGTTACCATGGCCAGCTTGAACGGGTTGACAAAGACAGGATTCACCTCAAAAGTCACCCGGCCACTGCTAATGACTTCCATCATGCCCCAGATGCCTCCTGAACACTGAACTGATGGGTCCTGAAAAGTCAAGAGCCCATCCGTCCTTGCCGGACACAGAGAGCTCTCACGTGCACCCAACACTGCTTACCTATCTCGTACCTTCCTTGCCAGCATAGGTGGCCCATTGATGCTCGTCCCCATGAGGCCACCTGGGTATGGGAGGCTGAGATTGCAAGAGTCATCTCTCCAAGAGGAGATTAAGTAAAAATGAAATGGGCTGCTAAAATTAAGCTGTTGAGTCACTCAGATAACCCAGGTGAAGGTCATTTGCTCAGGTGCTGGCTTGGAAACTGGAGGGAGGTAGTGAATGAACCAGCAAGGCATTGCACCTCTACCTGCACAGCACAGCAGGCACAGCACACACAGCACATGGACTGAGATGGTAAGCACTCAGGATGCAAATACCAGTATTTGATTGGCTGGAGAGTCTAGTAGCTTCTAGGCCCACGTCCCCCATGCACTTCCCCGCTCTTGCTTCAACACACACCCACCAGGATGTAGCTGTCGCTCTTGCCAAACCACACTTTTTTTCCTGTCTCGTGATTCACCCCTTCTGGTGATTCTCTCTTGTTCCAAGCAAATCTATGCCTGAGTCCTCTGGCTGGACTACTGCTGACCTCACCCCTAGAGTCCATCAAACAAACCAGCCCAAGCTGACCCGCCCCTCACCTCACCTACGAAGCATCGCGTCACTTTCACTTCAATTCCACGCCTCTGTCCTGCCCAATCCAACACATCGATGGTCGATGGCGTAACCTTCAGCATCGCAAGTCGACATTGCACAGACTCCCAAGGCATACGGGCTGTGGGCGGACTTGCTAATAGCATCCAATCTGTCCAGTTCCCAGTTCCTAGCAAGCTCTTCGCACTCCAACCAGCTAATTACGCCAAAATGCCCGCTCAGATTGGGGTCATCTATCGAATGGGGTCTCGGGAATTCCTGGCCGCCGCTCTCCCGCTAGCAGCTTATCTCCCGCCAAACGTGGGAATCCGGGGGTGACGGACATGGCCATCGTCAAATGCCATCCAATATTGTCTCGGGCCAGCGATATTTCCAGCTTGTCTCGAACACTCCTTCACTGCCGCCAGCTACCTCTACGCTCTACGCCGTATCTGATTCCGGGCTTCAACGTTCGTCGTCCACCTGACGACTGGACCATGGGCTCGCTCACATGTCGCCGTTGCGGATCGTGGGAAATTACCTACCAGACAAGTCGACCGGACAGGTGATTATGAGCCCCAAGATACCCTGTAAATCAACCCACCGGGTAGCTTTCTGTGGTTTCTGGACTGGCGGTTGGACTCCCACGACAGCATGCTGCTGCTGTTGCTTCTGCTCGTCAGCTGCTCCCATCATGCTCGTCCCGGCGATGATATTTTGGTCCTGGCCAATAACTGTCGACGACGGCCTCGCGCCGATTGCTCAGTCCCGCAAGTCGGCGCCTCAAAGCCGGTGGGGCAGCCACTCGGCCGACCAAGCCACGATCCCAGCCGGCTTGCCGTCCAACCACCACGGCTCTTTCTCAACCTTGCCGCCAACTCAACCCTGCTTGTTCAGTGGTCCTTCCTGCATCTCTGTCTGGAGTCTCTGCTGGTCCGCATGCCTGTCCAGAGGGCGGTGCCGTGTCATGCACGAAACCTCCTCGCCCACACTCTGGCCACGCCCAGTCTGTAAAATATCCGATCGTTCATCAATCTGTTGTCGTTCACTCTACCTTATCCCCAAAGAAACCGGTTTCAACCAAGGGGGGGCATCCCCCCATTCGATCAACGTATCACCCGTCATCCCAGTCCTTTTCCCTCCTAGCGCGCCAGCGAGTGAAACGTCAAACGCTTAGATGCCATCATATCGTGGCTCTTATTATTCTTCACACGTCAACCCAACCGAACCCAACACACAGAACATCAGAGACATGGGAGGACTCTGTAATACTACACTACACTGCTCCGTACACCACGGCGGATGGGCTCTTTTGATCTATCTCACACCTTAAACTTCTGATCTCTGATCCCTTGGCCGTCCGCCCCCCTTTCGTCCCAAAACTCGCCATCTCTCCCCTCCCACCCTGCCACCCTCCTGCTCGATGCCACCACAACGCATCGGGTGACTCACATCCAGCACAGCACAGCCCAGCGCGGGATCCCCCCCTCCATGCATTCGGGTCGAACAAGCGACTCGCAGGCCCAAGGGTCCCTTATCGCGTGGCATCCTCTGGGCGGTCGCAGACCTTGCTGTCGCAGTGCCAAAAAGAAAATCTTCCGCGATCCCGAGCAGGACACGCGCCGCCTTGTGAGCCCAGCCCGTGTGCTGGCGGTTCCGGCTTACGAGCCCTGCCCGGCTTCGCATAGCGTCTCCTCTCCTCCCACCCGCTGCCATCTCGACTGCTTCTTCTTCGCTCTCTCCGGTCCCCTGGCCGGCTGGCGCAGAGTTCCCTATCTTCCAACGGTGGTGTGGTGGCATGAGCTCGCTCCCCCAACAAGGCCCGCCCTGGACCATGGACTCATCCGGAGGCGCGGGCAACTTTTATGCGATCAAGCGTAGACCCCGTATTAGCTGTGGACGTGTTGCCCGCGAGTTGGGGTTGAAGAGGGGCGCCCGAGAAGGCCGCGAGGAATCTCAATGCGAGCGTGGACACAGGAAAGCCCATGTATCCACCCGGGCTGCTCCCGGCGCCCGCATATTACACGCACGAGGTGTTTGCATGGCCACAGCTTCTTTTTCGATGATGACCTGTCGTTGTTGTTGGCGTGGTGCGCGTGAGGGAAGCCGTGATTCCAAGTTCCCCCCCCTCTCCCCCTCCCAAACCCCACACCCACACACATATGCAACTCACACTCTGGGTGGTCCAGCTCATCGTGCCGCCGCCGCGCGCGCAGAGGGGAGAGATGGAACCTGTGGAGATTTGAACCGGCTGCAACTGCGAGCTTTCCATGGAGAGGGAACCACCTGAGAGGGAAATAGTTCTTCATCCGGAAGACAGGAGGGAGGGCAGGGGCAAGACGATAATCAAACCACGTCCCCCCTGTCCGAACAGCCTCATTTTTCAAGAGTTTGGGGGAGGAGGTGGAAAAATAGGGATTCGCGCAGCCCGCTCGTGACCGCCGTCGATCCAGATCACACCTTCTGGAACCATTCCGTCTTCAGCGCTGTTTTGTTTTGCTGACGATGGCTTCTGCTCCCGGTAAAAGTGGCGAGCGAGTATTATCCGTACGTGTGACTGCGTGTGCCGAAAGATACCGTAATCCCCGAGTAATGAGCTCGCAACTCTCTGACCGGCACCGCCGAGAGCCTATCTCAACCTCCGGCGGAGACTTAGACCGTCCTTCGGCCTACCACACGGGTTCGCGCTCGGTACTTGGTATGAGGGAATTATTCATGTTTTTTCTTCGCTCGCTTCTTGCTGTACACTTCCATCCGTCGAGACCAAAAAGGTGCCCCCGCCAGCCTAACCTATTCATGAGGAAAAGACACCAAAAAAAGAAACGAACAGTCAAACGCCATGTCCTGACTTGCTTTTCGTAAGCCCCTTCTCGTACAGTTATCCGTACAGTATTCAAAAGAAGAACAACGCAGAATGCCAACGTGCCGGCCCATAACTTGACATGCAGTCTTTCCTCCCCCCACCCCCGGTCAGAGCTCATCCGACGTCGCCCCCCCGAGCTGTCCGCCGCCGTACTTGTCCCGCCCCCAGTTCGCCGGGTCCCCGCCGGGCACGCAGAGTCCGAGCCTCCAGAAGTAATCCCTGTGGGCGAAGAACAGCTGCCAGAGCTTGAGCCGCGACGGGAAGCCCGGCAGCCTCTTCCTCAGCAACCGCTCCGCGTCCGCCCGGCCGCCTTCTTCCTCTTGCATCTCCGCCGCGACCTCGAGCGTCTGCCTGGAGTCGAAGAGACCGCCGTCGCCCTTGATGATGCAGCGGGAGTCGCTGTCGCCCTGGCAGACGACGACGTCCTCGATCGACGGCGAGAGCTCCGACTTGGCGATGTAGAACTCGCCGGCGTGCGGCTTGTACCCCCACTCGGTTAGCGGCAGGAGCGGCACCGGGTCACCGGCGTGGGTGACGCGACGGTACGTCCGGTTCATCGGGTTCATCCCTCCCGCCTCGTCCTCCTTGTCCAGATCGAAGACGGCGTCGACGTAGTCGCAGAGGCCCTGGTTGCCGGCCTTGGGCTCGCCGTAGGTCGTGACGATGACCTCGTCCCAGCCGAGCGACACCTTCAGCTCTAGCGAGGCGAGCATCGCGACCGCGCCGCCGAGACTATGTCCGACCAAGTGGATGGGGTAGTCCGGGTATTCCTCCCTCAGCTTCTTCAACTCGGGCAGGACCAGCTTCCGCGCCTGGCGCCACGATGCCAGGAATCCCATATGCACGGTACAGTCGTCGCATTTGTGTTCCGGCTCCTTTGGGGGCTCTTCGCCGCCGTCGTCAGGTGACGGATACGGTACATACTCCTGCGGCACGGTGCTTAGGTCGACGACCGTATTGGTGATGCTGTAGGTCCCGCGGAATGCGACGATGATGCCCTTCTCGCCGACCTCCCCGCCGAACCTATCCTCGTCACCCGGCCTGCGCTTGCCGTGGTCGACGGCTATGTAGCCGCAGCTGTCGCTCAGAAGGACGCCAGTATTCCATGTCGTGATGAGGTTGAAGGAGGGGAACTCCTTGCAGCGCGATACGCAGGAGAACGGCTGCGAAATGCCCGAGTTGCCGACACAATAGGCGATATCGACGATGCGCGAGGTGCGCTCGAGGGACCGGAAGAGATCGACAGACACCGTTGGAGGTTGAGAGTCGTCGGTCTTTCCGTCGAGGATGGGATTTTGTTGCTGGGAGGGATCGGTCGGTGTGGTGGCGGCCAAGCAGCCGAGCAGCAACGGCGCGAGCTGGGCCAGATGTCGCATTGTGAGGGTCGTCGTATTATCGGGTTGAACGTGAAGTGCTTCGTGAGAATGCAGACTGTGGTCGGTTGGCAGGTCCGAGAGACATGGCGCAGGGGCTCAAATAAATAACCAATGCAACGCAACGGTACCGTTTCCGGGGAGCGAGATGCAAGTGATTAAAGCAGTATGTAATAGCAATGCGTTTGACGGGCAGGTGGGCAACTGAAGCGACGATGACCAGGTCTGACGATAAATGGAGGCATCAGTGCCTGACCCTCCAAGGACACATGATGACGATGGCACCCTGCGCTCTCCGGCTTAAAAAAGGGATGTGTTGGGGATTTGCGACGAGACAGGACAGGATACCGACGTCTCAACTGATCTCGTGAGATGAGGGAGCATGGTGAGGTCATAAGGCCACGCAGAAAAAAAAAAAAGACAGAAGCAAGCACCAATTGGGGAAAGCAGAATGCGGAGGCGCAGCCAAGCGACGATTGCCGACAAACGGTTGGCCCAAAGAGACACTGGAGATGCCAAACGCAAGCCCGTAATTAGTGTAACCCGCTGCCACCATCAACCAGGCAGCCAGGTCACGTCCGTATAAGAGCCAGCCCAGCAAGGCAACTTTTCGAGATGAGTCTACTTCAGTGGTCTCATGCGAAAGGCTCATGCGAGAGGAAACACGATCTGGTGAGAAGCATATCGATTATTTCTATTCTCATGTCTTCGTCATGGATAACTCTAGCGTCGCCCGATGTTTGGGTTTGGTCTTCTCCAAGCATCATTCGCAGGTCGTCTGTCAAGCTCAATCCCCAGGTCCCAGCGTCTGTTTCATAACTCCGGCGTTCCCTACTTGCTCGTCGGTGTTCATCTCAAAGTGTGCCCTTACTTGCCACCGGAGGGCGGCGAGGGGGCCGGCGAAAAGCTGTAGAATCGTCCTCGGATGTCGTCCGAGTCAGCCCTGCACGCGACAGTCCTCCGGAAGTTGGCACGTCTCCGCGCGGCAGCTCCGTTGCCGGCGCCTTCGTCGCAGACGACGTTGATGACAGCCGTCCCGGAAGCGTCGTAATTGGCAGTGCTGCGAATCATACAAAGGTCAGCGAAGTCCCCCGGCATGCATGCGCGATGTAACTCACCCGTCGCTGGCGGGGCAGACCTTCTCGATCATTGTGAGCTTCGAGTTCTCCGACCAGATGAATTGCGCCAACGGGTTATCACACGGATATCTGGGCGTACGCCCATCGCTCGGAACCGGCACTGACGAAGCGTTCAGGTAGCACGGCGTATTCACCCCGGTAATGTCATCGTTGAAGTTGAATGTCAAGGAGTCCACCGTCTGGCCCCCGTCCGCAGACTGGGCAGCGAAGTTTGTGATCTGGTAGCCCTGAGGAAGAACACAGCTTGAAGACTCGACCATGGCCATCAGTTCCTGGGGAACGGCGGCGATGTAAGACACTGTGGCGTGAACGGCCGGGGCGACAGCCATGAAGATGGAGAACTTCATCTTGGCGGGTCTAGTTTATGTGAACAACGAAGAATAGTTCTGGTAGTGATGACTTTCTTTCGATGATAAGGTCGATAGTAAACTTGGACTGAAGAACAGAACTTGGATGGTGGAAGTAGATGGGGGCGGGAAAAGCAGCGTTGATATAAGCAGTCAAACTACCAAGTCGATCACATCTCGACGGTCTGCGCCTTCCGGCACTTATAGAGCCAGCGCCGTTGCCTTCGAAAGAGACGGGCCGCGTAAAGGTTCAGACCTTTCGTCTAGTGTACCCATCCATCGTGCCATCCTCGGCGTGCCTTGCAGTTTCTTCAGGGGCGGAAGGAACATGAGAATTGCTGTACTTTCCAGAAGTGCGCGCTAACCGCAGATCCTGATGCAATCATCCGGGCCGCCCGCGTCCACGGGAATGGCTGTGAGAGGGGGGACGCGCCTGAAAGCTCCAGTTTAGGGGGGAAACGTCACAACGCGGAAATACCAACCCGTCATTTGGATGGAGCTGGCAGGCACTCTGGAGAGAGGAGGTTGATGCTTGCATTACAACGGCAACCGCAGTGTTGTGTCGGTTGGTCGTTTAGTCACTTTCCTGGGGAGCTGTTCAGTCTTGATTGGCTGCGGTGTGTTTCACGTTTCCCAGCATGGCACCCTTCCATGTTGGCCTTGGGCTTTGTGCAGCATTTCGCTGGCTCCATTTTGATGTTGATCTCATTCCCTCCGGCCACTTTTGGATACGCGGCAGCACGGTGAACGACAAACCCCGGCTAAAATAAGCAGATCGGTCTCCGCCCACCGTGGTTCGGCCGGTTGTGTAGTATCAATATGAGGCGATGCTCGCTCAGCTGATATATTTGTATGACTTGGGGGCAAAAGCTCGAGGTACGGAGAGCCGACGGGGGCGCCGGTGAGTATGGCTGTAATACACGGCCATCACGCGGCTCTTACATGGTATTAGACGGCACCATTCTGGCTTCACCGATTAAGCGAAGAAGCAAACAGGCTGGCCGATGCGGCGATTCTCGTTCGCCTGTAGCCTTGGACTCGCGGGTCTAGATCGTATACGAGGTGCATGCACTGAGTTGCTACCGGGACACGGCATTGATGCAAACTCGTGGTCCAAAATAAAACACGACAAATGTTGAGGCGCTGCGAAAGTCGGTGAACTCGAACCGATGTTGGCGGCATGTTGGTTGGTAGACGATACTCAGTGCTGGCCGGACGTTAACACCTGGAGGCGAGAGCTGCCCGTGATTGTGTTAGAACAGACCCTCCCCTCCGTTAGGAGCAAAAAGCGGCAAGCCAATCAGAACCATGTAAGAAACTGCGCTAACACTGCAGCCAACCCAGCCGCCGAGCGCACCGCAGGCGGGTCCGTCCCCCTCCCCGCCCACTCACACGCCTTCGCTAACCCCCGGGGCACGTGACCGCACAAACCCACAGCGAAATCGAATCTGTAACTTTTTTTTTCCTATGAGGAAAAAGTTCAGTCTCCTCCGACCATCACGACAATACTAACCCGACCACCCACCGTCCACCAGCAGCCAACTACCAGCAAGATGGCCAAGGAAGCTTCCGCCCGCTCCGGCATCATCACCGGTCCTAACCACGGCCACGTACGTCGAACCACCACCCCGAGATGAACGTCTTTTCGGCCTTTTCTCCTCCCCCCCCCCCGCCCGACTCGAACGGTTTCTGAAAGACGGAATTGAGAGAGCCGGAGGGGGGGGAGAGAAAGGATTCGATGGACATTCAGATCAATACCTACCTCTTCATACCGCTTCGTCTCACCTCGTGGAGGATCTCTGCATACACCAACCCTCTCTTCCACGAGGGGAGCGAGCAACGTGTTGTTCCGCTTTTTCTGCAGACGATGGACGCTGACCGGTTGTGATTTTCCCCCGAATATAGAAGACCACCCCTCGCGTCGTCAAGCCCCGCGTCGGCCGCACCAAGGGTCACCTTTCCAAGCGCACCTCTTTCGTCCGTGACGTCGTCAAGGAGGTTGCTGGGTAAGTCAACAATTTCTTCTCTGAACGGAAGATCTGGGATCGGTTTGTGGGGGAGAGTGATGAGAATCCTTCATGCGACACTCCCCATCACCAGCTTGTTACAGATCGGAAGGGACATTAGACTTTCACACAAGATAGGCGGCTAACAATCACCTTCCAATAGCCTCGCCCCCTACGAGCGCCGCGTTATCGAACTCCTCCGCAACTCCAAGGACAAGCGCGCCCGTAAGCTCGCTAAGAAGAGGCTCGGTACCTTCGGCCGTGCCAAGAGAAAGGTCGAGGAGATGACCCGCGTCATCGCCGAGTCCCGCCGTGTCACCCACTAAACAAACAAAATATCAAAGTCGGGTTTCACTGTGCGCTTCGCTACGGCAATTTTTCGGGATCGGTCTGGGAAAATATCATGGGTTCGCAGGGGCGTGTGGTCACAAAAGTCGTCTCTTTGCCGGGAAAGCTTCCTCACGGGTTCTGATGAAGTCTGCATTTGCGTCATGGAATAGCATTGCAGCTCACGACAAATACCAAAATTTCAAGCAAGCCCTTTTACCGTCTCGACTATGCCATCTTGCCACGTAGTAAATGTGATCATCTTGAACATGATATTTTCTGAACGCTATTGTTTGAACAAGATGACTTGGGGAGTCCGCTCATGGTCTTCGTCAAATCATCGCCTTAACATGCGATCTATGTGTGTTCGAACGCACCGTCTACTTCTTTCCGGGCAGCTTCAGCCATTTCGGCAACTTTTTCGCAACGCTCCCTTCCCCGTCACTCTTCTCTGGCTTGGGAGCTGGTGCTGGCGTTCGGCCTTCGTTCATGTCGTCCGTGACCTTGGGAATGTCGGGCACCGTAATGTCCTTGGCCTTTTGAGCGACGCTACCCTTGAGGAAAGGCTTCTTGCGGATATCGGCCGGCACGCTGTCGTCCCAGACCAAACTCAGGAGCACACTACGAGTGAGTTTATAGTCGTGAATTAGACGGTTCTTCGCGCTGTCATCGTCTCTGATAACCACCTTGCTGCCGGGTACAACCAGTCTGAAGGCCTGCGTGTTGTGAGCCATCACAGATCGGACTCCCTGGTACAGTGTAGCGCCTGTCGCCTCGTGTCCGAAGGTCCACTGCGCTGAGGTGTTGTCGGGGAAGCGAACTTTGACAGCCACCGTTGAGACGGCAGCTAACCGAGCCTCTTCAGCTTGTGCCTGCGCTTCCAATTCTCTGTCCGATGGAAGTCTTTTGTTTTGTGAGCTTTGCTGAAGCCGAGCCTGGTGTAGTTGTGCATGCGCAATTGTTGGCGTATAGTCGTTCTCTGAGATATCCGCAAGAGCTGCTGCAGGCGTGGTACCGGTAGGAGCTCGGAACACGCTGACGGGTTGGAAAGGGTCGGATGGGTCGGGCTTGTCGACATCCATAGGGTCTTCTGCAGCTACATGGCTAGAGCCCTCTTCAGCGGGCGCTTTATCTGCCTGCTGTACTGCCGACGACTCAGCGTTGTCTGAGGCCTGAGGTCCGTCCAGAGCAGTTGGAGGCGGTTGAGCGTTCTGCTCTGCCGCGCCTGGCTGCTGTGTAGGTTCGGAAGCGACGGCCGGTGCGGCATCCTTCTTCTCCTTTGCCTCGGCTTCGACGTCGGAGAAGAACTGGCTAATCTGCTCCATGGCCTCGTAAAGGGTCTGGTCTGTCTTCTTGAAGGACAACCGAATGAGAACGCTCCCAGAGTTGTATCCCAATTGCGACAGTGTCTTTTGGAAGTCTTGAAACGTAGACAATTCCCGGCCCATGATATTGAGAACGGGTGTCTCGTAGTACATCTGGCCGCTCCCACTCGCTCCTCCACTTGTTGTTTGGGCGACACCACGTGCAGTGATGTTCAAGTTCTTGCCTTGACCGTTCACCCCGCTCTCGAACTGGCGCAGAACCTTCCATATCGTGAAGTCGCTGGGGAGCTTTTCGATCAAGCGGCCGTTAGGTGCGGAGTTTGCCTCGGGCATAGGAAGTTGTAGGCCGACTGAGACGGCGGAGGGCGTGTTCGACTTCTGGACGAGCTCGAGTTTCGCGCCGGGGCTGAGGCCGCTGACCCGCCATACTATGGACAGATCGACCTGTCTCTGTTTGTGTCTGCGAGTTGTCAGTGGCGAGCTCAAAGAGCAATAGCGACTAAGATGGCGTACTTAAGTAGATATTTGTCGCTTGACAAGTTGAGCTTCTTGCAGGCCTCTTGGAGAACGTCCGTCAGGTATGTGCCAGGATTGACCTTCACAGTGGCCCTTCGCAAGTCTGAACCGATTACCACCACATGGGCAGACATGATGGCGATGTTGAGGGTCTTCTCCAAAAAAGAGTTTCCAGAAAATCAATAAGGAAACGAGGAAAGAATGTGCGTCGCTGGGTTCTATTGAGTTTCCGGGCTGATGTATTGTCCTCAGGGCACCTGCCGTTCGTTGGTGGGGTTGAACGCTCGGCGGGGGGCGGTGTCAGTGGTGGTGTTGCGTCAACCTCGAGCAGTATGTGTATTATTATCGTTGGTGGAAGGAAGCAGAAAGAAGGCGAAAGACGAGGCCAGCTTAATCGGCCGCGGTCTTCCTTTCCTAGGTTCGATAAATCTGGCCTTTGGGAAAGAAAGATGCTTGAAGCAAACACCTCCTCCTTGGACGTGCAAGCAAATACCTTCTCGGTAGGGGTGAGTGAGTGCGGTTGCTTGTATTGCCTGTACTACCTGTGTACCTGGGCCTCTGAGGATACCACTGTGCTCCGTCAGCGCAGGCAGGTAGGCAGCCGGGGACGTGCATCATCGCTGGAGACGCTGAAAGCTGCTTGGCCTTTCCAGCTAGCTCCGACCAATCAGCGAGCTTCAACCCGCTGTACGTGGATTTTCCGGCCGCGCCATGCGTGTTTGCCTTGCCCTGCAGCAGTAGGTGGCAGCCAGCCCGGCGGCAGGTGCACCTCAGCATTCCGATCCCGTCAACCTCAATTGCAGCTTCCACATCCACCGACGACCTTTTGACGTACCAACCCAGGCTATCCACGGCCGACTTGACGATCCATCACGACGCAGACCTCGAATTCGCTCCCGTGTAGTCCCGTATCAACCGAAATCGAACTCCCCGGCGATTACTCGCTCCAGGAGCCAAGATGGTACGCTCGTCATTCCCCCTCCTCAGCCTCGAGGCCCTGACATCAAGCTAACATCCCCCTCCAGAGCTCTCCGTTCTCCATTAGTTCGTTTGCCCCCCCTCGACAAACATATCGAACCATAGCCTTCTGACCTCCATTCTCACAGATGGCGGTGCCTGTGTCGCAATGGTCGGCAAGGACTGCGTCGCAATAGCCTGCGATCTCCGCCTCGGCCTCCAGGCCCTGACCGTCTCCAACAACTTCCCCAAGATCTTCCAGTACGGCGACGTCTTCCTGGGCCTCACCGGCCTCGCCACCGACGTCTCGACCGTCGGCGACCTCTTCCGCTACAAGGTCAACATGTACCGCCTCCGCGAGGAGCGCAACATCGCCCCCACGACCTTCGCCAACCTCGTCAGCAGCTCCCTCTACGAGCGCCGCTTCGGTCCCTACTTCGTCTCCCCCGTCGTCGCTGGCCTCGATCCTAAGACGGGAAAGCCCTTCATCTGCGGCTTCGACAGCATCGGCTGCATTGACTTCGCCAAGGACTTCATCGTCTCTGGCACCGCGTCCGAACAACTCTTTGGCATGTGCGAGAGCTTATGGGAGCCGGATCTGGTACGTGTAGCATGGCATCTGGGCTGACCAGCATATTTGTACGCGGCTTCAAATGCTAACATGATTTTGTCTCTCAGGGCCCCGAAGAGCTGTTCGAAACCATCTCTCAGTCACTCCTGAACGCTGTTGACCGAGACGCACTGTCTGGTTGGGGCGCGCACGTGTACATTATCGAGAAGGACAAGGTCACCAAGAGACTGCTCAAGGGCAGACAAGACTAATTTACGAGCGGGGGCACATGGACGTCGAAGCAGAGAGAGAAAGAGCTTGATAGGACCGCTTCGAATAGACGGACATCAGCTTGTACCAATAGATGGAGATGATCCACTATCCGAGGGCTTCCGAGGAAACGCATGAACTAGACGAATGATTTTGATGTATAATGACTTCTTCTGGCATTCTGCCTCATTGTGCGGTGCTACGACGTTTTTTATGTACTGCTTTGTGCAAAATATGCCATCGCTACTATGGTACACGTTGGTCTATGATCTAGCTTGGGCTGACCTCTATTCCTCTAAGCCTCCTTCTTCGTCTTGGAAGACTCGATCGTCTTCTTCTGGCTGAAGAACGATCTCTCAACGGCCTTGAGACCCTCATCAATGAGACTGATAATTGATTAGCAGCTGATTCGCAGATTGGGTGGGACAGAACTTACATAACAGGAGCGCTGATGTACAAGACCGCCTTCCACTCGGTCCAGTTCAGAGGAAGAATGGAGAACAGTCTCTGAAGGAATGGAGTGTAGAGGAGAGCAAAGTGAAGCGCCATCGAAAGAGTGATGGCGTAGACGAGCTTCATGTTAGCCCAGAGAGGCAGGGACAGAAGAGACTCGCTGGAGGACAGGGCGTTCATAGCGTTGAACATCTCGATGACGACAAGAATCGACAGAGAGACGGTCGAAGCTGACTTGGCCGAGTTGTCCGCAAACATCTGGCAGCCGATCTCCGGGAAGTCGGAGGAGCAACGGTGGAAGCGGGACAGGTGGGTGAAGCTGATCTGAGGGCCCTCAGGGTTGTACATGAACCACCAGGCGTAACCGGCGACAGTAGCCACACCAACATAGGTACCAATGATGAGGTAGCGCAGGAAGAGCCAGCCGCCAATGAGAGGCTCGTCGCGCTTCCTGGGCTGGCGCTTCATGATATCGTGGTCAGGAGGGTTGAACGACAGCGCGGTAGCGGGAAGACCGTCAGTGACCAGGTTGACCCAGAGGAGCTGAACAGGGATCAAAGCCTCGGGCATGCCCAGGGCAGCAGTCAGGAAGATGGAGACAACCTCGCCAATGTTGGAAGAAATGAGGTAGCGGATGAACTGCTGAGTGTTGTTGTAGATCGAGCGACCCTCCTCAATGGCGACTTCAATCGTGGCGAAGTTGTCATCGGCAAGAACCATGTCGGCGGCAAGCTTGGAGACATCAGTACCAGAGCCCATGGCAACACCGATGTCAGCCTTCTTGAGAGCAGGGGCATCGTTGACACCGTCACCAGTCATGGCAACGACTTCACCCTGCTGCTGGAGCAAGTCGACGAGCTTGGACTTGTGGCTGGGCTCAACACGGGAGAACAAAGACGCGTTGCGGGCAGCCTCGGCCGCCTCACTCTCGCTGAGGTTATCAAACTCGCGGCCAGTGTAGCTCTTGCCCTTCAGATCCTCGTACTCGCCGAACACGCCGATCTGACGGCAGATGCTCTCAGCGGTGTTGCGGTTGTCTCCGGTGATGACGATGACACGGATACCAGCATCCTTGCACTGGCGGATAGAGGCGGCGACTTCGGGACGAGGGGGGTCAAGCATGCCAACCAGTCCAAGGAAGGTCATGTTCTGCTCGATCTGAGCATACTGAGCAGTGGATTTGGCCGACTTGAGCAGGGGGTTGGTGCCAACGTTGTCAACACTGGCAAGGGCAATAACACGAAGTCCACGGTTGCCGTAGTCCACGACTTCCCTAGAGATGAGGTCCGAGAGCTTACGGTCCAGGGCCTGACGCTTTCCGTTGGCGCCAACAAGGGCATGCGAACACCGCTCAACGACGGACTCGGGGGCACCCTTGACGAAGAGCTTCTTCTCTTGACCATTCTGAACAAGGACAGACATGCTCTTGCGGTCTCTCGAGAACTCGTAGGTGGCAAGGCGGGGGTAGTTCTTCTCGTACTGGGAGCTAGCATAGTGAACGCAGTCTTCCGGGTTGCTGTTAGCCGGTGCGCAAGGACCGAGCTTCTCAACCAGGACTCTGAGAGCGCCCTCGGTGGGCTCGCCAACGTTGGAGTAGGCACCACTTCTCGCGTCATACGCAAGCTTGGAGTCGTTGCAGACAGCGGCGACCTCAGTCATCTGGCGGATCGTAGCAGAGGAGGCCGTCAAGTCAGTGACCTGCTTGCCGTTCGAAGTAATCGAACCCTTCGGCGCGAACGTGGTGCCCTCAACGTCGAGTTCGACCAGGTCGCTGCCCGTCTCGTTGAGATAGACGACCTTGGCCACGCTCATTTGGTTGGTGGTAAGGGTACCAGTCTTGTCGGAGCAGATGACACTGCAGCTTCCCAGAGTCTCGACCGAGGGCAGACTTCTGACAACGGCGTTCTTTGCAGCCATCTTGCGAGTGCCGAGGGCCAGGCAGGTGGTGATGACAACGGCGAGACCCTCGGGGATGGCCGCAACACCAAGAGAGACAGCGATCTTGAGGTAGTAGATGGCACCCTTGGTGAAGCTTCCGTGACTAGGGTCGCTGAAGTGAGGGATGTTGATGAGCCAAACCAGGATGCAAATGACGGTAATAACCTTGGCGAGACTGTCACCGAAGTCGTTGAGCTTCTGCTTGAGGGGAGTCGGCTCAGAAATCTGGGCGGTGATGCTCTCGTGGATGTCACCAATGGCAGTCTGAGATCCGGTCAGAACGACGACAGCCTTGGCGCGTCCAGTAACAACGGTGGTTCCGGAGAACAGCATGTTGACCTGGTCCTGCAACACAGCCTTGTCATCCTGGACAATGTGGGTGTGGTCCTTGCCGACACTCTCACTCTCTCCAGTCAAGATGGCCTGGTCGACCGCAAAGCTGTTGCTCTCGATGGCGACAAGCCTGCAGTCGGCAGGAATACGGTCACCGATGTGGACAGAGACGATGTCACCGGGGACGAGGTCCTCGGCCTTGACGCGGGAGACGTGGCCATTGCGGATGACGTTGGCCTCGTTGGCCGAGTACTCCTGGAGGGCGGCGATGGCTTTCTCGGCGCTGCTCTCCTGAGAGACACCAACGACAGCGTTGAGAATCAGAATGGTAAGGATCTGGAATACCGGCACCGTTAGCCTGGATAAGTCTTGGTATTGTGGGTATCTGCATCTGGGATTACGTACCACTGCTGGGTCGACAAAGGCGCTCCAGCCTTCCTCCTCATCGAACAGGGCGAGCACAAACGAGACGGCGGCAGAACCCAGGAGAATGATGACGAGCTGGTCCTTGAATTGCTCAAGAATGAGCTCCCACAGGGGAGTCGGGGGGTCTTCGGGGATGACTGTGGACGGACTATTAGCACGGGGCCATCGCGGGGTTTCGAATGGTGTCGCAAAGCGGCTTACCATTCTTGCCATGCTTCGTTCTCGAAGCAATGACTTGCTCATCGGTCAAGCCAGTATTGGGGTTCACTCCCAAGGTCGAGAGCACCTTCTCGGTGGGCGCTGCGAATGCGCTTTCCATCGTGAAAGCTGCGCCGAGCGCGATGGTGGCTTATCAAGAATACCGGCGATAACTAGCTTCCACGGCTTCTGTCGGAGACAAGTTGCGGCGGTGGTTGTTAGATGGAGGACGGGGTGCTCTACAACGAGAGAAAAAAGAGGGAAAGAGAATCTCCAAACCGGCACCGATCAAGAATTTGGGATACGAAGATGTGAAGGAGAGAGAAATTACTAGAAAACGCCGGAGATCAGACAGCCAGCATATCTTATTGCGGTTGCAGTGGGGCAGGAAGCTGAAATCGTCGCCGAACAGCGAGTTTCCAATACGCTCTACGTGTTCGTTCAGCGGCCTAGGTTCCCTGGCTTCCCCTTCTGGAACTCTTTTTTGCCGTCGAGTAGATAGCACCTGGCTAGACCGTTTCCGGCTAGCATCGGTGGGGGGAAGTCCCTGCTCCAGAGGACCTCAGGTCCCAAGGGCCCCAGCGCCCCAGTGTCCCTGTGTGTCCCTGTCCGGATCGGGGGCTAGCCACTGCAACAATGAGGCTTGAAAACGTGGGGCAGGGGCCAATCAGCCAAGGTCTCGCAGGCTGCACACGGCACTCTAACCCGACCGTGGAGCGCGTCGCGTAGGTAAGGCCGAAGTCCCTGGAGATACGTGACGTAAGCTGGAAACCTGCTGGAGGACAGTGACCCTCTAGGGCAGCTTACCTTAGCCTTACGGTGCTGCCCTGCTGACTGGATAGATCACCGACATCTTGGGTCTGTTGAACCTGGTAACGGCAGGAAGCCTCAGTAATGGTTGGTTTTACGAGGTTCCCGTCTGTGTCTAGGTACATGGTGCTTGCGGTAGATGGGTAGGTATTAGAGGTATCTAACTGTTTTGGAGACTTCAAGCAGATGGAAGGCACAGACGTGTCCGCACCTAGGTACCTTCCTTAGATACACTAGATATTGTTACCAGAAAAACTACCATCAAAGTGCCAAAATCCTGCCAAAATTGCGCCTCGAGGCGTTAGTGATGATTAATGGCCTACGCCCTGCAGATTCACTCTGATTACCTAAGCTTGCCTCATCGATGCTGCCGACGGTCGTTCCGACCCTACGACCCGCGGCCCCCGTATTTCCTGTACTGGAACTAGGCCGATCCGGGACCACTTCGCCCTTCGCCGAGACCGAGTGAGCGTTTGAAGGAAGCCGAATATGCGGCGAGCGGAAACGCATGCATTAGCATCGTGTTCTGCGCTCATGTCTTGCGCAAGTGTAGGACGAAGACGTGGGCCTTGGAGGTGGTTTGACATCCACACCGAAGCCCGCGAGGTCTCAGCATCATCCACGTATCCAGCGTCGTTCGGTCGTGCCAGACTCTTAGGCGCCACGGAGGTCCATGGTTGGTTGGAGGCGAAGGCGAATGACCGGTGCACGCCAAAGAGACCGGTAGACGGAGCCTCCTTTGTTTCCCGCTCGCTACGCCGCTCGTCGAGACATGGCGTTGGTAGAGGGCGGCTCGTCACCGCCATGTCAAGTTTTTTGTGACGGACGGCGACGCCATCGAGAAGAGACCTGCATCAGCTTCGAGCTCCAACATGCACTCCCAACCCGAGGACGACATCATTCATGTTCGACCTCCGGTTGGACATCGAGGCGCAGTGCGACGAGAGCATCCAATTCGCGTTCAAGACGCAAGATCCACCGATCTTGACCCGACAACGCTGTAGGCCGGGCTAGCTTGTAGCTGTGCATCATTCTTCTGGTCCGGCGCGCAGGAAGCGTGTCGCAGCTGCATTCCGCTGCATTCCTGCCGTCCGGTTCGTTGGTAGGTTCGCCGGGTGCGACTTTCCACTGCAGGTCCGTACAACGCCGCTTCTTCTCGCGGCCGCCAACCTGTCGAAGCTATGCAGCTTGATCGTCGTCAAGACTCGCAGCCGGCGATGCAAGTGCGGCTGCGGCTTTGCTTCGCTGGACATGCAGTCCCGTCGGTCTCAACCTCCCGTCCCGTCGTGTCTAGGTCGTGTTGTGTTGTGAGGTGGTTTCGGCCAGGACCTTTCCACCGCGCCATTCATTGTCTTCTTCACCTCGACTAGTAGCTAGTCGTCTCCTTCTTTTCTCCCCCGTCCTCCCGCTCGTTGGTGAAAGAGCTCTTCCCGCCTCCAACTGCCCTCTCTCCTTCCCTACTTTACTCTAGTGACCCCACGCTGGTCTTCGTCCCGTCTTCTCGAGTCAGGAACTAGACGCAGACGCCAGAAACATCATCCTCGTTGGCTTCAACCCTCCAAAACCCCATTCCGCTGTCGGCAGTCCTAGCAATTTTTCATCATTCATCTCTTGGTGTTGCTCAGGTACATCATGTTTTGAATCCTCCCGGGCTTGCTTTTTTCTTCTTTTTTTGGTGTCTTGGAACCCAGTCTTACCTCTCTTTCTTGGACCTCACAATGGCATCGCCACCAGACTCTGAATCTATTGCATCTTGTTCCCGTTCCAGCTCCGTCCGAATCACCCGTAAGACACTTCCCGCCACCTCGAGTTCTCCGTCGCCCAGTTCGCACCAAAGCTCGTCCAGCTCGGACGAGCCATTTCAGGATGTCGACCTTTCATCTGAACTTGACGACCTGCACTTCGACAGCGTCGAGGTTTGGGCTACTCTGAACGGCATGGCTGCCTTTGAGCTAGAGCGCAAAAACAGCAACGACATGATTCCGTTCCCCCGATTCTCAGCGGACGGCAGTGATGATCCCCGAGGCCTCTCCAATCCGGACATGCCCCCCGATTCTCATGGCCCCTTTCATAAATGGATGAGAAACTTGCAACGGCGAGCCAAGCAGCGGCCCCGGCCGATGAACGCAGACGGCAGCTTGCCGTGGAAACTCCTTGATCCGGCTGATAGGTCAGCGCTTTCTCGGAGAACCCGCCACAGGAGGTCGTCATCGGGCTCGTCTTTCGGTTTCGTCGCGGCGGTGAAAAGTGCTAGCATCAGTCTTGCCAGCGGAAGTGTGGCATCCCGCCCACGGGGGCACAACCGTCGCTCCTTCGCGCATTCAAGGACGGACCGCAGCAGCAGGGCATCTTTCAGCGCGGCAAGGTTTTCCGAAGACAGTTGCCACGTCGAATGGCCTGTTTTGGCTGATCCGATGGCAACTGAACGTGCTTTGCAGCGTCGGCGCATCCTAGAGGAGCTCATTAGCACGGAAGAGGGCTACATCGGGGATATTCGTTTCCTCATGAATGTGCGTCTCATGCGTCAGAAAGCTTGATGTTGAAAAGACTAAGTTTGGCAGGTATATATCACGATCCTTGCGTCTCTACCGACGTTGCCCATGGGTTTGCGCTCTTCGATAAATAGAAATCTCACCGACATCGTCGAGCTGCACGAAGAGTTGTTGGGTGAGCTTCACCGAGCTGTTCCGGACTCAGAGTACACGCAGGCATCCGCGCCTGCCAGCAAACCCACGAACCGCGGCCACCAGCGACTAAGGAGTCTCGATTCCGTACCGGAAGAAGACAAGGCCATAAGTTGGCTGCAAGATACGCCAGGAATGATCTCGGAGGCCCAGGTTGCCGGCGATGTCGCGAAGGTTTTCAGTAGAAAGGTGTGTCAAGCCCAGCTAGCATTTCTGATATCCAAATATCAGATTACTGATGTGCTTTCCAGATGAACCGTTTCTTTATCTACGAAGAGTACGGGGCCAAGTACGAGATGATGATCAAGGATGTCGCCTCTGCTCACCGGACCATGCCGCAATGGGACACATATCAAAAGGGAATTGAGGCACTAGCCTCCTCACTGGGCTCAGCCAATAGCCATGTCGATCAGTCAAAGAAGTCCTCGACAATTGGAGATCTCCTTGTGAAGGCAAGTATAGATTGTATTGTCTCTCTGCACTTTTGCTAACAGAACCTCCAGCCCATTCAGCGCATCTGTAAATACCCATTATTGTTCGCAGAGCTCCTGAAATACACACCTGTCGCCGACTGCCCGAACTCCCACATGGAGGTGGAGAGCGCTCTCCTGCGACTGCGAGAAGCTACGGCCGAGATCAACCGCGCAACCAACGATGCTCGAATGAAGTCCACCTTGGAAAAAACCTGGATTCTACAGGATCGGCTGGTATTTCCTGAACAGGTGAGTTGTGAACAATCCTGCCAGCAGCTCGGACTTGTGGAGCTTACTAGGCGAGCAGAAACTGGATGCCGCATCCAAGAACCGCATTCGATCGTTCGGTCATGTCGAACTGTGTGGCGTGCTTCATGTTTGCTGGCAAACCAAAGAGGGCGCCAAGGGGCAGTACATGATTTGTCTTCTCTACCACAACGTCTTGTGTCTGGCGACGGCCAGCAGGGTCGACCAAATTTATGCAATCCAAGCATGCATCAATCTAGCCGGCATCAAGATCGAAGAAACAGACAATGGGCGAGGCAAGCGGATATCCTTGAAAACCTTGGTTCGTGTCACCATGCTGACTGGGTATTGCTACAGGTCTCCAGTGTCACACAGCCCCCTTTTCCTGGAAGCTCGTATTTGAATGCGACTCCCAGCTGTACGAACTACTCATGACGGCTTGCTCGTCCCGCGAGCAAGAAGAATGGCGCAACAGGTTACTGAATCCATCGAAGAGAGAGGAGGAACAGATGGATCCCGGCCTGTACAGTTCAGTGGCTCTCCCCATTAAGGGTCTCGGTACAGTGTTTAGAAAACCAGGTGAGCGGTGTTGCTGGCAAAGAAGTGAGGAAGTTTACTAACTGTACCACAGGCACTGTTGCTCGTCGGATCTCAATTCATCGCGCTACAACCGTTGGGCCTAAGTCACCGTTATGCCAGGTCATCTTGAAGAATACCAGCGTCATGCGGGACAGCTCAGACACGGCTTCTGGCGCCGTCATCAATCGATCACAATCATTGCTACTGACGAACCCGCGGATTCCCATCATCGCACCCCCGAGAGCCGAGAGAGCTCGACTTGAGGCGCTGATGTCCGACATCTGGAGTCGAGATGTGTTGCCGTTCCCTAGCATGACCGGCAGATCTCGCAGTGAACACCTCGTTCGCAGTTCAGCGAGCACGATGATGCGCAAGTTGAGCGTTGCGAGCATCGCCAGCTCCTTCGCCAAGAGGTCAAACAGTGTCGCGAGCATTGGGAAGTTCATGGCGGAGGAGGAGTCAGGAGAAAAACAAGACAACCCGCAACACGGGCCTGCCTCAAAGTTCAATAAGGCTGAGCCTTCCGACATCGAGCACGGTCCTCGCGACAACGCCGACGAAACGGCAAAACCTCGACTGCCGAAGATTTACGACGATGTCGAACTTACCAGCACGGCCAGTGCTCCTACGACACCCACGTTGAGTTCGACCAGGTTTGATGTCGCAGGCCTAGGCCAACGATCCCAACTGGAACACGATAACTTGGCGACTGCAGTAACGTTACCGCCTAGGCCAGTGGTTTTACGCACAGCATCCGGGAACAACCTACCGCGAGTTCGTCGCGGCACGACGTCGTCTAAGAGGTTGCCCTGTCCGCCAGAAATGAACAGCCCAGCCAGGGGGCAGAAGGTGCCCAGACTTTCACACAAATCGTCGATGCGTTGGGGAAAGGTCGGCACATTGAACAGAGATGATTTGGTCCAGGGAATCCGCAGCTTCTTTCGATGAAGACCGGGTTCTTGTGAGATTCCAACTGTCGAAACCAATTGGTGTTGAAGCGCGTTTGGATGGATTGAGATACCACATTCGTTATTGTCTCTCGTTGGTTACCTAATTTACGGCATCCTGGGAACCGTATTGGTGGGCTGCCTGTAGCTATTATCAGATTACCCGGTCTTGGGCTGTTTCGATCGTCGCGCAGACGAGTGCATAATGATACCCCTCTATTACCTAAAAGACCAACCCTGATTTACATGATGTCAGTGAGGCCATCATGGGCTCGGTTTGCAATGTGGCTTGATTGTCTCTGAGCAGATGGCGTTGTTGGCAAACGGATGTCCGGGTTTGGGACACTCATTCAGGTTCAGCTCCAGCTCCAGCCCCACAATGGCATGCTGCCGTGGTCACTGTGGTCACTATGGTCAGTGAGCCTGGCAGTGACTTGCGTCCAGGTACCTCGGGACCGGGCGGTGCGGGAACTACCCGGGGTGTTGATCTGCTGCCCCTTGATTCCTTCTCCATCTAGATCTTTCCAGCCGCAACGTGTTGAGTACTGCCTGGCCTGAATTCTTGGTCTGGGAATTAGTAGTGACGTACTACGTTGGTGCGATGCAGGAACGCTCAGAGTTCCCGGTACCTAATCACTACGTACCGGGAAGGAGCACGGAGACACTGGTGCCCCGCCCCTTCCTGGGCAAGCTCTAATGGCGGGGCAGTGATGAAAGGCAGTCGCGTGTTCCCGCACCTATGACGTAGCTTCCTAATCACGAGCTGAGCTTGGGGAAGCTCCCCTCTCTGCTCTCGGCCGGTTTAAAAAGCCCAGCAGGAAGCATCTTCATCTCTTCCATCAGTTGATCAATCAACACTATCACAAAACATCTTGAGATACCCGACGAACTTCGTCTTCACACGTTCCTAAATCACAGCGACAACTTCACCTCGAAGCGTACTCACGAAACTCCACCCCAACACACACAACAACCACCAACCACCTACCTATACACATCAGTCAAAATGGTTCGCGGCGAGGCTCAGCAGACCAAGGTCCACTACAAGGGTCAGGCAGACGACTTCCTCGTCTTCGTCGAGGACCCCGAGCTGTACCAGAAGTGGCAGAGCGACAAGTCTGTGCCCATGGCGCACTTCGTTTCCTCCTTCAAGATCTTCGTCACGCACAAGTAGGTCATCCAATAGATTACCCCTACACACCCATTATCAATCGATGAGAATTGTCTTTCGGCCTTTGGGCGTCTGGCAAATCGATTCGAGGCACGATGCGCCGGCGTTTGGTTGGTGAGACGCCTCACCACAACCGCCGGCCGCTCTGGCGACCATCCCGCACACCACTTCACAGGGTGGTGGCTAACGTACCAAACTAGGCAAGGAGCCCAGGGCACTTACGATGCTGCCTCCAAGGCGATGCTCGAGAATGAGTTCGGTACCTCCGTCGACGAGGATGTCATCAAGGTGATCCTCGAGAAGGGTACCACCCAGACCACCGAGGTTAGTAATTGTCACCATATACCGCTGATACCCGCTGTTAACAACTTTTTGCACCAGTTCCCTGAGCGTCAAGGTCCAAAGAACGACTCCAAGGGCGGTATGGTCGCTCACTAGAAGCGTACTCCCGATCAACCTACTCCATGCTCCCGACGACGCACTACCCAGCCTAGTTACCGTCGGCGGCCTGTTCAGAGGCGAGTGTTGCGGACTATGCAGACGAGGCGTTGTGGTTAGCGCGATCTAAGATTCGAAAGCGAAGGAGTTGCGCTCAGCGAAAGATGCTTTGCATCGAATAATGACTTACGTCTCTTTTGATCATGAACGACAAATTCCATTGCACTGGCGGGGAAGACACGAAAGGTTACGACATACGAGCTCGCTATGAAAGTGGCATGTTCCTGAGTTAAATAACCTAAACCGTCTCCTCCCGAGCCCGGCCAGGGTTCAATATCGACTCCGTCCTAACTCGGACGTGGGTCGATTGCATGGGGCTTTACTTTAGCGATGAGATAGCTAAACATGAGCATATGAGTTGCCAATTGTTTCTCGATTCTTCTTGGCGTCTTATCGCTGTGTGATTGTCAAAAACTTCGACACTTACATCGATGCGTGGCCAGGGATCATGGCATTGCCATAGCTTTCCAACAGCTTGATAATCAAGCAGGCTTAAATGGGAGCCATGTCTATATAAAGATTCAAATAACTGCCCGTCCTGTCCGGACACAAGGAGAGTAGGCGGGAATATTGCCATAGTGGACGATACTTCTGTCAAAAGTGGGGTGGACTCGTCTCGTGATGCTGGGTGTGCGCCCGTTTCCAAAGTGTTTCGGGCAGTCTTGTGAGCGTGGAGATCTCGACGCGGCCCCTGCCCAGCAATTTTTCCCTCCCCATCCATGGACCGTCTCAAAAATTCCGTGCAGATTTTTTTTTTCTCCTTCGTGCCTGTCTGTGATATACCCTCCCCCAGCTAAACCCCCCGTTCCGAAAGCCTGTGAGTTAATAGCAGCCGGGCGTTATCGTCATTTGCGGCGCGTCGACCGAGAGGGGAACCCCCTGACCCGTGCCCACTCGGGAGATGGGATTCAATTTGCGTAGGGCGGAAACGCGGATGCACCGCGGCCAAGACCCTTGGCGACACCGACCTGACTTGTTGAACCTGACATTGGATTGCCAGCGGCGATTGACGCACTGGCTGCGAGCCTGAACCCAAAGGCCGTGTTGGTTGGCGCGGTCGACAAGAAGAAGGATGGATGATGCCGTTGGGTACGAAGTGTGTGGTCTGTCAGCAGACGCCAAGGTATCTCCGGGTGTCGCTGAGTTTGGGAATACGAAAGTTAAGCTTGTTTGCCGCGAGAGCCGACCGACGACGTCTGTCATTCCGAGTTGAGTTCTTCTAGCGGAATTCTCGAATCAATCACGGCTAAGGGAGTGAACGCGGAATGAGATTGGTACTCTTCTATTTCTTCCCTTGACATTAGTTGTAGCATTGGTACGCTATTTCGCTATGGTATCCAAGGTTACGTCTCTTTGACAAGCGATGGCAAATAATCTCCCTCCTCCGATGCCACCGTCTCTCTCCTCTTCCTCCCCAATCCCGAGACCCCACGTACCCAAGCTGGCAGCGAGGCCCGGCTTCGGGATGATACACTCCCAAGGCACCAAGACTTAAGCGCCAAGGTTGCCTCCTGTCTCCGTCCTTCCCTGCCAGCCCCAGCCCATGAGCCCATGGTGTTGTTGCTGTCGCGCTGGTGGGGCTCCCACGAGTTGCGAAACACAGGACGAACGAAACATGGCTGACCCTGGTTCCTCCTCTTTCCCCTTTCGGCCAACCCGCCCCCAAAACTGCCCACACCAGTAGGAGAGAGAAAACAAAGACCTGCCAACCGCTTTGGGAGACTTGAAAGAGAAATAGTCCAACGGAATGGGGGACGAGTCTCCCCTTTCACAGCCGAGTTGTATTGGAGGAAAAAGTATGAGTCCCTTTCGTCAGGATAAAACGCCGATGCTGGATGCCGTGATATTCGATTGGAGATCGTTAAAAACATGTATAATGAAAATAGTGTTGGAATCATTGCTCAGAGAAAGAACGATTAGGGTTCGTAGGTTCGTCCGAGTTTCGGGGAGTCGTTGATGCTCGTCGTGAATTATTGTCGTTGCATGCGGGCGGCTCTCTGCCAGGCTATCTGTTGATAATCCTGCGAGGTCGAGACGGTTGCATGTGTTGAGGGACTAAGCGGAAAAGCGAGATGAAATCTAAACCTTTGCGCCGTTGCGGCCTCTCTGGGGAAGCGTCCACGGTTTAGCGCAGATGATCTATATGTCATGTCAGTGAAAGTCTCGATACCGTGTTGTTAATGGCAACATACCTCGCCTTCGCTGTAGGCCCAAAAGTACACGACCAGAGCAATAAGATAATACAAAGCGGCGTTGGTGCCTTGGTAGATGAGAGCGGCGGCAAGAGTCGTAAGAGGAAGGATGATGAGGCGGAACTCCAGACTGCGGTGGATCGAGCTGCCAGCGATGAAGCCCAGCGGCCACTCGAGAGCGACCATGAAGAGCGCCATGAGCAGATTAATTATCTGCAACACGGGTATGGGCTTGACGGCCGGGTCGAGGGTCTTGGTCAAAAAGTCCCAAAAGATCTTGGGCCAGAAGAAGCCCTCGAGAGCGGCTCCGAACTGGTCTGTACAAGAGATTAGTACCGAGCGGTGGCTTGGGCCCTCAGGACCCTTGGGTGTTCGTCGAGGTTCGACTTACAAGCTGCGGCGCTCATGACAATGAGGCGAGCCCAGTGGTTCTTGATAAGACGACCCATTTCTCCTGATTAAATGCTGTTCTCTCTTTTTGAACCTTCTTTTCCTCTCTCTTTCTGATTGCTCAGTGTCGTAATAAAGTCTTGATGATATTCCCGTGACCGGTTGCGGTGAAACTCTTCGACGATGACGATGCGACCTCGATGTTGTCCTTTGTCCTCTGTGTACCCAAAAACCCGAAAACCAGCGAATGAAGGGAACGAGGGAAGCGGTCGTCGAGATCGTGAGTCCTCTCTTGCGAATAAAATCGGTAGTGCAAAAGACGAACCAGTCGAAGAAGAACCGTCAACGGCGAAAGGAAGGGAAAGGTACCGGACCTGCGGGGCGAAAGGAAGAAGTGAAGGAGTCGAACTGAAGATGTCGATATTAAAAGAAGGCTATCGACAGGCTAGTGCACAGCGCTGGCGAGGCAAGAAGAGAAGGTCAAGAGGAAGGATAAGAAATATCAACCGAACCCAAGGCGGGGAGGGAAGACAAATCTATATTGAGACGAGAACAGTCGAGATGGATGAGACGACCCGGTGTGGAAGACCAGGCCAGGGGTAGGTTGGCGGTGGTGGAGAGCAGGAGGAGGAGGTGGGCTTGTCCAGCCCAGAGGGCAAGACACCGAGCCGCACTGAAGGCTGGTTGAGGCTTGTATCAGGATTTGGCCCCGGGCTAGCTTGCTGGGGAGGGTATCACTACTATCGGGTGTTTCTGGCTCGATACTGGGGCGAGGTCTCTAGAGATCCAGGTTCGAGCAATCTGATCTATGATGACAGCGGGCATCCGAGCGGCATTGAGACGTTTCTGGTTGCGCGAGGGTCTTGGAGGCGCTGCGTTGTGTGCCTGGCTCTGTTCCTGGTGCTGGTCGTGCTATAGCTAGGCAGGCAAGACGATAAGAGGCGGAGCCAGGGGGTGGTCAAGCCAAGTTGGGCGTGGTTGTGGTTGTGGTGGAGCAGTGGTGAGGGCCGTGGTGAGGAATGATGATGGAGAAGGGTGATGAGGCTCTGTAGGAATATTCTCCTAATGCCGGGCCGTTGTGAATTACAGTGTACGGGGGCGTTGTGAGGCAGGTGTCAGGATGGTGAGGCGTTGGTGTGGAGTCGTATAGCGTAAGGCAAGGTAAGGTAGGACGTGATGTTCGTCAGGGATCCGTGCTCTATCGACCCCGTCGCATGAAGGTTGTTTGAAGATCAGACAGGACGGGCTGTCAGGGACGCTGGTGAGGCAAGGAGGTTGGTGGATGGAGAGGAGGAGGAAAAGACAGAAACAACGGATGGCCGCACACGCGAGAGATGGAGGCAGACGAGTTTTAAGAAACGCCAGCTTTGGCAGGAGGCCGGGGTTGCATTCTTGATCCGGGGCGGGAACGGGAACGATGGACAAATCCAATGCAAGAAAGAAGCGCAGAAATGTAGAGCATGAGCGGTGGCATGGCATGGCATCACTGCGTTACCCGCCCGACCCAGCCACGGCCGAGACCGACGATCATCTCAGTCGAGAGCCAGTTGAAAGTGGTCACACACACATTGGGAGGCGACAAGAGCACACTAAGACGGTCAAGGCCCGGGGGCACGATGGGGTTGCGACCATGACTTGGCTGCTGTGCACGATGTCAACTCGCTGCGTGAGCGGACCGCCCATGGGTGAAGGATTTAGGCCGGCGGGTACGGATGCGCTGCAGCCGGGGTGGGTACATGAACGAGCATCGAGAGAGGGGTGGAAGAATGTAAAGAGGAGAGAGGTGCATCGTTTCCTGCAAGCAATATCGACCTTGTACATTACTACATGGTAACCAGCAATGGGAAAGGAGGAGTGATAGTGAAGAAGACTAAAAGAGCAGTAGCGAGAGAGATGCGGTGGCTAACGGGTCGAGGTGATTGGCCTCGTACAACCAAGTCGTGGGCGGTTAGAGAAAGAGCTCGGGCCAATGAGACCCCTTGCCGCTTCACCTTTGGCAGGAGAGCGTGCGTTGCCCCTGCCGCCAAGGGGCCGGGGGTGAGACTGGGGCCGTCTGGTCTGCCGTCAGATCATCGCATCCCAGCGCGTGACAGCATAGGAACCCGCCACACATGCTATTTTTTGCTGAGTGTGCAAGTACCCGTGCTGTCGTCCCAGGTTTTTCCCTCGCTCCTACCACGCTACAGTGCAGGCACCTGGGTACCTAAGGTACTATTGCCCAATGCCTGCTCCTGGTCCTGCCACGCACAGAAGGGAACCTCACAAGACGGGCAGCGTCCCTACCAACCTGGGAAGTAGGCACTGAAGGCCCTGAAGTCGCCCCCCCAGCGGTCAGTCCGACGTAGGTACCAGGACTCCCTCCTCCTCCCTCACCTTCAACCCCCGAGCCCAACCCACTTTTGGAGGAGAAGGCAATAATCAACGTGGTCGACGGCCGATTTAATTAATCTAAAAGGTCAGTAGTCCGATCATCTCAGCAAATTAGCGTCCGAAAAAGTCTACGATAGGCAATCCATAAGGCAATTATCATAAGGCAGGCCAGAAGAAACAAAACAATATCCATACCCGCCGTTGCCTTCCTGGTACTCCACTGGCAGTGCTGGCACAGAGGCAAACGTGACCACGTCCAAGAAGAACAGACACTGAACTGACCGAAAGCACAGCACAGAGATACCTATCGACGACCTTGTTCGGCTAAACCTCGCCCATCGGCTCTCTCTCTCCGCTCCTCCTACACACCACACCTGTCGCACGAACTCAATTGATCTTCCAGATGGCGTCGAAAGCGTAACAGAGATCGTGCACCCACCCACCCACCCACACACACACTCTCTTTCAGAAGCAGAACAGCCGACATAGCCCACGAGCAGCTGGCGCAGAGCCATGGATCCCGAACTTCGGACCAAGATGCATCCCGTCCTCGCTCACATCATCGCTAGCAGAAAACCCGTGTGTGTTCATGCCATCTGAACCTCGTTGAGATCCTGAGACGGTTGATCAAAACCCCCTCCGACAGAGTATAGTTCCAGAATGGCTGTGCTGAGGCACATGTCGTTTGAGAAGATGGGACGGACTCCCCGCCGCCCGGTCGCAGCCTCTGTCTCGTCCGAGCCCAACCCTGTCTTTTTCGTCGTCGTCGTCCAGTTGACCGCTATAGCCCTCGACACTCGCTACCATCAGCGGAAAGGGTCCCTCCCATTCACAGCCCAGAGCGACCTTGGACGGGAAGGGCTTGGGGGCTGTAGACCCTGGTCCGTTGCCCCAAGAGAGTACCACCAGACCCGTTTAGCCTGGACGTTGGCCCTGCCACGCGGGACTTATAGGACATGGATCGGATTTTTCTTGTTCTTTCTTTGCCCCTGCTCCGGCCCTTCTCGCAGACTCCGCAGTGCAGACGATCTTGGCTTTTGGGACGTCAATGACCTCGGTGACGGCAACCACGGCAGTCGTGAATGACAGTGGAGACGGCGTGAGTCGATGCCCGAGGAATGGTCTCATGGACAGGCCGGAGGTGCCATGAATTCTGACATGTCTGGCTGTTGCTCTAGTGGAGGTGGGCTTGCTGCCAAACGAACCTAAAGAAAGCCTTGCAGCTGGGAGCTGACATGGCGGATAACAACCGAGGAAAACGATGGTGTCTATACCATCACGCTGAGCACAGCTCTCAGGTGCATGAACGGCCGTGTTCCCAACGTCTTTGGTCTCATACCGTGGGTCCCTGCTCCCATCTCGTCGCTCTCGATTCAAACCGACGAACAGACGATGGATGAACGCTGCACCTCATGCCGCGAACAGACCGCCGTAAGAACAGTGACGTCCGCCACACCTGTCAAGCAACCCCTGTCGACAGAACCTTAAAATTGAGGGGAAAGGGGGCGGCTTTGCTCCCGTTGCTAGCAATCTTCAACTCTGGCCGGTCGGGTCCGGCGGTCTCACCGGAGCGCCTTGCGCGCCTCATACTCTCCGCAATCAATCTGAGCATTCATCATGACTCTTTGGACGATCACATTGGGATGTAAAGCCGTTGCTTTCAATGCGCTCCTCGGTATTTCCCTGGTGTCATCCAGGTACCGTCTGGCTCAGTGGGCAAGCGCCCGATTGTCATTAACTGCTGACAGCTGCGATGGATCGTTCGAGGCGGCGCCCACGGTATCAGCCTCTGGCCGTCAGATTATCACCACAAGAATCCTCGGTGCCATTGGAATGGGCGCACCCTTCGCTGAACCCCTGTACGACATTGGGTCTCCGGGGATGCATCACTGCGCGATATGTGCGCCCAAGTCGAGAACGGTATGCTGCAAGCAAGGTGCTCGCACGCACGGCCGATGGCCAGCACCCACTGACATCAGTCGCTGCCTGCCTGATTCAGTATCACAGTCGCGGCGAGGTGGAAATGTGACGCCAAATCGATAGTCTCTTGGCCAAGAGCTCCTTCAACGATGGATGGCGAAAAGAACTGGTCAGATCCGGGGCATCTCAGCAGATTGGTGGCGGGTTTCCAGGGCCCTTTTGAGTGAGGAATCGCTCAATTCACAACACGCTCTGCTGCCGGATTGACGAGTCCGCCCTGCATCGCAGCATCCCGCCCACCCGCTCTGCATTGGTACGCTGCACGATGGGCCTAAAAATAAAGAGACACCGACCGCTGAGAGGTGTGGTGTAGAGTGCGGTCAACTTTATTTTCGCGGGCGGCTCGCCGCACTCTGCTATTGGCTCCCCTCACAGCGGCCCAGATGGCCTCCGCTCACACTCTCCAGGGCCTGACCAACCACCACGCCCGCCGCATCTGCCCGGAGGTGGTTGCCGTCACTTGTGCTACTGCAACCGCCGGGCAGATATCACAGCAATATTTTGTCCGCACTGCACCTCGGAGGCTGGATCAGTGGCCAGCTCGGTCTGCGAGAGGCGGTCTGGTGGTAGTCCACATCACAATCCATCCGTCTCGGCACAGCGGTCGAGCTCCAGAAATAGCCCCATCCATGACCAGATGGTCCAACTTCAGTCACTGCGAGATCTGCTCATGCAAGCTGTCTCCTGCACGCCCGAACCCCGCGCCGGAAACCCTGGCTCAAGAGTCTTACGCTCACCGACCCGACATCGTCAGTTTGGTTTGCACGTGAACAGTCAATGGGTCGTTTACTTGCCTCTTGTGGATGTTTCTCCTCTTTGGGCACGACTCTCGCAACAAAAGAACTCTATTTCAATAATATCGCTCATATGGCGCGAGTGAAGCTTTGGAACTTTTGGGGGCTATTGGACGGACCTCTCGGTAAAGCTCAGCAATCCAGATAAGCATACCATCCGGTCCGACTCTACAAGCTTTTTGGCCCATATCACGACGCCTATCATATCACGTAAGGTAAGTGTAAGGAATATGGGAGGAAGACGGCTACAATACGGCTACAATATGGGATCGTTCGGGGCCTCCCTCGCGCCCATGTTTCGAACGACGACAGGGTCTTGGCTTGCACGGCTACCGGTCACTTGCCGAAGCTTTTCGCCTTTGTCGGATGAGGCCTCTCTGAGGTACGACTCGGTCACCCTCTCGCCGCCCAATTGCCGCGCCAACGTCCAGTGCTCGTTGCTCGTGTCAGTCACCCTTCTCCGACCCCTTGTCTCGAGGAACCCAGCCCTTGGGACGCAAGGAAATCCCCACCCGAGAGACGTCTCTCCTGCAGCAAACCGTAGAGGAGGTGAGGGGCGAGGAAGAATTCTAGAGCTTTTTCGACAAAGAGAGTGCAAGATCACCCCGAGGAAAAAATGCACATGTCTGAAGAACATGAAAGGGGAAATAATGGCCTCCCTGGAGCAAAAAAAAAAAAAAAGCCCTTCAACCTGTTGATGGTGCAGAGTCGAGCGAAACTCGAGGGGAGGAAAAATCGAGCACGGGCTGCGATCTAGGCCGAGAAGCCAAGACTGAATAAGCGCTTGATCGTCCTCACGGCTTTGATTCGAACCCCGACGGCGTTTGAAGTCGATCCTCTGATCAAACGCGCACTGCTATACTCAATCTGCTATCTCTCCCCCTTCGATCTGTAGCATACTATACGACGTAGTATTACTACCTATACTCGACAACGCAGTGAAAATAAAACGGGGGCCGGGGAGGGCTTGATCAGCACGGCTCTTGGCCACACCCGAGAGTGAGGGAGAGCCCGGCCGTGCCTTGGCTCGTGACGCCGTCCACGCCCCGACGGCAAGTGCCTCAGCTTCTTTCCCGCCTGTTAGTGTACAGTCGTGACACACACCAGCGGCCACCCGTAGCCCAGCGCCAGCGTTAGAGAAGCGAGGGCGTGGCGTCCGAGCACATATCCTGGGCTTTCATCCCGACTTTATGAGACACGACAGGTGAGGTCTGGCAGGAGTTCGCAACGCCTCTTCCGTGTTGTCAACGAGCCTCCAGGCACGAACGACTAGTCGTAGCATCCAGCCCTTTCACCTTGTCCCTCGTGCGGTGGCTTGTGTCGAGTTGTCAGTTGGCAAAGTCTTCCCAATCCCCACCAGAACCCAACATGATGGCGTCCTTCCCCGTACTCGTCTCAAGTCCTCCCTGGCCAGACACCCCGAGCACAGCCTCCCCGTTGCTCCCCCTTTCCTCTCATCGTCATGCGTCCCTCATCTCCCCAGGATCTAGAGGAGATTCTTTCATGAGCCACCGGATCGCCAGGGGCCCAAGATGTCATCCCAAGACCAGCGTCGCATCGCGAAGCCTCCCGTGTCAGCCATCCAGGCAGAAGCCGCCCCCTTTTTATCGACCCAGCCGTCCCTCAAGTGAGAAGAACGACCACGTCGAGTGACAGGAAATCAAGGACTCGCTTTCCATCTGCCTCGCCTAGCAGTCCCAGTATGCGTCTCCGCCCTTCCTCGGTCTCGGCTAGGGCGGCAACTTCGCTTGGAGTATGACCAAGGTCGCTCAGGAGGCTCGCTTGCTGCTCCGAAAGAGGCTTGCCGCTGACCATGTGACGAAGGAGGGAGCCGGGCGCGGTGGGCTGCACCGCAGGCAGCGAGGGCCGGAGGGCGGCGAGCGTGTCCGAGAGGCCTGCGGCAGCGTGGAGGGGGACGAGGTTGATGCTCATCTGCCTACTGAGCAGCCTATATGTCGTTCTTGAGCTGACGATAAACTCGAGTATCACTGAGAGGGTGGAAACCTACTCTATCTGTAATTTCATGAACGCCTCCATCGGATCTTTGCCCTCGCTGACGGGGCTCAGGAGGACGATGGCGGCGACATCCTGGCCTCCATGGAGGTTGTAGAGGCGATCGAGCCGTTCCTCCGTCGCTTGGGTGCCCAGATCTCCTTGCGAAAGGAGCAGCAGGCGTAGGATGCGGGGCTTCTGACCGTTGTGCTGCCCGGTGGGCAAGGCGATGTCGTGCGAGTTTAGCTTGCCCTCTTCGCTGCGTCAGCCGCCCAATAAATGCAATGTTTCTTCTGTTCAGTGATATATGAGTGTACCTTTGACCCGGGGCACGGCGTCGGGCAGGACGCGGACGGCTGGAGCCCATTCTGGGCGCCTCCGGAGTGAGGAACACCACATGGCTCCGAGATCTGCTTGAGCAACTGGTGTTTTCCGATTGTGTCGTTTGGTGCTCGGCACTGGTGTGTGGTTTGGAATAATTCCTTCTGTCTTGATTTGTAGTAGGTATCTTTCTATGAAATGATGAGTCGAGTAGTTGGAAACAGCAAGAGCCGCCTGCCTGCCCCTTCCTTTTGGTTCCTTCCCAAGAGTGATAAGGTGCCGTCTAAGTTGTCGCCTGAAAACACCGGTAGAAAAAAGTCACGTACACCGTCCCAATACAGTGGTATCTCGCCCGCTGGATGGTATCATGAATCGTACAAAAGCCTGCCCCTTTCTCCGCTTCTTCTCTTCTCCCTGCCCGAGACAACGATCGCCCTACGTCGCCGTAGGCGTCGGCGTCGGCGGTGCTTGCAGGCTCGGCAGCAGCGGCTGCTTCGTCTTGGGGTCCCTCAGCTCCCGCAGCGCCCTCTCCAGGGCCTCGTACCGCTCGCGCCGGTCCTCCTCGGAGCGCGCCAGCTCCTGCTCGCGGCGCGTCAGCTCCTCGAGCCGGGCGTCGAGCATCTTGATGCGCTCGGCGTTCTGGTCCGGCTTCTGCGCGGCCTTCCAGTACTCGTACACGATGATGGCGCTCGCGACGCCGAGGATGAAGGCGTCGCCGATGACGTCTGCGAACAGGTCGACGGCTTTCGCCTCCGGCAGGGACCGGAACTTGCGGCGCCACACGCTCGTGGGCTTCTTCTCTCCCGTCGTCGAGGAGCTGCCGCCGGGCGACGACGATGCCTTGCGCTTCGCGGCGGCAACCTCGGGGTGCTCGGCCTCGAGCTTCGCCTGGCGCGCCTTGGCTTCTTCCTCCTTTGCGACCTGCTCTTTCGTCTTGACGGTCGGCGCCTCGGCTTTCTCTTTTGCTCTCATCTCGGCCTCGGGGTTGCGGAGCAGCGCCACAGAGAGTCGCATGTTGAGCTGGTGTATCGACTGGCCATAGCGGGCGGCGAAGGCGCGGAATTTTGGGTGTTCGTGGGCTTGGGCTTTGATTTGGTTCTGGGCATCCGAGAAGTGTTAGTCACAACTGCTGACCCCCGGGGGAGAAGACTCGGAGGAGATTGAGGCTAAACTTACGGCGCCGTATTTGGAAACATGCCTCACAAAGAGGGCGGCGAGCTTGAAGAGAGGTAGTGGTACCATGGTGGGGTGGTCCTCACGCGCCAGGCTGCGGGAGTCGGTTGGTTGGAAAGGAGTGAGCTCCGAGAGCTCCGTGCTGCGGCTGCGTCTTGGCTCGGGCCTTGGCCGGTGGTTTTTGTCGTCAATTGAGTCGCAAGAGTCGGTTGATCGCCTCTAGAACGAAAATATCGTGCGGTTTCTCGGGGAGTATATACAGGTGTAGGAAATCTAAAAGTCGGAGCCTTCGGAGATGCCTTCTAAGCAGCTGACGTCGGCGCTGGAGCTCGAGCATTCCCGCCCGCCGTGGGTAAATCCGGAACCCGCTTATTTGATGTTCCGCTTCTATGGGCTTCGGAGCCGGTCCAGCACGGGCATCCCCGAACGAGCCCCCAGACTCCATGAACGAATGATAATAGACGCTTCTATTGAAGGCTTAAAGAATTACTGTGAACGCGCATTTGGATTTCTCAGCGTGATGGATTTTAGACCAAACATGATGTAGCCTCGAAAATCCCAAACAAGTATCTGGTGAAGGGGGAAAGATGCCGATTGGCTTGAAGGGTGACCGCGACACTAAATCTTTGACCACTCTCGCACCTCGAGTTTTGACTCAACAATACAGATGCTACGTTGGAAACTGGAAAGAAAAGGTGTAAGAAATGGTTCTTCACCTTGACCGAGATCAGAGACTATCCTTGCCGAGGAAAGACAGCAACGAACGGTGTGGGGCGTAGCAGGTGCTTTCAGTGGCTCCCCAGCGAAGACTTTAGCGCTCCGAGCTTGGTGTCTCCGGGGCAACGGCACGCGAGTTGACTGTCAACAGCAAAGATACACACCAACCTGGCCGACTTTCAATCCACACCCATCGCCAAAGTTTACCGTTCGTCCCAACGGCGCACCATCCCAACTGTGAGTTATTCGCCGACCTGCTTCGACCTGGTGGTGTGTTGCGGCCCTGCAATTGTCGTGAACTTGGTCTTCAGTCGTTTTACTTCGCACATGTTGATGTTGCGAAACTTGTAAGTGTTTTGCGTCGCCCCTTCAATTTGTTGCTACCTGCCTATCTTTCGCCTGTTTTCGCTTCCTGGCTCTTGCGCTGGCAGCGGTGGAAGGTGCAGAGGCAGCAAGATCAATCATTGCATGCCGTCCCTTCTTTCCTTCTCATTCTTCGCTTTCGATGATTTTCAGCACAGCATCCCTTCTCTTTCCACTTGCCACCCCATCTGCTGACGATTGCGCCTCAGGGTCTTTCTCTCCACCCTAGACCGCCCTTGATTATTCCATAATATCATCTGCCATCTCCGAGAGCCCGCACCTCTCGAGAGACTGCATCGACAGACGAGACCTACGAGGCCACAGCCATGGCCCATAGACTGGTGGCTAAAGGGGGCGTCGATTTGGAGGCCTTGTCGCCTAGGGACGCCAACGCTCAGCGCATGCCCAAAGCAGTTGAAATGAAGACGACGAAGCCGGTCGCCCAGCTCAAGGCGGCCAAGGACAAGGAGCCGCCGCCGCAACCTCCTGCCACCATTGACGAGCCCCCGAGCAACGACCGCCCGAATGGAGCTCTCTATCAGGTCGGCCGAATGCTCGGCAAGGGTGGCTTCGCCGTGTGCTACCAAGGATACTTGATGCCGGAACGCAAGAAGTATGCCTTGAAGATTGTGCGCAGCCAGATGCCCTCCAAGATGCAACAAAAGGTCAGTATCACGTCCTGTCGTGCCCGACATCCGAGGCTAACGCGTCGCGCAGTTCCAAACCGAACTCCAGATCCACTCGAAGATGAACCAGAAGAACATTGTGCAGTTTTTCAGGGCCTTCGCATTCCAGGATTGCATGTATCTCGTCCTCGAACTCTGCACCAACGGCTCCCTCATGGACATGGTAAAGAAGCGCAAGGGTCTGACCGAGCCCGAGGTGCGATTCTACTCCGTCCAGGTTGCCGGCGCCATCAAATACATGCACGGAAAGGGCATCATTCACAGAGATCTGAAGATGGGCAACATCTTCCTTGATCACAGGATGAACGCCAAGGTTGGAGACTTCGGACTGGCTGCGTTACTGGTTACGGGCAGGGACATGCAAACCATAAGAAGGACCACTTTGTGCGGCACTCCCAACTACATTGCCCCCGAGATTCTCCAGAAGGGCAAGAAGGGCCACGACCACATGGTCGACATCTGGAGTCTGGGCATCATCATGTGAGTCGCCTTGGCAAACAATGGAGCCACCAGGGAATTTTTTTGCTGACTGACGCAGGTTTGCCATGTTGACATCGAAGCCGCCTTTCCAATCCACGAGCACCGAGGAAATCTACCGCCGAGCGAGAGAACGCGACTACGAATGGCCCAACCCGGAGACTTCGCAGAAGTTCATCAGCCAGGAGGCAAAGGACTGTGTGGCTACGATGCTCGAGGACGCAGATATGAGACCCGATCCCGACATCATTGTCCAACACCCCTTCTTCACTTGCGGTTACATGCCAGTGGAGGCCGACATGAACACCCGGCTTTTGACCCTGCCCCCCGATGGCTCGGAGTTCTACACCTCACGCATGAGCTCTCAACTTCAGGCTGTCACGAAGAAAAACCATGAGGACATGTGTAGGGAATGTGGAGTTGGGCCCTGGACCCCGGTGCAGGTCGTTCACACCCAGACCTGGAAGGAGATGGCCGCGGAGGAGAAGTCCGGTTTGACACCGATGATTCCTCTTGGTGAGGACGTTGTCTACAGACCGTTTGATGACTGGCTGCGTGAGAAGCGACAGGCGCGTGCTCTTGCTGCCTCTTCATCCTCGCGGTCTCAGACCACAGCGGATCAGCAAATGAGTGCCTCTCAAACTGCGCCCACCGGACTGCTGCGTCAACCTCCTCAGAGCTTTGCTGCGCAACAAAGAGCGCAGAATCGACCTCCTCCGGCGGCTGGCAGCACCAGATCTCGTCCTCAGCCGGAGCCAACCTCGCAGCCAGCGGAAGCCGTGCGTCCGAGATCGGTTAGACAGCAATCCGCGCCGGAGCCGCAGCGTACATACGAGCTCGCCGAAGCCCCGTTGAGGAAGTCGACGGCCAGCCGACGGACGCCGTTACCAACGAGCCAGTCCACCGGTGCGCTCCCTAGCCAGGCCATGGCCCCTCAGAGCTCTAGCCAGCCTACTGTTACTATGACGGGCTTGATGGAGAACCTGAAGCTCTCGTCGGATAAGACCGATATGGCTTCGCTCTTCAGCCCGTCAGAGTGCCCAGAGCCAGTCGCTGGTTCAAAGCCGGATGTTGTTCTGGAACGCCTCCGTAGGCTTCAAGCCGAGCTGGAGCGTGCATTGAATGCTCGCACAATGGCCATCATCTCGTCCAAGGATGTCACACCCCCCCATCCCAACGTGGTAGTCAAGTGGGTGGACTACACCAACAAGTTTGGTCTTGGTTATATCCTGAACGATGGAGGTGTCGGCTGCATCCTACGCGACATCCCGGCCTCGGAGGGAAGCAAGACCCTTACGCTGCCTTCGGCGTGCATGTTGGTACGGGACGCAGAGCGCCACATCGAGCGGCGACACGACTCATCCTACCCCGAGAGGCACCAGCCGCTACCGCCCGGACAGGATATCCACTTCTACGAGAACAACGGCGAATCGGGCATGTCGCGCGTTTCGGTTTCCTCGAAGCAGTTCCGCGTAACAGTTGACGAGGACGGCACTCCTGGCAAGCTGAAGCCGGGCAAGGACGTATACGAGCACCGCAAGAGAGAGCGAGTGATTCTCTGGAAGAAATTCGCCAACTACATGATTGCGTACGGAAGAGACGAGCCGCTTCCGGCCGAGGAATCGGCTGCTCGGCCGTCCGAGTTCACCGTCAACCAAGCTCAGCCATCAGACCTGGTGACCTTCTACCAGCGATTCGGCGACGTTGGCTGCTGGGTCTTTGGTGACGGACATCTTCAGGTAAGTTAGATCGAACGGTGTTTTCTTGATAGTATTAGTACTGACAGCCTGCTAGTTCAACTTCCCCGATCACACCAAGATCGTATTGAACGCCGCAGGAACTTGGTGCCACTTCTGGCACCTTCCTCTGGACGCTGCGCAGAACCTCGCTGCCACCGGTAGCCTGGGAGCTGCCGCCCTTGACGACAGAGCAATGCTGTCTTACCCCCTCCAGACGCTGCTCAACTTCCAGACCAAGCCCTCCGCCGCACGCTCAACTCGCACGACTACCACTTCCCGCCGACGCCCTGAGATCCCTGCTGAGCTCCAAGGGATTCCGGCCGCCAACGACTTCCGCCGGAAGATTGAATTCATCAAGAACGCAGTCAAGGAGTGGACTACCAACGGCGGCCTGGGCAACAGTGCTATGGACCGAGCCCACCGCATGCGGTGGGGAGGCCACCGCGAGACGGTCATGGGCAACACTCCTATCAAGGGTGTCTGGGTGACTGTCGGGGCTCGCTGGGGCGACACCCGGCTGTCTGCCTACATCGACCCGACCAACCCGATGGAGATGGGCGAGGAGATTGACGAGTCAAAGAAGCGACGTCACTAAAAGATTATAACTGTGGTTGATACAGGTGTTCAGACAAGCCCGGAGCGAAAGGGAACTCTACGTTGTTACGGATGTTTTATGGATAATTACCCTTCAGCTGGTCCGGTCCGCCGGCTGGCGCTCACGAGATCACGCCATGGTCACCGCGATGGGATGGCTTTTGGGTTGGGCATGTTTGGAGTTTGAGGTCTTTGCGGACATAGCAACGGCGTCGTGGGAGCATAATACATTGTCATGAGTATCTACGCAGCGCTGTTTATGAATCAGTTGTCATTTTCGTGCTACACTCTGTTGGGGCCATTTTGAGAAGCTGGGAATGTGCTGACTTGCATCTGGACGCTATCACTTCACCGCGTCCTGCAGGGCTGCTCATCCCGCGGCCCCTCAGTTCGCATGCAGGTCATCCGACGCAACAGTCTCTGGTGATTGGTCTGCAAGCACCGAATGGTCGCTTAGGAATGATGCAGCAAGGCTCTCAACCGTTGCTGGCGGTGCTCTCTCCAAGTTGCCAACCAATTTGCACTTTGACCATAGCCTGTCAACGAGCCAGACTCAATTGATCGTTGGTCACACAACTGACAGAGACAGGGCTCTTTTATCGCAAAACGGCGACAGAGACAGCCAAGATAGGCAAGAGATTCTTCTTGAGGGTTCGTAGCCTCGTCGGTCGACGGCTTCGTCGCAAGCTTCCACGCCGCTGGCCCCTATATCATAGTTGCCGTTGTCGTTTCTCACTACTTTGAAATTCGCCGTCTTCAGCATGCGATTGATTAACGTCGGCACACTGGCCCTGGAAGAGTTCTTCGACCACAACCGGCCGCGGTACGCAATCCTGTCGCACACGTGGGGCCCGAACGAGATCACGTTCAAGGACTTCCAGGGCGGCCGCGGCCGGTACCGGGGCGGCTTCGACAAGATCGACGGCATGCGCCGGGTCGCGCGGAACCAGGGGTACGAGTGGATCTGGATCGACACGTGCTGCATCGACAAGAGCAGCAGCACGGAGCTGTCCGAGGCCATCAACTCCATGTTCAGCTGGTACGAGCAGGCGTCCGTGTGCTACATCTACCTCGAGGACGTGCCCCCGGGGGACGACATCGCGGCGCGGAGGTCGCGCTTCCGGAGGAGCCGGTGGTTCACCCGGGGGTGGACGCTGCAGGAGCTGGTGGCGCCGAGGTTCGTGGAGTTTTACAACGCGTCGTGGGAGTGCATACAGACGCTCCCCGCGAGCCAGCAGGCGGCGCACGGCAGCAGCGGCAGTAGCGGCAGTAGCAGGCGCAGGCTGGAGTACAGGCCGCCCTCGCGGGTCTCGTTCGCGGACCTCGTCGCGGACATCACGAGGATCAACAGGAAGGTGGTCCGCAAGGACACGGACTTTGCCGACGACATCACCGTCTACAGCGTCGCCGAGAAGATGAGCTGGGCGTCCGGGCGGGAGACCACGCGCAAGGAGGACAGGGCGTACTCGCTCCTGGGGCTGTTCGGGGTGAACATGCCGATGCTGTACGGCGAGGGCCACAAGGCCTTTGAGAGGCTGCAGGAGGAGATACTCAAGATCAGCGACGACCAGTCCATCTTCGCGTGGGGCTACGGGCTGCCGCCGCTGCCCCGGGGGGGACTGTTCGCGCAGTCTCCGGACGACTTTGCCGGCTGCCGGGGCATCACCGTGAGAGAGGAGGCTCAGAGTCCCCACTACACGCTCACCAACAAGGGGCTGCACCTCGGGGCCAGGGTCACCGACGAGCAGGCGGACTCCCGGCTGCCGTTCTACGCGGCCATCAACTGCCAGGAAGAGTTCTCCAGCACCACGGGGTCCTTCCAGAACTCGAAAGACACGCTGGCGATCCCGCTCTGCCGCCTGGGGAACCGCACGCTCCGGCCGCCGTTCACCGCCCCCGTGTCTCTCCCGCTGGTGGCGTTCGGCGAGAGCTGGCCGCAGTTCTACATCAGCAACAGCGAGATCCCGCGGCGCTTCGACCTGTTCTACGACTCGATCAGCATCTCGTTCGACATGGAGATCGTGGACCGGTCGGTGGTGACGACCGTCGAGACGTACCCGCTCAGCGTCATCCACCACTCGGCGCACGACCGGGTGCTGCTGGTGTTCAACCGGTGGGAGACGCCGGGGGAGGCGAGCACGACGCTGCTGGTGCGCTTCCGGCTGAGCGGCGAGCTGCCCGACATCGCGCTGAGGCTGAACGTCGCGGCGGCGACGGAGGGGACGGACCATTTCTGCATCGAGAGGCACGAGGTCGCGACCATTGCCAAGCAGACGTCGCTCTCCGAGCAGATGTTCCTGCTGCAGGAGAGCCTGTGGGAGGAGGAGACGGAGTGGGACAGCGCGAGGTTGAAGCCGGTCGTCAGGAGGAGGGAGGCGCAGAGGTTCAAGAGCCGGCGCGTTGATTTGTTTCTTGAAGTCCGTCCGCCAGGGTGAAGTCGTTCGAGCTGGTTTGTGCCTTTTATGAAACGTCTTCCACTTCTCTTGTCGGAACACCCTCAGCTGCGTGACGGTGAGTTCAGAGAGTTGCCTGGGTGCTTGGGTGAAAGTGCAAGGACTGTAAGTCTCAAGTTTCGCTGTCTCATTCAACCAAGGCGCATACTTACTTGTCAGTGAATGCTCCTTCAACGAAGCCCGGAACTGAGTTTTTTGGTCAGTAAGGAGTGGCTCTCAATGCTTGGGGCAGTTGCGTCGACGCAAGTCTATGGCTTCAACAACCAACTCACCAGCAACACAACTCTCAACCACTCGCCAACAGCCAGCTATCCTGGTTGACTCTTATCTCTTTCCAGTACATCTTGTAACCACTGGACCCGCTTTTTGTCAAAAGAGAGTTGCGCACGCCACGCGAATTCACTCGAAGCTCTCGCAACTCTTCAACGCCTCACCACCAACCTCACAACCACCACAACACCAAAAAGAAGCAAAAGAACAGACGCTCAGCGCCTCTGAATGCCCTCATCTCTTGACCACAACCCGGATTGAACGGATAACCTTTCGATTAAGTTGAACACCGACGTTTAACTGGAGTCGAACGCGCTACCATTGCGCCATGCAGCCTGGAGATTGATGAGGACGTGTACTCCCTGTCCGAGGACGGGGAGGTGGATGCGGGTGAAGGCAACGTGTTCACTTATGGAGCGTAGCTATTGTGTAGACAGCGGAGGTTGCGTACATTTCAGGTTAGGTTGGACATGAGTTGTGGGGGTTGAGGAGTGGAACTCAGAAACACTTGAGTCAGCAAGCTCACGAAGAGCAGACGATATGGAGCCCATGTGTGAAGTACCACGGTTAAACAGAACGCGTCTTCAACTCGCTGTTCCATGTTCTACGTATGAGTGCCGGTGCAGCATATCACTTGGATGTTGGAAACAGCCGTAGTTAGCACATAAGCCTCCCTTCAGAACACATCACCAAACTTCGTCTGCATGAGATCCAGCTCGGGAGACCCTGTAGAATTCATAGTCTGGAACAATTGAGTGTGGCCGGTATATCACCTACTGGACAAAAGTCTCGCCGTTATCAACACCCTTGGCTCGCACGTAAACAGTACAATTCCGCGACAGATCGTGCTTGCTTATTATATACGTAGCCCAAACAGAGCGTCTAACAAAACCATTCGTACATCGGGGGCCCCGCTCCCCAGTTCCACGAACCGATGTGCGCAAGCCTCCGTCCTCCAGACGGACCTCGCCCGTGATGCAGCTCCTCTCCCGGGCGAACGCAGACCCGGCGTCTGCCGTGCAAAGATAATTCCAACATGATGCCGAACGCCAGGAAACCGTAATTGTCTTTTGATGCCGTACACTGCTCTCTCTCCCCCCTCTCGTGTGAATCAATGCAACGCGATCGCTCCCCGTCGATTCTCCCGGATGTGGAGGAGGCCCTGCAGTCCGCAGAAAACGAAGAAACCCTGGTCCAGTCAGCACAGCTTCAATAGAAGTATATCGGACGTCGTCACTGCGACATGACGGGTCGAGACGCACAATGTAGACCAGCACGGCGACGAACACGGTGCTGGCAACGGCACCGCCGTTCTCAGGGTCGTTCGTGCCGCCCACGAGCTCGGGGTGGTTATTGTTGAAGAGGATGCCGAGAACGCCGAGGATGACAATCGCGAAAACGGAGATGACGGTGCTGGAGACGCGGTCGGGGCAGTTAGCTTTCGGGATCCCGGTGCGGAGGGCGCGAACTATCGGAAGGGGGCGGGCGGGCGTACCATTGCCATGCTTGCATGGCACTCACGACGGGCTTCATGGCTGCGGTTTACTGGGGGTATTGCCCTCCTGGTTCGGCGTGAATGGGAAGACGATGCGGTCGGGTCGTGCCTCGATGAGCAGGGCAGGAGTCAGTTGGCGTCGGCGTTGACGATGATGAGGCTGATCCGGTTGCTGGTGCTGCCCGGTACTCCTGTATCGCCAGGCTCCACATGCGATTGATGACGTCCAATGATAGTGCCTAATTTCCCAGGCCAGTTCGGTCACGGACTTGAGAGCATCAGCCACTCTTTGTTTGAGGTCCAGCCACAGATTGGAATGATTAGTCACGGGCACAGACCGGGAGCCGTGTGGCTTTTCCACATGTCCGCTTGACCACGTCCAAGTTGATCTCCACTACAGCTTCATCCCGCCCAGACCACCAACTCCAAACCATCGTTGTTCAATCCACGAAATGTTTCCACGCAGCTCAATATTCTCGGCGGTATTATTGCCGCCTTGCCGGACTCTACAGTCGTGAAGACGACGGATGCTGCGAATCCGCAGAGGTAAACTTCGGATCTCGTTCAGGATCTAACATAAGCCCGCTCCCGTCCTGCCACGATGCATTCTAGCGGCTTCAGGTCACGCCTCAGAGCGAGGGACATGATCCGATACACTCGGGAATCTCTCGACCAGCAACCAGTTGTTTCGGCTGCTTCGTCTAAGAGAGCGTGAAACCTTGTTCGCCCTCGGAAACCATGGACTATAGACCATAGAGAGCAATCCACGAATTCCACCGGACAGTACCATCACACCGGAGAGGAAGTCGGAGATTTAGACGGACCATTTTCCGTTCAACGCATGATTCTCAAGCCCGCATCTTTATCCGAGCCAGCCTCGGCGTCCGCCCGCCTGACGCCATACGACTGTGCCCAGTTGCACGATTGCCAACGTCAGTGGGATCTGAACAAAACTCCTCCAGCCTAAAAAGACATGTTGTGCCAAAAAGCTCTGTTCACACTTGGCACTGACATCCGGATGTTCTGCAGGTGGTCCAGGAGAGACTTCCCTTAAGAATGTGCGAACTCTTCTGGGACAGACCTGCCAGGCGAGCCAGCAGCAAGATTGTCGATGTGCGCGCCGCTCTGGCATGTTGAAACTGGGACATGGCCCAAATGGGTAGTGGCATACCACACGATGCACAAAGAAAGACCCCGAGCATCAGTCTCTATCGAAGCACTGACATTCCACAGAGCTCCAAAGATAGACCATGCTCTTAAGCTTCGCATAAGAACCCCCAATGGGAAAAGCCCTGTTGCGAACCCTTCCAAAGATGCCAACTCGGCGACGTTCGTCATACGGTAGGACGGCGGTCTGACGTTGTGAAACGGCAAGCCAGTTCTGACCAGTCAACCAGACCGTCATCCATTACCGGTGCATAATGAAAGGTGCCAAGATGGCATCCGACATAGGACGAAGGAATTGCTGCAGAAGATGGGATATCGCGAAGAACGAACGATGATGCTTGGTTGGAGTCAACCCCTATTCGCCGGATCGGCTCCCATCGTACGCAGCTCAGCAACAGTCGTCTCGATGCCAACAAGGGATTCTGCTTGAAACACTGCCGAGAGATGCCCTGGTGTTCGCCATCATTTGGCCAATTCTGTGCCGCGACGAATCAATTTACTATTGCCTGAACTTGCCTGTCCCTCGGACTCGTCTCGCTCCTCTCGGAAGGAAGAACGAGAGGGACTAGTTCCAACGGCTTTGATGAGTGATGACATTGACTTTACTTACAACAGTGGAAGCGAAAGGGAGCTAGCCGAAGCCAATGGATGTGCGCGATCTGCAAGGCACTGGCGCTGAGGCTTCCCAGCTTGTCAGCGCTAGCAACGCTGCTGTCGACTGGGATGACACTTTTCACCAACCAACTAGTGCAAAGGCGCGCGGCAGGGGGAGCGAAAGACGAGCCATGGACAATCTGGATGCGACATGTAATCTTGGGAAGCCAGCCAAATGGTGGGAAGTCGCTGCGTGCGTGACACTTGCACAACATGGCCAACAACGATTGGTTATGATTAAACTCGCAGTTGGGGTTGGGGGTTGATTCAGCCACCAAGATGGGAGGAACAGCCATGTTCTGCCGTCAATAAACAAAGGCCACAAGCTGCGATGGCGATGACGACAGTATGCTGCACACGGGTCACGGCAAGGTTTGCGGGCTGTTTCCCTCGCAAGAAGGGCCGTGTTTCTCGGTCGCTTGGCTTGGCTTTCGTTTAGATTATTCCGGAAGCAACATCAGTTGGTTGGGGTCCACGAGAAACATGTCATGTTTGCCAACTGATATTTGCGGCGACGAACCACTCATTTACAATAGTACCTAGAGCAGCAAGGGAGGCATTGAAACGCAAGGGTCGAAAGAAGAAAGGGGCGTCACTTCCAGGTACGAGAGACATCGGTAGCATTTGTTTATGACTTACGACTGCACCACAAGCCATCATTCGTACTACTGACGATGGTGTTACCGGCAACTGCCCAGGTTGCCGACGCAGCCGGGTTCATGGTTGACGGTTGCCGAGTTCCCTGGCCCACTGCGCGAACATGGACAGATGGCGTAGATGAATACGGGACGTTGCAGAGGGAGGTTGTCATTGCAAAACGCGCCCAAATGGCCTCCTGTAGGCTGTGCGGGAAAAGATGACAAGACAGATCCGAGCGAGCGAGTGAAGGAAAGACAGGGCGCTTGGACGATGCACACGATGGCAAGGATGTCTTGGCTCACCCCAGCTGTCCTTCTGTGGTGTTCTTTTTGGGGCCCGGGGGCGGTTGGCCAGGTCCGGGCAAGTTCATAGGGTTGGTAGGTAGACAGGGTGCAACCTGGGGGCAGAAGCACCAAGGGATGGACGTGTAGGTTGAACTGCCTGTTGTAGCGAAGTATACGAATACTTTGTAAAAGTAGTTTTCGCCAGCTGGTTAAAGATAATAAAAAGGAATAAAAAGGGAAGGAACAAGTGAAGGTTGAGCTGCCTGTTGTAGCAAGCGGTGCGTACCAGGATGGGTGTCACTCCAGCTCCCTGTGACTGACAGTCAGTGACATCTCCAGCCCAAGCAAGAGGCCTGGAGCGAGGCCGCGGGATCCGACGGCGGCTCCACTCGTACTCTAATGTCAACTCCTCCGTCACCTCCACGAGCACCGCCCGCCCTCCATTACACGCACTCATACATACACACGGCCATGCGGCCACGGCGCCTAAGCGACGCTTTCGACGTTGCGTTCTGGCCTGCGCCGTGCTGACGTCCACGAAGGTGGCCCCGAGATCGAAGGGCTCCTCCAATCAACAACCCGCACCCAGGGCAACGGTGAAAGGCTGGGGGCTGGGTCTGAATATGTTGGAGGTTGGCGAAGCCGTTGCTGCAGCGTTGCACCGCTTTCTATTTTCCCATCTGCGTATCCCGTGCCTACCTCATAGGTAATAGCCAGACAAAGACGGCAGCGGTGCTCACTACGTACCTCTCCACATTGCCACGCTGCTGGTGTCTCGCTCCTCCTGATTCGTGGTGTGCTCACTGCTCGCCAGCCTTACCATAGCAAAAGAGAAAAGCCTCCAGGCGGCTATTTGCACGGGGCTGTTGCTGGTGAAAAAGCCTCCGGCACCACTACGCTGCCGACACACACAGCGTTGGCACGTTTCTTTGAAGGCCCGGAAATGGCATCCGATTGGCAGGGACGGCACATGTTTCCCAGGGTGGCGCTGTAGCTAAGAGAAACAAGAGCCAGGCACTCACCAACCGCTTGTTTGTTTTCGTCCAAGGCGGTGCGAGTATACGGATACCCAACCTAAGTACCGAACATGCAAGGTCAGATCCAATCCCAATCAATCCCTGGCCTGGTTTGGTTTAGGTCTGTGATGGGGCCAACGGGTTTCCCTGCCACCGTCGCTCCTGGCGCAACCGCAACCACAACCATCACGTCGCTTTCCTCGCTGTCTCCCGAGTGGACTGTCAGATCTCGGCAAGATGCCTGACGGGTTCGGTCTCCTCAACCTCTGTGCGGTGCGTCCCCTCTCTGCGTGCCTTCCTTGCGGCTGGACTACCCACAGCCCCTCGACGTTGGGGTCTGGTACGGAGTAGTGTGTGTACTCAATACCCAGCCGCAGGAGCATGCAGGCAGGCCTACCAAGTACAGCCTACCGACGCATCCGCACCATCCATTGGGCGCCGAGGCCGTGACCTACAGACGGAAGGCAGGCGCCGTTACCTCAACTTACACCCGCAGGCCAACGGACGGCAACCTCCCCGCCCCCCTTTGACGTTCGCGTATACTCGTCCCCTGCATCTGCATGCTTCCCTCCCTCCTTCCTTCCCCATCATCTCTTCTCCCGTCGCACCAGGATAGGCCATACTCATAGGCACACAAGGTCATCCCCTGGAGCGCCCAAATTCGATACGTACCTACGGAGTACTGAGAGACATGGGACCTCGCCTAGTTGCGCCGACGGCTAGGTGCCGTCCGCCCTAGCCATCCATTAGTCGTACACACGATGGACCAAAGCATCCGATATTGTGTTCCTGCTGCTTCTGGCTCCCGTACGTTTTCTTTGATCAATCTGAGGTACTGTAATACCTTGGCCAGGCGGGCTTGTCCGGGGGGGCCGCATTCACCCTGCCCTGTCGTGGACATACATATGTGCCAAGCAGCCTTGATATTGGATCTTCGCTGACTCCATCCCCATCACATCTCGCGTGTGGGCCATAAAAGGATCACAACCCAATACCCTCGCCTACCTTTTGCAGATCTCGCCATTAGAGTTCCGTTTATCAACCTCCACTCCTTACTGCGCCTTTGACCATCCAACTCGGATTAGTCGTGCCTGTCGTCCCAGCTCCTTAAGAATCGGTCTATCCCTCCGACTCTCACTTCCATCACCACTCACAAGCCCGCTCTTGATCAACACCCTCTTCTTCCAAGTTCAACCACGTCACCCTCTCAGCCCCAGAATTACACCACGAGGTCACAATGCGCGCTCAGTCTGTTCTCTCCGTCATTGCAGCTGCGGCTGTGAGCCATGTTGCCGCTCAAACCACTGGCGTAAGCATACATCCTCCCTCATCGTATAGTTCACTGGCTGATCTGTCTCATAGGAGCTTGGTGATGCCACTGTTGTCAGCAACCCGGCTGGCTACGTCTACGAGGCCGTTCTCCCTGAAACGCCATTCTTCAAGGCTGGATCGTTGGACGGCAACGTGAAGGGATCCATCGTTGCAGTGTCAGCCCCCGACGGCAAGGGTGTCGAGTTCAAGGTCAAGTTCTCCAACCTCCCCAAGGAGGGCGGTCCTTTCAGTAAGTCACTTACAAAACCCATCTACACGGTCATCTCCTAACGCATCTCCAGCCTACCACCTTCACGTCGACCCCGTCCCGGCAGATGGCAACTGCACCAAGACTCTCGCCCACCACGACCCCTTCATCCGCGGCGAGGCCACGCCCTGCGACTCCTCGAAGCCGGAGACCTGCCAGGTCGGCGACCTGAGCGGCAAGCACGGCTCCGTGGCCATCGACGGCTATGACAAGACCTACGTCGACCCCTACCTGTCCATCGTCGAGGGCCCCGGCTCCTTCTTCGGCAACCGCAGCTTCGTCTTCCACTTCGCCAACAAGACCCGCATCAGCTGCGCAAACTTCAAGCTCGTGTCCAAGCCCGAGTCCCACGACAACTGCTCCTCGACCACCACCTCCGTCAGGGGCACCGGCTCCATCCCGAGCCCGACCGCTTCGCCCACGCCATCTACCACGGCCTCCACCGTGCCCTTCCCCGGCGCTGCCTCCACGAGCACCACCTCCCTCTCACTCATGGTTGCGGCGTTCGCGGCCGTCATGTTCGCGCTCTAAGATCTTCACCACAGACCGCTCGAGAGTAGCTACGACACCTCCTTCACTGCCGGGGACAAAAGCTGGATGGCGCACACAATTTCTGGGGGGCATACACAAGACGCCGAGTCAAGAAAGTGGGTGTTAGGATACGAGATCCCTTTTCCGGCCGTTGCATCTTTTTTGCAACTTTTCTTTTTCTTCTCTTCGCAACCTAATGAGCGAGGCCGTTTCCAGCCAGAGGAACACGGCAGAGCGCGAAACCATTCAGACGCACAAACCACCTGTACATAGGCGTCGACCACACGCTCCCCCTCCATTTTTTGGCTCGTAGCTTAGATGATACCAGGACTTAGATAGGCCAAGTCCATGAAAAAAGTCGACTTGATTCATGATCTCATCATCAGGCCCCCCCATCAGCGCGGTGACTTAGTAGTGCCAACTTTCAATGAGTCGAGTGGTCAAAGATCATGTCAAAGACAATGCGTGCGTAGGGTGGGCTCGGATAAGGCCCCCGCTAGAATGCACGACGTCGCACAGACGGGGGGACGCGGAGGAATGACGGTGAGTGGGTGGAAGCAGCAGGGCGGGTTCGATCGCAATGTGTCAAGCCAGGACGTCGGTATCTGCCGCTTGGGAGAGGGTGTGCTGGCGTGGCCGCCGATTGCGCGGGGCCATCCAGCCTTAGGGCGCGCGATGATGGCGTCGAAAGTCTAAAGGTGCGACCTCTCCCATTCTGTCGTCCGCCCGCAGCGACCGAGTCGTACGAGGACGGAGCTGTCCCTCTAGCGATAACGTCGCCGTGACGCCTGTCTGTACGTCCCCTCCTCTTCCGATGTTTCTACTCTATTTTCGTGATGGCAGCGAAAGACGTTTGAAACGTTATGTAATACTGGCGAGGACAGCTCCGGAGGAAAGCTGGGTCGACTCGGCCGCGCCTCGGAAATGCTCAGAAACGCACTCTTGGTGGTGACGTCGAACCGAGGGGAGGAGGCCCGAGGCGAGCGACCGGCCGTGGCCGTCCCTTTTGAGTTGGCCCCGATGCCTACTGGTGCACGCTAGCGGCATGAAGTATGTACACAGGTGGTGCAGACATGCTCGACATGCGTTGCAAGGAGATCCTTCTTTGGGATTAAGTCAGGGGTTCCGTGTTGTGGGGGGATATGGTTTGGTTGGTCTCTACATGTTCGGTTTTGTCTGCCCTTCTTCTACGTCCCCTATGCAGGACGCAGCATGCAGGATGCGGGAAGAAGATGATCGCTCAGCTCGACATGTGTGGGACGAAGTTCGCCTGGTTCCGTGGGAGGATGGAGAAACCCGCGAGTTTGGACCGCCTTGCAGCTTGGGCGGTTCGTTCGTTCATTGGGGCCTGGCTCATTTTGACAGCTATAGCCGCCTGTCGTGCGTGTCAGTCTCATCTGCTCTGACCACGCTGAACGGTTTCATGTACTTCGCCTTAGGACGGTCCAACGGAAGTCGTTCTCCTCTTTTATCATTTTGCTTTGCCGGCGGGATGAGGTCCGGGTGATGTGGGGCCACTACGGAGCCGATTTCCTACCTAGTGGATCCCCCGGGGTGACAGCGGCCCGCTCCTGATCCGCCGCGGGGCCGCATGCAGCTAGATCAGCGAGATCGGAAATGCGACCCGATTTACGGCGAGTATTATTCCCACAAGACGGCCCATTTCGGTCCTCGTTCTCGGCTTCTTTCCCTGATGGTGTCAAGCAACATGTTTGCCTGACACTCTGGCAGGTGAGAGGGTGGTCGCCAGCTGCTCCGTGTTATTGGCGCTCCGGTTACCAAACTCTGAGAAACGATTTCCGTTCGGACGCCCACACACACACACACACACACACACACACACACACACACACAAACAAACACGATTACTCTTCAAATTAGCCTCAAATTCTAATCCGCAGGCGAACTGACACGCTCGACGGGGCCAGGACTCCAAGGCAAGGGTCGAGCGAGCCTGGCCGGGCACTTATTGCCAACCACGCCAACCACGGTAGTTGTTAGGCGGCGCCCAAGGACTGTCGAGACCCGGCGGTATGGATCGGGTTGCACACCAACTATGTGCCCCCCCCCCCCTCCTCTGACGGCTGCCTTTTCCGCGGCAGTCATCCCAGCTGGCGTCCTTTTTTACGCTCCAAGTCCGCATCCTCGAGAGCCAGGTCCGGGGGCCCACGGCTATGTGATCTTGTTTGTTCTAGAGTCGGCCGGGATTCGGCGACTGCGAGGCGTGCCAGTTGTCTGCCCACAGTTGCCGAGAGTCTAACAGTCCCTGGAAGGCTATTGCGGGCGGCCCCGTAACGTGACGGGCCCCCTTTCCCGGATCAGCGTTAGCAGATCAGCCAGGGCTGCGCAACAGCGGTAGGAGAAAACTATGTCTCGAGGACTTGGTTCCCGTTTTTTTTTTTTTTTTTTCTTTTTTTTTCGGCCAGCTGGCGAAAGCTTACACGGCAGTACTTAGTACACTAGTTGAAGTATACTGTGATAGTATCTATTTTATACTATATTAATATAAACTTTAATATTTAAAGTTAACTTTAATATTAAGGTTCTAAGGTTTAGAAAATTAACTAATACTAAACTATAATAACTTTAAAAATAGCTTTAGAACTTAAGGCTTATTATAAGGTACTTAAAACTATAGTATAGTGACTTTAAACTAGTAAAAAACTTGCTTAGATATTATTACTAAAACTAAGTAAAAAAAAATACGTCCTTTGATTAATTATAAATAATAATAATAACGGCGGTATATTTAGAATGTGACGATATATTTAAATACTTATAAATAATTATAATAATAGTTATAGTCTTTAGGCTGTATTTTATAGTAGTTTTAATAACTAAGTACTAATAATTAAATTTTATAATTTTAGATACTTATAAAGTACTTTTTATACTATAATGTAATATATAAATAACTTTAAGGTTATTAACTTTATTATATTAGCTATAAGACTTTAAATAGTAGATTTAATACTTTAATTAGATATAATTTAACTAATAAATATAGATATATTTTTAGTAAAAGTTTATAAAAACTATTATAACGGAGAGAATAACGATAAAGCTATGTTAAATATAATTTAATAGTTAAAGTAACTAAAATACTTTGAAATGCTGTAGGAGATATGTTGCGTTATTGCCTTGATTGTCTGAGTAAAGGAGGATATAAAGGGGTCTTAAAAAGATACTGTGGGAAAAAGGGGGTAGAAATTCTAAGAAAAGTAACCAGGAGTACCTGATTAATACACGGTTATGTAATACACAATGATGTCTCGAGGACGTTCGAAGTCCCCGATGGTGGTTCGTGACTCGTTCGTTTGTTTCCCGTCCTTTTTGCGTTCCGGTGTGGCTGTCTCCCGGAACTCACCTGGAAGCCATCGCGGATCCCTGCTGGCCTCTGTTCTGATACCTGCGTGCGGATGCTAGTGGAAGTCAGCTTGCTCACGTGCCATCTTTAAAACATAGAACCATGATACATCATTGCCAGAAAATCGAGATGCCAGGCTAGACTACTCCAGTAGAACCAGCTACTTACACAAAACCGACGAAAGCTCGCTGACGTCCTTCGGCATTCTGAATCTGGGTAGGGCTGCAGCAACCACCAGCCTAGCCGACTCTAGAAGTCCTCAGTTTCAAGACAAGACACCAGAATCATGGACTACACTCCACGAGAGCCATTAGTACACAGCGTTTCTGGCTATACCCGTGCCGCGAGTCCGCCTAGCCTTCGAGACATGAATAGCCCAAGTTTGGATCGCGTACCGGGGTAACCCGCAAGTTCGTCGAATGGAGTGTCCAGCAGAAAGACCGAGCCCACGCAGCCGATCGATGCTGAACGAACGCATGTCCTATGCTTTCTTCAATTAGGATTTCGACACCTTGCTGTAGGCCTGGCAGCAAAGACAGGGAGTCATCGTGCCACCATCGCAACACCTTTGACGAGCAAAAGTCTGACTTTCGAGCTTACATGTCGACGAGCCGCGTCCCAGGCGTTAGCTGGTCACGGTAGATGCACCTACGAGAGCGTCAAGGTGGACACTTGGATGAGTCATGGGCCAGACGCCGGCGTGGTATCGCGTCGAGACTATTCAGATCGACAAGAAACTTGTCTTCAATACAAACACACGGACATTGCCGTCAGTCGAGGGCACAACGACTTTTCGGGGGCGGAAGCTACGTCACCGTCGAGAGAAGATCACAAGAAACAGACGATCTCGCCTCCATATGTAGAGGCCTGCGATAGCGTGCTGACAGCGGTCACCCTAGATGAAATGACTTCCTCACTTGCGGATCAAAGCCCTTGGGTCATGAAAGAAGTCAATTTGACGGCAAGTCCAACCCGCTGGGCTCCAGTGTATTGATAGCCAACCGCGTTGCGTCGGGTCACCTTTCGTCCACACTAGCCAAGAGACTCTGCTGTGCAAGGGGGCTGGATCTTGAGCAAGCAGCGTCGCGCCTCGATGTCAGAAGGTCTGAAAGATGTCAGTCAGACCGTTTCCACGTCCGTATCATGGCGAGCCGATCCCGAATCGACCTGAAGCGCAACAGTCTTTTGACCGTAGCAGCGCATCGACGCGAACCAGACACTGATGCAAGGATGAAAAAGACCAAAGTCTGTGCCGTTTCGACATTGCGTGGCTTTTCATTCGGTTTATCCGCTGCGTCGTGCTCTTCCAGCGCAGTGTCGTGATGCGACGAGCAAATCCAGGGGTATAACTCTGAATGTACAGAATGACGAGTCTAAATGCACGGCTGGCCATCTGCTTCTAGACCCTCTTCCCCTGCTTCAGGAGATCGCCGACCTTGGGCGGCAACACCAACGCGCTCCGGTCGTTCCGCCGGTAAAAGTCCACGACGGCCAGTGCCGTCTTCTCCGGCAAGTCTTCGTGGATGAAGTGGCCTGCCTCGGGGAAGACCTGCAGAGCGTATTTGCCTTCCCGAGTATTAGTAAGAACGGATGTAAAATGCTTAGAGTGCCAACATGCCTTGCATCTGACCAATGGTCAGCTCCGTGTCCAATCTGTCCGTCCCAGCCAGAAGCAACAACTTCCCTCCCCTAGCCTCGAGAAACTTCTTGCTCAGCCCCACGAACCAGCCCTCCCAGAAGGGCTGCGTGGCCGACAGATCCGTCCTCCATCGCCAGGGGCGCGTGGGGTCCGTACGGTCGTCGAAAACCAGCAGAGCCGGCACCGACGTCCGCGCCGACACGGAGTTACGGACGGTGCGTGAGCGGATGTGCCAGTCGATGCCTGACTGCAGACTCACGAAGCCACTCGGTCTCGTCGAGAGGTACGTCAACATGCTCTGCAGAGCGTCTATCGCCGAGCCTTCCACGACATCCAGCACACCATAGCCCAGCAGCGAACTGCCCAGTTTGCCTGATTTGGCGAGATCGGTGACCACGGCACCACCAAGTGAATGTCCAATTAGGACGATGGAGGGAAGTTCAGCCCAGCCCATCTGGGCCTTGGTCAGCTGAATGACGTTGAAGAGATCCGCCGTCAGGACATCAAGCTTGAGGTCAAGCTCGGTGCCGTCCGTGACCGAGGTAGAGCCGTGCCCGCGGGCATCGGGCGAGAGGATGCCGGCTGAGGGGAGGCGCTTCCGGATCTCCGACGACAATAGAGCGAAAGAAAGGCCCGAAGAACCCGCCCCGTGGTGCATCACGAAGAGGGGACCTTTACCGACGGGAGAGTTGAGGTAGGCATGGTAGGTCACGGGATCAGCCGAGTTTGCGCTATCGCCTCCGGACTTCAGGAACAGCTCGCGTTCGAAGTACGTCGTCCAGGGGATCTGCTCCAGCGTGCGACCTCGTGACACACTAGAAGCAGAGATCAGCGTCCGGCCCGTCGTTGTCTGCGGGAGAAAGCGTCTGTTGGGTAACAGCTGTCCTTACCCTTGGGGCCGAGCGAACAAGTTCTGGCTGGGAGACGGGATGACGGTGCCCGTGGAGGAGGCGGAGGAGGCTGAAGACGCCGAGGACGAATCCCCGTCGTCCTGGTGTTCCGGCAGCTCGGGAACCTGGTCGTACTCCTGCTCTTCGTCGAGGTCGTTGAGAGGCTCCGGCAGGGGGTGCATGGGGTCGAGCTTCCTCTTCGCCCAGGCTTTTTGTAACTCGCTCATCTTCGGAGGCGGGATTTGGCTGCCAAGAAACACTTAGTCCATGGGAGTTTGTAGCAAGCGCTGATGCAGGTGCAGGTGCAGATGCAGCGGTGGTGCTTCAGGCCGCCGCGGGGTCGCTGACCTGAGCGGGTGCGAGCCTGGTGGAAGCAGTGGCGCGCGCCGTGTCGGAAGCTCCTCTATGAGAGCAGAAGGCCAGTCAGTACCTGGCGGCGACCAGAGGATGTCGTAGACAAAGTCGGATGCCAGCAAAGTGGCAGGTGGTGGTTTGGGTCAATCGTGAAGCGCCGCCATCCTGTTTGAGGCTGGCCGTTTCGTGCAGATGACGTTCAGTGGGGCGATGAGGGGCAGCGCTTCTCACGCACTGTGCCAGAGGCGTATACTCACCGCTTGAATACAGTGCGTGTAAGTTTCAATTCTTCGCATTGTTTCACTGTGCTTTTGGACCCTGAAAACCACCCGAGCCCTGGAATGTCGCACGCCCTTGCTCCTTCCAGCCGCCGCTGTCAGACTTGTCCAGGTTCCATCACCACCGGTGAAATTCACTGGAGAAGCCACGATTGTTACTGCCGCTGTTTTTTCAAGGTCTGATTCAAAAATCCTCTAGTTTGACACTTTAATTCGACCGCAATGCCAACATTCGCACTTGGCGGCAGCGAATCACTGCATGTCAGTCCGAAGTGTAGCACGCACGGTTTAGACGCTGTTTTCAGCTCGGGACGGCCCGGTCTGCAACATGCAAATTGACGTGGCCGGCTGGCCATTTCGTTTCATGCGTTGCGCCTGGGTGCACATTCCAGACCCGGGCTGATAAGCCGATGGATGCGTCGCTGGCTCGCGTTGATGTGCATGCCGGCCGGAGGTAGGTTTGAAAACATGACCGGTGAATAGTATTAGATATGTATACAACTCAACTCTGGGGGTAGGTCAGCTCAGCTCAGATGGTAGGTCAGGTCAGGTCAACTCTAGTTGACCCTGAAGTTACGGCAGGAGGAAGCGCGATGATTGGATGCTCACTCCATTTTGAAGACTAAAGTGGGACATCTTCTACCTCAGGTCAGCTCAAATGGCGCGGAGAAAGTTCGTGTGTATGTGTGAATTGACATGTTCAGCTAAAGAGCAGTGTGGAATGGGCATGGTGGGCGACTCTCCGAGGCTCGACAACGACAACGGAGCCTGGGGTAGGGTTTTGTTTCTTCGCAGGCCGGGTGAGCGACCACGTTCAACTGACTTGACCACAGACCACTCAGTCACTTACTCACTGGTCAGTTGAATTTGACATGTAGTTCACCCGACCATTAGCACCTTGCATGAAATGACCCGACCATTGAACTTAAGTTGACCTGACCACTGCTGTGGAGTTCTGCAAGGCGCCGATCAGCTTAACACATGGGCAGAGTTGGCCTGACCTGACCATTGGAGTTGATCTGACCTGACCATTGAAGTTGACCTGACCCGACCATTGCCTCGTTGTGGGCCCAGGAAGAACGCGAGTCGAGTCGCGGGTCACCTCAACGCACAGACAAGAGCACAGAGTTAAGCCGACCATTGACCCCAATGGTCAGGTCAACTTTCGGAGGTAGGTCAGGGGCAGCAGGTCAACTTGAAGAGATGGGTCAGGTCAGGTTAACTTCAATGCCCGGGCGGGGTCAGCTCAACTCAGCTCGACGCATATAGGTCGACTCAGCTTCAGCACCACCTGAAAGGACAATAGAAGACCAACTTGCGAGAGACTCGCAGTTCACTCGGCTGGAGACAGATGGCCATTTCAATCACTCAAAAAGAGGCAGGAAGCATCTAGATGTCAATAGGCCAGTGTGAGAGAAACAACCATAGCCTCCCACTGGTCAGCTCAACCCAGTAGCTATGGTCGGGTCAACTCAATAGCTATGGTCAGGTCAACTCAGCTCAAGAACCACACCTCACCCGACCATTGCTCTCTCCCACCTGACCTGACTCGACCAACAAAGTTGACCTGACCTAACCATTGCACTGCGGGGCCCAGAAATGTTAATGTTAGTAATGAACGGCATCCTCGCGGGGCACAGGGCCGCCGCAACAACTGTGGATTCGCCGACGGGTCCTCCGAGCAACTCGAGCGAACCGCCCAGACGCCACGATTCGCGCCAGCAACGGCCCCGATGATCTTTGCCCTCATCAGGCGCGCCGGCTCGGTGGGTGGGGAGCCCCTCCTGGCACAGGATCGAGCGATGCGAAACTAAAAACATAATTAGCAGCTAAGATCCAGGACCGCTGATCCCAAGGTCTGGACTCGTTGACTGGAGTCTCCTCGAATCAAGATGTAATACTACATAAACACATGCACATACACACGCACACGGAGAATTTCAGCATTAATGTTGTGTTCCGATTGGAAAAATATGTACATGGACTGATCCGAATACACCCCATCGCAAGAAGGAAAGAAGGAGCGATGGTGGTGAGGAGGAATAAAAGGGAAAAAGAAACAAGAAAAGAGGTATCTAAACACCCTCCTCCCCTTTTCGCGATCGCTGCCATGCACCCGTAAGAAGCCCTGGAAAAACCTTGCGGTCGAAACAAGAGAGAGAGAGAGAGCCAGGCTGGTTTGCTGTCTTCTCCTTGACACGTTTTGTATATGTGTAAAACGGACTGCGGTGCGCGCTTTCCCAACCTCCGGCCCTTTTCCACTTGCTGATGAAGTTGGAAGAAAAAAAGAAACGAGAGTAAGGAAGTGATACACGGCAGCCGTTGATATCATGACCATGTGCAGAGGTATTGTGGTTGTTGGAGAGAAATGAGAGACTAGATGCAAGGAAAAATAAGTAAATAAAAAATAAGGAAAAAGAGATATAAAGTGGCTCTTCCTGGATCTTGGTATCGATCCGTTGTCATACATTCCACACTTTTTTCTATGTTCATTGTTCATTCAGGCTCGCGGCCCCGGCCCCGTATTGAGGGGACAGGGCGCGCGTTTCCCGATCCCGTCTCCCAGATCGCCCGTTTTGTTTTGTTTTTCGTTTAGTGGTACACTCCCCGGTAACCGCCGCCGCCGCCGTATCCACCGTGGTTGTAGTCGCCGCCCACGTTGGGCAACGTGGGGTTCCTGTCGGCGATGGGCGCCGCGCCAAGGACCAAGTTTTCTCTGCTTTGGTTAGGATTGTTGTATGGCGCGTTGGGCGTAAGGGGGTGGTACGAAGCGTTGCCGCGGGCGCCGAGGTACTCCTCAGGCGAGTCGGGGCGGCCGCCCTTCTTCTCGGGAACGGAAGACATCGAGAAGGTGGTGCCGTGCTCGGGGTCCTTGCGGTCCATGAGGAGGGAGTTGCGGGCGTCGAGGGGCGTGAGGGTATCCAGGTCACGCTGTGCCTTCTCTGTGGGGGAATTAGCATTCTGATCGCGTGAAGACGTTTGAACGAGGCTTGACTTACCCATCTCCTTTCTGCGCTTGCGGTGGGGGTTCTCCTTGATGCAGGCGTTGATGGCGTTCCAGATGATGAGAATGGCGAGGATACCGGTGAGGGCGGACTGGACGGCGATGAGAACGACACCGGTGACGGTCTGCGTGGTCTGGGCGATGCCGAACTCCTCGACGAAGACGAGAATGCAGGCGACGGAGAGGACACGGACAACCTGGATGGCAATGTTGATGATGTTGCCAGACTTGCGCTCAAAGGGGCGGGCCCAGAGGAGCAGGATGAGCATGATGCCCTCGACGATGAGCTGGGCGGAGGTCTGGGCCATGCCGTGGCCATCACCAGCGGCGAGGATGGTGCCCTTGGCAAACATGTAGATGATGACGGGGACGAAGATCCACCAGTAGTTCTTCTTGTAGGACTCGTAGAAGAGGCTGTACTTCATCCAGTTGGTCTTGTCGTTGTAGAGACCGTTGACATCACCCTCGGCCTGCTTGAGCTTGCGGGCAGTGCTCCAGATCTTCCAGGAGAAGAAGGCGAGAATGGCAGTGAAGACACCCAGACTGACACCGGCGAGGATCTTGGCAGCCCACGAGTCTCCGTTGGTGAACTGGAAGATGCAGTACAGAACCCAGATACCGTAGAGCAGCAGAATCAGCTGGGTGATGGCGCGGGCGATGGAGCCCCAGTAGTGCTCGCGGAAGCCGGCAAGGGACTTGGGGAAGCTGCCGAACAGAGCCCAGAACTCGAGAATGACCTTGACGAGCAGAATTCCGACAATGATGGCAGCAATGATGATGGCGACGACGAGGAGAACGGTCATGAAGGTGTTGGACTTCGGCACACTCAGGGTGTTGACGAAAGCAGTGATACCCTGAACCTGCTTCTTGATGGTGCTGACGGGATCGTCGCCGGCATCGCCGCTGGTGGTTCCGTTGACGCTGGTCTCGATGTCTCTCAGGACGAGAGCGCCGAAAGCCTCGAGGGCACGCTTGGCCTTGAGGGTGGTGGTGTTGCCGTCGATGGTCGAGCCGTCACTGAGAACGAGGGTGCTGTTCTTCAGGATCTGGACACTGTCCTTGGTGAGATCACCGCCAGTCGCTCCGCGGAAGTTGTCGATCGCGATCTGCATGTCGGTCCAGGGGATGATACCGGTGGAGAAGCCAAAGTTCTTGGTGAAGCTTCGGTAGACGGGGGGGTAGTTGACGGAAAGCATGCCGTTCATGGCCATGCCCTGGAACCAGCCGGCGACTTCGGTGAAACTGGGGCTCATGGTGCCAGCGCCGGCTGCGTGGCCACCGCTGAGAGCGGCGCTACCTCCGGCAAAGGCAGAGCTGACGGCGGAGACACCACCGGCAACGAGGGCGAGACCGGCAACGCCTGCGGCGACGTAGGAAACGGCGGGCACGCTGGCCGTCTTTCCGTTGGTGACCTGGGACGTGATGCAAGCAACCTGGGTCTTGTCATCCAGGGTGTTGAGCTGGAGCTTGGCCTGGGCAGCAATGTCGGGGACCGCGAAGGCGATGGCCGGGACCATGCTGGCGTACTCATCGGGGATCTTCTGGGTGCCGCGGGCAGCGAAGGTACCGGCGGGAACTGTGGGATGTGTCAATTTTCCAAATGCGGTTCTCGGCTGCGCAGCAAAACGGGTACATACCTGGGCAGAGCTGCTCGACGTAGGTAGCCGAGTCACACGGGTTGAAGGTGTTGGAGTAAATGGCAGTTCCGTAGGCGGTCACGTCCAGAACGGCGCTGACATTCTGGGACTTGGCGCTCGTTCCTGCAACGTCAAAGGTAACGGTCTTGTCGTCGTTGTTGTACTGGATATCGATCTTCTGTACGGTGATGGCGGAATCGTTGCCGCAGGTGGTGAAACTGCTGGTCTTGAGGATGGAGTCGGCGAGGGTGCCGGTAGCCAAGGTTGCGGCCACGGCCAACACCCTCCTCGGGCTCCAGTTCGGTGCGGTTCGCGTCATCGTGACTTTTGTTTTCGGTTTTCTTTTTTTGGTTTTCGGTTCGGTGTGATGAAAGGTTTCGTGGTTCGTCGTCGTTCTGTTCGGCAATCGATGATGATGCTTCCCAAGCGGGTATATCCAAAGTCTATGGTTGCTGAGCTTCTACGAGCTTCTTTCTTTCCAAGTACTTCCAACAACAGCAATGAGTGCCGTCCCTTTCCAAGATTGATACGCTTTGATACAGATTTGAGAGAGATGCGGGTGTCGTGTTCGTCGAGTGACTGGGTGAGTGTTTCCTTGGTGAAGCGAGTGAATTGCTATCGAGTCGTCGTCGCGTCGGGGGTATATGGGCGAGTCGTGAGACCAAAGGAAACAAACAGCAGGAGAGTACTAGAGAAGATGGTTTGGAAAGAAGTTTGTAAAAGGCAAACGAGCAGCAAGCACAGCTTTACAGGCGGAGAAGACGAAGAGAGAGAAACAAAGGTGGCCGAGGATCAACCTGGAAAGAAGGGAAAGAAGGACGGGCAGCGAGGCGCCGTTGCAGAGCCCGAATCGTGTCGATGGGGTGAGCCTGCGTGAGGCCTCTTGACTGTCGAGAGCGAGGGTTCGACAGAAGAGGGTCGGGAACCTATGGTGAAGGTGGTGGTGGTGGTAGTTATTGCTTAGATGCTGTGAGAGGTATGAGAGTGAGAGTGAGAAAGAGTCTGGAAGTAAACAGCCAGAGAGGGAGAGACACAGTGGCTGACGAAAAGAGGCTAAAGTCCACACGGGCGGGTATATGAAACGAGCGGAAGGTGACGATGCTGAGAATGCACGCCGGTCAGGAGGTGGTGGAGAGTGTGTGCGTGTACGTGGTGGTGTGGTTTGTGTGGGAGGAAGGAGAGGAGGGAGACTGGACTGGACTGGACTGGGACAAGAGAGACGGAGAGGGAAAAGGAAGAACACGAACTGGGCAAGAAGGGGAAGCGATTGGCGATCGATGGTTGGCGGGAGACGGGGACCCAAGCCTGGAAGCGACCTCAGCGTCGTCTGTTCCCATCCATGGACCCACGAAAAGGAACATGGACCCTGGACGCAGCAGACAGACGACGGACAGCAGACAGCAGAGTCGAGACGGTGCCCATGGAGGCGGTAGAGGTATAGTGTAGTGCTGAGTACACAACATGCATACATACACTAGAGTGATGATAACGGTACAGTGCTACTGAAGCCAGTGAGCGCTGAACAACGGCGTCTGCTGGTGGTAAACGGACCGTCTTTGGTCGTGTTCGTCCACGTCCTCACCCATGTCACATCCACCGGGCGCAAGTTCGATTGGGGCCTCGTCCCTGACATACTCCTTGCGCGCGGAGCCCTCTCAGCCAGCCGAAGCCCTGCCATGGTGTCGCTGCCCCCCTGTTCGGCCTCATATGTCCAGTAATAACCCAAGGATTGGGTCGACCCACGACGCGGCGCCGACGAACTGGGGGCCCTCCCAGAGTTGGGCCTTTAGCGTGTCGAAATGTGTGGGTGGTATTAGTGTGGTAGTGTTCAGGCACAATCCAATGAATGGCAATGCTATGTGCTTAGTTATGGTGGCATGCAGTTACCTATGTACATATGCTACTGCAAGGAAGAGGGAGGAATACAGTAGCGCGTTGAACGGACTCGACGGCGGTACTAGCTGATTGAGCGATACGCGGCAGACACAGACACGGCGGCAGGGCCAAAGTCAAAAGAGCCGACGACACGAGCAAACGAAAACGCCACCACCTCGGTCGGACGCCCAAGCCCTCGGATGGCATCTGTCCAAGGCTATCAGTGTGTAGGTAGGTACAGGCTGCGTGGGTGCTTGTTGTCGTGTGCGCGGCCAGTCCAGACTGGTCCACAGAGGAAACAAGAGATTGAGGGGTCCGGGATTCTGGCAGGGAACAAATTACTCTACAGGCTTCTGCGCTGGGGTGGCCCAAAGTACCTGATTGCCCTGGAAGTGGTGCATGAGTACCTGGGAAATCCAATCTGCTCATTGCAACGTGCAGCCTGCCACCAAATTAACCACCGTTTGCCTACCGGGTCTTGTTGCTTGGTGATGCACGGCGTCCGAAAAGTCTCGGGGATATCTGATAGTAGTATCCAGGTACAAACGCTGCAGAGACAATGGAAGGAACGGATGAACGATACGATGGACGGACATGCCCAACGGTGGCCGTGGACGTTGCCCGACTCCATAGTGTACGCAACTCCAAGTGCTGGCGTCACGTTTGCCCATTCTTCCCAGTGGACCTGAAACAGGGCCTTGAAGTGCCTCGAGGAGGAGAAGGCATCGGTAATTCCGCTCAGATATGATTCATAAACGTACCGATTCCCAACCACCGGCGCGTCTCTGGCCAGTTGCGTCGACGTTGGGATGGCTTGAAGATTTCACAACTAATCCTCCGAAAGGTGTCTGTGTCTCTCCCAGTCTTGCCTACTCGGCCGTTCTCTGAAAATAATGACAACAGCAACGCGACCTACTCGCAACTGCCCCTGCATTGGGTCAGGGGTACTCGGAGAGGGGTGGCGCCTGGCTTGGCTGGGAGATCGACAGGGGAGTGGTAGATTTTTTTTTTCTCTCTCGCGCGTCGAACGGGGCAGGTCGGGGGTGGTGGTAAAGTGGGGTCTCGAATGCCTCGACGGGGCTTTTCTCCCCTCCTCATTGGGCTGTCTCTTCGAATCTATTGGCTCCCGCCGTTCGAACTCTACACTAGCTCGTTTGGCTTCTTAGCGGCAGGAGCACAGCGGGAAAGGGGAGGGTCCCGACTTCCCACAGCAAGTCAACGCCGGCGCCACGCAGAAAGCAGGGAACCCCGATCCGGACCCCAGTCCTGTCTGAAACTGCACCCATCACGGGAGAGGGAGGAGCTGGAGGTATTTTGCACCTTTTCTGGGAAGGAGCCCACTGCGAAATTCTTCACTGAGGAGCAGGAGCGAGTGGTAGACAGCGGTTGCTTGGGTACTTGTGCTGCTGTCTATGGAGTAATTAGGTACCGTGAACGTTTCTACCAGAGGTCAAGAAAAGACAGGAACGACCTCCGTCGAGGACCACAGTTGGACCGGGTCAACCGATTGACTGGAACGGTAGACGGGACTGACTGACTGATTGATACCCTCACAAATTAAACGCTATTAAAAATAACCCGTTTGTCCTCCGGGCTCCTCCTCCTTCCCAAGTTCCCAGTGCCCACCGGCACCGGGTCACCGTCTCCACGTCACAGTCCAAGCCGCTCTATCCATTCTATCAGTATCGCTACCGCCGGCAAGCCCATCACCGCGGAAGGGAAGCCTGGGAAGGGCGTTCAATATCACATCTCGGTCACTCATAACAGCAGACTTCCCCCCTCCGCCCCATCCCCAATGTCCGATCATGTTAAAGCCAGTAAAAAGAGCGCCTGCTTGCGCAATCCTGCGCAGGCTGTGCCTACCTAGGTAATATCGACTGCCGTGATCGCGCACAGAGATCACAGAGATAAGGCAGGGCAATCCCACCGAGCGCGTCGTCCAACAAGCTTCGGATCACCACGTCCACATTCATAATCCCCCCCATCCATCCCATCTCCCGCACTAAAAGTAATTATGACGGTATTGCACTGCTATCCCATCCCATCCCTCCCGCCTCTATCCCGCCCGTGCCCCCCCGCCAGGTCGGGCCTTGCTGCGTGCCATCTGTCAGTGGCGCATCAGACCCCCAAACACCAGACGGTACGGTCAGACTGCGCACCGTCAAACAAACGTGCATGCCGCCGTCCGTTGTACGTCGTCGTAACAGTTGCATGCGCCACCGTCTGCACCTCCTCCTCCTCCTCCTCCTCCCCTCGAGCCTCCTCCGTCTGGCTCAGACTCGGATGCATCACCTCGCGCAACGACTTACGCCTCAGACCCCCGCCCGATTGGCAACTCGCGTTAGACTTGTCAGTTTCGTCCGATGTTTTCCTCATCCCCCTTTTTTGCCCACCTGTCTCCATGTTTGTCACCAGCACTGCTGGGCCACCTTTATTTTCCTGGGGGAAAAACCTTGAATCTTCCGATGCTCTGTCTTCACAGTGTTGAATAGCAGTCCGTTTCTTGCCGTACTCCTCACGAAACCATCCGTCACCCTCACCCCTCGCTTGTTGTCACATCCTCCTCGCGTCTGCTTCACGGCTCTCTCTCCCGAGAAAAGAGTTTCCACATCTCACCATGCCACCGGCGTCACGGTCGATCATCAGCAGGCCTCTAGACCGCAGTCGATGATGCGTGGTCTCTCAGCTACACAGTACGTACGTCATCCAGGGACAACTTAACTTTCACCGTAAGAAACAGCCAGCAAAACCGTCACGGCCACCCCGCGCCCCAGCCTCCTTCTCGGGCAAGCATCATGCCTCCTCCATTCCCTCCCGTGGCCCCGACCTCTCGGGACACGCTACTCATCTCAGTATCAAGCCGGCAGAGACATCCAGGACAGAGAGAGAGAGCACATTATCAAACGTCAGCTATTGCATTTTCCCACGGATATCCTATTCTCCCGGCGCGGCGGCACCGCAGGGAGGAACGAAAGTCTCGGCTCCCGTCAATGCCTTTGACCACTGCCTTTCTTTTCTTTCCCTCTTCTCCTCGCTAATCTTGGACGGACCGTGATAACCGTGACGAGTTTTCCTTCTCCTTCTCACCTCCTCTCCCTGGCGTCCCGACCTCCCCTGGAATGTGGAATCCCCTTTTCCTGCTCGGCACCCCGCCAGCCACCCGGCCGCCGCGCCCGGTGCTGGTGCTACAGGCCAAGACAACGAACCGTTTCCTTGGGACTCGGAGAGTTGTCTTGCCTCGCGGCTTGAGCCCCGAAAAAGAAGCTTGTCTCACTTTCTTGCAAATTGGTTTGACGACAACCGTTGACTTGACGACAACCAAGACGAGTCGGCACAGAGACAGAACAAGGCTCCGCCAAGTAACAAAAAACCCAACGGAAACATCACCTGCCTGTGATAGTGTACAATATGTGCAAACAAACCATCTCTAATCTTGATGAGTACACAAGGCCCCTCCCTCCATGAACCCTTTACCTCATGCGCCCCCATGCAGAAGGTACCGACAATCAGGCACGGATCGAGAATAACGTCCGTCCGTCCGTGGTCCCCGTCCATACTCGCGAGGGCGGCGCACAAAGTATACATAGATAGGGAAGCCCACGTCAACCGGCCGACCACCGTTCTTACCGTCCGTCATATCGGATAAACAATGCTCATCTGCATCAATCGTCAAAAAGAATCCTTTCCCTCCCGGCGGTCAGTGACCAACTAACCACTGATTGGTATTAATACCTGCCCTTTCGCCGGGGGAGGGCATTGCGCCTCCTTCGTATGGAGCGGGTCCCCCCTCCCGCAGACTGCAACCCTTTTGCCTTGGAAGATGATGCCCGGGCTCCGCCAGACCACTCACTCCACGAGTCGACGTTTGGCAGTGGCCGGTTCGATAAATAGCATGTGGGCCCCAGTGTGTACCCTCGCTTCGCCAAATCACACATCACCTCTCCCGAAAGTTCGGCCTTCTGGAAGGGAATTGACGGGTGCTAAAAATGCTTCTCTGGTGGGGTCCGCTGGCGCCAGCTCATCTCGTCCCGCACTACGTTGCCAAGGATGCCATCAGGTGCTGCACGACTTGGTTCTGGCGAAGGGTTTGTCTATTCGAACTGGTTGCATGCAAAAGGAAAATAAACACCTTCCCGGTCCCATCCCTTATCTGATGTTCATCGCATTCCGCCACCGACCTCTGTGTCGACCACCGTCCATGTGTACCGGTTGGGGAGACCATCGATATGACCAAGCTTTTACGTCAAACTTACACACTGCTGTGTTTTCATATCAAATAACCAGTCACGCGCCTATGTCGAGCCTTAACATCGAAGAAATTCCGGTCACAATCCCTTTCGGATACCCCTTTCCGCGGGCGCCCGGGTTACTCCGTTCTTAATGTAGGCCGTAATATTGAGATATCGTGAAAAAATAGAAAGAAAAGTAAATCTCCCCCGCGCCCCGAGTCTTTACCACGAAGCTCTGGCAAGATGGTTCTGTACATTTAATAAGGGGGTATCCAAAAACGCGCCGAAGTGGAGGGAGGAGAAGCCCTCAGCATCTCATGCCGTGGAAGGCATCTTTTACTGAGGATGATAGAAACCATTGCCACCTTGGAGGGGAGAGTGAGAGTACGGAGAGTGCGACCCCTGCGAGTTGTACTGGTTCTCGTTACCGCCGCTTGGTCCCATGAGGCCATCGTACGTTATCTGCACGCCCACCTGGGGATGTTGCAACCCGAGAGCGTTCTCTAGCGTTGGGAAAGGCTCAGTGTCGGGAGACATGTACTGCTGTTGCGGTGCCATGTACGCACCGGACATGCCCATGCTGTTGTTATTTCCATAGTCCGGGTTAAACCCTTGGTTTCCTTGGTTGATATTTTGAAGACCCAGCATGTTCTGTCCCATAGATTGCCCGTTGTTCGCGTATTGACCGAACATGTAGCCTGGGAACTGAGTATTGACAGTAGTGTTTTCAGGGAATCCAAACTGCCCCACGCCTGAGAAACCTCCGTTGTGATGTGGCACCCCTCTGGAAGTTGGTGTTGGGTAGGACGCGTGTCTGTAAGCGGGATTCTGGGGCGGCTCGTGTTTGACAAGCGGTGGCGCACTCATCGGCTCCGGGGCATTGAAGATGGATCTTGGGGGCGGATCCTGTACGGGACTGATAATGGTGTCTGGCTCCAAATCCTTGGCAGCAACCAGTCGAAGAATAGGCAAACTGATGTGCTCCATGTGCTTGGCCAGGTGAACCGTCAGCTTTTTCCAGGACGGAAACTGCTTTCCGCAGAACCGACACGGCTCCTCCTGCGGTCTCTTGGTCGTTTCGTGACGGCATTGCTCGACCTTGTGCCACGTGGGGTCCGTTGCTCCGGCACGCTTGATGGCCGCCTTGGTCTTATTCTTAGGCTCGGTGAACTTATGCTCGCGCACGAGATGCTGAAGGAAGTTGTCTCGGCGGTAGCATGTGTGTCGGCAGTCCTCAACATCACACGTCCACCACTCGAGGTGGCGGTGGCCTTCGTTCTCGTGGCGCACCCAGTCGGCCTTCCGCTTGAAGATCTTGGGATCACGGCATCTGTCCCAGGTGCAGGTAAAAGGTTGCACGTCCTCGTGAACGTGCTTGGTCCAGTCAGACGGTTTCTTGGGTTTCTTGAGCGCAAAGCACAACTGGCACTCGAACTCTGCCGGGAGTGACTGGGTAGGCGGCATGGGAATGTCCTGGGGAAAGCTGTCTTTCGTGATAGCACCCTCGATGGGCGTCGAGTCGCCATCTCCAGAGTCAAGCCCCGATGACAGAGGGTCAAGGTCACGAACATCTCCTTTCTGGTCGAGGAGAACAGGCCGTCCGCCGCGAGCCTGGCAAAAAGACCCGCTCGTGCAAGCGGCGCCGATTCCAAGATGCTTCAACTTGGCGTTCAGGAGGCTCTTGTAGCGAACCACCTGTTGATGAGCAATGCGGTCGACCAAGAAGTTGTTCATGTTTGCCAAGTCGGGGTTGAGGCGAAGGACATGTTGCTGGAAGCCAGCAAAGTTGGGTGTGACATCCTCGATCAGCCTGCTGGACTCGGAGTTGACTTCGCCCTCTTCGTATTCATCGTCCTCGTCATCATCATCGTCCAAATCCAGAGTAGTCGACGAGGTCTTGGCGAGTGCGGCAACTGGCGGTCCCCCGGATTTCCTCCACATGCCAACGAGATTAGAGTGCGTTTCGCCGGGGCTGGCCTTGGGCAGGTCAGACTTGCTCCTTGGTCTGCGAAGAGTGTTCTTCACTTGCAAGCCCCCAAATGGACTCTTGGGCGATGTGATTGGTGTGGCACTGATCGAACCAGTCCGGGCGTGAGTGGCTCCGATGGCGGCCATGTTCGTGCTCATCGACACCAGGGCAGTGTTGATGCTAGGCGTCGGCGTCTTCGGTTTGCCCCAGCTGGTAGTACGAGCCTGTAGTAGCGTCGGCAAGCTGTCACGCTTCTCCTTCTCCGGAGGTGAGGCCTCGGACTTGGCCGGATCATCTTCGTTGATGCTTCTAGTCCGCTTGAACGAGGCGCTAGGTCTGCGGACGAGCCCGCGAATCTCTTTCAAGATGCTCGGCCTTCTGCCGCCCTCGCCCCTGCTGATAGACAGTTTCTTCAATATATTGCCGCTGGTGACATTTTCCAAATCCACGTCTTTCATACTAGGCAGGGAGTTGCGCCGACGGGTGCCCCAGGTAGCCGCTTTGGAGACAATTGATTCGTTGTCATTGCACAGCCTGTTGAACCGGGCGATCGCAGCGTTTGACGACTCAGGTTGGTATCTCTCCGAGTTTGGTCCGCTGATGGGGTGCACCATAGGAGAGTCGCCCCATACTCTGTTTGAACGCATAATGTGGAGGTCTGTAGCCGTCATCTCGCCACCTCTTGATGTGAAATAAGTCTGGCCGGGCTGATGACGATTTTCGGTTTGGTCGCCATTATGGATACGATCATCTCCCGTCATGGAATCGGGACTGGTCTGCAGAGTCGTCTCTTGCTGAGGAGGCGGAGGAATGGTGCCCATATTTATGGATAGCCACTGATCAACCTCTTGGTTCTTTTCCTCGATCTCTCGACGTGTCACCATCTCATTGACACTTTCGACTTCGATCGACGGCCTGCTAGCGGGGTCCAAGCCACGACGACTAAATGAGGAACGTCGCGAGTGCGACACGAAGGAAGTTTGATCTTGCGAAGAAATCAACTCCCCCACGGTGCTAACGCCGCCACGTGCTGTCGACGAATGTTCATCGTCTGGTGTGAAAGTACGCTCAATGGACTGCACAGGCTCCGAGTCATCTTTACCCCACAAGGAGACTGTAACACGCGGGCTCTGAGCGGCCATCATGGCAGGAGACGGTATGGCGCTGTCCTCGCTGGTACGACCACTGCCACTGGGGTCGGGGGTCGGCTGGGGAGCAGGTTGACCGACGTATGTAGTAGTTATCGGGTATGGTTGAAACGGTTTTTGCAGTTCCTGGGGAGAGATTGAAGTCGGCAGCCGGTCGGGCACGGACTTGGCAACCATCCTCCGATCACTACCCGGCGAGGCTGTGTGGAGCGAAGCGGTTTGTTCGGGTGTTAGAGGGTATTGGTTGACGTCTAGTGACTTGCTGTGTGTATGAGACTCATTGAAGCTCTGAGCAGCCGCTGGGAAGCTGTCGGTTCTGGTTTCCGGTCCCAGGAAAGAGGGCGTGCCAGACTCAGTTGCGCTGAAGTCTACTCCGAAGAACGGGTCAAGCGAGTCATCCATGTCACTGTAATCGCTCGACTGGTACTGACTGAAGGTTGAGATGGACTCAGCGGGGGTATCGAAGTTGGGTGAAACCGAGCTGCTCTGCAACTGCGACGAGGGCGACAACAGATTCGGATCAAAAGAAGTAGCAGTCAGTCGGCGTTGGGCTCCGTTTGGCGGGGAGGAGTTGCGGGGTTCGTTCGCCTGCCCGTCGTGGAGGGACGCGGGAGGGACGGCGTAAGTGGAAGTCATGATGGCTGCACAACCACGCGCGAGCGTCGGTAACGGCTGTGTATGGTGTTGGTCTTATCGTAAGCGGCGACCTTTGGCGAAGTCGGTCAAACGACGGGGTGACCAAACTTGAGGCCGATTTGCTCTCAGAAGAATAGATACAATGTCATATTCCGGTACAAGGGCGTTGGACGAATGCGATGCGACAGACGGGATGGTGAACGGGCGCGCAGGTATATTCGACAGGGCTCGAGTCGCCTCAAAACTATTGAGTTCGAGGGAAAGAGTAGCCTTTCCAACGAAGAAAGCGGCGTTGGGCGTAGATGTTGTTTCTAAGAGGGTCTGTCTGATCCTCGGCAGGCTGGGGGGAAGCCACAAGAAATGTGTTCCGCGGTGGAGGGGCGGCGGTGCGGTGGCCAATGTAGGCGGGTTGGCCGTGTCTTTTGACCAGCGCTTATGCTGGATACTACCTACGAGCGGCGCGCGAGCAGAAACTGGGGCAGACAGCAGGGGGGGCGTAAAGATGCACAAGGGGAAAGCCGTTGACCGAGAGAGTGCGATCGTATTGGGTTCGCCAAAGCAGCGTTGTTTGTTGAGGCGCCTAGCGATCAGGCTCTTCCGATATGTTGGTCGTCAAGACGGATGAGGGCGGACGGAGATGGAGCTGGTGGACCGAGTCGGCGGGGGCCAGCAGGGAGCGCGAAGCGGTATATGCGACTGATTATGCGCGACTCGTTTAAAGAGGCTCGAAACTAGGAGCAGCGATGACTGGGAGGACTTGAGCAAACTCGATGAGCTCATGCAGGACCGGGAAATGAGGCGCGAGAGAGCCTAAGGTCGTGGCATCGGTTGATTGTGGCAGAGTCGACAAGCCTTCTGCGCAGGAGCAATGAAAGAGCCTGAGAGGGAGGGTAGGCGGGAGGAAGGGGAGAAAGAGAAAGATGTCCCAGGATGACGAGGAGGGTTGGATGAATACCTAGAAGGTTGGGGGTGGGACAAGGGGACGAGGACGAAGGGGGGGGTTCAGAATTAACGATTGGAACAACGGAATTCAATCTAAGGGAGCGGAAGCCAAGTGGGTTCCCTTTCGCCTATGGTAGGTAAAGTCAGGTACCTTGGGTGCTTGGGTACTTTTCTTGCCTACCTACCTGGGTAGGTACTATTAGCTAGGTAAATGCCCACCTGCATCACCTACATCAGAGGTGACGGAAGTACCAGCACAGCAACACAGCACGGGCAACGCGCTGATAATAGAGGGAGAGAATGAAAGGAAGGTACATGCAGCTGCCCTACCAACATCTCCAACATGACACCGATAAATGGGGGTAACGCTAAGCTCACCTAGGGCTGGCCGGCTGGCGGTCTGCCTACCAGCAACACCACCTACTTGTCTCTGTGGTCTATGTTCAGCTGTGGGTGAGGAACATGAGTGTCTTGTCTCGTAGAAGCGTTTGTGGGCGGCAACATCCTGGTCAGGATGCGCAGCCCGCCGAGGCGGTACGGTACATAAGGTAAGGTAGTAATGCGCCGCCACGACGCTGCCTCCTTGCGCGGTAGTACGGCTCGTGCCATACTAGGTACGGTAGGTATGTAACAGGCGAGGAACCTACTATAGCACACGACCTACTGTAATAAGGTACATACTTTTCTATTCAGTATGGAATCTCGCTCATACCTAGTTCAAACTTCAGGCCAGTTGTTCGGCCGAAACCCCACGGAAAGCATCGTCTGAATAGTCACCCACGGACGAGGGTCTGTCAGGGTGATGTGACGGCAATAAGTGATGCCCGGCAAATGAATAGTACCTACCTAAACATCACCACCACTCCCACTACCACCACCACTACTACAACGTAGCTCTAGGCACCGAGAGGAGCCGCGAGGCGTCCAACGGCATGCATTCAGAATGCGAACCAATGCAAACCAACAACCCAGGGCAACGCTGCAGCGAGCACGTTCACAGGCAGGAGCGTTCTGCGTTGCGCGGGTCCTCATGCAGCGAGTCTGCCCCGCTGTGTGGGGCCCCGAGGTATGAACGTGTGCTGTGACTGGATCGCCCACTGCAAAGTCCGCAGGCACACTTGCCGTAGGGCAGATTGGGGGCCGCTATCAGTTAGATTGGCAGGAACCTGAGACAGCCACCTAGCAGCCGCAGACGGTCGAGGTACCGTGCTAATACTACCTGTAGCCCGGTACATTCTGATGGTACTTCTTCCACTTGCACGAGGCGTTCTCGTCTGCCCCTTCGTTGGGCGCATTTTCCTCAGCCCCAGGGCAGACAGAATGGAACCACCTTAGCCCAGCCGCAATTTTTCCTTCCACTGTCATGTCGTTGATCGTATTACCCACGACCCTGCTCCCCGGTTTTACACAGCTTCGATTTCCATCATGCCTTGCTCCCTCCGACCACTCAGACCGCATATCTCCCCCGTTGCCATTGCGCGACGACCCTTATCTCGGGCCATCTCACACCAAGTTACAGAAACCAGCCACTGCCGCACCGCCCAGGAGCTTGACCACCGATCTCCTGGTCAGCCTATCCTCACACCGAGGAGGCAGATTCCCCATTTCCGGCTGATCCAGAGCATCCCTCCCGTCGTTGATCTCGACAGGGACCTTGAGGCTTGCAGTGCTCTCCGTCAGACACGCCGCCGATTGATGTCATCGGCCGGCATGCAGTCCGGTCTGCACTTCGGAAGCCACCGCTGCCCACTTCCTCGACAGACAGCTGGATGTGGCCAGTCACTCAAGCACCCACGCACACCATGTCACAGTCATCGACCATGGTTTCCGCCTTAGGCCCGACGTTCCAGAAAACTCCAGCTCATGGCTTTCATGTCGCTTTCGCATCTACGAGAGATTGAATCTCAATCGTAAGTCCCCATAGGCACGTTTTGCTGTGGGGTCTGGCACGATTGTGCACAGCCGCAAGCCGCGGCAATGGGGCTCGGGGTTTTTATTGACGTCGGAATCCCTGGAAAAGCACTCAATCTCGAGGTTGGCCGGGCGGTGCACCTCGCCGACCACAGCACGAAACAAGCGGGATCGGGGACTGCGCAGCGCCACGACCACGACCCGTCGCGCATCACTGCGGCACAGAGCGGTATTACACGACAAGCCGGCAACTTGACCTCGTTTGCCGCAGTCCGTCAGCCCGTGTTTCTTGTTTGATCCGCGGAAGTGTTCCTGGGCGAGGAAACTAATCTCCATAGGCATTCGCCTCCCCGCCGTTGGTCGAATAGCATAACATAACAGGGCATGTCTAGCATCGCCGATGCAGTTGAGCACCCCTCGGCGGCTAGCAGCTGAAGCTCAAGCAAGCGGTCTGTTGGCACCAGTAGAGGGATACACGGAATTCCCATCGTTGCGTCACATTGCCCGAAATAAATCCAAATGGGCAATCTGATCGACCCTCTGACGGAGTACGGATGCCTCTCCTTTGGCCAGCTGGGCAGGTGGTGCACTACCCGAACCTGTCTCTGTGCCCAAAATACCTCTGGCATCAGCCAACGGGGAGCCTGCCAATGGGATCCGGCGCCTGTCAACTGCCAAGATGCAACACCTGCATGGCCGCCGTAGACCCGTCAAAAAGTCCTGCGCAGCTCAAGGAAACCAGACAGGACCTAGGTAGGTACTGTACGGAGTTCCAGCTCACGTGCAGGGCTGGTCTGGCAAGCAGAAGAAGCATAGGTACGCTGCGCGGCGAGATGTCGTGCGCAGTACAAGCATACTAGGTACCTTCCAGCGTTGAGGTTGAGATACGTCCGCCCCTAGCACACAACTGCACTGCTTGAAGTGTGTACCTGCCTCGGTAACAGGTCGCCATCGTCATTGGCCAGTTTCGCGCTCCAACTCATCTAATCAGCCGCACCTGACCCACCCCAGCAACACCACCAAGCTCAAGCCAAGCGACAGTGGACATCAGCTGCCAGGAAACTCTAACCCACTCCACGACCACATACCTAGCTCACTGCGTTGAGCCTGGGATGGACTCGCCACAGTCCTACATTCTTTTGCTTGCTGGTCCGAACTTCTGGATTTCTATCTTGAACGACTTGAAGAGACCTACAATACAAACGTGGCCCTCAAACACATTGGCTGCCGGGGTGTCGTTTCACCCCTTTTGAAGACCAAGAAACAACCCGCGAAGCACGCGTCTTCATCGAGACTAACGCAGAATGTTCCAGGTTCGTGACTATCCGCACTCTGGCGTGGGTTCGAAACTTGAGGGGCAGTGTACAATGCGAAATTTCCCTGTCGGCATCTTGCCGTCTATTGACTTTGGAGAGCCATCGCTCACTTGAACGTTCTGATGTAGCCGAATCCTCAAGACCATCTTCACCTGCGGCTCCATCGGGCTCGCTCAGTCATCCTGACTGCCGAAGAGTAAGCGATCTGATTTATGCGCAGAAGTTACGACGACGGACGCGCAAGGAACACGCGCTGATGAGTCCCGTCTGCACATCATTTTCGCCCGCGTCCGCATGTTAGCAAATCGCGCCAGGAAACTAACTGTATGCAGACTCGTCGAGATTCGTGCCGCCCAACGGACGTTCGAGGGTGCCTACATGCGCACGGCCCTGTCGCAGTTCTCCTTCGCCCTCATCATCCTCAAGATCTTCACCTCCGAGTTCTACGCCATCGGCGCCCTCTTCGCCGTCTACGGCGCCGCCGTCATGCTCGTCGCCATCTACCGCCGCCACGAGGGGAATCGCCAGTTCTTCACGTCTCCCAAGGAGGACGCCGACGGCTCCGTCTCGGTCGTCCGCAAGTTCCGCACGTCCGGCAACAGCGTCGCCCTGCTCACGCTCCTCAGCCTGGCAGCGTACATCACGCTGCTGGTTCTCACGTGGCAGCTGGTGCAGTAGATGGCCCCAAAGACTGCCGGGTTCGGAGGATGAGGAATTCAGAAGGAGCATCCGGTTCGATCGTCCGGGCATTGCAGGACAGCCTTTGATGATCGATAGATGGAACCATCTCATTCCCACACGGCCATTTTGGCGGAGATACCGCCATCCGCCTTTCTCGACGGTCGGGGCAGGTTTGGCCTACCCATTCCCACGACGTCGGCGGATTGTATCCAGAGCCGGCCAACTCCTGCAGAAAGCGCTTCGTGCTGGCCTCCTGTCAGAACAACCGTAGACTTGCGTTTAATCCGGAAATCAGGGGTTGACTTCAGTGGCCCATGATCGGCCAGTCGGAGTACGAATGGGTGGGAACCCGACCACGTTCCTTGCTCGCATGCACAATACTCGGCACGCGCTCTTGCTGCCCATAATGATGGCACGAACATGAAGAAACAGGAAAGCGTCGCGCCAAGACGCCAGGAGGGCAGGATGCCAGATTCTTAAGATTTGATGCTATGTTCTGATGACAATTCATTCACACCAAATTTTTGTTGTATCACGAGAATCCGAAGTCGAGTAAATCTTGGCAATGCGGTATTGGCGAAGAAGGTATTCTATTTGCGTAGGAAATAAAAGGCGCAAGACAACATGTCTGGGAATATGTGATGACGAAGGCGAAGTAGCAAGGATGAGCGTGTCGTGTCAAAGGGGGTATGGGGCATGGAGAAATCTACATAATCATAAGAACGAGGAAAAAAAGAAAACAAGAGGGGTGAAGAAGCAAATGCTGAAGAAGATTTGAAAGAGAGAAGAAGAATCGAAGGTTGAAAAGGATGAACGAGCGACGCGAAGAATCGAAAAAGAAGAAGAAACAAAGAAAAATGAAGCTTTCGTGAAACCCTCCGGAATGCGTGTGCCCCAAGAATGCCCAAACAAATGTCTCGTAAACCCCAAACCAAACCTCCTCCCGTTTTTTTAAACTTCGCCCCCCCCAGTTCGACCCGAAGCCAAGGTTCTTCCTGCTGTTCGTCTGGGCTCGTTTTGTGCAGCATTCCGCGGCCGGAGCCGTCCGGAGTCGCACCCTGTTGCTCGGTCTGGACCCCGGCTTGTTGGGACCTCGTATTTGTCCCATCCCCCCGGTTGTCCGGCATCCCGCGGTGCCGCCCTTGCGGCCCCACTTCCTTCCGCCCTGCAGTTTGTCTGTCTACTCAAATTCGACGTCCTCCGTCTCTTGGACCCAGTGCCGGCCGGGTCTGTGTCGGCCTCAACCAGGGGCGGCGCACTGTAACGTCAGGTGGGGCCATCTCGGAGGAGGCGCCATGCAGTGTCTCGGGAGACTGCGCGTCGACTGCAGCACTCGAGGAAAATGTGTGGTCGGAGGGCAATGCCGAATAGAAAACCCAAAGTGGGTGAATGCTTCTGTGATCCGTGGTTCCCTTCGCGGATCCATCACTTGGCGGTCTCGTGTGGCCCCCGTGTTGCAGAAACATCCAAGCTTGGGCCTTACGCCCTGACAAACCCGGGTTGTTCCAGGGGTTCGTTCGTCGTTTCTCATATTTCCCCCAAATCCCTCTTAAACGGTCGTCATCTGCTCTGATGGAATCGAAGTGGCCTCCAATCTTTTCTCTCCTCCAATTGAATCGAATCGAAATCGCTCAACTGCCATGAATTGCGCCAAGCGATATGGGTGCCGCTCTCAAAGCGGGTGCGGGTATCTTTCGAATTCCAGTAGGGCCCGTAAATATGCAAATGCTGTTGTTCTTGTACTTTTTCTGTTGTTTTCCAGACTGATTCTGTTGTCCAGATTGTGTTTTGCGGTCCGTCAAGATACCGCAATATGAGGAAAATCCTTACTGTTCTCGGCTGTCGTCGTAGTCCCAGCCCTCGTATCCCTCGTTGGCCTTCGAGTAGGTGTACGGTTGGTCCCAAGAGCCGTAACCTGGAGGCGGGACCGCCCCTGCCGACAAAGACGTGCTATGGAGGTCGATGCCAGGAACCGAAGTAGCTATTTGCGCTGGATACATGTCCATGGACATCGTCGATGACTTCCTGCCAAACGTGCGGCCCTGCGTCACCGCAGAATAGTGAGACGGCAACTGGGCCTCACTGGGGAAAGACATGGAAGTTGGTACGAATGAGGCCCAGCCCAGGTCATCTCGAGCGTTCGGGTCTGAGTTGACGGCCGGACCCCACCCAGATGCCGGCCCCTGAGGAGTGTATGGTGAAAAGGACGGTGTCATGGGCGACTCTTGGGGATACGATCTCCAGGTCTCATTCAGGCTGGTCGGCTTGGATGCAGAGCCAGAAGCGGCATTGGGTGGTATCCAGTTGGCGATTGCCTGGTTCTGGAAGTCATAAGACCGTGTGGCAGAGGTCGCACCCGATGACACTATTTTACTCAGAGGTTAGCGGTTTTTCGAATCTACGGCCAGCGTTGAGACTTACTCTTAGCCTCGGTACCGAACGCATCCACGTTCGTTGGTCGCATGGTCGGCGGTGCCATGTGGTGCGCGGACGGAATGGCCACATGTTGATACTGCTGGTACTGGGACATCTCCGGAGACTGGCCTGATGCCATGGCAGGGGAAGAAGACGCAGAAGGAATGTTGGGCCCAGTGGACGCTCGGGAGGGCGGCTTAGGACGTCCTTCCGTTGCCTGTGGCGGCGGAGGCTGGTCCACGGGGAAGAAGCTACATTCCTTCTTAAGTCGGATGCAGTTGATGCACCGACCCTGAATATCGGCTGGAGAAGGGATACAGCGGATCTTCCGTCGACGGCAGTGTCCTTGTCGAAAATTCCTTAGTTCAAGTGCTCAAGGGGAAAATGGGTGTGCCCGGAAGTCTTCGGGGCAGCTGAAGTCAGCCACTTACCACAAGCCACCGAGGTTCGGTGGTAACCTAGCTTGTTTCTCTTCTTCTCCCCGGCCAGAGCAGCCTGGTTCGGGTCTGAGAGGTTGGCCTGCCGCAGTCTGGCATTAGGCTTGGACATGGAACGTTTCAACGTCAGACTCGCCTGTGCAAAGGACTCTTTACGTTCCTTGAGAGATTGTTCGTGCGATCGCGGGACCATCTGTGACGGGCCAGGAGCTGATGCGCTGTATCCGGGCGCGTATCCGGGGTGGGAGATGTCCACTTCAGGACCGTTGGGGGGTAGAGGAGGAGGGTACTGGTACGACATGATCGAAACCATCGGCTCCGAAGAGACTCTGAAAACCTGGTGGGAAGCCGGGTAGCACTACAACAGTTTTCCAAGAACACTACTCAGTTCGAGAAATGTTATTGCATGAAACGAGCAGGCTGGAGATGGCGGTAGAGACAGCAAAGCCAATGCGAGGCTAGGTGGAGAGGGGTGAGGAGACGGTTAGTCCGGTCAGTCTCCGGCACAAGTCCACGGGTTGGCTGCAAAGAGTACAGAAGTGGTCGACGGGTTGTGACGATGAAGGTCCAGAATGACAGCCGATGGAAACGCAAGATGGCTTTGTCGTCTTGGAGGGTGTGTTGATGAGGGGAGTATCAACAAGCCGGCGGACGTCGGAAAAGGCGACACCAAGCTTTACTGCCGGCAAAGTGTCTGGTGCAACAAGGCGAATGCAGAGGGCCAATGCAGACACGGGACGGGGGCGAGAAGCGAAGGCAGGGACGGGCCAATCGAGATGACTTAACGCCTGTGGATGCGGCACTGGACAAATGGAGTACCAAAGTTGGAAGGTTTGCTGAGGTGACCGGCGTCAAAATTGGGTCGGCTCCCCAACTTATTTCTCGTTCCCGTGGGCTGATTGTAACCCAAGCTGCGAGAGCGAAAGTAAGGTGTCCCAAAGGAGGCCAACGGCAACCAGGATATTTCCGAAGTATCCAGCAAGAAGATGCAGGTGCGGCAGATATGCAGTCGAGGCGCGTTGGGCGTGTTCGATGCCGTGGAGGAGCCTTATACGCGAGGCGGACTTGGTTGCGGGAGTACGATACGGGCGTGGTTATCGAGCAGGGGTTCGGGCGAGGCGAGAACTGCGAGTAAGGTGCAATGAGATTTCTGATACGGAAGAAGAAGATGATGAATGACGAAGCTGAAGGAGGGTAGGACAGGGTAGTAGGGTAAGGTAAGATGCGTGAGCGTGTATGTATGTGTGTGGAAAAAGAGGAAAGAATTCTCAAAGGAAGAGGAGAGGTACAATGTCAGGGTCAGAAACAGAGAGGCAGGAAGCAGGAACAGAGAGCGAGGTGAGTGCTGGAATCAATCAAGGGAAGAAGTAACAGGCACGTACGTACCTTCTCTGCTCACACCTTCACTTTTTTTTTTTTTTTTGCTGATCCTGCTTAACAGCCAATGTTAATATTCTCTTCTTCGTATTTTTCGCCTCTCCAAACATAGAACAGATCTGTGGTTACCAAGGTACCGTACCAACAACCAGCACTAGTGCTATTGGGTTATTGGGTTATTGGACTACACCTCGGGCATCCAACTTTCCCAGGTGTGGTCGGTGAGGTGTCAACAGAGATGAACCTGATCTATCGGGCTGGTAGGGATCTTGCAGGCTCCTGATGCGGAAGTCAACAAATGCTTCCGAAGCCAATAATCATGGGATCGTCCCTGCGCTGGGCTGGGCTGGGCCGGAGTGGACTGACCCCTGCCATCCAGACTTTGAGTCTTTCTGGAGCTCCCAGCAGGCCTGGCTGGGAATTCCTTGGTCAGGGCTTGAATTGCCTGACGGTGAAAAGAAACAAGAGGCGAGACTTTGGCCATCGGGGTCACGGGGGGGAGGGGGAGTGTGAGGGGATCGAGAGACGAGGAGGAAGTGGACGATGACAGGGGCATCTGCGAGCGAGCCTCACTGCCCAAAGTGTTTGAAGACGAAGAAAAATATGAATAGAAGCGGTGGATATCGTACCTTTGATCCCAGCCACGTCCAGGGAGTGCCCGACTAACAGTTCACAGCTCGATGTGTTGTGTTCGACGGCGAATGGCCCGCGGGAGGCGGCTGTTCCCTTCCAGCGCCACTTAAGGGACAGTCTCAGCTTATTATTCGTATGCTCGCGCTAGCATCAGTGTACTGATTGACTGACGGCTGCTTGTTGACAAGTGGGCGTGGGGGCTGGGCAGCTGGTGTCTCAGACGACAGTCGGGAGTATTTTGATTCGCCCAGCCTTTTTACCGCTTCTCTAATTCGTCGTCTCTTCTGGTCGCCGCCGGTGGTGCGAAGAGACGTTGGTGTAAGCTTGGATTTGTATCCGTATATACGACGTGTGTCAGACTCGGAAAGGTGACGTCGATATCGTCCGGAGCGCAGAAGACGAAGCTGTAATATACGGCCGAATGCCTCGGTGCTTGACTGGGTTATGGTGGTCGGGGCGAGTCCCCGTTTATGAAGAGTCGCAGCGGTGGCGATTTACGACCGCGAAGGACCTCCGGCCATTGGAGGGTGCCGGAGTGAGATTTTTCGACGGGGGGGAACTCGAGCCGGTAGGGATGCAGACGGCCTCCCAAGGCGAACGGACTCGATCCTGAGAACCAGAACCAGACTTTGGCGCTGCTCGAGTACACGTTGGTATCGAATGTTGCCCGGCTTGGACCTTTGAGCGGCTTGTACGAGAGACGAAGAGAACGACTGAAGTCTCAGCCAGAGTAGCTGAACCAAGAGACAGCAACGCACAAGAAATGACAAGGGGGAGGGTGCAAGGAGGGTGGGGGAGGGAGAAATGCAATCACGCAGAAATTGAAGAGATTGCTGCAGGTACCACCAGATCTTGTCCTCGCAACGAAGACGACGACCCTGGGGAACGAGGCAAAAGAGGGAGGGGGGAAAAGACAAAAGGTTTTCTCGGTCCCCTCCCCGCGAAGAGCCTGAAACCGCATCTTGGAAGGCGCTTGATCGGAAAGACGAGAGCCCTTCTCTCTTCTCCGCCTCCGAGATGCCCCTTGATGCCCCAGATCACCAATCTGGGCAATTAATTGACCTGATAAGCGCCAGGTATGACGGAAGCCTTAGAAGCAGCAGGTATTCCACGGCTGTTCTTCCCTCGACAATCCCCTGCACGATCCATCGTCCGTGTTGCACATCGGAGAGAGCCTCCCAAGCCCGGCCAGCCGTTGAGCCTTCCCAACTTCGTACACTGCTTTCGAATAACAGGCGCTGGGTACCCATCGTCTCATCTAAGGCAGCCGGGCTGACGATTGGCTGGATGTTGTCACATTCCATCTCACCCCCATCTTACATCCCATGTTCATCTTGCGAGCTCTCCGAGGGTGCCAGGAAGCACGGTGCCACACGCCGTGCGGCGTGAACCTGCTTGCGAGCGGCCCTTTCCTCAAACCCCTGCTCCATCACGACGGGGGCCAGGAAGTGTGGAATGGTGGGTGTGGGAAGTCTGGGCAGACAAGGGTAGTCTTTTGGAGGGGTGGCCAACTCCGGATGACAGAGCGGAGTGAGGGCGATATGCCACTCTGCTGCAGAGAATCAGGCCCAGGAAGCACCCGCTCATTAAGTTCCGCAAGCTCGATATTGGTGGATACAGCACGAGTTTTGAATGAGACGTATGCAACCGCCAGGTGACGAGGCGGGGATCTGACTTGTCTTCTGCCATCTCGTCCCGTTAGCGCTGTAGCCGTCGTCCTCATTTCCTTTGCCTGGGCCGTCCTCACCTCGCGCGCGACCTGACCTGACCTGACCCCTTCTCTCAGCTCTCAACTCTGTCGAGGTCAAGCAAGAGCTCGCTGGAATGTCGCGCCGAACCATTTCTGCATCCATCCCTGCTACCGCGACCTGCCAATCATGCGGATCCCGGTTACGGGGGGTGGTGTCCAAGCACCGACATGGGACGAAAAGCGTGGGAGCTGTCCCGCTGCCGCCCCCGGCATGCTAATGCGAGGAACGGTCTCCTCGTGTACGATGACCCCTCCTTGCTCAACTGGTATCAACAAGAAGAAGAGCAACAGCAACAAGAACAGGTACGGTCCTTGTTCAAATTCGGAGGGAGCCGATGCAGCTCACTGCAGTGGAAGTCTGTTGCAGCAAGGACCGAGACCGAACATCAGCAAAGAGCCTATACACCGGGATGTTGACTGTTAGTTGATAAGCCTCTCTGACGCCAGACGCCGGGTTCAAGGCCGATGGCGGATTTGGTCGTGTAATTGATGAGACGGTATACCTACCTCAAGCCGGCGTCGAAGCCCTCGATCCACGGGACTCGGCGGAAGAATCTGCTTTGGACCTATATGTGCCTCGATATTGTCTCTCGTCCTCGAGGTTATTGGGTCGGTCGGCTGTGCCCAGTCGAGCAAAGATGGGCTCCCGATGGCGGGTTGCAACCTCACCACGTTCATTGCCCTGAAGAGTCGACAGCCAGGTCCATGACCCCGCCCTGAGAAAATTCAGAGAGAGAAAAGCGGAAGCGCTCTGTCTTGCTGCTGGCAGATTCAGGGGTGAAAAATCGACAGAATTGGCGTCGGATATCCTAAGGCCTGGACCTTCGAGCCAACGGGCATAGTCGGTTATGTTCTGGCCGCGTGACTGGTGCTTCGAACAACCCTTTCATCTCGCTTTCTACAATGCATGCATCGACTTCGTCCTCTCGTGTCGCAGCCAACGGTCGCAGGCCTGGCGGCCCGCGACACGGATGCCGAGCGGTTCCCAGCTACATGGTAAGTGCGTGAACCGCTACTCCTTGCTTCGACTCGAAGCGTTGGCACGATCATCCGATCATGCAACGCTGTGCAAGTAAGTACCTTGCGCACCGCCTATTATCTAGCATGGTGCGATGGAACCAACATTGCCGGCGTCTGTCAAACCAACTAACTCTATTGTCAATGGTCTTGTCTGGCCTGGAGCGGCAAATAGTCTTGTAGCGTAGGGAAAACCAAGAATGAGGGAAAAAAGCCAACCTGAAAAACTGACGTGTCAAAAAAGAGGGCTTTCGCAGCGGATGACCCTAGTCTCGCACTCCTGTTGAGCCCCGCGATACCGCTTAGGCCCCTTAGATCCAGACTCTAGTGTATGGCTGCCCGCAATCCACAACGGTGAGATGGAACCTGGTCCGTAGGCTGGGACCCCAGGTCGCTTGTCAAAGGCAGCTGGAAGAGTTGCGAACCCTGGCGATTTCCTGGAGGTCATCCAAAAATCACTCACCTTCGGGAGATGTGGCGTCATCTGAGAGTTGGGACGAACTTGATCTGATGATGACGAGAATCAACAGCCATCCATCATGCTCACTCGAGCCTGCCGTGTCCGCTCCCGCTTGCAGCAGTAGATCTGGCATGATGTGCAGCTGGGGGTAGCACTCCGTAGCGAGTGGCAGACTCATGCCTCAGTAGGATTCCGCCCAAAAGCCGACAAAGCTAGGCAGTTCCACTGCACCCCGCATTTTCAGTGAAAGCTACTAGGTGAGCCCGCCGCACGTCTGCAGTGTGTGTCGTCGTCGTCGTCGTCGTTGTCGTTGTCATTGTTGTCATCGTTGTCCCCTGAAGACGCTGTCGATCAAACCAGATCTGAATCATCCCATCGTCTTCGGAACTCAGGGACATCAGACAACCGAAGCTCCCGAGACCAGACGAGGAGCAACACGGACTTGGCGCGATGCTATTTTGCTTCTTCACTGGCCCGACTTATTCTTGTCGACGGAAGACTGACGCGGACACCTGCATGCATCGCAGCCGACCGGGTTGTGCAGCGAGAAGCTTGGCCTGGTTGCCGCCTGGTATCTTTCTTTGGTAGCCGCCGCAATGTCTACTTCTTTTGACGCCGTGGTCGCACTCGGCCCAGTGCCCATTGCCTCGGGGGCCATTCAGGTGTTGCACCTCTTAGCATCGTCCTTGCCGTCGTATCAAGGGATGTCGGACTTCGCTTCAACTTGTCATGTGTGCCGCACGCCATGCTGCCGGAGAGGGATCGTCCTGAGAGGTCAAGTGGGCACGCAGCCGATTGGTCTGGTTCCTCGGTCGAGACCTGCAAGTTCTCGCATTCCAGAGGACAAGTATAGCCAGATTCTATATTTGCCGAGCAGGGATATCCTGACTTGAGAACCCGCCATGCCCTCTTGCTTCCCACTGCTGCTGGCCCGGACCGCAGGATGTGGTTCTGAATTGGGGATCATTACCGTGGCGGCAGTTGGCTGCCACGCTGCCCACAAGCCGCCGTTGCGATCAGTCGCCCGGCCGTACGGGAACACCTAAGCTCAGGGACGATCGTCGTGATGCGGCATGCCAATCGACTTCAGACGATGGATGTCATTGTCGATCTTGCTGCACGGATCAGGGCAGTCGACCAGACGGTTGGACGGACTGAGGGGTGCGACGCCACTGGGAGACCCCCCTCTCCGTACCTGTCAATCCTTGCGCTTTAAGCCCGCCGTCTCCTTTGGTCTCAGGCATTATCAACTCCGAAGTTCCTGTTGCAGGTCGGGACTGCCCTGGGAAGTTCGGCAGTGGGCCGCGGGCTTTTGTCGCCAGTCTCCAACGCTTCGGATATCTGCTTTCCATCATGCAGGGAACCAGTCAATCGACCATGTAGTCCTCCTACAGGCCCCGGTCCGGCACGAAAGCTGGCGACGTTCCGAGTGATCTGCTACACCACCCGGAGTCGTGAGTCGCCATTGGATCTGGCCTAGGTCGACGTCACTCGAGGGTTTGATCTCCCTTTACCCTTTAGCCTCCCACCCCCACCGAAGGTCTCGGTCTCGCCCCCCTCCACACCAGTCAGCACAAATCCGGTGGCCAAAATCTGGCAAAATCGGCCTGCGGCCCGGTTGAGACCTCTCCGCCGGAGGTGTGCGGGTGGACCGGATCCCCCGTGTTGATTAAGCATTTCTTGGCAGAGGCCGGGAGCCTGCTGTAGCCGACGACGAGCTGGGTGCGGGTGTCAGCCCCTGGATCCATTGCGACTGGAGTCGGGGTAACTAGAGTTGAGCGGTCAAGTCTAGGTAAATTTCTTCCATTTCCATCGCATGCCGTGCGGCAAGTGGCGAGGCTCGTTAATGACGTTACCACCAGAAGCATTCGGGTTGGGCAGCGTGTCTGATGGTTCAGGTTTGTCAATGCCGACCGTGAATCCAGACCGTGAGAATCTCGATCTCTCTAGCTTTCTTGCGACATATCTCTCACCGTGTGTTGTAATGCGCTTGGCTGGTTTGGTCAGTTATCATGCGGTTGGGCAGCGGTTGGTAGTCTCGGTGGCCGCCAACCGCGGACGGCCGGTCTTTGCTGAACCAGTCATCGTCTCATAGGCACCGAAGACCTGACTCGAATAACGAGGAGGAGCACTGGACAACTTTGACGGTTATCCGGGGTATCTTGACGTGTGGTAAAGGGCCTCGATGCTATCGGCATGAGTCGAAAAGTAACTCCGTGCTAGAGGGTGCGATGGAACGTTTGTACAAAAGGGGATGGATGGTTGGCTACCTAGGTATGACGGGAAACGTCGGTGAGGGTTCCGGTCTGCCACATCCGTTGTCATATTGCGCAGGTGCTATCATGGGAAGTAGCCAAAAGACGGCAAGTTCAACCGGACACAGCACCTGCCCTGTACAATTCCCATGACGGGAAGCAGGCCGCAAAGGCAGGCACGTGCAGTAACACAGTCAGTACCGGGACCCTTCGGTCCTTCCAACTCGGATCGCGCTCGGGAATGCCCGAAGACGGGATGATATTGGCCACGTCTTCAGGGTTCTCCAACGATTCGAATAAATGGAAGTAGGGGGACTCTACGGGAGACTTGGCCACACCTTCATACCCGTGAACGTACTGCTTCTGCTACTAAAATCGTCTTATATGAGTCCCATGCCAGCTGGCTTCTTATACGATGTTCATTCCATCTCAAGTGATGGAAGTAGTTCTGTACGATTTGCCAGAACTTCATCGGCAGCCGGCCATGTTTTACCGAACAACATAATTCTACCGCGTATATAGGGGATCTGAAGACGCCAATCAGCAATGAAACACAATCGCCACAAGCGTTTTGTGACCCAACAACGCGACTACGCCCTTGTCTGGCTTAGAACGACGTTCTCATGTATCGTACCATTGCAGCAGCCTAGATTTCTCGAGCCAATCTCATGTCAAAGACCAGATGTCGCGCAGGGTGGCTATAACGTAGCCTTATACAGCGACTTACTTATATAAACATACCTACGTAAGCCGTAGTACCCACGCCTAGTATTTATTTATCTAGCCTTGGCTACTATAGACCTTAATAAGGCAAACTTTCTTTTTCTATATAACCTTATATATATACGTACCTTACTATAGTTATAAACCTAGCTTTAACTTAACTAAAATACCTCTAAGAATACTATATATACAAAAAAAACTACTTAAACCTATTTTTATACCTAAATTATTTTACCTATATATCTACTAATAACCTCCCTAACTATATCTACTAATACTACTACTATTAAAATTATCCTTAAAAGCTATAATAAATAAATTAAATAGCATACTACTTTTAAGTACTATATAAGGGGCTAGGGTATTTAGGACTATATTAATCCTAATTTCTTTATTAACTACTTAAATATTACTAAAACTTTTTTAGCCCCTCCTATAATTAAATAGTTCTTTAAATAAAAATAAAACTAATATTAAGTAGCCTATAAGGTTTAATTAAAAAAGAATTAAATAATAAACCCTTTAGTAACTAACCCCGTTATACTACTAACTCTAGTTATAAAGGCTAATATATAAGTAGATTAAACTAATACTTTAAAAAAATATACTATAAATAGCTTCTTAACTTTAGCCTTTTAAATAGCTTATTAGAACGTTTAGAACTACGTTAATAAATTAGTTATAGATACTCTTTTTAGTTTAAAATAAAATAAATAACTAAAGAATAGGGATATTTTTTTAAGGACTACTTAAACTCTTTTAATTTAACCTTATACTTACTAAAAGCTTTAGTAAAATAATAGCTATAGTTAAATATAATAATATCTTTATAAAAGTATCTTTTAATATAAGTATTACTAAGTAATAGTTTAAATAAAAAGTAGTTTATAATAAGTACTATTTTTATAAAGTTACCCTAGTAGAGGGTATAATAGCCTCTTTAGTATACTTAGATACTATTAAAGTTTATTTTAACTTAGAGTAGGTGAGATAATAATAAAATAAGATTTATAAATTTAAGGTACTTAGTAAACTAACTTTAATACTTAAATAGCTTATAAAGGTGTTTAGAACTATATAGTACTTTAATAATATTAAATAAAAGTTAAATTAAAAAGCCTTTAGTAGTATATTTACTATATTTATAAAATACTTTAATTTAAATACCCTTAGTACTAGCTTTAAATTTAGTAATAAAAAAAAAAAAAAGTACTTATATAGTAGTACTTATATATAGCCCCTATATTAATATAATAAAGTTGAATTTATACTTATTAGTATAACTAAAAAAGAGTAACCTTTTACTAAAGACGTTTTAAAGGCTATATAAACTGAGATATTTAACTTTAGTAAGTAGAACTATATATAAAACGTACTAAAGGTAAAGGAATAAATAATAAGTAATAAAAAGACTTTTATATAGGTTTAAACTAAAGGAAACTCTCTTAAAGACTTCTTTAAAAGCTTTAATAAAGGATCCTTAGTTATTAAGAGTACTAGACCCCCTTTTATTTTAAAAGAGTTTAACGGGTTCTTCTATTTAAACCTATTGTTTAAATAATTTACTATAAAGTATACTAGCCTAAGTATATATATAATTATAGTAGATTTAAAACACCTATTCTTAGTAAATACAGTTTTTAATACTAGTAGTAGTACTTATTTAGTTAATAAAATGTCCCTCTTTAATAAAGGATCCTTTATACTATAAATAGAGGAAAAGTACGTTTTTTATAGTAACTTAGTTCTATATATTATTAGCTATAGTACTTAAATAATAAAAAATGTTTTTTTTTAGAACTACTAAAAAGTAAATTAACTTTACTCTTTATAACGTAATATTTATTAAAGGCTTTTATATTAATATCGTTTTAAAGGGACTCTTTAAAAACTTTAATATTTAGTATTATAGTAAAGACTATACTTTATACTATAGTAAAGTAGAGTCTAGCTACGTTTTAAAATAGTTAAAATATAAGAAAAATATTATATTCTTTAAATATATAACCCTTAACATCTATCCTTTATTAATAATCTCTATAAGTAACACTAATGTATTAGTAACAACTTTTATAGCTAATACCTAATTTATAACTCGTTATACTTAGTTCTTAATAGAGCTTAGGGGGGACTATAATATAAATACTACTATATAGTATTTTTATACTAGTTACTTAAGTTCTAAAGTACTTTTAAAGCTAGTTTATATAATAAAGGGGGTAAAAATTAAAGAGCTACTATAAATTAAGTATAAAGTATATTTATAAGTAAGAGTTTATAAAGTTATTTTAAAAAGAATATTAAAAGATAAGTTTTTAAGGCCTTTTTAAAGAATATACTAAGATCTTTTTAACTACTCTAGGAGTTATAGTAATAGTTAATAGTTATTATTAGTATTAGATAAATACTTTAGTACTACTTAGGGTTTTTGTTGGATTTGCAGTATCCAGTAGAGCGGCAATTAGGCCTTGTAGGGGTCTAATTGCAGTAGTTGAAGATGGATTGGATTTGTGTAAGTCTAGCTAGGTCGCTGGTATTGATGTTGAGATTGGTGCCGGGGGCGGTCACGTGACTAAGCACGTGACCGGACTATCTATTGATCCGGGCCGGCGCTGGGGCCTGAGGCCCAGCACGGCCACGCAGGCCGTGGCCGCCGTGGGTGCTGCCGCTGCATTACCCACAGTTTTATATTAACTTTTAAGTTCTATAATAACGTATACCTATACTTTAAGCTTTTTAAAACGTGGGTTTAGTAGTAATATAGTATCTATATTTATAAAATTTATTAAAATACTAAGTAAGCCGTTATTACTATTTAAAGTAAAATGGGTTATTAGAAATAAACCTAAAAGGACAGTATTAATATTAAGATACTACTAGTAGATACTAAGGAGTTTATAGGATTCTAAAAATGAATTAAAAAAAAGATTATTAAAAAAGGCCTTACTATACTTCTTAGAACTAACTTACTTTTAAAACTTTAAGTAAAAGTAGTTTTAGTAGTAGTATTTTTATATAATAACTATCTCTGTAAGTTTTAGGGGTAGAAGTCTTTAAATTTAGTTATAAATAAATAGCTTTAAAGGTGTTATAATAAATATACTAAAGACTTTTCTTTTAACCTATTTTAAAACCTAAAACCTTATTTTAAAGGTATATAGGTATATAGCTATAAGGCCTATATCTTTACTAAAAGCTATAAGGCTAGGATAAGTAAACGGGACTTTAAGGTTATAAAGAGGGCTTATATTAGCTACTTTATAAAATATATCCCATAAATACATAATCTTTACTAAATTTAAATATTAACCCTTAAAAAAGTTATAGTTACTTATAATATTACTTTTAATAAAACTTTATTTTATAACTCCTTTTAAAATACGTTTCCTATAATATAGGTAGAAGTAGAGATTCTACTAAAAGAACTAGAAATTAAACCTACTTACTTAAGTACTATTCTTAAAGTACTTAGTAAAAGATTTTTAAAAGATTTTAGCTTAAAAACAGTTATAAAGGACTTAACTACGTTCTAAAACGTTATAAATAAAGGTAGACTATAAAAGACGAAGGTTCCTTATAGCCTCCTATCTTTAAAAGCTATACTAAAGCTATTAGATATATTAGGTACTACTATAGAAGTTACTAGAGTATATAGAGTAGAGACTAAGATATAGAATAGTTTATAAAAGTCTATAGGGAATATAGTAACCTTAAATAATACTGTATAGTATATTAATAATTTAAATACCCCCTTACTTAGTAATAGTAACTATATAAATATAAGAAATAGCCTATAACCTGTATAAGAAATAGAATATAAAAAGATTAACTTAATACTTAACTTACTAATAGTAATAGAAGTTAAAGTACTAAAATAAAGCTATACCTATAAGGTTTATAAACCGGCTATATAAAGGAGTAAATGACTCTAAAGTACTTAGAAGGATATACTAGTAAAAGATCTATTACTAAGTAATTTAAAAAAAAAAAAATAACTATTTTTTTTTAACTAACTTATAAATACATTAGTTACTATTCTATAATAAAACAAATAATTAAGGCCTATTTATAAAGGCCTCTTAGGTAAGCTTCTTTACTACCTTTATACTAAATATATATAAAGTAATATATAAAAGTAACTTAGAATATACTATACTATATACTACTATTATAGAAGCCACTTAAAAATAAGAGCCCTAGACTACTATTACGCCTATAAAAATTAAGGATAAGAATAAAGAACTACAGTACTATAGGTTAACTCTACTAAACCCCCTAATAAAGTAAAAGAATATTACTTATTTTAGTCTAGAGTTTTAAAAGCTTTAAAAGTAAGTAGCTTATAAAGAGTTTTATAAGCTCTTTAAAAAAGGAATATAAAGAGTAATAAACTATACTAAGATCTATTTAAAACCTCTTTTTCTAAAATAAGTATTTATATATAAATTTAATAAAGATAACTTCTTTATAAAATATAAAGTATATATTTATATTTATAGTAATTAATAACTAGTTAATAGACTTTAGGAAACTTATACTATAACTCTTACTTTAAAGTCTTTTAGGACTATAATAACTATAGCGGCTTAATTTAACCTAGAAGTTACTTAATTTAATATTATTAATACTTTTTTTAATATAAATATAAACCTAAATAAAACACTAGTTATATATAAGCTTTTAAAAGGCTTTAAAAAAAATAGGAAGTATATTAAGTTTAAAAAGGCCCTTTATAAACTCTATAATATACTACTACTTTAGTATAAAAAGCTATTAAGTATCCTAAAGAATATAGAACTTATATTAAGTCTTAAAGAACTGTGTCTTTTCTTCTCTTACAATAAAAAGGTTTATATTATATTTTATATTAATAATATTTTAGTTTTTAACTACTATAATAATAATATAGTTACTTAAAATATTATTTATAAAATAAAAGGAGAAGTTAAGTTAAAAGATTAGGGCCCTATTACTTAGTACTTTAGTATTAGAGTTATTAAAAACTAAGAGTCTTAAAAAATCTTTTTAGTATACAATACGTATATTAAAAGAGTTACTAAATAATTTAACTTAATAACAAAGCTAGTACTAGCTAGTTTAATTCCTAAGGGACTTATAAAAAATAAGGGCTAAGTTAAAAAGTATAAAATTAAAAAGTTTTAAAAGAAGGTTAGCTTAATACTTTATTCTACTATTACTATTTAGTTAAAAGTAGTAGTAGTAGTATCTATCCTTTATTAATTCCTTATAAACCCCTTATAAAAGTACTTAAAGACTATAAATTAAGTAATACATTACCTTTATAGTACTAAATACTTTAATCCCTACTATAGTAATATAAAGAGTAGGAGTTAGACTTTACTTATAACTAGGGATGCTTTTTTTATAAATAATAAGATTATAAAATAGTTATTATAAAGTATAATAATCTCTTTATTTAGTGGGCTAGTTGTGTAAAAGGTTAGAAAATAAGTAACTATTATAATATTAACTATAGAGGCTAAGTTTTTTAGCCTTTTAAAAACTACTAAAAAAACTATAACTATTAAAAGGTTCTTTAAAAATATTTCCCTTAAGCTTAGAGATATCTAAAAAATCAACTATAATAACTAATAAACTATAAGACTTATAGTAGTAGAAAAGGAGTATATTTTAACCCACCTTAGACACGTTAATATTTATAATATATAGCTTAAGTAAAAGTATACTAAAGGCTTTTTTAATATTATTTATATACTAACTAATATAATACTAATAAATAAACTTACTAAAGTACTTAATAAAGTAAAGTTTAAATACTTTAAAAGTTTTTTTAACTTTTAAAATACTAAAATAATAATTAATATAAGTATAAAGTAGTATAAAAAAAGATAAAGTTAATTTAAGCTAAAAAGCCCGCTAAATAGATATTTAAAAACTACTAGCCTACCCCGCACCTACTAAGTATACACTAAACTCTATACTATACCCCTAAGGGGGCCTAAAAAGGAAACTATACTCTAAAAAGGATATAAGAACTAAATAATACTATAAGAGTTACTTAAAAGTAATAGGTATATTAGTAAAAGCTAGTATAAAAAAGAGTATAGTTTTTAATAGGAATTATATTAATAATTAAATTAAAAAAATTCTAAAAACATAGGTTTAAAGGCTTAAAATTAGAGTTATTAAAATCTCTAGAATCTTTAGAGATATTAACTTAGTTAGTAACTTACTACTAAAAAGTAAAGAAGCTACTAAAGTTTATAATAAAAGGGGAACTACTAGTACCTATAATAACTTAACTATAACTAGTACTAGTACTTCTAAAGCTTTTTAAGAATTAAGAACTACTACTTATAAAGCCTTTATATCTACTATAAGTATTAGTAGTACTATAACTACTAAAAAAGGGATTAATAACTAACTACTAAGTAATAAAGCTATAAGTATTAGATCTAGGGGTAGAATAACTACTAAATATACTAACAGAACTAATAGTATTACTAAAGGTATTAATAAAAGAAAAAGAGTTATTAATAACTTTAATAACTAAAGACTTATTATAATTAATAGTAGTAGAATCCTTACTAGCTTTACTAGAATTAGTATTATTACTCTTTTTATTATTTTTTAGAATAGTATAAAGAGCTTTATAAGTATTTATAATAACTTAAAAAATAAATTAATAATAATATAGAATACTTTAAAAGTATAACTTATATAATTAGTAACTAAATTAACTTTAAAAGCGTTTTAAAGAGTATAGACTTAGTTACTAACCTCTTAAAGAAGCTCTTTATAGCTGTTTTAATTTAAAACTTAATACTAGTAATACTTTTTACTAGTATGCTTGTTTTAGTTATAAGTAAAGTTAGGGTTTTTTTTATATAAAATAGATTTAGTATAGTCTTTATAAGGGACTTAGTTTTAAGTACTTTTATAACGGGTAGTAGTTTTTTTTTTTATAGTATACTTATACTTTAGTTTAATTTTTTTAGTAAACTTAAAAGAGCTACTAGAGCCCTTAATACTAGTAGCTTTAGAACTAGGGGTTTTAGTAGGAGTTTTAAAAATAGAAGAATTAGTAATAATAGCGCTTTTAAAGCTTTTAAAAATAGTATAACGTTTTTTAGTTAAAGTAGGGTTTTTAAAGTCCTTAAGAAGCTTATTATTAGTATTCTACTTACTATAACCCTTAGTAATATTAGTTTAATCCGCGCTTTATTTATTATAAGAGTTAGTAATATAACTAAAGCTACTAGGGCCCTAATAGTTCTAAGTAAAAGGGTTTTTAAAACTATTATAGTATAAGTTATAAAAGGGATTAATAGAGTTAGTAGGGTTAATAAAATAGTTAAAAATAAAGTTAAAAAAATTAGGGTTTATAGTATAGTTAAAGTTAATAAGGAAAGTACTTTAATAAATAATAAAAAAGTTATTTATAGTTATTTAAGTTACTTAAAAATTAAATTAATTAATTAAGTAATAAAAAGTAATACTACTATAAAAAGGGGTAGTTAGGCTACTAGTAGAATTAATAGAACTACTCTAGTTACTATAAAGGGTAGTAGTAGTAAGTTAGTAATAGGGGCTATAGTTTTAAAAAAGTTTATTTAAATTGTTATTAAAACCTAAAGTCTCTTTTTTTTCTTTATTAGTACTAGTTTTACTTTTAAGATTACTATTAGTAATATTAAAGGACTTAGAGCTATTAATAAGAGTAATAATAGCCTTTTTAAACGTATTAAAAGTAGGAGGGGGAATAGGGGTTTTATAAGTAACTTAGTTATAGAATTAGTAACTATAATAAGTATTAAGAGGTATAAAGGCCTAAGACTTTTATTTAAAGTAAGTACTTACTATAAAAAAGTTAAAAACGGCTTTAAAAAAGTAATAATAACGTTACTAGTAATACTAATACTTAAAAAAAATAAAATAAGTACTTACTAACTATTTTAGTAAAAGTATTAATTAAGATAATACTATTAATTTAGTATTAGTATAGTTAAAGAATTGTTTAATTTTAAAAAAGTACGTATAAAGTTAATTATAAAGGTATTTTAAAAAGGAAAGATTTTTTTAAGCCCTAGTAGCTAAAAAGATTTATTTATTTACTCTTTAAGAGTCCTTAAGGACTTACTTATAAGTAGTTAACCTTAAGGGGACTTATTTATTTATTCCTTTAGAGTATATTTATTTTTTAAAGGTATTATATAGACAGAAGGTATAAAGGACTTTATAAGGGATAAGGGTATTATTTTTTCTACTACGCTTTTTAAGAACTAAAAGGGTATTAATTTATTACTTAAAAGATAGCTTTATAAATAGTTATTATAGTTTATTTTTATTATTTTAGTTAAAGAGGCTTTAGAGGTATAGTTGTAATAGATAATTATACTATAAGGCGTAATTAGGGGGTGTATTGTATAGGGTAGCTATAACGTAGCCTTATATAGCGACTTACTTATATAAGTATGCCTACGTAAGCCGTGGTGCCCACACCCAGTATTTATCTATCTAGCCTCGGCCACTATAGACCTTAGTAAAGCAAGCTTTCTTCTTCTATATAACCTCGTACACACGCGTGCCTCGCCACACCAGATTTTACAGAACGCATGTTGATTATCTCGTAATTTCCTGCTCATCCTACGGGCAGCGTTCCCGCTTTCTCTAGCTCCCGCGGTGCGCAGAAGAGCACCCATCGATGGTACGATGCCTCGCCCACAGCGGGCAGGTAGCTGGACAAACGTCCGGCCAGATCTCGAACAACCTAAATCCGGACGCAACTTAGAGCGGGTGAACCATATCTACCCAGACTTTGGCGCCTCAATTTGAGCGGAATTGGGCGGAGTGTTGAATATCTGATTGGGCCTCTCGCGCAAGAACAGACCGAGCTGCAAATATCGACCCGCTGCGGCACGAAGAAGGCAAATGACGGGTACGAGAACGAGAACGAGGATCCCGTGAGGGCTCCGCATTTCTCTTTTCGAACGGAGCAGTCCGTCTCGAGGACTGAACAGTCATCCAGACAGGTCCGGGGCGCCATTGCTGATCGGGCAGGCAGCGAGGCGGCGGCGACGACGAGTGCTTGTACCATGATCACGGGCTCTCCCGAACGGATGGATGGTACCAACATATCCCTTGTCTCTGGGACGTTTCCTGGCTCTTGCTCTTCTGCGTCCCAGCCGATGACAACCGAACCAAGCCCTTAGATGCTTACACACCAGGTCTCCGAGAATAGGGGAACAGCACCCGTCATTAATTACGCGTCGAAGTTGCTACCGCGGAGGGAAAGGGCTTCGAGAACTTTACTGTCAATATCGTCTAGTTCACGTTTTTACTTTTCTTCGAGCTAGGTTGTATCTCATACGGGACAAAGGAAGCCGAGGGCCGTGAGGTTACAATAGAGGCAATGGAAACAGAACGTTTCCCGGCCGATGCCCCATGACATGAAGAATCGGGCAGCGATGACTACAGCTACTTCAATGAAGTACGACAGAGAGCGAACTTGTGTGTCAGTAGACGAGTCACAAAGATGCTCCGCGGAAGTTGATATTCTCATCGTACCTCACCGGTATCGTGGCAGTTGGTGGGTAAGAGTACACAGGAACGGGCAGTGGACAGGATGGCTGGGACAAAACAAGCTGAGGTCTCCCCAAGCTTCCCGACCACTCAAAACCAATAAACTGATCCCACCGTCGAGATCCTCACCTGGCTGGACGCGTGTAAGCGTCGCCTTCCCGTGGAAGTGGTTTCAGCGGCGCGGCAAGTGGATATCTCACCCGCACTTGCCGTGTCGCCACAACTGCTCCCATGGAAACAACGCAAGCACGTCCTGGTGTATTGTCCCAATTCGTAATCCCTGGATTGTTGAAGGTCTCGAACCAGACGGAGCCCGTCTGAAAGTTGAGAACTAGAACGAATCCGTCATTCACGGCACCAAGTTACTGAACACGCGCAAGAGAGAGAGAGAGAGGAGGCAATGATCCTGCTCCAACCCTCAGAATCCCCTCAACATTGAACAATACTGAACAGACCTGCCAGAGATACTTCTAGAGCACGGACAACGAATATCATTATTTCCTTTGAATGGAAACGAACAGCGGCAGTTTCGTCTGCAAGGTGGCTGGGCTACGCCACAACCCGACGAACTCACGAACGAACAACCTCCCAGCACAAACGCGTCGACGTGCAATGCAGAACACATCCACGTGCTCCCGTTTTCCCGCCCCACGACCGGCACCGAAAACGAACTAAACGATACCAAAGACATCCTCCCCCAGACAAGACGCCCGAAACAGCCAGCCGGCACGTCTCGTGGCGTGCACTAGGCTTCCTGCACTGGTACCAGCCACTCGCCAACCTCTTCGCGGAGAGTAGGCAGCAAGTCGCTCCTTGTGAACAAAAGGCCGATATCGAAATCGATGGCCATGTTAGTAGCAATAATGAAAAGACTCGAGTCAAATACAGGGGACCATTTTCCTCCACCAAGTTGAGATCGTTTCCTGTGAGACAAAGACCTGGCTGGTATCAAGCAGACCCGCACGTGAGTAGTCAAACAAGATAGTGAAATACAGCCTCTCCTAGATAGACAGCCGGGGTAGAAACTTCTCGCAACGATATTGGCCTTTCGTTAGCCCCTATGAACGAGCTCTCTGTAGAGCGAGATCGGCATTGAAATAGACCATGTCACAATAATGCTATGGACAATAACGAAAGCTTGAGCTGAGTTGACCTTTCCTGGCTTCGGCCTTAGTGCCAGGGAGCGAAGTTGGTATTCCGTTGCCCATGCTCGAGTGACCATCTAAGTGAAGACATTTCCAATAAGCATAATAGCATCTCCCCTTTTGAAATTCATTTATTACATCTCTGTTCTCGCACGCGTGCTGATTTGTAGTTTATCAAGGGATCATAGATCTGTTCCATTATACGCAGATATGCCTTCCTGAACACCCAGCATGGCAGCCGTCGACAGGCAAGAGAAACACAGGCGAAAAGGGTAGTATTCCATGTAACGGCCGTGTCTTCAATTATACTTTAGATAGTGCAGGACGCTCGCAAATTCAACATCCAACTGTTGACGGCTAGTTGTTAGGTCTCCAGGAAGAGCTGCCCCGCAGGACACCCGAAGAAACCGAAAGACGTCACCGAGGCGGGCGGCCGCGGTTTCGAGCAGTTTCTGTCCCCTGGCCTGGTCGAGACGAAAGGTCACCAAAATTCCAAGCCCATGGCTGGCTTAATAGAACCTGCCGAGGAGTTCATCTCAAGTTACAAGGGGGGTAATACGACCGGCAGGCGAGGAACCCGGTCGCCAGTTCTCTCGGATGGTTTAACGAACACGAAAGAGTTTTTTTATGAGATGACGCCGCGATCAGTTGTCCTGCGATGGCGTGGGCTCTCGCCTTCGGGCGACTTACACGCTCCCCTCCCCGGTCGCGCCATCAAACGTTGGTGGATTCCGCACCTGGTTGCTATGACGACTCGGTGGATGAGCCGAATCACAGAAATCAGGGAAACCGGCAGACGAGAGCGCAACGCGAGGATGAGGGGAGGAAAGAAGTCCCCGGAATCGTCGGGGACTTGCCCACCCAGCCAGCCAGACCGTGGCACCGCCGCTACTCCCGCAGATCTAGAAGCCCTGGCGTGGAAACCGGTGGATTCTGGTCCCCAGGTGAGGGAGTTATGGATGGTTGCGCCCGTCGCAAAGACAAAAAAGAGTGACGTTGGATAAGGCGACGGGTACGTATCAAGCGAGCCAAGGGCGGGCGACGCTCGGTGGGTCCATGGCTGCCCAGACCCACAACCCCCACCGGCGCACTGTGTCGGGGTGAAACGGTCTGAGGTGCCATGGGCCAATGAGAGGGATCGCCCTCTGCACGGATCAGAAGTGATTGGCCAATGGTTTCTGCAGGCAATTAAACGCCTGTCGCGTCGAAGACGCGTCTTGACGCGCGAGACACGCGACACGCGCCGACCGCATCGCAAGTCGCATACCTGGCTACTGCCCAGTTCACCTTGGAAGAGACGTTTCTGCTTGTTGCCTCTTGTCCCTGAGCCTTGAGGTCAACCTGGCGGCAATCGCGGGTACACCAACGTTCAACCCCCATTCACCTCGGTGACTGTCATTCTAGGATGGGCGCAGTCGTTTGGATCTCGAATCTGCAATCGGCGCGCACTCGTCGCGCACTCGTCGCCATCTCGAACCCTGCGGTCCGGCGTCCTGAACTAACGATGCCCATCAGTCAAGAGACACCCGAAAGTTGTCGAGTGGCCACATTCTATTTCTGAAAGCCCATCCATCTGTGAGGAAAATGCCCGCCCAAGCCGCTCCACAAAAGCCCTCGCAAGTTGTGGAAGCAGGCCGGGGATGGAAGAGGGGGCTGTGAGCGATTACCCACGTTTCTGATGCAAGCCATTAAACCTGCCCCTCTTTTGAAGCCCAGGGCGTTTGCACGTTGCGGAGCACGTATTGTCACTGATACGATATCGCTCCCCCGTGGGTAACCACGGGTTTCTTTGTCAGAACAACGTGCGATTGACACCACCACCCACTTGTTCTTGCAGAACACCCCGTGGCCACCTCAACGGCCGGTCACTCTCACTTCTGCGCCACGCGCGCAAAGAAAAGAAGGTGTCATGAGGGCGGTTGGCGGGATATTAGAACACCCTCTGAAGCCAGCGCCGAGGGGGAGCGTTCTTAATGGATGGTCAGGAGCACAATGAGTCATGCGTCATCGGTCATCAGGCAAGGGAGAATTGGAGGCCAAGAATGACGAAACGTAGGCCGGATGTACTATGGAAAACAAGCTTCGAGAGGGAAACCGGTAACGTTTCTCGCTGGCGTCCGTATGTAGGCCTTTGAGAAAGGGGCCCAGGGAGAAGAGCCGAGAGGATGATGGTGTGCAGGATCCACGAACTATGATATCGTTGGCGATGTGCTGATCGGAATATCTCGCACGCAGGACCTGGCCCGCCGCAGAGGATTCGCTTATGCCAGCCAGCCGGCTGGATCTGGATCGCTAAAATCGAGACCTGCGTCAATGGACCAATAACGCAGGAAGGGCAGGGCGACGCAGCTGGCCTGACACAGACCAGACCTACATAGCCTAGATCCCTTTGTATAGTTTACGCGTGTGTGTTAGACAGAGCGAGTGCCTCTGGAGGTGGAGAATGAGAGCCGGGCAAGGCAAATCCAAGTGGATGTATTGCCCAACGACGGTGGTGGCACGGCATGGAAAGCACGTTTCCCCTTCGTGGCCGGGCTTCGAGGCGGACGCCCATGAATGGAACAGACGTGTTGGTCCACCGTCCGACCTGTCGAAAGAGCCACGGTGCTTGGTTGTTTCTCAGCCAGCTGCAGTCCAACCTACTATGCAAGCATCCAAAGGTCTGCAAGAACTCCTTTCGGGCACGATGATGGCCAGGGGCAGGCAGAAAGCGGGAAGGAGTGAGAGTCTGAGTGACAATAAGCAACTTTCGGGCCCGATTCCAGAGGTGAATCAGTCTATTGTCAGAGAAACAATGGACGCCGGAAGTGTGGCAACTTGACTCAGGCTAGAGTCGATGAGACTATCAACGAGATGGTGTCGTCTGTGTCCAGAGCTGCTAGAGTTGACAGAAGGGAGGAATCGAGCCGAGCCCTTAGCACCCGAGTCTGAGCGAAAGTAGGATCTAGGGCGAAGAACAGACGTCGTCTGTGTCCTAGCCCGGCATTGGAGCAACCGGGGCAAAGAAGACTGATGCTCGCAAGGTAATCGACGGCTGTCTTGCATGTCTTGCAGGTTCCCTTCTCGGCCGGAGAGCCCAGGGAGATGGGATTGTGGATGATGGGCTACCAGGTCCAAAGACGCAATTGGGCAAGAGGGCGCGAGATGAAGGAGAGACAAGAAAGATGAGGCCTGTCCAAGAGGACTGCCTTGCATGAACGGGAGGAGAGACAGAGAAAGAGAGAGGCAGACGCACAGTCGAGACGAAAGAAGAAGCAAGCAAGCAAGCAGATGAAGCCGTCAAGGAGTGCGACATGGCGGAGCAGAGGAGATCAAGGGGGATGTAAGTGATGGTGGTCTTTACCCTCCCGAGACGACCCTTGCAGATGGGACGAGGATGCAGGCCCGGCGAGAAGAGGAACTACTGCAGGTCGGGGAGGAAGAGGAGGGGGAGGCTGGCGATGAAAGAGAGGAAGAAGCAAACACGGAGTCCCAGAGTCGAGGTAGAGCCTACGGCGGGAGGGATGGTTGAGACATGGGGTGTGTACTTGCAAAGTTTCGTCGAGACCAAGTCCAGGGAGCGTACCCTGCCGCGTGGTTTGGCCAGCCATGGAGCCGTGAAATCTACCTCGCCCATACCTCGTGTCTCCATCGGCCGTTTACTTGCGTTTGAGGATACCCAAGGCAAGGTATACGATGCAAGATAATGCTAGGCAAGGTACCTCTTTCCTGAAGTAAGGGAAGTATCCGTACCCAAAAATGCGACTGCAGTGACGGAAGGGTCGGTCGAAGAAGCTCAGACCCTCTTACTCCTAAAAGCCCATTGAAATCCCTGGCAGAAAAGTACGTACCAGTGGCTCCAGACAGTGAGGGTGTTCGCGTAATGGCGCTGTTTCCCAGAAGTCCAGGCACTGTGAGCCCACCTTACCTGCTAGGTACGGCCCAAAGAGGTGCAGGCTTGCAGCATGCGGTGCAGTGTAGTGTACTGTGTGTGTTTGCGCCAGCCAGTGGACGGACCCTGTCAGGTGGCCCACCCCACCGCACACCCAGCGCATCTTTTCCCATTAATCCTCCGCCATCCCATCTGCCACCTGCCACTCTGCCGCCGTCCAAGGTCCGTCCCAGCCAACCTTCCCTTCTTCATCCACCGCCTCGCCTCCCTCTCACCGACACACACACACACACTTAACTTCCCATTCTATCGCACAAGAATTCCACCGATTCACGAAAGGAGCTTAAGAAACAAATAATACTTCAACCCTCGCAAGACCTCAACCTCACTACGAGGCCTGGATCCAATACTTCCCGCCCTTGATATCCCATAGTCACCCGGCGCATTCCAAACCCATCTCTCCCTCCTTCCCTACCCGTCGCAAAGTCGCGCACCACACCCGAACACCGTCGCAAACCCTCACCGATCATCCCACAACCCCCAACACACGAGCGCATCGACCGTCGACCATCGCCAACATGCTCATGCCCTCCGCCCTTTCTTGCGACACGTCGCAGCCGCCCCTCACCCGCCTCCAGGCCGCCATGTTCGCCTCGCCGCCTGCGAGCCCTCCGTCCCTCTCCAACGGCGGTGGCTTCGGCAACATCTTCGACACCTGCCGCTCCCTCCAAGCCCTCCTCTCGAACCACCAGCCTCAGAACAACTACCACGCGACTCAACTGCCGTCCCCGCCGCCGCATCATCAGCTCCCGACACCTCCCCTGGCCCACGCGCCGCCTCCTCTCAAGCTGCGCCTGCGCCCGCGCGCAAAGCCTTCCGCCGATGGCGGCATCAACAACGACCACGTCCCGCGCAAGCGTATCGCGAAGCGCGCGCCCCCTCGCGGAGTGAATAAGCGCCGCCGCGCGTCCGACGACGACATGGGCCGTGACGATTCCCTCCTCACGGATTCGGACGACAGCGACCTCGAGATCTCGTCGCAACACGCACAAGAACAGCACCAGCTTCCCTCCGCACCCTCCACTCCCAAGCGCGCGCGCATCGCCCCCGAGGCCTTACCCCTGGGCCTTGAGCGCTCCGACTTCCACACACTACACAACGCCGACGACGCCAACTGTACAGCGGAACAGGCGCAGGGCTCCAACATCGAGATCGAGGCCGACGGCGAGCGGTGGAGCGCCGAGGACGACAGGATACTCGTCGAGCTCGTCCTGGAGAAGCTCAAGCTCTCCAAGACGGAGTGGCAGGACTGCGCGCGGAGCCTAGGCAAGGACCGCAATTGCCTCTCGCGAAGGTGGAAGAGCCTCATGCTTCAAGGGGAGGTCGGCCTCAAGGGCCGCAGGAGCAGTCGCAGGTCCAAGATCCACGGCACATGGCGATAGACCATACCCGTCGTTCCACTGTTTTTTCTTCACGCATGCCTCTTTTTTTCTGTTTGGACACATTTCGTCCAGTCCATCTAGCATAAGCTTTTTTTTCTCATGCGCATCAACCAGGAATTTGTCTGGTGTTTGGACTCGGACGGATTTGGGATAGCCTTTTGGTGGCTGGCGTACTTTGGGACAGGGTTGAGCCAAGCAACGGCCGCCGTTGTGTTTCCTCGCGGACCGGGATGCGCGCTTGACCTCGAGCCAGCGGATATGGCTTTTGAGTTTATTTTTTTCTAGATCTGGTTTCTTTGTTTGCGCCATCCATAACGTGCGCGTACCGACCAGCTAGCTACCCAGTACAATGCTTGGAAAGAAGGAACAAAATACAAACAAAGTACAAACAATGACTTACCTCCATGCTTCCTTCAATTTTGTCGTCCTTTTCGCCGCGTCCTTTCCTTGCCCTTTAGGGATCCATCTACATGCTATTTGCGCCGCATCAACGACACAAACGCAGCAAACTACCTTGCTAAATTGACGTTTCCCTCCGGCGTCGCAGCTGTCATCGACGCGTGCCCGGACATATTCCCTTCCCGCGATGGCTCCTCCAGCCCAAGACGCTCGGATGGAGGCTGTTGGTAGCCCTACACTACGGCAACGGCCGCCGGTTGGTCCATCATCGGACGGTCCAGGTGGCGCACACGCGCGTGCGCAACGCGTTCCCGGCCACATTCGAACCCTAGAACCGCGTCGAGCGAACGGACTCTCTCCCACTTGGACATCGCACTCGAACTTCACTCAGCCAAACGGACGGTGGTGGGCTGCCCCCGGTGCCGGCCGCCGGCGACGGCGGGGGGTGGCAGGATGTCAGCCCGGGAAGGGTCCCAGCCCAGCCACCTCTTTCGTGCATGGGAAGGCTGGGGATGGCGGGATGATCGTACCCATTCTGACTTGCAGGCTGGGGGCGGGGTCCCTTTTGGCAAAGAACACCTGCCCAATTCACGCAGGAAAGATAATGGTACCTTGCAGGAGAGACGAAAAGAACCCCCGCCTCCAATGTTACTAGGTAGGAGGAGTATCGTGAGGTGGGCGCTGTTGCACGGACGACCGCATCAGGAAGCCGGGGCTCCATCTCTACACAGGTCCTCTCCTCCTTTCCAGCCCCTCCCTCTGCGGTTTCCCAGTCTACAGACTATTACAGCCCAAACAGAAAATAACGAACTTGCACCACCAAACAGACGCTCCCCGCCCAGGGAAACCTCGACCACCACAAACCCTCTCACGGAACGGCGCCGGTTCAACCCCATCGCACAGGGACAGACCTTGCCATCCCCGTTCCGCCCCAGGTATCTACGTAGTGCACGAATTGCCTGCGAGTAGGGTAGGCAGGCACGGTCGCGGTTGGCACCTAGCTACGGTACTACTACCACTAAGAACACGCAAAACCACCATCGCGGGAAGCAAGGGAGCAATTCAGATGGCTGGGCAAACCCACACCCCAAATCGCCGCAATCAGCTGCGTTGAAACAACATGGGGCGGCACCCGCGCCCGCGCCCTCTCTCGTTTTCGAAACGGGAAAGCGACCAGCCAGAGCAGAGCAGAGCCCCAGGGGATTTTCTCTGTGGGAGGAGCGGGAACGGCCCATGGGCCCCCCTCCCCTCCCCTCCCTCCTGGGGCAGCTGAGAAACCGCTGGGCTCGTCCGCGCGCCCTATCACAGCCCTCGGGTACCTGAAAGCGGACGCTCGCCTGGGTCGCGCGAGTTTACCAGGCTGGTCCCTGGGCGAACCTGAGAGTCTGTGTGTGTGTGTGTGCGGTTTAACCTGCCCATTGGGGGCCGATCGCTCCCGCCGGCAGGCAAAAAATGCGTGTGTAAGTGCGCACGTATCGTGGTGTGTAAGTGAACACACAAATGTCTAGCAAAGAGCAATACTCTACCCCCTCAGAACCCTTTTCAGCCTCGGTATGATCCGTCAAACTCTCTCTGCGTATGCATGCAGGCGCATCGCCAGAATCGCCCACTTCATCGACAAATAACAGCGAAAAAGAAACCACTTTCCTACTCTCTCGGCCTTTTCCCTTTCCAAATTGGCGCGACAAGATCACCTCGAATATGCGGTTGGCTGCGCGTGAGTTGAATGGACGGGACGCGTCGTGTCTTGGAATCTGGGGAAAGCCCCGTCGTCGCATCATGTACGATCCCAAACATGCTCCTCTTTACATGAGCTCGCAGACGCAGCAGGGAGAAGCAACGATTTCGGAGACTTACGCCCACTCGCACGCCCCCGGTGAGAGGAGGAGAGGCACTCGCCCGTCAAGAGAGGTGCGGACTACTACTAGCGGCACTCGCTGTGGGCGATCCAAGGGATGCCCGAGACAAATGTTACGAGGACCTGGAACCGACTCAAATCGCAGCAGTCGTATCCCTGCGGCCTCCTTCGTCCTCTCGGTATCCTTGCCGTTCGTCATGACGGCCTCGCTGTCTTATGGCCAACGGCCGAGATGTCGCGTGAGTGGCTGCTCTGTCGGATCTCGTAACACCTTCCTCCCGCTGTCACCGAGGAGGAGGCGAGTCAAGTCCCCCTTTTTGTCATAATCCTCTCTACATTATGACCAGCCTATTGCCCAGACATCACTCAATTGTCTCACGCGATCAAAGTCGTCTTGGTACTGGTAAACTAGCAGGACCAAAACGCGTCCCTGCATCTGAAATTCCTATGGGCTATGGAGGTCGCAAGCAACGAGGTAGAGACTGTCCCGACACCACCAAGCCGTGTATCCTTCGATGCCACCAACTGCCACGCGATGCTGAGCCGTCGTTTCTCATCATGTCGTTATAGCAAGCCGCAATCCAGCTGTTCTGTGACAGCGCGCACTCCCACAACTAATGCTTTGTTTTTGTCTAGTCCTCGTACACCTCCTCGTACGTCTCCTCATACTCCTCTCTGGCCTCCTCGAGGCGCTCGTGGTCGCTGCTGCTGGCGTCAGAGTCGGCAGCATCCGCAAGAGCCTCCTCGTACTCGGCTCTGGCCTCCTGGACGTCCTCGCGATCACTGGACGAGATGGAGTCGCCATCGTTGTCAGTGGGAGGAAGGACGGCGGGGGGAGCGTCAGGGTCAGCGTAGGGGTCCGCGTAGGCGGACTGGGGCGGAGGAGCGGCGGCAGCAGCAGCTCTGGTCTCATCGTCCGAGTCGTCATCTGGCCACGGTTAGTACCCGTTCGAGACAATCGCGTGGGCATTTCCTGGTGCACTTACTGAGAGCGTTGGCGATCAAGGCACCACCAACGGCACCGACGGCGAGACCACCGGCGGCTCCGAGGAGCATGCCACTGCTGTTGCTCTTCTTATCCTTGTCCTTCTGCTGCTCTCCTCCGTAAGGGTGCGTGCCCTGCTGAGCGTACGGGTCACCACCGGGGGCACCACCGTAGGGGGCACCGCCGTAAGGAGAGGGAGCACCGTAAGGAGAAGGAGCGCCGTAAGGGGAAGGAGCGCCGTAGCCGGGAGCACCACCGTAACCGGGAGCGCCACCATAGCCGGGAGCGGGGGAGCCGTAGCCGCCGTGGGCACCGGGGTCACCGCCGAAAGATCTAGTGTCGGTAGGGGGGCCGGAGGGGGGGCCAAAGCTGGGGGTGCCGACGGGGCCGGTAGGAGGGGAGCTGGGAGTCGTGTCAGCGGGGCCGCATCCTCGGACGTTCCGACATGACGGGTGCACTTACGGGTGCTCCCACTGGGAGCGGCCAGAGCTCTGGTCGACGTAGAACCAACGCTGGTAGTTGGAGTCCCACTGGCAGAGCCAGCCGCTGGAGACGGAAGGGGCGGCCACTGATCGGTGGTTAGCAACGTCCAAGGTTCGGAAGGATGCCGGTACTTACTGGGGGGCGCCGATTGGGGAACCGGAGGGGGAGACTGGGCGTAGCTGGGCTGACCGCCGTAACCCTGAGGCTGTGTCTGCGAGGGGTAAGGGTAGTTGTTGGAAGGAACGGGAGGAGGACCACCGCCGTACTGCTGCGGGTGATCACCGTAGCTGCGGGAACCTAACAACGAGAAGCACGAGTCAGCAACCTTATCACAACGACGATGACAGATCGATGGGATCTATCTGATCACCGATGAGGATGATGGGTGCGAGGAGAATTCAAGGTAAGTACTGATGACCAGGGGACGAACAGGCAAGGTAGGTGGTAGGTACACTTGAGTTGTGATGGTTGTGTTCGGCAAGGTATCTTGTTGAGGAGGGAGGGGGAAAAGACTTGGTATTTCTTCCCCTCGTGTTCCGGGACGGGAAAGAGCGAGTATGAGAGGGGAGAGAAGAAGTCAACAACTTACCGGTCTGCTCGTGCTGCTGCGGCTGCTGTTGCTGTTGCTGCTGAGACTGATCGTCCTTCTTCTCGGCAGGCTTGTCGTCCGAGAAGGAGGTCTTGAGGTCCTCGAACTCCTTGGTGAGCTTCTTGAAGAAAGACATGGTTCCTATTTCTTGGTTTCGGTTGGGTCGGTAAGGTAGAGGGGATGGGGATACGGTAGGACACGAGTGGTGAAGGACGGAAGAGGCGGCAGAGGCCGAGAAAGATCGAGGGGCACCAGGGAGCGCGGCGCTGCGTAAGCTTTTCTGTTGTTTTTATGGGCGGAGAAGGCAAGGCGAGACGATCTGAGGGGACACGTCAAGCGAAGGTGCAGAAGCGGGAGGGGATAGCGGGCGGCTCCTCTGATGCGTTGACAGCTCGTTGGTCCACGCGAGAAGTTCAAAAGTCTTGGGTTGCTCTTGTGCACGGCGGGCGGGTTTGAGGGCCAGGTGGATGCTCGCAGATGGCGTGTGGACAGGCAGGCACGCGTGGGTTCCCTCCCGGAGTAGAAGGGTGAGTCCAGCAAGCGAGCCCGGGCTTTTCTTTTTTTTTTTTGTGAAGACTGGAGTCACTGGATGGAGGGGGAGGGGGAGGGGGAGAGAGACCTGACCGCCTCGGATGGATTCACAGAAGAAACACCTCAACGGCCAGGGAAGGAAGGTACGGGCGACTTGTGTATTCCAGAGGTGTCCATGGGCATGGGATGAGATGGGGATGGGGATGGGTCAGAATGGAGGAAGGTGCCGCCGCACTAACACTAACACCAGGGCGCCTGCCTCAAGTGAGGGAAACCTTAAGGTAAGGCAGGCCGGAGGCCGTTGGACACCACAACCGCAGATCAGGAATTGCACGAGGCAAGAGAGAGGTAGGTACTTGCAAGTTTCAACCTGCAGACACCAGACCTCAGTCGCTTTGGGTTACTTGGGTTACTTCGATGCAAGCCCAACTGCACCGGGCTGCAGAACGCATGGAATATGGACATACAGATACCTCTACCTGCAATACGGATACTGAGCAGGTACCCAACCTTACCTCAACAACGGGTCGGTTCCGGTTGATTGTCACCAGGCTGCCTCCACTGGTAGTAGGTGACTGTCCGGTAAGCCACACCCGCACGCTCTAGAGAGCCTTTTCCGTAGGTAGGTAGCAGCTGCAGCACTGCATTCTAGGTGGTAGGTACCTCACTGCACAAGGTGACACGGTACCTTCCATAGCACCCGGCCTCCACTCGCTTTGGGGTCCGATACGGTGAATGTTCGGCAGGAGCCAGGAGGTGTTTCTGCGCTAGTGCCCGGGGCGGGTGGAAGGCACACAACTGAGGCAGGAACGCCTGTGGGAGCCGGTGATTGGCGGCTGCTGCGTTTGACTGCTGGTAGGGCAGGCTGAAGCAGGGGTCCACGGGGTCCAAACTGGGAGCCGAAGCAGGGGTTCGCGATGGGGCTCAGCAGGCCGACTACCTTAAATCTGAGGTGCGGCCCTTGAGTTTGGGGTGTGACCGTGTCAGTTGAGCCTCCATCCAAAACCAAAAACCTTTTAGGCCCCCCCGCCTCCTCCCAAAGACATCTAAAATACCACGATGTTACTATCGCGTAGAGTATCTACCCAGGTATACCCAGGTAGTGTAGCAACCAGACTTTGGCCCCAGAAGGGGGAGGAGGCTTCTAGCGCCCCCGGGGGAACAGCACTTGAGACGTCGATGCTTCAGCTTTTTTCGCCGCACCACCGCTCCGCCCTGTCCGTCTTCCACCGCCGGGCGGGTTTAAACCAGGCGATTCCGTGCCAAGAACGGCATGGCGCGGTGGCTTTCTACTCGCCTTACCCACCAAACTACCTAGCAATTGAGTTTCTCGCTGATTACCAGTGGATGCATGCTATTTCGCGACGAATTCGGGAGCTAACCGGGAACGGTAAAAAATGAGCGGGAAGATAAATCACCCAGTAGCGCTCTTTGAGCCCGAAATGAGAGAGCCAGAATCAGACTCCAGACTCCAGAGTCAGAGTGTGCTCGAGCTTTCCCGTCTCGTGGTGGCGTAGCTGTCTGTCTGAATCTAATCCGCACGTCGATGACTAGGTATCCGTATGGACTTACCCAGTACTTCTCTCTCTACAGCGCTGGATGTACGAATAGGTACATTGTGGCATCCTTCATCGAACAGCCGATCAAGTGGGGTGACCCAAGCCGGATGACTTGACGTGCTTGCGGTGCGGGCAAAGGAAGAAGCAAAGAGTCATATGTCTTGCGTGTCAAGTGTGTGTATGCGTGTGTGTGTGAGTTGTCGCTGCCGTCGTTATCTGCGTCGTTTGGGTTGTCATGAGCGATAGAATGGAACGGCCATCGTGGCGGTTGGTCGTCCTGACTGACTCCTGAGACCGAACAGCCGCCTTCTTTTTGTGCATCGCCATCCTGCCTGAGCTGGACCAATGGGTCCCGAGGGTCTGTTCCAGGGGTCTCAGAGACCCCCGAAAAAGCTCCAACGGGCTCGGCAACGGGTCTCGAGGCTCGTCAGCGAGCGCCCATTTGCTGCCAAACCGCATGCCGAGCTGAGGAGCTGCAGATAACCTAACGCTTTTGGACGTGTACGCGTACGCTTGCCAAGAAGAAAAAGATGGGCAGCCCGGTGCCGACATATCCACCACCATCTGCATTCTGTTTCTTGGCTTTTTCGAGAACCACATGGATGATGGGATAGGGGGGATGGCCGATGGATCGGTATGACCGTCCAGTCCCGCCCGTGCATCGTCTTTATTCATGGCGGTAATAACGGACGGAAATGCCTAAGGTATGGATGGATGGATACGAATATCCTGACATGTCCGGGGATGCTATGCATGCGACGCCGTGCTACGCTTACATAGTACTATGTATCCAACGCGGATTGCTCTTCGTGCTTTCCCTGCTCTATCCTATCGTTGCGCAGTGAGTGCAATGTTGGATGCCTTGCCTATTCTCAGTATAGCGCGCCAAGGAAACTTATACAGATGCACCCTGCCAGGCTCAGTGGTCCCAAGCCTCTGCCGTGAGTGCCAGGACCCGGCATCCCGGCTGGATCCCCGTTCCCATTACTCTCCCTCGGCCCTCCCAGCGATCCTCGTGTCCTGACCGTGGCCAATTGGTTCCCTTTTTGGACTCTCTACTGGGCGTCCGCGGGCCCGAAGGGGGCCCCTTCAAGATAGACAAGATCCTTGAGCCACCTCCAAGAAGCTAGACTTGCGTGAGGCGTAGCCAACCGGGCTTGGTCGGCGAACGCGCACGATATATGATTTACCGAACGAAACACGGGGCAGGCCGGTTACGCGTGTAAAGACGACGGCGTGGCGGCAGCTCATGAGATGAGGCGCGGTGAGGTGAGGTAAACCGTGAGTTGAGGTTGAGACGGAGCAAGGTTGTCAGCGACTCGCCGCAGCGCCGCAGCCAACACAAGGCGCAGAAAACGGGGACCGGGGAACCACCTTCACCTCGGAGCTACCGTGCGTGGTTGCTGGTGTGTGGTATCTATCTATGTACCTCTGGGCTGGGTATTAGACTACTACTAATAACTAATAAGCAACTTTTCCTCTTGTCACGGCTGACCGAAAAGGAACCTTGTGCCATCCCATCTTATTTCCTTCCTACCCATCCCGTGCTCCTTCCTCCTGCAGCTTTCACTCCTTCCTCTCTCTCTCTCTCACTCTTCATTCCATACTTACCTTCCCCGTTCTTTCCACTTGGCCTGACCTTACCTTACCCACCTTCCCTTCTCCCGCGACTGACTTGTTTTACTTTTCGCAAACCGATACCATTCGCAAAATACTTTGCGACCTGCAACAACAACACCACACTTAATCAACCACAACACACCAAACAACCGCAATCATGTCTGGATACCCTCCTCAAGGCCAGCAGTAAGTACCACGACGCCCTTCCACTGCGCTTATTCAATGATCAAGCTTGAACTGCAATGACTGACATGCGCCGGCGACAGGCCCTACTACGGCTCCCCCCCTCCCCCTCCCCAGGGCTACGGATACCCTCCTCCCGGCCAGCAGCCCGTAAGGCTTCCCTTCCCACCTTACCTTGAGGACTGACATACTCACACGACATTCTTAGATGTACTACCCTCCCCAGGGCCAGGCTCCCCCTCCTCAGGAGGAGAAGAAGGATGACAAGGGCTGCCTTTACGGCTGGTAAGCATTCACAGGCCCTACATCCAATCGCGTAGCAGTCACTGACCTCACCCAATAGCATTGCCACCCTCTGCTGCTGCTGGCTCTGCGGAGAGACCTGCGAGTGCTGCTTGGAGTGTCTGACCTGCTGCTTCTAAACGCCACCCAACACACCAGAACCTAACAAACACGAACGAGTGCGACAACTGAGATATCCCCGAACGCGACCACGGCCTTTGCTCTTCTTTGGTTCGGAAACGGATGGACGCATGGTAGATGGGTGGAGGGCAAAACAAAAGAGCCTTCCTTGCATAGCTCCTTTTGCCTGGACAGTCACCAGTCGATGAATTCGATTTTTTTCTCTTCTGATTCGAGACCGCATTCATTATCACAACCCCTATGCGCCAGGAATTGCAACACTCTTCCAGCCAACATCTCATGCATATGAGATTGTCCCCTAATGATGGATGGTGGCCCTTTCCACGGCACTTAGGCACCCCTTCTGATTTTCTCTTACGATTACCCACATGGCGATTGCGTTTCGCACTTCTTCCCCCTTGCTGATTTCCCAACCAAGTGGGTTCTGACCCAAGGCTTTCTGTAGTGATGCATATGAGTAGCACCAGCAAACCTGAGGAGATGGTACCAGAAATTAGTCCACATCTGAAGTTACACATGTTCGCCCTGATCTGGTCTGTGAGAGTGCATGAGAGAGGAGTCATTTGTGAATCTTGTCTTTTTGATGTCTGAGCTATGTTTGCGTGTGATTTTGCGTAGTAGCAAAGAGCATATGTGTGTGTGAGTGTGAGTGTGCATGTGTATTTTCTTTGACCTTGTCAAACACCACCTGAGTTTAACCTCCCTACCTCACTGTACCTTCTTGAGAAAGGGTATCAAGGCAGCAGTGCTTTTTCGGTCCCCCCCTTCCTTCCCTTTCCCATCATTAAGAATGAAAAAAACTTGCCAAAAGCAGAACCCAATTTCCAAATCCTTCCCCGTCTTCTTCTAAGTCGCCGCTCCGTACGACCGTTTACTTCTTGGGGTCCTTCGGGGCCATGAGGTGGACGAATTCCTGGTCTGTTTTCGATTTCGCGCGATGATTAGCCGCTATCCTCCGAACGATGTGCTAATTAAAGAAAAGGGCCAGAAAAAAAATCCGTTAGGTGGGGGGCGGGGAAGGGGTGAGATAGTGAGGTGCAGCCAGGGCAGCAGCGGGCGCTTCCCACTGCTATTACCGATGACAGGCCTTTTGGGAGTGCGTTGCGCAAATGCAGTAGCACGGCAGCGCAGTGCAGTGCAGCCCTGCGCGTGCGTCGCGAATCATCAAGAGAGGGGCAGGATGAGGCTTACAGTCAATCGAGCCGTTTCCGTCCAGGTCGGCGTGCCTGATCATCTCCTCAATCTCCTCGTCCGTGGCGCGCTGGCCGAGGGAGAGGAGGACCTGCCGCAGCTCCGAGGGCGACACGGAGCCGCTGTTGTCCTTGTCGAAGACCTTGAAGGCGGCGACGAGCTCCTTCTGGGTGTCGGTGTCTTTGCTCGACGGCGCGGGGGCCTCGCTCATGAGCTGGAGGAATTCTGGCGGGGGGAGGTCAGCCGCTGATCGTTCGTCCGTTCCACGCTCGCGTGTGCGACCGACCGCCGCATGCTGACAAGCGATGAGGGTTCGGACAGGTGGCGCCTTACCGTTGAAATCAATGTCGCCGTCGCCGTTGGGGTCGACCTCCCTGATCAGGTCCTTGACCTCCTGGATGCTGGGGTTCAGGCCGAGGGACTTCATGGCGATCTGGAACTCCTCGGCGTTGATGCCGCCTAAGTCACGGGGTTTTGTGTCAGTGACCGAAGCCGCTTCGCATGTCGCATGATCGAGGGGAGGGGGTGACTCTGGACGAGTCTTTGGGTGTGTGTGTTGAGGTTGAGGCGGAGGCGTTGAGACTAACCGGTGCCATCGCGGTCCTGGTCGCGGGCGGTGACAAGTCAGCATGAAGCATGAGAATGAGAGGTTCGTCCCAAGCAGAGCGGGCCGCGGTCATGCGATCGACCGTACTTCAAGCACTGGGGGTCGGGAGAATACGTACGAAGACGGCAAAGACTGCCTTGTAGTCCTTGTACTGCTCCTCAGTGAGATTGTAAGGCGGCTGCGTGAGCGGCGGTGTCAGTCTTTGGATCGGACACATGAGGTGACAGCTATCTGTCTGTATCTGAAGATGCGAAAACGAGGAGACGAACCATTTTTGAGTTCTGCGGAGGGGGGCGCGGCGAAAGAGGCGGGTGTTTCGTGAATGAGAAGAAGAGGTGTTTCTGATGAAGCTCTGGTCACGGTCGATCGTTTCGCTGTGGTCGTCGGTCAGCCGGTTCGGTCGGTCGGTTTATCGTCGCGGGAGCGGTTGGTTGGGGTTATTGTTGACTTTGGGGAGATTGGATGAGGAGAGGAGAAAAACGCGAGGTAAGGGACCCGGGAGAGCCCCTCTTCGCCAAACCTGCTACGACATACCTAGCTGCTACTACTATTACACTAACGACCTTGCCTGCTCTATTGCTTCTCAGCCTGCTCGAATCACTACTAATACCGGTTTGCCTGCTAGTTAATTTCTAGCTACCTTGTCTTTGCCTTGTCTTTGCCTTGCTTGCCTCGTGTGCCTTTTCGCAAATGGGATGCCGTCGTCCGCCCCCATTCGAGCTGGGCTGGGCTGAGAAAGCTCCAGTCCGGTAGCTAAAGATAGCTAGCAGATGCTTGTTCGGTTGCCTTGGACTGTCCCACCGCCTGGGCTACCTACACTGCACTATACAGTTTTGGGTGGGAGAGGTAGCAAGCAAGCTGGGTCGGGATCAGGCTGTGAAGCCAGGAGCGGGGAGGCACCGTATTACCGTAACGCTTTGGATGCCTTATTTACGGATGGGTTTTCAGGGGTTGGTCCCCCGGTGATGATCCATTTCGGCTTCGTTTTTCGCCAAAATCCTCGTGGACGCGCTCTCTCGCTCTCTCTGGGTGCGCACCTGCACCTCTGGTGAATGATTACCCCTCTTCGCTGCCCGCCAACTGATCACCGCCAGCATGTGAGAGACAGGCGGGCTAGGTAGTTACATAGTACCTACCCAGGTTAGGTATGACGCCAGGCGTCGCCCTACGAGTCTACCTTAGCGCCTCGACGCCTGAGAGGGACGCCTGGGAGGGCAGGAGGGTCTTGGCGGCAGAGCCCTTTCCGCCCGCTGGGCCTGCAAGCGTACGCGGCCACACCCACATGGCGCCAGTCGCGGCGACCGCGCTCTAAGCTAAAAGGGGACTAGGCCGGCGGCTGCTTCTGCTGCGCGGAAACCACTTCAGCATTCCGTCCCATCTCATCTTGGGTACGCTTCAACAGCAGTCACTGGGCGGACTGCATACTGCAGATGGCGGGCGGCGGGCAGCAATGCACGCGCTGCCTCGCGCCATCTCTGGGGGATTTCCGCCGTCCGCCGTCTCAAGTCTGGGCATTTCTCGTCCTCTCTTGCGATCTTTTGGCTGCGGGAAGGAGAGGGAAGCGGTAGTGGAGTCAGTGCAGATAGGCTTGGCAGAATCCCAAGCGTCCACTTCTCCCAAGCTGCAGTGGAGGTATATATGACTACTATTTAGCTGGTCTGATCAGATTAAGCTCTTTGTCGTTCGGCAATTCATGGCAACGGATCGTCTACTTTGGACGCCCTGATGATGCCCTGCATGAGATGTTATGGCAGCAAAGCATCCTGTGGCCCGGTACCTGTCGAAAACAACGGGCAAACACGCGGAAGGCCTTCCAATGCTGCCAAGTAAAGAGTACATAGCTATCCGTACCTAGATACCTATGTAGGTACTTAGAGGTTCGCATTCGCAACAAGGAGGGTAGGCACCGGGTGGGAATCTGTCCCAGCCCTGAAGCGCTGCACGTCGGATTCCAAACGAGTCCCTTCAGGTGCAATTGGTACCGAGGATTCGCCTGATACCTGCCCCTCCTCCCCCCAAACCCCACCACTCGGACCTGTAAGCGTCTCATCCCGGGCTGCCTCTCTCAGGCTGCCCCTCCATCCACGTCCCGGACACCCACCCGGCCCAGCTCCCTCAGGTACCAGGCGGTACCTCCACCACCGCCTAACCGCCTCCAGCTTAGGTACCGCCGCGGCTGTCACCTTCCAGCAGCTGACGGGCCGCCCCTGTTCCCACACTGCATTCTCGTCGGGCTGCTCGCTCACTTCACCTCCAGCTCTCGATTCGACTGCTCGTTCCTGCACTGGATATGCCTCTTGGATCTCATGCCCCACTCACCTCTTTAACCTCTTGACAACCCATTCTTAACGGCACTCGCTTTCCGTTGCCCGAGCCTGGCATTTTCTCGTCCGTCTCTGAGGTATCCATCTCCTGAACTCAAAAGGCTTGTTTTTGGTTGCGGTGACGAGGTGTCGGTAAAGTAATTCACTCAAGAGTGGGTTTACCCCTCCCCCGCTTCCTCATGTGGCAGCCACTCACGTCAAATCTCACAGCGGTGTAAACCAACCACGAACCGTCAACAAAACAACACATCGTCTCCTCGTACACCAACACTTGACCCAGCAAACATGTCGGGCTACCCTGGACAGTACGGCTACGGCGGCGGCGGCCACGACGGAGGCTACGGAGGGGGTTACGGCGGCGGCGGTGGCTACCAGCCTCCCTCTGGCCCGCCCCCCTCTCAGTACGGAGGCCACGGAGGTCACGGAGGTTACGGAGGAGGCTACGACCGCCCTCCTCCCGGCCCCCCGGATGGCTACGGCTCCTATAGAGAGGCGCCTCCGAACCCAAACCCCGACAGCAGCTACATTGGCAGGTACAACCCCCCTCCCCACCCTCCCCCTCCCGGCCTGGACGTCTACGGATACCCTGTCAACAGCTCCCGCGACCAAGGAAGACTACGTAAGTCCCCTCACCCATGACGGACATTTTGCCATTGCTGATTCACTCTAGACATGCCCACCGTGAACTCCAACGACTGGGCTCACGGCAACAGGGGCGCGCCCCCTCCCCCTCCCTCGGGCATCCAGCAGTTCGGCCACGGTGCCCCGGAGGGCTACGGCTTCCAGTACTCCACCTGCCAGGGCAAGAGGAAAGCGCTGCTCATCGGCATCAACTACTTTGGCCAGGACGGCGAGCTCCGTGGCTGCATCAACGACGTTAAGAACGTCTCCGCCTTCCTCGTCGAGCGCTATGGATACAAGCGCGAGGACATGGTCGTGCTCACCGACGACCAGCAAAACCCCATGGGACAGCCCACCAAGCAGAACCTCCTCCGCGCCATGCACTGGCTCGTCCAGGGCGCCCAGCCCAACGACTCGCTCTTCTTCCACTACTCGGGACACGGCGGCCAGACCGAGGACATCGACGGCGACGAGGATGACGGTTACGACGAAGTCGTCTACCCGGTCGACTTTAAGGAGGCCGGCCACATCGTCGACGATGAAATGCACCACATCATGGTCAAGCCCCTGCAGCCCGGTGTGCGGTTGACGGCCATCTTCGACTCGTGCCACTCCGGTTCCGCCCTCGACTTGCCCTACATCTACTCCACCAAGGGTGTCCTCAAGGAGCCCAACCTGGCCAAGGAGGCCGGCCAGGGGCTGCTGAACGCCATCACGGCCTACGCTTCGGGTGACCTCGGCGGCGTGGCCAGCTCCATCTTCAGCTTCGGAAAGCGCGCCATGGCTGGTGACGATGCCTACGAGCACACCAAGGAGACCCGCACCTCGCCTGCCGACGTCATCATGTGGTCCGGCAGCAAGGACAGTCAGACATCGTGAGTGCAATCTCCGACATGGAGAAAGACCTAGGTTGTGACTGACTTGAACGCAGCGCCGACGCCACCATCGCGAACCAGGCCACCGGCGCCATGTCCTACGCCTTCATCTCCGCCCTCAAGGCCAACCCCCAGCAGAGCTACGTCCAGCTGCTCAACAGCATCCGTGATGTGCTCGAGGAGAAGTACACTCAGCTGCCCCAGCTCTCCAGCAGTCACCCGATCGGTAGGCTCTCCCCTTCTCCGCCGAGGAGCCGTCTTACCCTGCTAACACTCGACTAGACACCGATCTTTTGTACGTCATGTAAGCGGCTGACCGCATCTCAACGGAAGTGTGGCATTGGTCACAAAAATTGGAAGCGGGATCTTAGCATAGCAACGAGGCAGACGAAAAACTGGCCAATACTGATGATTTCTGAATTGCAAATGTTCCTCGGGGGTATCGATCGATCCTGTGCGCTCTTCAAAAGCGCTCCATGCTCTCTGCTCATGCTGCCTTTGCAAAAAAGAAAAAGAGATCCCATCTCCCGGAGTCTGCTCTAGATGCCTAGGTAGCCAACGTCCCAGGCAATGCTCAACGATGCGTGCTATTCACAAAAAGAAAAAACGGCGCCTCCACAAATGTACTCCAACAAAGCACCCAAACCGTGCCTTTAAAAAACCCTCCCTTTACTCCCCAAATGGGTCGTCGTCTAGATGATTGAAAACGGCAGTGGTCTTCTTCCGCTTGCCCCCCACCGGCTCGGGGCTGCTGCCGCAGAGATCGATAATGTCGTCGTCGTAGTCCACCATTTTCCTCTTTTGGGTGGTTGTAGAGGTGGCCGTGGCGGCTCGGCCGTTCATCCCGACGTTGGGCGACCGTGACGCCAAGGCCGTCGCGCCCCGAGATGCTTGTGAAAGCCCGGTTGAAGAAGACTTGCTCAGTCTCGAGTTCTCCTTGTTGGTAGCAAGGCCATCGAACCGCGACTTGGCCATCGCCGACGACGACGTCCCGGAGCCCACGACGCTCCCCGCGGCCGTGCGGACCTCCCACGTCGACCCATTGGAGCGCTTCTTCCGCGCCTTCTCCGCCTCCAGCACCGCTGACACGAAGTCTGGCGCTTTAGAGCCGTTTGGCTGGGTGCTCGAGGTCGCGGATAGGGAATCAGCTCTTGAGGTCGACGACGCTGCTGCGGCGGCGCTCGACCTGCTTGCCAAGCCGAAGCCTCTCATTGTAGACGGCGTACTTCCTATCGACGAGCCTGTAGTGCTGGCGTGTGAATGGCGCGTACCGGACGAGCCCGCAGTCCTCACGCCGGACCGCACTGGCTCCTTGCTCCTGACGCCCCCAAAGGAAGCGAGTGGGTCCCGCTTCACCGGGGGCACCGGCGCTCTCGAGCTGCTCCCAGGCACAGTCGGCTTTGGGGCCTTACTGGGCGTTCTCCGGAATGGATCCATTGGACGTGGGGGATCGCTTAGTTTGGGCGCCGACTCCCGTCTTACGCTTCCCATAGTCTTTAGACGGTCTCTCGTCGATAGCCCCGCGCTGTGGCTGCTCGCCGGCGTCTTCTCCTTCTTCACGCTCGCGAACATGTCGCGGATGCTCCTAGTTCCATAGACAGTGCGCGTTGCGGAACTCGAAGGCTCGGCCTTGACGTGTCCTATGTCGACATTGGGAGTTGTACTTGGCGACTCGGACTTCACCGCGGACGCCCTTTCAGCAGTCGAATCGCGAGTATCTATCAGAGGCGTTGCTGGAGACGCCGGGCTCGTCCTGGAGAGACCGGTGCTGCCTGCGAAAGGAGATTCCGTTGACCTTGCCGGGGTCTTCTCCCCAGCCTGATCTTGGTCTGCCGCATTCGCAAGCCTCCACATGATGTCCGCCTTATCCCCGAGAAACTCCTGCAGCCGCAAGGGATCGAACGTGCGAACCATCTTGCTCGCCTCTTCTCCGCGCAGGCTTCTAATCTTGATGAGTTCCTTGTTGACCAGGGACGCTTTGGTCAGCTGCATCGTGAGGGACGCCTCGCTTTTGCCGTAAATTTTGACCTCGACAGGCTTTTGCTGCTTGCGAAGCTGACCCTGGACATGTTCAAGCAAGTGCTTTGGTTTCACCACATGAAACGTTTTCCATTTTGGCTGCTCGAAAAACGGGTTCAGATACTTGCAGTGCTTGCAGCACGCTGTCATAGGAGAGATGGTCTCTGGTTCTTTTTGAGGCCGGAGGGAGGGATCGTCGAGAACCAGCTTTCCATAGCGTTCGAAAATAGTCTGGAAGAGGCTCTGGTACGCCGGGACATCGGGCTCGACGAGGTCTTGGAGCACGCGCAGGCATGGCAGCCATAATGTCGCCATGTAAATCGGCTTGATTTCGTATATGCGTGTGACAATGAACTGGGCAAAATTAGCCGCTTCTTGATGCATTCCCAGTCGCTCGAGGTTTCTGAAGAGCCCGGCAATGACTGCGAAGCTGGTCGGCGGCGGCACGGACGGCATGTCCAAGCCCCTTGTGTCTTCAGCGGTAGGCTCAGGCTCACGCCATGCTTTCCTGGCCGTCTGCGCTTCGGGGCTCTTATCCCGCAACACATTGCTGATCAAGCGGAAAAGCGCTCCTTCGTCGTTGGTCGTGATGAGGAGCTTTTCGTATGTTCGATAGAACTGTCTCACCTGCTCGAGTGGAAGATTGTCTCGCTTTGCCACCTCGAGAAGTCTGTTGAGCAGTCCTAATGTAAATTGGTCATGTCTCCATAGCTCGTAAGGTCTACTAATAGCCGATGTCACCCTAGGTTCGTTAGAGCTGCATTCGTTCTTGGATAGCCTTGGTATACGAACATCTCACTCCAGTCTTGGAAATCTTCAAAGAATTTGAGGAAGTTTGCAATGACCCGGCCATGGTTCGCCGAGAGGGGCGCTTTGTGATGCTGAGACTCGAGTTGTTCCGCTAGGACGGGCCTGATGAGATCTACCATGGCACCAGCCGACTCACTATCCTCGGCGTATGAGGGTATCATGTCGATTGCAGTGGCAATTTGCAAGAATTCTCCATCTTGAAATAAGAAGCGACGTAGACTGCCAATGGGGTTAGACCAGTGACTTTTGTTCGGTGACCGTACTTACGCCTTAAGTGCAGCTGCTGGAGAATATTGGAGAGCCTTCCCGTTCTGACACAGCCATATGTAGTTGACCGCCGGGCGGACTGGAGTGTGTTTGGCCAGGTGTTCGAAGAGTTCGTTGTCCTTAAACTTTAGAGAGGTCGAGATCAGATCACCCATGAGACCGGGATCGATTGCCTTGACCCATTCCTGTCGGTTCTGAACTTCCATTCCGAGGATATGGGTTGTTCTGGGCGCACCATCTGTGTCTGGAAGGGCATAATAACACAGTGATCTTAGGGCGTCAAAGTATGGCTCGGGCGTCGGAGACTCTTTGCACTGCCTCGTGAGATATCGCCAAATAGCTGCGGGCCGTGCCTGCTGCGCCGTGTTGACCAAGTCCAGCTGTGTGCTCATGGGCACGATCATAATCGCCTAAACGGGGATAAGCAGGGCGAGCGGGATGGAGACTGCGTCTGCGCGGAATTAGACTCACCGGTGCAAAATACTTGCCAATGTCGGCAGTCGTTCCAGGGATGATGTGATGGTACCACTTGGGATTGACCTTGCGAGCCTGGCGCTCCTCCTCATAATCACGTTCTTCATCAGGCGATTGCCAGAAGAAGATACCGCGGCGGGCGCGTTCCCAGACGAAGTTCCGCTCGTCGACGACATTGCCTTCATCGCAACCCATCTCTTCCGCTAGAGCAGGCCCAAAGAAGCTCTTGAACTGGTAGATGTGAGGGTCGTGCTTCACGTGCTGATACGTCTTCCAATAACCATTTTCGCCGATGACCTGGGTGTAGGCGCCTCCGAAATACGGGTGAAATACCCAGCCGTTGTAGTGGCACATGGTCCCGGTGTACTCCAAGACGACGGGGAGCACCTCGAACCCAAGCTTCGGACACATGCTGCGCAGTCGAGCGACCAAAGCAGAATCCGTGAGAGACATGTTGTTTCCCATGACCCAGCTCTCAAATTCCGAGCGGTTCGAGGGTGGGTGGAGGTGGAAGATGACCCGCTGCTGCCGGAGGTCGCGCCGCTGGGTCTTGTCCTCCCAATGCTTCAAGCATGCGGTCAACTTCTCGCACGCTGCGTCCAACCGCGATGCGCGCTCATCGGCGACATCCTCGTCCTTCACGATGGAACGATGCTGGAAGTCGGTGGGGAAGGACTCGTCTTGCCCACCGGCCGCGTGCATGTTCTCAAGGGCGTCGAGGAATGGGGATCTCAACGCGCTGCCCAGAGGCGCGGTAGTCCCGTGCAGGACGCCGGGCCGCTCGCCGCGCTGATGATCCGAACCCGACATTTTCTATTTCATCCGATGGCCGAGTTGATAAGATGCATTTGTGTTTCGCGGCTGGAAAGCGAGGGTGTGAATTTGGATGCTCTTTTGCTGAGGATTGTGCGATGAGAGAGAAATAGGAGCTGGGCGCATCACGTCGAACACGCGCATGTGGGGCTAGAGCTCCTGCCCCTCGCGGGCTCGCGCGCTAAGTGTTAAGGAAGGTCCGTTGCATCGGCAGCTTCCAAAACTGACACTTTACAACAACGCCGCTAACCAGGTAAATAGTAGACCTGAAAAAATACATGATAAAAACTAACTACTGTATTTCAAGCTTCTAAAAATTTCTTTCAATTATCCTGATCGTAGTTGGCTACAGAAAGCCGTTTCTTCCGCATGGATTGCCAATTTTGGCCCCCGGCAATTTAGCGTTTTGGAAGCCGCCGATGCAACGGACCGGGCGCTGAAGCTCGCCCCGCGATCTGCCCCCGCTCCACCGGCACTGGACTCGATCGGATGTAACGACAAGGGCCGGCACTCGAGACCCGAGAAGATGGGCGACTGAGATCTGACGGAAAAGGCTGCACGATGAAGCTTCCTGGGAAAGAATGGCAGTGCTAGGTAGTGGATTCATATTAGCTGAGCATTGCTTGGCTCAAGAGATAGGAAAATGCGAGGTCCAAGTCTCTCTTCGGCAGCAGGTCAGGCGGGGTCCTCTAGATAGCGCGACACGAGGTAATCACCAGCAAGGGCAGTGTACGATGTTTAGTGAAATACACGAACTTTTTGATTTCGCTAGGTAGTCTATGCGTTCCGATGGTGATTCTCCCTTTTCCAACAGTTGCTCGTGCACCGCCAGTGAGGATATGTCCAAATCTAACCTCCAGGCCTCCACTGATGGAATGCAGACGGGCAAGGCGGGGTTTACCGTCGAACTTGTGACGTATCCAACAATCTACCGTTTGCCATCGCAGTTGGGCAATTCCCATCGACGGCCGAGTCAGACGCCAATTCGATTAGCCGAGTGGGTCGACAGCAGTGAGATGGGCCGTGCCGAAAGTCCGTTCGTCCCATGTCGTCATCATCACCATCATCCCAATCAAGCAAGCAAGAACACACGCGCGCGGCAACAACGAACAACAATTCGCAGCACGACAGAAACTCTCTCACATTCGACTCGTGCCCTCCCACAACATGCCTCGCGGCAACACGTTCCTCCAAGTCCAGCTCAACAGGGCCCCGAAACCGCACACGATGGCAAGGGATACGAACGCCAGGACAACGAGAATCTGGCCCCTCATCTCGAAAGCGTCGTCGACCTCCATGCGCATCAGCTTCTTCTGCTTGCTGTGGTAGTAGAACTCCCCCCGCTCGTCCTTCGGGCTCGGGCTCGGCGTCGGCGTCTCCTTCAGGTGTCCGTAAGTGTACGGCGAACGCCGGTACACGATGCTGTGCAGCCACTCTGGCATCCACCCCCCGCCGTGGTCGTGACCGTGGTTCCGCGTCCTCTTGAGGGTGTACCTGAGGTCAACGAAAACCAGAGAGAGAATGAATGAGACGAAGATGATGGGTGTCATAATGCCCTGTGAGGGTAGTGAGCTTCTGCAGCGTCTGATTGTGCCGAAAGACAGGGTTGTCACCGGATAAAGGTAAACGACACGCTGAAGCTTGAATGCTAAGACCGACCTTGTAGATGGTGGATTGCTGGAGCGTCCCAGCTTCGCTACCACCCCGCGTGGTGGTGATCCTAGAGGCTGTTGTTGATGACGACATTTTGGCGTCCATTTGACACTGTTCGAATTATCGCAAAGAGGTTCCCTGGATATCATTCACAAGATGAGTTCAATGAACTTCAGTGGCTCGCTCGCCGTAGCTGGGGTCGCGTCCCAAGTTTGCCGAGGAGTAGAGGTGCAGAGGATGTCACTGATGATGTGCGGAGACGAGGCGGAATACGATTAAATAAGTATCTTGCAATTGGAAGTCTCAGACCACCGGCCCCCTCGGGACCATTCGGTGCGGACAGACAGACAATCAGCCGCCGCCGCCTCTAGTGTAGCCTCCCACCAACCCTTGCCGTCTCGTTGTTTGCTGTGCGCCTTGTTTCACGCAGGCTGCTGCGGACGGGACACGCGGGTGACGGAAGGGTCCCACTTAGCGCAGCTCGAGATCAGCAGGAGACGTCCAATCGACATCAGAACTCGCCGCAAACCACATGTTGTGAGCTGCGCAAAATACCGCCCGACGCCAGCGCAAGAAGCTCCGGCGCAGCGATGATTCGCGCAGACACTGGTCAATATTTGCCCTTTGATCAAGGGCGCCGCCAACAGGGCTGAGGAGGCCCAAGAGGCCGAGCAGTTGCAGCCAAAGCCTCGGGAACAACGCTAGCGATACAAACGACGCAAGCAGCGCCAACGCTTCGATGCGTGTCGTCCTCTCCGCCACAACTGCGACAATTGCGTCTGTGATCGGCAAACGTTTCACCCAGCTCTTGTCTCTTTGCTTCTCACGGCGCGCTCTCACTTTTGTCTATTACATATCTCATGGTCTTCGTCTGCTTCTGCTTTTCGCCCCGTTACAAGTCTACCGAGTGTTGTGGATATCGAGCACCAAAATGTCCTGAGCGCCGACACGGGTCAGGTTGTCCATGACAAGAGCAATCTTCTTCTTCTCGACCATCGAGCTGACGGCCACCCAGCCCTCCTCGTCGAGCGTCGTGATGGTCGGCGCCCGCTTGCCGGGGGTGATCTGCTTGGCCTCGGCCAGGCGTGACCTCTCGATGTTGTACTGGCACAGGACGAACTTCTGAGCGGTGATAACACCGCGGATGCGGGCGGCGATGAGCTCGACGAGCTCGACGTTGGACGGCGAGCGGGACTTGATGAGCACGGCCTGGGAGTCGACGACGGTGTCAATGGCCTTGAGGCCTGCGGCACGCATAGTCTCACCGGACTCTGCATCAGGGGTCAGTATCGTCCTAAAGCAAACCAAAAAGGGGGGGAAGGCAGATGGGCTCGGTGCAACTCACCAACAAGATCGACGATGCCGTCGGCAACACCCAGGGCGCAGGCGGCCTCGACACTTCCGCTGAGCTCGATGATCTTGGTGCGCAGCTTCCTCGGCGAGGAGTTGCTGTTGCCGTCGGAGTCGACGCCCAGCTCGAGCTTGGCGAAGTACTCTTCGGCCAGGCCGACGAAGCTGGTGCCAATGGTCTTGCCGACCAGGTCCTGTGTCGTGGCGTAGGCGCCCTTCTCGGGGACCTGGACCTGCAGCTTGCAGCCGCCGAAGCCGAGCTCCATGACCATCTCGCAGCCTCCAGTGGGCTTCAGGTCGGAGCCGTCGCCAGTGAGCTCAACAGAAGCTCTCCGGGACTTGTTGTAGGCGATCACACCGGCATCGTGCTCCTGGACCTGATCCCAGCCAGTGATTCCGAGATCGACGCGGCCCTCGCCGACGAAGGTGGGGATGTCGGCGGCGGGGAGGAAGATGAGGGCAATGGGCAGGTTCTTGACGAGGGCGATATCGAGACGGCTCTCACGGCGGAACTGGATGTCGGCACCCTCGAGGAGGTTGAGGGTAGCGGAGTTCAGACGGCCCTCTACGGGAGGTGTTTGTTAGCCCACATGCTCCAATATTCCCTCGGGCAGCCCAATGCTGGGCGGGAGGTGACTCACTCTTAGGAACCGCGAACAGAAGGCGGCCTTCCAGGCTTTGGTTCGGGGTCAGCTTCTCCTTATGCTGGGTCATGGTGTTGACGACTGATGGAGGGGCAAGACCAACTGGTTCACCAAATCCATGACGGGCTGGGTATTTGCAGGTTCTACAAGGACGGGAACGATATCGACAGGGGGTATGAGGTGCTCTCGGACACGTTATGAGTTCACGGGTTGGGCGAGAACGTCGGGCGCGTACGGAGGGTGCACAGCGTCGCAGTGAAGCCAATGGAGATTTCTGCTGCAGCCACGGTCAAGCAGTGGGGAGGGGAGATCGGTCGTGGAACGGAGGTCGGCCGGCGGGGCTGATGGTAAGAATGGCGGTGGTGGTGGTGTTGGTGGTGGAAGCAAAGAGAGTGAGGGAAAACGAGCAAATTCCCAGGTTAGTTGGCTAGTGGGGAGGAAGAGTCGAGGTTTAAGAAAGACAATGGGAACCGCCTAAAGGCTTCTTGCGTTCTCTGCGCGCTTTTGTGTGGGTATGGGTAGCTGCTGTCGGGTCTGCTGTGGTATCGCGGAATCTGTCCGGCGGGGTGGTGGCTCTTCCTCTGCGGTGAGTCAAAAAATCCCAATGCTCCCGAACGGCGGAAATTTTGTGTGGGCTGGCGGTTTCCTCGCGACGCTAGTCGTCACCGCGCACCAAGCCCGGACTGCACGTTGGCCTATGTCGGAGCTCCAGTTGGCCGCGTACACTGTACACTGTAGTGTAGTATCACTGCACGAAAAATTATTCCCAAGATGGCGCGCAGAGGTGCGACTGGATGGCGGGGCACGCCGTTGAACGCGGGGCACTGCGGCGGCATCTGCCGCTGCGTAATCGCAACGGAGGGGCAGCTGACCGCACTGCACCGTACCCAACGGGTGTCTGACGCACGCCGCGCGCGGCGTTGCCTTATTCATCGAGGCGAGTTCGAAATGGTGGGTCCTTCCGCCGAGAGATTGGAATTGCAAATGGCATCTTTTTGGTTTGCCAATTGGAGTGAGTCAACTTTTGAAGGACAACTAGTTTCCAAGGAGCCAGTCTCGAAATATTACTCTCTTCTTTATGACACAAACGAACCCTAGCTTGTGGTAGTGCTCAAGCTGAAGGAAGGTAATCTGGAGTGCAGTAAGCAGTATCCGTACATAGCTTTTTGTTCAGCCGAGGGAACGTTCAACATCCAGAGCTTCAATGTTCGCAGAAACGGCCAGTTGGCGTGGTTTAATTCAGCTGCTGTCGGACCCCTTCAGAGATGATCGTTCCAGAAGGACCCTTACTTCACGCGCGTCGACAACTTGAGCTGGGCAGCAGCATTCCTCACAGCGGGCATAGTGAAGACTTGCCAAGCCATGTCGCGTTGTCCTGAAACACTGCATGGCTGTTTCGATTACCCACGCAACTTCTTATCTCTTGAACCTCCCTCGCGATCTCTACCTCCTCACTAATATCATTTCCTCTGGGGTTGAGAACAGCAATTGGTCATGTCTCCTGAGTGACTGACAGGCAGCTCTCATAGAGTCGCAACAACGCACCATTGAGCCTTGACTACTCTTCTGTTATTTGTGGCAATGCGCCGACATAACATCCGTGACAAACTCTATGTCAGCCCGCCATGTACAAGTACTATACCGACCAGCAGTTCCGGGAGAGTGGTCCCTGGTTTGCAACCAATTAATTCGATGCGCTTCTAGCGTTCCAATGGATAAGTACCAGGACCTCGACCACGTTGATTGGGTTCCATTGCCAGGTCCAGGGTTGAGATTCTGGACTTTCCGTGTCTCCCTTGCGCCGTAGGTCAGAGCTCCAACGAAGCTGTCCGTCTGCCGAAATACGTTACCTAGGTATCTCGGTCACTTTGAAGCACTTCCCCTTGGACGAGACAATGTTTGTAGCGCATGTACGTACCCTGTCTGGCTACAATGTGCCTTGCCGCAGCGCCCGTACTACCGTCTCCCTCTTCATCATCGCTCAACAGGTAGGTTTTCCAAGGCGTCGCAGTCTTTCTCTTCCATTGCCCATTAAGCCACACATGGGTGGGAGCCGAAGCTTTCCCTCGGATTCCTACCGTCATGCTCTGCTAATCTCAATTGCAAGTGTCCGGTCCCCGTTCCCGGTCCCCGTCCATCCGAGTACCTAATCATTACCTTACTTTTATCTCCAACTCCCAGCCGCCAAGTTCCAAACGGCCACCTCTCAGCCTGACCCCAATCTCGTATCGCACTTCTCTCCCTTGCCATTGATCAACCAGCCGGGTGAACGCCCCAATCTCACCTCCCCCGTGCAACAAGCTGCAGTACCCCATCTCCTCGGCCCCATAATTGCTGCGTACCGCCCGCCCGCCCGCGTCGCGGCCCACCAGAGCTTCCTCAGCTTCAGTGTTTCTTACCACGCCCTCCCTTGGCTCTGCACCACCGCCTGCCCTCAGCGAACCGCAACTGAGGACCATCCCTGGCCAGGCACCGTCCAGGTACAGGACAGTGGGCATGACGCCCGCGCCGCCACGGTCCTGACATCCGCAGCGGCCGCGACGCAACCACACCCCCCGGATTTGCTTTAAATTCGCTGGCCCACCTGGCCTTACCCCCCCCCCGAGGATCCCTTCCCGGGGTTTCCCAATGGACCAGACGTCGAGCAGCTCAACGACGTCGTCGAATGATTCCTCCCTTCACCCACTGCCGTCCCTCGATGATTCGGGCGGAAAGTCCACTCCCATAAGGACACCTTCGCGATCCTCCTCCAGCGTCGACGACAACGACAACGACACGAACGCCGCCCGCGTCGTCCTTGATGACGTATCGAAGCTACGCAAGCCTCCCCAAGCGCATCGAGAAGAACAGAGAGGACCTCCCGGTTCTCGAAGGAACACCGACCGTCCGAACGAATCCGACGACGAAGACGACGACAGCGGTGACGCCGAAGACGACGCCCTCGTGCTAGATCAAGATCCCGCCGAGATGTCGAGCTGGTCGGGACAGCCCTCCATCAGGGGGAGCTCCGAGGCGGTCCGGATGATTCTTCTGACGTTCAGCACCATCGGTATCACGTAGGTGGCATCTTGCCGCACGCAACTACGGAGCTTTCTTGCTGACGGGGACCCGGGCGCAGCTTCACGTGGGGAATTGAGATGACCTGTACGTTGGCCACGAACGTTTACATCGCCTTCCATGGCTGACACGCTGGGATGCAGATTGCACGCCGTACCTCCTCAACCTCGGCCTCACCAAGAGCAACACGTCGCTGGTTTGGGTCGCGGGGCCGTTGTCCGGGCTCGTCGTCCAGCCCATCGTAGGAGCCATCGCGGACGAATGCAAGTCGAAATGGGGCAGACGACGACCCTTCATCGTCATGGGATCCGCCATCACCGCGGTCGCCCTTCTGATCCTCGGCTTCACCAAGGAGATTGTGGGACTATTCGTCTCAGACAAGGAGACCGCTCGCATATTCACCATCATCCTCGCCGTGATGGCCATCTATGTGGTGGACTTTGCTATCAACGCCGGTGGGTCGAGCCTTTGGGTGTTCTCAAGTACTTGTAGCTGACCCAGGACCAGTCATGTCATGCGCAAGGAGCCTGATCGTTGATACCCTTCCCATTGAAAAGCAGCAAACCGGCGCTGCCTGGTGTAAGTCCCACTGAGCGCGTTCTAGAACTTCTTGCAAGCTGACCCCTCCCCAGCTAGCAGAATGTCGGCCATCGGACACATGATAGGCTATATAGCCGGAGCCGTGGACTTGGTCGCCATCTTCGGAACGTGGCTGGGCGACTCGCAGTTCCAGATCCTCACGCTGATGGCCACCTTCTTCATGATCTTCTCCTCGGCAGTCACCTGTTGGGCGGTGACGGAGCGAGTCTTGGTATCGACGAGACAAGACCCCCGGAAGCCCATGGGGAAGTTTAAGGTGTTCCGCCAGATCTGGTCGACGCTGCTTCACCTCCCGCCCAGGATCCAAGCCATCTGCTGGGCGCAGTTCTGGTCCTGGATCGGCTGGTTCCCCTTCCTGTTCTACAGCACCACCTGGGTCGGCGAGACGTACTTCCGCTACGACGCCCCCGCGGACGGCAAGGACTCCAAGGACGCACTCGGGGACATTGGCCGCATCGGCAGCATGGCGCTGGTCATATACTCGACCATCACCTTCATCGGCGCCTGGCTGCTCCCCATGGTCGTCAAGTCGCCAGACGACGACAACTTCACCGCCCGCCCGCCGCGGGCCATCGCCCCGCTCCTCGAGAAGCTCGGCAAGAGGAAGCCCGACCTCATGACCGCCTGGATCTGCGGCCACCTCATGTTCGCCGCCGCCATGTTCCTCGCGCCCTTCGCCACCAGCTTCCGCTTCGCCACCTTCCTCGTCGCCTTCTGCGGCTTCTCCTGGACGATCGCCATGTGGGCCCCGTCGGCCTTCCTCGGCGTCGAGGTCAACAAGCTGAGCGGCGGCGGCGGCGGCGGCGGGCACGGCGGAGGCGCGGCGTACCGCAGGCTGTCGGACGCCTCCAACATCGAGCTCCCGACGCTCGGCCAGGACCAGCCGCTGCACCTCGAGCACGGCCCGGACGAGGGCGGCCACCAGTCCCCCTCGTCGTCGACGGGCGAGTTGTCGGGCATCTACTTCGGCATCCTCAACATCTACACCACGCTGCCGCAGTTCATCGGCACCTTCATCAGCTCCATCGTCTTCTCCATCCTGGAGCCCGGCAAGAGCCCCGAGCTCTCCGACGCCCCCGAGGACGAGCACCACAACACCGACGGCCCGAACGCCATCTCCGTGTGCCTCTTCATCGGCGCCATGTGTGCCGTCGTCGCTGCCTTTGCGACGCGGAAGCTGAAGTACCTCTGAAAATGCGAGTGGAGCGAAACGAAGAAGAAGAATTGGCTGTAAACTTAGCATGGAACGGCGTTCTGGGAGAAGGATGGTTGTGAAATACATCTTGTTGTGACATGTACTGTAGGGCATTTGGTTGAATTCTAGAGATATTAGGAATCGGTGTGTTTGGGCTGCGTGGGCGTGCCCAGCTACTGCTCGGTGCAAGGGAACGCATATTCAATGCGAAATGCTCTCATTTACTAAGAAAGGAGACAACGTGCGCCGTTTGTCATGGTCGTGATCGCGACGCTGGTCGTAATATGTTTATACTGAGCTACTCGCCACCGAGTATACTGCTAACCTCATATGTACAATATCAGAGCTCAACCCGCGACACCCTTGATCCCCAGTCGCCACAGCAGGTCACACGTGGATGCAGCCAAAGGGTATCTTGAGTATCTCATCGCGTTGATGCTTGCGGGCACCGTCCGTCGTATGTCGTGTCGCATCGCATCGCCAGACAGGATTAAGAGCGTCGCAGGAAAGCCCTCGGCCTCCTCAGCCTAGGTCCTTCTCATTTGTCCTTCTCGTTCTCGGCCTCGGAAACCTTCTCCCACTCGTCTTCGGTGCTGACACTCGACTGCGTGCCCTCGGCAGTGCTGCTCTCCGCCCCGGCCTCGGCCGTCGCCGCCGCTGCCCTGCGCTTCAGGTCCGCCGCCTGGCTCTCCTCTTCCGTCTCGACCTGGCTGGTGGCGGCGGCGGCCTTCGAGGTCTTACCCCTCCGGCCGGACACCGGTGCCGTCGCCGGCGCGCCCTCGACTTCGGTGTCGCTATCGTCCGTCGTCCCAGCCCTGGGGCCCGATGCGGCGGCCGTCTCGGACGACGCGGCTTGGCGGGCCTTGGCCTCCTCCTGCTCGGCGTTGATACGCAGCTCGCGGGCGAACCAGTTGATGCTGTACCACAGGCCACCGGAGAGAACCGAAAGGATGACGAAATGTATGCTGTAGGTGGCGACGAGGAGGAAGAAGAGAATGGTCTGGAGGGCGGCGAAGGTGACGTTCGTTGCGACGAGGAGGGTGGGGGTCGGGCCGGGGGTGAAGATGGACTCCCAGAGGTCGACTACGAAATTCGCCATGGTCGCTTGTTGTTGGGTTCTTTGGGTGCTGCGTTGGGTAGGTGGCTGGTGTATTTCTCGGTGCGGTTGGGTTGACCGCTCGCAGGTGTGCTCGGAGGTGCGATTTGCGCCCGATGAGGTCAAGCGCACTTTGTTGGGTTGTTGTAGATGGATGCTTCTGGGGAGAGCGAAAGAGTCGCAGCGGAGTCCTCTTCGCGGGAGCGGGTTCCGCCGGGAGAAGTGCACGGTGTATTCTGCGGAGCGAGCCTTGCGGGTTGTTGTTGTTCTGTTTTCGTCTTTGGGCTTCGCTGCAACGAGACGAGGTCAGGTGGTGCTGTGGTTGTTGTTCACAGTCAGACGGTAAAGTCAAGGCGGTAAGGGCGGACAATAAATAGTGGTTTCTCTTCTTGAGCGAGCACTATGGTTGTATGTATGCGCGCAGGAGGAGCTGGGGGAAAGTGGTGGGCAGGAGAGGGGTCCGTTGTCTTGGAAGATAACGCGGGCCATGGCGGGGAAGGTGACCTAAATGTAGCCGTTCGTACCTACCTACCTTTTTGGCGGAACAACACCAAATAGACGACAGATTGTTATCTGTTTTTTTTGGGTTGTTTCTTCCACTTCTGCCTGCAACTTTCTCTTGTAGATTGACGAATCGCATTCACACTGGATGATGCAACGTGTAAAGAAGAAAGGTGTTCAGTTGTCTTGATCAAACTTTGGCTTGCCAGGTGGCATTAAAGAGGTGACGGTGACCTTGGGATGGATTTCATCAAGAAGAGATGACGGCCAAGCTGCATCAGATACAAGCGTTTCCCTTCCCCCACCCCACGAAGTCATACGGATGCCTATTAGGCAGGCAGCGGGATACTGTCCGTCACCGTCACCCTCAGGAGGAAATGCAAGGTGGAAGAGATGCCCAGTCGCAAGAAGGCACGCGCCCCAGCAACGTAATACGCGCCGCGAACCGGCCGAGTCGCAGGGCAACCCGCGCCAGAATGACCCCCTCCGCTGCGCGCAAAACGTCACTGTTGCCGGGCCTTTTCGTGGGGTCGTGACCTCTCCGACACAATGCATTAATTGAGCCGATCCGAGGCGGCGAGCCTGCTGACCAAGTTTGGTTCTGTAAGCTGAGCGAAGGGGGAACGGAAGATGACCATCTCGGCCCCTCTTATTGTTCTCAATTCCCTTTCTGCGTCCACGTCTTTCAAAGGTGATGTTCATGGTTATCCTGACCCTCGGTCACCACGGCCTCCCTCCTCCGCCTGGTCCGGGCATCCCCAGAGTGTCCCGGTTATCAACTGGCGATCGATGGCACGTAGATCTTGCACCAAAAAGCTTAATTCCGTATCATCGATGCCGGAGCTAAAGAAGAGCAGAGCTGCGTACCGGTTGAGCTCGCTCTTGTTGAATGGAACTGGACTCAGACAACTGGGTCCAGCTGGGAGCCGTGGTCATGGCTTGGGTAAAGTACGAAGCAGGTGAGAGCTGAGCTGAATTCGTTGAGCTGAAATGGCTGAAAAGTTCCACGTAAGACGAGGCGGCGTTCTGTCTTTAAAAACCTAGTGCGCATGATCAAGACGGACACCCCGGAAAGTTACCGGGGCCTCAGGGCTTCGTGGTGCATGGCAAAAGAACGAGGTGATGATAATGCTCAGGAACTCCGAACAGGACGAGGTCCCCATCTGTCTGCTGCTGTGGACTGTTGGGAGGTTCAGGATGCTTGGAAGGTAGACGCAATTAATTTACCTCGCACGCGTGGCAAGCCTGTCTGAGTGAAGCAACGAAATGGGGCTGCTCTGCTGCCGGATATCCATCTGCCTTTTCCCCGGCCACCTGACCTCACCTAACCTCACCCAAACAGACCAACCAGCGAGGTCGCGGGAGCTCGCGTGTTTCCGCTGAGTGGAGGGCGTCGGTACTTTGGCAGGCGGCCCTCGTAGTGCGAAACGCCACTGGTTGAGCAAAATCCCGGGGTACCGCCCAGGGTGCTTAGGGAGGTACCCTGGTACACTGCCACCACCCACTGCCCACTGCCCTTCACTTGCCTTACTTGGGGAAAGAACCTGGATTGACGGCAACCTGTTTGGCCCTCTTGCTGCTTCGTCTTGCCTCACCATGTGGCATCCACCTCATTGAAATTGGCGTTTTCGTGCTTTGTTCCTCGCCATTTCCAAACCGTTTTCTTTCCCCAGTCGGATGCAAGGGGAGCTAGGCGAGATACACAGGTAGTAGTATACCTACTCCGTACACCTAGCTATTACGCAGCGTTCGGTCACCACCTCACCTTGGCGCGGAGCAAGGCTGGGAAGCTAGACGTCTACCATCGACCGCTACCACCACCACCAACCAACCGCATTGCCCAAGAGCTGCAAAGGCTATCCAACCTCCATTCCCATCCATCACAGTAACATGATATGATTGGTATCGTTCCATCTGCCTTGAAGTCAATTGTCATCTCGAGTCTGTCGACAAAGACCCTTCCGTTGCCGCCATCGAGGGCGGCCTTTCCTGCTCTCTGAATCAGCAACGGGCTCAAGACAAGGCCACCAGCACGCCTTCTCAGGCCGGCTTCTCAACAATTCTCTACCACCATATACTCTCCCCCATCATCGATATCCTCTCATCTTCTGTCCGCGAGGCAAACCAGGGGCAAGCACTGCCAGTTCTGACAGACTGTCGTTACAATTTCCGACCAGAAGCATGCGCCAAGCCTACTCGTGATCATGGCTCCCGCCCTGCAAACAACCGATCCAACCACCCCTCAAGTCGCCTCGTCGTCGCACACAAACGGGGTCGTGGTACCAATCATCGACAGTGCACAAGAATCCCATCAGACAGTCACTCATGATGATGGCAATGACGATGGAGAAGACCCTTCCGCCGTCATGCGCAAACTCATGAAGGGCAAGGACAAGGAGTGGGACGCTGTCGCATCCGTCAGATCGGGCAAGAAGCTCACGCTGCTAGAGCTTCCGGTGGACATCTTGCGGTTGATCATTAAGGAGGCAAGTGTCCTTCCGATCCTGTTGTTTGGCCCGCTTCCCGCTGACCGCCGCTATTCCAGATCACCCATACGAATGACCTTACCTCCCTCGCCCTGGCCAACTCGAATCTCCATAACCTCGCGATCCCGCACATCTACTCCCGATTCGACATCGTATGGCCCGATGCCACGCAGATGAATACATCCGACTCCAAAAGTGTCGACGCGCTCACTTACGGCCTATCCACCATCTGTCTTGGTAGCTCGTTCGCCCGCCGAACGCGCAAGATGCTTTATAACACGTACGACATGACGAACCCGGGCCCAATCAAGCGTAGACCGAAGAACGACTACGCCAAGTATACGCGCAAGTTCTCGCTGGGAAACGGTCCTCCCGACTGGGTCGCAGAATACATGATCTCCAAAGAAAGCGGCAAGATGCTGGGTACTCTGGTGGCACTTGCCGTGGAAAAGATGATCAATTTGGAGACGTTCGTATGGGACATGCCAACCGGTGTTCTCTCCGACATTTTCATGGCGCTAGCCTCTATTCCCGAGCACAGCCCTGATGGCGAGTCGAAGCTTGAGAAGGTCTGGGTCAGGTGGCATGACAATTCCGAGAGTGAGGACTCATCATCGTCATCGAGTCCGGCGCCTCCGAATGCACCTCATCCAGCAGCATCTGGCGGTAGTCTTACCCCCATCGGATATCTCGTTCCCTCCAACTCTAGCCGGGCTGCCTCGCGTCCTGCAATTCCCTACGCCGAGACTCGGGTTGAATTTCCAACATTCTGTGTCCTTCCCCCGCTCAAGAGTTTGACCGTACTCGACATTGACGAAGTCGCCTACTTGGACGAGATGGCGATGGTGATTGAAAGATCGAAAGACCGCCTCCAGGAACTGCGCGTTGGCATATCGCCGAAAGCGGTACATAAGGACTGCTTCCAGCCCTGGGACGGGCCGGACTTGCACCAGATCGATCGTGAAGCTAGGTGGCCGGGTGAGAGCTCCATTGGCGAAAGAAGATTGGGAGGCGTTCTGGGCGTCCTTGTCGGCAGATTCTACGATATCCGTCGCAAGGCCAACTCTAAATCCAGAGAAAAGGCCCCGTTGCCATCTGTTACCGCACCGCAGCCAGCAGATGATGCGGCTCCGCATGGAGATGATACAGAGCACACACCGACCCCGAACTCGCCTGAACAACACCAGGCGCAAGGCGAACAGGACGATTTGGCTGCAGACGACGTGACAGAGGTGGGCTCAGAAGCTCAACCTGGGGAACATTCAGAGGTTGCAAACGGACCAAGCATGGGCGACCATAACCAGTCACGTCCGGAAAACGGGGATGCCGTGAATAGAGACCAGGCAAATGGTGTCTCCGTCTCTCTGCGAAAGAGACTGGATGGCAAGCTCAGGCTGCGCACCTTGGAGCTAGAAAGAGTGAATCTTTCAATCCAAGTCTGCATGCAAGCCTTCGACTGGACAGTTCTGACGAGCGTCACCATCTTGGATTGTGCTCAGAGCGAACATCTCTGGAAGAACTTGCGTCGTCAGTTCGCACCAACTCCGGCACCTAGACACCCATCTCAGACATCGAGCTTGGTTAAGCAACCTATGGAGTACTACCTCTGTCTTAAAAGCATACACACGGACACTGTTTCGAATGCCCTCGTCAGTTTCCTCAGGGACACGTTGGCTCCCAACAGTCTGGAAGTGCTGTTCCTCCAGGATCGTCGACGACCAGGCCCTCAGAGCGTGACGATTGAGCAAATCTTCAAGGGTGTCATTAGGAAGCATCGGTCAAGCTTACAGAAGGTGCTTCTGGACAGCTCTGACCGGAAGAGCGATGACACGCCACCTGATAACTCGCGTTGGCGCAACTGGGTCCTCACGACGGACATGTTGCTCTACATGACCAGCGGGCGTATGTCGAATTTGAGAGAGCTTGCTATCTCCCTACACTTTAAAGATTGGGTAGGTGCTCTTCACCACTCCCTCGCAAAATCACGCCAGTAAAGTTCGCGAGAGACCGAAGCTAACTTGTGTATAGCATACCTTCCTTCAGCGGCTACCCAATATTCCACAGTTGAGGTCGTTGAACCTGCAACAGGTTGCGGACCACATCATCAGCAACTTCGAGCCCAGAGAACTGGCGCTACAAATGGTCGACATTATCACTTTGCGCCCTGAAATACAGCTGTGCTACGTTGGCATTTATACCAAATGCTTTGAAATCTTGGAGAGCAAGCCAGCAGAAGAGAGTAGCGTTTCCACGACGAGTGTGACGCCCGATCACGGCGTGATTGCACACGATTCAGGGGTTGACGCCGACGAGGACGACGACGATGAAGATGAGAACGTCGATACTGATGCTGAATCGACAAGTCAGATGGATGAGGAGACCTCGGAAGAAGAGGACAATGATGAAGATGATACCCAAGCGAGCGTGGTTGACGCAGGAGACACGCAATCGGAGGCATCTGCAGCGCAAGACTCGGACGACGAATCGTTGCGAGACGGAGATCACGGCCCCTTGCGGCCGCGTCTCCGGCTCCGAGAAATTCTTTTTTACGACGACAAGGTTGCGATTTTCAAAGCTCGGCACGGCAGACTGTAAAGAAAGGGGGGGAAAGGAGAACATGGGCACAGCGCTGCGAACAATCAGCGGAACTTGAGAAAAGAAAGAGCATCAGGGCCTGGCGAGTGTCAGTGGCAAAACCTTGCACGAAGCGGCAGCGGCACAAGCAACCAGGCGACTGAAAACCACGCGCGCAGCAATACCTCACGGCATAACACAGGATTCGGGAGCTTTGGATGCGTTGTCTTTCTATCTCTCTCTCTTTTAGGGCAAATTTCTCGTTTCCTTCCATTGATATCCCCCATCGTTGTTGATGATGAATACAGTCACAGTTCCTCCGGCCTCCGGTGTTGAGTCATGTCGTGAGTTCGACAGTTCCGTGAGCGCCGTCGCCCGCCCCCCCTCTTTCTTCTTCCCAGATGCCCGAAGTTCGGATTCGGAAGATGTTCGTGTAGCTCCGCTCTGCCGTCGTGTTCGCCCCCGGGTTTCGCCTCCGTGTCGGAGTTCCGGGCACGAGCTCGCGTGTGCGTGTGTGATATTGTGTTGTCGTCCACGTAGCCGCGTATTCCTACTCCCCCTCCATCCCGCCTCCTCCGCCCGTCGTCCGAACTCCCATCGCCGATACTAGTCAGGGAACCTAAACCACGACCGATCGTCAAGGTTTCCATGACTTTGAGGGCGCTTAAACGCTACATCTCTCTCTCTCTCACACACACTCGCTCACTCGAGAAATACGCCGCTCCTGAATCCTGGCCCGGGAAGGAAGACGACGGTCCTCTTGCCTCGCTCCTCCTGCCGGTGCCGGCCTGAACGTCCGCCTCTCTACTCTAACACACGAAGAACCTTGTTCCTGTTTTTTTTTTCCCGCTTTCCCTCGCATAGTATGCATGGAGTGAGTGATAGATCTTGCATGCACGCCTAGCCGTTTTTCGCCCCTGAGAAAGGGGGGGAGGGAAGGCGCCGAGTCACTACTTCCGTATGTGTGTGTGTATACATGTGTGTGTGGGCGTTGATGTACGAGTGTGGCGAGAAGCAGGACAAGCGCATCTCTCTGCGTCTGGCTACCGTCTCCCTCCGTGGTCCTCTCTCTCGATTCCCTCCCTCGTCGTCGAAAAGTGTAAACCGTTCCCGCCGGCACAGCAAGGCGAAACCCCCCACCCACCATCCGCGCCGTACCGCCGCCGCCGCCGCCGCCGGCCGGCTGATACTGATGTCGTGAATGGTATTCCGAGACGCACCTAGCTCGTAGCGAGAGGAGGGATCCTGGAGACATCATCACCGCATGAGAGAGGAAGGGGACGGTGCTGCCAAGGAGGTAAAAGGTCTGCCTGATTAACGAGAAAGAGATGATGGCCTGGATCGAAACGAGCCGTGAACAAGTTCTCTCTACCTACACCCGCCCTCCTCCCCTCGTCCATGCCCTTGATCGACGCCCTCCTTCTTCACCGGGTCCTGTTTTGAGCGTATATCCGTTGTTTACATGGCCTGCGGATGTACACATCTCGGACCTGCCTTCGACGCGGACTTCATACCCCCGACGGCCTAGCCAAGAGGGATTTCAGGGGCTGGAAGGGGGTTGCTTTCCTCGCAGTCTCGTTGGCAGAACAAATCATACGCAGACGGACCAGTGCGAGTGCCATGAGGCGGAGCGAACAAGGGGACGGAGTAGAGAGGCAGGGTATAGCGGTAAACTCCTTGCCTCGCCTCTCTCGCGCATGCTCCCTCTTCGCCTCTAACTCTCTTGCCTCTGCTTCCTCTCCCTCCCCCACCCCCAAACCCCCTCCTCTCTCTATCCCCTTGTCTGCTCCCCATTTCCGCTTTGGGGGTCAATCTTTCTGCCTTGTAATACCGACAAGGGAAGGATAGTACAAGGCAGAAGCATAAGGCGAGGCGGAGCACGTCGTAGCTTGGTGAGGTATCCATCCACGGCCCCCCGGTTCCAGGTTCAGAGAGAAGCGCATACACCCCGCCGGCCGGCTAGCCTCAACCAGTCGGGCTCGATGTGGCACTCTAGAATCCTGCCGCCGAAGGAGCAAGAAGCAGGGAAACGGCGGGTGGGGGGGGGGGGGGGGGGGGGGGGGGGGGGGGGGGTAGGGAGAAGAAGAAAAAAAACATCAGGCCCAGGTCGAGGGAAAGGAGTCGAACGGGAGGATCGTGACCCTTGCTCATAATGGGGAGGAGGGGGAGGGTGTCCTAGGCTTCAACCGAATGGGACGGGACACAACAAGACTGGGCAAGGCAGGACAGGGCCAGGGTAATGGCATGAGAGGAAGCTCAAAGAATTGGGGGTGCGGTTGTTGGGTGTGACGGAAGAGTGTCTCCTTCGTCACCACTTCTGGATACAAGTGTAGTAGAGCCAGAGCGGGGTTGTGATTTGGCCACCGGGCCGTGGAAGCCACTCCGAGATGGTTTCCAAAACATGGCCTCCACTGAAGACTCGAAAAAAGGTCTTCTCATTTGCGGTCAGGGGAAGGGGCGTGTCGATGTCCTAAGCCAAGTCGGGGAAGAGAAGCTGTCATGATGAGGAGAACGACCGAAGCCAGGACAAGGTATGTTTGATAGCCACGTATGGGTCTGCTCTCTGTGGCCACGAGCAAAGCGGATAAAACGGACAGTCCACAGATGAGGGTGAGGGCGTCTTCGACCCGTCGACCCTCAGGCCGGCCGCGAAGAGTTAATGAGCAGGGGGTTTGGAGTGAAGTAGTGTCTAGGCTGCATTTTGAGGCAGCTTCCTTGCAAGTCAAGACTGATCCAAATCCTTGGGATGCGGTATTTGGTGTTCCTTCAGAGGCTAGAACAGCTCTGGAGGAGGCACTTTGCTGTAGAATATCTCCCTACAAGATGCGGTCGTTCCGTGGACGAACGCCGCCAGGGCTCATCTCATCGAAATTCGCGAGGACTTTCGTTCGCCGTTGATGACCATCGCCACGGCCGCACGACCGCAGCCACCCCTGCCATGCATTCCTTCTCACCGTCTCTGCCCCATTCGAGGTGGAAACACCTGCCCTACAGGGAGGAACATGAGAGTCCCGGCAGACCGGCCTTCTCATTCCCGTCCCGATCAAGCCAGGCGGTGGTCCGGACTTGGGTCCGCTGAACAGGAGTTTTCTGAGAAGACAACGTCGACATGGCTCCCCCTCAACTGACCGTCCGGGGGATGGAATCAATGGTTTTGGTTGCTGCAGACAGAACCTTGCTGGACCCATCGAATCCTTCGAAAGTAATATCTCTGTCCCCCATATCGTCCGGTTCCCGCCACCCACGTCGGCCTCGACCGACCCGATGGCACCTCTTCCGGCCGGACATTGGGACCACGGCACGGAACAGCATAGCCAAAGCATGCCCATCAGCAAAGAGAACAATGCTCTCCCTTTCAAAATAGTAACAGAGTAATTCTGGAGCCTAAATGTGTCATTCCCCAATGTCCAGACGACGGACGGTGGTTGGTCCGTGAGCTCGTAGGATCAACCTCCCTGCGTGGCCACGCCTCGCTGCCGCCAGAGCCTCAGCCACAGCTCTGGGAGAGGATCGTCCCCTTCGCTCCAAGCCACTCGCGCAGACTCAAAGACTGCAAAGGCGGATATCTGGACAGTCGGACTGGGCTGATGTGAGAGTGGGAGGCAGAGTGAGGAGGGCACACGAGGCTGATTGATGTCGTGAGACACGTACGGGCTCACATACACCCTACCCCTTCGTTCTCGTGTCTCGCCTCGTTCCCCGAGTCGTCTCAACGCTGACATTGGCACGCGACGCCTTGTATCAAATTGCCGGCGGGCAGCAACAAGATCGGATCGTCACCGCTAGCCTCTCAGACGTCGCCCCTTCTTTAGTTGAGACATGCCAGTCGAAGACCGTCATCAGCCACGATGCATGAATGGTCTAGCCTTACGAACCGTGCGCCTTACGAATTCGTTCTCTGTCGAGGTCCGAAAACCTACGACGAACGATTCGATATGCTCCGAGTCACGTCGGCGTCTGGGCCGAGTCGGCGAGAAACTGCGGGGTTAACCATTCAAGTCCGACCACGAGCGGGCAAGGGTGTTCGCTGCGTGTCAAGCGCATCAGTTGACTCGTTCGTTGTTGAAGCTGATGAATTTCCCTGAAGAGGTTTGTCCTAGGTGGTTGTCCTACTCGCCACAATCCGTGGAATGTTCTCTCGTGTTGCACGAGCAAATCACCCGGTAACCAGCGTCCTCCCCGCATCTCGGTTATTTGTCAACTGCGAGGGACGAATCGTGTCATAGTGCTCGTCATGACGGCTCTCCGGGATGCTGACGGTGACCTCGCACGAGCCGAGGTTTGGCTTGGAGAATTTGGAGGCGGCGAGTGAACTGTTGTCGAGAAATGAGGGGCCTGGCGCTTCTACCGAGCGTCTCCCGCCACGCCCGCACATGGGAGTTATGAGTGAGTTACGTACCGAAGGGGCTTTGGCGTACGGATAGCGTCGTGGCTGATGGGACTGATTGCGCCGTCTGAAGCGATTTCTCTGCCCAGGTGCTTGATCGCCCGTTTATTTCAGGAGAGGGGCGTGTGTCTGCCGTGCCTTGGTCATCCGTCCTCTTCGCGGGGCGGCGGCGGCGAGACGTTGAATCCTCCCGACGAGCCAAATCATCCATGCGCACATGAAGCTCGTCAGAGGCGGCAGCTTGGTGCACGATGGGTTGCATCGTTGTGTCTGCCCACGAGGAGAATGAGGAGTCCTCTCCCGTCTGCCACGACTATTCGACTATTTGACTCTTGCGGGGTCGAAAAGCGCGACGATTGGCACGTTCGGTTTGGAATTCTAGTCCGGCAAACAACCACCTCGTTCCACGCAGTGCCCAAATTTGTCAGTCCGTGTGCTACGATGAGCAGCAGCAGCAGCCCTGCTGGCCGCACAATATCCGCACGGAGAACTTTGAGCGCGACCGCACCGCATCGCAGCGCAGCGCACCGCGGCCGAGGCCGAGACCAGGCGGGTGAGAGGCTGCGTTCATCGCTGTCGGTGGGCGGCACGGTCGTAGTAATTCGAGCTCGCGGGGCAACAGAATGTAACAGTTCTTGGCCACGTCGAAGATGCAGGTGACGCAGCGCAGCGCAGCGGCCCTACCCCCAGTGCTTCATTTCGGGTACACTGCAGAGAGCTGAAGCCTCCCGCTCGCTCGCAGGGGCATTGTGAGACGCAACTGGTCTATTTGAGAGATGGGCGGGCAGTGGCATACTGTTTTGGAATTCGATGCTGCATGTCAGACTTAAGGACAAATTCCGAGAAGCAATGTGAGGATAGCCGGTCCCTCGTAGGGCTGGGAGGAACACTGGGGGTGGCAGCGGAAGGATTCCAGTAGGTAGGTAGTGTACCTAGGCGGGTGGGTGGCCTGCCTGTCTGGTGAGAGGCGCGCCTCTTGAGGACGCAATTCCGCAGGCGTGTATTTTTGCTTAGGTAGTGTAAATAAAGCCTCCGTCAAAGGGCGTGTCGCAATGGGCATCTATCTATCTGCCTTGTCCCGTCCAGCCACTTTGTAGGTTGGAGAAGCGGGCGTTTAGTAAACTGCTTCGTAAGACAACATGTGACGGCATATCTCGCGACGAGTGTCTCAACCCGGGCCAGTCCAGCCGGAACAAACTTCGAGCAAGGAGAAAAGATGTAGTTTTCATTTTCATTTTCATAAAGGGACTTTGGGGGGACTTCTGACAGCTTTCCAGGGAAATGACGTTGACCTGGCCATGTTGATGAGTCCACGCCGCTCGTCTGCATACCGTTGACCACAAATCGGCAGGCGGGCGCTCCTGCACAAGCGGCCAATGAGCCAAAAGAGGTAGTTGATTCCTTTCCAGTTATGCAGTATGCCGTGAGTGGTGTGACCCGATGTATCATCCACGTCCAGCCCTAAGCTGCCCTTTCGCCCTACAAGGCCAGGGGGCGACGTGATTTGTTGGTGGGAACATCAACCAGGACTGTATCCATAGTCTGGCGTATCCCGCCCGTCTGCATCTGATGGCCTTTCCTCCATCGAGTCAATTTTAAGGCGCCAGCAGTCTGGGACGGAGCCCGGCCGGCACCCCTTTCAAGGTCGCATTTCTAATCCGCTGACAGATCAGAAAAGCGCCCGCAGTCCAAGACTAGACCGTCCGTGAATGTGTGCGTGTGTGTGCGTGTGCTGTTGCGAAGCCTCTCGGTAGTAGACCGACCGCGCGCGGATAGCTGGCCACAGAGCTTCGAGACCAACGACCTGGTGCCTTTGGCCGCCTTTATCGGTGGCGTAATCGGCTTTGTAAGAGGCCAAGCTTCGCAGAGAGTTTGGTCGAATCGGGGACTTGGATGGCCGTTCGGCGACTTTTTGGGTACGGGCCGGAGGAATTCATTGGAATCTGGGGTAACGGCGGACATAACCCGGATCGGCACAGGATCCGATAAACTCTTTGAGGTCGAGGCCCGATTTGGGGGCTTGTTCATTTCTTCTTGCGAACCAAAGCTCGACTACCATGTACGGATAGAGGTCGTCTATTTCCTCGACCGACGTTATTGGCTAGAAACCCGAGGGGCAATGCGAGAGTTGTTCGTCCTTGGGTCACCATCTGCGCCGAGAGTAGGAACCCAACGGGTTGTGGAGACGGCCGGCATCGAAACCCATGCGTGCGCATGAAGAGTCGGTGACGCTAACAATTATCAACGCTGCCAGTCGAGAGTTTTTCCAGCTGTTGTACTGAGAATTACGACCGGCGGAGCGTTTCATCGTTTTTGCAAAACTGCGGCATCTCAGTCCTGCCGTGTGCCGTGTACCGTGGGCCGTACGACAGCAATGGAGGAAGGAGTCTATCGATCAAGATCGGCTCCCGGCCACCGAAACAGAATGATTTGAAAGTGTGTGAGACGGCCACCCGAAAGCTAGCCGACGCGGGTAGAACAGCTTCGGATGGCATGAGTTACGAAAGGTGAGCGTCGCAACGCAACGCAACGCCCGCAGCGAGTGTGCTGTAGTTGCCCAGTGGAGGCTCTGACTTTGACTTGGTCCCGTGCAATCTCACTGGCAACAGGAGCGCGGCGTCTGTGCAACTCGGACTAGCGTCATCGTCATCTTGCTACTGGGTGACCTGGTGGGCTCTCCAAGCTTGTCCTCATTGATCCATTTACGGCTGTGTTGTTAAGCCTGGGACCCATCTCATCATTGTCCGACCGTGTCGTTGGGCGAGTCCCGGATTTTCGGAGCTTACTACTCCTTGTCTCTCCTGTGGTCTGAGCCCGGATAGCCCTGGTCCTGAAGTATCCATTTTGATGGGCAATCATCAACGTGGCAGCCATCATTGTTGTCCCCCTTGCCAGAGGGGTGCCGTCGACAGACTCGATACACCACCGCCCGTGCCGCTGTGGGCACTGCGAGAATCCGTCGCTGTTGCCAAGCTTCTCTTCTCCTGGCGTACCTCGGTGAGTGTCGCGGATAGCACGACAAGCTGTAATAGCAAGAGAGGGCCGTCTGCGTCTCGTGCGAAACGTCCGCGCTGCTAGTTGTTAGAGACCGCCTCCGTGGAATCTGGGCTCGCTGACATCGATTTGTGATGTCGAGTCGGGCTTCCGTGAACCTTGGGACCCATCCGCGATGGACACCATTTCCCAGTCAGGCAATTCGTATATCTCGCCATCCGATTGACGACCATCACCTGTGATCCTCCCGCACGTATGCGTCTCCATCGGTCCCCATCTCACATAATCAGGGGCGGCCTAGGGGCAGGGTGCTCAAATGAGAAAGCAGCGATTCAGGGCCGTGATGTCTACGCTAGACGTAAGAACTCAAATGATCGGTTTTGGCCCCTACCTCGTCCAGTGAAGAGCCCATATCTCCCTTGCTTGGTGCAAACAGGGGGGGACTGCAAATTATCTCGGCCACAGCTGTCGTGTGTTCAAAGAGAGTTGCGATACTCAGTAACTGCGCGACGAAAGCGCACCATGTCGCTGAGCGTCAGCTTGCCCGCTTCGCTTCACAGTGCCATCATCTTGGCCAATGTCAATCCTTGTCATCGAATTCGAGCCAGTGCCGTTTACTGGCCTTGCGAAAGTCATCGCGGGCCGAACTTGATGAGTTCATCACAAGCGACCACTCATGCCACGCACTCGGCTCTTAGGCCACCCACTGCTTGAGACACTCGCATGCGCGTCTAGAATAGGTCGTGGCATGATGGTACAGTCGACAGAATGACAATTGGTTTGAATAGGCGCTGACCCTTTCACACCCTCTTCACATAGTCTGGCGTGTTTGGAGATGGTTGGCTGGGCGTGGCCCGAACCCGAAAATACCGGATATACTGCCTGCCCAGCGAAGATATCGGACGGAGATAAACATCGATACGTTAGTGTAGGCCCGTCCCAACCCCGAGGCCTAAGCCCTGTGGACCGCTGGTGCCGAGGTGACAGGGTCTGCCCTGGGCAATTTTGGTGACGAGCTGCACCGTCGGTCGCCGGTGTTTGGGTGTTCGAGACCATCCGAAGTGTCAGTCGGGAGAATTCCGCTCGGCATGTGGCTCCCAGTGCTGGGTTGGACGTTGGACGTGGACGTGGAACTGATGAGGTGAGCCGTTCTGTTCACCGCGAGTGATTGTCCTTGAAGCGCGGGCCTCATTTGGGTCTGCGCCTCGTCCCAAGCCTGGTCTCAAGGCCCTATTTCTGGGCGGTCTAAGAGCGACGATCGCTTCTACGTCCCAAGGCAGCAGTGAAATGCCCTTCCGAGTCCGAATCGTTCTAATTACCCCGTCTAATTTAGACCGTGCGACGCTTTCGGGACGCCAGGTCGCGGCTTAAAGTGATGCCGGAGGTCAGATGCATTTCAACCATGGCAGAAGCTGCAAATGCGAATGGAGCAGCGTCAAGAATATCCTGGGATAGCCCCAAACAATGAAGGCTCGACGTGAACTCCCGCCAAGTACGGCACCGGCATTGGTGGCAGCTAAATGTACAGCGTGCTCTGAGGGTGTGGCGTTAGGACGCATGCGGAAGGCCGCTGTCCTTCGACTGACTGACAGCTTTACACCAACCGTTGAAGGATGGTCGAACGTAGATGCCAATAGCATGGTATCCGTAGTAGTAGGCAATTTGACGTATGAGCAGGTGGTGTCTGCTGGCGACGATTGGTTCAACTGTGTAGCCGGAACAGAGACGGAAGCAGAGGGTGGTGTCGTCACAGGACAAGAGAAATTGCCGTAGCCCATTTGACCGTTGTTCGATGCCACACAATGAAAAGGGACTTTTGTCGGCTGTAGAGCGGGAGAAGACTGCGGGGAATAGGTGGTGGACGGCGCGGGTGAACGCCCGCGGCAAAGAGACCAAGCCACCCCAGGGCGGCCGGGCGAGCCCTATCCGTGTTTAACGTGAAATGGCGAATCTCGCTGTGGTGGTGGCTCCAGCTCTAGCGCGGCAAAGGTGCGGAGAGTCTCTGTGTTGGGCTTCATGTCTGGCCATCTCAGCCATGGAGACGCCACAGTGCGGTCGATGGCGCCATGTGATGTTGGTGGGTCAGGAAAGTCCGAAGTGACCGAGGGGACGGGACCGACGGTGACGAGGACGTAACTTTGGCCCCCAACACGATGGGGAGAAAGCGAGAGCTACTTGACTGACAGGACGATGGAGAGTGAAAGCGGCAGCGGCAGCGGCAGCGACTGCGTCTGCGTCTGTAGCTGGAGGCCTGGAGCTGAAGCCAACAAGGTTAACGAGGTGCAGAAGGATGAAGCGCGGCTAAGCAAGGAGGGAGGGGGAAAAAGTTAAAGGCTGCCTGATCGCAAGGCGATGCTGAAGGGCGAGAGAGGAAAAAAAAAACATGTCGAAAAGAACCTGAGCCTTGTTGCAAGGCGATGGCAGTGCAGACGGAGAGCTGCAGCCGAGTCCCAGTACCCCGTCAACGTCCCCCCGGGGCAGGCAGGCGCGATGCACGTGGAGAGAAATTCTGCCGGCTGAAACATTGACGGGGGAGGTTCCAGTCGAATTGTATCTGCCTAAGTCAAGGTGGGCCATGACGGACAGACCTTACCGGAGGCGGTAACTCGTGAGTCGTGAGGTAGGTAGGTACGACCTCATCCACGGACCACGCCGTGGCAGGTCGTGCCTGCACCACGACCCCACGAAGCATGGAAGGCCCCACGGGGCCCAGATGATACATTATGATTCATACTTACACTATCCGAACCGAGAAGGAGAGCGAGCAACAACACTTTGGGACTGAGAGAGAGAGAGAGAGACAGAGAGAAACAAAGCTGACATAAGCTAGGTTGCTGATGGTAACGTGCTCGCTTCCTCGCATTGTCTCGTGATAGGTACTTCAAACTGTGAGAACGCTCGGATGCAGGCGAGATGAGATATCTCCTACGCCGCCGCACTTCGGATTGAGCAGATTGCGAAGGCGGCATTCCCTACATAGGTACCTTACGCTGCGTTAGAAACGTTGGATGCCCGGAGGCGGAATTCCGAAGAACAGACACCTAATATTGCCCAACCTTGTCTGGCGGTGCTAGTAAGACCTAGGAGAAGCAAAACAGTGCTCGCCGAGCCCAGTGTTCTAGAATAACTTATCGCAGGCGGGGTGGGTGGGCGTGTCAGAGATGGACGATTTTGCATCCATGATCTAGTGTAAACTTCGGATGCAGAACCAGAACCAGAACCACGCCTCTCGCGAGTCACCCTACCACATCATCGACGACCTGCAAAGGCAAAGCAGAGAAAAGCAAAAGGAATGGGTATTTACAGTGTGGCGTCTCAAAAGGTTATTGCTGCTGACGGACGCTATGTGATCTTCCCGTACGGGAAAGGCTCTTCCCTGCATAGAACCTACCTACCTAGGCACGGTAGTGTACGTGTACGTGCCTCCAGCTCCAAGTCTACGTGTACTTCACTTACACACCGTGCAGTTGCTAATCTCGCCGCCTGGCGGTGGAAAGGCGTCGAATGACATGCCGCCTGAACACGCTGCCCAGCGTGGTGAGAATAGGAAAAGGAAGCTGGGCTGGTGCAGACCGCCATGCGATGATGGAAGGCAGCCAGAAAACAAGAAGGATGGAGGCCAGCAATTAAAGAAAAATACGCCCAACGCTGGCCGCCGTCAACACACACACTCGCATCGAGAACGCCTAGCGCATGTCGCGCACCCACTGCGGCTGCCCTGGCGCAGACATCTCACACGCTCGTCTAACCTTCTAAATCGAGCTTGGCCAAGGTCCAATTACTACTGCGTATGTTTGTATGTATACAGCTACAGCTGTCCTCGCCGCAGCGGTACCGGGTCGGCTTCAGCGCCGACATCGACATGCGGGACGTCCAGTCAGTAGGGATTGTGGTTCTGCCGAACGGTCCGCTTCCGTATCCGTAGGCCTACCTAAAAACCTAACAAAATGTAGATGCCCAGATACACACCTATGCGTCTTCCTTTCCTTCGTCGTTGACTCCTTCCCTCGGGCTGTAATTCCCTTTAGCTAGGTAGTCATTACCATCCCGTTCTACTTGCCTATTGCCTAGTTGCCTATATGGTACCTACTTTCCTTTCCTCGATAATATTATGTACCTAGGTAGGTACGTACGTGGCCTGCCGTACGGCTTTCTCGCTTTCCTGCGTCCGAGCTTCGTACCTACCTTACTCTTCCTGGTTCCGTGCAAGGCGCATCGTGCTAGGCCAAAAGGCGGTAAGTGCCCTCGGATCCATGTACATGCAAGGTAAGGAAGTAGCTACGTACCTGCTGCCTTCCGGACCACATCCACTACGTACCGTCCCCACTCGGATGGGCGACGAACGACTGTGACTCCCTGGCTCTGTTTTCTTTTCTTTTCCTTCCCTTCCCTTCCAGTGTCCCAACTTTTCCCATCCCCGTCTGGGCTCTCGTCGTCCGAGTCTCTGTTAGCTGTGCTGTGCTCACGTTCTCTCCTCCTCCTCCATCAACCAAAGGGGGGGCCACAAGTAGCGACAAGCATCGACAGGGATTTCGATCCTTTGTTCTAATCTCTGGCGGCTTTCCTTTGGGTACCTTTCCTTGCCGTTTTAATCACGCCTGATTCTCGGTCACTCTCGCCCTCTCAGTCGCTCTTCGCCTCGCGAGCGCGGACGCGCGCGCGCGCTGCCGATGCAGAGCAATCTCTCTAACGACGCCGTCCTGCAACTCGATGGAGACGGGACCGTGTCTAGTCCGTTCGACTCTGCTCTCTCCTCGCCGGGCCCTTGTTCGAACCCCTCGCGACTTTGAGTGTCTACAGAACGGGACTGATTCGTATTGCCTTCTTCCGTTAATCAGCACCGCGAGCAGAAGTCAGTGTTTCTTCAGTCACACGGTTCTGCATCGGTCCTTTCCGCCCAACTGACACTGCCGTCGTCACTGCCAAGGGAACAGACGAGGCAGAAAAAAGAAAACATAATTAAGAAAAAAAAATTGGTAGTAGCATCAGAGAAGCATGACAATGTCGGACAGGTACGGACCAACATGCATCACTCATGTCTTTGCCCTGGCCAGTGCCGGGCTAGGTTTACTTCGCAAAACCGCCGTCCCGACGTACTGGCTCCCGGCCCAACTCAGTCGGTCCCCTCCTGGGGTCTTGATGCCGTCTGTACCTTGGACAGCCTGAAGGGCAACGACAGTCAACATTGGCACATGGACCGTCACGCACGAACGCACGTACACACCCATTCATCTCAACTCCGAACCGTCAGCCGTCCAGTGTCCGTATCTCAGCCCACGGAAATCTTGTCTCGCACGCGACTTGCCATACCTGGGTTTCCTTTCCTCTGTCATTTTCGCACCTCTTCTTGCGTTGAGCTTTCTGTACCCATACTAGGACAGGTGGCTACGTTACGTTGATCTATCTCGACAAGTCTGCCCCTCGCGCCCGATGTGCCTTCCATGCTAATGCTAGGTGGACGTCGAAACGGCTGCCCGATTAGGGAATAATGTCACTGAATTGAATTATCCACCGCCGAAGACAGACAGACCCGAGTGGTGGGAGGGATGGAGGGGCTCCCAAGCTCCGTACCGCTCCACGGATACACTACAAAACGACGTTAGCGTTCCAGTGGCCCGCCCACGCCCTGTAGATAATACTAGACTGTATGGACCGACCCAGTGGCCCGTCTCTGTGTCGTGCGGCCAGACAGGGCTCGAGCGATGTCATCCACCTCAGCGGGAAGTTGGGTGGGTGGCAGAGCGGCAGCCGCTGTATGAGACGGGACCTTGGGACCGTACGGATACCTTCCCTTGCCTGCCCTGCACAGCTCTGCCCTGCCCTGCAATCTGCTAAGTGCTCCAGCTGTGCTCGATACCTACCTAGGTACTCAGCGTACCTACACTGCACCTCAAGCTTCTGTGGGCAAGTACCAAGGCTGGGGCTAACTACCCAGGTAGGTGCTACACAATACCTTGGATAGGTGCCTTAGTTGGCTGAGTTGGGCCTGGTGGTTGACTGTGAGGTGCGCTAGGCTCTAGCCATAGCCCTGCGACCCATCCCAAGCAGGGACGTTGAGGGTACCGGCCAAGGGCGTTCACACCACGACTGCCAATGCCTTTGCAGAAAATGCTGGAGCCTATCGATCCCTTCCCCGTCCCCGCCACAGCCCCATGTCTTTTTCTTCACTTGTTCGACTGTTGTGTCCATCTGCCCATCATCTCCCTCCAGAGTCCACAGAACCCAGAACCCAGAATCCAGAAGAGCTGCTGCTGCACTCCCCCAGAACCACACCTACCTCACTCACACTCCCCAAGGTCCCCGAGCTGCAGTTGCACCACACGCCCTCCCCTTTGGCCCCCCTTCCTCCCTACACTAATACACCCGCACATACACACACATATACACACATACACACACATACACACACACACACAACGCACACAACACATACTACTACCCATGTACACATACTTTCTCTCTTCTCCGTCTTCCTTCACCTTTTTTTCTCTCTTCTTTTCTACACACCCTCTCCTCCAATCCCCCCCCCCCCCCCCCCCCCCCCCCCCCCAGTCAGTCAAGTCCTACGCCTCCTCCTCACACACACACCCACACCCTTCACGCTCGACCGTTGGGACCACACCCCCCCTCCTCTTCTTCCACCACCACCATCTTCTCTGACGCTGGCCTGGTGCTGGGTTGGTGCCTACCTACCTCTCTTCCCCATCCCGGTCACTCAATCAATCCCATCTCTCGCTGCTTTCCTGAACCCCTGCCACGGTCTGGGGCCTTGCCTCCTGTAGTGTAGCTTGTCTCTTTGAACATGCCCGTCTCTCAGTGTTTTCCCTCCGCTTATGCAGTACGTCAAGGACAGTACAGTCGGGATCTAATACCTATTACTCCACCATACCATATTTCACTGCCCACTGCCATTTATAAGACAGTGCCCGCTCCTGGACCTGTGAGGCTGAGATCTTTAACCTTCTGATGATGGTCCAAGTATAGCATCTGTGATCTCAGTTGAACCAAAAGCCTCCACCCGGCCCAGGCCCAGCAAGCAATCCTTCCTTCTCCAGACGTCGAAAAACCGGTGCCTGATTTGCATTGGTCTCTTATAAGTCCTCTATTCCATTGCCAAACATCGTCACCAACATCTGTCACATCACAGACACATACACATACGCATCGACAGCTTGACGAAGGCGCTTGGGACTCGACATACACACTCGACCACCTCGACAACAACAACATCATCAACAACAACGATACCAGCCTCAACCAACACCAACACCACCTCGTCCTCGTCCGTATGTGCCATCCAGAGTTTCTTCTTATTCCTTCTTCTTTACCAATGGCTTCCAGTTATTCCGAGCAGGGTTGCGAGACCTCTTACTCACCGCCGCCCAGATCCCGAGCAGGAAGCCGAGTGTCAGCCACCACTGCTCAGTTCGCAAGCATACAGCTTGTCGACTCCCCCAGAACCCTACCACTAGAATCCAGCCCCTCCATCAGGTCCGAGGCTCTCCACTCATCCTCCTCCGGCGGTTATATCAGTCCCAATCCGCCCAGCTCGGCCACCTTCCTCCCCACCTCAAGCTCCCACGGATACTCGCCTTTCCCTCTCCTCCCACCCGAGATTCTGAATGCCGAGTGGAACGACAACGAAATACATCATCACCACACTTCGGACTCGACCCCTCTTGTCAGAGTAGACCCAGCCCAGGACTACTCTCATCACTCATCATCGCCGCCACTACCAACCGGAGCAAGCATGAGGTGCGCTCCCGGCCCAGAACGAGGTTGAACACTTTCAAGACAAATCTCTAACATTCTATTCTCCTCACAGCACCGTTGCTATTCCATTTGACCCCACCTTCACCATGGGTAGCCGATCAGCTTTCACCTGGCCTGGTATGTACCTACCTACCCCCTCCTCTCCTGCGCCTCTCTACCAAAGTCCCTTCACGCGAACGTTGCTTCTAACCAACACAACAACAAAAGGCCTCGACCACCACGAAACAGGCGGAGCACTTCTCGGCCACAACCTGGCATCCCTCGCCTCCGCTTCAGACGCCAGCCTCACACCACCCAGCGCATCCAGATCTGTGACCTCGAGCCCGCCGCGAGGGACCTTGACGCCGGAACAGAGGGAACTGAAGAAGCAAAGGGACATGGCGCGCCGGGACTCCAAGACTTCTGTGCGCGTGAGAAGGGCGGGAAGCAACCCCTACGTTCACTCGCCGCCTCTCACGATGCCCGACGTCTCCGGCACCATGGGTGTCCCCGTCTACACCACGGCTCCCGCGCCCATCTCTCTCCTCGCAGAACCGACCACAACCATGGGATCATCATCATACCTTCCCTCATACAGCCCGCCACTACCAGACCACGGATACCAGAGCGGATACCCCCCGATGGCTCCGACTTACGGCATGGGTGGAATCGACTACTCGAATCAGTTTCAACCCCAGGCGCAGTATGGGTATGAGCCACCTCCGGTCGAGAACAAGGCAGACAGAAAAGGAGCCATGCTAACACTCTGCAGAGGCAGACCACCCCTGCCAGTCAGCCAGGACCCGAGCATGATGTACGGTGTGCCGCCCTCGGTGGCCTCTGGCGCCGGGCCGGACCACCAAGGAGGCGGACACGTGAGAGTCGTGCAGAGCCGGCCCAAGCCCCAGTGCTGGGAGCATGGCTGCAACGGACGTCAGTTCTCGACCTTCAGCAACCTCCTGAGGCACCAGCGCGAAAAGTCCGGACAGGCGGCCAAGGCGACTTGCCCCAACTGCGGGGCCGAGTTCACGAGGACAACGGCACGGAACGGGCACCTCCTCCACGACAAGTGCAAGCAGCGCCGCAACACATAGGTTCCTTCCTGTCTGTTGGTCCGCAGCAGCAATTACGACGACGCATGAATCTGTTGGTTGGGGGTGGGAAAAGAACAACACGGAAAGGGACTTGGCTACGCCTGCCAGCAAATCAACAACGTACGAGGACGACCAACGCCGCACTGCGCTGCCCCCCACCCCCCTTTTTTTCGGGCATACCATTCCATTCGACTGTACATCCTTAGGGACAAGAGGGCAAAAGAAAAAAGAGGGACTTTGGTAAGAGGTGTTGGACGAGAAACGATTCTCGACAGGAAAAAAAAAAGAAGAAAAAAGAGGAAAAAAATATGATTTTGGAGGGAACTACGGGAGCCAACCTGCTTGCGCCTGCGCATGCATCCTCCCAATCGGATGGACGGTGTTATCGTTTTTATACTCCCGTTATCGTTGATTTATGTTTTTGTTGATTTTTTTTCTGGATCGATTTACATATGGGAAGGGGATGGCTTCTTTGGCTTCTTTCGTTCATATGCTCATGAGCAGCGCGTTGGGAAAACGGGGATGGGAAAATCTCCCGACCACAACATCTTTCTTGGTTACTACCTATTCTTCTTCACATCTTCCATCTTAAGATATACCCTTTCTTTAGCGTTTTGCCCCCCCCTCACCTCCCTCCTTGCCCCTCGAGAGAGAGAGAAAAGAGGAAAGATGGAGAGATGGGGGAAAACGCGTCATTCTAGCCAGACACATATTTTTTCGCTTGCCCGGCCAAACCAAACCAAACCACTATCCATCCACTCTTGGACTATATAGGTGTTGCTCGGATCTGGACATATTTCTGCCTCCTCTCATGGGCAGCCTTGAAATCAAAGGACATTTTTCACTCACAATCAAATGACATGTTCACAAAGTGACTAGAAAAAGAAAGCATAGCAAGTCTGCCTCGTGTGTGCGAGTGACATATTCCCGAACGCCCGGTAATCAATCTCCTGCAAAAAGAATGAAAAAGACACCTGCAGCCTGCAGACAGCCAGCCAGACCTCCGTCGTCAGCCCCAACTGAGCAGCAAACAGACATGGGCCTGGTTCGAGCAAGGGTCCCCTTGGCCAGGGGTGGGCGGTCGCAATACTCGCTTCCCAAAACAAAGGGATCCGGGACTCGTCAACAGCAGCAGCACCACCAACGGCCATAACCCGTTCGCCGGTGAAGGTCTCCATACCGAAACCGGCGGTCACCGAAGATGGGAGAGTGAGAGAGGTCGGGGTGGGGGGGATGAGAGAGGAAAGAAGAAGAAAAAAAAGATAGTGCTGGTTCCTCCATGGATTCTTACAAAGGGAACAATAAGCATTGCTGGGAAGGATTACGAGATGGGGCCGATACGGTTACGGTACACTGCGGTAGACGGGGGCCCAGCAAGCAGCTCGGGGCCCGGCTGCGATTGGGAATGGGAAGCGAGAAGCGGAATGATTCGGCGCAGCGATTGGCACGCCCTCAGCTTATTTGATCCGATGCCAAACAGAACTTTTGTCCAAAGTCCTAAACTATGGAGATACGACGGGGCGGGTTGTGGTGGGCGGCGGCGGAGGCGGCGGCGGAGAGGGGACAGGAGCGAGGGGCCGTCTGAAATGGGTCGTTCGTTTCTAGTGTAGACGAAAAGAAGTCCTAGCTTTTCGAAGTCGCTGTCCACCAAGGAGGGACGCTGTTGCATACGCGCCGCCGCCAAGTGGCCTGTGGCCGGGGGTCTCCCGGTGATGTCAAGATCAGTCGAGCGGAGTTGGGAGGGGACAGGCCGCAGGCGCCCTTTATCCGGTGAGCCAGGCTAGGGTGGTCAAGAATCCCGACCCAACTCGAGACCCTCCTAGCCGTGGGCCCGTGGCCCGTTGACCGTGGTCCTATCGTCCTTCTTCCCCCAGGCTCAACCTCCAAGGGGTGATCCAAGGTTCACTTCAAAGGCCCCGGTTTCCACAGACGGGGCCCTCGGATCGTGGGGCTGCAACACCAAGAGGCCGGCCAGAGGCACTTGCACCAATTTACCATCCACGTGTAAGTGAAGCGTCAGCAATCGCAACGCGCGCAACACCCATGCAATACCGCCTGCCGGGGCTCAAGGTAGTTGGCGATAGAACCAAGAACCTGGGGGTCCTTTTGGGCCTGGCCGTACCGGTGCCGGACCGAGACGGCACGGAGAGCCTGGATGAAGCTTTGATGTTTTCTGCGGATCTCCGAATGACACCATTCATGACTTGGAAAAGACCTGTCGAGGCTCATTTCACGAGTCGCAGGTGGACCGGCGGCAGGCAAACAGACGAGAGGACCACACAATATGTTCTTGTCCCAAAGTGCTGCAGGTGCCTGCAGTGGAACGCGGGAGAGTCGTGAAGTCCAAAGATGGTTTACCAAGCTGGCGGATCGACGGGCGCAACGATCGGTGCCTTGCACGTAGACACGAGGCAAAAACGGGCGAGGAGACTGGATTCAGGTCAGAGAGGAGAGCCTTTCTTCTCATCCCATTATCTTCCATCCCATTTCCCAGTTTAATATTCCTCGAGTCTTAACGTCTGTGCGATATCAGTCAGCGGTTGTTTGTTGCCCTAAACAGCCGTCACTTTTGGTTCCTGTCCCGAGCTTAGCGACGCAGGAGTGAAGTTGTCGAGAGCGCACACGGTACGGCAAGGTGAAAAGGGATGCATAGGCCCAAAGCCAGACCATAACGGCTTGCATCTTTGCATCTGGAAAGGAGCCGTAAGAGGGGCAGGTCGACTCAACCCAAACCTCTTTTGTCGACACTAGTCCTGGCGGGCTATTGAAGACCCGCCTCCCGTCGCAACGGACCTAGACCTGGACCTGGACCTGGACTTGGACTTGGAACCTGGGACCCGGGCTCGGGGCTCTGGGATTCTGGCAACGGGTAGCGATCGCCGCCCGCAGACAACCCAGCTCCATTCAAGGCAACGAAGTTCTTGACCATGCTATTACCGGGGGGCGCTGCGCTTTGCAGTCCCCGCCCAATATTCGAATGGAGAAGGAGAAACTTGTTCGACTCCAACATGGAGAAGGAGCACATGAGGGAACTGTCGTCCGTGCTAAGCTCAATCTTGCGCTCTTTTGCTTTGCTGCAAACAGCAATGAGCATGTCGAATTGGAGGATACGGATACTTGGGTAGGTCTCTGCGAGACTGTCAACTAAGAGCCAATTCAACGGGAGAAACGGTACGTACCTCAACTTGAAGCAAGGCTCCCTGGTAGATGAAGCTGCAGCTGCAGCTGCAGCACCTCCCCGCCCGCCTTTCCCACCCCTCCCCAGTCAGACACAGCCGCAATGGAAATAGTACGGGTCCTAATTTGTAGGGGACGTCGTTCAGGTTGCAGTGCTCCGAAGAAAAAAAGCCTACCAGAGAGAGTCAAGGCCGGGTTGACGTCCACGTTCCCCGAGGCCAACTCGATAATGATCGGGGTTGTGGTTAACGAGGGAGGGGGCCGTTTGAAAGTAGCGCTCTTTTTTTTTTTAGGCATCGAAATAACATCGAATCAGAGCTGCGCTGCTTCATTATGACCCTCGTGGGAACTGAGATGAGCAGTTGCCATTTTAGAAACTGAGGCTTGGGCCGGGACGCCTGGGCGAGGAGGAACATGAACGGGTTGCGGATGGCGGTCAACGGCGGCGATGGCGGCAGACGGCGTTTGGCAATGGTAGCCGGGGGTGGGTTCGATTCGGGCGACAGTCATGGCGATGACGACGTCGTCGACCATGACGGCGATGGTGATGATGATGTGGCTCTCTCGAAACGCACGGTGGTCCGCGGCGCTCCGCGGGAAATATGGGTGCGCGTGTTTGCTGTGTTGCTGCAGCGTCAAGGGCGTGTCATCCTCCCAATCCAGGTCAGACGCAGACGCAGACGCAGACACATCCAGGTTGGTGTCGTTCTCTCGCCAAAACCAACACAGACTGGGCTGGGTTGCTGCAGTCGAGAAGCGACGGAGGATGCCCACCTCGTTGGTGTTGGTGTTGGCGTCGGAAATGTGGCCACTAGAAACACGCGGAGTGACATCCAGACTTGATGCGAAGGAGAGGAAAGTACGGACGATGATTGGACAGACCGGACTGATGAGTGTCCCCCACTTGCGCTAGCGCGTTCTCTGCCCTGTCAGCCCTCATCCGATAGACATGGGGGTACGCTGCGGATGACAACGAGGAAAGTGCAGTGCAGTGCAGTGCAGTTCGGGTGGATGGGTACATGCCCTCGTCGCACCCCATCCGCCAGCCGCAAAGTACCACCTTTCATGGTACTTCGGGCGTCTGAGGTACCCGCCTAGGTACTTCGGGCTTGACAACAACAGACGTCGGTTTTGGTGTCGTTTGCTCTTCCCAACCAAAACAACCTCCAAAAAGACAAGTCCATAGAGATGGTGTATGTCTCATTTAGCACCTCAATAATAGTAATAATAAGCGTTTGTTGCTATTCGATCCCGAGGCTTCGTCCGATGCTTCACCAGGTTCATCGATGATTGATTAATCATTTGACGTTGGCTTTTGCTCAAGTCGGACTTTCTCCGCCCCCAAGTTCCAGGGTGGAGCGAGCGGTTCAAGTCACTACCCGAAACTCACGCAGTGATCAGCTTCCGGTACTGGCTCTCCGTAGTGTACTTGTGAGGTGGTAACTCACCACCTGCCTCCACTTCCACTGGAGGGCACCTCATCTTGCTTCCTCCACACCCTATGTGCATTACGGCTGCCTTCACCCCCCTCCTCTTTAATCCACCCCCCATGAGAAAGCTCGAGCCCTGCCCTACAAGGCACATGGCTTACAGGGAACCGTTCCATCTGTGGGAAGGCGAGGGCGAGACGACCTGGAGATAAGCGGCTTTTGTGGGAAGTGGAAGGGGACCTGTGCGAGAAACCAGCCCATAGAATAGCCGAAAGAGTGAGAAAGGAGAGGGGGGAAACAGCTGATTGAATCTGAGGTAATCTCTCGCAAGTCGCAACTCGCCTGGCATTACCTAGGTAGGTAGTACCATACCGATGTGTCGTTCTATGATCTATGTATCCGTACGTACCTACCTATGAGTGATGGAGGCAGCGGCAGCCCTGTACGTATATGCCGCAAAATGCCGGGGCTGCACCGCTCCGCACCGCACCGCACCAAACCTCGACCTCACGGGTCGGTACTGTAAGCCGCGCGTGCGAATCTTGTTACCCTACAAAGTAAATGATCAGTCGGTCCATCTCATGCCAGTTGTCCGGCCAGGTCAATACAGGAATTGTTCCAATCGACATCGGGAAAAGACGGTTTGGCTTCTAGGCCCGGTAATTCTCCAACGGGCGTTGAATTCGACCCGTCGGGAAATGTACTTGATGGCCACCTTGCTTCTTCGAAAGAGACGAATAGATCCGTACTAGCAAGTTCTCCTTGATCAACAGCGGCTTGTGGTTTGCTGCATAGGGAAGGTACCCTGGTCTAATGGTTGACAGTTGATGCGACGTCGGCCACCGTTCAAACCCAACGTTGACGCACCTCGTCTAGTGACAGTCGAGGGTGGGGGTCGAGAGGGGACAATATAGGTGGGGGTTCGCGACGGAAGCCAACTCCGGCGTCTCCTCTTTGTGTGAACGAACCTATCCCAGGGGCAAAAAGACTCGTCTAAACAACTCTCAGATGGTCGTGGTGTCCGAATACCCTCCGATGAGGTTCGGATGTCATGGTCCTCGGGCCTCGTCACCGAGTAGAAGACGCGCACGACCGAGACCCAGTGCTGCCACAATCCAGACCATGGCGACCCTGCGGATGGCAAGTAAAATTGCGGTACTCGAGATGTGATCCGGTGGCTGTCGGCTGGTGACTCTGGGCGCTGTATCCGTACATACCTAGCACGAAACCCTTCCCTGAAGTCCTTCTAGCAGGGGAAATTGCAGCCTCTAAGTGATGGTCTTATGCTCCACTAAGAGACCCAGTGAATTGAAAAGGCCCAGTTCCGTGGACCGTGGCGACTCGCTCCCAGCCCCGAGGTCTTTCGGCCCCGTCATGCCCGTCGGTGAATGTCTGCAACGGGGACTCTGGGGCCGGGCCTGTAAACGTCGGTCACGTCGGTATTCTGCTCCGGCCTTTCGTACCCACACCCAAGTGTTCGCCCGGCCCCGCGCTCTCGTCGTTTAGTGCAAAGCGGGTTCTTAGCAATGCTAGGATGAGGCTAGGCAGGACCTGCAATGCGCAGTGAAAAGAGTCAGTAGTGAGGGCAAACAGTGAGGAGATGGTAGCAGAAGTCGGCAAAAAGCAGCCCCCAATAGGGTAATGATCACACGCCGTCGGCTATTAGGATAGCAACTGCGAGACGTACACGAGAGGAGACGCTAGCTGCTTCCCTCCCGCATTACGATAGGCGTCCACTGGGATCGCCACTTTGCTCTCGAGGCCGTCTCAAGGCCGAGAAGTTGATTGTGGTCCAATCCAGTGCGTCCCTCCAGAGTACTCGGCCTGGTTTCTCTTAGCGTTGAAGTCACACTCGAAGAAGTTTCGGACCCGCACTTCCGCTCACAGGTGATAGCTTGTACAGGTCGCGACCGGTGGTTCGGTAACAACAGCGTCCCGACGTCCGATGTATGAGGCTCCCTGACCGCCGGTGCAGGTTCGTTGGAGCCAAGAGTTCCAGATTGCTCTTTGGGTAGGTAGGCCGTTGTTCTGGGCGTCACGTGATGGGGAGTTGGCAAGCTCCAACCACCTGGTACATGAATACCTAAATTCCAGGTTACCAGGTTACCAGGGTACCTTCTTACACACCTACTTACCACATATGTAGGTAGGGTGGTATTCACTGCGACAGGAGTCCATCCATTAGCCATCCTGGGTGACTGCCTCAAAGGTGCTGTGCCTCTTTCTTCGCTCCATTTGCGATTGGACAGAATACTCAACGTTGCCCTGCTTGTGTTGCTCGTGATTGGCCAGCAAGCGAGTTACGAGCTCATTGTTCTCTGAACGGTCGATGTTGACTACATAGTACCTAGTAAGCTATCTGGCGTATCATTGAGATTGGGAACTTCCATGAGGGAGGGACACCCACCTCATTTCCAAGACCGCCAGTCGAATTATGCATTTGTAGCAGACTCAAAGGTTACTGCAGCTACAAACAACAGCATTTGCTGACTGCATATGTCACGGAGAATGCCTGAGCTGGTCAGTCATAAAACATCTCAGCGCTCGTGGCCATGATTGCTCACTGTGCGTGGAAGAGAGCTGCGTTTGACGTTGGCGACTTGTCTACCCTGGCGGCAGGGAGTTGGAGAGGTCGTTCCTAGACCTGCTTTCAATTCAGAACACATGGTTGTCGTCGGCGTCTGCCATCCTTCCGAAACAAGGTTGACGTATAAGGCGGACCAGCGCGATGGGATCGGGGCGCCGACAGACTGCACGTCGGCCCCCAGATTCGTTCCTTCAAGGCTACACCCAACTGTCATTCGCCAAGCCATGTAAAAGCCATGAAGCGTGAGAAGCCCTCGTCGTTTCCAGAAGGGCACTAATGTCCCGCGTTGAGGCTCAGGACATGAAGTCGAGATGGCGCCTAGGCAGCAGAATTAATCCAGGTCCATCGATGGGCTGAGCGGTTACAAGGCAACAAAGTTTGTGGCTTGGTTTACCGCCGTGCCGGCCGGGAATATCCTCCAGTCCATCCACATCCCCAGTCGTGGCCCCATTGTCCCTTTCTTTGCATCCCCAGTAACGAAACAGCCCTGCCAGCCCGGCTAACCTGTCGCGTAGCGTCGCGTCTTCGTGGTGTAGCGGGTGGCACGGGCACACTGCTAGTGTCACTTGGAAGGATCACAAAGCAGCGGCCCCGGTCCGCAGCTAGTGAGGTTGGAAAGCAGGGGCCAAGTCAAAGGATGCTCGGGAACACCCACGTAGAGGCCCTAGGAGAGCTGCGCCTTCCAAGAACTCGCAACATTCCGTCCCCCGTTACTTTGATTCGAGCGGGCGTTTAGGGGGGAGGGCGCAACCCCTGAGATGCGGGCGTTGAGATCGGGAGGATTGCAGATTCTGTGAAGCCTGAGCCGCCAAGTGGGAATGGAAGATGAGTTCAGTCGTGACGCAGGGGACGGCCAGGAAGCTGACCGGTAGACACAGGGGGTAGACGATTCGCAACAATCAAACGATGCAGCAGACGTTTGCCTGAATTTGCGGACATCGCGATGGGCCGGAACAGCGTGCTCCACGAACTGCTTGTCTACATTGGGGTCAGCGAGAGCCACTCGGTGTACTAGCAGTGGATTTCCCTTGCCCCGCGATGACGGACCTCTGTTTCTTTTGAGCCTAGATTTTAGCAAAAGGTCCCCGTGATCTTTTGGGAAACGCCTTTCCCCGCCCGTGCATCAGAGGGACAGTCTTGATGGAGTAGAACCCTTTGGCATGTCATGGTGGCCATCGACGAATGAGACGAATCTCACGGCGATTCGGCCTTTAAACCACTTCTCCGTCAGTGTATCGAGGTATCTATTCGTTTTTTGGCCCCTGCCCGATACTCCCACGGACAAGTGAGCCGAAGACGCACGAAGATGAATGAAGGTCCCAGGTGATGCGACAGTCCTGGTCTTGTTCTCAGGCCACAGTTGCCGTAGGCAGCCACGGGGTCCGCTTCTTGGAATATTTTGTTGAAAACACTCCTCATGAAGCCCCTGATCCCTTGATCGTCAAGCCTAGACTCGACTTCTCCTCTTCATCCGGGTCTGCTCATCAGATTCGCAGGGCCAGAGTGCACACAAAAGGATGGATACCAAACGCAGGTCAATCGCCAGGAGATTCCGGTCCAAGCGACGGCAACAAGCTAGACTTGTTAGCAAAGCCATGGTTTGATGTGAGTCGTCGCAATTTCAACGGGGCGAAGGAAACGTTGTATCGTATTCTGGACCTCACCAGTGTGGCAGCCACTTAGCTTGCTGCTCTCTCGCAGTCTCGCTTCTCTCGGATGTATCCATGATTCCATACAGCCCCTAGACTTCTCCTCAGGGTTGCTTTCCTCTGGCCGGCTGTGTCCTGTCCCCTGATAGCGTCATGCAAGTGAAGCCAGGTTGGAGGTCGCTTGTCTTGATCCTTCGTGCTGCTACCCCACACTCATTGACGGTAAAGACATAGCTGCGAGCGCGCCATGCGACGATGCTAAAGTTGCTTGCGGTCAACGTGGAGTTCTGTCATCTCTGCGTGCTGATGGCAGCACATGGCTTCATACGGCGCCTCAGAGCGCTCGACGTTTTGCGTCACGATACGTTGCGAGGGGTTGTTCTCCAGGAGTGGTTTGCGAGTTCGGTTCCGATCCGCGATGGCTCAGAAGGCAAGAGGGGTGGAGGTAAGTACTACCTAGGTACGTACTGTAGTGTTCCTACCAGCTGCAGGGCCACGACTACCTGATGGGAGGGGGCGTGAGTGTAGAGCCGGCAGACGACAAGGGGTGCCGCCGCAGTCTGAGATGTATACCGTGCTTGTACAGTCAAAAGACAGTGAAGGCACAGTCTTCTGTGGCGACAAGAGAGGGCGCCTGCCTCGCTTCTGCGCTAGCGTCAGTCGCTAGCTGCGCAAGAATTAAGCGCGGTCCTGCTATAGGCTGGACTCCCACCTCCCAACTTTGAGGTTTTGACACGCACGTTAAGCGCAGCGCTTAGCCGGGCATCACAACCAGACAAAGTAAACACGCCGCGACCCTTTCACGACACAACGACAATCCATTCCAGACAACAGTGACACACGAAAAAGCTGCTACATCATATCGAGGATCATTGTCGCCGACGCCGACATCCTGCAATGAGGCGGGTCTGGATTCCTTCTGCTTGAGAACGCTGCATGTGCATCTGAGCAGCGATGGCCTTGACGATGAACGCGCCCTCGCGGTGGAGCGGCAAGAGGCACAACATGTTCAAGTCCGTTTTTGACACAGACTTCTCTCAAACTACTCCCTGCTCGACACCCTCACAGAGGTTTGCTGCCCAGGGTGAGCCTTTTGGTGGCCCATCATCCTCACCACAACCACCACCACCACCACCCCATCAGTCGGCGGCCCGCCCGCTTTTGCCCGGCAGCAGCAGGGCCGTGGACCTGCAGAGCTCTTCTCTATCCTCGCGTTCAAACGCGCTGTCTGCCACCGAGGTCAACAGCGATCAGGTCCGTTGGGATCGGGCGTGGCATGCTGTGACGACTCGTATCCAGCTACCGCCTTCGGTGGCCGCGGAGGACTCTTTTGGCACTCTGGCACCAGAGTCACAGGACTACGATGTGGACTTCTACGACAGTCTGAGTCTAGTGCTCCATCCCGAGAGACACGCCCAACACGCCACGCACACCGAAGACATCCTCTCCTGGCACACCCAACAGGTGCGGCACCACTTTGCACACCACGTCTTGCCCCTTCTGTCTGCATGCAACAGCTACGGTGACCAAAGCCAAGTTCTTCTTGGAAGCATCCACACTTTGGAAGCAGCTCACCGCCAGTACTTGTATGGCTTGTCGCTCATCGTGCGGGGCCTCGATAGCAAGAATGCAGACATTGCAGTGGGCAAGTTCCATCGTGACTTGCACGCGGTCATTGGCAATTCCATGTCGCCAGCGCTCATGGATTCTCTTCGCACTGTCTTGGGCCGCCTGGTGAGCACGGCTTTAGGCATGCATGCCCAGCCTTCCTCCGGACGATCCAGGGAAACAAGTTTGCCAGGGGAAAGCCAGGCAACAACAACAGCGGCAGCGGCAGCGCGGCAAGAGCTCCTGCAGATGATCGAGGCGCTGCACAAAGTTGGACTTGCTGGAGAGAAGTTCCAGGTTCTATTCGCTGAGCTGATGGATGCCATGATGGTCGAGCATATCAAGGCAACGTTCGCCGGGGTTTGGAGACAATCCAGGGCAAACGACGGGAAGGATGCGCCACGTCTCTCGCTGACCTCTAGGGCGGCGAAGCTGGGCACCCCTTCACTTTGCGTTGCTGCACTTAGCGATTGGGTGGAAAATCACTACTCGCGTTTGGCCGTCGAGGTGTTTGACCGCCTGGGTAGCGGAGAGATCGCCTGGGGCGATGTCGAAAAGTGGAAGGAGATTGCAATCGGGAGGCTGGCAGTCATGCGCATCCATGAACTTTTCGACATTGTGTTGCAGTGGCCCGATAGTAGAGGGGCTCTAGACGACCTGCGGATGGCCATTACAACACCGCAAAGACGGTTGCAGTTGACGGATACGTTTTCGGCAGCGTTACAGAAACGCTTGTTGCATCCCGGACGGTCAACGCTGGACATTCTAAGGGTGTACATCTCTATGATACGGACTTTCCATGCTTTGGATCACTCCAAGGTACTCTTGGACAGGGTGGTTCATTCCCTGCAACTGTACCTATGTCAGAGAGACGACGCTATTCCCATCGTCGTCACCGGACTATTGTCCAACCCCGAAGATATCGACACGGAGACTGGCAGAAGCAAGCTTGTCGAGCTGGCGGTCCTCCTCAACGACCCATCCCAGCAACGGCGTCCGGCAACAGATGACGAGGAACTAGACTGGGACGACATGCAGTGGATCCCCGATCCCGTTGATGCCGGCGTCAACTACAAGCGCCCCAAGTCAGAAGATGTCATTGGAACTCTCATCAATGCTTTGGGCTCTCAGGATATCTTCATCAAGGAGTTCCAGAGCATCATTGCCGAGAGACTCCTTTCCACGCAGACCGACTTCCCCCAAGAGATCAGGGTCCTGAACTTGCTCAAGAAGCGGTTTGGCGAGAACGCCCTCCAAAATTGCGATGTCATGATCAAGGATATTCAAGACTCGCGGAGAGTCGATTCTTTCATTTCCAAGAACATCCGGACCGGTCAGATCGGAGGACCCCCTCGCAGATCCAAGGATCTCCCATCCTACCATACCAAGATCCTATCCCGACTCTTCTGGCCCAGCATGGACAGAGAGCACTTCATTCTTCCGCGGTCTGTTGCAGAGATACAGGGTCGTTATGATGAGGAGTACGAGCATTTGAAGTCTTCTCGCAAGCTGACGTGGCTCAACAACCTAGGCATTGCCACCGTCAACTTGGAGTTGGAGGACCGAACCGTCGAGAAGGAGTGCAAGACGTACGAGGCGGTGGTCATCTACGCATTCCAAGAAGACGACACCTACTCCGGACCTCTTCCGGTGCGGCGCACAGTGAGTGAGCTGGAGGACATTCTCCAAATGGACGATGACCTGATCCGCTCCGCCATCTCCTTCTGGGTCAGCCAACGGGTCCTCCGAGAGATCGAACCCGGCAACTTTGCAGTGCTGGAAAGGCTGGAAGACGACATCGACCCCACTGCAGCGACTGCTGCGCCGCCAGAAGGCGATGCCCTTGGACCCGAGTCCGCCGGCCTCTCGCCGAAGAAGCCCGCCGCAATGGACACGAAGGAGAAGGAGAAGCGACAGGTGTACTGGCAGTTCATCGTCGGCATGCTCACCAACTCGAGCCCCGCCATGCCTCTGTTCCAGATCGCCATGATGATGAAGATGTTGATAGCAGACGGCTTCCCCTGGAGCAACGAGGAGCTGCAGGAGTTCCTTACGGAGAAGATTGCCGAAGGAGAGCTGGAGTTGGTCGGGGGCAAGTACAAGCTTCTCAAGAAGTGATTTCCGTCGTCGTTCTGCGCCGACATGCGCCGGTCTCTCTCCGGCCTTTGAGGCTGGACGGCAGGGAGGCTTGGGTGTCGCTGCCTCGTGTCTAAGCCTCCCAACCGCCAAAAGGCGGTCAGACAGTATTTCGGTAGTCAGTATTCTCTCATGCACTGCCTTCTGGAGCATATTGTTTACGCATCAATAACAACCATGATACCCAAAAGAATCCCGCTGCTTGTGCCGAGAGTGATGTTGTCGAGTGATACCAACCAAGACCGGGACGTCGCGGAACCTGCACTGTGCTTCCTGGGAACCAACTGGCGTCACGTCTGAGCCACCGGTTGCTCAACGCATGCAGTCGTGATCTGCAGATCTCCTCGAAGGATGACGGCGGGCGTCGGAGACGGCGTCCTAGCCTCCACAGCTAGGTACACGAGCTCGGCGATGGGATGGACCGCCGACGCAAGTTGGCCCGGCTCATGCATCTGATTGTACCAAAAATAGCCAAATCGCGATGCCTTCTCGGTTGGAACTTTTGATTCCAGCCCTCTCGTCTTTGCAAAAGGAAACTCGCCATGAGGTGAAGTTGGCGGTCTGCCTACCAAGTCAGGCTCAGCCTTGCTGCGGCTCAGGCATGCATGTGGTTGTTGTGGCGGGCGTCTTGGTGGTGGTCAACGAGATGCATCTCTCCCAGCCTGGTCAGTTGGCCCCATCGCAAGAGTTCTTTTGCATTTGAGTCATTTCAACATATCTGACCGTTCACCTTGTTGGCGAACGTCCTACTCTACCGAGACGAGACCATGATGAACGCATGGCTAAGCGAATGTGCAATGTAGACCGCTTGGAAGCAGGTGCCGACTCTGATGTCGCCAAGATGCTTTGGATGTTCACGGAAAGGTCGCCCGTAGCCGTGTGAGTGATGCGGCCAGCGTTGCTTGCGCCTTCCTACCTTGGATCATCCGTTTTCCTCCCGGATGCTCGTGCTTGCAGTGCTGTTGTCACACATTTCGGCGGAGTCCATGCTAGTTCTTCCCGTCTCTATGTAACGTTTCTTAACCCTGAAAGTTGCATGTCCTAATATCTTCAGGGGTTCGAGCAACAACCAGACACAACAGCGGGTTGTAGACCAGCATGTACCCATCCGTTGATGTCTCGTAACCCAATCGTTGCTTCTCACGAACGCCCCCCAAGCATTCAGCAATCCAGCTCGAAACTTAGGTTGTAGAGCGTCTTCGTCGGCATGCCCCTTCAAGCCTGCTTCCATCTTTCTCCTCCGTTTTGTGGCTGCCCTCGATGCAAGATGGGCGAGCCGGAGGACCCTATCATGGCCACTCGCCCCTGAGACTTCCACGTCGTGACAAAATTGCCCACGGTGAGTATCGAGGAGATCTCGCACAGAGCTTGACGATGATGTTCCGTCGTAAGCTTCAGCGTTGACAACAGCATGCCAGCTGGTCAACCATGTCTCTTCCTGGCGATGTGCGTGCGAAGTATCGTCCAAGAACCCAGGCCCTCAAATGACGTGTACGTCCGCGAGCAGCCAGTGCAAAAACACGATCTAACAACTTGTCTGGCGCACTTGCAGACCAGTTCTGATATCCTCCTGAGTAGCGATGTATACCTCTAAGTGCGACGGGAAGACGACTCAAGCCCCTGGATATCGTGCTCAGGGGCATACGAGACCATTCTGCGACCAAGAAGTTTCCATGAACCGCCGAAGCATCTGCCCAAAGTCCTCAACATGCCGGTCTAGCTCACAGGACGTCTTTTCTCCTCGGCCCAGCCACACTGCATATCATGGAGGCAAACACACTTAAGCTCTGCAGAAGAGAAGTTGATAAGCAGCCCCAGTACCCTGGCCTTCATGCCCTGACACAAGAGTATAGGAATGGCCCTAAGAATGATGGAACAGAACGGAACAGTACAGAAATACCCAAAGATATCAAGATCTAGACCTTTGCTTGGCATCAATCTCACCATGACTTCATCGTTGCTGAAGAAACTTAAACTGATATCACGCTCGACATGTCCATCTTGAAGGATAACGAAACTACCTCGAGCCACCCCAAACACAACATAAGAATAGAGAAAGCAAGTCGGGAGTCTGTGTCTGGTACCTGACACTCCCTCAAGTAATCTCAAACATCTCTCCAACTGTTCCCGTCACTATTACACCCTTCATTCGCGAAGCAAAGAGTTGTGAAACTACCTTTTACAAACTAGATTATGATCGATCAAGCTGAAGTCTTCCAGAAGTCCATGCCCAAGTTCGCTTGACATAATCAGAAAAGGAAAGGGGGCGTCAACAACCACGATGGCGCAGCAAGACGCATTTCGCAGACCCGGCCCTTACCGACGGAGGGGACGACATGTACAATAACCCTCAACCACCAACCCCCTCCAAATCAATGGTTGCCACTCCAGAAGTGGATAGATAGATTGCCATCTTGTGTCCAGATCTAGGATGTCCTCTCAGCTTCGCGTGTCATCTCCATCTTTGATGGCGCCCGAAATCACGCGGAAAGCCTCGTACGCATCCGCAAGGCACCTTCTAGAACGCTGCTACTGAGGAATGTCCCGGAATCTCCTATGTTGCGGTGGCAGTAGAAAGGTTCTCCCACAGACTATTTGCAGTATTTGGGACGACTGAACCCCGTCTGTTTGGGAAGCTGGCGTCCATTGAATGGGGACGCAACAGCTAGCATGTACATGACTTTTGAAAAAAAAAAAAAATCACAGATGGCAGCCAATGAATACCCGATGTTCAACACACCGGTGTGGCAGAGAGTGTACGTAGGCAGTTCACGGCCTGGACATGGGTGAATGAAGACAAACCAGAATGTTTATATGGAAGTATGTACGATTATCGACGTGGCCAAGTTCAGAACTATGCGGGAAAGAGATATACTGAGGGGCAGAACGAGCTGCTCAAGATATTGATGACCCAGGCAAAGTTTTCTCGCCGTCCTGAACCTAGCAACCGTGGCAGCCATAACTTCATCTGAGTCTCTAAAGCGGCGTCTCAAGTATGCCAATGAATCGGGCCTGATATGCACCCTCAAGAGAGCCCAAATGACCAACTGAAGCCATCATGTCAGACCCAACTGCACGAATTCCCCTAAAGGTCGCGCACAAGATTATCAACATGCTAACCCAGATTCATAGGCGAGCCGACACCATGTCTGCTGCCGCTCAGGAACACCAATCGTGTCCTGCCGGACAGCCGAGTGGCAAGAAGCCTGGCGGGCCTCGCATCTCAGTGTTTGATATTAGAGGCTGGATTCCAAACCTTTTCCATGGCGTGCAACTGAAAGCGACCGTTCAGTTATGATAGCGAGTGGCAACAACTATGTGCCATAGACGGCAATCGGATAGGACAGGTCGTGTTTGATTGCTTGCAGTACGAGCAGGAGGGACCCTTGACATTACGTGAGACAAAGACGCAGTGAGCTGAGAAGAAGCGAGGGGCCGTTCAGCTTGAGGCGATGGCTCAATCAGCGAGTTCCGCCCTGCTATCGGTTGGCTGTTGCGCTTCTTTTCTACCCAGGTCCGACTTTTGATCAGTCACTAGATCATGGATACTCCCATTACAGAGTCCGTTCCACTTGCCAAGCGTAGTAGGCTAAACGAACGAGTCAGCCGTCGGAGCCATGATCGGAGTAGGACTAAGGCGAGTAAAGGCAAGCTCCGAGGAGTAATAGCCCCCCGGGTTAGTGCTGCTTCTCATGGGTCTTTGCCTATTCGTCCTGCCTTTCTCCGAATAGGGGAAAAATGCAGCTGTCACCGCTTACGAACTGATCGATGGCACTGCTGTTTGGTTGCTTCAGGTGCGCCAGCTGGCTGCTAACATCGACTACGCGCGTTCCCATTCTCTATACACCGGAGCCGACAGGTGATTTGCGAGTTTTCCTGGCATCCAATTTTGGTGGCCTAGCGAAAAGTCATGCGCTTTCTCCTCCGTCAATCGGCTTATCCACAATGCGCACGAGACGGTTTGCTGAGGGCACGACATGGCCGCTGTGTAAAGCGCTTGCCTCGCATTTTCAATGTGGCACTCGCCATCAACTCGGCCATTCTGATAGGGGTGTGCTTGCAGGGTAGCGGCCGTCCGTTTGATACGACTCGTACGTCTCGAAGAGAGGGTCAATAGCGATCCGCTGGATGCTCGTGTCCCCCGGTAAAGTGCTCCGAGACCAATCAATACAGCAGCCGGCATAACCGCCCATGGGATTGAGAATGAACCTGCTGCGAGGCTCACCGCATGCTGTCCCGAGCCACATATGACCAAACAAATCGACTGAATACGGCGGAGAACAGCTCGGGACATGATGATGACGCCGACGTTACAGCCCCCATTGGCCCGATCTGGCGTTGTTGACGAGAGCAATCGACCCGTCAAATAGTTGGCGACTGCCACCCGACAGCTGCCGACGGGGTCTATGGCATAGCATGTATCGTGGCCCGTACTTCGACACCTCATGTCGCTTTATGTTGTTGATGACATTTATAGGCTCCAGCCACCAGTGAAGGTTGAGGATTTTGGTCGAGGACAAACGTCATGGATGGTTCGGTCTACCTCTTGTCCTCGTCGTGTTTGGGAAGCGGTTGACAGGTGCCGAGGAAAAAGGTTGTTTGGAGAGTGGATGGCTGGGTGGGGTAATATCACCCAACACACCATTGGACTTTTACCAATTGTTAGTGTGTAGCATGTCTTCCGCGCTCACTCTGTTGAATGTGGCGGGTGTGACCCTTGGGGAGAGAGGCTAGGGTTCATCCCGGAATCCTGCAGAAGCGACACCATAAGACGAACATTTGAAGCATAAACAATGCGATTTATCGGGACGACGTGGTGAAATGAGAGCGTTTGCTGGGCGATTTGCAGGGTGCGGAAGCAAGCAAATAGGCCAAAGTTAGGGGGAAATCGAGAGACAAAAGAGCGGCAGGACGAAGTGCCAGCTTGACCGGGATGCTTTTTATCTTAGCGCGAACCAGGGTTCAATGATCATCGCGGGGATGTCGCTGCAGCTAAAGCGAATCAACGACGGGTCTTGTGACCGAAAAGGGCGCTGACCAATGGATAGTTATCTGCCCGCGTCTTGCGCATGTTGGAGCAGGGACTGAGGTGGAGGTTCCCAAGGGTCAAGCCGCGGGGTCCTTGTTCTGCGTCCAGGCCTGACCCTGTGATAATGGAACGGAAGCTGAAGATGACGTAGTAGTATGTTGGTGACGAGGAAGCTGTCGGGACGAATAATCATCCAACGTAGTTGACGGAAGAAAGAGCCAGAACGAGAGGGAGCATGGTCGCATGCGGATTCGTAGAAGCGTTGATGAACAGACGCGGACATGTCGGAAATGGTGATGTGAAAAAATGCGACGGCGAAGAGCTAAGCAGGCATGGGCCCTTGGCGATCAAGGTCCGAGTTGTGCGATGTTCCCGTAGGCGAGGAGCATGACGACCGGAGGCGGCTTCGTGTCCGAGAGACGGTAGTGGTCGGCTGCAGAGGTGTGGTTGGGGCAGGACGGGCTCGGGGCAAGAGCTCCATGTCCCAACACAGGCCCCGCAACCCTTTCGGCCGTTCCACTATGTCGAGTGACGGATCGCGAAAAAGGTGACCTGATTTCTCTCTCTCGCGGGAAGTGGAAGGGGCAGGGGAAAGAATGAAGCGACACCGGGCCGTCTAGAGTGAGGACGTGCGTGAGTGCGTGACCTAGGGGTTGAGTACAACGGCTGTTGCTTTCGTTTGTTGTTGTATTTTTCGCTAAAAACAACGTTTTTTTCGGGATAAACAACACACTAAGATTATATTATATAAGTATCTAGTCCTAAATAAGTAATTTAACCTAGTTAAGCCCCTGTTTTAATATAGATTTATTAAAATAAACTAAATTTAACTTAAATACATCCTTCTACCTAATTAAGCCACCTAATAAACTTACTAGTATATTCTTTAATCTTTTTAAAACCTAGGTATTAGTATAGATAAATACTAACTTATTTAAATAGTTAGGTAAAAGGGTATTATGTAAGTAGTTATAGAGGAAGTTTTATATTAAAAAAGAGTACTCTAAAAGTACTAAATTAGTAATAGTACTAAAAAGATAAAGAGCAACCCTTATAAGAATTAAACCTATAACCTTAGCTCTTTACTATACCTTATATAACTTATAGTTAAGCTACTAAAAGGGGCTTATAAGTATAAAAATAGGATTACTACTATAGGTATAGAAAGTAAGGAACTTTTATTTAATAGTAGTATAGTTATTAACTAAATAAAGCTTTAGTAAAAAAGCCTCTACTTATAAAAAATAGTAAAAAGGACTTCTTTATTAATAGTAAATAGGTTAAAGAACTAAGTAGCTTAGTTAGTATTATTAACTTAAGCTGTATTATAAGTATAAAGGATATTAAAGAGTTAAAGCTATATTTTATTTCTTTTAAACTCTAATAATAAGTTAGTAGCTTTAAGGGATTACTAACTACTATAAATAGACTACTAGTAAAGAATTATGTACTTAAAGTAGCTTTAATTAACCTTAGAGATCCACTATGCCTTTATAATAGGGCTAATAAAGGCCTAAATAATATCTAACTTATACTAAAAGTAAAAATCTTTAATATACTAAATAGTTTCCTTAATCTACTTAGAGAGGGCTAGTTATTAAGGGCGTAGTAGGGTTATATAGTACTATAAAGCTTATTTAGAGTTAATAAAAAACTATATAGCCCTAGCCTAACTGCCCTAGTGTATAATAACTAATATAAAAAGGGACTTTTTAGTACTAAATTTCTTTATTTAATAGGTATAGAGACGTATAAACTATAGTTTAGATATATAAAAGGCACTAATAATACCTATAGTGGTAGTAAATACTAGTTTAAAGTAATTATAAGTAAGGATATTTTTAATAAGTAATTATAGGCTGTAGGAGTTGTAGAGGATACTAAAGGCATTTAAATTATCGCGGGCTTTTAGCTTGTAGTAGTAGTAACGCATAACCTTAGTTATATTGGTAGTAAAGCTATTAATATAAAATAGAGAGTTATTAGAAATAGTTTTAAACTTAAGTATTAAGTAGTGAATAGTTATATTAGTTGAGTAGAGTTTATTAATTATATCCTAGGTTTTTTAATAGAGTATAGTATTATTAAGTATTTATATATAGATATTAATAATATAATTAGAGGCGATATTGTTAGAGCTATTAAAAATAATATTAATATAGTTAAGTAAGGCTAAGAAATTAGTAACTTATTTATAAATATTACTATAGGTCTTTTTAAAAAGCCTTATATATAAAAAAAAGGCAAAAAGAGGCTTTTAGTTAAGAAATAAAGTTTTAAAGAGTTAAAAGGAGTAATTACTTTTAAATAATGTAAAGGACTTACCCTTGTAGTAAATAGCTATAGTAGTAAAATAATTTAACTACTCGTTTAGGGATTTACTTACTTAGCTTAATTAAGTAGTAAAATAGACTTAGAGGGGTTATTAACTCTTTTTTTATTTTATAGTGGTTTAGTAGTAGTAGTAAGTATTGAGGTAGGTTTGGAGCTGTAAAGTAGTGCTGTAGAGGGCTTTTTTGTAGTACTAGTATAAATATTAAGTAGAAAAATAGGTATTACTAAGTAGAAGCTGCGTAAATTACGTATAAACCTTCCCTTTAATATAAGGTATTATAGGGTTATTAGTATAGTTTAAATAGCTTTAAAATTAATGTAATTAAGGAGATTAATATAGTAGGGAGAAAAAGGCTAAGCTAGCTAGACTAAGAAGGATACCCTAGTAGGAATAGATCCGGGCTAGAAGATTAGATATTCCGGGCCGCTAAGCCTAGTTAGGTTTAGTAGGGAATTCTGGATTAAGCTTAGTATACACTATGTGTTTTTTTCGTCTATGGGTTAAAATACGGATACGTTGTATTTTATATAGAATACGTATTATCTTAACCCCTAGCGTGACCGAGAGGGCGGGGGGCCTAGAAGGTAATTATTAGGAGACGTGGATGCGTGGTTCAGCCACTAACAGGAATGGCCGCCAAACTCTTTCTCTCTCCGATCCCTCCCCCTCCCCCTCCCCCTCCCCCTCCCCGCCCCACCTATCTTATCGTTATCGTGTCATGCTGCCGGCCGGCAGGTCGGTGACCCGTCAGTCGGCGGACCGTGGACGTGCGTCTACCTGCCTGGCTTAGTTGTCGTAGGTATCCGTAGGCATCTTACCTTGGGCAAAGCCTGGGATGATGCTGGGCTCCCAAGTCTTCTTGGCTCTGTGCGCGAACGACGAAATGCCGAGAGCCTGTTTGTATCCGTAGATGTAGGAACATCGGTTTCCTGAGCACATTGGCACTCGTTTTCGTCTTGATCCCCCTCGCTGTTGTTTCGTCTCCAGACCTTCGGCTTCTTTTCTAGCGGGCACCAACGGCGTAGGTCCTTTTGGTTATTCTTGTCATGGTAGCTTGTCGTTTCTGATTCCCGATCCCCTCGGCATCCGCTCTCTTCAAACAGAACCTCTCGGTGTCCACTGCGATTGTCGGTGAGAGGGGAAGGAGGAACGAGCAGGGTGTCTGTGGCGTCGTGGACCCGGTCGAGCTTCCCTTGAGATTTGGTGACCAACGAGGCGGGGAAGGGAGCCCGGCTGAGGGGCGGCCCAACGAACGGTGAGAGTGACAGAAAGGCTGGCATGGCAAGGCGTCTCTCTCAGTTGGTGAAACTGGGAATGATTCATGGATATGCGTGCTAGGAGCTGCAGGAGCTGGGACTGGACTGGACTGGGACGAGGACTAGGGCCGGGACTGGAAATGGAGCTGGCACAAACAAACAGGTGGTCGTGGATGGGCGGAGAAGAGGACGGCGGCATGGCGGCTTATTATGATTATTTTAAACATTGACCGTCCTTTCGAGACCGGAAGGAACGAAGTTACGAACAAACGGAGGGAAGTAACCTGTCCGGAGAGGCTATGAGGAGTGTTCGGCATCGGGAAGGGAAGGGGCGTGTGTGTGTGCTGCCTGGCTGATTGTCGGCCCAGGATCTCGCCTGCCATTTATCGAACGGGGCAAGGTGCACCTCCACCTCAACACAGGGTAGGCACCAAGGTTGTAGTGCACTTGTCCGCACCTGACCTAAAAAGTGACACTCACCGGGCCTCGATAACTCTCAATACTAGTAATACCTAGTATATACATATCTACCTAGCTACCTAGCTAGCCAAGTACTACGTGACTGCATCTCTGCAAAGGGAAGGCGGCGATGGGTGTTATGGCCTCTGCATGTATAGCAAGCCGAAAGCATACTGGCGCCCCAGGCCTCTGCCAGCAAGGGCGGGATTGGCTTATCAAGTTGACTTGTAACACCTGACCAGCCTCCCTTCCCAGTGTGTACCTTTTACCTTACCTAAGAGCAGCTACCTGATTTGTTAGCCTGGGCTCATCTCATTCATGCCCGCCAGCCTGCAAGGCTTACCACGATTACTAACAGGCCTTGAGAGGCAGGAACTGGTAGGTAATCACGACTTACACTGCACTACATACATAGGCAATATATAGTGTCTACTAGTTGTTGCCTCCCGACGCCCGGCACGACCCACAGACATCAGACATGCCTGTAGGTTGACTGACCGTGACATGGCAGCAAACCAATGGGGCAGGGGCAGCGATGTACCTACACCAGAACAGTGACATTGCACACGAAAGCGGCGTTTAATTGGGCAATAGACCTGGTGCGAATCACGGCCCCCCCAACCTCTCCCTCTGAGCCTAGCCTGTCCAGTTAGCGATGCGAACAGTTAGTTCCCACTGGGCTCGTGGTTGGCTTGCGTCTGTGGTGCCACCATAGCAGTATTAGCGCACCACCCAATAGCTAGCACCGCGAAGGAGACCAGGATGTCGAGTTGAACCATGAATCAGCAGCAGTATCCGTAAGGATATTGCATACCTACCTAGTATCCGTACACCGCGACGACGGCGCATCTGCTGCCAATTCTCTGTGCTGCAAGGTGAGGCATGTATTACTGATGTGATTGATGTATGCAAAGGCCGGCCGGACATGATGACCCATCACGCAGCAGCTTGGTGGGGGGTTGAGGTGGTGGTTATTATGAGA